>JACTTY020000024.1:0-2400000 GCA_014595695.2 Epargyreus clarus clarus
TTATTATACTTTCAAAATGTAGTCGTTAGTGTCTTTTAGTGTTAAAGTTATTAAAATCTTGTTTGTTTTGAATTACCTGAAATACAAATAACGGGTTTATGAAACTTCTTTTCCTAATATAGTCATTTATTGGGATAGTACGTTTACGCTGACAAATCGTTCATCTTCAACCCCGTCCAAAACGGACATTTGTAAGCACCGGCGTAAGAAAACTTCGAAAATACGGGCCAAAAAATTGCGTATAATAGGACAGTCCCAAAGAAAGCAGTGCGTATGGCAACAGTACCCATTTAGCATTACACAACAAGCTAAAAATAAACAAACGTAATGCCACTCGCCGTGGCCATTCAACTCCACAAGGTCACAAATAATAGACGTGTTGAAAGACAATTAGGAACTTTTTCTTTGCGGATATGCTTTATTTTTGATCTGAGATTGAGATATGATTTTGTAAGTAGGTGATTATGATTTGTAGTTACATTTCTTAAGAGCGTTTTTAAAAGTATCTAAAAACGACCAGCGGGCTGTATGTTACTGATAAAAGAATGAAGAAAAACTATTTAAGTATATAAAAATGCAATAAGAGTTTTGTAAGGATAGGTTAAGTGGTTAAGAAACGCGGACTCTTGATCAAGGGGTCCAAGGTTCAATTCCCAGACCTCTGATTTTTCAAAGCTACGTGCGTATTATAAATTATTTACCACTTGCTTAAATATCGCGCGGAAACCTAATAATATAACGTAAAATTATGTAAGTATAAGGATATCATATAAAGTTAATAATATTGATTATGGGTAATATTTCTATCGAGTACGCAATGGAGAAATATTTCACACATATATAGGTTTTTACTATATTTGCCTTTTTTGTAAAATAGTTATAAAAAAATAATGTCAAATAAGCACATAATTTTAAAACAGTTACAGGCGTCTGCATCTAGGATACGAATTTCGGACCTCCGCAATATATCGCTCGCATTTTTGCCATTGGGTAATGCTTGATTATTCCGAATTACACTAACAAAGCACCCAAAATTAGTCGTTCATGAGAATTAGTTACTGTGTTAGTAAAAATTGCATAAATGTTCGCAATCTGACATGCGGATAACTCGAATTGCATCTTGTCTTGCAAAGTTGCAACGTATTTCTTAATATCTTTACGCGACTCATGGCTATTCATGGCCACGCAATTGACATGTTATAATTGCATTTAGTACAGTATTGCACGGTTTCAGTTACGAAACAGTCAATGTGGCGATATTTGATACTTTCTTAATTATAATCCGCATGTATCTGTGACAGATCTCGCGTTTTTTGGTACACTATTGCACGGTTTCAGTTACGAAACAGTCAATGTGGCGATATTTGATACTTTCTTAATTATAATCCGCATGTATCTGTGACAGATCTCTCGTTTTTTATTTATACAAGATAAAAAAATCACCAACTAGCTGTAGACATTTCATAAAACGCTTTCAATTTCATAATACAAGTATTTCTAAGTATGGTTTGTTTGTAAGTTTAAATTGGTATATCAGTTGAAATATGGACCATTTGAAACGTATATAGCAGGATAAAAAAGCTTAAAGCAAAATATATAATGGGAAAATTATATTTCTGAAAATGATTTTAAATTACCCGTGTAAAAAATATAAAAAAATGATTAATAAATCCTATTTTTAAATAAAAGTCTTTGATTATGTCCTTGTTGAAGGTTGGTGGAACAAGTATGCTTCGAGGCAGGAGAGGCACCATCGCCACATCTACCTAGCGTAAAGCATTTCGGTAGAAGGGTAGGGTATGGATGACTTACAGACAAGGTGACCCCTTGGTCGTAATCAATGGCAATGCTTCAGATAGAACGCTTGTTCTGACTGATTGACTGACGGGACGTCTTACCCCCCGGGCGCACATATATTGCGGCAATGTCAACATAAGGGCGGTGGGCAGGAAATTTGGGTCTCGAGGGTACGCTTGTTCAGGGATGCAAACACATTCTAAGACGGAGAACAATTACCGTGAGGTGGACAAGTTCATTTGCTCTTTCAATCGTATAAAAAATAATAATTGTACCTTAAGAGTTTCTCCACGAGAACTTTCCCCATGAATCCAGTGCCTCCAGTGATGAACACTGTCTGGTCGCTAAAGGTCTCGGCGACGCGGTCCGGTAACTCCATATCAGGGCCGTTTTCTGACATCTTGGTATCTAAAGCAAAATGTTTTTAAATATACAAGGATACTTATCTTTTAGTTGTTAATAGTATGTGGCCATAAAATGATATGATCGTGATTTACGTTTAATAAATTAGTATCTACCGGCAAAACTGATCTACCATAAACAATGATACTTTATTGTAAAAAAAAATATTTGTCAATTGAATCGCGAAATTTTGGGTACTTCATGCTTATCAGATGATTATATTCTACTTAATCAGATTCTAAGATTGAGTAATAGAGCCTACATGCCCTATATAGCAATATTAAATATAGCAGATATTAAAAAATATGTATATCCCTAAGGGGCTATACAGGGAATGAAACTATCTTTTATTCCAAAAACTAACTTTACGATACCCCTGTTTTAATATCATTTCAACCACATTCAACGATGGTAGGCAAAAATTTGTATTTTTTTTTATTACTATCGAGTGTAACACTTAGTGACCAACTAGAGGTAAATAAACTTATTTAAGAAAAATGCAAATGAAGTGACCTTGGCTACTTACTCGAATGTTGGTAAGCCACCACTTGCAATGCGTAAACCACCAACTTCGAAGTACTTTGTCTTTTCTAGCGACCCCACTACGACTTGGTTCAGTGTTTTGAAATGTGTGTGGCGCAAGTTGTGCGATCGGGAATTTTGGTCTTCTACATATAATTATCTATTAGATTAGAATCTAGAAGTAGATATTAAATCTCTATATAAACAAACGCTTTCTACACTCACAGCTCCACACTAGGATTCCCTGTATCGTGGGTGCCATGGGTGGGTGGGGATACACACATAGACAAATACACAAACACCCAGACCCAGAAATCTAAATTCATCATTTAGATATCTGTCTGGCCAGGGATCGAACCCGGGACCCTTTGCGCGTCAAACCGGTATGGTGGGCCGTCATCTCTGTGAATTTTTAGTGGGTTTCAATATTATTCAAAACTGATCGAATACGAAACCAGGTAGGTACACAGTTGGGATTTCAGAAGGATAAGAATACAACTCTGGACAAGTGCGAATAGTAGACTTGAGATGAGTATGAAGAACTTTCAGGCGTTTCTCCACGTTTTTCTTCACATGCAAAGGTAGTCAATAATTCGTAATACATATAAAATAATCAAAAAACTGCGAAAGCACTACCAATAGTCATGCAATGTAAGAAACCGAAAAGGACTTAAATTGGCACAACGTTGATGAGCATGACATTATTATTTATTTATTTTGTGTATAACAAATTCAATTTTTATTTTCTTTATTATATTGATCCCCGTTAAAGTTTATGAATTGGGCTAACGTCTAGAGGTTTGGTAAGTCGTTTCAGAGCATGTCGACCGCGGTAATGATTGCGTCCTCCGCTCGTGGTAATTACGTGGATTTATGTGCCATCAGTCTGAAACAGAGGAATCTGCAACACTCGCCTCGTAGGAAGGAGAGCGTGTTTCTGGAGTATTTAATAAGATAATAATTAAATTAGTCAAAGAATTAGACTTAGTAGAATCACTCTTTAGTGTTCTCCATTTCAAATGTAGAACACTGATGAAACGTAACGAAACAAATGAGATGATGAAGGTTGAATGGCCTCCCAATCGAAGGGTTCAAGGTTCGCAAAATAGGAACGCATCTCTGATTTTGCAAATTACGTGCGTATTAGAAATTAGTATCACTCGTTTAACGGTGAAGGAAAACATGCCTTCACGCTAAAGGGATTATCTGCCAGTTAAGACTACAATAATAGTTACAATTAAAAAAAATGATTTAAAAATAATTATACTGAATAGGTTTATCGTGAAAATTACAATATTGTTAGATATTTATGGGGTACCTTTTATTTTTAAAAATAAAAACTCAGAAATATTTTGAGGAAAAAAATGCAATAATGAATTGGAAAGTATGAAAATCATAAATATTTCCTTATTTTATATTTTTAGAGATGTGTAAATAAAATAACATAGACCTTGAAAATATACTTTATTCTTCGAGAGTCAACGATGTACATAATAATAACGTTAGATCACAGCGAATGAAAATTAACAGTTAACCATTTCAGTTAATAAAGAATCCGGGCTCCAGCAAACATGATATTTTTAGTCGGCGATTGACGATTTACACCCGTTATTGACAATCAATCTATCCTATTTTTGCCTACTAAAGATCGAAAAATGTCTACATGTAGTATGTTAGAGTCCGCGGCAAACTTCTATTCCACTCTAAATATAGAAACGAGTCGCGTTGCGATAGCAAATTGTAGATATCATCGGTATGAAGACAGCGTGGTACCCCCCCGGCACCCTCCGCTGCCCGCTCTCGCCCGCGGGCACACAGCGCAGTTAGTATGCCCTTACGTTGCTACGGAGTATAAGCTTGTAGTTGTGTTCGACCGCATTAGCTCTCTGACTACACCTGCGTGCATCAACTTCAGAGCGGACTAGAAGTTTGGCGCGGACTATACTTGTATGCACAAATAACATTAGGACATATTCTTTCAGTATCATTTCTGTAACAATACGGTAGACATAACTTCCCGGGCCCCGAGATGCCTAAGTGAAGATTATAACTATTTGTATTATGTAGATATTAGAAACAATCATACAATGTAAAATAAATTTCGAATAAAAACATAGCAGCGCTTTACATTAGTTATAAAATATAAATAATAAAAGTAGGTGTAGTGGCGATACCACCAAAGTCAGACCATAAAGTGTTCTTGACTTCGTGACGATAACTTTGTTGCTTTCATCACTTGAGGCACAAATTCTCATTAAGGCCGGAAATTTGCAATGAAATTAATAAAAAAATCATACAATCATAAAGACAATTAAAAACTCATATTATTTCCAAAACATAAAAAAAATAACTCGCGATTTCCGTAAGATTTTCAAAATATCTAAATAATAGAGTTAAGATAACATTAGAACTAAAAGCAAATAATAAAGAATTTTGGGACGAAAATTATAATACATATGTAAGACGATCAGCTGAATACAGTTACTGTACAGATTCTTCAACTGGGCGTAGAAACTAAATTTGAAAGTTCCCGACTGTTCGCCAACCAGCGCTATAGGAGAGTGCGACAGGTTTTACACACGCGGCGGTCGGACGACGCGTTCGAACGCGGCGGGCGCCCGCTCCTATCGGTAAACACTGCCACTACATATAGCGGGTAGCACGCGTCCCAGGCTGTTCAGGAAAGTCCAAATTTAAGCGTACGCTCTTACTTGTACATGCGTTAGACATTTCTGGATATTACATATTAAAACGAGGCAAAATCCTATTCAGACGTATTATACGTTTGTATTTAGGCATTTCTGTAACCAAGCAGTCAAGTCTTCTTTGAATTGTGCAATTAGAAATTGAATCCTAAATCTATACTTTTATTTGGCGATATTTAAAGATTGATGAGAACTATTTTTTTGTCATTTTACTCATAATACATAGTTTAGTTGTTATTAAAAAAAGTAAAAAACCCGTCGTTCAAACGAATTCGGGAATACAAGCTAGTAAATAAATAGAAAGCAAAAATAGCACTCTACGCTCCCGTCATACGGGAGTTTCGGCTCAAAATCACTTAAAATTAAAACCACAGAGCTACAAATCAAATAGACATTGACTACCCAAGCAGGCATGAAGTTTGGTCGTATCTGAGTTAAGAATAACCAGCCTTATAATAATTATGATTATAATTAGCTTATTGATAATCAATCTATCAATGTTTTGCTTACGAAAAATCGACATTTTGTTTATTATATTATAGTTGGTGTTGTGCTAAGTTTTTGGAATAAATGATCTATCTGTTCCTTGCGTACTAGAAATTTCGATCATTGGTAGCCTAAACTTGGATGGATTGATTATTAATAATGGACCTTAACGTGCAACGAGAAATATTTGACATGGAAAAGCTGTGACAAGGGTGACAAGCGTTTGTCACCCTTCAGTATTCTTTTGTCACCCTTCGCATCACGTTGATGGCATTCAGTACAAATAAGTCTTATATATTCTTGTAAAATGTGTTTGACAACACGAGCAATCATAATTTGAAAATATCTCAATTGGACTAGATTAAACCATGCATGCACGCTTGGTAAAACACTTCTATTCGATAAGCTCTGTGGTAACAACAGCTTGATAAATAAAGTACAAATCAGTTTATTTCTTAGGCAGCCTGTACACTTTGATGTTCGTGTCATCGTACGTGCAGTCAGACCGGGATGGGTACACACTCTTTAGGTTACCCTCTGTGTCGACTATTTTCACCTGCGAATGAGAAATATTAAACATTATATTAATTATAGTACCAATGATACTCGCTCGCTATAGGGGACATCATATTCTCCGGGTCTTTCTGTTCAGATACGAGTAGCAATAGTCGAGTGGTATGAATTTCAACTTTCTATATTGGAGTCTAAAGTTCGAAGGGGTAGGGAAGTGAGGAGTGGCTAAGTTAAGCTCTGACTATGTCGAATAAGAATGTTACTTAAAACATAATATTGGGGGCTCTGATATACCCATTACCGTTTTTACCATCGGGGCACAGAACTCACGAGGTCCAGAAAGGCTAATTTATTTATTTACATGCCAACAGCAATACACAAATACATTTTATTGTACAGAACTCTTGGAAGCACAAGGCTTGTGTGAGTGCCAATTGTAGGCATGAACAACATTTATGTATATTTGTTTATAAATTAATAATTCGTATGGAACAATCCCACTCATACTTTCGCTTAAAAGAAAAAGTAAATTTTTCTTAAGTGTTATTTTTCGTGTTTTTATTTTTTAAGTTATGTAAATAATTACAGCATTATCAAATTTTGTAATTATTAGTTTTCAATGAGGCCCTAAATACTTCCATGATCAAGGGCACTGGTATTCCCTTAAACTCTATTAGGCATACCTGTTGCACAGTGAGCGTGTGATAGTCGCCGGCGTCCGCGTCGTCCCCGATGCCCAGCAGGAGACACTCCTGCAGCAGCCTGTCCATCACGTTCTTGCAGGCACCCAGCGACGAGTGGGAGGTCACTTCCACCAGCATCGACTTGCTCTCACTCGACATCTGGAGGATATATGAGGCTGTTAGAAACAGAGTAGCCTAACTAGAAAAAACGATTTACAATATGGAGAAATCTAAGTGTATAGTCCACTCTGAAGTTGTTGTGAGGAAGTGCAGTCATACAATTTGCTATGGCGACGCGATTCATTTCTATATTCAGAGCGGACTAGCAGTTTTACGCGGACTATACAACATCTTTAAATTACGATAATACAGATAGGTCAAAAATCATTAAAAAGCAGTTAGGCCAGCAGTTCTAGCAGCCTCATATGTTGTATGAGATTGAAGTTGCAAACGAGCATGCAGTTCATGTGATGGTAAGTGGTCACTGTTGCACATGGACATGTGGTAATCATTTTAAAAGGATCGAAGGTTTTCCAGCAGTCAGTCTGAAATCTGTTATTACCCTTGTGGAATGTCTGATATAGTGTTTGCTACAATATTCCAACCAATATCATCAACAATAGACAATGTGTTCACCTCTAGGCTGCCGCAGACAATTGTCTTCAAACTTTCTAATACAAATGTGGATAAAAATAAGATTTTAACAATTTAGTTACCTTTGTGTCATCAGAATTGGTGATTGGCGGGAAGCTGATAACTTTTCCACTGGCGTCTTGCAAACATGGGTACTTGGGTTTGCCTTCTAACAGGTACAAGTATCTGAAATCAATTATATTAAAAAATATATTAATTAATTGTTTATTAATTGTAAATGTTCCTTGATGAGTTGCGTCAAGTTGTTACATACAAATATGCCAATATAAGACAGATGTTGTGTCTTTGAATGTTTGCATTTTTACCTGATGGTAAGTGGCTACTGCCGCCCATGGACATCTGTAATCAACCCCAGATAGGATTGGATATTCCAACCTGAAGTCAGCCACAGATGCGCTGCTACCCCTGAGGACTAAGGTGGTAACGGCTCGGAAAAATGTGTCTCCTTTACCACACCCTTCGAAACGGAACACAACAGTGCTTAATACTGTTGTTATGAGGCAGAAATAGGTGTGGCGGTGGTGCCGCCGGAGTCGAACCACAAAGGGTCCTACCACCTTCAACCTTTATGTGTTCATAGCACCCATAAAAGCTTAGCATATCTACAAACACCCAAATATTTTTTTGTTTAAAAACTCACTTGTGTATTCCTGAATAAACATTTCTTTTCTTCTCTTTCCTCAGGGCTTCGGCCTCAGCTGTCAACTGCTGGAAGAGCTGCTCGCCTGTGAAGGGCTTAGACCTGGTCAACGGCGTTAACTTCAGCTGCGACGGTGCCTTGGCCGTGTAGGTTAGGTCACCTGAGACAAAGTTGATTTTATTTATTGACAGATTATTATCTAAGATGGAAGATTTTTTGCGAAAGATAGACAGCATTTAAACTTGTAGTAAGCATTAGTAGACACTGCAACCTGTGGCTATCTTGACCAATAAATTAATACACATATAGGTCTAATCAATGTATACGTTTTCAAACTGACAATGTAGAAAAAGCATCAAAAGCAGCATTCATTTTAAGTAATGACTAGGATAACCTTAAGATAGATAGGTATAGGACTTATCCTATACCTATCTACTATCTTAATAGTAACCTTAAGGTTTAAATTTAATGCCACCAGAAAACATCAGACAACTCATTTGTCAGTTTCTTAATTATGGGGTTCATTTATTTTATTATGTCAGAGACCAAAAATAAATAAAAATGAATACCTGGTGCAATCTTGCTCATGTCATGAGTAGCTATAGTGGCAATGTTGCGCTTATCACAGACGGAATCATGCAGCTTTGTTTGCATCTGAATGAACTTCTTAAACAGGGCATCATTTAAGTTCAACCCATCGATGATGCAACACAGTATATATGGCCGAACACCGTTGACTTCCGACTCAACAATCTTAACTTTAAGAACATCGTCTTCCACGTGTAATATCTTCATGGAGTGGCAGAGATCACAGACAGAATCCTCCATTTGTTGTTCCTCTTGCTTCTTGCCTCCCTTCTTTCCTTTCTTCCCTACAGGCTGGCTCTGGTCGGATTTGGGGCAGTGCTCCCGAATGTAGTCTACGACTTGTTTCGTACGACACTGGTCTACTAGCTTCATTAAACGCTTGTCGGCTAGTTTATTTCCTTTGAGGTTTAGTTCTGCAAATCAAATTTATGTTTATGCAAAATTATTAAAAAAAATCTGTTTGTGTGTTTAAAAAATGTTTAGTCAATAAAATAATCATAGAAAAGGATTTTTGTATTGCGTTGTCATATTATGTGTACAAATTAATTAATGTTACATAATTCATTATGATAGAATAATTTGTACACAGCCCTCTGAAGAACTAGCCCAAATATTTTTTGTGTTTTACTAACTTATGTGGACTTAGAAATTACATAATTTGTTATAACAGAAATATTTTGGCTTACTCACAGTATGGAAATAATGATGACATACTTTATAACATTATTGCATCATATTAACAAACAATTACAGGAATATGTGAGAAAAAGGAAGTCATATTTTGTTAATAAAAAAAATATATACATTTACAACAACCATAGCTCTTTAAATATGTATGTGGACACACACAAAGTCAAGTGTAGAAACAGGAAAAATTTCCTGTTTAAACTTCCTAAATTAAACTTCCTTCCTGTTCCTAAATCATACACAGGAATCAAACCCTGAACATGTCCTCAGATTTGTATGCTGAGCGCTGTGTTTTATTACATTGTGACTTACCTTTTAATTTCGATAAACTGGCCAGCTCAGCAGGAATGATTTTCAACTGGTTATCACCCATATCGAAATTTTTCAGGGAAGGAACACAGCGCGGCAAATAACTCGGAATCGAGTCTATTGCGTTTCCTTTCAGCTTCAAGTCGGAGAGATGAGGCACGTTCGCGGTCTCCAAGTCCAAGAAACTCGTCAGTTTGTTGTTCGATACGTCCACTATGATTAAGTTTGGTAAATCACCTAATTTTGGCATTGTTTCGATCTGGTTTGAACTGAAATTTATACTAGTCAGCTCTTTCATGTTATTTAAAGTGTCCGGAATAGCTGTGATCTGGTTCCTCGACAAATCTAGCACCTTTAGTTTCGGCAGTGAGGTTATGTTTTCGTTGAATTCGGACAACTTATTGCCGTAAAGAAGTAGCGATTGTAGGTTTACTAAACCCTTGATTTCATCAGGAATCGACGAAAGACAAGTATCACTTATGTTTAAAAGGTTTATGCTGGTTAATTTAAACACGCTTTTGTCTAAACCTTCCTCCGAGATACGTTTCGAAATTGCAGCTCCCGCCAACTTGATCTCATGTCGGTTTTCGTTCTTAGCGGTCGTCACTTCGGGCCAAACTCCCATTTTGATTCGAAATTTACACAAATATTACAAAAAAAGTAAAACGGTGAGAGTTTACTAATTTACGAACCACGTCGCGCGACGTCGGTTACAAACGGAAAGAAAACATGCAGAAAAATAAATATGTCGGTATGACACAAGGTTTCGTCAATATGACATTGACAATGGCAAATGACATTAATGCATGTCATACGTTTTTTTAATCTGATTTAAGTGCTTCCGTAGATACATGTTTTTTAGCTAATTTTTTGCCTCCTCTTTATTATTTAGAAATAAACACAATAATAAATTTTACTGCTACTTGTTGCAGCTACATAACTTAATAAGCTGTTAAATTAATAGCTTAGCTGCCTGAAAGATACAGTTTTTCAATCAAATAGGTAAATATGTGGGATCGATAACGTTAGTCATTTAAAATTAGCGTTGTATAAAGTGGGGGTAGAAAAAATATAACCTTGACTCTTAACAAAATAATCGAACTTATTTTTTATTAAAGAACTTTTAGGCGTGAAAGTATTTTTTAGCACGCGTGTGTGCACGTAATATAGGTATAGGTTGCTATACTCTTTGCATGTAAATGAAAATCAGTGGTACTCAGACCTGGCATTTGAACTTCGGAACATTCGATTGAGAGGCCAAGCTTCAACCACTAAGCAATCACTGCTTTAAGGTGCAACATCATCTTTACACATACGTACATCAGTTTGATTTAGATCTGAGGTAGCGACATATTAGAAATTAAACTCACAATATTAAAACAAAGCTTTAATAGAACTTTAGTAATTTGAGTCTCACTTGATTATATGACTGCAAACCTTATTTATTTATAGGAGACCCTAGCCACAGTACAAATATCTATAATCCTTATAATGTGGCCCAGCCCAAAACGATGACGATGTTTATGAATCTTGGGAGCGCCTGATTCGAATTTGACCGTAATTTCACGCAAAGATGACGCACCTGAAAGTTAGTCCTGTAAGTTACTTTTTTATATTATGATATTTAAGAAGCAAATGAGCATGCAATCCTCATGGTTTTAAGTGGCTACTATCGCCCATGCACTGCTGTAATCAACCCCAGGTAAGATTGGATTCCTACCTGATGTTTATTTTTATTTTATTTATTTATTTAGACACACAAACAGCATAGTATACATAACATTTTCAACTTAAATACAATAGTAATAATGTATCCTATATACATGCCAATTATAAGTATGTACAGCATTCTCGTTATTAGCCAAAGACATGTTATTGCTTGTTAAAAAAAAAAAAAAAGACAAATATAATAAGATGTTAAATAGTATTCATTAAGCCTAAAATTACAAAATGTTAAAAGAGCAGTTAAATTTAAACAGTAAGCAAATGAGTTGTTAGTTTGTTTTTAAATGAAAGACACGAATCATGGAAGATGTCAATGTCTACAATTGATGCACGTGCTCGGTTGTATTCATTACATATTCTGCACAGCGGAGAATTTTTGAAGAGACCAGTTCTGCTTGGAGGTACACTAAAAACTTTGGTTAAGGGATGTCGTGGATATTGGTAAGGAACGTTTATATTTATTTTTTGCAGTAAGTGACTGCAATCTATGTTTCCGGATATAAGTTTTTTCAGAAACATAATACTTAGTAGCAGACGACGGTTGTTAAGTGACATAATTTTAAAGTATTTAAGGCGCATGTCGTAGGTACTGCGATGAGATATGCCAGGTGAGAGATATGCCAAATGTCTCGTAAATGACCGCTGTATAGTCTCTACACGCTGCGAATAAGTAACGTATTACTGTATGTATGTAGTATGTTGGCCACAGATGCGTTATTACCCCAGAGGACTAAGTTGTAACGCTTAGGATAAGTACCTATCCTTTATCATACCCTTTAAATCTGAATACAACGGCGCTTTACACTGTTGTTAGCAGAAGCAGGTGTGGCGGTCGTGCCGTCGGAGTACAGAGGGTTCTACGACGTTCGAAAAGCGTGTGAACTTATGAAGTAATTACGGGGATGAACTCGGGCGGATGTACAATCGATTCTATTATCTAATAATAACAACAAACACAAACTGTCTGTAATCTTATCTGCAGGAAAGAAGCGATTTTCTTAAGACGGATGAGGGTTTTTTATAACTTTTCACAATCGATAATAATCGTAAATTCATAAATAGTGATCGCTTTACCATATAATTAATCAGTTGTTTTTACAATAATTGTGCCTACTTCCACGCTGTCCCAATACGGATTGAATGAGTCGCCAACCTGTAAAATATCATTTTAATACAAAATATATAAATAAGATCACAAATAAAGTTACACACCTTTAACTATAATATTTTTATTGAAGTAATTAACACGAGAAGGAGCAATTAATATTTATTTTGAATCAAATCATGTTGTTAAATGATTGACCTATTCAAGAAAAAAATATATATATGAATAAATCTGTCAACAGTGTATTAGTAACATACCGTGGAAGAAATAGCAATCAATTGGTTATCAAAACCTGGGAACCGAGTCCAATGCTCTGCTAAATTATCTTTCTCCTCGGAGTTACTTACCTATCTTTATATATATATTTCTTATGTGCGTGTGTATGTCACTGAACTCCTCCTAAACGACTGGACTGATTTTGATGAAATTTGTTGTGTGTGTTCAAGGGGACTTGAGAATGGTTTAGATTCACAATTTAGTCCGTGGGAAAAGGTTTTTTTAATTAATTTTTAATTCGTAAGTAGTTGTTGATTTTGGAATGTTTCACATTGGATTCGACAGATTTCGCTACCCGATGGTAGTTTCGAATATTCTATCTATTTTTCAAACCCGTAACTGATAAGGGTCGTTTACCCTTAACATTTTTTTTTATTTATATGGCAATACAACGTTTGCCGGGTCAGCTAGTTTTTTATAAGATTGAATTGGTCAGTCAAATAGGGGTTCTATCTAAAGCCGATCATAGATGTGTTGCTATAAATATAGTCCTGGGGACTAAGATGTCACGTCATATACAACTCAGCCGACATCCATAATAATATGTACACTTCAATCGAAATGTCAGAACTGCTTCATATTAGGAATAGGTGTGACGGTGACAGAACAGTGATAACGTAGTGGTTGCAAGTAAGCCTTTTGATCGGGGGATCCAAGGTTCAAATTCCAGGCACACCTCTGATTTTTCGAAAGTTATGTGCGTATTATATATTAATTATCACAAGCTTAAACGACGAAGGAAATCATCGTGAGGAATTGTATATTGTAACGTACTTGAAAGATCTTTAAAAAATGTTCTCAAATGTATGTGAAGTCTACCAATACGCACTTTGCCAGCGCGGTGGACTATGGCCTTATCCTTCTCCTTCTGCGAGAGACTCGTGTTCAGCAGTAGGACAATAAAAAGTTGTGGATAACTGTTGACAGTAGCGTTAATACTATAGAATTGCTAAAGTTACCAGTTGCTTGAGCGATAATAGCCAACAGGTGGTCAGCCTAAGAATCATTTGGTGTTTTAGAAGTTGTAGACAACTACAATCTTACATGTATAGATGTATAGATAAACAGTATTAGCGTGAAATATACATGTACAACACGGAAAAATACTAATTCTAATCAGATGATAACAGAAAATCAACTTGTAATGTGTCTAAATATAACATTTATTATTATTCTATCACGTATAGTTTTAGCTTTAAATCTCTCTGATATTTCTGCCTAACTAATCGTACTATATTGATCTCTCTCTGATCATTTTTTTGGTTTATGGACGTAGAAATATCTTTCTCTTCTTAAAAAAAGTAAGGCTATGATTTTTTTCTCACTCTACGCTAAGATGCCGGAAATAATCTCTGAAATGTATCAACGAAAATCAAAACAGGTTCTCATGTTTATTTTTTTTCCTTTTTTCACCTATGCTTAATAAGAAAATCCGATTCTCTCACATCTCTTATATATGCCTATTTTTGAGCTCATGCGTAAAATTCTGAGTGCATCCCAAACGTTGGAAAGAAGTTAGGAAAAGCTCGATTCTTATGTAAGTTGTTGGTAACCGACCTGCGGCCGACAGCGTGGACAGTGACGTAATATAACCATTGACGTATGCAGTATCGACCACTATCAATTAGTATCTAAAGCCGGATTTCCCTTAATAAATCATTCTAGACCCATATTCTATATTTGTCGTTACTATTCAAGGTTTGTCTCAAGAACTTGGTTATAACTTTTAGATGAATTTGTTTTTTAAGAAATTGACTAGGTATTTTGTTAATAATTGTCCCGGTAGGAAAAAAGGATGGGTGGGTTTAATCTTTAGGTATTGGCGTTTTCGTTGACAAGGATTTTTCTGTGAGGAATGGAGGTAAAGAGCAATTTGCCACAAATGCCAAAGTCTCTGTGGGATAAAGTTGAATAACTGTATTGGCATTTGTCTTAGCCATACTTATCAAAATAAAAAAGTCAAAATCAAAACAGGATATAGTTTAACTGCGGCCGCGAACACAAGGTGTTCGGATACCTATAGAAGACTATATATAGATTTTTTTTTGCAATCTTCCATTCGTATATCTAAGAAGTTACAAAATCATTTTCCGACGCGAATCCACCCTAATCCAATTGTGGATGGATGTCGTCAGATACCAAGCAAAGTTCTACCACTTTTTAAAACCGCTCTGCCAGTTACTTTTAAAACTCAGGAAACTCTACATCAATCTATTTCCCCAAAAATAGACGAACGTTCAATCATCTATCAGAAAATATTAGGCTACCGGCTAACTCGTTATCAAACGGATAAAACAAGTAGGCAAATTTAATTCGGATTAAAATAATCAGTTAATCTGCGTCACTTATCGGTAATTCTCCTCAAATGTGGGTGAATATAGGAATTGAAGTTAGTCTGAAGGTAGTTGGTCTTCAGCAAACATGGCAGCGTGGGGCGTTCTAGCGGTCCTCCTGGCTTTGACTTGGAATGCGGTAAAATATTTATTTTCCTATATGTAAATAGTCATGTATTCATAGATCTTTCTATTAGGTAATTTAACAGAAGTGCAATTTTCCCTGTATAAGAGACGAAGAGACGAAGAGTGGAGTGGTCAGTAGATCTTCTAATATTTCCATGCATTTATTTTGACCACTCTTATACTATAATGATTGGGTTACATTAGGTTAGCGCGAGACGTGGCCCCTCAGTGACGAGGGAATGGAATAGCTTCATCCCGAACAGGGACAGACCCTAGAGAGACCCAATGCCAAATGTTGGGTTGTGGACGAGCGCAACTACCGTATCCGCAGTCCCAACAAAGAGCGTTCTAAAATGTTAAACTGCTTCAGAAGGTGAAGGACTACTTGGATGACTGTTAGTGGTTAAAATTGGATAAGGGTTTGAAAAAAATGACACGGGTTCATTACTCAGGTAATCATGCATTGCATTTCATATAAGGCGGAGAAAACAGTTCCTTCAGTGATTAATATGGCATGGTTTCCAGTCAGATTCACGTGTTTTAAATTCGCCTATGGTCGCCGAGGACTGTCGACGAAAGCCGGTGACAGCTGTAATAAGCTCCCTTAGGGAGGAAAAATAACTTAAGCCAAATCGTCCCATATATGCCGCAGCGAAAAATGGGAAACGAGATATTAAGTAGGTACATTTTAATAGATAAAACAAAAAATACAGGTTTCTTGTACGGAGGACTTCTTTTTACTACGCTTTTTTTATTATTAGCTTGACCTGTATGTAACGGAATCTTTGAATTCGATTTTTACCCACTTTGAACGGTCCGATTAATTTAACATTTTGAGGAATTATCAAGAACCGATGACAATACACGATTTATATAATTTTATCCCATTCACCTCTTCGGATCGTCAGGAATCAGGATTATCGATTTTTCGTGTGCGATTTTAGCGTGGTTATAAGTTAATTATTTATATTTTAGTATTTGCTATTAAAGCGTCCATTGTATAACACACTGTTTTAAAAAATCACGTATTTATTTATTACGCTTCATGACTTAGAAGCTTGTGACAGACGGACAGATAAGGGAGGCTTAGTAATAGGGTTTTTATTTATCCTTTGTGTTGTTGGTGTTATTACCCTATGGGTACGGATCCCTTAAAAAAATATCCGAAAATCGGTCAAAGCCATTTAGAATTTGAAGAATTAGGAACGCACGCACACCGCAATCTATAATTACAAAAATACTTGTATAATATAATTATGCGGATTACAATAAACATGTCAAAATATAGACGTTTCTGATACGGCGGTGACCAGTCCCTTATCACTACCTCTATGGCTAAAGCCCTGTGATACTATTAATCGTGTGATTAACGATCGATGGATTTATAGTATCTACGTAATAAAGACATGACAGGAAATATATAGGCAGTCTATAAAATCTATGATAAATATTTTAAATAATTGGGCCCACATTTTTTTATATATTTTTACATAATATAGGAATAGCAGACGAGCATGCAGTCCACCTGATGGTAAGTGGCTACTACCGCCTATGGACATCTGTAATCAACCCCAGATAAGATTAGATTTTACTTGAGGTCGCTCCCAGCTGCGCTTCTACCCCTGAGGACTAAGGTGGAATGCCTCGAAAAAATTTATTATCCCTTACCACACCCTTCAAACCAGAAGACAGACCTTAACACTGCTATTATAACGCAGAAATAGGTGTTTATTACAATGAATTGGTTTCGACAAGTATGTTTATAAGTATAGTTTGTAACATCTACTGTAATTTAATTGAAATTATTTATTGTTTTATTTTCAGGCATCCGCCGCTCCCAGGCTTACCTACCCTGAGGATGTTAGAGGTAATTATGGCCAAGATTTTAGAATATTATTTTAGATAATAGACTTTCTTTCATTTCCCATGTCAATCATCATAAAAAAGCATATATACGGTCGAATTGAGTAACCTCCTCCTTTTTTGAAGTCGGTTAAAAAAGTCTAAAGATAACGCTTTGACACTTTCTACACTCACAGCCCCACACTAGGATTCTCTGTATCGTGGGTGCCATGGACACACACAGAGACAAATACACAAAAACCCAGACCCAGAAACAGAAGCCTAAATTCATCATTTAGATTTCTGTTCGGCCGGGGATCGAACCCGGGACCCTCAGTGACCGCTCCGCCACGCGGGTCGTCGATGTATTTTTAATGAACAGATTTTTAAAAGTTTTTATTTTAATTGCTTTCTTATTTTAAACCAGTTAAACCTAACCAATTGAACTGCAATATTGCATATAAGTACATACGTTTGGTTTGGTTGAAAAAACATGATTGGTATATCGACTATATTGTACCCTAAAACTTTTGTTACTGTTTTAATATATTTTTACGTGCGTGGTGGACTTTACACATCTCTGAGAACTCGTTTAATAATTCTGAGTGCGGCGTTTACATAGGTTTTTACACTTTTTCTTTTTCTTCATCATTATAACTAATATGCAAATAAATTTGAACATTTAGAAGTGTATCTCTGATTCGAACCTCAAACTCGCACATTTAATAGCCAAGTTACAACCATTAGGCTATCAATACTCTAGTTATAGACCAGGGCCGAAGCCTTTAAAAATGGTAATAAATGAAAAAAAAAAATACAATAGAATGAAACCCATTGGAAAAGGAGGGGAATATGATCAAAATGAAAGGAAAAATAAATTACGGTCGATCCGAGTTCGGGAAGTGGGAGGGGGTGAGTTTTTAAGGGTAAAAAATGGTTTATCTTGATTTCCGGCTAAACTACACGTCCTATGCGAAAAAGTTAAATGGCAAAGTTGTAGGTAATAAAAAGATCTACAACTTTTGTATTTGCAATTTTTTCACATAACCTCAAAATTTGGGTGAAAAATTCAAAAAACCAAGTTTTTGGTTTTTTATTTATATCTTTTTCAAATTTTTTTTTTTTTACGAAATTTGGTGAAAACTTACCTTATTATGTCCCAAATACACTGTAATTTATTTGATTAAAAATATTTATTTTTTTGCCTTATTTTCACTTAATATCAAAAAAGCACCCTAATTTTCAATCGAAAATTCTGACGTCAAAATATCAGCTTTTTTCAAAAAGTTTGGGGGCTTTTTGTTCGTTGAAATATCTATTTTCTGATGGTGTAAAAAAATATATACATTACTATAGGAAATGTTCTCAGAAAATGCAAAAAATTGAAAAAAACCCAAATTCGAAAAAATTCTTTTTATCATTATGTACAATTAAAATTTACACTTTAATTACTCACAAACGTAAGATTTCATGTTTTATTGATAAATGAAAAAGTTGCAAATTAAAATATACTTCAATAATTAACAAACAAATAAGTTAATAAAGTTAATATTTAATAAGACATCTACAATATTTTGAAAAAGTTGTAGAATCTTATTTAAATAATATTTGTAGATGTCTATTTACTGCTGTTTTAAGATAATTTATATACCTGAGTGACCTTCGGTAAATTTTAGCCCATTGTAAGTTATTTCATAGAGAACTGGGGACGGACCTAGGAGGGTCTGGGCCTTACTACATACCTGCTATTTCGTAGCAGCTGTAAAAACCGTTAGCCAGTATTCGAGATACAGAGCAGTGTACAACATCGTTTTTAAAAATACTCAAGGCTCAGTTACTCTAAGTGAATTGTGAGAAATTTACTTTATTCAAAAAATCGTTTGGAATCTACATAGCAAGGTAAATACAATCTGTATTTTAATCTATATTAATCAACTTTAAAATAAAAATAGTAATATTTTCTTTCATAAATAGTATGTTTAACATAACATAACGTAAAAAATTAAAATTGAATGATATTTTAGTACAAGAATAAAAAATAGTAATTTCGTTTATTTTATACAAACAAATTTAGTTATACTCATGATAAAACTTTGAAGGCATTATTAATTTAATTTTGTCTTTTCAGATTATCAGTATGGATGGATCTGTTTGTATAATCTGCAATAAGTCGGATGACAAGCAAGTGTATGAAATAAAAAAATCAGCTTTGAATCGTAAATGATTCAGTTGAAATTGTAGATGAAGAACCAATGCAGACTGGAAATAACATTGGAGACGAAGATGATGGTCTTGAAGATTTCGACGATCAACTAGAGTTGGAAAGGTTTGTCGAATCTAACGATGAAGAAATGCCTTCAAAGAGACAAAAACTAATGAATAACTGATTAGAATTTCAGATAAGGTATTTATAAAAAACAAGATTAACGTTTTTGAAAAAAAAATTATGAATAACGTAATCAGAATTAAGTATATAAATTCAATAGTACGATTTACATGTATATTTATATTGTATGAGATTTTCTATGACATGAATGTAATTCGAATTAAATAAATAAACTTTCCAACTTAAAAAAAATTGCAGCAATCATATTTTTTTGATGAAATTGTACATAATGATAAAAAGAAATTTTTCGAATTTGGGTTTTTTTCAATTTTTTGCATTTTCTGAGAACATTTCCTATAGTAATGTATATTTTTTTTTACACCATCAGAAAGTAGATATTTCAACGAACAAAAAGCCCCCAAACTTTTTGAAGAAAGCTGATATTTTGACGTCAGAATTTTCGATTGCAAATTAGGGTGCTTTTTTGATATTAAGTGAAAATAAGGCGAAAAAATAAATATTTTTAATCAAATAAATTACAGTGTATTTGGGACATAATAAGGTAAGTTTTCACCAAATTTCGTAAAAAAAAAATTTGAAAAAGATATAAATAAAAAACCAAAAACTTGGTTTTTTGAATTTTTCACCCAAATATTGAGGTTATGTGAAAAAAATTGCAAATACAAAAGTTGTAGATCTTTTTATTACCTACAACTTTGCCATTTAACTTTTTCGCATAGGACGTGTAGTTTAGCCGGAAATCAAGATAAACCATTTTTTACCCTTAAAACTCACCCCCTCCCACTTCCCGAACTCGGATCGACCGTAATTTATTTTTCCTTTCATTTTGATCATATTTCCCTCCTTTTCCAATGGGTTTCATTCTATTGTAATTTTTTTTGGTTTCAAAAATTATCGACCCTGGTCTATTAGGTCAATGTGCAAATGCAATTTATTTTCCGATGAGACTGCAATGCCGATGGTACCATAATACATGATAATATGTGCAAACGGGTATATTTACTTACTTCTATCTTCTTGCAACTACTTAACAAATAGGTTTGCACTCAGAAGAAATGAAATCGAAATTTGTTTTTAAGATAAAGTAATAACATAGTAGGTTTTACTTTACACCATAGCTATAGAATATGCACCCATACATATGACAAAGGCAAGTTTTTATTTCTGGAGGGGGAAAATCTTAAGAATCATTTTTTCCGTTGACTTATTTTTCGAAAACCATCGACTCATTTATAGACGACCATTTTTCTATTTATATAAAATTTAGAAGGGCGAACGGAAGCTTAACTCCCAAAAACCCTTTCCTTCCTTGTTTCCGACCATGCTTATACATTGGGATTCTCTGTCGTGGGTGCCACACAAAGACAGAACAAAAATAGCCAGACCCGAAAGACATACTCAATTCATTATCTGCCTGGCCAGGAATCGAACTAGAATCATCTGCATGATGACCGCTCTACCACACTGGTCGAATAATAACATAGTGTTGATGTGTATTTCACTTTTACACAGGTAGTCAGCGCATTGTATCAGGATGGGAGGCCGCCGAGGGCCAGTTCCCATACCAGCTGTCTCTTCGTATGGTGAACCCCGCCGGAGCCGTTTTCGGATGTGGTGCCACCGTTATCCACAATGAATGGGCAATGACCGCTGCCCATTGTACCGCTAAGTAAGTATTTGGAGAGTAATGTTTTTCGAGCGTATCAATACTGTACGTTTGGTCTTTTTTGATCACTTACAACCTTAAATGGATTTTGACGTACATGGGATGTCGTTGGATTCGTCTAAATGGTGGGAGTGATATAGGCTACATTACAATCCTTTTGAGCTAATTATATTAAAGCAGTCGGGGTTTTTGTTTTTAAAATAATTACTACTCATGGAATAGTGTTATTATCTTAGTCTTAAATCCTAACAGAAATCGATTATAAGTTGCTTGTTTACTCTTAAGAATCGAAGTGAAATGTACCGAAAACTTTTCAAACAACCTATATCAGCTCTAAACTGCCGTTAAAAGGCAAAAGACTTCTACGACCTTTAAAAAGAAGACTGCTGTTTTAAATAACGAGTAAAGGAAATAAAATATTATTCTAAATCTTTTCAGTCGCGTGACAATCGTCATTCGTGCTGGCGCTAACAGCCTGACGCGCCCGGAGAGGATCTTCGAGACCACGGAGTACTACAACCACCCGTTGTACATCGAGCAGCTCGCTGCTGTCCAGCCCAACGACATCGGTGTCATCAAGTTTGGCCGCTCTATTGAATACACTGGTAGGTTATTAGAATAAAGTGGTTGTCCCTGTAGTCCCGGGACTAGAATAGGGCTGCTGTCTGTCGTAAAAAGCGACTAAAAGGGGGCTTCCCGGGTTGCGGGCGGTAATAGTGGGAGCTCGAACCGTCCTGCAAGCAACTCCGGGAAGGATAGCGGTATGTGTGGTCGCATCCCGTCGTAAACACCAGATAGCGTGGGAGGGGCGAAAGGTGCTCCCCCCAGGGCAGCGCTCCATCGGGGCATCGCACTTGGAGGGCAGCGGTTGTGTTCCGTCGGAGATCCCCGAGTTCTCCAACAAGCGTTGAGGACGGCCACCCAAAAATCCCACAAAACCCGGCGTCGCTCTCACGTCATCGGGTACCTTTTGAAGGTTTCCCACTCGTAAACAAAAAAAGGTTATTAGATAAAAGGTTATTAGAGAATCCTTTGTCGTTCGACTCTGGTGCCGCGGTGGTGGCACCTATATCTGTCTAATGACAGCCGTGTCTCCAGTTTGCTGCAAAATTCGAGACACTTTTTAGTTAATCCTATTCTAAATCCAATTTTAAAGCCACGTTTTTTACTTTACTTAAACTTACTACGTCTGTTTCAGATCTGATCAAGCCCATCAGGCTGCAGTCCTCCTACGACATGAACAAGAACTACGCCGGTGTCAGGCTGCAGGCCAGCG
Organism: Epargyreus clarus clarus; assembly: GCA_014595695.2. Classification (NCBI taxonomy): domain Eukaryota; kingdom Metazoa; phylum Arthropoda; class Insecta; order Lepidoptera; family Hesperiidae; genus Epargyreus; species Epargyreus clarus. Next base: position 22,683 of record JACTTY020000024.1, read on the forward strand.
GTTGGGGCAATGTCTGGACTGGAGGTATGGGCAACAAGTATTTAGAATGACAATTTGGAGCATGGTAACATATGTTGTTTAAAAGCCTTTTTGGAAGCTTCGTAAGAGTTTAACATTTACGGTACCAGTATTTCATTGAAAACCTTGACGATTTAGAATTTTAGACCATACTTGTCACAATTGAGGATGGATGAGTTTAGATGAGTAAGAATAGGTGTTCTGAATTTTACGCAGATTTTTCACTGCCCCTCAGCACAGATTAATAAATAGTTACTACGTGACTCTCAGTCAAATTGGCTTCAAGAACAAACACCATTGCCTCCTAATATTTACTTACCATTTATTTTCCAAAACCATTTTTTTTTTTAGAAAAAAACATTTAGTATAATAGACCTCCTTATACCGCAATGCATGTATACTTTACCATAAAAACCTTTATTATTTTTTTATGTCCAAAGATTAATTTTTCTTTTTTATCCAAATGTTGCCTGTAAGAAAGTTATTGTGTGTAACAATAATAAGCAGTATTATTATTACAAGTAAAAATTAATCATTATTTTCTATTTTCTTAAGTATATAAATGGTATTCATTACGAAGATTTGTACTGTAGGTAATTTGTACCAATTTTTTCAATTTGCATCTCTTTTTTAACTTATTTCGTACTCTCAGGTCCGTCACCCGAAGTTCTGAACTGGGTGTACCTTGTTGGCACTTCAAACTTCGAATGCTGGATGGCATTCGGCGGCAACCCAATCATCGTGGCCTCCACCATTTGTGCCGGTCATTACAACGTCACCAGTCAGTCTACTTGCCAAGTTAGTCACTACACTTTTTAGTTTTATAAGAGAAAGAGAACTCGGAACGACGAGCTTAGCTAAGCTCTGTTTAACGTAAACGGGCTAAGTGCTAGTCAGGCACGAAACAATAAAGTCTTATAAAATTTAAGTCTTCTTCCATTCGATTTTTATTATATGTTCTTTTTCCTTACATCATTATAGGCACTAAATAACACGAACCTTGATCCTTCTATGATACCTTTTTGACAATGAGGGCAGACACAAAATAAGGTTGACAAGCGTGTTTTTGAATGGTTTCCTCATCTTCAAGAATCTGACGACCCGCAGTGGCGTAGCAGTCGCCATGCTAGACTGATGCGCAGAGGGTTGCGGGTTCGACCCCCGGCCAGACGTCTCTGAATGATAAATTTCGATTCGGTCTGGATTTAGATGTTTGTGTTAGTCGTTGTGTATGACCAATTGACCATGGCATCCACGACATAGCGAATCCTAGGGGTCTGTGAGTGCAAAAAGCGTCTATTTTAGGGCTCTGTACTCAAAGTGTAATAAAAACGGAACCCTATTAAGACTCCGTTCCTCTGGTTTGATCGTCCATCACAGGACTCGATCTCTGGAACCATTATAGGTAGACCGGTGAACGTTTCACAATGCATTTACTTCTATGGCTGCTATGACAACAAATATTAAAAAAATGAGGGCACAGAACCCTTCGTGTGCGAGTTCGATTCGCACTTGGTCAATTATTAATCTTTAATGATCAAGTTATATGTTTGATTCTCAGGGTGACAGCGGTGGTCCGCTGGTGACTATCGACTCTGACGGTGTCGAGACCCAAGTTGGTATCTCGTCCTTCGTGTCTCAAGCTGGCTGCCACGCTGGATTCCCTGCTGGTAAATGAATCATTTTGCTATTGGTGTTGAAAAGCAAAATTTATGAAGACGACCCACGTGGAGCGGTCATCATGCCAGTCTAACGAGCAGAGGGTCCCGGGTTCGATCCCCGGCCAGACAAATTTCTAAATGATTAATTTAGATTTCTGATTCTGGGTCTGGGTGTTTGTGTATTTGTATCTGTGTGTGTCCATAGCACCTACGATACAGAGAATCTTAGGGCGGGGCTGTGAGTGAAGAAAGCTTTTTTTTTTTAATCTTCGAGATATCATACGTGTTTAAGAAATTAAATACGGTAGGTTTAAAGGGAATGGTAGCAGGCAACGAGGAATATCAAAGTTATTAGAATTTGGCCCTAGTATACGATTGCCAATAAAATCCATAGAAGACTTTACAGACATATTTGATAATTATTAAATAAACGCGTATACGTTTACCATTTATAACCAACATATTTTTTCTCATGATGTTTTATTTCACTACTAATATCATGTGTATACTATGCACATAGCATTAAAAATCACGGGTTCACGCCCGCATCCCAGGCGAAATTTATACCACTGCAATCTGTTTAGTATGTACAGAGTTACAGACTCTTAATATGAAAATCATCCTTATTCATACAGGTTTCATCCGTCCTGGTCACTACCACGATTGGTTGTATGAAGTCACCGGTATTAACTTCGACTGGGATCCCAATCAAGTGACAACAGTCACACCTGAAACCACAACCACTGAGGAAGACGTCACGACCACGGTAGCAGCCGAAACCACGACCACTGCGGAGGAAACCACGACCACAGAAGCAGCAGAAACTACGACCACAGAAGCAGCAGAAACTACGACCACTCCAGCTGAAGAAACTACGACCACTGTAGCAGAAGAAACTACGACCACCACAACTGCAGCAGACACAACCACAACCGAAGCTGAAGATACAACCACTCAAGGCACAACCGAAGCACCCGAGTCCGAGTCTGACTCCAGGTCGTCTGAGTCTGACTCTCGCCCGTCAGAGTCTGACTCCCGCTCGTCAGAATCTGACTCTCGCTCGTCTGAGACCGACTCAGATGAAGACAGGTCAAGGCCGCCACCGCCTTCAAGGAATGCTCGTCGTTTTTAACTGTCAAACGCTTTGTTGAAATCCTGACAAAAGGGTAGCTAAAATATACATTAAAGATAAGCTTCTGAAATAATATTGCGGCTAATATATCTTATTGTAATAAATGATTTCCCAATAATTATGGCGTTTTCACTAAGTTTTTTATGAATAAAATATGAAATAAGAAACTGAAGTCTTGAAATGTTGGAGTTTAAAATAGTAATTAATATTAAGACAACTTACTTACAATACTAAATAGATAGCTAACTTTTAAGACATTTTAAAAACTAAAGTTAGAAAGTTAGTTAATCGAACACGCAGTTCACGTGATGGTAATTGGTCACTGCCGCCCATAGACATCTTTCACCAACTCCATGCGGAAGGGTTCTACAGTTGCCTTATATCTAAAATATCTTTTTCCTTAGCCGGGAATCGAAAGAGTTCATTTTGAAAAAAAATACACCCTCTATATTATTCCACTATCTGATAGTGTCGTTTATAACGATCAAATTCTAGGAAGTAATCTTAAAATTGAACCTTTTCCTTTAGTTTGTCATTTATCATTACTTCCCAGATTTTGATCCTTATAAGCAACACTATCAGATAGTGGAATAATATAGAGGGTGTATTTTTTTCAAAATTAACTCGTTCGATTCCCGGCTAGGGAAAAAGTTATTTTAAAAAAGTAATGATGCAGTTTTAGTTTTTATCAAAATCGGCCTCGTAACTCCTTTCAGCATTTTTCGCTAATCCTTATAGTTTCGGATTTGGCCCTGAAGGCCCGTTTGAAAAATTCACCCTGTATAAGTCAGCCGGTACTCACACTCTTCACCAAAATGCAAGAATTTTTCACGCTAGAAGTAAGTGTGTTAGTGATACCACCCTGATCGAACTATATAGACTCTACCACCAACTACCACTCTATCACTTACAAATATGTCTAACCTGTAAATTAATTTTTTTGTTAGAATCTCTCTACCTTTTTTTCGTAAGTAAGCAAGTTTCAGATACGGAGGCTGTAAATTGATCTCCGATAAAATGATACCTATTTCCCGAAGGGATAGTATTTCGCTTGTTAAAAATAACGAGGAGTAGGTTTCGTTAAATCTAGTAATATTGCCATTATCATCTTACATAATTATGTGTATACGAGATATGGTAGCTTTGACGACCCGCGTGGCGGAGCGGCCGCCATATCGGTCTGACGCGCAAAGGGTCCCGGGTTCGATCCCCGGCCAGACAGATATCTAAATGATGAATTTAGATTTCTGTTTCTGGGTCTGGGTGTTCCTGTATTTGTCTCTGTGTGTCCATAGCACCCACGACACAGGGAATCCTAGTGTGGGGCTGTGAGTGTAGAAAGTGTTTGTTTGTTTGCTTGTTTCATGTAAAATCGGCCTTTGGAGTTTAGGGGTCCTAGGTTGAAACAAAGAAATTAACTTCGATCTTTCGTTAGTAGTAATGGCATAATTATCAATGTCCTACTTCGCACACCCTTAGAGAGAGAGGTTCAGGGCAAATTCCACAGTACTGTACCGTACACACCTTTGCAAACTTTTTTTTAAATTAACGTTCAGGCATGTAGCTTTCTTCATGTTTTCCTTATCCGTTTTAGCAAGGAAAAAAGCGTTTTAATGTTTGTTAAGCACGTAACTTTGAAAAATCAGAGATAAGTGCCTGGGACTTAAACCTCTGGCCCCTTCGATTTAAAAGCCGAATTTTCAGTGGGTGTGCTTTTATTTATTTATTTATGAGTTTTTGTACACAGAGAAAGTAATAAATAATGAACAAAGTACAAAGGACTGCTTATTTCACAATGAAATTTCTTCCAGCAGCCCTGAGATTGCTTTTAGTAGTTATTTACGAATTACAAATTTTACGCAAACATAATGGAAATCTTATCTATGGTCGGCCATACACACGATGCTATCCTTGACAACTATGTTGAAATACCATGTGTAAGTTTTCCTCCCTTATCCTTCAAGCCGCACAACTGTGCCCCAATACAGCTGTGATAAGAAATGAAGAAGTGGTGGTGGTTCCTTCAAACTTCTAACAAAAAGAGTTATCTAAATATTTTTGTTTATTTTTTTTATAATATAGGAGTAGCAGACGAGCATGCAGTCCACCTGATGGTAAGTGGCTACTGCTGCCCATGGACATCTGCAATCAACCCCAGATAGGATTAGATATTCCAACCTGAGGTCGGCCACAGATGCGCCGCTACCCCTGAGGACTAAGCTGCAACGCCTCGGAAAAGTCTGTCTCCCTTACCACACCCTTCAAACGAGAACACAACAGCGCCTAACACTGCTGTTATTAGGTAGAAATAGGTGTGGCGGTGGTGCCGCCGGAGTCGAATCACAAAGGATTCTACCACCTTCCAGTCCTATTATCCTAACCTTTAGTAACTTCCAGTAGACAGACTTCTTGTGAGAGAAATTGCGTTAGAGAATCATACATATTCAAATCCCTTCGGAGACGACGCTCATGTAGACATTGATAAAGCCTTTATAGGCGTAACGACATTCAGGATACCGAGTTACCGACTACCGTTGAGATTTAAGGCTGCTAGAAATAAAAATACAGTTACTAAATTTGTATGTTTCTTACATACATACCTAATCGTAATAGACTTAGTGACGATTTAGCACCTGAGACTTACTAGAAAAACAATAAGTACTTAAATAGAATATTAAAAAAAAATACTATTTAAAAGCCTTGTATAAATTAAGCTTCTTATCTTCTTTAAATATATATATTCAAAGGTGACTGACTGAAATAGTGATCTATCAACGCACAGCCCAAACCACTGGACGGATCGGGCTGAAATTTGGCATGCAGGTAAATGTTATGACGTAGGCATCTGCTAAGAAAGGATTTTGATCAATTCTACCCCCAAGGGGATAAAATATTACTTCGTAACGCGAGCGAAGCCGCGGGCAAAGGCTCGTTGCTTAATAATATTCGCTAAAAGGTTATATGAATATATGTTATATGAATAAGAGTTTTTATGAATGAGTAATTATTTATTTATGTATTTAACGATGGTTTATTGGTATAGTTAAGAATGATATCGTGCCATATTTACCATTACCGATTTTACCATTCGAGTAGATACAGGGCATAGGTATAGAGGTGTAAGTACTTGAGGGGCGATTAATATCTTGAGCGACAAAAAATCGCTAAATGACCAATTACTTAATACCCATTCATTCTTAACAATAAAACTTCATTTAAATAAACTAGGCAGAGGGATGGAGTAAAGTAAGATTTGGAATGAAGTAAGATCAAGTAATGACAAAAACCTTTCTCCATAAGTAAACGGTCCGAAGCCGTTTTGGGGTTTAATTCACAAAGACATGTAAAAATAGGCCCAGTCCTTGCCTTACGACGTCGTATTGCAGTGGTTGCGTTGCGCGCATGCGTGAATATGTTGCTAGTCACGCGAATGGAATCAGCCACGAAAGTATTTTTCGCGGTTTCGTAGGCATGCTGAAGATAAATTTAATGTCATTCCGCGCGTATGCCAGTCATTTAACAAATAACTTGCGGGCTTGTCTGCTACGTGCTTACTTAAGAAATTTAAAATTAATTGTTCAGAAGACACATGAATATAATACTTAGTACATCATTATTACATTGTCATAATTTTTCTATGATACTATTTCAATTGTTAGGGTTACATAGGTAGAGTTGCGTGGTAGAGTCAACGGAAGTTTAAGATAAAAAAGTTAGATTAAGGCTAATCATCTATTACCACGAAAAATCTTGCTAGAAAATATAGGAAAAGAAAAGAAAAAGGCATACGTATAAAATTATGATTTCGATTAGTGTAATGGCCATCTCAGTGCTTAAGAGTGACAATGCACCTGTGACCGACTTCAGGACCTGTACTTAACTATATATAACCTCGATTCTATATTATGAAGTAAGTTACAGGATTACTGAAAGCTCATTTGCCACTTCAATCGCTTCAACGTTACAAAAAACTAATATTTAAAAATATATGTATAAATTTATTGCAAATTGTAAGCAACCCTAAAATTAGGGAAAATTTCTACATCTAGCAACACACTGCCGCATTTGGCGCGCGCGCGAATCGCGCCCTCAAATCAACATGGCGATCGCCCGCGCGCGCCTCGCGTACACTTAAACAAACGTTATTCGTACGATCCGGGCTCTTATTACTTTGTGGTCAATAATGTTATAGTGTCCAGTGTTAGGTCCATACTGTTTCCTGTGTGCCGGTGCGTCGATACTGTGTTGCATGAGTGATCACGATGGGGATCTGGCCACCGCTCGCGATGGACGCCATTCGCCGGCCAGCACCGAACAGCTAACGTTAGTATTCATTAAGTAAGGAACAAAACTCACTAAGCATCGTTTTAATCCGTTTAACCATGCTACGCCACAAGTAATACATTGTTAACCTCGGTAAGTCGAAGTGCCAAAAGTTCCATGTTCAAATTTCGTGTTCCCTGTTTAAGTCAAGACAAAGATTGATAAAAATCGTTACAATTTAAGTAATTGTCATTTAAATAATAGGCATTATGAAAATCAGATTAGTCGTTAATTATTTTTATAGCAAAAGACTTTCAACAGCGATGTAATGTTCCACTTAACATATAATTTTTAAATGAACCAGTTTTAAAAGTCGCGTAACGATTTTTTGAGCCTAAAACTCAAAGGTAGCTAACATAGTGAAGTGGAATATTCGTCGCAAGTTGTAGTAGTCAATTCCAAGTTCCATGTATAAGCATGTAGGCCTCTCCGCACACCCTTCAACGCCTTTTGTCTCTGTCAAGTGCCGTCTATAATTTATAAAGGTACAACACTACCCTATTCAAAAAATTCCTTTGTGGCAAACCAAACAATATTTTTAAATTGCTGAGGGTAGAGTAATGTTAGATTGAAAGATAAACAGGGGTGGAATATGAAAGGGGAATTACGTATAATAACCTTATAAACGTTTTTTGTTCAGTAGAAAAAAAATGGTGGAATTGATCTATTGTATTAACGTCATTGCTAATTAAAATCTGTAATTATAGTTATTATTGTCCATATAATTAATTACCAGTAACAATGTGACAGCGCTATATAGAGAATATAATGACGAAATGTACGTAATTCGAATTACTTAGGTTTTTCACACTTATAATACGTGAAATTTATGATACCGAAATCTCGATCTCGTCACATTTTGATTTCCCAGAATTCAATGCGAGTAAAATGTATAAGTGGATTTTTGTTATAATGCCCTGATTCTGACCAAAAATAACACATTTCCTGTACACCCCAAATGTAGGGTTTCTTGTTATGGGTGTCAAAAATACCCCCTATCATGAACTCAATACTAATTCAATCGTTTAGGTTTCTGCCTAGCCGAAAACGGAACTTGAAGCCCCTTAGCCCTTTACACCCGAAGATTTTTTTTCGCAATTTCCGATTCAAAACGTTTATTACGGCTTTTTATATAGCTTAAGGGATCCACAAAAAATACGAAAAAAAATCCAGAGTTTATACTTAATCCAGAAATCGACCCGCACGATCGTGAGTCTCCGGTGGGAACTGTTACACTCACGATCGTGAAAATTGCAAAAAAAATAGTTTTTTATCAAAAAATATTAGAAAATTAAAACAATTTGGAGATATTTAACATCACTGTCTTTATTTTCATTAGTCTTTATAAAAAATCTGTCTTGGCAATGAAACCTAAACTACGTAATTCTATGAAAATCAACATTCTTCTTTCTTCCGTTATTGCCTGCGTCTTCAATCCAGGTCTCCAAGGCGTAGGTATTCTTGGCTAGGGAATACATCCAATGATAATGCAGATGGAGAAAACTTTAGCCATATCTATTGCAATTAAATTAACTTTTCGACCGGTTCTTCTTAGATAATATAAAATTGTGCATCTGGTTACATATCAAGAGCCTCATAATTAAAATATTAAGAAAAATATTTCTTTGGAAACTTTACTGGAGATGTTGGTAGGGATGTATAGACCTTTTCAAGATAGAAAACGTATTCTTTTCCAAGCTTTTTTTCGATGTGTTGGACGTGAAGATGCTCGGCGGCGAGAAATTTCTAGGGATGATTTTAAAGTAGATGGTTGAGGTTTAGGCTCAAGTTGAAGATCCAATTCTAGGTCAGTTTCTATTTGAGGGTCTGCATGTGCTTCTGGATCTGTTTCAGGGCACAATTCTTCAAATTGAAACTCTTCGAATCTATTTGGTTGAAGCTCTTCACTTTCATGAAGATCTTCAATGTCCGATACATTTCTCCTCACCCCGCACTGGCAAAATCTGATCGTCATTTAAATGTACCCCTAAAATTGTAACAAACAAAATTGATATTGACGAAACTTACACATAACTGGTAACAGCAATAAAAGCATTTTCATCAAACGTTATTCTGCACCAACAACCGTAGGCACACGATCGTAACAGTTGAAATTTGCAACCTAATTGTATCTAAATTGCAAGTTAATCGAATAAACTACTAAATTCCACGTATTAAGTGTTCTTTTAGCTTTCAAATTAGCTATAATTAATGATAGATACTAAACATTTAATACCAAAAATAATTATATACCTGTGACAGTGCGCGGGTCGAAAAAATCTGCCATCTTTGGACGAGTCCCTAGCACAACTGACCGCCTGCACCCCGCTCACTTAGCCGGTAGCACGTGCGATACTCTCCTCACGATCGATCGGCATCGGTTGCGTTTCGAAAAATAAGAAGCTATCACGTGGGATTTTTTTTTAAGTGAAACTCACGCTCATATCATCTCGGGTGTAAAGGGTTAGATTTATACGGTGTCGTAGTCCTCTTCGCCAGGACGCTAAGTTGGCGGGGAAGACGCTTTGTAAACGCGTTAACTCTTAGCCCAACACTAGGATTTGTCCGGTGTCAATACACAAACACCCAGACCCAAAACAGAAATCATAATTTGGATATGTCTAGGCGACTAGGCGCTGTCTAGGCGAGGATCGAACCCAGAACACTTCGTGTCAGAGCGGTATGGTAACCGACCCGCCACGTGGGTCGTAAGATGTTTTAAATTTTAAGTTTCAAGTTTTATATTTTTTGTAATACGTATAAAATTCAGGATGTTGGTGTTAGTACTCATCTCCGCATGACCGACAACACCATTGGTATAGACAAATCCTTTGTTTGACAAGTTGTGTTGCAGTTACGTTTTGTAGTCTTTTAATTTTTACGCCATTTTTGTAAACCTCATTATATTTTAACCGCAACACTCATCACTTAAGATGTTAAAATACTTACTTATCACGATCGTCGTGAAAATATCGTAAGAGTCTCAAAGAGCTATAATACTAACCATACCAAAGTATTGTGCATTACTCGCAATGGTCTCTTGAATTCTGCTTAAACGTTCGTGCTTTTTGTTTCTACAATCTCTCCGATCGTCTTGTTCTTTCACGTAGTCTTGGTATTGAAACCACATTATTTTGTAAGAAAGTAAATTCATATTCTTTACACAATATATTTAAACAAATAGAACTTAAAACACATTGGTTTACAGCTATTTAGACTATCAAGTTGGCCTCCAGAAAAAAGTGTCGCTTTTTATTTGTTTCGGAATCGTATGGAACAAATCACTCCATTATTATAAATATTCAATAGTAATATAGGAGGACAGGACTATTTGTATTGAAATAAATAATAAAAACAACTACTCTCGTTATTACACAAACAACTGTTTATAAAATTCTGATATTTACGACATCTTCTTGAGGGTATATTAAACTCGCCAGGGTTTTATTTATTGTTATTGAAAATGGAACCCTAAAAACAAGTCGTTGAATTTTATTGTCATGTAAATGAGATAAAGTAGACTTATCGTGAGAGTCATACTGGGGGCGGCTAAGGAATTGAATGTAGGAGTTTAGCAGGAGCCTATTCTGCAAAGTTATCTATTTAATGCAATATCAATAAGAATTTATATGCAAAATCGCATGCCTGTAAATGCAATTAAGTTCTTCCTATTTGAGATGCTGCCGTCTCCAAAATTGCCGAATGCCGAAGCCTGTCCTACACCTCTACTTTTAAGAAAGAGATATGGAGTTAAGAAAATCACAAACTGATCAATGTTTGTGTTTAAACTATGACACACAGTTATGACACGTTATAATGTTGTAAGGCAGTAATTATATGCAAATACATTATCGACAGACGTCATCTAGACGCATAGGGTTACAAATTTGCAACATGAACCGACTTAACGAGGTAGAACACGTGTAAGCTCTGTTACCTATATGTATGAATTATGCTTATTACTCTATACTTACTAACTTTATTATGATGGTGAGTTGTTAAAAGCTATGAATTTAGTAGTATGACTACCGGATTATTATGTATAAGGTGACAGAAGCTATCGTTGCTTGCTTCTGTATCTGCCATCATATAATCGCCTTCTAAATCTATTTCTGTTATTCATTCAAAATTTATAGTTTTCATGAGTGGTAAGTATTATCGTGTGAAGGGTGTGTTAAAGGAAAGAAGCTTACGCGAACTGTTCCAATTTAGTTCTCAGGGGAAACAATGTATCCATGATCGATTTCAGTTAGAACTCCATTCTATTAAATAATAGTCATCTTGAAGGTCTTGAAGGCGTGTAATCTTATAGTCACATAAAAGGTACAGAGTAACGATATAATAACTATACGTAAGTAAGTTCACACTAGTGATTAGAAGTATTATAACTACACAAGTATCTCCGTTATTCGACTGTTCTTGCTGAAGTCTCCGACCAGAATGTCGCTCTCTGTTAATTCGAGCGCCTTTAAGGTGTCGTCCCCACTTCACCTACCCGCATCTGTTTTTAAACTGTAGTATCAAATGCGTCACTTATTACTTTAATGTAACGTTATAAAAATGTGATATCGTTAATATCCAAGCTTCTTATTAACGACGATAACATTCGGCCGTCCTGCTCACACGTTCGTCCTCGATCGTGTATGGTCTGATGCAAGAGCTGCAAAAGAAAACCAGTTGTTTAATGCCTAAGTCCAGAAGAGTTACACATTTTCTTGTAATACCGACTCGCACGTAAGAGGCCCGAACTGTTTATCAAAAACATGGCTTAAACTATACGCATTTTCTTGCAATACCGACTCGCATGTAAAAGGCCCGAACTGTTGATCCCAACCAAGGCTTAAACTAGGTGATGTTCATATAGAATCACACTAGTTGTATATTACCTAGGTTATAAATCTGCCCCAACAGTGTTCACCACGGATTTCTGTTGCAGGCATAGTTCATAAGGACTCTTTACATAAATGTCATATGCGCGACAGGTATTGAAGCGAATGCATTAGACCATTGTTAAATAATAAAAAACACGGTTATAACTAGGTGATGTTCATATAGGATCACTCTAGTCATGTATCACCGCAGTTTTTGTACCTTGTTTACGATAACATTCGGCCAGTGCTCAACTCAAATTTACTCCAAAAATGCAATATTCACTTAGTGTCTTCAAGGTACTCGATGCCTTGGGTCAACCCAACCATATGCATCACCAAGAGACACCCGTGAACATCACACTGCTCGAGGCATCTGCACTAATCCATCTTAACTCCAGATAAATAAAAATCAAACCACAAAGTTTCCTACACCTACAGTAATGACAACATCTAGCTGCCCACTTTATTTATGCCTGGATTCTAAGTCCAATAGTTAAATCTCTAACAACTATTGATTCGATAAAGTTACGCATCAGAATAACGACGTTTATCTTATTAGTGCATTTCGGAATGCTCAACAACCTGTTCAATAACTGTTATATTGATAGATAGATAGATATATAGTTGGCCACTAAATGAATCGACTCAAAATACTATTATAACATGATTATATTACTACTTAGTACTTCTTTTAATTATTACAATGTTATTTTATACAAATAGTTGCCTTTCCAACGTACGTCTTTTATCAACTGATGAAGCAGTATCAAAATAATAATATATCGTTTATATTTGAAATGAATTATATTAAAGTTAAAGACTAAATAATGGTAAACCATGAATTTCACACAATATAACACGTAATAAGTTGTATGAACCCATTTTTTTTTACGTTATTTATCACAAATTCAAATTATTTCTTTCAAAGTAGGGCTACATAACCCACTTGAAAGTCAGAAAGAAAATTCAATACATTAAATTGAATTTATATTCGGTTATAATAATACATACTATTACATGAATTTCAAAATTTAATTAACAAAGCTTAACGGACCCATGCGTTCACGTCAGCGACATACTTGTCAATTGTGCAATAATCTTAACTACTTAACTTTTTTTTTATTTCACCAAAAGTTTTAAATTAATATTCCCATAAGGAAATTATGTTTTGGGGGCTATTTTATTGTAAAAGTTATGCATTATACTAAGAAAGATTTGCTAGACTTTACGTAAACGTCGTTTTTTTTTAAAAAAAAAATATCAAATAATGTTATGGAAAGAATAAACACATTAAAATGGTTCGTTAATCTAAACGGAGTTTAAACAGAGCTTGGCTTACATTGAGTTCCTCGGAAGCGGATTTTTTTTCCGTAGTTATCAAACGGATAGTGTTATTGAATACATACTCGTAAACTACCTACCAAGAAAAATGACTTCAGAAACCGGCCATTATTTAACTATACTTATTTGTGTCTACAACTGATAAAATATTTTTTTAAACACGCTTTTATTTTTGCCACGCTTTTATTAACTTGACCTGTATGTATGTAACGGAATATTTGAATCCGATTTTTACCTACTTTGAACGGTCTGATTAATTTAAAATTTTTGAATACTTATGACATGACATGATTTTAATAATCTTGTCCAATTCTAATTTTGTCTCATCAGGATCGTCAGATTTAAAACTATAACTGTTTTACATAACATGTGGTTCCTTATCAATCACAACCTAAAATTTCTATGACCTGAAAAAGGTATTTTAAAGTTGATCATGATTTTATACCAGCCAGCCAAACAAACAGTTAGTCAAACTATCTTATGATGCACCTTATTACCGAACAATTCATACTTATTATATATATTTCAAACGCCTCGGCTTCACCTGACTTTTATATAGTTTGTAATAAAAATTATATTAGTGCGTAATATCTGTATATATTATATTAATATAATATGTATCATTTACAACCAACACTCTCAAGGAGACGCTCGATGTTTCTATAGAGAAAACCTAGACATGACGCAATTGTGAACCGTATGAAATTTATATGAAAAGTAAATTATTGTATAAGAAAATCCCATCGAAATGTACCTATGCTTTTATTTGATTATATTATTAAACAACATTATTATTCATTTGGCTATGATATACCTATAATAAGAATGAAATCTTCACGTGTTTACATCGAATATATTTGAAAAAGAATTTTTTCTGTCTGTTTGTATGTTTGAAAATGCATTAAAACCGAAACTACGAAGTTGATATCAAAAGTATACATTTTTTTAAACATTATATGACCAGGTAATGGAGTATTCCAAATTACCAACGTACTCCGTGATCTTGACAGACGGCATTGTATAATTCACATTATATTTTGAATCCACATGAACAAAGTCGCAGGCAAGACTCATTTTAAATATGGTATACAAGAGACTATCTAAATTTATGTAGGCTTCAGTGACCGTTTCTCACTTAATACGTATAATAACTTAATTTCTGTTACTTGTAAATAGAACTAAGCGCAAGTTATAAAAGCATCAATTTATTATTATTATTTTATTTAAAATTATTTATTCTGAATCCCATACAAAGTGGATCCCGTTTATCATTTCGTAAGTGGCTCACATAATTGATAATATCGATAGTCTAAGCGTCTCAACGTTTAAGGTACAAAACTTCATTTACCAGTATTTGATAGTGCCCAATTTTCAAACAAAAAGGACGTGTAATGTTTCAAATTCAAATTTAAAGTTTTCAAATTAAGAGATGTAATGAAATATTAATACAAAACGAAGCGTTGCATAATTAATTTAAAATAGACATCTAATATTCTGTATAAGTGAGTCAGTCAGAAGTAGAATGGGAGACTTTTTTTTTAAAATATTATATTCCAAAGACCGCAGCGTATAAGTTTCTCAGTTTTCTTATAGATCATTAACTGATGTGCATTTATACTTTATGGGTGTCAAAACACAGTAGTACACAGTACTGCGCGAGATCGCCTAGAATTGATGGAAAGCTCAAATTTGGCGACGTACTCCTTGCTTCTTTCATAACAAATACGTATCAAGTATATGAAATCAAAAGGAAACTTTCATTGATCTATAAAATGAAAATGTGAACAATGTAGATGTGAATGCCAGTTTATTTTTAAATAAAGCCAATTTATATCCATATAAACATAAAACCTTAACCTCATTGACCATTTCCCTCGTGGGTACAATCAGCCACTCAATACGGTGGTCGTGATACTTATTTGCAGCCAGTTAAATATTTACCGCGTAGATATTATATATTTCTGTACAATTATGAATAATCAAAATTTTGCAACCTAATAAACGTGTCAGTTATATCAAGTAGGTATACTGTACTCTGTAACTGCACTTGTTGTTACCGCATAGTCCCTTCCCTACAATAATAACAAACGCATATACGTAAATCTAGTTGATTCAACATTAAAAGTTATCAAAAATAAATACAAGTCTAATCTGTATGCAATTTATGGCGTACATTAGCCTATATTAACAACCATTAGGTTCCCATATATGCCTCTCTATATCTATACAGCCTGACATTTAAGAATAAAGACCCTTAAAATATTTTCATAAGTTGGTGTATTTATATATATTTCATAAGTAGGTGTACCTTTAGACCAATTAGGATTTACTTTTCACACCACAGACTATAGCCAAATGATCAGAGTTACCACAAGAACTGCTTTGCAAAAATTTTTTTTTTAGACACTCACAGAAAATGAACTTATTTTGAAGTAAACTCTTCAGTTTATAATGTTAACAAGTAATTTGAGAAGATTAAACTTTGTATTGTTTTCAGAGGGTATTAACATATCATTTAATTATTAGTTAATTTATGTAACAATTAGGACAATTCGTTCCAGTATTAAGAATTATCGGTATGCACAATTGTACTATATATATATTTTTAAATTGAGCCTCCAATTATAATAGCAACAATAATTATATTAATCAATTATATCTTGTTTTCAACATACTAGTCTCAATCTATCCATTCAAATACTTTGCCCTTACATCAAAGACATTTATCTACCTTCATTTTTACTTATTACCGAGATTGAACTCACATATGACAAAATAATGTTTTAACTCACGGTTTTTAGTCCTGTGTCAAGGATGTTCGTACTTACGAATCGCCGTTCATGATTGCGAGCTGGATTCTTCACGAGCACTTCTGATATTAAATAATAGTCATCTTGAAGGTCTTGAAGGCGTGTAATCTTATAGTCACATAAAAGGTACAGAGTAACGATATAATAACTATACGTAAGTAAGTTCACACTAGTGATTAGAAGTATTATAACTACACAAGTATCTCCGTTATTCGACTGTTCTTGCTGAAGTCTCCGACCAGAATGTCGCTCTCTGTTAATTCGAGCGCCTTTAAGGTGTCGTCCCCACTTCACCTACCCGCATCTGTTTTTAAACTGTAGTATCAAATGCGTCACTTATTACTTTAATGTAACGTTATAAAAATGTGATATCGTTAATATCCAAGCTTCTTATTAACGACGATAACAATTCCTATTTTAATTTGATTACAAATTTCAAGAGACTGTAGTAACCACTTTCCTTTGAATGAACTTTCTCGTATCCTAAACAATCAAGCCTAACTGATGAATAAGGGCATATAAATTGTAGAATAGCAAGGACCACACGACATACATATCTAGTCACTGGCCCAGATCCCCAGCGTATTTCATTGACAAGAATTCTATTATGCCGTCGGGTTGGTCTCGTAAATGTATTCGCAATCTCCTAGAAGTTGTTCAAAGCTTTTCAAAGAAAACACATCATTTCTGCTTTTAAACATCCCTTGAGATAACAGAATGTTACGCCAACACTACATTTCTGGTTCTAAAGTTTTAAGAACCTGTAATAGGTATTTATAAAATGAATTTGTACGACAAAAATATGATTCTCGGTCAGTTTCTTAGTCACAGATTTAAAATAAACGGAGAACCAAATTCTTGTCATCATACAAGTCATCGAATTCATCAGAAATGCATACAAGTGTTTTTAAATTTTCTTCAGAAACTGATTCATGACTATATATGGAACATGTTTAACAGTGAATAGACATTTAAACATGCATGGAAGGTGCCGTCATTTGTAATCTTGTCTAGATAGCATTGAACACAGGTCTAATCATTTAATTAAACATTTCCATTATGTTGAAAATACTATGTATGTTTGCTATTAATGTCTATTTAAATTACCGTAGTTCAAGTAATAAATAGTCACTGCAGTTTATTTTAATTATAGTAATAGCTTACATTGTTGGTATGGAGAATGAAGTTGTCACTGATAGACATAGAAATCAATAAACCACTAGGTAATATGAGGAAAGATAATAACATGGGAATATACTTAGATATCTACGATATCTTCTACATCCTTCAAAGAGCAAAGAAATCTTTGCACCAGAAATTTGCTTTCCAAAACGAATGTTACAGCGATATTGCATGAAATCTTGAAACCACTGTTTCCTTGGTTATTCTATGGTTCTTTTAAAAAGTTACAGAGGGAATTCTACAAAATTTTTATAGTACTCGGAACGAGCGTTCCACAAAAGAGAGCATAGAATTTTCCACGTATATGTGACGTAGGGCGGCTGACGCGACAGCATGATTTGGCTCCCCGCCAACCGTGCAGTGACAAAATTCAATAAAATAAGGGAACGCTAGCTAAACAAACATTGTTTATTATGTAAGAGATTCTTACACAATGTTACTTACAAATATTAGATCTCGAGGTTGACTGTGAAACGGAGGAGCATGAAAATCGACAGTCTTTGTATTTTAAAAGCGTGGGGAAACCATTTTTCACATTACACCAGAGCGGTACAGTTTGCGCCTAGTAACAATTTTCTTTAAATGATAGATGACAATTTTTATTCTTATCATTCATAGTTGGTCTCTTATTGGCATACTTACTAAATATGATGAATTTGAAGATTCATCTTATGAAATCAAGGATACTTCAATGCGTGTGTTGAATACAACGAGATTATTTCTGTGTGCATATATTACCATACCTTCAGATAGGAAAATAGTTCTACGCTATAAGGGTACAAGAAGTAGGCCAATGAGACAATAGGTTATATGCTAAAAGACAGAACTAGGTGTGGCGTTAGTGCCACTGTTAAATATGGCAAGTCCGTAATATTCTACTGTCTTGGGAACACAAATGTACTAAAGCTTTAATTACCATTGATTTCACGCGTATCGTTCTGCAATTAAATAGGAATCAAAGTCTAAACGTGTTGGTACAGTGGTTAGATTAGAACTGCCAAAATATTAGTAGAGAACAGTTCTGCCAAATTGTCACAAACTCGTTTACACTTTGGCGAGCTTCCTAATTGTAATACCCAGCTTCCTAATAGGTAAACATGGGGATGAACGTACAAACAAGTATGAAAAACAAATAACACAAGCGCCGCCTGGTGATGAGTACCTTTAAGCTAGTAGGCTAATGGATTTAATATCGGCTAACCGTGGTCGGAAGTTCTTATTTGGAAATGAACTGATTTTGTAAAAATCTGTGTGCTATTTTTATGAGGAAACTGACAAGCTCGGTAGTAAAAGTTCTCTGTAACATTCTTCAGTGTATGCGAAGGCTTTACACATCACATAAGACGATGAGCTTAGTATTAGAGAGTTAGTAACAAACAAACAGAGAGACAAAGATAGAAATACTCTGGAAAGTCTGGTATTTTATGCATATACGTTAATATATACTTGTATGTCACTACACTGTGTATCTAGACAGTTGTAATCAACTCAAAATAATCAAATTAAAGACTTTGGCTAAACTACATAAACTACCATGATCCAGTGCAGCGACCGTGCATTTACTTGAAAAGCCTTCTTTGTCACTTTCCTGAGAAAGAGAGTTTTTATTGTTAGTATAAGATATCTAAGTAAAACTTGAATAAAATCTTCTTTAAAAAAATTACACGAAAAACTTTTTACCCAAAAGCTACTAGACATAACCGTGATAGTAGCGCTGTCGCAGTCGGATCACCACGCTAACCCGCTAATGGATTGGATTAGAAAACGAGATAATTACTAAATAACATAATTACTTACATTAATTACTAAACCATTAGAAGTAATTTGCCCCGCTTAGTTCCCTACTGACGTTGACATTGCGCAAGCATTAATATTTAAGCGACATCTAAAAATAAAGTCTATTTCTGTGATTTTCTGAAGCTACTTATAAGATGGCGTAGACATGATGTTCGCCATTCTGCATTTATATCCTCCCACTGAGATTACCTATGTCCTAAATTAAGAAAACAGTTAAACACACACAGAGGAATAGACAAACACCTTGATCGAGAACGGAAATCTTACTTTTTAATTTACCGATATGTTTGACCGGAGACCGAAACGTTTTTCTGGAATCCTGTCAAACCGAAATAGTAACCGCGATGTGACCACGGTCTGTGTTAGTAGTGATTGGTGTAATCCCCAAGAGCTAATTTGGAATGTTTCGTGTCGTGCTTCTACCAGTTACATTAGAACACAGTAGCGTTTGACATTGCTTTATAAGGTGTAGTCTCTACTATAATCTTAATTTATTAATACATAACTTATCTTCTAGAAAATAAACATACTGAATTCTCTGATCGAAGTTACAAGTTTTAAGTAGTTTTAGAAGTTTTAGCGGTCAGCTGATCCAGTCGCAAACAAACGTACGTAAAGTACTAATTAAAAATGTTTGAAAACCATAAATCACTAAAGTTTTGTCCAAAAAACAACGGACTGAAAAACAAGCATTCATCTTTATCACAAGTTACCTTGAAGTTAGTACCTTGAAGTAGGACCGAATGAATATGCACAATAACTATACTGTACTAGTTGTAATGTAATGATTTATCCTTTTTTTAGCATGTTAACAAAGTTTTAAATACATTTCCTCTATGAAATCTCAAATTCCCAAGATGTTTTCGTTAACGTAGATCTAACTTGAAACACAGTGGGTTAGTGCGGGAACCATGCCAAGCATCGAGCTCCCCCCAAGACGCCGTTCCGGCTGAATTCGCAAGAAGGTTATAGGATAAATGTGACCTTCTGACCGAGTTTGCTTAGCTCTGATAACGTTGGCTTAATTAGTACTCTAAATTATTTGTAAACGCTGTATAAATAATAACATAGAGCGATTCGATTTAAAGTTCGTTCATATCTACAGACACTGCGCGTATCCGACACGTTCCTTAGTATTTTTCTGTATAATGGAATAAATATTGTACAGATTTGTACATAAAAACAGTGTACATTAAACGCTGCTGTATTCTGGTTTGAAAGCTTTGGTAATGTAGACTTTAGCACAACGTGTTTCAGTGCAGATTTCAAAGTTATTCCTGAGTAACGTGCTCCTATGACCCACATACGGTCTACATAAGGCTTTTTGAGAACAAACTGTTGTTACCAGAACTGATAATCGGCATCATGAGCCATGTGAAGTATGCTTTGTACAACAATAACTTCAGCTTATAAATTATATTTAAAGCAAAAACACTACGTTACCTAGTTACTATTCCACCCATGGCGCCCACCAAGGGACTAATTCTAATTAGAAATATTATAGCTATACGTATAAAATTATCTTCCATTCATTTTTCACGTAAAAAATGTATAATATATAAGTTAATTTCACTTTATTAAGGAAGACCTAAATCACTAATTAGGTTAGTAGCGGCTTTCTTAATTAGCAGCTATTCTGATTCAATCTTTGCTATACAAGCGTTCCTAGCGCTTCTAAGTATTAGAATGATTGCAGATTTTTGTATGGTTTCTCTGTCTTGCTTGAAGTTTTGAATCTTTTTAATAAGATCTTTGTCGGCAGGGTCGTCATTGATTGAATAAACTTCAACTTTAGTTCATAGCATTTATAATGTAAACATAATCATTTCAAGAGATAAGTGTACTTTACATTTGGTATTATTTAGGCTATTCATCCCAGAATTGATTAACGGTTTTTTAGTATTAATATTATCAAAGTTCATCTTCTCTGTTAAAATATGAAAATTGAAGTTATAAAACTTTACTTGGTTGAGAACCGTTGATCATAGGCTGGCCGATTTCTACTTTGTTTACAATTTGTCCCTACATCTGTTACCCTGTCTAGACCAACGTATTAAATAAAACTGTAACAAAGTTACATACAAGGACGCGTAACAGCTGAAGAGCCGTTGACGTGTGATGATGTACAAAATGCGCTGTAATCGATACACATTATACACATAGTGCACTGTGTGATAGTTTGGGAAGCTATGACGATGTGTCCGTTGCCAAAATTATATAAATGCATTAATAATTGTTTCTACATTTGACAAATGGCGCCCAACAAGGGACATGATAAGATTGATTGTATAATCTGAAGCTTCGCTTCTGCTAATAGATTAATACATACATTTCAATAATAATTATCATTGAAATGCCGGTCTGTAATTTGGGATGGTCGATAGGACAACGTCATAACATAAAAGGTTTGTAGAGGTGTTTTTAAAATTACGTTTTTCTATTTTTTTGAATTATTCGTGAAAACGGTTCGGTTGGAAAGACGAAAGTAAAACTAAAACCACACAATTAGAAAAATATATTTTCTTGTACATAAGCCTTTTTCTTTACTTCTTGCATTTATAGTTACTTCATAGAATTCGAAGCTATATACCAACCAATCGCCCAATAATGCAACCTGCATTTTTTGTCAAAACTCGTTAGATCTTAATTAATCGATTTTGAGTTATTTCTAAAAATTGTTCACCTAACCTAACCTTGCAGGGGATCTTTATTTTTTCTGAATAGTAGCAGAAGTTACACTGAAGTACTTTAGTTTCTTATATAGCTATAGTAGCTGTCCTGCTCTACCGTAGAGCAGACTACACCAAACTTCGTAATTTGGTCCTCAAGGCCCTAAAGACTTCGCAGACGCATAACATCTCGAGCACCGAGCTCATGACGCACGCAATCGATAGACTGCGTCGTGTTATCGGCAGTTTGGGAAACAATGGCGTAATACGTCGCATGAAAATTTAATCTAAGCCTTCCATAAAGCTGTAAAGTCTGGTATATTAAAATTACTTTTTGAAGCTCATACATTGCGTATGTAATATGTGCGATCTGGAAACTTAATGACATTTTAAATTTATGTATCTTTGTTTTTCTAGTAAAGTAATACTTACACATATCTTATAGATATGCCTTTACTATGTTTACCTATTATAGCTATTGTTTACCTTCGTCTTAAAGAATGTCCATTCATTTAAGTCAAGTGGGAGAGACTTACTGAGTGGGAAGTAACTCATATGAATCATGAATGGACCCCATACTTTACATTCAGCACATAATACTTTTCAGCTACACATAATCGTCACATTCGTTTTGTTACTTTTTATATGAAGTTTATATTGAATCGTGTCCATCGTGTCCTATCTCAACAGTATAGCGGGAATGAGCTCAATGTTATCATTATTTCGCTTATCATGTAATATCACAACACACATTCACAATCTAGGCAAGCGTGTGCCCGTTTCAGCAATTAATTTATCTGAGGATCGTGGACTAGAACGCCGCACGACCTAACTACTAGATATCTAACTATTAGGATATATTGGTAAAGCAATTAAGCGCGTCCTGACCTAGCAAAAGGGAAGACGCGTGCTAGTTATTCAATTAGAACCTAAAGTTAAAGTTACCGGTTCATTTAAGTGACTTACATTGTTAGTATGTGCTTTGAATGAGTGTATTAATTTATCTTTTTGTATTCGATTAAATTTAGCGTGAAAAATGTTAAATTTACTAGTTTTTATTAAATAAATTCTATTCATATTAGTTATTAGAGTGTCTAATATTTTAATTGTTCACTTTACATTGGATGAAAAATTTGGCGCCCAACGGGGGTCGTACAATTTTTACAATTACAAATCTTTTTATATCCCACTAAGGATGAAAAAAGTGATATAAAAATCTACTACACCCGGTTGATACCAGGCGCATACTAGACTACGTTGCTCCAATGCAGTTTCAATAAGAATAAAAGAAAGTATTTCACAAAATCAAACCTTTGTTAGGCAAGTTGATAAATTGTAACGCTTGTTGGCACAGATAAAACAAAATCTGTCTCAAGGACGAAATGTAAATAAAGCGGGGATCATTCGTCGGATCTCTTACATCCCGGGGCGAACCCAGCCTGACGCACAATCGATAGACTGCGCCGCTCTGTTCTCGCCAATTTGAGAAGCATTGGAGTGTTTCGCCGTGATTTTATTTACAAGAAATATGTGTTACACGGCTTTTTCAGAAGTTTCAATGTAATTGAAATGTAATATGCTGTTTTTGGATATTAATATTTGCCTCTTATGGATATATGCAAACAAATCGAAATAGAACAAAAGTTTTATTTCAAGTCGGTTACTAGTATATTTCTACCTGTGGGGACTAAGTTGCAACTTCTCATTTGGTACTATCATTTATCTCTCCATACTTTAATAAGGTACAATACTGATGGTGCTGTCGTAGGAGATCCACAAAGGGTATTAGGCAGAAGCTTAAACCTGTAGGGTCTTTACACGAGGCGTGTCTACTTAGACCTAATGGCCGCAGCGCTTTTGTGGTGTTTTCCAGTGGGAGTCCAATTCTATTTAGGGTTCGTTACACGTGATAAAAAATGTGTGTTTCAAATTAAAATAGTCCAGTAGTGCACCCTTGGTAGAGTCGTTGACAACAAAGGTTTGTTGTAGATAGTGTACTTCTGTTTACGTGGTGGAGAAAGGCCAGGTATTGTGTCAAAAACAAATGAACGTTACCCCTCACCGCGAAGCCTGTCAAGCGGATATGACGCGTGTACAGTTTAAACAATGCTATAAAATTAATATGACGTCATTCCGGGCACGTGCCTTCGCCCCAGTTGGCGCATCGCTAATGACAATGTTAACATTTACACAAATTCGTGACGTTTTTGCAATAGACATAAGAACTGGAATGGCCTGCTGGCTAATCTTATGGGGGTTACTACCCTTGGTAATGGTTTCCGGTTTTGCAGGTGTGTTCGATTTGGTTAGCGGGGCGAGGTTACTGTCTGTTTTTTTCCATTTACAAACACCTCTTTTAATTTGTGATTTTGCCACTTACATAAAAAGTTCCAGGAAAAGCTTAAAAATTGACATTTTGAATTAATTATTGAGAGTGGATGGACTTCGCTGTTACGTTCGTGTCGTTCTTAGATTAAAAATAAATCTTATTAATGGTACTTCCACGCGAATATGCATCACCCTTATATGCATTACTAGAGTCTATTTTATAAAACATTTACACACACTGGCTGATACGTAACGCGTAGCTTAAACTGTTAAGTCTAAAATATGAAATATTCCGATGGAACGTTTATTTGATGAGTTAAGCATAAAGAAAAATAATTGAAAATGCATTCTGTAAGAGGGTTAAATAGGGGATAAAAACTGGTATTGCTTTCTCCTGTAAAGAAGATGTAATAGGATCTATTAAAGTTACGCCACAAACGCCAATAAACACAGATTAAACTAATTTGCACTGGTGAACAATGTTTACGCTGATCTCGATTATAATTTTTTTTTTATAATATAAGAGTAGCAGACGAGCATGCAGTCCACCTGATGGTAAGTGGCTACTGCCGCCCATGTAATATGTAATGTAATAAATAGTCGATTTTTGATCATTATATCAAAGTTTTGGACATATTTCAAAAATGCCATCAGCCTTTATTGATGATTACGAAATCGAACTGTTCTATACCGAAAGAGTGATGGAAATATGTTTTCTTTACGACTATTAGCTGCCTCAAAAAGCTATTATCCCACAGATGGGCACAAGTTTTTTCACAATCGTATGAAAGGCCTAAATTCACCCACCCGGAACACTGATTTTTATTCAATACTCTTCAATTGAGCTTAATCTCACACTCAGGCCCTCAAAGTATCGTTTGATCTATAATTCGTAAAGCGTCCTTGTTTCGGGACCCTATTGAGGGCTGTCGTGACCTTTGCTCGATCGATCTTGGAAACTGCTGACGCAAAACACCACGAGGCCCATTAGGAGTTCAACAATTTATGTTAAATGATGTTTGTAACTGAATTTATGTTTCTTATGGATTTCTTTTGGAAAACAATGTTCTTTTTGGTTGCTATTAAAGCCATTGTTTTTAGGTTTGATAAAATTTGAGTGTATAGCAATTCTATCAACTCTTATAGTATTAATTCTTCGAATTTTCTTCCATAATTTGTCCTCCAAAATCTCCATTTATAATACTTCCTGCAAAATTGTATGACTACCCTCGATTTAGAGTTCTGTAACAAATAATTCCACCCTTAATCGTATTATGTAATTATATTTTTCAACGTATATGTTATATTTTATAACATTGTGTTGTTTTATGTTGTAAAATAATATATTTCATTGTACAAACTTAGTAAACTGTAAGACCATACTTCATTACTTAGGAGTTATTAAATTGTACACTCTATAAACTTAATTAAATAATGACATTTTACCGACCTTTACTTAATCGATTACGGAAAGAAACAAGGCACTGACACGTAAAGCCTTCTTGTCAACTCCACTAACCTTTGAATTAACTATAGGTACCTCAAACTTGGTTCAATAAAGATGGGAATCAAAATTGGCGGCTTTTGTATATCTTTATCGCAAAGAAATTGTATACAGCAAGCAAGAGATTAATGTGGAAGGCCAAATACGGACGTATACCATGTTGGCCAAATACGGATTAGTAGATTTTATAGACGTTTTTTTGGAAATATTTCACCATAATTTTTTTTTTACTTTTGACTCGTACATAATATCAAAAGTGTGAAATACCCGGAACTCTATTCCAGTCTCTACATCGAGGGAAGTCGATTCATGATGCCATTAGGATATCACAAAATGGCAAATAATATACAATATATTGCGTTATCATCATTAGTTTCAAAAGGTACAGTTTATTTCTCTTTTTATCGTATTTTGAAAAAGTTTCAGGAAAAAAGTCATGCTCTTTTAATGCATGTATGTATATTGATTGTATTGTTCATGGATTCAAGTCGATGACCTAAGAAAGTTGAATCGGTGCCAAATCACGGGAAAAGAATCTTGAATTTCAATGGAATTAACAAAAAAATGTAAAAGATTTGTATGGAGCGTAAGTTCATTACAAAATCTTTCGAAGCGTACAAGTTCCTAAATTGTTTCTAATGGAAATGCCTAAACGCGTAGAATGCCGCCTATAAATATTTACGTAAAATCAAAATCTTTCTTTATAATACAGAAGTAGCTAACAAGCATGCAGTCCAATTGTCGTAGCTACTACTACCCATGGGCACCTGTCATCAACTCCAAATAAAAGTCCTAGCTTAGGTCGGCTACAGACGCGCCGCTACTCCTGAGGAGTTATTACCCTTAAATTTAATAGCTTCGGAGAAATATATTTCCTTTATCACACCCTTCAAACGAGGATACAGCAGCGATTAACACTGCCGTTATTAGGCAAAATATAGCTGTAGCGGTGGTGCCGCTGGATTCGAAGCACAGAGGGTTCAAAGATACTCGTTTCTACGAAAAATAAAAATCTAATATTTTATTCTATTAAAGTAAGAAGATTCTTTAAATAATTCATTTTGAATGTCAACAGACTATGGAATATACATAAGCTTATGTACAATCTTAATTAAAATCTTATACAAATACATAAGCTAAATCGTCTGTTCGTCCTTTGTACGAGCCTCTTAACTTCTTAAGTTATTAGGCATAATTTGTTTCATTCAATTTGGCATGGGGTTACTAAATTAAATTTCCATTTTAGGGTTGGATCCCCTTGCATGTTAAATGGGGATATTTTTCAAGTGAGGTAATGGTATTACTACTTTCTTTTATAGCTGCACTGTGTGTGTGTTACTTAAATGTGATTGTTATCATTTGTTACGCATGCAGTATATTGATTGGGTTCTGAAGTTCTGAAAGTGAATTCTGGAACGTCTTATATTCTTATTTAGTCTTCATGGGAAGTAAAATATTTTAAATCGTTATCAAATGTTATCGCTATATTGTACATACCGATTAATATATTCTTGAGCGGCAGTGATCAATTAAAATCTGTTGAGCCGCTGACAATCATAAATCAGGGTTTAAATCTCACACAATCTTGAGATTTAGGGATCCCATTTTTGGTAAACAGTAAGTTCACTTCAATTCTGGTGTAATCTCGTACGTACTTAATATAAATTAATAAACGTTGAAACGAAAAAAAGCAAGCTAGAGCAATGTTGTGGACACATGTATTGCAAACTGAATGCAATGAGGAGAGGAAGTTTGAAACGGAAATCTCGAATCGGTGGACGTAGTATAGGACGCCCTACTGCTATATGGACCGATGATGATGATGATTATAAATGTGGACGGTAGTAACTCCATACAATCAGAGGGCCGAGTGATTCGATACACTTTTAAGAGGCTTGATGAGTGGAAAGGGCCGATATTCCGTGAGAATAAAACAGTAAAAGAAAAAGTAAATAAGAAAACCACCGTATTCGAGGATATTTTATGGTAGTGTGATAGATTTGATGTCTACAATCATCATAAGAGGAACCATGCCTAGCAATAGGACGGTAATGGGTTAATGATTAATTTTTCTACGTAAAACATGAGCAAAGGTTGCCAAGATTTCTATCACATTTAGTTCCTGACTGACGGTCGCAAATGCATCTATTTCCAATGAAACATCACCTATTTTTAGCGCCTCGTGATAGAAAAAGTAGCATTTTGGCAATGCATCACTGCTCTTACTTAGTGTCATTTTGGTCTTTGTAACGCATTTTGAATACAGATCTACAGAATGATTCAATGGTTTTTCTGTCTGTTAATACGGGATAACTTTAATAAAGTGATGTGGACAGAAAAACGCTATAAGTACCTAATCACATTATTCATACTTGAATGTATCAATAATATACGTAATCAAGTTAATACAGTTGAACTGCGTGGTAGAGCGAACACAGATGTCTAATACGCAGAGATATCTGTGTTCATTTCACAAAGGGCTTAAGTTTTGAATTTAGTAAATCTAGAATTTGGATGTTTGTATGTTTCTATAGCACCCATTATACAGAATCGGGTATAAGTGTAGAATATATTATCTCAACTGTCAACACCTCAATTCAATACTTACTTACTTACTTACTCCGGTGGCTCGTCGACCCGAAGTGAGTCTTGGCCTCCGATACGAGAAATCACCATTTCTCCCGATCCTGTGCAATTTCTTGCCAGTTATCTTGTCCTAGCTCCCTGAGGTCCCTGATTGCTTCGTCTTTCCATCAGTATTTAGGCCGTCCGACTGGTCTTCTCCCGTCAGGGACACCCAGGTATGCGCGCTTCGAAACCACGAAGCCCCGAAGCCCTCAATCCAATGCAAGGGTTTATACGAAAACAGTTACTACAGGTTTTTAATCTATCTTTAAAGGAATACCACCAAATGATTACGCAGTTCTTGATCTCCGGTATTGGATTACGGATTACAATGTCATCAGATTTGCTATAGAGGGCATTGATCAACGTTCGCCAGCACGTGGAAGCCGTATAATTAGCAAATGGGATTGTATAGAGGACGTTTGGTGATACGGATAGCGTTGGAGATTAACAGTAAGAAACGCGTAAGGATATTACTCTTATTTATTTATTTAGAAATTTCATCATCAACCCATTTCTGTCCCACTGCTGGGCACGGGTCTCCTCTTATAATGAGAAGGATTAGGCCATTGTCCATCGCGCTGGCCAAGTGCGTATTGGTAGACTTCACATACCTTTAAGATGTTTTTTTTATAAATCAGGTATGCAGGTTTCCTCACGATGTTTTCCTTCCCTTCACCGTTTTAGCAAGTGATAATCAATTTCTAATACGCACATAACTTTGAATAATCAGAGGTGCGTGCCTGGGATTTGAACCTCGGACCCTTCGATCGAGAGGTCGAGTTTCTTAACCACTAGGCTATCACTGCACTTACTTATTTAGAACTTTATACTATAAAAAATGATATAAAAGGCGGACTTAATGCTAGAAGCCTTGGCTGTTATGTAAACCGAAGAATATATGTAAAATGTGTTATGAAGTTCATATTAGACTGCTAGCAAAATAAAGATAGACGCACGTATGATGTGGTGGTATTTTAAGGTGGTAGAGCCCTTTGTGGTTCGACTCCGGCGGCACCACTATCACGCCTATTTCTGCCTCATAACAGCAGTGTTTAGCGCTGCTGTGCTCTGGTTTGAAGGGAACCATACTTATCCGAGGTGTTCCAGCTTAGTCCTCAGGGGTAGCGACGATCTGTGGCCGACCTCGGGTAGGAATGTCTAATCCTATCTGTGGTTGATTACAGATGTGCATGAGCGGCAGGAGCCACTTACCATCAGGTGGCCTGCATGCTCGTCGGCTACTCCTATATTATAAAAAAAAAAGATGAAGAAAAAGTATAGACTGATAGCAAAATAGACATAACACGTATAATGTTAAAATTACTTGTAATAAAAAGAGCTCTCTTTATTATCTCTCTATTTATTATTGAATCGAAATTAAAATATCTAAGACTACTGAGGTACATCTACTTGACTGTGGAGGATAATGTATGTATGCTTTACAGCAGAAATACTGCTGCGGAGCTGGTACCACTACTCTCTCTAACTCTACCACCATTAATTTATCAATTGGTCATGTTATGTGAAGGCAAAGGTATGATGATTGTTTGAACTGCACAACAATTGGATCGGACAATATTATTGGTAGACGCAATGTGTACCTACCTATATTTATTGTAGAAAAACAGTGTATATCTTATATTCGATGTCTATTCAGTTACAAGTCTACGTACAAAGGACTATATCGTGAATTTTTGAACCATCTGAAAGCCAAATATAATAATCGTAAAATTTCGTATTCATAGTATGCGGAACCGTGCCCCGAGTTTATATTCACAACTGGCTTGCTTAGTTTAAGATTTAGCTTAACTTAACGTCCCATCCATATACTTTATTGTGTATACTTAGAGGTTATTCTAAGTGTGGTGGAATCTCTGCGTATTTTAAAGTTATGTAATTGTAAAGAAGATACAAGAGCTACAATTTATGTTGACGACCGTCGCCCACGGTGACCGATGACGCCGCCTGTCGTCTTCAACCGTCGGCTATTGTTGTTGACTATTGCTGTCTGTCACTTGGACTGTGTTCAGCCGATGGTCGTTAAAACAGACGACTACAGTCAGCGATGGTCGTCGCATAAACTGTCGCTCGTGTAGTAGCATCCTTAATGTGAGGGTAGAACTGGTGGTTTGCCTGAAACGGCCCTACTGTCACAACTTTCTACCTGAAACCACCAATGACAATGTGGTTGACATGTCAAACATTGTTAAAAGAATCGATTGGTCAAAAAGATCGATTCACCGATTAATAAATCTAAGATCGCTATCCCTAGTTCCCGTCGGATTTCCGGGATAAAAACTATCCTATGTCCATTCTAGGGTCTCAGACTATCTTTGTACAGAATTTCATTAAAATCGGTTCAGTGGTTTAGGCGTGAAGAAGAGACATATAGACAGACAGACAGACAGAGTTACTTTCGCATTTATAATTTCATATTAGTAAGGAATCCCAATAAATCTATATAAACAAATACATATAATGTTGCAACAGTCTCCGATTGCAAGAATTGATATTTTTAAGCTAATGTTTATTTAGAGTATGCCAAAAGACCCACAAACGTAGGTAGGACATTACTGGAGACCGATTAAAAGAATCGATTGTTTTTGTCTTGTCTTGATTTTGATTTGTCTTGTTACAATGTCAATGACAATTGTAATTGTATGTCGTTACATTAGGATTTCTAACTGTATACGTTTTAGCTGTGACTATCTTCAGGTCCGATTCCAACCCTATAAAATCCTATTAGGGGTCGATTATAGATGACCATAGGCGGCAGTGATAAGTTCACATTATAGACTTTATATCCACTTCTAATTTTATAACATCCGATTTGGCATAGAACATTTCGAAGCGTCATTATTACTCCTAAGTCCTACTTTGTATTATTTTTCCTTACAATATAAATCTATTGGGGTGTGTCGGGGTTAAACTGCCAACAATATTGCCAATAATCGTTTTGAATGTTAATTCAAACTTCCCCTGTTTATAAAAGGATTTGTCCTTTTGTTCGCTGTTTAGAAGTTTATTGTTCTACACGTGCCCTTTTCAAGGCCTTGCGAAAGGCCTATTCAATAAATTCCCGCACGTTTTGCAATAATGGCGGGAAAAATGGGTAGCGGACCCTTTGCTATAGAACCCTAAAGGCACAATTACGTACGTACTCACAAAGCTTAAAAGTTCCGACCTTGACCTTACTGAGTTATGGCCCAATTAAAGTTGTCGAATTCCGTGCCTTACATTAAGATTAGATTGTAGGTAAATGGAGGGTATCTAGGTATTATATACAAAATACCTAAGATTTACAGTAAGTGTTGAATGTAAAGACGTAGTGTAGTTTGTAGGTGGTGGCATTTTTCGTGGTTCGATTCTGTAACCTTACCATGAGTTTTTACGTTTTGACAAATATGACTGTTTTGGTATTTGTTTACTAGCGGATTGTATCAGAACTATAGTGTCAGTAACGTAGCATTAAATGTCTAAATTGAAAAAATGCCCATTTATGTTTTGTCTCTCTTTTTTGCGAACATGTGTTGAAGGGTGTAGTAAGGGAGACATTCGCTTGCTACTTCTATAACGTAAACTTTCGAGGTTTTTAAATACATCAAATATGATGGATTAAGATCTTGGACTTTTATAACTGTTGCTAGCTGACCGACAATACATTTAAACGTATGAATTAAGAAGAAAATATTACACAAGAGTTCTTTTTTATTATATTTATTTATATAACATACGAAAAATGTGATAAAATAATTCGGCGAATTCCGATTATTATAATAAACTGTGAATACTGAGAATAAAGGTACTTACAAAAAATATTTCTAATAGTGAATTGTTAACTGGAACTTAATTGCAAATTGTTGCTATTTATAGTAGTTAGATTAAGTACTTAGCGGACGTTTAATAAATATTTATTAATAAATTCCACGTCAAGGAAATATAATTATGAGAAACATATCTATTATCTATAATTATATAATTACATTAAGTGAGCATACAGAGTGTAAAATTAAATTGCTGTATTTTTATTTATATTGCTCTCTCGTTCTTTCATAATTTTGTATGACGAAAGTACCGTACAAAAAGCTTAATTCCAGATTGCATTATTTATCGAGTCTCGATATACGTATATGTTGCTAAGGGACTTAAAAGGAGTGTTTCGTGTTTAAGAATAGTTGTAAAGTATAGAGTGAACTTAGTCAGTCAACTTTAGGCACAAGTGAGAACACCACATTAATGGTATAAGGCGAATTGTCATCACTTCAAGCGGAATATAAGTTAGAGTAAGCTAATTACTTCTTTTAATTGTAAATATCGTAATTCTGATATTGCTATTAAAATTAAATGTATAGTATTTCACAAATAAACACCTTTCTTTACGCAGAAGGATGTTGGCAGTATTGACGCACTTAATGCTTCATATTATAACATTTATTAGGAATTATATGCCCGTTAAGGAGTCTATTTGCTTGATTTGTCTGTATCGATGTTTAATATATAGGATTGTACATGAATAGATTGTCATTAGATATCACGTAACATGTAACTAAAGCGGCTTGATCGACAAGGAAGGAGAAACGTGGTCGGAATTGATTACCTGACTTTATATCTAAATATAGGATGATTAATTAAGATCTTTGCTAAAGATGACGGCTTATAATTATAACCTGTGGAATATAATTACTACTTAGGTCCTACTCTATAATAAATATTTGATTCCATATAAGTTGTAATGACAAAGATATTTAATTTCTAGATAATTACTTCGGTTCCCTCAAAAACGGTTCTTTTCCAAAATTTGTTCGCAGATTCACAAAGAAACTTAAAAAATCTAAATAAATGACTGACACTTTAATTTTCATAACAGCTTTTTGTTTATATAAATAATATACCTAAATATAATAAAGCTATATAACATACATATTAGATTTACATTTATACACGTGAAAATTGATACTTGAATTGTCTATGCATTCATACTGCAATAAGTTCAAGCACTGAACCAAATTAAAAAATAAAACGATGTTGTAATGGCTGTCACAACTCACCCCAAGCGCCCCCTCGGCGCCACGCACCTGTGTGCTCACCCCGTCTGCAACCCCTAAGGTTTCCTTAAACCGATTGTCGGAAGACAGGAAAATGATACAAACAAAGGACGGAAACAATAAAAGTATGGTATCCGGGTTTTTTACGGAATCGGGATTACATTTACAGGTCTTGTCATATTGCCGACCTTGGGGCCTACCACCATCTTTTAAAAAACATCATAGTTCGGGAAAGTTTTATTTCCTCCTTATAACAGTAAAATATTCCGCCATAAACAGTTGAACAAACTTAAACCCTTATTCATTTTTCGCTTATCCATTGCACAAAACCAACTGAAATTGTCATATTTTGCTTAAAAAGTTAATTTTCCTCCAAAAAATGTAAAAGTATGATTAAAATAATATTGTTTTAAGAGATTGTAGTAACACCCCTTAAGTCTCTTCCTGTCGTAGAAAAATACTTAAGGGTTCTATTTGAAAGATAGACAGAAGATAGAAGAATACAGACGTAGATATGTGCAGATCTACTGCAGGTACTAACAAGCAACTTCGTTGACGCTTTCTAAATCTATTTTACGGGTGGCCTTTGTCCTACATGAAGTTCTAAGGTCTGATGTATATGGTTTTGTTATTTTATGGTCACGCAATAGATCGTGTTGCTACTCTAAGCTTCTATTAACCAAAAAAGAATACCCATAAAGACCATAAAAGAAAAGATTAATTTCAGTCTCACTTGTGCAATCGTCTGATTAACTTGTTATATCTTCTGATTTCTGATGAACTTTTTGCTTGTTAGGTAATAAGCAAATAAGTTGCCCAAATAAACATACGAACATAAAATGACACTTATTTCGATATCAGTGACAACACTCCCTTTTAAAATTTCCTTCGATTGACTCCGATAATGGATACCGAGAAGACGAATGTACTCCGACATTACACAGTTAGCATTAAATACATCGTAAGGCTTCCTTTAAACCCATTATTCAGACACTTTACAGGGCCGTAGTGGATTAAGGAGGCTCGCTGTTTATTATTTAGATTTAGTTTTGCTCTTCTATTAATTGCATAGATATAAACAACAACTCGGTTATCCGTGTATTTTACCCCTAGGTATGTCTAATCAATATAGTTATCGTGACCGACCATGAAAAAAGCAGTGATAGCGTAGAGGTTTAAACTTAGCCTCACAGTTAAGGGATCCGAAGTTCGAATTTTAGGCACACCTGATTTTTCAAAAGTTATACGCTTATTAGGTTAGGTATATTGCCTAACAACCGACAGTTCTTTAAAAAAGTTTTCAAAGTTAAAATCCGTCAAGTTGTGGGCTTCAGGGCGTGCCAAAAAAAATCATACATACATACGCTCAAAAGAGATCTTCCGCAGTCGTGTAAAAATCTTTAATAACAATGAATGCTTGTCTATATGTCCTTTATACAATCCTAAACTACGCATTTGATCATGTGATCATATTTAGCAAAGTTGTTTAACATGAGCCCACGAAGGTTTCTGAGTTGCTACGACCAATTTTCGTGAATATTTTTGTAATGTCTTTCCTTCAAATTTATTTTAGGTGGTGGCATAACAACGCGCGCAGGGTTCAGCTAGTCACAGTATACTTAAATCATAAAAAGTCCTCTAAAATCCCTTTTAACTGAGAGTTATTTTGTCCTCAGGAAATGCGACAAGGAGCCGGAGTGTTTGGCCATCGGTAGCAGGCTGCGCGGCGCGATGGGGACGCGCCCGCCCGCGGCCTTCTGGCCCCAGCTGTGGGCGACCGTGCTCCGGAACCTGCTGCTCAAGAAACGGGACACTAGGAAGACTCTTGCTGTTAGTATACCCATTGGGTTTTAGAGGTGATAAAACCACAGGTTTAAACTGTGGCGGCACCACCGCTGCACCTATTAACGGTAGTCTTAAGCAGCGTTGTGTTCTGATTTGAAGGATGTGGTAAAGGAGACATACTTTTCCGAGGCATTCTAGCTTCGCCCTCAGGTGTAGTGGCGCATCTGAACTATTGTCACACAATTTTTTAGCATAAAGCAGTTCTGTGAAACAATATGGCGACTGACTTACAAATGAGACAACCTTAAGAGTGATAATGCATCTGTTATTAACCATCAGGTGGATTACTACTCATATGTTATAAGAAATGGTCTCTGTAATACGAGGTTATCTATAATCAACTTCAAGTATCGGTGTAGGCTTATCTGAGTTAGACCACAGCGTTGCTAAGTGGTGGCTACTGCTAACAGACACTTGTAATCAACCTCAAATAGGGTTGTGAGATCGAACACAGACACATTACAGACTACAGATACTCCAGAACGCTTAACACTGTTCTAATTAGTGTAGATTTCGATCACTCACATTAAGGGTATGGAATTCAATACTTATACCTGTAACTTTGAATTTCTGACGTGATGTTCGTATTTGAAAGTAAATATCACATGATTTAAAGATGACGACAAATTGTATTTTTTAATACACCTAGAGTTTTAGTCTTATAGTAGAAGTCTAAGAGTCCACTCATGACAGACGTATTGGAATTTGTGCTCAATATCTCTCCATAGAGTGGGTTTCAGAACAACAGTAGCGTTGATGATGATAATGATGTACCATAAGTACATACAGCGCATACAGTCTGGTCGCTCATGGACATAATCAACTTCTAATCGCATAAGTTGCATAAGACTTTTATTTGAATTCGATCACGGACAGCTTAGATCGTCTTCTCTCTCTTTCACAAATCCTTTAATTACTCTTTAAATCATAACATACAGCGCTTAACACTAGACGCTTAACTTAACACTTTTAAAATAAACTAACAATACATCAAATTCATTTTTTCAGGAGGTGCTAGTACCACTGTACTGCTTAGGCGTGCTGATATTCCTGAAGATGTTGATGCCGAACCCGAACTTCCCGGAGGTCAGGAAACCTGGTCGCTTGCTAAGGATACACCACGACGCGTTCTCAGAAAACCACTCAGTGGCTGTCGTGGCGGACTGGGCGAACGCGAATGGAACAATGGTATGAAATCCACTTCTTATTTAAACAAACCCCAGTATGCATCACCACCCATCGCACCCCATTATGCATCTTGCTGAAGTTTTAGGACTAGACGTGGTCCATGTATTTTCTCTCTATATAAACCTACTGATAATATTACGAATATTATTGCGATACCAACGTGTCAAATCTATTTTTACAAGTTTGGTTGTCTGTGTGTAATCTGTGAAATGATTATTGACGGATTTTTAAGAAAATGTACCTATATGCTTTCTTGGAAGTGGTCATTAACCAAACGATTCGCTATACATATTGTGGGTGCACAATATACATACAATAACGACTCTACAAACATCTGAAGTCCGAAAATAAATATAGTTAGATACTTGCGAGGCCCTGTTATAATCTATAGTCTGATTCATAATTAGGTGTCCAAAATGTAAACAAACAAATGTCACTGTCAAAATTAACAAGAAACAAAAACTTTAACAAACTCAACAAAAAACGAAAACTTTACAATTATTCACAATTTAACAAACGCGCTATGAAAACGATAATACATTCGAGTTTGATTACAATCACGAAAATGAATAACATCAGCTACGAAACTTAAAAATGACTGCACAAGAAATGTCTTGGGTTCCGATTGTGTTGCCATTATCACATTTTAATTTTCTACCATAAACCTTGTTTTTTATTATTATTACTGTATGGAACGAAATTGAGGTAATATAAATATTAGAAAATTTGAATTGTTCTTAATTTATTTAGATTATTATTTTATTATTGTTGTATTAATTTAATATTGTCAAAAATAAGAAACTACCATTTGAAACATATTTTCTTGATAGGACAACACCTTTGTTTACATTTTGGACACCTAATTATGAATCAGACTATAATTTAACGCATGTTTCCAGGGTTTCCTAGAAGACATCAACAGGATACTGACGCAGGCCGACGATCACCCGATCAACTGGGTGCGGTACAACAACACGACGGAGTTGAACGACGCGTACCACGGCGACGCCAAGCGGTTCCCCATCGCCGTCATATTCCACACCGATCCGCAGGCGTTTGGGGAGCCACTCAGGTGAGCATAGCTCGTTTTACATCCAGAATGTGGATGTAGCAGATATGACACTGCTGCAAGTTTTTATATGTACTGATAGACGGCTGACAGCTATTTATTATGAAATAGTGGATGCGTGTGTTTGCATGTTTCGCAATTATAATAGAACAATTAGCGAGATCAGCAACAGATTGTTTCCGCGAATGCTGTATACAGGGTGAATTTTTAAAACGGGCCTTCAGGGCCAAATCCGAAACTATAAGGATTAGCGAAAAATGCTGAAAGGAGTTACGAGGCCGATTTTGATAAAAACTAAAACTGCATCATTACTTTTTTAAAATGTTTTTTTCCTTAGCCGGGAATCGAACGAGTTCATTTTGAAAAAAATGACACCTCTATATTATTCCACTATCTGATAGTGTCGCTTATAAGGATCAAATTCTGGGAAGTAATGTTATGTGACAAATTAAAGGAAAAGGAAAATTTTGAAGAAAATACGTATTTTTCCATACATTGGCATACTAATCCTTAAGGATTATACATAACAAATGATTTATGTATAATTCTTTAGAAACAGACATAAGTCATACCATTGAAGAATTTGTTGGTTAATCAACTAATTATTCGATGTTATGACTATGACATACGGCTTAGTATGAGAAAGTAATAGTTAGGCAAATAAGTTACCGCCGTTTTTGGGATTTATTTTTTAATGAAAATAGATAACTTATTAAATAGTAAATTCTTATTGTTTGTTGTTTTTCAACTTCGTTTCAACGTTAAATATGATTTTCTATATCTTTTTTTTTAGATCACTCGGATTTGACTCTAAAAAGTAATTCTCGCAAATTGTCAACTTTACATCTGTATTAAACGAAACTCCGCCCATAGCAAGTAAATCTATTTTAATGGTCCTAAAAATAACCGAACATAAAAATATAAATTATTGGGAAACAAAACGTTCATTTCGAATGATTAGAAACATTGAGCCAAAAAAAATGTTACTACACGAAATGTTTAAATTGATGAAAGGCGGGAACTTAACTGGCAAATTAATATGAAAAAAATATGTATTTTCTTAAAATTTGAGGCTTTTCCTTTAGTTTGTCATTTATCATTACTTTCCAGATTTTGATCCTTATAAGCAACACTATCAGATAGTGGAATAATATAGAGGGTGCATTTTTTTTTCAAAATGAACACGTTCGATTCCCGGATAGGGAAAAAGTTATTTTAAAAAAGTAATGATGCAGTTTTAGTTTTTATCAAAATCGGCCTCGTAACTCCTTTCAGCATTTTTCGCTAATCCTTATAGTTTCGGATTTGGCCCTGAAGGCCCGTTTTAAAAATTCAGCCTGTATATCACATGGGTAACAAAAACAAACGTACAACATTTCATCCAGACCTATCTTAAATTGGCCACAGGTGGCTTCAGCATGAGTTTCAAGTTAAACCCTCGGGCTTATTGCTCTGTTCAAAGCATAATACAATGCAGTGCTAGTGCAATGCAGTGTATTAAAGTTGCTAGTGGCAATGGTATCTCTTTACCAACCTTGAAGAGTTCTCCAATACTCAAGATAAACTGTACTAAATTTACTTTTCCCCAGATATACCATCAGGGCGAATCCATCACGAGACGGCGGGACTCCATCGACCAGAACCCTGTATACCTCGCCAGCGGAATGCCGCGAGCGAACCAGCTCCAAGGACTGGTCGAGGCTGGGCCAGCTGGTCCCACTGTCGGAGATGCACCGCGAGGACACGTGTCCCGTGCTGCAGTACTACTACTCGGGATTCCTGGCGCTGCAAACGCTTATTGATAATGCTAAGATTAAGGTAGGTGAAGTGACCGATAAAACTTTAAGTCCTGAAATAAATAGTATTGTGTAAAACGACCGACTTGCAAAGTTAAGTAATGTTGGTTGCAATCAGGAGTTAAATTTGTGGACACTTATGGTTAAATATAAAAACCGATCTAGAAAATTCAGCAATCGTGTTTGCAATCAAAATTAGATTAGTTAAATAAATCAATCAGAAATCAGATTAGTGGTAGCTTTATGATTTTATGAAGTGATGTTTGAGGGGCATTTAAGTTGTTTCTACGTTTTTATTTCATGGTACTAAGTAGTTGTTGTTACACCTAATTGATGATTTGAAAAGACCTGTCACGCCACTAGCATAGTAAAACATAATCCAGTCTTTTTCCAAACGTAAAGAAGGACACGTGACCAGTACCCTTACCAGGAGTTTTTACGTTTCGACAAATATGACTGTTTTGGTATTTGTTTACGTATTTGCCCATACAAATTCCAATCAGCGCCCCTAGCGGATTGCGTCAGAACTAGGAAATCGGATGCCAATACGTAAACAAATACCAAAACAGTCATATTTGTCGAAACGTATAAAATCCTGGTAAGGGTACAGTATAGATACAACACATGATACGACTTCCCATTAACTATTGTATAACACAAAACTATTCAACAAAAGATATATATATAACCGTATGTCCCCAGCTGGACACCGGCATACCCTTCCACCCGCCCCGAGTGGACCTCCGCCAGTTCCCGAAGCGGCAGCACACCGGCGACTGGCTGGTCATCTTCCGCATCATCATGCCCATGTACATGGTGATGACGTTATCACAGTTCATCACCTACCTCCTCATGTTCGTGGTCAGCGAGAAGGAGAAGAAGATTAGAGAGGGCATGAGGATTATGGGGTTGAAGGATTCAGTCTACTGGTGAGTCTGACACATTGTTGAAGGTGGTAGAAGCCTTTGTGGCTCGACTCCGGCGGCACCACTGCCACAACTATTTGTGCCTAATAACAGCAGCGTCGAGCGTTGCTGTGTTCTGGTTTGAAGGGTGTGGTGAGCCATACTTTTCCACAGGCGTTCCAGCTTACTCCTCAGGGGTAACTGCGTATTTGTGGCCGACCTCAGGTAGGATTATCTAATCGGTCTAACCCAGATAGGTCTGGGGTGATTACAGATGTCCATGAGCGGCAGTTTCCACTTACCATCATGTGGACTACATGACTACTTTTTTACTATAAAAAAATCATACCAAATTTCACGTACTTAGTAATGTAAATCTTAATTAAAACTAAGCACAAGTTAATAAAGTGTTGCAACTGGTGCCTACCCTAGGTGGGAGAAATTGATCTATTGGGAGAATTGGTCCCTGTAGTGCCGGGAGTAGAATAGGACTACGGTATCCCCTGCCTGTCGTAAGAGGCGACTAAAAGTGGACTTCCGGGGTTGCGGGGTTTAGTGCGGTAAGAGTCCCACATAACCCGGCGTCACTCCTATGTCGTCGGGTACCTTTTGAAGGTTTTTCCCTCGTAAAAAAGAAAAAAAATGTGAATAAAGAAATTCAGCTGTAAAATAAGAAAAAAGAAATAGACTACTTATGTAGAAGTTAGCTCAGTTGTAAAAATTCGACAATAATAATTTTTCGGCCATAGCCATGCATAGAATGATATAGAAATTCATAATAAGGATGTTGAGATGAGGTTTATACTCATACTAGATGGCGCTGTACGTCCTCTGAATCACGCCAACGATGTTACCGCGTAGCTTGTGTAAGTATTTCTACATACGAGGACCCTCAATAATGTTGAGATGAGGTTTATACTCATACTAGATGGCGCTGTACGTCCCCTGAATCACGCCAACGATGTTACCGCGTAGCTTGTGTAAGTATTTCTACATACGAGGACCCTCAATAATGTTGAGATGAGGTTTATACTCATACTAGATGGCGCTGTTGGTCCCCTGAATCACGCTAACGATGTTACCTACGCTTGTATAAGTATTTCTACTTACGAGGATCCTAAATAATGATGAGATGAGATTTATACTCATACTAGATGGTGCTGTACGTCCCCTGAATCACGCTAACGATGTTAACGCGTGGCTTGTATAAGTATTTCTACTTACGAAGACTCCGTATTGTATTTCGATTATAGACATCCCGATATGAGCGACAGTATTTACTGTTATTTTTTGTATAGCACACGGCTTAATCTCCATGTGCTTTATTAATTATTCAAATGTACTAATATAGGGATAGGGATTTATATAGATACTAGTGGTGCCCGCGGCTTCGCCCGCATTTTAAAGAAATAATATGACATACATAAAACGGAAAATTTCTACCTGCATTGGAGTGACAGTGGTGTCATCTGTCGAAAATTGGTCTTACCAACTCCCAAACCCTCGTGGGCTCTTGGACAACAACTTTGCTAGATCATCACTTGATCAAATGCATAGTTTCCGATCCTATAATTTACGAATTTAAAAATAATTAAAAATACGTTTTTCCACGGACTAAATTGTGAATCTAAACCATTCTCAAGTCCCCTTGAACATACACAACAAATTTCATCAAAATCGGTCCAGTCGTTTAGGAGGAGTTCAGCGACATACACACGCACATAAGAAATATATATATAAAGATTCTCGGTTCATAGCGGCATTCCCGGAGCACTATGATAAAGGGCTCTTCAAAAAAGGTGCAAAAAGAGCTCTCATACAAAGCCGGCGATGCATTGGCGACTCCTCTGGTTTTTTTAAATGTCCATAGGCGGCGTTTACTAATTTCCATCAGGTAGCACGTCTGTCTAATCGTAAGGTTAAACTATAAAAATACCTATATATATAGACATCCTTTAATCCTTTAACTTTAAACTGTAGAAAATTTCACATTAACTGTAATATAAATATTTATTGTTTCAGGTGCTCTTGGTTTCTCATCTACACTGTTTTCGTTACGATATTATCAATAGTCAGTACTGTTCTTCTGTTTACTTTGAAGGTAAGTTTAGAAAAATACTTATATTATCAGATTTTTATCTCTGAACGACTATCACATATGGTAAATATGGAATATTTTGAAAGGTTTCATAATTCCATGTTATTTCTTAATACTATCAGGCGCGATCACTGATTTTAGGGGGACCACAGGGGAAATTTGGTCGAATTAGACCACTTATTTTTTAACGCGTTATTGGAAAGTCCGGCATATCCTCTCTACTGCCCCGCGGCATTGAGAGATTCATGCAGGTTTTCCCCACGAAAAAAAACTGGCCAAGTGCGAATCGGACTCTACGGTTCAGAGGGGGTCATAACCCCTGCGACCCCCCTTGGACCGCGCCTGTTTTCTATCGTCCTAAATTTCTTTCTTTCTTTCACTGTTTTCTTATGTATGTTAGTAATTTAGCAATTTTAACCATAAATATTTGTTGCAGGTATTCCAACACTCGTCGTATATCCTAATCTTCTTGCTGATGCTTCTCTTTGGGTTCACGATAATAACTTTCGCGTTCATGCTAACACCCTTCTTCGATAAGGCACGAGTAAGTATAGGATATATATTTAAGTATTTAAGAATGGGATTTAAGTGAAATCCATAAAATGTTGACGAGAATTTTTGGAATGGATGTATAATAACTAACAAATTACGTAAAATCGAGCACTATTAGGACATTTCAGGACTCAGCCGAAATCACGTGAAGTTCAGTTAAAGTCAAAAGCCAAATTCACGTCAATGTAATTACTTAAATGAAGGTACTTATTTTTAAATCCTCGTAATTAAAATTGTAGTTTAAACATCTTTACGTTACATCACATGTATCCTTATCAGAATAGTAGTGTACCACTTCTGTGTTCGGAGTGTAGTTATGCAGAAATAGCGAGAAGGTGTCGCAATTCGGGTTTTATTTTGAACTAAATAATGGTTTGAAAGACAATAATAATACTACTAGAACAAGGTTTTCTTAACTAATGGTCAGGTTATGTTAATTTCCCAATTATATAAAGGCTAACATTCCCCTCCACAGACCGCGGGTATCCTGGGCAGCTTCGCGGTGAACCTGATGAGCGCGCTGTACTTCATCCAGGTGTTCGTGTCCAACGCGGACTCCCTCTCCTTCTGGTTCGTGTCGCTCATAAGCTCCAGCTGCTACGCTCTAGCTATGGATAAGGTAAGAAGTAGAGCCCTTCATCATTAAACCCTGGAAGCATCATACCTACTTTGGCCTAAGTTCTTTTTTTATCGTTTAACCTAACAATTAAGCACACGTGCTACCTGATGGAAAGTAGTCAACGCCGCCTATGGACATTTGCAACACCAAAGGAGTCGCCAATGCATCGCGATTTTGAGGAGTCCCACGTCATAGCGCTCCGGAAATACCTGAGGAGGAAGCTCATTCCAGATCTTACACACATCTTCCAAGTTACATAATTATGAGGCGACCATTTAGTACTCAAGAAAGACGACGTATCTGTGATTGTCTTCTACCTGAAGCCTACATGTTCTATATAACTTTTAACCTTATAAAAAATAATAATAACAGCAGTGTGAAGAGCTGCCAGGTTTTGGTTATAAATGTGTGGTAGGAGAATTACACTTATATGAAACATTCCGAATTATATCTCAGGATTGCAATCGACCTCAGTCAGGATTTAAATTATAATAAAGCTTAATTAGAGATGTTTATGGTTGATCATGAGCAGTTTCCATCAGTTCAACTACATGCTCTTGGTTACAGCCGACTAAATAAATCAATAACTCATACAGAAATTGCACGAACTTTACCTTAACTACAAACTAACTACCAAAAGCGACCGTGACGTCACAAATTCTCAAAGCCCTTATCCCTTCCAGGCGTTGGTGCTGGACATGGCGGGCGTGGGCGTGACGTGGGACAACCTGTGGAGCGGGCCCGGCATGCCCTTCGGCGGCAGCCTCATCATGATGGCCGTCGACACCGTGCTGTACGGCCT
The DNA here is from genome assembly GCA_014595695.2 of Epargyreus clarus clarus. Taxonomy (NCBI): domain Eukaryota; kingdom Metazoa; phylum Arthropoda; class Insecta; order Lepidoptera; family Hesperiidae; genus Epargyreus; species Epargyreus clarus. The sequence goes on from JACTTY020000024.1 coordinate 66,866, forward strand.
CGCTGCCTACTGGCTGGATGCGGTTATACCCAGTGAGTTGGTTACACACATTTTCAGGTTTTGATGAGGTCTGAAAAGTCTGTCGTCGGTGCAGTAAGAAATTTCGACTTGCCAAAAAAAGGTCAAGTCGTCTCAAAACTGACCAAGAAGATACGCAATAAAAATTAACATGAGCTGCACATTTTCGTAGTTATTTCGCTAAGAAACTTTGTTGCTCGTTTGCTTTACAAAATAACTACGTCTTCTCCTTTTTCTTTGCTACTAAATGTAGGCAAAAGGTGACTTGATAGAGTACAGGTAAATAATAATACAAGTTTACTCGTGCAAAGTAATTTAAGTACTAATAGAATTTGGTAACATACTCCGTGCTTCTTAATTAAGGTCCTAAGCAACATACTTACTTACTGAGATGACGCAATGACCTAAAATGAGTCTCAGCTTCCGATACCACTTCGGCCTGTCCTGCAACATACGATAATACGAGTATTTTCATATTAACGAATGTATGCTTACATTATCCTAATTTTAACATCGACGTTAATATACTAAATTACAATTGAAAATGTTTATAAAAACTTCGGTACTCAATACACATTCACCAAGTCAAGAGACATATTGTACATCTTTCCACAGGTGAATACGGCATCAAGCAGAAGCCCTGGTTCTGCCTGCTACCGTCCTTCTGGATCGGCAGCCGCCGCGGCAGGGTGTCTGCCGTCCACTTCCACTCCAACGGCGAGGCTGGACACAACAAGGATATTGAACCAGTACCCAGGTAATACAAATAAGCAATTTTGAAAAAAATTTCAGATATGATCCGGTCTTCTTAGCCCCGTCCACTACACATCAACATTGGCGAAAAAAGCCTTATAAGCAACACTGTGCGATGATAGAATAATACAGGTGTGTGTTTTTATAGGCTAGGCTAGGAAAAGAAATTTAAAAAAAATCTAATGATGTAGTTTTAGTTTTTAACAAAATCAGCCTATAGGACTTAAGAGGCCGATCTTGTTCAACATTTTTCACTAATCCTTTAAATAGTTTCGGATTTGGTCCAGAAGGCCCATTTGAGAAAATTAACCCTGTATAAATATCTATTTCTCTCGATTCGATTAGGTTTCAAAATCTTTTTTCTCTCTGGAAAATCTATGCTTAAATAGAAATCCTTCTCATATACCTTTATAACACCCTATATTATATACTCGTACTTCTCGTTACAGAGAGCTGCAGGAGAAAGAAGCCATCAGAATCGTAGGTCTGCAGAAGAGTTTCCGCCACTGCCGACGACCAGAAGTCAAGGCTATTGACGGCATAGACCTGAGCATCTACGAAGGTCAGATCACGGCGGTGTTAGGCCACAATGGGGCAGGGAAGTCCACGCTGTTCAACATCCTCACGGGACTAACTGCGCCCACCGCTGGGACTGCGTATGTGTATGGGCTGGATGTTAGGTAAGCTGGGCAAAAGATGGATATGGGTTTTCTAAAGATTCAGTAGTACTTAACTGTAATAATGTGTACCTAAAAGTAATGTTATTTTTAATATTATGAAAATTAATGCAACTATAAGAATTAAATACAGTATTTAAACTATTTTGTAGCATCTTTGCAAGAGACAAGATTTTAGATAATTTGAGTTTTGATACCTTTACACAAGCCTTATGGTCCTTCGAGCCGGACATTTTTAATCCGCTTTAGCTGATATTGCACACATAACACAATATTTAGTTCAATGCCATAAAACTTTTTAAGTGTTAAAATAGCATCTTTATGAATTTAAAGTACAATTCACTTTTAATCATTTGTACCCTATGTTTATTATATTATGTGGTACCCTTCATAAAAGATATGGTGTATCTTGTAGAGATCCGAACGACATGCAAGAGATCCGGCAGATGATCGGCGTATGTCCGCAGCAAGACGTGCTGTTCGACATGCTGTCTGTACGGGAACATCTGGAGTTCTTCGCTGCTGTTAAGGTATGCGTATTCTTCAACTTTCTTAATTTTCAACAAGTGAAGTATTGTACCTATACCTTTTTTATACTGTAAATAATTTAATAAAAGCCCAAACAAATCACAAGTAATTTTGGAAGGGAAAACTTCTTTAGCGGCGTTATGTACTTTTTGTGATGGGTAAATAATGTTAAACTCGCGTCAGGACACGTTACCTGGTCGAAAATTCGTAAGACGACAAAGCAAACTGCAAACGTCAAGATGTCATCTGGTGTCAGCATAGAAATAATATGTCAGTTGGTGTCGGTTTCATTGTTTATTTATTATATTTTATTATTCATGGTTTCGAAAGTTATCACTTCTGCCGACACTCCCAGAGTGCAACACGATGATTTGTTTTTAATTTATGGCTCTATTCAGTTTTGACCAAAATTTCAGGGCATCCCTGGTAAACGAATCCCAGACGAAATCCACAAGTCGATGGCGGAAGTGGGTTTGCTGGACCAAGTGGAGACGTACTCCAAGCATCTGTCTGGTGGTCAGAAGCGGAAGCTTAGCATAGCCATTGCTTTCATTGGTGATCCTAAGGTGAGGAAATAGTCTTGCAGACTTAGGTTTAAGAATTACTTAAACAACTATCAGCATTTTGAAGTTGATCATATGAGTTGGAACGTCGTAGGCCCGTTTTGAAAATCCTACATATCTAAATAAACCTCAATTAGCGATGCCGAACTATTGAAAGTTATACTATAGTTACACTATCGATAGTTGACCTCGAAAATCAGTTAGGATATCGATTGGATTTGACCAATCGATATTTTGCAGCATATCGAGCGGCATCATAAACCTCAGTATAGTCCGAGAGGCCTTTGCCCTAACGCGGCGAGCCGCCGGAGCGCTACAGCTATTACGGGGTTACTCGGGGAATCTATTCCTGTACTCCTGGTGTTCCAGATAATAATCCTGGACGAGCCGACGGCGGGCGTGGACCCGGTGTCGCGGCGGCAGATGTGGCGCATCCTGCAGCGCGCGCGCCGCGGCCGCGTGCTGCTGCTCACCACGCACTTCATGGACGAGGCCGACATCCTCGGCGACCGCAAGGCCGTCATCAGCAAGGGCCGGGTGAGTGCCGACCCTCTGCCGCTAGGCTTAATTGGATGTATTATGCAAAATGGAGCCAACCCACAAAAACCGTTTTTTTAGTTACTATCACAAAAGGCGTCTATCTCCACATCAACTTTCGTATATGCAAAAAATATTCATGCACGGTACATTTTTTCTTTTGAAATATTTAAATATCAGGGATATCAACCATAAATTAAGCAATTTAACTTTTTTCTAAAATACCTATTTTCTCAAAAGTTAGTTTTTGTGGTTGGATCTATTTTGCATAACTACATCCAATTATGCATGCTCCACGACTCTCAGCAAGGCATGGGTGAGTGGCGACCCTCTGCCGGTGGCCTGTCGCTAGGCTAAGTTATGCATGCTCCAACTGTCAGTTGGGAGCTTTTTACAAGATGTGGAGAAAACTTAGACGTTTTGAGAATATTGCGCCATCCGTTGGCGACTGGAAAATCACACACCCTTTTGTAATCATCGTATATTATGGTAATACTTCGTATTAAGTACTTGGTATATTTGGAATGTAATTCATATCTTTAATTTGATATGGAATAAGGTGTCATTAAAAAAATGATGCTTTTATAGTGCATACCAAGTTTCAGCACTAACACACGCAGTGTGTTTGTTACAATTCAGGGTTAAAAATTAATATGAACTTCTTGAAGAAGTATAAAGTGTAAAAATCAAGGTTAGTAGTAAAATTCAAGGTTAAAAATTAATATGAATTTGAAGAAATATTCAATAGAATATAGTTATGTATGTATGTTCTTCTTGCTAATTATGTAACTAAATACATTTTTAATCACATAAAATTGAAAAATTCAAAGTATTTATCGAATTTAATGTATTACAGGTCCGATGTGCTGGTACGTCGCTGTTTTTGAAGAACAAATTTGGCATTGGTTATCATCTTACACTAGTTCTGGACGGTAAGTTCATTGTGTTATCACTTTGATTTTTAATTCAGAATGTTTTTGAAATAGAGCTTCGAGTAAGTGTAGACATCTTTACAAGAAAGACAGGGACAACCTTGCTACACCCTGATTTGTTATACAGCAAAACTGTTGAAATCAAGCTAAACAGGTGTACCTATTTTTATTTATTTTTTTAATTGGTGAAGCAAACGAGCATCGGATGCCAAGTCGCCGATGTATCTTTAGATAAGACTAGATTTCTATCGGAGGTTGACAACTAAAATAGATGTTGTTAAGTTCACACCAAACTGCTAGTCCGCTCTGAAGTTGTTGAGAGTAGGTGTAGTCATGCAATTTGTTATGGCGACGCGGTCCATTCCTGTATTCAGAGCGGACTAGCAGTTTTACGCGGACTATACTTTTAACCATGTTCTCTACCCCCGTCCCCCCAGGAGCGTGTCGCGAGCACCAGATCACCCGTCTGGTACGGGGCCACGTGGCCCGTGCGGAGAAGGCGCGGCGCCACGGCCGCGAGCTGTCCTACATCCTGCCGCACTACGCCGTGCACCTCTTCCCGCCGCTCTTCCACGCCATCGAGGCCGAGATCCGCGACCGGACCAACCGGCTGGGTGAGATATCATCAAGAAATAAATTGGTCAGGCAATAAATAGGTAAATAGAGACGGATCTGGTACAAGAATAACGACACGAAGCGGAGCAGAGCGAAATCCGAAACCAACGTAATCGACTGGATACGTGTGTAATCAGCCAATTAGTAAAATTTACGCCCGTTCATATCATAACCAATTTTTGCCTACCGAAGTTCCAAATTTGATAATTTATGAATTCAAATTGTCAAATTTCAAACTTTGGTTGACAAAAATTGGTACAGACTGATTATCTGATTGAATCAGAATTATTCGATCCAAAATTATCCACAACAATGTCCATATATTGTCGAACATATTAGATCCCTGACATAGAATTGTTAAAGCTCCATAGTAGTTCATTTATACAATTCTCGTATCCAGGTATTACAAGCTATGGTGTTTCAATGACGACGCTAGAAGAAGTGTTCTTGAGCCTGGAGGGAGAAAACGCAGAAGAAACGGAAGCAGTAGAAGGCGTGTCGTCCGTGAAGCTGGTTCGGGCGAGAGCATTGTCCAGGAGCCTGTCGTTACAGAGCAAGACATTGAGCTATCAGGTAAGGGTATAATGTGATGCTAGAACCTATGTTGGTCGATTCTGGTAGCACACTTCTACCTTATAATAGTAGTGTCAAGCGCTGCTGTAATATTTGACATGTGACACATGACATGAGATACAGGTAACACAGGAAGCGTCTAACCTAGTCCCAAGGAAACGTCACGCCTATTTCTGCCGTTCAACATCAGTGTCAACAACTTCGTGTAGTATAGATGCTAATACCAGTAAATCTGAGTTCGGACTACAAGCCAAGAAAAAGTTCATTTCTGAAAGTTGAAATACCTCCTTTAAACTGAGCGGAACCTTTTGACCACAAAATGACCATAGATAAAATATACAAGACGAGATTTTATATACGTCATGATTTAAGTTCACGTGTTTGAGTAAACATAATATTTTGTGATAACATGTAAAATCAAAAGTACCACCAGTGATAATAACCCCAAATGTTTTGTCTCATTCCCCCAGGAGTTGAACGACAAGGACCAGCAGAAGACAACGTCGCTGCCAACACCGCCCGCCTCACACGCATTACATTCCACCACTCATGGAGTGGAACACGTTAAGGTAAGGATTGAAAACTAGTGGATAGTGGATTGATGGGTGGAAGGATGGGTTATGTTTTAGATTTTTCTCAATTGTGGAAAGTGAAAACCGCATAAGAGTAAGATGAAAAAGTAGTACTTAGTCAATAGAAAATTAATAAAACTTAAAGATTCATCACTCTTTTAATCTTACAAATCAAAATTGATGACAATATGACAACTTACCTGGCACAATGATCATTATTTTAAGCTTCAATCTGCAACTGTACTACAATGTTCAATATTCGGCCAGTCTGAAACTGATATTATAACAATTTTTGGTTTGAACACCTCTACACACTATCATAGTGTGGAGTTTATAACTTCATAAATCCTTACCCCTGTCCTTATCCTTAATCTATATCCCTTGAATACTTTATTCTTAAATCTGCCTGACACAGAAATTATTTCCGTCGAATTTTTTTTTCTCGTACTACCCACAAATGTTGAGCACCAAGTTTTGACACTCCCCAGGTAACCCCCGAGCCGATATCAGTGGGCGAGCTGAGCGAGATGGTGAAGACCAACCCGTCGTGCTGGCGCACGTTCTGCGCGCTGGTCTACATCCGCACCGTGCGCATGATCCGCGACCCCTACAAGCTCTACGTCATGATCTTCCTGCCCATCAGTAAGTATCTTGGTTATGAACGCCCTACAAGCTCTACGTCATGATCTTCCTGCCCATCAGTAAGTATCTTGGTTATGAACGCCCTACAAGCTCTACGTCATGATCTTCCTGCCCATCAGTAAGTATCGCCTCTGCGATATATCTACAAACAGGCCTTCCGACATAGAATACAGAATTTCGAATTTAATATATCAGTTAAATATTTTTTAATTCATAATTAAATGGATAATATAATGAAGGGAAGAAATAGAAAGATAGAAGAATAGAAAGATGATGACATTAAAATTTGATAAAGTTCCCAAATTTGAATGTTATCATCCCATGAGGTGTGTGAAATCTAATACGCGTAATAACGCCCGTTTGTTCTCACTCATCGAGCTAATTTAGAAATTCAATAACTGTCCTCGCGTAACATCAATAAGCACGGATTGCGTTACCAAATTTTGGCCATTTCAATTCTACTTAAGGTCATTCTAGTCGCCCTTTTTCTATGTGTCATAGCCCAATTACCTATAATGTCTACAAATAATACATTTAATAAACCCTTAACAATTCTTTAATTGTTTCCAGTTTCCTGCGCGCTCGGCCTCTACATCAAATCCCGGCAAATTGTGTTTTTTCGTATGCAGCCACTTCGATTGGACCCCAACGCTTACGCCAACAAAACACCCATCGCCTTACACAGCGAGCTTGGAGATTTCAAAGAGCTGACAGACTTGCATAACTCTCTAGAGACCCTCGGAGCCTACCCCAGTCAAGATTTCGATGGAAACTTCTCGAGCCTTCTCGATATGGAGAGTTTTGGAGCCTTTACCCTGAAGGATCGATCGTATAACAAAATCATGGCCTACTACAATACCACGTATACGCACAGTCTGCCTATTATTATCAATTTACTGGATAACAGTATATACAGGTAAGACTTCATTTTATATAGCTTGTCTAACAGTTATGTTGTTGGTAGTAGACAGTGACAGGACCACGATATCAATATCTGTCTCAATCACAATACCAAAACATGAAAAATTCGTCCGTTTTTTCTGCCTATCTCTAGTTTTTTTTTTAAATCTGAATCGATATTGGAATCAAGTATGCTAATGATAAGACAGATATTTTTGATAACATTTTATCCCAAAAAATCAACTAAAAGCTGTACGATAATCCTTTTGTTCTGACTGGGACTGATAACGACGAAGCCGTGTGATATACTTGAAGTGGTTAAGAAACTCGGCCTCTTGATCGAGGTGTCTGAGGTTCTAATCCCAGGCATGCACCTCACTTGTTTAAATGGTGAAGGAAAAAACACCGTGAGGAAACCTGCACACCTGAGAGATTTATAAAAAAAATCTCGAAGGTATGTGAAGGCTACCAATACAGACTTGGCCAGCGAGGTGGATTATTGCCTATCCTTCTCATTCTGGAAGGAGACCCACGCCCAGCAGTAGGACAATAATGGGTTGACGATGATGATGAATCTTCTGCGGATGAACGATACCTATGTCGCTTTTCCCAGGATCCTGATGGCGGCATCAGGGCAGCAGGACAGCTTCAAGCCGATCGAGGTGTTGACACACCCATTCCAGCAGACGGAGCAGCAGGAGGAGTTCAACCTGGGGAACGTCGTGTGCGCCATATTCATGGGCATGATCTTCGCGCTAGTGCCTGTCACACTCGCGGTGGATATCGTTTATGATCGGGAGGTTGGTAAAATTAAATATATACGAATAAAAAAATAAAGTATATTGGGGTTCCAAATTATTATTCCATCTACAATACAATGCTGCCTGTCCCTTAGCAAGCTCGTCTCTTGTTCTTCAAACCAGAACACAATAACTCTCTGTTGTAATAAGGCAGAAATAGGTGTGGCGGTGGTGCCTCCGATTCGAAACACAGAAGATTCTACTAGCCTTAGAAAAAAGTAAAATGTTCACAATTTTCAAACATGCCTTACTAAATATTAAATTTTTCATCACTATCTGTATACACTTGCAATCTTACGAAAATGTTCTCTCAAATCTTACGAAAAAAATCACATAAAAGAGACATCTGCCGTACATTTTTGTCTGTCTCGGTTTGTTTATGCAATTGTACTATTCATAATTTTTTAATTTCAGCTAGGATGAATTATAACACGTATCCTTACATAGTTTCTGCAGATTTAAACTAAATTATGTAATCCTTATGTTTCACAGATCAAAGCCAAGAACCAGCTGCGAGTCAACGGTTTGTCTCTCAGCATGTACTTCCTCACGTACATCACGATCCTCATCTTCATTATGCTGCTCACCAGTGTCGGCGTTCTCGTTCTTGTGAGTTGTTAACGCAAACTTTTATTTCCAAACATGTTTCTGAGTGTTGTTTTTTTATAGATTTATTAACTTCTTTTTTCAGTGTAAATTCATTATCTTTGTGTCAATATATTTTCAATGTTCTCGGTTTTTTTACGCTTCTTTTTTATGTTTGAAGGATCTTATGGTCTGAATACTCTAAAATTTAAGACCTGAAGAGCTAATGTTGTTATTTTTTATTTTTTTTGGCACAAGTCACTTTCTTGTGATGACTTTAAATTTGTTCCAACAGTTTTTAAGACCTGAAAAGCACTTTTTTATGTTCTACAATAACATTACTTTCTCATGTTCATGAATAAGTGTTATAAAGAAATTGCTGATGTTTTCCTCCAGGTGATCCTAAACGACATACCGAGCCTGACGAACGGCTCCGCGATCACGATGCTCTCGTTCCTGCTGGTGCTGTACTGCCCGTCCGCGATCCTGTTCAACACGTGCTTCTCCTACGTGTTCGACAAGATGGACTCCGCGCAGAGCATCATGCCGAACATCACCACGTGGATCGGCGTCATACCGTTCATTCTGGTCGCTGTTCTTGATACTTTTAAATGGGGTGAGTGGTATACTATTAGGTATAATATACGTTTAGTGGCACACTAATAGTGACTACTAATTCACTACTACTAAGTAAAATACTATTAATTAACTTATATGCGATTTAAGTTTAGAAAGATTATCTTCTGTAAATCTAACTGCTTAATTAAGTGACACGGCCCTTCGAGTTTCAACTACAATGACTCCCGGTCATATCTGTCTTATAACTTTTGTTTCAAGCGATACTATGTTACGGTTTGCAAGGACATTTGAATTTTCACACACTCTACGGATCCAAATTAATTCGCGATTAAGACAACCCGCGTAGCGGAGTGGTCACCATGCCGGCCTGACGCGCAAAGGGTCCCGGGTTCGATCCGCGGTCAGACAGATTTCTAAGTAATTAATTTAGATTTCTGCTTTTGAGTCTGGGTGTTTGTGTATCTGTCTCTGTGCGTCCATAACACCCATGACACAGGGAATCCTAGTGTGGGGCTGTGAGTGTTTTATAAAAAAAAAAACTTAAAGTAGCAACAAATCTATGGTACTGTGTCTGAACGACCTCAGATAAACTTCTAGGCAATGATTACTTACAATTAGATGAACTGTATCTGTAGACCCATTTACATCTTCAATTTCTTTGCAAATACTTCCATAATAAAACTTACCTTCATCATAATTGCCTTTAACATCACCTATGTGATCATCATCATCGTCGTTATCATAATGATTGTTTTTGTTTCAGGTAGCGACATCGCCTTCTATCTTCACCTAGTGTTCAGTTTTCTAGACGTTATGTATATACCGTACGCTATTATTTACTACGTAGACAGGTAAGTTAATACTTTTAACTTTACACTTATAACTTTTTTGTCATTGTAGCACTTTTTGCATTTTGTAACACTTTTTGTTTGGACGTTCTCAAACGTACACCCGACATACTGTACGTTGTACGTCGAACTGGTTCTGTAGGTAGGAACTCTTCCGCGCCAAACTGCTAGTCCGCTCCGAATATAGAAACGAGAGATATTAGCGGGACGAAGACAGTTCGGCACCCTCCACTGCCTGCTCTCGCCTGCCGTAGTTAGTGTGCCCTTACATGGCTACGAATTATGTGCCCGTAGTTGTGTGCGACCTCATTGGCTCTCTATCTGATACCTGCGCGCATTAACTTCAGAGCGGACTTGAAGTTTGGCGCGGACTATACTTTCACATGTTGTAGCACTTTCTTCTTATTGTAGCACTTATGTTTGTGTCGTTTCCGCAGAGTGTACGTGACGTGCAACCTGCGCGGCGTGTGCACAACTCCGGAGCTGTGGAGCTACTTCACGGCGGAGGTGTGGGTGCTGGTGGCGGCCATGCTGCTGCACGTGCCGCTGTGCGGCGCCGCGCTGCTCGTCGCCGACCGGCTCAAGTCCGGCGGCCGAGTGTGTGCGGTGAGGCTCGTGCTGCTATACCCCGTGTGCCCGGTGCACGTGACGTGCTGTGGAGCCACTTCACGGCGGAGGTGTGGGTGCTGGTGGCGGCCATGCTGATATTGCAGCTGCGGAGCTACTTCATGAACGCGTTTTACCTGAAAACGATCACAGATGCGTTGCTACTCCTGAACATAATCACCTCATATGTTGATGCGTCGATTAGACGCATAAAATTTTTAACGTGGGACGAAATTAGGTGCCGATGTAACACATAATTTTATTTTATTTAGAGTTAGTATTAACTTTCATCTATTGTTCGTATTCATCTGACCTGCGCTTATAGTACATGAGGATTTCCTTATCAATTTTATTTTGTTTCCCTTGTCTCACCACCAATATAACATGATATTCTCATACTCAAAGCAGAAGAAGGGCACGCTGGGCGCGGGCCCGGACCCGGAGCTGGAGGTGGGGTGCGAGGCGGGCGAGGACGAGGACGTGCGGCGCGAGCGGCGCCGCGTCGCCAACATCCTGCACCAGCCGCCGCAGAACGCGCCCGTGCTTGTTGTGCATGTGAGTTGGATGTGGTTGAACCCTTTTTGTACGATTCATCAGGATCATCCGGAGACATCATCGCCTCAAGCGTCTTTAGGAGGGAGGGGGTGGAGGGCGGTAGAGGCAGTCCGCCCCGGGCCTTCGATCTAAAAGTAAATATACTTATCGGAAGCATTCTGACTCATTCTTCAGAATTAGCTAAGTATCTGTGGCCAAGGTAAGACAAGACTAATCTTGTCTAGGGTTGTTTAGGCTTGTTGATTTAATGAGTGTCTGTAGCCATTTACCATCGGGTGAACGGCATACTCATTGGCCACGAGTCACACAATAAATTACATATCAGAGTTATCGTTAAAAAAATATTGCAACCATAACTATCGTAACAGGATTGCTTGATTCTATACTGCAATAGTTATTGGTCGATCAATAAGCTCTAAGGGCCGATACACATAAAAACGTCGCGGTACCATACGTCACGATTCGGCGACGCTGCCCGTCGCAACGCAGCATCATATAGCGTACTACGTATTTAGACTTCTGTTTCGAGAATAGTTGCAACACCGATGTTTTATGACGCTTTGCCGCAACGATAGCTATTATAGGTCTAAAATAAAGTCACTTCTCCACAGAACCTCCGCAAGGAGTACAAGGTCCGCGGTCGGGGCGCGGCGTGCGGCGGCGAGGCGGCGCGTCGCGCGGCGCTCGCGCGGCTGTCGCTGTGCGTGGCGGGCGGGGAGGTGTTCGGCCTGCTGGGGCACAACGGCGCCGGGAAGACCACCACCATGAAGATAGTCACGGCGGAGGAGCGGCCCACCAGCGGCACGGTGCGTACGCGCTGCGTTTGTTACGTACTCGTTGTGTGGGGTGCGTGTAAGGTGCGTTTTCGTTGCGTAAACGCTGCGTTCTCGTTCAAACCATACGGACACGTTTGGAATACGGTGCGTTTTCAATACATAAACGCTGCGATTTCGTTGCGTAAACGCAACTTACTCGCCAGTACACTGTAGATTTTGTAAGTACTCGATGCGATTTTGTTGCGTTAGTGCTGCGTTTTTGTTGCGTAAACGCTGCGTGCTCTTTGCGTAAACGCTGCCTTCTCATTCCGGTATGCTGTATATACTTCGAGGATACGGTGCGTATTTGTAGATGCGTTGCGTAATTGTTCTCTTGCAACGATCACTATGCTTTCGTTGCGTATATGGTACACACAGAAGCTCGGGTAAGCAGTACAAGATCCACAAAATTACCTAAGCACTTCCCGAATAACAAATAAAAACTCACTAATAATTCCAGGTGATGCTGGGCGGGCAGCGGATCGACGAGGCGCAGTCGTCCGCGTACCAGATGCTGGGCTACTGTCCGCAGCACGACGCGCTCTGGAAGAACGTCACCATCCGCGAACACATCGAGTGTTACGCCGCGATACGGGGCGTCAGCAAGAGTGATACGCCCAGGTACTCTTCTATAATCTTCTAAGTCGGTAGAATGCTTTATTCTAGTTCTGGATTGATTCTAAAGGTAATTACAGTTATATCAGTGTTAAGTGCTGTTGTGTGCTAGTTTGAAAGGTGTGGTAAATAATGAGGCGCTCTAATTCTCAGTGGAAGCAACGTAGAGTCCGCGCCAAATTTATAGTCCGCTCTAAAGTTGTTTTGCGCAGGTGTAGTCGCGTCTGATGGTAAGTGGATACTGCCATAGACATTTACCATAGGTTGGCCATAGAGGCGTTGGTTCCCCTACCTTTCTCACACCCTTTAAGGTGTACAGCAGGTGCGGCAGTTGTACCTTCGGAGTCAAACAGGAATATATCAATTTAACATCTAAATATAGAAAAGCGGGTTCAGAATAATAATTTTAACAATTTCCTCTCAACCCTCAGGATAGTAGACGCATACCTGAACGGGCTACAGATAATGGAGCACGCGGGCAAGAACGCGGACGAGTGCTCGGGCGGCACGAGACGCAAGCTGTCCTTCGCGCTCGCCATGGTGGGCTCCCCGCGCGTGGTGCTGCTGGACGAGCCCTCCACCGGCATGGACCCGCGCAGCAAGCGGTTCCTCTGGGACACCATCCTGGCCAGCTTCCAGGTAGAACTGCGTTTTCATAGACGGAGTTCAATTCACAGATCAAGATGTCACACGGCGATAAGTCTATCATACTGGCAGAGTAACAATTTCGTTGTCCGGCATTGTTATTGTCTTAGGGGTTGAAGTAGATCTTTTTTTAAAATGGGAAGATCACCAGTCAAAATGAATTTAAAGCTCGAAGAAATATTAAAAAAACTCTTAATTATGTAGACTATTTCATATGTCTTCCTTTTTTAAATTGTCCTTTTTTTATTCGCAGGGTAAAAAAGGTGCTATACTGACAACACATTCCATGGAAGAGGCTGATGCTTTATGTTCTAGGGTTGGGATTATGGTCAAAGGCGGTCTTAGGTAACCCTAACACCATCTCTTAAAACTATTTTTCCTTTTAAAATATGTCAAGTCCTTAATTATGATATGTTTTTCAGGTGTATTGGATCAACGCAGCATCTAAAGAATCTTTACGGTGCTGGATACACGCTGGAAATGAAGATCGGCCAAAATAATCAGAAAGTAACGGTAACAATTTAATTTAAATGTGTATATTAAAATTTAAAATGTAGATCTGTGGTAATTGACTTAAGTAATTTGGTAAATGCGTATCTTAATGAACAATAATATTTGATTGCTTAAGCTGCGCTATTGAACATTAAGGAGTTCCTATTAAACAAGTGTTACCAATATGTTCATAACTATATACATTTGTCTATTTCAGATGATGGAATCAGACTTATCGATGACTCCATCACCGTTAAGATCTAATGAAAATTCGCCATCGTTAGGAGAAGCTGATGAAGGTAAATATTATTATATTATAATAAGCTATTTATATATTATAATAAGCTATTTATATAAAAAAAACGCATTTACTTTTATTTTTAAACTTAAATTTAGAATTTTACCTTAAATAATGTCCGTGGTTACTTTTAAAATAATAATTAATCAAAATTGTTAACATAATCTTAATTGAAATATCTTAGAATTAAGTTGTCTATTTATTTGTAGACAGTGACATAATAATAATAATAAAATAATAAATATATTTAGACAGCGAGATAATTTAATAATACATTTATATAATTCGTTCACAACAAAACATTTACTAAGTGGAATGTTTCAATGCCAAATACATTTAACTATATAGTAACTTTATCATATTTAATCTCTTTTTTTCGCCATTACTCTCCCACAGTTAGTTATTATCCTCTTTCAGATTGAGAGGAGCTTAGGCCATAGTCCACTGTGCTAGCTATGTGCGAATTGGTAGACAAAATTATTTCAATCCAAAATAATTGATAAAATGCAAATATTTTCTGTAAAAATTTGAAATAAAAATATTTGCAACAAAACTGTCCAATTTGCTGCCCTTTCGAAACAGGATTATTCTGTCTCTATTGTGGGGTCCCCTCTATTAGAGGCCCCTCGGCAGGTGCCATGTTCCCTCCAAATCCGTCCCTGCCTAGTGCTCCCAACAAATATGAACCTCAACTACAGCACCAATACATGAACTGTCCAGGCGCGTCGGGCGGGGGCTCGGCGGCGGAGGCGGAGGGCGAGGGGGAGGCGGACGCGGTGGACGTCAGCATCCACACGCCGCTCGTGGCCGGCACGCCGCCGCGCACACAACACCACCACCGGTAAAGTTAATGATTATTGGTTGCTGTTATAAATTGCCATATTTATAATATAGAAGTAGCAAAGGAACATGCGGTCCACCTGACAAATGGCAAATGGCTACTGTCGCCTAAAGAAGGTCGGTAATCAAAGTTAGATAGTTCAAAGAGTGGTAGAGTCCACCTGACAAATGGCAACTGTCGCCCAAGGACATCGGTAATTAAAACTAGATAGTTCAAAAAGTGGTAGAACCCTTTGTGGTTCGATTCCGGCGGCATCACCGCCACACCAATCTCTGCCTCATAATAGCAGTGTTCAGCGCTGCTGTGTTCTGGTTTGAAGGGTGTGGTAAGGGAGATATACTTTTCCGAGACGTTCCAGCTTAGTCCTCAGAAGTAGCGGCGCATCTATGGCCGACCTTAGGAATATCTAATCCTTTCTGGGGTTGATTACAGATGTCCATGGGCATTTGTATTGTACACATTATTTTATACAGTAAGACCTTTATTTTCTTTGCTAACCTCTTGCCAGGCGTAAATTAAAACTACGTCCCTAACGACTAGAATTAACTACACTGATGTCCGTTATCTACATCAGTGGCACGGCACAACTTTCTGCTATTTTATTTTGACGTATATATATTGCACGTTGAATCCCAAGACTAAATCAAGCAAATCTGACGTAAGACCCTTAATCTGACATATGGTATAAATAGAGTACCTTCTACTACCTCTTCTAACATCATCAACAACAACAACCACCTTGCTGTCCCACTGTTGGGCACGGGTCTCCTCTCTAATTAGAAGAATTAGGCCATAGTCCACCGCGCTGGCCAAGTGCATATTGGTAGACTTCACATGCCTTTGAGATTTTTTTTCTTCTAACATAATAACACCCTATCCCCAGGACGGAGTCAAGCGGCGGCGTGAGTGCAGAAGCAGCGATCGCGCTGGTGGGGCAGATCTTCCCCGCGGCGGTGCTGGAGGAGAACTTCGCCGAGCGCCTCGTGTTCTCCGTGCCGCAGTCCTCCGTCTCCAGCCTCGCCAAGTGCTTCCAGCAGATCGAAGAAGGTAATATTATTAAATACTGCTCTTATAATACTTATATACTTATAACCAAATAAGTCATCGGACTTTTGAATAAGCTAAAGTAAGTAACTCTTATTCACAGCTCTTATCTTATCTTACCCAGGACCCTTGGGATTTTGTTAGGGTTTTGTGTTTTGCAAGTGTTCATACCACTGACTTTATTAGATACAGGTCTGTGTTTCGTATTGTGTGTAGCACTCGAAAAGGTGTTGTTATGACTTATAGAAGTCGGATATCGGATTTTTGAATAGGCTAGTTTTGAATAAGCCATTGTGAGGAATGCTTTCTGCTTATTGTAAGAAATGTATCTTACATTTTTATCGCTTCTTACTTTTTTATTTATTACTCTCATCACTACAAATCTTTGAATAGTAAAAAAAACCAGAAATATTGTATTCAAAGTAAATTTACAAAATTCTCTTTGAATTATCCTGGGCTCTAGGTTATACCTACTTGGCCAGTTTTGAATAAACACACAACATAGCAATGACATTCAGATAGACGTAGTAATTGATGCTTGCACAATATGCGCTTGTTATAAGTAAACCAATTACCAATATGTCATGTTATATCATAAGTAACTGCATTAGTTAACTTTGAATGAGCTAATTTTGAACAAGCCATTTTAATCTTTGCCTGGCAATGTTAACAATTATTATATCTTAAGGTAATTCGAGATAAATCAGTTCATTATAAGTTCTACTGTCTTTTTAAAAGACAAACTATTTCTTTCATCTATTAAACAACATAATTAACCATACAAGAAAAGTCTCACACTTTTCACAAAGTATAAAATTATGTTTTATGTTGCAGCAAAAGAGAAACTCAACATAGTGGAGTACAGTTTCAGTCAAACGACGTTGGAGCAGGTGTTCCTGAAATTCGCACAATCTGAGAACGTGGAGTCTTCAGAGCAAGAGCATTAGGTAGCTGTAAGGGCGGTCGGCTTGGTGGTGCCACGGAGAATGGATAGCGTGGAAATGTCTTTATTGTGTTTTGCAAGCTTTCATAACATGTGTTATTTCTCCTATTTATGCGCTGTTGCGTTCCGTTTGAAAGGGTGTGGTAAGGGAGACAGACTTTTCCGAGGCGTTCCAACTTAGTCTTCAAGGGTAGCGACGCATGTGTGGCCGACCTCAGGTAGGAATATCTAATCCTATCTGGGGTTTATTACAGATGTCCATGGGCGGCAGTAGCCACTTACCGTCAGGTGGACTGCATGCTCGTCTGCTACTTCTTTATCATAAAAAAATGTGTACTTCTGTAGCCCTCCAAAGGGCTGTGTTATACATATACATACATAGAAACATTACATTATCAATCTAAAATCTTTTTTGTAGACATACGCTACCCTTAGATCTATCAGCATATATTGCATTATCTATTCATAATGTTGTCAAATATAATAGATGTCTTAAATTTTCTTTTAGTCAGTCTTACCCCCTAACTACATGTCTTACCCTCATAGCCTACTTCTATTCTTTAGTTTTTGATACTCTCTACCCCATAGTCAATCCTAACGAGGTCTCTTACCTAGCGATAACTTTCCTTAAGTAACGTTTATATTTAAGTGACTGGACTTAGTGAGGACATCCTTGAATTTTGTCCAAAGGCTAGTTGATCGGCTAAAATATTAATTTAGAGTATAGTAGAATCAACAAAAAATTAAGTAACAAAACAAACACTTAGGATGATATTTTTCTTAGTCCGTCCTAAAATCAAGTGAGATATAATCGGTATATTGAAGAGCATCAAAATCTTTTGCAACAAGAACATCACTAGTGAAACATAACTCATCTTACCTTGCGTCGTTGGTAAGATAGTAATCTCTTGCAATAAAACTAGAACATCACTAGCAAATTCATCATTTTACCCTGCCTCCTTGCTAAGATAATAACAAAATGTACAAATAACAGCTCTAATACATTTCCATCTGCTATCTATTCTGTGATTCAACACCACAATTTGTATAAATACAAATCTTCTATCATACTCCTGTGTTATTTGTGTGTATTTCATGTTGAATAAGCCATCAAATTGTTTATTCATCTATACTAACTGTGCTCATTCAGTATTTATTTTATATTAATTTCAAATTCATTAGTGCTTCATTTGTCAATGGGTCCAGTTTTAATATACATACTTAGTTGTTTTACTAATATTTTAATTAATTCAGTAACATTCTTCAATCCTGTCTTACCCAAACGAACGACAGGCAAAAGGAGACTGAAACATAAAACATTAGGTAATTCAAACCGCCAAGTCGACCGCGATCGCGTATAAATTCGTGCTTTCGAACTGTAACATAAGGATCGCTTCAGAATTCTGTAGTTTATTTCGTTGAGTTCAACTAAGCTTTTGTATGATGTTTCCGGTTAATGAGAGAATATTAATAGGTGTAGTCTGTAATATACTGTCGTGCATATTACTTCAGGGCTCGTCGTCTCTCTTTTCGGTAAACTTGTAACTTTCATATAAATTAAAGTAATATAAAGGTAGATTTTTGTAAAATTTAATTCGTAATGTTATTCAATGTCTTTTTATCTTAATACTGATACATCGAACATGGCCTCAATCTTGAAGTCGCAATACAAATAAAGGGGCCTTTTCAAGACTTTTCAATGTGGGCTTATTCAGGAATTGTTATTTGAATAATTTGATTACCCTCTCAGCTTCAGTTCCATAGAACTAATTAGGTACATAATATGATCCGATGATAATAATATTAGACTTTTAAAGCTAATAAAGCATCAATTGAATGAGCAATTTCTGAATAAGCCACAAAAAGCGTACACCAAGGAGGGATTACGACGGGCCCTGTCGCAATATGGTGGGTACTAGGTCGTGTTGACACTATGTATTTTTTATAATTTGATACTTTAGTAGCGAGTTTTATATACGAGATGTAGAGAGAAATTAGCACTGTGTTTGTAGATGTTAATAGAATTGTAGTTTGTAACGTTTTTAACGCTTAGTATTTTGCTAGATTGCATCAAGTAGATTTGTATACTATTGTATTGTATTTATGTGGATGTAATATTATAATATTAATACAATTTAGTACTTTACGTATATATAAATAATTAAAATTAGAAATTTCAATAATTTATTAAAAAATGTTATAATATTTTCTTTAGTTGATATTTTAGCAAATATGTTCGTTGTTACTAGACAGAATACTTTAATTGCTGTAAAAGTTGAATCTATAATTCTATTCACACTTTTACATCTGAAAAAATCATATAATCGATCCTTATATTAAACGCTGTTTTATAGGCCTATTCGGGAGTGATATATAGAAATAGTCCGTCAATGTTGCATATAGTTGAAGTTAAAACATAATATTCATACATTTACTACCGCTAGAATCAGATGTAACAAACACAGTGCTTATTGTACATAACAATATAGAATATGCCGTGTTCATTGTTTTCTGTTACTTATATAAATTTGATCACGTGTACAACGTACTAAATGATGGAATGAAAGAGATTTATGTTTATCCTTGTGCGTGGTTCATCGACCATTTGTACTTTGCTTAATTTTGAATGAAACGTATTAGCATATTTGGAAAAATGAAAAGTAAATATTTTTTTGTTTGCTAGCGAGAAACAGTAATTTATAAAAGAAATAATGAATGCTAATCAAAGAAAATAATTTATATCATTTTCGAAGACTTTTTGCCACTACATTTCTGTTATACTATGATTATTCATAGTAGTATATATATAGTACACTTGTACTTGTATGCTATTAAATTTATAAAGAGGTTGAATTTGTGACCCATTTTCTTTCGCTAATACGAAGCTACCACTAATATATACTTATTTATCATTGGAAGCTACATTATTCCTGAATATTATGTTATTTTCTATTCTAATTAGTTTACCATCGCAATATACAAAAACTCAGAAAAGTTAGGTCATCTGTCTCCTATCGACAGTCCAAGCCATTTAATATAAATAAAAATATCATTTTAATTTTTCTTTTTCATAACATATTCGTGCTAATTGGGCAGGTGCCTAGTACGAATGTAACGAAATTTGTCAAATATGATCACAGATCCTATTCATTAAGATTGCATCAGTGTATATTTAATTGGTTCTGTGCTACACTACATACTTTACCTAAATTACAGTATGCTATTCTGCCCTATGTCTTAAGATACATCATCAGAACTTTATAAAAGTGTCAGAAAACAAATGAATTCGGTGTACAATTGGTCATTATATTGTAATACAGTGCCTAGATCTATTTACTGGTTATGGTCATTGTAAGGGCAGAGATAATGAAGCCACTGTTGAAATTCTCGTATTGTTTACGGCTACCCATTATCTAATTAATAATTTTATATGATGTATAAGCGTATGAATAAGTCAAGCTTGCAATAATTTCTGTTGGAAGATACAAGTGGATGGAGTGTATAATTTCAACAGTTGTTTGATTGTCAACTGAAATCAACTTATGTATCTAAATAAAGTATTTGTCGAGATTGATTGACGCGTTTGTTCGTAATAAGCTCTTTAAAGGTTAAGGAAGCGTGAATGAGCCAAAGTTGAATAAACTGAATATTTACAAAAAAAAGATAAAAAAAATAATGAGCAATAATTGTAACCAACATATGTAAATGCTCCTATCCTCCTGCTGTGATCCTATTGTGAGTGTAAAAAGCGTTTTTTTTTTATAAAATGAAAATATGTGTTTCACTTAATCTTAAAATTCAAACGAAGCTTATTCACGCTACATATACATTTTGGATGTTGGTAGAAAGAGCATCTTGGTAAATGAAATAATTGTAACCGACAATTTGTAAGTATCACTTTATATTAAATTTCAAGAAGCTTATTTACACTACAAATACACATCTTAATGATGCGTAATACTTGTAGATGTTTTCTTCTCAGTCAAGGCAAATGTTTTATTTACCCAATCAAGGGAATTTTCATTACCAAATTACTTCAAACACGTTCATAGTTTGAAATATTTATTGTGTTCTACAATATTTACCCATAAATAATGTTCCTTTTATAAGTTAAATTAAATAGCTAAGAAATATGCGCTCTTTCAAATGTGGCTTATTCAATCTCGACAAATATTAAAGAACTGAGATGAATTATACCTTTTCCGAATAAATAAACTATTATTATTAAATAATTATTATTATTAAATCTTTTTTTGGATCTACAGTAAAAAACAGTTTTTCATTATATTTTTCGGTTAAAATGTAAGCTTTAAAAGTTTAATTTGCTGAGATTCTTATTTTTTTGGAAGTGGTATTTTTCACTGTTCACTTATAATTTGTTTCGATGAAGAATGTAATCGAAAATGGCGTATTTTGTCTATGTTTCTCGTTCCCACATTAAAGAAAACAAGCGAGATGCTAATAGAAATGTCATTTTCGATTACAATCTTTATTGACACAAGTTATAGACATTATTATATCTATGGTTTAGTGTAAGTTGAATGTCAAATTACATTTTTTTGATGAATTCATTGTGATTGTTTTCTAGTCAAAATATTCTGTGCGTGACATTCAATACGACAGTAAAATTATAATATACGTCGTAGCCAAATACTTTAATTAGCCATTTCATTAACTGCCTAGCCTTTTTACTAAACGGCATTATTTCTTCCTGAATGATTTTAAGGTGTATGTAGAATTTAATACAACGTTAAATAAACTGGCTGATTGATGTTTAGGCCAATAATCTAATAGGAGGACGGCGTGACATAGTCTTGTATTGAGACTCAAGGATTGCAAATATTACAAGCAAAATACCCTCAACCGTCATTTTTAAAGTCAAAATAGACAAATATATCAGGAACAGTGGCATTTTGTTAGAAAACAGATAATATTCTTAGGCACGCCTATTTATATTTTGACCATAAATACAGGGTAAGTAATACCTATATTCTTGGGCATCAATTTGATGTTGATATAATAGAATTACGCTAAGCAAGTAGGAAATTAAATGGCTGAATTTCAATTGGTTCATCCAAGCAGCTAGTTAAACGGAGCTCTTCAATAAAAAGGCTAGGCTGTTAATTGAATGTCTAATTAATCCAAATGGCTGCGACATATTTAATACTTAATAATTAGATATTTTAAAGTAGTCAAATTATACTTAATTAGATTATGAATTTTAATAAAAAAAAATGTCAATAAATTATTTATTGTTGATAAATTAAATATCATTAATTAATTTATTTATTGTGAAAAATATTTACTATGGAATTGATTTATTTAAAATTAGAAATTAGGAACATATAAAATCAAAAATATATCAAAAAATCAATTACGTTTTACGATAAGTTAGTATTTTAATTAAGTATAGTCCGCGTAAAACTGCTAGTCCGCTCTGAATATAGAAATGAATCGCGTCGCCATAGCAGATTGTATGACTACACCTATTCGCAACAACTTCAGAGCGGACTAGCAGTTTGGCGCGGACTATAATATACGTGGTATTGAATGTCGTGGCAGAATATATTATTATTTTTAGATAATCAATTATAAATATATATTGTTTAGTAAGTTTTGCTAATATGACGTGACGTAATAAGCCGCGATATTGTTGAAATGCGTCTGACAGTAGAATTGTTATAAGTAATAAAAAAACCTTGGAAATTCAATTTGTATTTTTTATTTTATAATTCAATATAGGAGCTAACCAACTTAGTATAGAAGCCGATCACAGTAGCGTCGCCACTCCCTTTTTTTTCGATGGGGAAGGCCTTCAAAAAGTACCCGGTGCCGTGGGAGCGACACTGGGTTATGTGGGACTTTTACCGCACTAAAGCCCCCCCGGTGGCCGTCCTCGGCGCTGCGTAGAGGACTCCGGGATCTCCAAATGAATGGGACCGGAGTCCTCTCAGCGCACTGCCTCGTCGGGATCCGCCCAGGTGAGTTTGTATCACCACACCGTCTGGTGTATAAGTACGACGGTATACTACCACACATGCTGCCGTTCTTCCCGGGGTCGCTGGCCGGGCGGTTCGAGCTCCCACTCTTGCCGCCCGCAACCCTGAAAGCCCCTTTAAGTCGCATCTTACGACAGGCAGGGGATATAGTAGCCCTGGTCCCGGAACTACACGGACAGAGCTTCTGTCTCTTAATAGTAGTGCTGCTGTGTGCTGGTTTGAAGGGTGTGGTGGAGACATACTTTTCTGAAGCGTTCCAGCTTAGTCCTCAGGGGTAGAGGCGCATCTGTGGCCCAACTCAGGAATACGTAATCCTATGTGGGGTTTTTACAGATGCCCATGGGCGGCAAGCCACTTACCATCAGGTGGACTGCATGCTCGTCTGCTACTCGTATATTATAAAAAAGACAAAACATTGGACAGATGGATTATTAATAACTGGCGTATGATCGTAACCGTATATAAATCAATCGCCATCACCTTTCCACCGCAATGCAGGACTGCTTCATGCTAAAAAAATGTGTGGCGGTGGTACCTCCCCGTTCAAACTATAACCGTCCTACCATCTCTCATTACGTAAAATATCAAATTCAATTCGTCCCATTTAAGCGTTATCTTAAATTTTAATAAACAATAAAATATACTCCTTAAACAACGCTATGATGGAAACACGACAGCTGTCTGAATGTGTACACTAGACTTACAAATGTAGAATGATATGTAATGATGGCCTTACGCATCATTTTTGAGTGATAAAAATTCTGTTAAAAAAATGGTTGAGGAAAATTTACTTTTCACGCATTCGTCTTTTCTTTGACTGTAAACGAAAGTGCTCAGGACATCCGGATAGTGCAAATAACATTTAACATTATAGAAGTAACAAAGAAGCATGCAGTCCACTTGGTAGCCACTGCGGCTCATGAACATCTGTAATCATCCCCAGAAGAGATTAGATCCTAATCGAGGTCGATCACAGATGCGCCGCTACTCGTTCGAATGCGTGACTTCCTTAACACACATTGTAACACACCCTTGAAACTAAAACAGCATTGCTTAAAACTGTTATTAGAGCAGGAATTGTGCCTCCAGAATTGGATCAAGTTGGGTAGAAAGGGTTGTACCTACGAAAAACAAATACGAAATTTGTCGTACTGGAACTGTAAGTTCAACGACATAATAAATATACCTACGAGTGTAAAATTTGGTACTTACATAATATAAAATGTAAGAAATTTGTTGAGTACCTTTGACCTACAAACTAGTAGAGCCCAAGACTCTTAAAATATCGAAACTAAATAACTTACTAAAGGAAAAATGCTACAATAGCAGTCTTGTTATCATTTGCCTAACCACAGGCAAAACATCATTTTTGAGTGTGATAAAATTATATAATCCTTGCAGATAAGTCCTTCCTAAGGTCGGTCTCAGTCTCTCAGATACGTTGCTACCCCTGAAGACTCGGA
Source organism: Epargyreus clarus clarus (assembly GCA_014595695.2). Taxonomy (NCBI): domain Eukaryota; kingdom Metazoa; phylum Arthropoda; class Insecta; order Lepidoptera; family Hesperiidae; genus Epargyreus; species Epargyreus clarus. The sequence goes on from JACTTY020000024.1 coordinate 91,304, forward strand.
TAAGTACCTGTCTCCCTTAAACCTTCAAAGCAAAACAGCACAGCACTTAATATTGCTGTCATTAGGCAAAAATAGGTGTGACAGTGGTTTCTCCGGAGTTCAACCACACAGGGTTCTACCACCATAAACGTTAAAAAACGTCTATTTGTTAGTCAATCGATGTAAAAATAATATTTTCTTTACAACTCCATTGGCAAATTATTTAGCGTGTCCAACCAACAATGGATGTATGTTAATTATAATTACCGATGGTTAATTATAAGCGATTATCATGGCCATGGTCAGTTTATTTACCTAAAAAATCGGCGTAATTAATATTTACGTAGCCAATTTTAATTAAATATAAATTAAGTATACCTAAGCATTTAATTAAAATTAAAATATTTAAATCATAATCTAATATATTGCGCAGTTTTATTATAATAATACTAACTGACCCGGCAAACGTTGTGTGGCCATATAAATAAAAAAATGTTAAGGACGAACAACCCTTATTACTTAGGAAAAATAGATACAAGCCGATTCTCAGACCTACTGAAGATGTATATAAAATGTGTTGAAAATCGGTAAAGCCGTTTCGGAGGTACGGTAACTAACATTGTGACACGAGAATTTTATATATAAGATGTATCCCTACTTTTATTTTTGGCACGTTTAACCATGTTACTCCGGTGGTAAACCCAATAATGAACGCCTGTGTAATTGGGTTTACCTTTTCAGTTTTTCTACTGTCGTAACTTCAATAGTAGAAACACTTCTTAATAATACACTAGTATCTTTTTTAGAATTATCTTGCCCGAATCGCTAACATATGACTAGATCAGAAATATTCAATATAATTTTATCACTTAGTCCATCTGATGGTAAGTGATCACCGCCTTAGACGGATATTCCAAATCTTTTTCATGATATAGGAGTAACAGACGAGCATGCAGTCCACCTGATAGTAGGTAGGCTACTCCGCACATGGACATCTGTAATCAACTCTATACAAATTTTAAGTGTCTATCTGTTACGGTTCAGGACATAGAGCCCTGTAACAGACGGACAGACGGCGAAGGCTTTGGGTATAGATCCCTAAAATGTTTTAGACATAAGCACGGAGTGCGTCACCAAAAGCGGCAATGCACGAACAACTTCATATTACACAAAAGGTTTCAGCATGGTTTTCCCTCTATCATAACTTCGTTATTGTTGATTTGATTTGTTATCTCTATCATAGCTTCGTTATTGTGATTGATAATATCACGTAATTATGTAAGGTCACTCTCTCTGACGCTGGGAAATTTAATATATTAGGTAAATCTTCAAGTCAGATAATGCGTATCAACATCCTTCAGTTTGAATAAGGGACTGTTCACATTTTAAACTTATTGAAATTATAACAAAGATTTACTAATAATTAAAGTGAAAGGAAATACTTCCTACGAGTACATTTACCTCTTATATATCTTGGGGGTAACTTACATTTTTACATAAGTATTATTTATTTTGAAATATAATAAAAATTAAAAAATATATATTTTTTCGTAACAGAATAAAAAATATTTTTGTATTAAAATTATATACTATCCAGTATTGTCCACCGGTGGAGAGGAGGAACTAGTCTAAGTCCTCCACGCTGCCCAAATTCGGATACATAGATCTTACACAACTATGGAGAGTGGGGATCACATTTTTTCGGTCAAAGCAAGTACCCACCTTATAATTAACTTGTAATACATAAGTACCTACATGGATTTAATTAATGATGGGTGCCTGGAGTTCCAACCCAGACAGTTGAAAAGGGCGAAATTCAGTAAAAAGATAAGAAATAAAACAAATATAATTATTTTCCATTTTCTAATAAGTAGGTACTTATATTATTATTATTTTGAACCTATTACAATCTTCCGTGTAGAACTTAAAATCCTTGTCCGTTTGTTTTTTTTTCGGTAAATTAATGTAGTCATTGAGCGTGTGTACCCAGCCTAATCAGTATATTTAAACACTATCAATGTAAATATAGATATTGAACGCAAACAGTTTCCTACAAGCTTACATACACAAGCAGTAATCATTGTAAATCATTTGTAAAGATACCAAAATGTAAGGAACAAATAATACATTATTTATACCACCTACTTGGTAGCCTATTTCATATGTCAATTATAAAAAAATACAAAAAAACATATCATTAGTAACTTTATTTATATATAAAAAATTGTATTTTCATTATTTTTTATGACTTCCGTGAATTTATAAATCCATCTACTTACTTATTAAAAATGCAAAATATCGTTTTAACAAAAAATCTTCTACAATAATAAAACGAAATAAAAAAGTAATATATAAAGATCACACAAAAAAGATCTTACACAAAACCTGTCTAATAAAAGCCTTGAAGATTTGCGTAGTAACTTATGTGCAATCACCCGTTGGCGTAATATTAGAACCTTCCTGAAAGAGATTGTTTGCCAAAACTTTTCAAGATTCCCCAATTTTATGATTTACACATAACTTAAGTACAGTTATTTACGAGCGTATAACAGACTAGCTGACCCGGCAAACCGCCGTTTGTACCGCCTCAAAATCTATTTATCAAATATATTTCATATAAAATATAGCCTATGTTACTCGTGGATAATGTAGCTTTCTAATGGTGAAAGAATTTTTAAAACCGGCCCAGTAGTTTTTGGTCCTATTCATTACAATCAAACAAACAAACAAAGTTTTCCTCTTTATAATATTAGTATAGATTACCGCCGTGGGATCGCAATGGTTCAACTACAAGTTTAATTTCGACAACGGCCTATAAATAATAATGAATAATAATCACCTGAGTAAGTGAAGCACGAAGTGAACGAACATGCAGTCCACCGAATGGTAAGTGGTTGGTGGTGGTGGACATCTGTAGCAAACTCCATAGAGAACAGAGGATCCATCTGAATCCAACTTCTGAGGTCTAATAATATTTGGTCGCCTTATTATTTAGTAAGGCATTCACATTTCACACCCTACCACTAAATCGCTAGAACTGCTCTATACTAGAAATAGATGGTACATCTCTGATTATCATCATCAAAAACCCATTACTTATTGCTGGGCACGGGTCTCCTGTCATAAGGAGGAGGCCACAGTCCACCGCGCTGGCCAAGTGCGTATTGATAGACTTTACATACCTTAGATTTTTTTTTATTTATCTCTCGGGTATGCAGGTTTCCTCACGATGTTTTCCTTCATCGTTTAGCAAGTGATAATTAATTTCTAATACGCACATAACTTTGAAAAATCAGAGGTGCGTACATGGGATTTGAACCTCGGACCCCTCGGTCGAGGGGCCGAGTTTCTTAACCACTAGGCAATCACTGCTCAATCTCTGGTTATGCTTTGATGGAATTATTATGTAACCAACAACCTTACAATTGTTATAAGATAAATTTACCAGATAATCACTATAATAGTAGCCTGAAATAGTTGGTACATCTGACGTCGGCCAATTATTATATTGGAACATAAAATTTATAATACTTATGCAATATATTTAACCATAACGTGCATTTTATATCTAAGTTTGATTGAGAATAAACGTTCAAGGATTACTTAAATGTTAAACGAAGGGGCCTTTCGTAGCGCCGTCACGAGTTGTAATATAGGAGCCCTAGCCCTAGGCATTGTGCAACTCCATCACTTAGTGCCAACAATGGCTGACCTACTTCGGTGAAATACTGCAATTTGTTCGATAAATCGACGTGAATTTTGTTGAAGTTGAGCAACTGATCTTTGTTTCCTAACGATTATTAATTAAAGTGTGTAAAATTTGTGTGTTATATTTATCCGTTTTTATTTGATAATTTAAATACTATTTACAAAACCGTAGGGTAATAATTTTGTGCGTATGTTTTATGTTTGTAAGTATGTCTAATCCTTGGACATGCCTACGGCCCAAACGGCTTGACGGATTGTAACATATGAGGTGTCATTAGATTCTTCAAAATTGTAGTCACTACTACAATTAAGAAGAATGGAGAAGTAATGTAGGTTTTGTCACTACAAATCCTATATTACTTCTCTTTTTAGTTAATTATTTTAAAGCATTCAGATTTTCAGTGATTAATTAAATCTATTAGATATTTTTTAACATATTCTTGATAATGAATTTCAATCTTATATAACCGTTTTTCTAAACTAACTAAACGGTTATTTTAAACACAATATCCTCGCTTTACCAGACGATATTCTGCGCATTCAGTAATGTATTAAGGAGTACTGAACTCTAGTTGTGTAGTGATCTTGAACATAATCAAGGTTGGTAATGATACCTGTGTAATCCACACTTATACATGCGAAAGTAACCATTTGTTACGCTTTCACGGCTAAACCACAGAATGAATATTATTTAAATATCATGTAGAGATAGTAAAGTCCAGAATAAGGACAAAATAACAATTTATCAAGTAATTATTGAATAAGTAAGATGGCGTTAAGATGATATATGATTTTTTTGTTTGGTTGTGAATACGAATTTTTGATGTTATACTTTAGGCGGACAATTAGCAACAAGTGCGATATAATCCCTGAGGACTAAATTGGAACGCCTCCATTTCTCCCTTACCTCATCATTCAAACCGGAACACAGCGCTTAACACTGCTGTTATTAGGCAGAAGTATTTGTGTTATGGGGGTGTCTCTGGATTAGAATCACTTAATCAATCAATCGTCAATTTTTTTTATTCAAAATAGGTAAGTTATGTTGATTTCTTTTTATTCATATATCAAAAAAAAACAAAGAAACTATTTACGCACTTGTTTAAAGCAAACAACATTCCTTTTTCGTGTCACAAATCTAAGAACATTCTGCTATATAATATTTGTCAGGAAAAGAAAATCCTGAATAAAATATAAACATCGTCTCATTAAAAATCCTTTCTATGTTGTCCCTATTTCATTCTATTTAAAAAAAGAATTCTAATGCGACGCCATAGTTGTAAAAAACTATTAAAGAAATGGTTTGGCTGTTAAGTGTCATAAGACATTCTGAGAAGGTAGTTTAGAACCAGTTGAGGATAATTAAAAAGTTTGCAAGAAATTAGTTTGTGCCTCTGCCTGATCGTAGGGTAACTGAACTTAGGGCCTTTATGGCGTGCTTGGTCTAAGACATAAGAGGTGGCGTTCTAGCACTTATTCACCATAGTATTCGTCTAACGCTTATGATTAATAATGTTCTAACAAAGATAGAAATTTGGCAATTCTCCAAGTCCGCTCAAAGAATGCATCCAATGGCATAAACAAAGTATCTTATTTTTCTTTCGGTAACATTAATATTATTTACTTTAAAAACTATGTCAATAATTATACGTATTGTACTTGTTATAGATCGTTCACAAATTCATAAAATATTATGAGTATTATGACAAAGCAACTAATAAAATATGTGTGGAACACTATTCTATTCTAAATCGCCGTCGCTTGTGTGTTACGCCACAACTAATGATCCAACGGAATCGAATCGCGGGCGCCGTGTCTAGTGCAAGCTTCACGCGTCTTGGAAACACACGCAAACTTAATAAAATAATTACATTTACTCGTAACAATTAATTATAACAACAATATATTTAATCTGTTTTATTAATAACCAGTATTTATTATTAGTACTTATTATTAAAAATAATCATATTTTATCGTAAAAGTGATAGTTATTGAGTGAAAAGCGGCTTTATGCGAATCTTCGGTAAGTTATCATTGCTTTTACATAACAAACAACATATTTATGTCAATATTGTACTTCCTAGATATTCAAAGCGTATTTATTCTTAATCCATATTGTAAATTTTAATAATATTTATGTTTAACTATTGTCTAATTGTTTTTATACTCGTACCACTATCACATAATAAGAAGTATAGAAAATATTATAAAATAAAAAAATATATAAAGAAAACTTAAAATTACTAAGTATATTTTTTAAAATATTAATTGTTATAAAAATACTATACTACATACATTAAAAATAAACATATCTATGTTTCTGAATCTAAAATTTACGTCAGGCATATTATTATAAACGTATAATAATAATAAATCTTGTACCTACCGCTGAATATTTTTTCTTAACTATTTGTATGATTTTTTTATACAAACACAACGTATCGAATTGACTAATAATAAATTAATTACAACCTTTATTAACTGAAAAATATTTACAATTATAATTAAATTTACAAAAAATTAAACTATAAATATAAAATAACTTATTTACAACAATTAATATATAATATTTTATATTTGCTATATAAATTAATTAATGATTCCTAAACTCTAATAATTGTACAGGTGGCACAGTTAATAAATAATTTGGTCAACGAACTATATACCTCTAATATAAACATGTATGTATTGTACGAGTATACAATGTTATGACTTATGTATAGTCCTAAAGAATTATACATAAGTCATACGTAAAATCCTTAAGGATTAGTATGCCAATGTATGGAAAAAATATGTATTATCTTCAAAATTTTCCTTTTTCTTTAACTTGTCACATATCATTACTTCCCAGAATTTTATCCTTATAAACAACACTATTAGATAGTGGAAAAATATAGTATATGTATTTTTTTCCAAAATGAACTTATTCGATTCCCGGCTGGGGAAAAAGATATTTAAAAAAAGTTATGATGCATGATGTTTTAGCTTTCATCATTTTTCGCTAATTCTTATGGGTTAAGTTTGGGATTTGGCCCTGAAGGCCCATTTGAAAAATTCACCCTGTATACATACGTAGTTACGCACAAATAAATACAAATATGGGACTGTAAGTAGCTAAATTTGAATTTGGAAGGGACAATTGCAGTGGATTAGTCAATATCGGCGAAAAAAGATCGAATTTTCTCTGATTTTTTTCACCCTATCCTAGGGTGGTCCGAAATAAATATCATATATCAGTAAAATTTGCCAGCGACAAATATAAAATGTGTTCTTTTTTCTATACTTGCTTAGACTATGGGAGGGGAGAGGCTACGAGAAACATTATAATTTATCATGTAATATAAATATTGAATTAACATTTCAAATGATTTATTACCTACGTAGAATATCTAGCGAACAGCGATTTTTTTTGACAAAAACGTGTGCTCTATACAATGTTAATTGACCTCGTAACAAAGTTGTGTTAGGTGATTAGGTCAATGGCAAATCGGTAACATAATTCAATTTTGCAAATTAATCGTATGTATTAGATATGCACGATTTTCGTTAATTTTATATATAAAATTCTCATATCACAATGTTAGTTACCGTACTCCTCCGATACGGCTTCACCAAATTTTATATGCATATTCAGTAGGTCTGAGAATCTGCTACTACCTATTTTTCATACCCCTAAGTGTTGTTCAGACACCCTTAACATTTTTTTAATTATATGGCAACACAACGTTTGCCGGGTCAGCTAGTAAATAATAGTACATTACGATACGAGGACGAAAAATTTTTTTCTGACAAGTGTGAGTTTGCAGGCCGAGCCGCAGGCGAGGACTGCAATCACACGAGTCAGAAAAACATTTTTCGTCCGCGTGTTGTATAAAATTTTATATTACGGGGTCGGAAATGGGGGTTTTGCGCACGCGAAGCGTGCGTAAAACGTCCATTTACGCACGCCGTGATATAAATAAATATTTACACTGATAAATTAGTAGGCCTGTGTAATCGTTATCTTGCCACAAATTAAGATATCAGCTCCAAAAGTATCCTATCCTTCAAGCTAGACCAACCATACACACAAAATTTCAGGTAACAAAAGATGAACTAAAACATATTTTGTTATTGAAAGCGATTTCGATTGTCTACTTATGTGTGTATCTAATTATTTACTTATGTGCGTATTGTGTACCTATATTTAAGATATGCCGTGAATCGTTTATAAAATTTAATGATTTTCAGTCCAGTTTCTAAACCGACCCCCCAGTATATAAAAAATAAAAATATTTTGGAACCCCCTTCCTACCCTCCGCACTACGAACCATACATTGAACCACTGACGTAGAGATCTATAAATTTTGATCAGATTCACGAAACCCAGAAATTATTAATTTTGATCCAAACATTGGGAGACAACCATTATACGTGTTTATTATAACAGTACTGTTAACAGAGGTCGAATACCGGTACTTTTTAATGTTTAGGATTCGATCCCTTCATCCTACATAACGACTGATTCGAACTTCTTAAGCAACTGACATGCCGCATGATTCGTGTTGTATTTGTGAAAAAATAGTATAGGTACCTACAACTCAAGTTAACAAAATTTTGTGTAGTCCAATATTGAGTAATAAAGATATTCTTGAGGATGTTTCTTTTTGTTTGTTTGCGTACCAAACGAAGGTATAGTCCATCTGGTGATGAGTAGCCATCTGTATTCAACCCCAACAATCCTATCGGAGGACGGCCACAGATTCGCAGCTACCCATGAGTGCTCAGTTTGAATGCCTCGAATAAGTATGTCTCTGTTACCATAAGCATTTAAGCAGAACACAGAAGCGCTTACCTCTGCCATTATTAGACAGAAACAAGTACGAAGGCAGTGCCTCCGGAGTTGAACCACGTTCTACCACCTTAACTACTGTTCTATTATTTCATTTCATAAAAAATAAAATTCAGAATTTTATCGCAAGCATTTTTGTATTTATGCACTGCACCGCTCCTATTGTTTCGATGGTAATCATTTGCGTCAATTCCTTTTCAAGGATATAATTTAGTGACAAGTACTTAATAAATTACAATTATTCGTCAGCTGTACGACACGACAACTTTTCTTAAATGACACCATAGATTAGTAAAGATTACTCACTCCTAACAAGAAAATTTGGTACAGTGCACAAAACTGGGTACAGTTTTGAGAATTGAAATAGTTGCGTAAAAAAGTTTTGCCACGTCTCCGTGCTAAAATGTCCCTAAAATATTTGAAATACTTATTTATTTATTACGTAAATTACGCAGTATTGGTTATTTATTCGTGAATGTTATCTAAAAATGTTTTTATTTGTCAAGAATTCAAAAAAAAAACTTACTAAAATAAGCCGTTTGTGGCTTCATTCAATTTCAAGGCGGCGAAGTATCTTTACTAATCTATGAATGACACAGACACATATTGTTAAATTGTTAAAACTTATTAATGTCTATTTCAATAATATTTTACTATAGAGTGCGTATACAAAATTATTGATACGTTTATCTGTACTAATATTATAAAGAGGAAAACTTTGTTTGTTTGTTCGATTGTAATGAATAGGCTCAAAACTACTGGACCGATTTAAAAATTCTTTCATCATTCGAAAGCTACATTATCCACGAGTAACATAGGCTATATTTTATATGAAATATATTTGACAAATAGATCTTGAAGTGGTAAAAGTTTGCCGGGTCAGCTAGTGAATTATATAATTAAACTAAAACTTTAATTAAATTTGCACACTCACGATTTGGAGGTCTCATGTTATGATCTAGAAGCCATCAGTTTTAAATTTTTTGACGAGATGTTACATTTTGTCCTTGTCACTACGAGTGAACCGTACCACTCAGTGTAGTATAGCCTTATAGGAATTGTTTTCTGCTTTAAAGGATGGCCACATTTGAACTTTTGAAAATTAGGTGAGCGTTGTACACTGTAGCTTCATCATCAACCCATTATTGTCCTACTGCTGGGCACGGGTCTTCTCTCTCAGAATGAGAAGGATTAGGCCATAGTCCACCGCACTGGCCAAGTGCGAATTGGTAGACTTCACGTACCTTTGAGACTTTTTTTAATTCTCTCAGGTATGCAGGTTTCCTCACGTGTTTTCCTTCACCGTTTTAGCAAGTGATAATTAATTTCTAATACGCACATAATTTCGAAAAATCAGAGGTGGGATTTGAACCTCGGACCCCTCGATCGAGAGGCCGAGTTTCTTAACCACTAGGCTATCACTGCCATACTATACCTTACTTGAAATAATTTGAAGTTGGCTAGACTGCACACTGCAAATAGAACTTCCAAGAAATGAAAAACATAGACTTGAATTAAATTAAACATTAATAAGACTTTAGTAGCTAATTTAGGTCACAACACAATTAGTTAGACGCAATTACATATTGTACACCGTTCTGAAGTATCAACCTCTGATTAAACGTCACAATTAAGGATTAATCTGTTTTTGTACTTTGTATGTTATCTTCAGGGCTAAATCATTGAACAATTATCATTCAACATCAGCATATATTTGATATAAATATACTTAATATAGGATAATACATTCAAGCCATCTGTTTCTAGTTTTCTACGTTTTACGATTGACATTGAAAATCATGCTTTGTCAACTCATTAAGCCTATCAACATTTTGAAGATGGTAGAACCCTTTGTGGTTCGACTCCGGCGGCACCACCACCACACCTATTTCTACCTAATAACCACAGTGTTAGGCGCTGCTGTGTTCCGGTTTGAAAGGTGTGGTAAGGGATACAGACTTTTCCGAGACGTTCCAGCTCAACTTAATCCTCAGGGGTAGCGACGCGTCTGTGGCCGACCTCAGGTGGGAATATCTAATTTATCTTACTTATCTTGATTGGGTTGATTACAGATGTCCATGGACGGCAGTAGCCACTTACCATCAGGTGGACTGCATGCTCGTCTGATTCTCCTATATTATAAAAAAAAAATCGGGTTATAAGGGAGACATACTTATTCGAATCGTTCCAACTTAATCCTAGTTTCCTACAAGCGACAAATATGTTTTAAAAAAGCGCGCATGAATTTATCCGCTGCAATTTCTTCGCGACCCGTTTGCTTATTAAATGCAATATCGCTAAAAAGGTCATGTGTTACAAAAAAGCAGTGGTAGCCAGCTTAAGAAATTCGGCCTCTCACTCGGGCGTTCAAGGTTCAAATCCTCACCCCTGATTTTTCAAACTTATGCGTATTAGAAATTAATGATCACTTGGAAGGAAAACAATGGGAAACGTCGTGAGCAAACCGGAGAGTTCGTAAACAATAATTCGCACTTGGCCAGTGCGGTGGTTTAACGACTGTGCAAGGGTAACAACCGGTGGGGATGTTAACGTGCCCTCCGAAGCACGAAGTCCGTCCGAAACGGACATCCGAAGTAATAAATACCCGAAACTGTTGGCAAAACTTTGCCCGAAACTTTAGATTTGTGTATAGTGTATATACGTGGTACTTTTCCACCACTATTTTTCAAAATATTTGCGGCGGTGTTCACGGTCGCAAGCTGGGCAAATAATGCAAATATTTTGTTTTCATAGTAAGTTCATAGATGTACTCGTAACAATTACGCATAACAATTCATCGCATTGTTTACTTGCTTGCAAATTCGATAATTGCCACGTAAGTATTACCTACTCGGCTATTATAATCGATATATTATATCATCGGTATTCGTTTCAACGATCTATATAAATCTATTGAGATATAATTTGCCTAAAGCTTCAGCTAAATCGCATTAATAAAAGGCACCTTTTGTGATTTTTGCAAATAGATCAAACTATTTGCAAAAATTTGCGAGTAGGTATTAATAATAGGCGTAAGTGGAGTGCGCTCACAGCCTACCTCAATTCCAAAACTTCCATAGTTTCGAAGCTAGAAGAAGCCTAGAGCCTCTGGTAATCTTAGGTCTGTTCCCATTGGATCAACTTTCATTTTGACGAGAGGAAAACTTTCAAAAGGCACCCAATGCCGTGGGAGTGACACCGGGTTATATGGGATTTTTACAAGAACAAGCAAGAGATATACCTAACAGTAGGTACATTAAATTGGTATCTTATATTCTTACGAGATATTGCCCGCGGCTTCGCTCACGTTACGAATATTTTCATCCCCTATTTTATCTCGGTGGGGGTAGAATTGATCAAAATCCTTTCTTAGCGGATGCCTACGTCATAACATCTACCTGCATGCCAAATTTCAGCCCGATCCGTCCAGTGGTTTGGGCTGTGCGTTGATAGATCACTACGTCAGCCAGTCACCTTTGAGTTATATATATTTAGAAGATAACGGCTTGTAATGACAACCCTGAAAATATGAATGGGTGGCAACCTTTTTAAAACAAGCCACGGATGTTGTGTTAAGATGCACCTGTCCAAAATAATACTAGGTGGTTTACATAGTACGAACCAAGATAATTTATCATTCTCCGTGCCATACTTTATCTTGACGTGTTATTAAGAGAGAGTCATAATAAGATGACAGTAAGCCTCGGTACACACCCATATTTTCCTCTGTTAGGAATATTACGTTTATAACCATTTCCTCTTTCTAATTCAGTGATTAGGTAGATTGTATTCTCATTTAAAGTAAATTAGTGGTAGAAACCTTTGTGTTTTGGCTGCAATTCTACCGCTACACCTATTTCTGCCTGATAACATCAGTGTTAAGCAGTGCTGCGATTGGTTTAACCGTTTTGGTAAGGAAGACATGCTTTTCCGAGGTGTTCCAGCTTAGTAACCAGGGATGCGGCGCATCTGTGGCAGACCTCGGGTGAGAATCTGGTCTTGTTTGAGGTTGATTGCAGATTTTTTTTTTATAATATAGGAGTAGCGGACGAGCATGCAGTGCACCTGATGGTAAGTGGCTACTGCTGCCCATGGACATCTGTAATCAACCCCAGATAGGATTAGATTTTCCTACCTAAGGTCGTCCACAGATGCGCCGCTACCCCTGAGGACTAAGCTGGAATGCCCCGGAAAAGTGTCTCCCATACCACACCCTTCAAACCGGAACACAGCAGCGGCTAACACTGCTGTTATTAGGTAGAAATACGAGTAGGTGTGGCGGTGGTGCCGCCGGAGTCGAATCACAATGGTATATGAAATGTATCTACATTTTAAATATCATTGACAATATTTTTGAAGATCTCTCAGGTGTGAAGGTATCCTCGCAATGTTTTCCTTCGCCCTTAAAAGCAGTATTAAAAAAAATAGAATACTATCATTACTTAGTTACACTTTCATTACAAAATACAGTGCGTGCCTAGAATTCGAACTTCGAACCGCTCGAGATCAAGAAGCCGATTTCAACCACTAGGCCATCTGCTCTAATCGTAACACATAGATATTATCTATACTAATATTATAAAGAGGAAAACTTTGTTTGTTTGTTTGATTGTAATGAATAGGCTCAAAAACTACTGGACCGATTTAAAAAACTCTTTCACCATTCGAAAGCTACATAATCCACCAGTAACATAGGCTATATTTTATATGAATATATTTGATAAATAGATTTTGAGGCGGTACAAAGTTTGCCGGGTCAGCTAGTATCAACAGTGAAGCGTATTAAGTGCTTGGCTCTCATAAGTTTACAGAAATCATCTCAGTAGTCTACTTACTTACACTTAACGCTAACAACGTAACGGTACTACTGGACAGGCCTCGTCTAACTCGTTTTGAAGGGACAAACATAAAGATACACTTACTAGCTTTTCCCATAGCTCTGCTTAGGATCTTGCTTTGAGATTCTATTTTTATTTAACGAATGAAATATATTTCTATGAGATAGAAGTGGCAAACGACTTCTTTATAATATAGGAGTAGCAGATGAGCATGCAGTTCATCTGATGGTGGCTACTGCCGCTCATGGACATCTGTAATCAACCCCAGATAGGATTAAATTCCAGCCTGATGTTGGCAATAGATAGAGCCCTTGACGACTAAGCTGCAACTTGGAAAAGTATGACTTTGGTCGTCGTGGATGGAATACACACGGTACATGCCCAAAGGTATCTCTAATCTCTAATCTCCGTCAGAGATCCCGGAGTTCTCCAACAAGCGTTGAGGACGGCCACCGGGGGGGTTTTAGTGCGGTAAAAATCCCACATAACCCGGCGTCGCTCCCACGTCGTCGGGTACCTTTTGAAGGTTTCCCCCTCGTTAAGAAAAAAAAAAAAGGCATCTCTAATCAATCAAAATCAATAAATCTATATTCTAAGTTGCGACATATAGTTCATTGCATAATCTGTTTATTGCATATTCTAATAACCTTGATATAATCATTATGTTAATCCTAAGTGTCTATTCACACTTGCGGCTATTACGCGACAGTGGAGCGATAAATAGTTGGCAAACTGTGGTTACATTGTGGTCACTCATCATCACAATCAACCCATTACTGTCCCACTGCTAGGCACAAGTCTCCTCAACAAAGAGAAGGATTAGGCCATAGTTCACCGCGCGGCCAAGTGCGAATTGGTAGACTTCACATACCTTCAAAAACTTTTTTTTTTTTCAAGAAATCCGGGTATGCAGGCTTTCTCACGATGTTTTCCTTCACCGTCTAAGCAAGTGATCATTAATACGCATATAACTTTGAAAAATCATAGGTGCCCGGGATTCGAACCTCGGACCCCTCGATTAAGAAGCTGCGTTTCTTTACCTAGGCTATTACTGCTGCTGTTGTGGTCATTACAAAGCAACAAATAAAACGCAATACATCTCATGCACAGTGTCACTTGTACACATAGATTAGTAAAGATTACTCACTCCTAACAAGAAAATGTACCCAGTTTTGAGAATTGAAACAGTTGCGTAAAAAAGTTTTGCCACGTCTCCGTGCTAAAGTGTCCTTAAAATATTTGAAATTATTATTATAAATTATTTAATTATCATGAAAATTACGCAGTATTAGTTATTTATTCGTAAATTTTCTCTAAAAATGTTTTTATTTGTCAAGAATTCAAAAAAAGAACTTACTATAATAAGCCATTTGCGGCTGCATTCAATTTCAAGGCGGCGAAGTATCTTTACTTCTAAGATTTGGTTCTAAGAGATTAAATCTGCACCCAGAATCTAAAGTCACAGGACTCAATTCCATACCAAAGTCCTTAAATGAAAAATGTTCCTACTCAGTTCAAGTGTGATCTTTCAGGGGTTGAAAAAAATTCTGAAATAGGGGACTGGCTTTCCACTTATTCGATGACTGCGTGCTTACAAGGTCAAAATCACCAATGTGGATTCATTGCAATACATGATACATGTGTATAAGCATTATGATAATGTTTGTATATTTTTGCTACTAAACTATTATAAGTGCCTACTTAATTCTCCCCTGGTCACTCATATTTTTTATTTTGAATTGATAATGCATTCTGACCCCAAAGTTTAAGGTCGACTTGTTTTAACACACAAACATTTTTACAGCTTAATTTAAACACAAAAAGTAGACAAGTCATGTGATTTCAAGGTAATGTGGTGGAAATAATTATCATAATATCCGTTGTTCTACTCCAAAGGCATCATCATGGGCGGCAATTGCCACTTACCACTTTAAAAGTGGTAGAAACTTCTATGGTTCAACTCCGGCAGCACCACCGCCACACCTATTTCTACCTTATAACAGCAGTGTTAAGCGCGGCTGTGTTCTGGTTTGAAGGGTGTGATAAGGGAGGCAATACTTTTCCGAGGCATACCAGCTTAGTTCTCAGGGGTAGCGGCGCATGTGTAGCCGACCTCAGGTAGTAATCCAATCTTACCTGAGGTTGATCGCAAATATAACCAGTAACGCGGCAGTAGCCACTTACCATCAGATGGATCGCATGTTCATCTGCTACTCTTATATAATATAAAAAAAAAACATCAGAAAATTCAAAAAGAGTAATAAATAAAAAACATTTTTAATCAACAATTTATTACAATTCAACAAGTATTGTATATACCTACATTAATGCATGTACATGTATGTCAAGCTGGATGTGGTCATCATCAGACTGTCCCACTGCTGGGCATAAAAATACTGTGTATAGACTATACAAAAATTAGAAGAAGAGACATAGATTTCCTCATTTATTTTGGTTTCCGTACTCAAAGGGTAAAAACGGCACCCTATTACAAAGCCTCCGCTGTCGACCTCCGCTCCGACTGTCATAGGGCTGTCTGTGTGTCTCTTGAACCTTAATAGATAGAAACTTGATTTTTTTATAACATTGAAATAACCGAGCATGCAGTCCACCTGATAGTATAATCCGCGCCAAACAGCTAGTCCGCTAGTCGTTGCGAGCAAGTGTAGTCATACAATTTGCTATGGCGACGCGATTCATTTCTCTGTTTAAAGCGGACTAGCGATTTTACGCGGATTATACATGGTCTGTGCAGCCCATGGACATATATAAAGAACTCCATATAGAGCAGGGGTTCTGAAGTCGACCACAGATGTGTCCACTTCAGAGGTCTAAGATGATCGCCTCATATGAAAGTCCAACCAGCATCCAAAAATCCCAAAAACCAATTCTTCGATTAATCTACAAGTAAAACGTGCCTAGAAGTAAGACAGTCATGTGCTGAGAAAAATTAATTAACAACAATTCACTGGCAGAAAATAATTAAATAATAAAATAATTTGACACGGTCAATTTTCAAGCATTTTTTAACAATTAGAACCAATTTTTACTAAGATACTACATCTATGCTACGGAATTGATTGCTTCACAGCCTATATATTACTAATTAAAGCAATTAGAACATAAGTATTACATAATGTACAATAATATGAGATTTTTTGTGTCAAAGTTAAAAATATACACATAATGTTATTTTCACATTATTTCTAGCGTGCTCAGACCAAAAAATATATACGTACCATCTTGAAAGTAAAGTGTAACATACCAAATTCAGTCGGTTTGTGTAAAATACATTATATATTGTATATGCGTTATTCATGTATACTAATTTTCATTCAGTATAAATAATCACAATCGAGTAGTTACGTCGTTGTATAAAATTAGACGAATAAAAAGAAAAAACACAATTTCTATTTTTTGGTCTGAGACAGCAAATAAAATAGACCGATCGTAATATTTTTGACAACGGACGGATAGCTATTTTATACACATACCAACACAAGTAAGAATAGAAGCAAGACATTGTAATATTATCTTAGTCCTTGCTTTTCTTTTCTTTTTAGTTCTAAATAGTGACAACACAGTTGACTTCAAAAACTAATCATAACTGGGGTTGATAATAGGAGCCATAGGCTGCTATAAACTCTTATTATTATATTACATATTAAATAAATAAAAACTTTAATTCATACAGAAATTGTCCTCTAAAAATTTTGTGTCAGTATATGTAAACAAGTTAGTTGTCGCTACTCCATACAAGATGGCGCCACGTGTCTTAATAAACTTCTATTTATATAGTAATTATAGCGCTAATAGCTAATATTGTAGCTTATAAGCGTACAAGATGAACATACATGGCAGTTTAAACTCTATATTTTGAGTATTAATACACATAATATATTAATAAGTGCAAATATTTGAAGGAATTTTAAAAATAATCGAAGTTAATTTAAAAAAATAGATAGGCGGGAATTTAAATTTGAAACATTGGTAGACAAAAATTGATTATTGTTTATACTATTTACTCCCGTTTTGACAATTTTCCCATCGAAATTAATATATTTCGAATTCTTGCATACTTAAATTGACAAATTTTGAGCTGCAAGCAAAAATTTGTCAAGATTGAATATTAATAACGCGTCACATCCTAGTCGAATCATGAATTTCCCAAAAAATATTTGCACTTACTTAAATAATTTATATAGGTAACAGTATAATAAAATAAATCTTAATATATTTGGTGTTTTTTTCTTAAAGTAATTATATTACTGTTAAGGGCACTTAACAATCCAAATTCCATTTACCTTTCCCATTTTCAAAAATAATTTAAAACAATAAGTATTCATTGAATTGCACACAGCCATAAAACAAAATCGTTTCCATTGAGAATCGAACCTGCAACCTCGCGCAAATAAACCACTATATCTACACAGTTTAGTTACTCCCCCTACACTCTTGCTTGCACCAAGCATTGAACCCAAAACTTCGCAAATTAATATAATGCCACTAACCTACACTGTTTAGGCTCACTTTATGCCATCTACATTATCTAAGTGGAGCTTTCTATAAAATATTTACGCTTTCAAAATCCATACTTTTCATTTTTTAGTCATTCCATTCATAAATAGCAGGCCGCAGATTAGTAAAGATACTTCACCGCCTTGAAATTGAATGAAGCCACAAATGGCTTATTATCGTAAGTTCTTTTTTTGAATTCTTGACAAATAAAAACATTTTTAGAGAAAATTTACGAATAAATAACTAATACTGCGTAATTTACATGAATTTACATAATAAATAAATAATTATTTCAAATATTTTAGGGATATTTTAGCACGGAGACGTGGCAAAACTTTTTTACGCAACTATTTCAATTCTCAAAACTGGGTACATTTTCTAGTTAAGAGTGAGTAATCTTTACTAATCTATGTAGCAGGCTTATAATTTATTATTTCTAATTACAATGGAATTGTGTATTTTAAACTTTATAAAACTATTCGTTTCAGCTTTGGCCAAATTGAGACAAAATCCGAAGGTTTCCTCACGGTTTTGGCTGGAATAGCATTTTGATCACTTAGTTTAGTCATATGACAGCCAAATCTTAATGAACAATTATTACCGGCTTACTTTTCTGTGCATGTGGCAGTTTTCGAAAACTCATTTGTTCTCAGCTTCATGAGCGACTTTATTAATTTCCCGAAATAAATAATTTTTAATTTTTACGATAATTTAATTAAGTTACGATCTTAGAAACTAGACCTTTTCCCATGAATATAAATTCATATTATGTTAACTATTGATAAATACATATCCGTTCCTAATAATCAATCCAATGTTTTGCCTACAGCATTTCAATCTTTTGTAGGAAATTAGAATTATTATTGAATATAATTATTAATTATTTATTATTGAATAGATTGGGAATTAATAACAATCGTTAATATTTTCCCTTCTTGGATATTTTGACAATATCATGAAAGCCAGCACCCTTGCCACATGCACAGAATAGTTGTGTCGGACTATAAAACCATTCGGAAAATAAAACTTGTCAGTTATACCAACCATATCATCTGTTCAAAACTTTGTTGCAAAATGTGCAAAGCCTATCTGTTAGTATTATTCAGATTTAACCCATTTTCTGTAGGTGAGATTCATAAGTAAAGTAACTCCTCCGTCTATGGGGTGGATTATAATGGGGATGGAAGCCAGTCCAATTGCTACTGTGATGAGATTCCTAGGGGTTGGGGGTATTTTTGTCATGTTCCTCTGCATGTAGCGTTGTGAGAATGCGCATATCCTGAAAATTATTAATTTATACTTAAAAATAAATAGCAAAAAACGCCAAATGGTCAATGCCACCACCAGACATCAAAAACCTCAAAAGAGAATTTGATCCTATCTGAGATACTACACATGCCCATTATTAATACTCAACCTATAAAAATTTTGCCTATTTTTTACTAATTTTGACAATTTCCTTTGCCAATATAAAGAAATAGCCAAATATCATAACATATTTTTGATATGTAAAACATTAGATAGGTTGATTATTAAACGGGCATAAGTTGAAATACCTCCTGTAAGTGGTTCTCTCTTAAGATATTCGATATTTCTATTATAACACAAAAATAGGTCTGTCTATCTATCAACCAATAGAGATATAAAAAGGTATAGATATATTAAGGTCAGGTATCTTTTGAACATATCCCCAAAAAAATAATATATTAGCAAAAGTAGCAACCTAAATTGCATATAGACCATTTAACTTTAAAAAGAAACTATAACTTCTTACCTGTTAATCGTAAATCCTGGTATAATAACAGAGGCCAGTGTTTGCCAAAGTAAGGCATCCCCAGTCTCCATTAACACCTTTTTAGGTCGGCCATCTTTCTGTAATTAGAAACAATTTGAAATTAGCTACTTGATACAAGTTATTCAATTTTTTTACTTTGCTCTGGATATATCTTGTAAAACAAGTCAAAATATGTTTAAAAATATAGTAGTATTACAAAATTAAAAATTACTTTATAGTTTACAACATATTTCTGGTATGTTTATGAAGGTAATAGAACTATGGTTAACCGGGGAAGTACCACTATCACTATTGTTTCAACCCCAGATAACATTTGCAATTCTGCCCAAGGTGTGTGCCCACAGACTGTTTCACAGTATGTTGCCCTTATCACACTCTTCAAACCGGAACACAGCAACACTTAACACTGCATTAGTAGACAGAAATAATTGTCATAGTCATACCTCTGGACTCAAACACAAAGAGTTCTACCACCTTCCATTGCCTAACTTCAATAAAGCTTACTTTATACATCTTCCAACTCTTGTCAGCAGTGTCCGCGAACACATAGGCGAAGGCGACACCGTAGCTCGCCCGCACGACCTGCACGGGCACAAGAGCCCGGAAGGACTCCCCCACCTCGTTCGCGTACCCTGCAACAATGGACCTGTTCAGCGATCGGTACATCACTAAGGATGAGGGGTGAGTTGTTTGAATACAGAGTAGAATATTCATTATATGCTAAAATAAGGTACTATTTTGGTATGTAATAGGTTTATAATGTCCTTTTTAATTTTTGCCTACAATTAAATTATTATAATTACAATAATTAATTCAAAGCAGTTTTTAATTTTTTTAATTAAAGTACCAAACCAGGCCAAATATCAAGGCCATCTGACAGAAAAGTTTGACATATATCCGGTATCAGGTATCTGGTTAAACTATTATTTATTTCGTCTATAATCGAGGCATCTTAATTATGAATTTATATTCCCAAAAAATCCCGGCAATAGGCTATGATAGTCTAAACCTTCAGATTCATTTATTTATTTTTATAAATCTGGGGGTTACAAAAGGCGAACCTAATGCCTAACGGCCTTCCACCAATCAAGTACTTATACTGCGTAAAGTTATATAAGTAGATACTTAAAAAAATATATTATTTAAAAAAATTCATGCTATACTGTAGTTCCAAATTTAAAATAAAAAAAACGTACAACTTATATATTAAACTCAATTAAAATACGCATTATTAAAGTCTTACCTAAGTATCGTACCCATGTGTCCCGGAAGAGGTCGCACTCAGGCATTTTAAACTTCGGACTTCAACACGACTAAAACTAAACTAAACTGAACTATAACTGGGAAAGACCTTCATCTCATGGTAGATAACGCACTAGGTCACTGTTTACTCGTGTCCCAGTTAAATAACTGACTAATGTGTCCCAAAATGCTTCCAACTTGTTAGGTAACTAATAAATTACGACATACAATCACTTATCAACTTTTTACACGAAATGGCTCGTATTTTTAAATGGTGTACTAGTATAAACTAGTTTTAATGTTTACGTCTTCTTTTTCGTTAAGTCTTAGAGCTAAATTCGCCCAAAATAAGTCGTAATTTTATAATAATAGACGAAAACATTTTCACGTAAGTCTCACATACAACATTAACATTGACAATCAATTTAAATTTAAATTTAAATTTGACATTGACTTGCATGACGTATCCATTCAAACATTTCTATTTAGAGTTACCATATCGTGAAGAATATTTCTAAAATAGTAGATTTTAACGCCTACATAACAAAAAATATTTGTTTTCAAGTTATTTAAAAATAATTATTATAACATTCACATAACACACTTTAAATTACTTTAAAGAAAAACAACGCTTCTAATAAATAATTTCAAATATTTTTCCAATCATTCATATAGTTTCCATCTTTTATGTATAACTGAAACGAAATTAGGCATACTCCTGTGAATTTCTAAACAAAATAACACATAATTAGGATATTATAATACATTACAAAATGCCTTATAATTTTAATTATATTTAACATATTTTTAACTTCCGCTATACAATACACGAAGTATGCAAAGTATATAGTATGATTTTCGAGTTTTCAACACAGTACGTACTGCCATTGATCAGCTGTTCATTCAACATTTTGACCTTCTATTCAGTATTTCAGTGACTCAGTGTACCAGTGCTTGTGTCGATGGCAATGATATTTATTTAGGTTATGTTGTTGTTATTTCAATGAAAAAATGTCGAATATTAAATTTATAGACTGAAACTGTGACTGTGACTGAAAAAAGACAATAGTTGCTTGAACCAGTTTTGACTTCCGTTCTATACCAGTGTTCTAAAGATAAAAACTACGTTTTGAAATAGTAAGTTTTACAGTAACACGTATGAGATAGTTAATTATTAATAATTTATGTATATTATGTCTAAATATTCAATAATGTCATTAATTTAAAAAAGAGGAAATAACCAGGACCATGAAATGACAATGCATTTTGAATAGTGTTGTACAGTAATTATTATTTTATCGATAATATTTTCAAAAGTCATAAAAAGTCGGAATAAGCTTGTAGTTATTTTAATAATAATATAACTTCTAATTGAAATATTTTTCTCGCAATAAATTCTCATTTCACTTTGAAACATACGATTTAGCACATTGCAAAATTGCAAAATCATTTAAATTTTGAGAAGCACAGCAGAACTTTCCTACGTTAACTTTCATCAGCATATTATTAACGTGCTCTTAATATTAGAAAATACTTAAAACGATATTAAGTAATTTATCCGAATACAGCATTAAAACATGAAACAATTTCCCCTTAAAAAGAAATTAAAAAATTGCTATGTTTATTTCCTTAATGCATTTTATCGTAAAAAAATAAATCACCCAAAATATTCAATCTAAACTTCGTCAAAAAAAGTGGTAAATTGGTATACCTGTCCAATCATTGCTAATTTACTTTAAACAATGAAGTAAAAAGTCTTTGTTCCAACCAATTATAAAATTGGTTCAGTGGAGAACTGAGGTAATTAATGGTTGTGTCTAAAAATAATAGCCAACAACTCGAGCAATTACCTTGATTGAAACAACCTGCACTGATAAAAAGAAAAGAAGATCATTGTAGATTGAAATATCATAACGGAATTCGTTTTATAGCGAATACTTTTGAATTGTTTCGAATGATTGGAGTATGAGTATTTATTGTTGTTAAATTAATTAGTTTGGCATATAAATCTTTTATTATTTTTATAAAAGAAGTAACAAAACTTGCAGTCTAAGCGATGGTACGTGATAACTTGTTGTTAATCAGACCACTCGTAAGGACTAAGATGATCACGTTATATGGAAGTTAAGTCGGGTGTAACGAATAAAAACCTCGTGGTTTGTTTGACAGTGGAAATTATCATTTCGTGGAATAATCATGTTGTTGACCTGCCACTTACAGTCTTTATTCTGGCATTGGAGGCAAAATGTGTTCTTTTAAGTTATTATTATTTGTATATGTGTGTGCTATTAAGTTATTATTATTTGTATGAATAATTGACACGTGTAAAAACGATAATCATGTAAATATTACCACATTTGTCCTCATACTTTACTTACACAGGCTTTGTAACAAGTCATTATTTTACAAGGCCAATATAAATAAGGTACATTACAAAGGGTAACGGATTCGATTCTCAGTGAATCAAAGGTGTAAATGATGGATCTTGATAAGTGTTCCAATTTTATGCAATGCACTTTGTGTGTGTGTGTGTGTGTGTGATTATCAAACGAACATCCGTTTAACTATTTTAGAAACACACATTTAGATAAACAAGCATGCTTTACATGGCCTTAAAATGATTTAGTGTCGTAGAAATAAGCATAAGATTTAAGAGAAAATGAGAAACTTTAATGATAGCCAAAAAAGTAATGCTACGAAGACGATTGAAAGTATGCATAAGTTTTATTTGAAGATGGTAGATTTTTTTATAGTTCCGAAGGTACCACCGATATGCCTATTTTTTACTTAATAACAACGAGTTTAAGCACTACTGAATTGGTTTAAAAGGTGAGATACTTATAGAAGTCATTCAACTTAACTCTCAGAGATGTCACCGAATTATTGGCCAACCTCTGATAGGTCAATCTCATCTAGGGTCTGTTACAAATGACCATGCACATCCGACTACTTAGAATCAGATGACTATGATCGTTCTGCTACTTCCCTTATAAAAATCCATGTCATCTAAATTGCAGTCGTCAAGAGAATAGACAACAAAGGCTCCAGTGTCGTTCATAACAAAACGTCGGTAAACATTGGCAATGAGTGCGTCACAGCTACGTCCACATTATATTTATATTTACACGAACGTGTGGCTATTTAGCACGCTAAGCGGTTGTCATAATAAGTGCCAATATATCTAGCTCGGAGAAACTGTGTTTGTACATTTACTTTGTGTTATCGATTACTTTTGTAAACTAGATAAACTATGTATTATAAAAGGATGTCTATGTATGTATGGAAACTATGTATTATAAAAGGATGTCTATAGGTATGTCACTCTCACAATTTAGATGAATTTAACGAGCCCTTACAAGTGAGGGTGTTCAGCTGAAGGCGTGGGTAATAATGAGACATTAGACATACGCTCGTAAAATATTATACTCTGCACTTTAAAGTATTGTTATAGTACATCCCAGCTTTTTATTTTAACTGAAAGTCACCTAACATTTAATGAAGAAAAACGGTACCAAGTTTGGTCACATTTGAAGAAGTGCTCTTTTTATAAGCTCCATGCCATACTTTACTGTACACTTCTAAAAAAATATAATAAACATTTAAATACAAACTAACAAATTAATATAAATTCCTCTACTTCTAAATTCGTAATAAATGTATTAGATGTTTTATGAATATCACATATAAAATCCCGACTTATAAACTGTTAAATTTATCTTTCACGATTTGCTCACGTTGCCCACGTCACTAAACCGTCAAGATCTTGAGCGGTTTGATAAAAGATATCCATGATTTAACACTTTTGTTTTCTCGTGACTGAAACGTTCAACATACCGTAATTTCTCTCTTCTCAGATTATAATAACGCAGTCACTACGATGCCAAGTCTTGAAATAAATATTTTTATGTAGCGTAGCGGAAGTAGCGAATGATAAGGCGTTCAATTCCGTGCTAAATATTAACAATTAACATCCATATGCAATTTAATAAGTAAAGTATCGTATAGAATTTCTGTCTTGTCTGTTAGTATCATGAGACAAAGTGATCTCTCGTCATACATTTCGACCCGAGTATAGCAGCACAAGCACTGATGTAATGAAAAGAAAAAACTATACTTTGGGATCATTTAACTTTTTTCGGAATTGAACAAAAAAGTAGGACGATAAACCAATCCTTTAAAAAGACCTGAGACAAATATTCGTCGATTTTTGTATTCCTCGTTTCTTATCATACGGAAATAAAAAATGTATATTTAAAGAAACTTAGTGCGAAACTTTATATTACTGTAATATATGCTTCGCTAAGCATATATAAAAATGTTAGTCACAATTTCGCAACCATAAAATTAGTTAAACTATTTGCACAGTGATTAGATCGCTATTGCTAGATAAAGATGAACAGTAATATGTCGCCTGTATATCTTTTCTTTTTTAATTTATGAATATGTGTTTTTAAAATAAACTTATTTCTATAAGATGGCATTTTTAAAGAATAATTGCCTAAGAGCAAAATAAATTGAAACACGTATATGTAGCTTGTCTTGAATATTATTATTTATTTACCGGATGTGCGTCTGTCTGTCAGACTGTCGTATTTCAAACAGACAGACGCTTCTTATTAAACCAATATAAAGCATAGTTGATGCAAAGTAATTATAATTATTTATACAGATGGCATACAAAATTAAATAATTTCAAATGGTTACACTATTATTTGTCAAGAAGTCACGGAAACATGGCGTGAAGTAACATTGTTATGATTCGTGTCATGAAAAATAAATAATATAAAAGTATGTTTCTAACAGATAAAGTTTACTTGCAAAATTAACAGGTATTCCTAAATAAATAACATGGCATGAGTGTATCAAATTTACATTGTATGCTTGACAAATTCATACTTATAGACGGAATTTGTGAAAATAGAGCTTGTTTATAAACTAACATGTTCAAATTTTGAATGAAAGACGAAAAATTAGCCTAATATTGTATATATTGCTGGATATGTTGTGTCTGATAAGGGAGTAGTGGGTAGTGTTACAAAGATACCTGCCAAGATGTTGAGGACTACCTAACCGAGCCTTGAATGCAAACCACCTTATTAAGCCGACTCCTGACTCCTAACTGGTTTACGTAACGAAATCTAGTTTAATTGTAAATGTCAGAACCTCTGATATATCAGGAATAGGCCTCCGCATATTGATTATTAAAAGCTAACAATATAGTTAATTGTATCAGGCGTTACTTTGCGGAAATCCATGCTATTAAGTTAAGATTAAAACTACTTCGTAACAATCCGCTACAAATATATTTGATATATCATTGTTTCGATACAAAATGTTATCGATAAACATCCCATACATACACATCACTTAAACCTTTTTGCTTGCATGCAGTATGTAAAATTCTGCACCGAATTGATTACCACGCATTGATATTTCATTATTATTTTCGATATTTTTAAATTTTCATTTGTAACACAGTCTTGGGGAAATGTACGGTCGTCTACCATAAATTTAAAAGTTAAGTTGCAGAAGTGTAGGATTTAGCAAATTTTGTTTTCGGTCATTCAAACAAGTTTTATGAATCTTTTCCTTATAATACTGGTAAACCCGTCTGTATTACTAACTCTACAGAGTCACCAAACTAATATTTGCCTTAAAAACCGGTGTAAACCAGATTTGCTATACGTTTTATGGTTTGAATATGAAACCTCAATTTTAATACCCAGAAGCAACCCAATGTGTTCAGGTAGGATTCCTGTCCTATTTGAGGCTGGTAATACATTTACATTAGCAACACTAACTGAGAAATAGATACAATTAACTACACAAGTACTTGTAATCGTAACAAAAGTACCTTATCTGCACCTTGATCCATAAATTTAAATTTGCTATATGACACTTGGTTAGCGACAGATATTATTTCGCTATTGCAATAACACAACCGTAGATATTATAGCACACGTAGCCATCTTTAACGTATTAACAGGGCTTCGTAAATCTGATAATATAAGTTGATTTGATTGATAACTAACAAATATAGAAGACAATAGATATCTTGTTAAATAGACATAATTATGAAGCAGTCTTTCTGAAAAAGTTTGAAAAGTATTATGTTAAAATCATTGTTAAGAAATAGGATTTTATAAATAGTATACCTACCTATAAGTGGATCACGTCTAAATTTAACCATAACGTAAAATAACCTAATCTACTTCTCATATAATTTCCTATTTTCTGCCCCGGGTAAGCATGACATTTTACACATCTTCTGAGTTATTTATATGTCAAATAGGGTCCCACAGAATCGTGCGTATTTCAGCTTATCTACTATATCAACATGGACATTTAGATTTTCATGGCCGCTTGGCAAAAATATCGATTGATTTGGTATTGATTTCAGCTTCAGCCTGTGTTAACTTGAAAAACTGTAGAGCTGTATATATGCGTGTAAAGCATGTCTTCTGAGACAAAGAACCTTAGTGTCACTATCGTACAAGCGAGCAACGCATAAATATTAACAGAATTACGTACTGACTAGTACATTACTTCGAAAAGATCAATGAACTCTGTTATATACATAAACTTTGTACTAAGCAAGAACTGATGTTAATACATTTTATATGTAGTATACTCGTGGTATGTATAATTACATCTTTTATACTAGCTTCACTTTTACTATGTGTATCAACAAAACATTGCAGAGGATGGGTTCCTAAGCTAGCCAAGTCCAGAATGGTAGTCTTTTCACGATTTTTAAGCAACTCCCATTTCCTCACATTAAAGCATGTGGCAATTATCTAAGAAACATGAAGTAGTAAGAGGTCAGTAAAACCCATTCAACTAGGTTAACATGTATTTGCCCCTGTAGTTCCGGGACTAGAATAGGGCTACGGTATCACCTGCCTGTCGTAAGAGGCGACTAAAAGGGGGCTTCCGGGGTTGCGGGCGGCAAGAGTGGGAGCTCGAACCGTCCAATAAGCTACCCCGGGAAGGACGGCGGTATGTGTGGTCGCATACCGTCGTGAACACCAGATGGTTTGGGAGGAGCGAAAACTGCTCTCCCAGGGTAGAGCCCGATCGAGGCATCGCGCTTGGAGGACTCCGGTTGTGTTCCGTCGGAAATCCCGGAGTTCTCTAACAAGCGATGAGGACGGCCACTGGGGGGGTTTTAGTGCGGTAAAAATCCCACATAACTCGATGTCGCTCCCACGTCGTCGGGTACCTTTTGACGGTTTCCCCCTTGTTAAAAAAAAAGGTTAACATATCTTTACAATATCCAATTTTCGCATTTAAATTCAAACAAACATACCATCTGCACAAACATAATTAAAATGAGTAAAGACGTGTATAAGTGTTTCGTCATTCTTTCGTCTTAAAGGTAATTCCCAGGCTACAGGAAAAACAGTGTGTAAATAACGCTATTATATATGAACGATATAGTTTGAATGAAAATGCAAATCTTAAAAATAATTTGACATTTATAAGTAAATGTTAAATTAGTAGTAAAATTTATACTTAAATGACTCGTTCCAACTTAGCCCTTCAATCCGGCAATCCGGGCAATCCGGGTGGACGTTAGGTAGGACTCCAAACTTCATTCTATCTGGGGTTGGTTACAGATATCCATGGGCGACAGTGGCCACTTACCGTAAAGTGGTTAGGCATTTTCTACTGAAATATTATTAAAAATAAACAGTATCATTCTTTCAAAGTAAGGTGCAGGTTTCCAAATTTGCTATTAGTATTTTTTTATAATTACATGCAATTACTCTGGTATAAATAACACATTCTTCAGTGATAGTATGAAATTTAATGTTATAGTTTTCTGCATAATAGGTACCATAAAAAGAATATGTATACTTCGACGTCAAATTTGAAAAACTTTGGTAAAAAATTAAATTGTAGCTGGCAACACCCAACACCTAAAAACCATTAACTCACACATTTAGTTTTATTTTATAATTATCTTTTTTAACACGCTTTTATTTGCTTGGGTTGTATGTATGTATGTATGTATGTACGTAACAGAGTAACGGAATCTTTGAACCCGATTTCTATCCACTTTGAACATACAGTTTAATTTAAAATTTTGAAAAAATATCAAAAACCTATGACAATACAGGATTTTAATAATTTTGTACCACTGTCCATATCAACAACCTCAGGATTAACGATTTTCGAGGCGAGATTGTTCGAGCGCCTTAGAGAAAGTTCACTTGTAGAATGATTTTTAGGATTCCGTACTCAAAGAGTAAAACGAAACCCTCCGCTGTCTGTTCGTGAGTCACAGGGCTTTATCTCTTAAACCGTAATAGATAGACACTTGATTTTTTTACAGACGATGCATAATGATGGTCGCTATAACAACAAATACTAAAAATTAATAAATATAAATATTTATCAGTTTTCGAAAAGCACCCTACACTTTTTCCACCATTATACTATTTAGGTACTGTTCCTTAATTGATTCCTAGATTGAAAATTATTTTCTACTTTATAGTTCATTTTATCATAAAAGCGTGTTTTTTGGTTTTTTGAACTATATTTATTCTAATTCTATAATGCTCGGGACACACCAAGTAAAATGTAGTCTGAGGCTTTATACAATACATGGAAATATTACTTTGTATATCAGGAAGCGCTACTTTATTATTTATCGGACTTTCAAGTCGTATATAACAGATTACAGCAATCATTCTAAGATGAAAGGCGATCGCAATCATGACGATCTTTGATAACCGAGATTGAGTATCGAAAATCATGTGACGTCACATCGACGCACTTCTGAGAGTGCTCGACGCCAAATATGAACTACCTATGAACTGAGTTTTTAAACAGATTCTTATTTATATCCCATGTAGTCAAAATACCTAACGATCAAGATGGGTCCAACAAGCCTAAAACGATGAGGATATCTTATTTGTAACATTGCTATGACCAGCGTTCTGGTTTATCATCAGATCATTTCAGCTCAATCAGTTAAGTAAAACGTAACAACATAGCAATTAGCAACATAACTAACATAGCAAGTGTATAAAAAAATTGTGAAGTATGTTATGTGGTCATTGCGCCTCCAGATATCTATTTGTGTTCGTCCCGCTAAATTTGTTTTACTATATTTTTTTTTAAATACTGGTCAGCTCTAGTTAGCTTATTATTTCCGCAAACAACCCCTTTTCATTGAAATCGACTAAATTCGTAAGTCAGGGTTACAATCAAGGTTCATGAATTCATTATAATAGGTACTTTAGTTATTGACGCAAGGTTGCAGAAAGTTCGCACTTTTGCTCAGGAAGCTCAGGATCTTAACGCGATAAAAATTACGCGCCAAAAATTCACGTGACGTAAAAGCGGCAAATGGAACTTTGGGGATCTACAGACTCTTTAATTTATGCAGATAAGTAATAGTTAGTAGATAAGAAATAAACTTCTTTAAGTAATTAGATAGTTAGTTTGTAGGAAAACTGCCAATTGTATATTTAAACTTGCGCCGAAGTTTGTTGCAATTTTGTTAATAGATATTCAAACTTTAATTGTGGTTTTCTTGAGTTGATAACCATATATTCAAACAATATTTTAATCTAGTAAGTATCTAAGTGATTCCGAAGTAGCGATAACGATTCACGTGCTATTCGAAAAATCATTCCAATAACGTTATATTCTGATCGTAACTATCGTACATGGATGCCAGTTTTATTTCAATTACGATAACAATGATTGGCACTACATACTCAAGTTGTTAGATAAAATCATCTTTATGTGCGGCAACATACTTATCATTGTCCATTTATATAAAATAAATGTGTCTGTTATAATGAATGTTTTTAAATTATAATTTTTTAAAATCAAAAAATCGTTAATATTTTATTTTAACATTTGACTGTATAGATTATATTTGAATACGGATTAACTAAAAGGGTCTTTCAGATAGACATTACAAACGTACATTGGTATAGTCTGCGCCTAACTTCTAGTCTGCTCTGAAGTTGTTGCGAGCAGGTGTAGTCATACAATTTGCTATGGCGACGCCATTCATTTCTATATTCAGAGTGGACTATCAGTTTTACGCGGACTAAGAAAAACTTTGATCTAGGTCTTCCCTATCAATACGAAAATGCTCGAGATAAGTACTTTTAGGCATGCAATAACTGACAACGGTCAATTTTATATTTGCAAAACAAAGGCACTGAGCTTTAATGCAAACAATAACAAAAATAGAAACAATAAGAGATAAATGGTTCAGATACAGATAGGTAATAAAGTCAACGTTTTCTATCAGGGATCAAGATTATAAATACACAACACAACACTACAAGTAGCGAGTCGTAGCGCTAGCGCACAACACTAGCCAATTGTCGAGTTTTCGCGCCATTTTTTTGTTTTTTGTGCTTGACAAAGTTTCGTGATTTATTAAAAATATGACTTGTGAGTGAAATAGTGAAATTAAAAAATCTTAATCGTTAATAAGTCTATTTAGAATTATACATAAGTAACTAAATCTATTTACTATTTAGCCGTGAGAGTTAATAATATGTATTGTAAGTGACAACAGTTGCGCAAATAAAGACAGATTGTGCTACTACTATTTCCTATTAACATAAATATAATTGAATGTGTAGTAAGTTTAGTCACATTCGAATTCGAATTTTTAAAATATTTGCATATTTGCGTTTAAGATTTTTGTAAATACGTTCAGACAAGTAAAGGGAACGTACTGTAACATGAATATCTGTGATTCGGTGGAAGGGTGCAGATATGATAGGTAGACACCCTGTTCTATTTGGAGCTGGTGGCTCCTGGTGGGGTACCTATTGGGAGTCGCAGATGTCCAGTGACCATTTACCATCAGGTGGACTGCATGAGCGTATGCAACTTAATTTAAAAATATTTGTTCTTATTTTAAATCCCAATCGCCTAAAAAGTATTTTGCCATACTATTCCATTTATCCAAACGAGCGTTTCAACTTTGATCATAAGATGCGTTTTATTCCTAGAAAAGTCTGCGGATCGACTAGATACGCCTAGATACGCAAATATCAATAACTCTTTGTTATCAATAATATGATCATTGCCCGATCATGATCCTGACATCGAGTACTATTACATAAGATGATGATATATGTATACATAGCTATCACTAATATAACGTGATATTAAATAAATTAGCGTGCTACTAAATAAATTTACGTGCTTTACGAATAAAATGAGGTGGTAAAAGTAAAGTAAAAGTGATAATCTTTTCGTTGAGCTTAGGATGTTAAAAAATCTTATTTAGGGATATTTGTATGTACAAATAATGTAATTAAGCGTTTGTGCAAGTCATTTAAATAAATAAACTTTATATATCCCAATTTACAAATTACCCGTCGTATTACGTATTTTCATTGTTACTTTACGATAAACTAGGAAGTTAATCAGATGTAGCGCAAACTTTTGTTCGCCTACGTTTAAAAAAACTATGAATGTTTTTTTTCACAAAATCAAATAAGATAAACAACACTATTCATAATGCTTTTTAAGTTTGATAATAATATAATTTATTAATTTATTAGGATGCACTTAATAACAACGTACTTAAATAAAAACTACATTATACTTAATTTAACGTAAAATAATTATATGTGAGAAAAGCCAGTGTAAAATAAAAAAATAGTATTTATTATAATGACAATGAACTAAACCAGTGAAGTGAAATATCCAGAGAAATATGAAGAAAAACAGTAGCGCCACCGATTGGGAAAAGGAGAAACTAAATCCTAATGGATGGTACGTATTATTCAGTAGTTTTGTTGTTCTCCGATAGATGTCACTGTTTCCCGTTCACAACATTAAACTACAGCGACATCTAGTGTCGAGTAGTCATATTGAAATAAGACATTTTTCTGCTTTATTTTTTCAATATTCCATTAAATATTTTTGAGAATATTCCATTACTGTTCTCGTCATTTATACCTATTTTACGTTATTTTAAGTCGTAGGGACATTGTAGGGTAGCTAGGGTCACAAGCATAGAATTATTTCGCTACGCTAGTAATAGACGCTCCTGGCAAGATGGAAATATTGAGCTAAGGGAATTACGACGTAATCCTTGTATAGTCCGCGCCAAACTGCCAGTCCGCTCTGAAGTTGTTGCGAGCAGGTGTAGTCATACAATTAGCTATGGCGACGCGATTCAGTTCTATATTCAGAGCGGACTAGGTAGCACTTTTACGTCGACACTAAAAGATAACATATTTTATTTTTCTTATGTAGTCAATAAAATGCGCCGTAGTCTCTCCGACCAGCTCGTTACAGCAGATGGTAGGAGTCTCATGATAGGACTCAGAACTAAAAAGGCTTCGGCCATAGTCCACCACGCTGGCCAAGTCAACAAACAAAATTCACGCACCTTTGAGAGAGGTCTCAGAACACGTGATTCATATACATTTACATACAATATCAACAGTCGTTATCAATAAGGAATTCCTAATTAAATAAAGGGGTCAGTGTGACGTTAAACTTTAAATTACACGAAGTATTGATTGAAAACATCACATGACCAATAATATATCATATGATAAGAATACAGTGAGAAATAACATTTTACTTAAAGTATAAGTTAATTATTGTTATAATTAATATACTAATATAAAAAATATTGTTATTTTTTTTAACTCATCACTGCCCCTGGCTAAATATAAAGTTTTCATCCCCGAGGCAAAAAAGATAATTACTTAGGTACCTCAATTATAGAAATTTGAAAATCTTGATGTCCTATTTTTCGCCTTTTTTTTAACTATTATAAATCATGTTGTTTTTTCTTGTGAGACGGTAAAATGTTCCTAGCTACGATTAGCTATTATTAGATGTAGAGCAACGGCTAGCGGTCGGTACCTGGATGGGTGATCGTTAGTGGCTGAATCTAGGTGAAAACGTGCTTCGAAGGGCACGTTAAGCCATTATTCCCGATTGTAACTAATAAGGTTGTACCAAGCGTAATTTAGCCTTGTTGGAGGTCTTATGGGTGCTTTGAGAATGTCCAACACAAGTTTGCTACTAACCACTGCAGAGTTGCAAGATGGAGTGCGTCCTAAGCAAAGGTGAACGTAATGAGGGGAAGGGATGGGAGGGTTGGTGAATTAGAGGGTCCGAGCCGAGCCTTAAACTTCCCTAAATAGGCGAAAAAAGAAAATATCTTTAAACAGAAGTACCTTTTTTCGCCGTAGATTTTTTCAAAACAGTGGCGTTATAATGAAAACCTATACACACATAACTCCAGATTTCTTGGTTTTAAATAACCATGAATGCTCATCCTACCTCAAGTAACGCACCTGTGGCTGGCCTCAAGACTCCTGGTCCATCGAGGTCAATTGCAGATATTCATGATCGACAATAGCCACTTAACACAAACTGAATTGCTTCTCAACTTTGATTACTAACAAAAAATCGAAGTTAACTTCAAATTAATATTAAAAAACGATCGTAAAATTAAATTCAAAAGGCGGGAGACACTATTTAGTAGACGCTATTCAATTGTTCAGATTTTTTTATTGCTGCTAAGATTTTTTTGTTCAAAACCGATATTGTGACATTCTAAATAGCTTTATTTGTTTTCTTTTTATTTAATATCAGTTTCCAACAGCTGACTACTCGACCACATCATTACGTTATCAGTACCAATAGTTTCAGTTCTCTTCCCGCCACCGGTCAATAAGCGTCGTTTATCTTAATACGGTTGTTTTAATGTCGTTAAATGTGAAGTAAATTTAACCCTAACTTCATTAAATTTCGATTAATAACGGTTTGTTTTTGTTATGTGCTGTTTTACCAAATTTGAGTTATCGGTCGTAGTTTGAAGCGTGGACGCGTCCTATGGGGCTTAAGTGATGTTCTCTTAAAAAAGTGTAACGATTAGTTTTTGTGAATATATTTTTAAAATTTCTCTATGTAATAACTAATTATAATATTTAGGTATTATTAAATAGTCTGATATCCCAAAAAAGGAAATAAATGTTCTTAAATAAAATGATTAAAAATTAATGATTGAGGAAAATTTTACAAAAAGTGATAAAAAAAAATTGCCATTAGTAACAATAAGCTATTATGATAGGAACTGTTTTTATAATTTGTTGTGCTAATTTCGGACTCTATTTTTAAACTCAAATTTTTAGGAAGTAATAACTAATGTTAAATACATTATATTTAAAAATTGAATAACATTAATGAAAAATGCGCATGAAAAAGACATTTCTAATATTCGATAGGGACTTTAGAAGGAATGCGGATGGTGAGAATGCGCCTTTACTGCAGGATGACACGGACAGTGAACCAGAATGGCAAGTACAACATGTGAATTAAAGGTGGCAGAACCCTCTGTGGTTTAATCTGGCAAGGAACCTCCACCACACCTTTTTTGTCACATCTTGGCATTTTAGTTTCCGCCATTTTTTTGTTTTTGTCATAAAAAATAACGTTATATTAAAAATAACAAGATAATATCATGAATTCTGGGAGAACTAAACGTCCTCTTTCGATTAATTTAAAATAATATAAACATTTCATGGCACGCGAAATATTTAAATTAAAAAAATGCGGGAACTTATCTACCATACAAATACTTTTATGGTGACCGCTAACTCATGTTCAATAGTATTGAACATTCATTTTGAATATCTGCCAGACCGGGAATTAAACCCAAAATCTCTCTCATACCGGTGTCGTAAGAGCTAAACCATGGTAATGGATAGTATTGAAATTTTTAACGTTTTACGCAACCACGTTAAGAGACCTACGCCTTGCGACATCTATAGATCGTAATCGACATTCGCGACCTCTTAGCCATCAATTGCAATAATTTAGTAACATTACGTTTCAATTAAGAGCTGGCCGTAATTTTTCTTAAGTCCCATTGCTGGGCACGGGTCTTTCGGAACAACTGGATTGAGTTACGTTCCTTTAAGATCTAGATTATGTATCTCTAACACACATGCAATTCAGCCACTAGCAGTCACTCATCCAACTCTCGAAACTCCTACGTTATTTAACTAACAGATTTATATATATTTTGAATCCCGTAAATCCCGGGATTCGTCAAATTCTATCCTGAAGTTTCCGGGATTGGACTACAAATGGGATCCGGAATTGAGATTATAATTACAATGTGATTTGTGAATTTTGTCGTCGAAAAGCCGCTCGGATCTTGCTGTCTCCGTACTTTTTCTTATTAGCATGGTTTGTCTGTTACAGGCTTTCATCTCGACCGAGCCAGCAGTTCAACGTGATCAGACGAGTGTACCAGCAGGATGCCCTCAATAAGGATGCAGATTACCAAGTGCCCGAGAAACCATGTAAGTGGACCTTACGACTCCTTTACGATTTTGTGTTCATTTTCTTCTTATTTTTTACTTAATGACCAAAAATTTTACAAATCCCCGCTAGAAACACAGGTCGACTGCGGCAGCACCACCGCTACACGTATTTCTGCCTAATAACAGCAGTGCTAAGCTGTGTGTGGTGTATATTAGTTGGAATGTTGGTAAAAGACACATATGAGGCGATTCCAACTTATTCCTCAGGGATAACACCGTAACTGTGACAAACCGCAGATCTTTAATCATAATACAAAAAAATGTAGAACATTCAGTCATTATGTTCGCCCTGTGCAAGGGCGCTGTTTTCAGATTAATAAAATGAAATCAATTCTTTGATGTTACAGTGGCTTACCGCGCCAAAAGGGTGGTGGAGAACTGTGGGTTCGGTGAGTGTATCCTGAACGCGCTGCCCATCGCGCGATGGCTGCCGCGGTACAACTTCAAGCAGAGCCTGGTCGGCGACCTGGTGGCGGGCGCCACCACCGCCGTCATGCACATACCGCAAGGTGAGAAAATTTAATGTTTTTTGTTACTTTCTTTTTCTAAAAAATAAATTGAACTACCTGCATGGTTATTAAGCTTTTTTATAAAACTGAAATTGCAAACAGGCAAGCAGCTGTCTACGTTATTACGTAGACCATTGTATGTGAATACTGCAGTCTTATCTTTAAAATCCATGGTAAAGGAGAGATGTAAATACGCTGTAAGTAATACGCTGCGGCTCCTTACTATCAGGTGGCCATTTGGCCAGCAAGCATATGCTTTTTAGTTTAATTGTTTTAAGATACATAAGAATCGTTTCAGGTATGGCCTACGCCCTCCTAGCCGAAGTACCCCCCATAGTGGGGTTGTATATGGCGTTCTTCCCAGTGCTAGTGTACGTAATATTCGGTACATCGCCCCATGTGTCCATGGGGACTTTTGCTGTTGCCTGTTTAATGGCAGGAAAGGTAAGGGATATTGTCTTTTAAGGTAATTTCTGGAGTATATGAGGACTCGTAGGATCTATAATAGTATTGTATTTATTCAATTATATCAACATTTGCTGTTTCGTAAGCCTTATTGATTACTTTGTCATTGGTAGAACAAAAACACGAAATAATTAAAACCACTTGAAATGTATACTTAGTAGGCAATCATTTAATTGAAGTCGTTGTGTACTTGAAAATTATCAAAGCCTAATGAGAAAAGAGGTCTTGACATATATTTGTAAGTGGTAAGGTTAAGTAAACATTAAGGTAGGAGTTCACTATACACAGAAACGTCCGAAATAAAAGAGTTACAAAAGGAAAATAGGAACAATCTTTGGTTGGTAAAAAAATATATGCATTGATTATATATTAATAAATAGTAAGGGACCTAATTTTTGTCTGATAGTATATATGGAATTAATGGTTTCATCAATTATCCAGCATTGTTGATTAGGCTCTAATACCTTGGAGAAAAACCAAGGCCACCTGTGGAACATTACTGAATGGATAATGTCATAAGTGTAATTAATTTTTGCAGGTAGTAACACAATACGCCACACATTCTGAAGCAGTTGTTTTAGTTAACGCGACCAGTATAGACACAGGTAATAATTTGTTTATATATTGAAGTAGGTATTAAATATTGATATTGGTTCATATTGATATTAAAAATAACAGAACAAATTTATATTCATATTTTTTAATAATATACCGACAAACTTTTCTGTTCGTGTGGCAGGGGCGCCACTAGTGATCATAATGTTGCTAGGATTTATGAAACTACCTAAGAAGTGGATAGGATTTTAATTAATTTTCATGTTGCGAGTCTACAACTATTCATATTACTGACAAATAACACAAATTCTACTTTTGAAGCTAGTAATTTTATAATTAATTTAAAAAATTAAAACTCTTTATCTAGGAATATAGGAAAATCCCTCATGAAGCAATAATCTATTATTTATTGTTCTGTGGCTAACAACAAATGACCATACGCAAAAGAACATAGCTATTCCTTAAAACCTTCACACGTACAGATGTTTGTCGGACGATACTACAAGAATGTCAGGGATTTTAATTAAAATAAATGTGGCGCCATCTATTATCGAATGGCGAAATGAGCTATAAAATGTTTTAATACTTTTATTTTTTCTAATTTCGCAGGCGGGGAGCTAGCAAGTCCAATATACACTCCGTTACAAGTACTTAGTATAGTATGTCTCACCGTGGGAATTATGCAAGTAAGAATATTTTAAAACATGAAATAGTACATTACGATACGAGGACGAAAAATTTTTTTCTGACAAGTGTGAGTTTGCAGGCCGAGCCGCAGGCGAGGACTGCAATCACACGAGTCAGAAAAACATTTTTCGTCCGCGTGTTGTATAAAATTTTATATTACGGGGTCGGAAATGGGGGTTTTGCGCACGCGAAGCGTGCGTAAAACGTCAATTTACGCACGCCGTGATATAAAATATTTTTTTAAAACGGGTACTCATCATACGCGGTTTTGAATTTCGATATTACCGATCTCTATGCAGCAGTCCTAGTGGTAAGTGATTCGGCTGCTCATCGATATCTGTCGTCAACCCCAGACAAGATAAGAATCTTATCTGAGGTCAGCCACAGATTAGTTGCGATCCCTAAGGCCTAACTTGGAACGCCTTGGAAAATTACGTCTCCTTTACCATATCCTTTAAACTAGAACAGCAGCGCTCATCGCTATTATTAGGCAAAAATAGGTGTGGCGGTGGTGCCGCCGGAGTCGAACCACATAGGGTTCTACCACCTTCAAAACCTTTTGACCTCTTGAAATAGAAAATTATATTTGCAGGTGATAATGTGGGTCCTCCGCCTGGGTGCCGTATCCACGCTCCTGTCAGAGCCCCTCGTGTCGGGGTTCACCACGGCTGCCTCGTTCCATGTCCTCGCGTCGCAACTCAAGGACCTCTTTGGGGTCAAAATACCCAAAGTTGGACCTAATTATAAAGTTGTGTTTGTGAGTATTTGTGATGAGTGCTATTTGGCAATAGATGGCGTAACTTACATGTATACATTATGTTATGAAAATGTTGTATTTGTGGCAGTTTTAAGTAATAGCTTATTTTTAGCAAAATCTAATAATATGCTATCCTGCCTGTGCAGATCTTTTTGATTATAGAAATATATAAAATTTGTTTAATAAGTAATTTCTTAAATGTAAATAGACAAA
The DNA here is from genome assembly GCA_014595695.2 of Epargyreus clarus clarus. Taxonomy (NCBI): domain Eukaryota; kingdom Metazoa; phylum Arthropoda; class Insecta; order Lepidoptera; family Hesperiidae; genus Epargyreus; species Epargyreus clarus. The sequence continues at coordinate 130,748 of JACTTY020000024.1, forward strand.
GTGTTGTCCTAAAATAAGTAATAATTCGATCTTTTTAAGCTATTTTGTCTGTTAGCGTCATAATACAAGATTTATTTTTTAGGCAGGAAAATATATTTTCTAAAAAAAATATTAATTCTTAAAGAAATAATCAGTTTCATTTTTAAACAACACCCGTAATTCCTGTCAGCATTTTTTGCTTTTTTCGTATTTTCAATGCACATACAATTAAAAAATTCACCCTGTATATAAATTCAAATTCTGTTTTAATTTCAGACAGTGATAGAAATAGTGAAGAACCTGCCAAACTTGAACTGGGCGGCGTTCACCATATCTGCCATCGCGTGTTTCATCATAGCCATCAACAACGAATTACTTAAGGTTAAACTTATTTCATATTAACATGTCGAGTTTCCGCTACTCGATAATAGATGGCGTTATAAGTCTCAATTGGTATCTACTTTTAAAACACTATAATTAATAAGTTAATAACTTTATAGTTTTTTTTTTGTAGTTTAATTAATTTTAATTTAATTGTAGTGAATATTTACCTACTTTTTCCTTTGAAAAAATGGTAGAACCATTAGATATTGTTCAACTGGAAAGATACTACCATCACACTAATTTCTAGCGTGGATCAGTTTTTGTATTCGCTTTCTACACTCACAGACCCACACTAGGATTCCCTGTATCGTAGATGCCATGGACACACACAGTGACAAATACCCAGACCCAGAAACAGAAACCTAAATTCATCATTTAGATATCTGTCTGGCCGGGGATCAAATCCGGGACCAGACCGGTATGGTGACCGCTCCGCCATGCGGGTCGTCATGGCATACTTATCCTTGCTTCTTCTATAATATAAAGAAGTACATTATTAAATTTTAATTCTTAATTTGATGTTCGAATTTTCTTTTGTTACTTTCCAGCCGTGGGTAAGCAAGCGAAGCCGGGTGCCGGTGCCTATAGAATTACTTGCAATTGTTATCGGCACTCTGGTGTCGAGGTACGGCGGTTTGAAGGACGCCTTCGGGATCTCTCTAGTTGGGAATATTCCCACGGGGTATGTTTTTGGTGTTTCTTTTTTGTTTTACTTTTATTTTTGTGCTCTTTTGTGAGTGGCTCATTCGGAAATATTAAAAATTTTGAATGAGCCAAGTTAAAGTAGTGTTATTTATAATTATGTTAATTCACAATTTGTTTTCTTGTTTTCTGAATAGCTCATTGAGAGTGTTTAAATAGTTTTATATTTGAATAAGCTAACTTAAAGTATTTTTGTTTTAACTAAATACTATAGATCAAGTATCAGAAGTTTTAAAAAGTAACTTAGTAAGACGACCTTACAACAGATATAACGTGTAAAGGGTTTCGAGTTATGTCCTCCGCCAGACAGACATCTGAAATTCAGATGTCTGAATGGAATGATCTGAAATTCAGATGTCTGTCATTAATTCTGAATAATAATGAATTTGGATATCTGTTCGAGTATGGATGATTATGTATTCGTCTTTGTGTGTGTCCATGGCACCCACGACACAGGGAGTCCTGTGTGGGAAGAAAGCGTCTTTTTTATTTAAACAAGTTTGTTTGTTACATCTATATCAATCCTTACTAATATTATAAATCCGAAAGTAACTCTATGTGTCTGTCTGGCTGTCTCTTCTTCACGCCTAATCCGCTGAACCGATTTTAATGAAATTTCGTACAAAGATAGTCTGAGACCCGAGAAAGGACATAGGATAGTTTTTATCCCGGGAACTAGAGATGGCGATCTAAAATCGATTAATCGGTCTTTTGGAACCAAAACATCGATTATTTTAATCGATATTAGTAAGGATTGAACCGTAAACTATGCATTTGATCAAGTGATGATCAAAGTTGAAGGTACGAATTTTCAGTTTTATGTATGTTAGTATATTATATTATTTTCTTTTAAACGGGGTGAAGCCGCGGGCAAAAACTAGTATTATATATAATGTTTTACTCAATTTAATACTAAGCCTATATAATATATATTTCAACCTGTCCCTAGGCTACCAGTCCCAGAAACGCCACCCATCGAGCTGTTACCGTCCATAGCGCTGGACGCCTTCACCATCACGATGGTCACCTACACCATCTCTATGTCCATGGCGCTGATATTCGCCTCAAAGGAGAAGTACGAGATCGACGCTAATCAGGAGCTGTTGGCTTTGGTGAGGATTTCTTCAAGTTCGATTACTATTTTCGATTACTATTTCTACAATATTTTATATGTCCTTATAATAAATATGTATAACAATAGATCTTAAAAAGTAAGACTATTTTATTGTTTGCAGGGAGCAAGTAACGTGTTTGGGTCATTCTTCTGCTGCGCTCCCCTCTGTGCGAGCTTATCAAGATCTTACATCCAGTATCAGGTAACAAACAAACACTTTTAAACCAAATTATATAATCTTCAACGCTGAAAAAGTAAAAGAAATTCTGTAATGTGTAAATGTGGTGATCTTTATTGAACAAGTCACACAAAAATGTCTTAGACATACTAGTAATTATTATCCGACTGCTTAAAATTATCATCTATGTTACTCCCACTATTTAGACCAATGCAATGACACCTCATATGTTAAAATCTATTAGCTTAGACGCTCATTAAAGATGTCACTTTTCAATTAGATCCATGCAAAAAAATACTTTTACAGTTATCGTATAGTCCGCGCCAAACTTCTAGTCCGCTCTGAAGTTGTTACGCGCAGGTGTAGTCGTATTGCTGTGGCTGGGCCCGTTTTTCAAGCAGTTGTTTCAATAAGATCAAAGCAAAACAACTTTTACTTTTATCTTTCAATAAAATGTTCAATTCAAATTCCAAAATATGGAGGGGTCTAGAGGTCCCCATCGTTTGCACTACGACCGCCGCGCGAGCTCTCGGATTTTGATCGCCTACGTTTCCATTACGTTGTCCATATATTTTTTTATTATTTCATGTACTAATTTGGAATTATAACGTTTACTTACCGCGATATTTCTATTTCTTATGTTCCCTTATGAACATTTTATCTAATATATCACCCAGGCAGGCAGAAAAACCAGCATAACCTCAGTAGTCAGCGCCTCTCTGATCCTGTGTGTGTTGCTGTGGCTGGGCCCGTTCTTCGAGCCATGAAGTTTCCTACAAAAAATCTGGCCAAGTGCGCGTCGGTTGTTTTTATGACTCCTGTGCCCTCCACTCCTCCCTTGGACTGTGCCTTAGAACCTTCATAATCTTATAATCTTCTTGTTTAATATCCAGGCAGGCAGTAAAACCGGTATAACATCAGTAGTCAGTGCATCTTTAATCCTGTGCGTGTTGCTGTGGCTGGGCCCGTTCTTCGAGCAGCTGCCGCGGTGTGTGCTCGCCTCCATCATCGTGGTCTCCCTCAAGGGCATGTTCATGCAGGTCAAGGAGCTCGCCAAGTTAGTTACATTTTGTTTATTAAAAGTAAGAGAAGGCAAGTAGATAGAACCCTTTGTGGTTCGACTCTGGTGGCACCAACACCACACCTATTTCTGCCTCTTCACAGCAGTGTTAAACGCTGCTGTGTTCTGGTTTGAAGGGTGTGGTAAGGGAGACAGACTTGTCCGAGGCGTTCCACCTTAGTCCTCAGGGGTAGCGGCGCATCTGTGACTGATCTCAGGTAGGAATATCTAATCCTATCAGGGGTTGATTACAATTATCCATGAGCGGCAGTGACCACTTACCATCAGGTGGACTGCGTGCTCATCTGCTATTCCTATATTCTATAAAAAAGTAATAAAGTCAGATGTGTTGCTGCCTGAGAACTAATAATACTTCGTGCAAGTCTCTTTCTTTTTATAAAATTAAAACAAACGGGCATGCAGTCCACCTTATAGTAAATAGTAACCACCCACACAAAAAAGTGTGAATGAAGTTACCAAATCTGAATTCTGAACAATTCACTTTTTGTTTATACCTGAAATACTTAACAAATGATAAAATTTTAGCCATTTGTTTATTATAAAAATTCCTTACAGATTCTGGAAGTTGAGCAAGCTGGACGCTGTTGTGTGGCTCGTTACGTTCCTAGTGACCTTGCTGATTAACATAGATATTGGGTAAGTGTTTATATTATTGATGTATCAAATAAGCATGCAATCCTCCTATTACATGGTTACATCCTTCTCCAACTGGTTACATCCTTCTCCTAGTAAGTGGCCCATGTCTATGGTTATCTGTAATCAATTCCGGATAGGATTGTATTCCTATCAAGAGTTGGTCACAGGTGTACTACTGCTAACTCCTGACTGTCGTAAGAGGCGACTAAAAGGGGGCTTCCGGGGTTGCGGATGGCAAGAGTGGGAGCTCAAATCGCCCAGCTAGCGACCCCGGGAAGGACGGCGGTATGTGTGGTCGCATACCGTCGTGCACACCAGATGGTTTGAGAGGAGTGAAAACTGCTCTCCCAGGGCAGAGCCCGATCTGGGCATCGCGCTTGGAGGATTCCGGTTGCGTTCCGTCGGAGATCCCGGAGTTCTCCCAACAAGCGTTGAGGACGGCCACCGTGGAGGTTTTAGTGCGGTAAGAATCCCACATAACCCGGCGTCACTCCCACGTCATCGGATACCTTTTGAAGGTTACCCCCTCGTTAAGAAAAAAAAAGGTGCACTATTGCTACTCCTGAGGAATAAGTTGGAATGTATTACACACTTCAAACCGGAACAAAGAAGTGATTAACACTGAATTTGTTATGAGAAGAAATTATTAAGGTGATGGTCACTTAAATATACATAAACATAATAATAAATTTAACCTGAAGGCACAGATAGTTGTAAGTCAAAAAAATAATTTATAAAGAATTATTGAAGTTCATTATAAAGTTTTTTCTTTCAAATCTTTTCAGTCTAGGTGCAGGTTTACTAGCTAGTGTCGGAGCGTTGTTCTGTCGGTCGCAGAGGCCGTACACATGTCTCTTAGGACGAGTCCTTGACACTGATCTGTATTTGGACACCAAACGGTATAGAGCTGTAAGTATAGACATATATACAATTACATATTACTTAATTGTTATATATTTGTAATGCCTATGTTAATAAACTGTATTAAAATCATGAAAACTGTAGATATATTTCAAAATTCAGTTCAAATTTTCAAGTGTCTAAATCTGAAAATATAAGGCTAACGAGGCCCATTTTGATGAAAATCAAAACTGCGTAATTAAATCCTTAAAAATGTATTTCCATAGCAAACGCGCCTTAATTGAAAACTAAACATACCCAATATTATTCTACCATCGGATAGTCTTTAATATCTTAAAATGTTTACATATTTTCTAACAATATCCATAAAACATTAATTTATCTTTATATTTGCGTCTCAACTTACAAAAATAAGGCAATAGACAAATCAACTTCAATTAAAATCGTTTTTTGTGTCCAAAAAATATTTACATAATAGTCACTTTAAATATTATCAATGTATATTTGAGATAGAATTATAATAATTTACTCTAAATATCGTCAAAAGATAAGCTCATTGGCTCATTTGTCTCATTGAAATTCTTTCTGAATCATTTCATTCAGGCTATTTGAAATGCACATTATATAAGCTCATTGAGAATTATTTAGAAGAATATCGAATCAAATGAGGTCGGTCACACCCACTTTATAGTTTAGAGAGTATGGGTAACGCTTGCAAGCAATTAGTTTCATTTGGCTCATTGAAAATATTTCTGAATCAATAAACACTGGCTTATTCAGGTTATTTAAAATTCACTTTATTTTCGCTCATTAAAAATTGAGATGTCATTTATAATGGCTTATTTTCCATATATAATATTATTTATATTTTTTTGTGTTAAATAAAAAGAACTCAATATGACTAAATATCGTAAACGTTTCCTTGAGATAAGAGCATGCGACGGCTCCACATGTCCACTTTATATTAGCTCATTGACAATTATTGAAAAGTCATTTATAGTTTTATGTCTCAAATTAAAAAAAACAATTCTATAAAAAGACTAAATATCATCAACGTTTCCTTGAGATAAGAGCAGGCCGCGGCTCAGCATGTCCATCTCGTGGTCATTGTGCGCGGTCAGTATGAAGTACTGCAGGGTGTACATCAGTACTATGCTGAACAGTATGAAGAGCCACCATCGAATTATATCTATCACACCCACTATATGTTTTAGATGCGGTTAATTTGGCTCATTGAATTATTTCTGAATCAATAATACTGGCTTATTCAGTTTATTTAAAACGCACTTTATTGAGGATTATTTAGAAGTCATATAGAAGTCATATAAAAGTCATATTGAATCGAATGAGGTCGATCACATCTACCTTATAGTTTAGCGCGCATAGGCAACGCTTAGCCATTAGTTTCTTTTGGCTCATTGAAATTATTTCTGAATCAATAATACTGGCTTATTCAGGTTATTTGAAATTCGCTTTATTTTCGCTCATTAAAAATTGAGATGTCATTTATAGTGGCTTATTCACAATTTTATGTGTCAAATTAAAAAACAACTTGATATAAAAATACTAAATATTGCTAACGTTTCCTTGAGATAAGAGCAGGCCGCGGCTCAGCATATCCATCTCGTGGTCATTGTGCGCGGTCAGTATGAAGTACTGCAGGGTGTACATCAGTACCACGCTGAACAGTATGAAGAGCCACCATCGGATGGTGTCTATCACACCCACTTTATAGTTTAGAGCGCATGGGCAACGCTTGCCAGGGATTACTTTCATTTGGCTCATTGAGAATATTTCTGAATCACTTTATATTGGCTCATTTAGACTATTTCACATTCAATTTATTATCTCGTTCAGATTTTTTATTTATTCCTTCATTAATTCTCTTTGTAGATTAGATAATGTAGCACTTATCGAGATTTTCATTTGGCACATTAAAATCTTGTATTGTTCTATTCCAATTCGTCTTTTGGAGCAGATAATGTTAGAAGCGTTTATCTATTTTTCATTGTTCAATTTTCGGTAATAATTGCTTCAATTTAGGTTGGCTTTTTCCCGATACGTTAATAATATTGTTACTTACATTGTTATTTTTGTAAACAATGTAAATTTTATAATAAAAATGACAAATGTTGTCAAAACTGACATGTTTTATTTTCTTTAAAATTTCATTTTTCAAAATAAAATTTGAAATATTCAGCCAAATTGAACCATTATAATTTAAAAAAGCTATTGCGTAACATTTTGTTTAAATATTAATATTTATTTCATTTCATTTTATTTAAGATCTATTTAATTTAGCGTAATTTTTGGTAACATAGAAAATTTTATAAAATTTACTCTTTAGTTAATAATATTTTTGGGAATTATAACTGTTGCGTATTGTCCCAAAAATTGAATCTAAACTTAAGTCTCACCTCAAAAAGGATTTAAAAGTATATTTTCTCATAACAAGTGTAAAATTATCGTATAAAAATCTCAAAAAGTCCTTAACAATCACATACACTCATTAAAAATCACTTTACTTCTAGGCAGAGGAACTGCCGGGCATCAAGATCTTCCACTACTGCGGCGGCCTTAACTTCGCCACCAAGAACCTGTTCCGAGCCACACTCTTCAGAAAAATTGGCTACTTGAAGCCCTCTGAGGCTCATGATGAAGAGACCCTCACTAAGAGCGAGTCTTACGAGTGGGACCCTACTATTGGGCATAGGGTGAGTTGAACTAGACTGCCTCTATTAAAGATAAGTTGTTAAGTAGGGCATTATTAAATGGCTTATACATAGACTAAATAGTTCTATTAAAAATAAATTCCATTTATTAAAATCACCAATCAATCTTTTCTCTAAAAATTGTATCATTTATAGTGACAGTAGACCCGCGGTATACACGATGATAAAAAATTATATTAATTCTATTGAACTACGTCAGTGATAATATATCTATGATTGAACTAACTCGTACTATCAAGCTTTTATCAAAGTACACGTAAATTTTATACACGGTGTCCCGTAAGTACTACGACAAACTTAGGGAGAACATAGGTGAGGGTCTGACCTCTCTGGGAAAAATACCTTAATAAAAGTGTCACCGTTTTTGCACTATCAATTATTTGGATTTTTTGAGAAATTCGGCCCTCTTCATCTTCTTTCGTTAACTGCGTATACAAATTTGGTGATGCAGTGGGACACCCTGTATATAATATAGAAGTAGCAGATGAGCATGCGATCCACTTGATGTTAAATAACTACTGCCCCCATGGACATCTGCAATCATCCCCAAACAAAACCAGATTCCTACTTGACCGACCACAGATGTGCCGCTACCCTTGAGGACTAAGCTGGAACACCTCGGAAAACTATGTCTCCCTCACCACACCCTTCAAACCAGAACACAGCAGCGCGTAACACTGCTGTTATAACAGAAATAGGTGTGGTGGTACCGCCGGAGTTAAACCACAGAGGATTCTAGTACCTTTTAAATATTAAATGATTTAATACTACAGGTCCAATGTGTGATAATCGACGCCACAGCGCTATCATATGTGGACGCTCCGGGCATAAAGAGTTTAGTTGCTTCCCAAAAAGAATTGGTGTCGAACAACATCGCCGTGCTACTGGCTGGGGCTAATGGTTAGTATTTATTATATAAATAGATTTTTTTTATAATACAGAAGTGGCAAACAAAATATTAAATACAATATTAAAAATCTTAAGTAACTTTGCAACCATGGAGCAAGAAGCAGAATAAAAAACTTAATTCAAAATTTCATTTTCAGGTCCGGTCCTAGAAATGATAGAGAGATACAACTCATTAGAAACAGACCAACTGCAGCTGGACACCTTCCCGACAGTCCACGACGCTGTGGTCTACTACAAGATACTACAAGCCAGAAAGGACACTCTCACCATACCCGCGTGATAATCACTTAATGTACTTAAATGTACGTTGTTAACTTAAATTGTACTTATGTGTACATGTTGTAACTTAAATTTTACTTATATGTATAGATTGTAACTTAAGTTGTGCTTATACGTACATGTTGGAACTTAAGTTGTACGTATGTGTACATATTGTCACTTAAGTTGTACTTATTTGTACAAGTTGTACTTATATGTACATATTGTAACTTATGTTGTGACTTAAGTTGCACTTATGTGTACATGTTTCATTCAAATATGCTTATACCTATTTAATTTAAGTTAAATTATACATATCTATGTATTTTAACTTAAATAGTATATGTAGGTCTGTAAGCTAAACTTTTATTCAGACCTACATATGTCAATTTATGTTGTATAGTCCTCGCCAAACTGCTAGTCCGCTCTGAAGTTGTTGCGAACAGGTGTAGTCATACAATTCACTATGGCGACGCGATACATTTCTATATTCAGAGCGGACTAGCAGTTTTACGTAGACTATCCTATCCTTTAATTTAAATTGTTTTTAAACATTGATTCATTTATTGGTAAATAAAAATTAAGAAAACCTAACTTATGAAAAGTGAAATAGTACTTAAGTATATGCCGTTCAACAAATTTTTGTAGACGAACTTAAATTGTACTTATAGGTACTTATTTATTGTGTAAATATACCAAAATTAATATTTTTAAGTTCAATACAAATTTATGTTCAAATATTTTTGCTCAGACCAAAAAAGAAAGACAAATCCTCTTAGAACATTGCATTAAAGCATTTCATCTACGATTACTAATAATATGCTACATCGTTATAATATTAACTATGTATATTATTATTTTTCAATTGTGCATAAATAAAAATTTTGAATATATTAAAATTGGCAACTTTTTAGATTTATTGTGCTTTTTCTTTGTAATTTGATAGTTTTTTTTTTTTGTATTGCTAACAAAATAATGTTGCGCTACTAAAAAACACGTTTAAGTTTAACTTATAGAAAAAGTATCGTAAAAAATGTTATTTATTATTTTTACGTCCGCTTGTTTTACAGAGGTTTAGTCTCTTATTTTTTGCTCTGAGTTAAGATAGATACAAAATATAGCTAGCTTATAACTATAAATTGTGATATATTCAAAGAAATTATACAAACATATTTAAGTATATTTGTGATATTATATTTATGTGTATATTTTCAAGCACGCTGTATAATAATAGTCGAATAAATTGTGAATCGAATAAAACTCGAATTAAAAATACATTCGAATAATTAAGACAATTTTAATATTTTCAAAACTAGATCCAGTACAATTAATTAATTTATATATATTTTTTTTTTGTTATTTAATAGTACATTACAATACGAGGACGAAAAATTTTTTGCTCGTGTGATTGCAGTCCTCGCCTGCGGCTCGGCCTGCAAACTCACACTTGTCAGAAAAACATTTTTCGTCCGCGTGTTGTATAAAATTTTATATTACGGGGTCGGAAATGGGGGTTTTGCGCACGCGAAGCGTGCGTAAAACGTCCATTTACGCACGCCGTGATATAAAAGAGATTTTTGTGTTCTCATTATTTTTTTAACTATTTTTGTGACTTACGAGTACTTACTAATCAAAATATATTTTTTCTACTTATTCCAAATGTTTGTTATATGTATTTATTGAATAAAATAAGTGGTGATAATAGTATAAAATATAAATACAATTATACGAAAATATAAGAATAAAAGTAAGATATACAGAGTGTTCATAATTATTGAATGCTTTTGTGGTTCTTTTGGCATCTCAAGGGTGAAAACTGAAGGTGCGTTTTTCTTGGCAACACGCAACTTCGAGAAAATTTGAAACTTTTTTTTATTATAATATAGGAGTTGCGAATGAGCATGTAATTCATCTGACGATAAGTGGCTACTGTTCCCAAGGACATTTGTATTCAACCCCAGATAGTTAGAGTACTTCCTAAGATTGACCACGGATGTGGTTGCTACCCCTGAGGACTTGGAACGCCTCGGATAAGTATGTCTCCCTTTCCATACCCTTCAAAGCGGAACACAGCAGCGATGAACAGTTATTAGGTAGCATCTTGTTTGATGGCTTTCAAGTTCTACCACCTTCAAATAAAATACAGTTGCCGTTTTAGCAGCGAAAGCTTATATTTTCTATTGAACGTTGTAGCAGAATTTATTCGCTTTTGGCATATATTTTAATATTTGCCATTTGCACTTGTAAATTGAATTTTAATAGATTAAGTATCTTGTGATATTTTGTACCTAGAGAAGACATTGTACTTATTGTTTAGTGTTGTAATAAATATTGTCAATTATATAAGTAAGTGTGTTTGTTTTAAATCCCTACTTAACTTAAAGTGGTAAAACTCTTAATAGACTTTTACGCCTATTTCAACTTTATAGCAGTTGTACCAAGTTATAGCTAAGTATTTACAAAATCTTTATATTTTTATGCCCCACTGCTGGGAACGTCTTTCCCTCCAATTTGGAGTAAATATTGAGCATACCCTATCACGCTATGCTCCATTGCTAATAATAATAATAATAAACGCTTTCTACACTCACAGCCCCACACTAGGATTCCCTGTGTCGTGGGTGCCATGGACACACACATAGACAAATACACAAACACCCAGACCCAGAAACAAAAATTTAAATTCATCATTTAGATATCCGTCTGCTAGAAAGATGCTTTTTGATAGAAAGAAAGAAAAAACTTAACTACGAAAATAAATATACGCATAAATATTGGAATATAAGGTATTGGTGGTTATGGGTTAGCAGCCAACCTGTGTCGGATTTTCATAAACGGCCCGTAAGGCCTCCAAAAAAGATGAGCATAAGTGGACGGTGGTGACTTCGGATAAGAACTTCTTTGGCATAAGCGAAAATATGATATTCTTCAAAGCGGAACACAGCAGCGCTTTACAATGTTATTTTCAGGCAGACGTAGATGTAACGGTGGTGCCTCCGACGTCGAACTTACTGAAATTAGTAAAAATCTGCTTAAAAATTGGAATCACGAGCATTTAAAAATTTGTTTCATTTTATCGAAGACTTATTGTTATCTTGACGTAAACAAACAGATTTACATACGTTAATCCTCATAATAATTGATTACCCTTCAGATAGGTAGTTACCTAATTGTAATTATCAGTGATTTCGGGGTGATTACTTGTAAGTCGGTCAGCGGGTTGCCATCATGGTGGTCGCATACGCCGTGGTACTTCTAGTCGCTTTGGGATATGCCCAGGTATGTATTTTTTTATAATATAGGAGTAGCAGATTAGCATGCAGTCCACCTGATGGTAAGTGGCTACTGCCGCCCATGGACATCTGTAATTAACCCCAGATAGGATTAGACATTTCTACTAGACCTCGGTCACAGTACGCCGCTACCCCTGTGAACTAAGCTGGAATGCCTCGGAAAAGTATGTCTCCCTTACCACACCCTACAAAACGGAACACAACAGCGCTTAACACTCCTGTTATGAGGCAGAAATAGGTGTGGAGGTGGTGCCGCCGGAGTCGAACCACAAAGGGTTCTACCACCTAGGGTTCTATCTGTATTTCAAAAATATATTTTGAAAGCTAGACTTTTTGTGATTCGACTCCAGAGATCCCACCGCCACACCTATAGCAGCCTTATAGCAGTGTTAAGCACTGCTGTGTTCTGGTTTGAAGAGTGTGGTAAGGGAGACATGCTTATCCGAGGCGTTTCTTAGTCCTCGGAGGTAGCAACGCTTCAGTTGTCGACCTCATGTACGACTCTAATCCAATCTGGGGTTAATTATAAATGTCCATGGGCAGCAGAGGCCACGTGTAGCGATGCTATATTAAGAATTAAAATTAATCTAAATTACTAGCTGACCCGGCAAACGTTGTGTTGCCATATAAATAAAAAAATGTTAAGGGTGAACAATCCTTATCACTTAGGGGTATGAAAAATAGATAGCCGATTCTCAGACCTACTAAATATGCATATAAAATTTGGTGAAAATCGGTAAAGCCGTTTCGGAGGAGTACAGTAACTATTGTGAGTTGTGACACGAGAATTTTATATATAAGATTTCCAAATTCATATTTTTGTTTTATTCGTTTATTTAACGTTCATATTTTTATTTATTTTCAGGGCAGTTATGTTAATAATGATCTAAGAACGATTGAAGATACGCGTGGAGGTAATTATAAATAGAGATTTTCATAATATTCCTGCAGAAATAAACATGTCCCATTTTATATTTACGATTTACCAAACGACCTAACTTATTTACTTATTTATTGCTGTGCCGCTACCCAGCAGTTATATCTCGGAATAAAGGTAGTTATAACCAAAGTCGAACATTACCAAATTTAAGTCCAAAGCACTCAAGTTAGTTCCCACAATATTGTCCACATGTAACTTAAGTAAGTTCCATTGACCTCTTAAAAGTTTCCCAAATTCAGTTACAAAAAGTTCCTTTCACATGTCTACTAGTCATAAAACTTATTTTTCGTCATATACCTCTCTCTCAAAAAATCTCTCCTATAACTTCAATAAGTTTTGGTAGGTACACAGAAGTGCTTAACACTGCTTTTATAAAGCAGAATCAGAATTGTGCCACGGGAGTTGAACCGCAGAGAGATTTACCACCTTCGATTAAAAATAAGCTACAGTTTCGATAAGTTTTGCCAATCGCTCAAAACTCAGTACTAGGTTAATTGATGATGATGTCCCCAGGGTCCCGCATCGTCTCCGGCTGGGAGGCCTCCGAGGGCCAGATCCCGCACCAGATCAGCTTGCGGATGGTGAACGGAAGCGGCTCTGTGTTCTCCTGCGGTGGCTCCATCATCCACCACGAATGGGTCATCACCGCTGCGCATTGCCTTGCTAAGTAATTCACCTATTATCATCAAGTGTGATAGTTATGTAACGGCAGTGACAGCCTAGTGGTTAAGAAACTCTGCCTCTCGATCGAGGTTTTCGAGGTTCAAATCGCAGTCAGCATAGTATAGAAATATTAGAAATTAATTATCACTTGCTTAAACGGTGAAGCATCGTGTGGAAACCTACGTACATGAGAGATTTGGAAAAAATCTCAAAGGTGTGTGGTAAGGTAAGTGATGTAAGTCCAAATCACTTATTACCTAAGTTGCGTAGACCTTTCAAAACCTTCGACCTACTTGCGGATACCCATCGTGGCCTCAGAGAGTCGCGATAAATTGCAAATCCTTAGTAAATATAAATGTATGAAGTGCAGGTTAAAAACAGTGGGGGGTAGGTGGTCTCCAAAATTTTTCTCATACTACCCCTAGTGCATAACCCCCTGTGCGTGCTAGGAAAAATTTAGAAGAATACTCGTAGACGACAATTCATATACAATACAACGAAACATACAACGAAAAATGTTATACTGATTCCTGACGATCCTGATAAGGTGATAGAGATAAAATTATTTAAATCGTGTATTGTCATCGGTTCTTGATAACTGTTCAAAATTTTAAATTAATCGGACCATTCAGAATGGGTTAAAATCGAGTTCAAAGATTCCGTTACATACATACAGGTCAAGCTAATAAAAACGTGGTAAAAAGATAGCAAACTTTTATAAAACAATTCTTCAGCCGCTACACCTTCGTGGTCCGCATCGGGCTGACGAACCTGACTCGTCCTGAGTACATCCTGGAGACGGACCGCAAGTACCTGCACCCCAACTACCACGAGATCTCCGCTGGTGTGCAGACTGATGATATTGCACTGTTGGGGCTAGATCGACGCGTTGAGTATGGACGTAAGTGGTTATTATTTAAGATAGAGCTTATCAACAATTAATCTATTGATAATTAATATATACCCAAAGCTAAATGTAACCACGTATCTGATCCTGTATGTGTATCTGAGGGTTAATCAATCCATTCAATTTTTGCCAACTAAAGTTGACCATTTCTAGAAGGAAGAATTAACAAATTGTGGTTTTTGGTATGTAAAACTTTAGAAAGATTGATTTTTAAATACAACCATTAGTCCATAGGATCCTAGCTACGATCTTCGATCTGAAGATCAAGCCTGCTTTAATAGTCCATTATGCAAGTGCTGCACTTTCCATCAATATACTCGATCGTCTGCGTTTCTGAGGTACACATTGACTTCGACAGTCATCTTGGTAAGGTCTTAAATCTAGTCAAATCACGTGGTTGGTGATCTTCGTCGAGGTCTTCTACCCTCCATATTCCCATCGACCATGATTACTTAACTAAATTACATAAACATAACTTGTTCTTTCCAGCTAACATCCAGCCCTGCCGTCTGCAGAATAGCGAGTCGAAGAACAGGGACTTCACAGGAGTCATTCTCACGATCAGCGGCTACGGGATGACTGATGACTCTTGGAATGGTAATTCATTAATCCACATTCATTTTAATTTTGCAAATTATCCCAGATCATTGCCAGATTAGCTCATATGCAAATTAAGCAACTACTCTGGGCATCACGTCTTGGGGGGCACCAGAAAAGGCACAAAAATATGCATGCGAATACAAGAATGATTCTTTATTTAATTATTATTTTTATAGAAGATACTATTTTATTCATAACATTAGTCTGCAAAAAATTTTTTTTCTTCTCCTCAATGTTTTCATACATAAAAACAACATATTCGGTACTCTAAATAAATGCAGAAGATAAATTTCAAATATAAGTAATATCAATTTAATTGAAAAATAATATTATCAAAACAACAACAATTACAACAAAGTAAAAAAAAACTACGGTCTAGTTTTACAGCGAAATATGTTGTTTTTACAGTCACAAGCTATAGAAATATCAGTATATTTGTCTCAATATGGTAATATAACTCAAGTTATTTTGTAGATTGAAGGTGGTAGAACCCTTTGTTGTTTGACTCCGGCGGCACCAGCGCCACACCTATTTCTACCTAATAACAGCAGTGTTAGACGCTATTGTGTTCCGTTTTGAAGGGTGTGGTAAGGGAGACATACTTTCCCGAGGCGTTCCAGCTTAGTCCTCAGGAGTAGCGGCGCATCTGTGGCCGACGTCAAGTAGGGATATCTAATCCTATCTGGCGTTGATCACAGATGTCCATAGGCGGCAGTAGCCACTTACCATCAGGTGGACTGCATGCTCGTCTGCTACTCCTATATTATAAAAAAAAACATACCCCTACGTGATAAGGGTTGTTCACCCTTAACATTTTTTTATATATATGGCAAAACGTTTGCCGGATCAGTTAGTGTGTATATAAAAAAGGAGTTGTACTTGTTATTCTAATATCATTCTATTCAATTTTACCTACCTACCATACCAATGTTCAGCAAACCATTTGATAGATTGAATATTAATAATGGTAACGCCAAAATTGCTCTATTCAGGTGGTACCACCTCCGAGATCCTCCGCTTCGTGTACCTGCGCGGCATCAGCAACCAGCGCTGCCTGGAGTGGTACCCCGGCAGCTCTGTCATACAAGACGAAACCATCTGTGCCTCTTACTATAATGTCACTTCGCAGTCTTCTTGCCAGGTGAGTTTATTTTATTATATAGGAGTAGCAGACGAGCATGCAGTCCACCTGATGGTAAGTGGCTACTGCCCATGGACATCTGTAATCAACCCCAGATAGGATTAGATACTCCTACCTGAGGTCGGCAACAGATGCGCCGCTACCCCTGAGGACTAAGCTGGAACGCCTCAGAAAAGTCTGTCTCCTATACCACACCCTTCAAACCAGAACACAGCAGCGCTTAACACTGCTACTATGAGGCAGAAATAGGTGTGACGGTGGTGCCGCTGGATTCGAACCACACCTTCAACTACTTACAGCTCAAATACATTAGAATTTCCAGCTCCAATATATTACTAATCATATACAAATTGTTTGTTTCAACAATTTCCAGGGTGACAGTGGAGGTCCACTAACGTTCGTGGACACTGACGGCAAGCCCACCATGGTTGGAGTGGCCAGCTTCGTGTCCTCTGCCGGTTGCAGCAGTTTGTGGCCTTCTGGTAAGTGACAAGGATGGATGACATTATCCCATAGTAATCTATGTAAAGATTACTATGTAAATATTAGATCTATATCTAGAATTTATATCTATGTAAATATTAGAAAGAAGTAAATATTACTCACTCCTAACAAGAAAATGTAACCAGTTTTGACAATAGAAATTGTCACTGTCATTTATTTTCGTTTTAGAAAAATATTAAAAAAAGTAGTTTTTAGATCATTTACGAATGAAACGATATTTCTCCGCACTTTTTTTTCGATTTCGTGTTTTTCACCACTTAACTGCGCATGTCGGCATTGTTGCGACTAAATTACACCATGACAGCCATTAAATGGATGACAGAATTGTCAGCCATTTAAACCATTTAATGGCTTCCTTCAATTACAAGGCGGTGAGATATCTATACTTAGCTATGCATCAATCCAATTCTTCTGCTGACAATGTCTTCTCTCGATGATGAGAGATTGTGTATACGGGCTAATACCGGTGTTCCCCTCAAACGAGCCCTCATCCCCCGCCCCCCTTGACCTCTTTTACACGGCCCCTCCTCATCATAAGATAAAACCGGAATTGCTCTACCCAATCGTCTCTCAAGAGAGTCAAGGGAACACGCCCGACTTCTCGAAACCAATCGCTATCCTAACCTAACCTAACCTCACCAGGTTACGTCCGCCCCGGCCACTACCACCGCTGGTACAAGGAAGTCACCGGCATCAACTTCGACTGGACCTACGAGGACACCGAGCCCGAACCAGCTCCACCAGCACCCGAAGAAGAAGAAGAAGAAGAAGAAGACACACCATCATGGGCTAATTACGTTTAAATTGTATAATAATAACACTACTCGCTCATACTGATCACGTCACATGATGACGTCACATCACATGATTTATTTTTGTTTAGTTATTTGATACTTTGCTTATTTTAATAATTATATTTTATATATGTATAATAAGTGTTGTTTCATTTGATATTTAAGATTTACCTTAAAACAAGTCCTATGAGGGCCGATTCGAATTTTTATGGCACGTGTTTATGTTATTTTAAAATAGATCCAAAGAGGTCCTACGTAATATTTGCCACAAATGCGTATGCAAATAGAAATAATTTCGATTTTGGAGTAATGAAATGAAATGAAATATATTTATTTTTGTATAGGCCGACGGCACTTACAAATTGTCAGTTATTTTTTTTTACTTAAACTACTACCGGATCGGAACATATCTTGTATGTCTCCCTTAGTCCCTTACCACATCCCGTCAAACCAGAACACATTACCGCTTAAGACATTGAAGTGTAGCAGCAAAGTTATGAGCAAAGAAAGGTAATATAAGCGTTTAATTAAACATTTAATTTAACACACATAATAATTTATAATAAGGTTCTGTCATATGTCCCGGAAAAATGAAAAGTGTATTTGGTCGTGTAAATTATTTAAAATAAAATTATGGTCAAAACTTGGCATAATTTTGGATTTCAGTCCTATAAAAAGGTTTTGGTTAGCAACTTGGACCTTATTTTACAAAGTGTTCGAGATAGGATTGATGTTAGTGAAATCAGTATACATTAAAATTTATGATTTGTTAAGTATAGGTACCTTTTTTTTGCAGAACTTGCAATATTTACGAACGTATTTTATATTTACCCTCATATTCGTTTCTCCCAAAAAGTACTTACTTAAGTATAACTTCAATAAAAATTATAGTTTAAAAACTAAAAACCACGCTAAAATCGCCCAAGGAAAATCATTAGTCCTGATTCCTGATGATTCTGGTGAGACTTCTTCTTCATAACGAAACACCTTGTGAAGTGGTGGTAGTTTGACATTCAAAAAGTGCTCTGTAAAGAACCTATTTTGAATAAAGAATTTTGATTTGATTTGAAAAAAAGAAGAATGCGATAGAATTATTAAAATCG
Organism: Epargyreus clarus clarus; assembly: GCA_014595695.2. Lineage (NCBI taxonomy): Eukaryota > Metazoa > Arthropoda > Insecta > Lepidoptera > Hesperiidae > Epargyreus > Epargyreus clarus. The sequence continues at coordinate 149,527 of JACTTY020000024.1, forward strand.
TGTAAAGTCATCGGTCCTTGACACGTGTGCAAAGTTTCAAATTAATCCGAGTTGTGGAAATTGATGAAAATTATGCTCAAAGATTCCGTTACATACATACATAGATACAACCCAAGCTAATAAAAGCGTGTTAATAAAATAGGCTTTCTATTAATTCGCTTCATTAAACAGACATCCGTATATTATCGTAAATACAATATGATATAAAATAATCCTTAGCAAAATTATTAATGGAGCATATACTTAATCTAACAATTAATTATGCGTATCGCGATGGTCAGATCAGATATATATAATCATGTGATTGTGGAATGAGTTTAGAAACTAAAAAACTTAAAACGATCTGTAACAGCCACCATGGCGGTCGCTTACTTTATAGGACTCCTGGCGGTTGTGGGAATTGCCCAGGTATGAATATTTGTTATATTTATTGTAGTTGGAACACTTCAGAAAATAATGTTTCCCTTACCACTATCTTTTAATTTTTATATGACCGCGGACGGTAATGTTTGTCGAACGTACCTTTTCTTTTTTGTTGGCGAGGGGGAAACCTTCAAAAGGTACCCGACGCCATGGGAGTGACGCCGGGTTATGTGGGATTTTTACCGCACTAAAACCCCCCCGGTGGGCATCCTCAGCGTTTGGTGGAGAACTCCGGGATCTCCAACGGAACACAACCGGAGTCCTCCTATCGCCTCTTACGACAGGCAGAAGATACCGTAGCCCCATTCTGGTCCCGGTACTACAGGGACATTGTCTAACGTACCTATGTTAGAATGTTTTAAGGTTTTGGACATAACGATTCCGCTTATGTAAAGGTTGTCTTATCTACAAATATAGGCATCGAATTACCATATCAGGTTGATTTCATGCATACGCATAGTGCGTGAAAAAAAATAAAAAATATGTCTTAAAATAATATTAACCTTAGTATTAACTTTGCCATTAATTTGCAGGCCAGTCCTTTCACCGATGAGGTCACCATTGAAGAAATGCGTGGAGGTAATAAAATATTACTAATATACAGTTGGACGTACAACCAACCCAAACCTAATAAATAACCTATTATAGAATTATCTAGTTTCTAGACTTGTATTATTGTCTTTTTTTTGTTTGTTTATAGTACCAAGTGAGTAATTGGTACTTTATATTAATTTAAGCCTAATTTAAGACTAATGAGTAATTCTACGCTAACTTAAACTGCTAAATAATCATATAATGAAGGTGGCGTCCTCTGACACTGCACTTCTTTGTTTTAACACATAAGGGAGTAGACACATTGTTCTTGTGTTCTATAATGTTCACTTATCACTATTTCACTAACACTACACTGTGTCATGCCACAAGCTCAAAGTGTATCATTGTGTATTAGTAGACTTCAAATACCATTTAAAAACTTTATTTTTAAAGATCTCTTAGGCAGATTTCCTCACGATATTTTCCTTCACCGTTTAAGCACGTGTTAACATGATTGTATTTTTTAACCATATATAAATAAAGATTACTCACTCCTAACAAGAAAATGTACCCAGTTTTGAAATAGTTGCGTAAAAAAGTTTTGCCACGTCTCCGTGCTAAAATGTCCCTAAAATATTTGAAATAATTATTTATTTATTACGTAAATTACGCAGTATTAGTTATTTAATCGTAAATTTTCTCTAAAAATGTTTTTATTTGTCAAGAATTCAAAAAAGGAACTTACCTACTAATAAGTCGTTTGTGGCTTCATTCAATTTCATGGCGGCGAAGTATCTTTACTAATCTATGTTTTTAACGGAAAACTCCATTTATTTGCGCGACTCCTTAGCCAGCCTATCTTTAATTACGAAAATGTAAATCTGTTTCTAACTTTCTATTTATATAACATCTACGGTGCTAGTAAACGTTTTTTGATACATACTGCATTATTATCTTTTATACCTAGGCATTATGACACTTACCTATATTAAATAATAATCTTTTAATTCGGTCTTAATCTCCAAAAAAATATTATTATTATTATTTTCTTTCTTTTTTCTTTATTTCTTTCAAAAAGATTGTTGCTCCTAAATTACTCGGGTATTTGTAACTGGCCAATCATATAACACGAATTAAAATAAGGACGTTAATTAAAACTAAATTTAAAACAGACCTATGGAATTAATATTAAGTTCACCGTGACGCGCACAGGGTCCCGGGTTCGATCCCCGCCAGGCCATCTAAATAATATTTCTAGAAGTGGGTGTTTGTGTATTTATCTATTTGAGTCTATGACACCCACCCACGAATCCTAATGTGGGGCTTTGAGTGTAGAAAGCTTCTCTTTATCTTTATTATATACATAGTCCTCAGCTTCCATACATAATATGTGGCATTTGACCAGGTTCCTCCCGCATCGTGGCTGGGTGGGAGGCCGCGGAGGGCCAGATCCCCCACCAGGTGAGCGTGCGCATGGTGAACGACATCGGCACCGTCATCGCATGTGGCGGCTCCATCATCCACCACCAATGGGTACTCACTGCGGCTCATTGTCTTGCTAAGTGAGTAGCGTTGAAGAATCATCATCATCAGCCCATTACTGTCCCACTGCTGGGCATGGGTCTCCTCTCGGAATGAGAAGGATTAGGCCATACTCACAGTAGACTTCACATCCTTTGAATATTTTTTTAATTGCTCGAGTACGCAGGTTTCCTCGCGATGTTTTCCTTCGCTGTTTCAGCAAGTGATGATTAAATTTAAATACACACATAACGCACAAATCAGACGTGCGTACCTAGGATTTGAACCTCGGACTCCTCTGTCAAGAGGCTGAGTGTGTTAACCTAAGGCTATCACTCCTATATTGGGTTGAAGAATAGTGAAGGTTCGTGAAGATTGAAGCAAGAAAGAACATGGACATCTGTATAGTCCGCGCCAAACTGCTAGTCCGCTCTGAATATAGAAACGAATCGCATCGAATAACAGTTTGTAGATATTAGCGGGACGAAGACAGCACGGAACCCCCTGGCATCCTCCGCTGCCCGTTCTCGCTCACGGTTACATACGAGTAGCTGCGTTAGTATACCCTTACGTTGCTACGGGATACATACTTGTAGTTGTGCGCAACAGCTTCATTGCGGACTAGCAGTTTGGCGCGGACTATAACCAACTCCATTTTGTTCACGAGGGGGAAACCTTCAAAAGGTACCCGGTGCCGTGGGAGCGACGCTGGGTTATGTGGGATTCTTATCACACTAAACCCCCCCCCCCCCCCCTTTGGCCGTCCTCGGTGCTGCGTAGAGGGCTCCGGGATCTCCGAAGGAACGTAACCGCGTACTATTAGCGCGTTGCCCCGTCGGGCTCCGCCCAGGTGAGCTTGACGCTCGCCACACCGTCTGGTGCGTACGGCGGTATGCGACCTAATTATCCAAATCCGGGAGAAATAATTATTCGAAGCTTCCTAACTTAGTCCTCAGACGTAACGGCGCATTTGTGGCCGATCTCAGGTAGGAATCGAATCGTATCTGAGATTGATTACAAATGTCCATGGGCAGCAGTAGACTTACTGTCAGGTGGATAGCATACTCGTCTGCTACTGCTATATTATAAAAATAAATGAATGTCTTCCAGCCGCATAACCTTCGTGGTCCGCATCGGGGGAACGAACCTGACCCGTCCGGAGTACATCCTGGAGACTGACCGCAAGTTCCTGCACCCCGACTACATAGAGAGCTTAGTTCGTGCGCAGACTGATGACATCGCCCTGTTGGGACTTGATCGTTACATACCCTATGGACGTGAGTATCTTGGACAGACCTAAATACTAGACTAAAAATTAAGTTGTGGCTAGAAGTCGAAAAGACCTGAAATGTTAAAAAGACTTGATAAGACCTTATTATGGGATATTTTAAATTGTATTTTTTTTTAGGAATTGTAAATATATAGAGTAGCCGAATAAATACTTTTATGTATTATGTAATAAGGCCTATAATAATTTTGTAAAGAAGAAAGCTGATATGTTATTATGTTGGAAAGGACATAAAAAGGTAGAAAGGTCTGTTAGGTGTCAGGTGAGAACGTAAATATCTTGCAAAGATGTGAAAAGACCAAAAAAAGTTTGGAAAATTTACTAATGAAATAAGTAACCTAATTGTATGACTATACCTGCTCGCAACAACTTCAGAGCAGACTAGCAGTTTAACGCGACCTACACCTTATCTATTTTACCTTTTACTGTGTATTTGCCGCAAATGTTTAATTACCTCAAATTTGAATGTAAACTGGTGTTTTAATTTCCTTCATCTTAATTCCAATATCTGACACTATCTAAGTTTGGAAAGATATAAAAATTCCAAACAGTTTGGAAAAATTATAATATTTATTAATGAAATTGTTATACCTAATACCTTATCTATTTTACTTTTCACTGAGTATTTATATTTTCTTGTTAGCCAATATCCAGCCGTGCCGCCTGCAAAACAGTGAAACCAAGAACAAGGACTACTCGGGCGTCGTGATGACCGTCAGTGGCTTCGGGCTCACCGATGACTTCTGGAACGGTAAATATATTTTTGAAGTTCACATCTACAGACACTACAAGGTAGCAGTTATAGTACCACTAGACCTAAGAGTTATCACCACAGAGAGGTTTCTAAGGTGAAGCAGTTCATTGTCCCTGTAGTCTCGGGACTAGAATAGGGCTACGGTATCCCCTGCCTGTCGTAAGAGGCGACTAAAAGGGGGCTTCCGGGGTTGCGGGCAGCAAGAGTGGGAGCTCGAACGGTCCCGCAAGCAACCCCGGGAAGAACGGCGGTGTAAGTGGCCGCATACGGTCGTAAACACCAGGTGTGCAGGAGGAGCGTAAACTGCTCCCCACACGCAGAACCCAATAGGGGCATCGCGCTCGGAGGACTCCGGTTGTGTTCCATCGGATATCCCGGAATTCTCCAACGAGCGTTGAGGACGGCCACCGGGGGGGGCTTTAGTGCAGTAAAAATCCTACATAACCCGGGTCGCTCCCACGTCATCGGGTACCTTTAGAAGGTTTATCCGTCGTAAAGACAAAAAAAGGAACAATTCAACCTTTAAGGTTACTTTTAAGATCATTTTCGTCCTAGGTGGTGAAGCTTCGGAAGTGCTCCTCTGGGTGTTCCTGCGCGGCATCAGCAACGCGGAGTGCCTCACCTGGTACCCCAACAGCCGCGTCATTAGTGATCAGACCATCTGCGCTGCGTATTACAACTACACGACACAATCTGCTTGCTCGGTAATCCTCCTCTTGTTTTATGTACCACTATTAAGTTATGAAAAAAGCAGTGATAGCCTAGTGGTTAAGAAACGCGGCCTCTCGATCGAGGGCTCCGAGGTTCAAATCCCAGGCACGCACCTCTGATTTTCAAATTTATGTGCGTATTAGAAATTAATTATCACTTGCTTGAACGGTGAAGGAAAACATCGCGATGAAACCTGCATACCTGAGAGATTTATAAAAAAAAATCTCAAAGGTATGTGAACTCTACCAATACGCACTTGGCCAGCGCGGTGGACTATGGCGTAATCCTTCTCATTCTGAGAGGAGACTCGTGCCCAGCAGTGGGACAGTAATGGGTTGATGATGATGATTAAGTTATGATTAAAACTACTTCACAACAATCCGCTACAAATATGTATGATGGTATATATTTTAAACCATGCAGTATGTACCATTATAAAAGGCAATACAATTAACTGTCGTTGAGTCAACTTACCCTGATGATGCTCCGTTTTGGAGCGAAACACGTGTTGGTGGTGGTATGTATGGTGGTGTACATTTTTAATTTTTTGCATCTGCACGCGTCCTTTGTTTACATACTGTTGTTGTGTTTTTTTTTTACAATTTAAGAGTAGCAGACGAGCATGCAGTGCACCTGATGGTAAGTGGCTACTGCCCATGGACATCCGTAATCAATCCCAGATAGGATTAGATATTCCTACCTGAGGTCGCATCTGCGCTGCTGCCTCTGTGGACTAAGCTGGAACGCCTCGGAAAAGTAGGTGTTCCTTAGGTTGCAGTGTTGAAATGGTAATTAACTAATAGATCTTTGCAGGGTGACAGTGGCGGCCCCTTGACCATTCTGGACGTGGACGGTAAGCCCACGATGGTGGGAGTGGTCAGCTTCGGTAATTTCCGCGGTTGCAGCAGCCCGTGGCCTGGTGGTAAGTATACAACGTATTACTATAATATAGATTTTTTTTTATAAAATCTAATAGTAAATGAGATAGCGTGGACTGCACACACACTGCTATGTACGCGCGGGCGAGAGCGGGCAGCGGGGGGTTCGGTGTTGCGACGCGACTTGTTTCTATATTCAGAGCGGACTAGAAGTTTGGCGCGGACTCTACCTTGTCCAACAGTGGAACGAATTCCATCCGACCTGAAAAATCATGTCTTATATACTTTTTACAATTAAATTATAGTAAGAGAAAAGAAATTTAACATTCTAACCTAACCTAACCTCACCAGGTTACGTCCGCCCCGGCCACTACCACCGCTGGTACAAGGAAGTCACCGGCATCAACTTCGACTGGAGCTACAAGGACATCGAGCCAAAACCAGCTCCATCAGCACCTGAAGAAGACACCCTATCCTAAGTTAATTACGTCTAAATTGTACGATTATAGTGCTCATTGACGACGATTGATGACGTCATAAAATGACGTCACATGATTTAAATATTTTTTGTTTAGTTTTTGATACTTCTTTGTTTTAATAATCATGTTTATATTAATAATCTATGTGATTTTATTACTAAAATTCGTAACTTGTAGTTGACAATAATTTCACTTCCAAATAAATTCATTCCATTCCATTTCCAAATGAATTAGCAAAAAAAAATACATTTATTATTTATTTAATTTATGTTGTTTTATTTAAGATTTACCTTAAAATAGTAATACGAGGGCGGATTCAATTTTTAATAGCATTTTTCTATCTTATATATAAAATTCTCGTGTCACAATGTTAGTTACCGTACTCCTCCGAAACGGCTTTACCGATTTTCACCACATTTTATATGCATATTCAGTAGGTTTGAGAATCAGCTGCTATCTACTTTTCATACCCCTAAGTGATAAGGGTGGTTCACCCTTACCATTTTTTTATTTATATGGCAACACAACGTTTTCCGGGTCAGCTAGTATTATTATAATATTTACCATTCCTACGTAAAAATGTGTTACACCTTGATTGCTACCCCCATAGGAATAATTTGGAGTACCTTGTACGTCTCCATTATTCCCTTACCACACCTTCAAACCAGAGCACATCAGCGCTTAACACATTAAAGTGTAGCAGCAAAGTTATGGGCGAAAAAAGAAAATATAAGCATTTAATTGAACTTTTAATTCAACACACATAATTTGTAATTACCTACTGCTGTTTGATTCAGTCATGTGTCCCTGTAGTTCCGAGAATCGATATCCCCTGCCTGTCGTAAGAAGCGACTGAAAAGGGCTTCCGGGATTGCGGGTAGCAAGGGTGTGAACTCGAACAGCGACCCCGGGAAGGACGGCGGTATGTGTGGCGAGCGTCAACCTCACCTGGGTCAGTGCCTGGGCGGAACTTGACGAGGCAACACGCTAAGACGACTCTGGTTGCGTACCAGAGCCTATTTTTGAAGTTATACCGTCAAAAAGGCTCTTTTTTGATTCGATTAATTAGACAGGCATCCGTTCCATTATCGTAAATACGATATGATATAAATAATCCTAAGCAAAATTATGAACATATTAATCTAATGATTAATTACGCATATCGCGGGTGTCAGATATATAATCATGTGATTGTGAAGTAAGTTCATCAATTAAAAACCTTAAAACGGTCTGCAACGGCCACCATGGCGGTCGCTTACTTTATAGGACTTTTGGCGGTTTTGGGACTTGCCCAGGTAAGCTAATTTGATTTTTTACACATCTACGATAGATTTTTTTACCCATCTCCGGACAATAATGTTTTTCGAGCCTTTGTATGTATGTCTCATTCTTTGGCACACCCTTTTATTTGGGTTGTATGTATGTAACAGAGTAACGGAATCTTTGAACCTGATTTCTATCCACTTTGAACGTTCAGGTTAATTCAAAATTTTGAAAAATTATCAAATACCGATGACAATACACGATTATAATAATTTTGTACCATTGTCCTTATCAACATCCTCAGGATTAACGATTTTCGAGGCGAGAGAAAGCGTCTTAGGGAAAGTTCACGCAAAGTTACTAGATTGATTTTTAGTTTTGAAAAATAATAATGTTATTTCCCTATAACTCAAATGTACTGAAACATATCTATAATGCCATCTTGTAGAATGATTTTTAGGATTCCGTACTCAAAGGGTACAACGAAACCCTTCGCTGTCTGTTCGTGAGTCACAGGGCTTTATCTCGTAAACCGTAATAGATAGACACTTGATTTTTTTACAGACGATGCATAATGATGGTCGCTATAACAACAAATACCAAAAATTAATAAAACAAATATAGTTCAAAAAACTAAAAAAACACGCGTTTATGATAAAATCAACTACATAGTAGAAAGTAGAAAATAATTTTCAATCTAGGAATCAATTAAGGAACAGTAAATTGTATAATTGTGAAAAAAGCGTGGGGTGCTCCACTTACCAGTTTTCGAAAAGCACCTAACTATATTTATACATTTAAGGTGTCGATTCACATAAACCATATATTTTTAAACAGGGTTGTTTTAGTAATAATTCAGTTATTTCCAATTAAAGACGAAGCTTTTTATAAAATATTGGAATCACAAATCAGCATGCAGTCCACTTGATGGTAAGTGACCCATATAGATAGACAGCTCCATATAGTCGGTACCCCAGTCGATGATCGCAGATGTCGTGCTCATGAAGAAGAAAAAAAGAAATGTGTTCAAATTATGTTATTATTAGTATTATTTTAATTATTTTGTGTTATTTTCATGATGTCTTATTTTTATAACATTAAGTTCTTATTCATATAATCAAATATAAATAGAAGAATAAAAATAGAAAATATGCCTTGAAAGAAATAAACCCTATTAACTTGTCTTGAAAGAAACAAACCCTATTATTTAACTTCGCAATTAATTTTCAGGGCAGTCCTTTCACCAATGAGGCCATCATTGAAGAAATGCGTGGAGGTAATAAAAATTACTATATAGGTGATTTATGGATTTATCGATTGTCTAGACTTGTACCATTGTGTTTTGGTAGACTTCACATAAAATTTAATTATTAATTAATTAAAAATACGTACACATAGATAAGTATAGATATCTCACCCCCTTGTAATTGAAGGAAGCCATTAAATGGTTTACTTGTGTCAGCCATTTAATGGCTGTCACAAGTGTGCAGTTATGTAGTACAAAAACATGAAATCGAAGAAAAAGTGCGGAGAAATATCGTTTCATTCGTTTTTATATTTTACAAACACGAAAATAGATGACAATTCGAAATTGTCAAAATTGGTTTCATTTTCTTGTTAGGAGTGAGTGATCTTTAAAAATCTATGGCATGCCTGGAATTCGAACCTCGAACCCCTGGATCGAGAGGCCGAGTTTCAACTGCTATTTTATTTACAAATACATAATATTTTATTTATAAATACATAACTATTGTATGTTTTAACGGAAGAAGCAACTCATTCTTAGCCTATCTTTAATTTCATAAATGTAAATCAGATTCTATTTTTATATACCTATCATCTACGGTGGTAGTAAAGGATTTTTGATACATACAGCGTTATTATCTTTTATATACTTACCTAATCATTATGACTTACATATATTGAATCATCTTTAAGTCTTAATCTTAATCCCCAAAAAGATTTTTGACACATAAAATAATCGGGTATTTTTATCGGCTAATCATGTAACATGAATTAAAATAATGACGTAATTAAATCAAAATTTAACACACACCTATGGAATTAATACTTACGTTTTACCTGAAAATAAAACGTTTATTAAACATACTTACCTTATTCGACCTAATAATTATGAGAGTGGCTTCCGTTTCCGCTTGTTGCTAGTCACTTACTTCCGGTCCGCCGCGCCCTCTATACCTAGTTTCCTGCAACAATTGCTTGTACATTTCCGGTCAATAGCAGGTTTGCGACACCAGCGCCACCATTGGCAGGTTATACCTTAGATAACGTTTTTACTTCATTGCGTCTCTTATAACACCAGGCAGCTTTAAAAGTTTAGGTCGAATAAGGTAAGTATGTTTAATAAACGTTTTATTTTCAGGTAAAACGTAAGTATTAAACAGTACTGTACCGTTATTCGACCTAATAATTATGAGAGACGTGTCTATTATCGCCTGGTGGTGCTGGAACAAGCCAATGTGATTAAGTGGTGAATAATTGCTACAGAAAACCGAGGTCTGAAAATAATGTTTACTAAGTAATAGTAATTAGTAACAAAAACAATTAGTAACAAAAAAGTGTCTTAGTGTAAATATTATACGACAAGAAACTATAACAATGTTCTAGAACAACTTGTCCTTAAACGAAATAGGTGTTATTAACAAAGATTGTATTGCTGATCAAAAATATTTTACTTAAAAGAATTTAACTTAAGTTTAAACTTAAGTTGTTTCAAAAGTGATTTATAAATGATTATAAATGTTTACAGATGGACCAGTATGGTCACAAGAGACATCACAACTATGTAATATTTGTATGTGTTAGATGATTTCAAGTTACCTCTTGACATGATTTCACCTAAAGGTTTCCTTAATTTAGAACAATTTTTGTTCTACCCATTTCTTGAATGCTACAGATGACCTAACACTACCTGCTATAGCCTGTATGCCGGCGTCTAGTAGGAGCTTCTTAATCCAACCTGATATGATGGTACGACTAAAGCTCTAGGCACACCGGTTAAGGTCAAGAAAAGGCTGTGTGATTTAGCTAAATTCCTTTTAGTCTGCAGGCTGATTAAGCGTTTAACCCAATAAACTGGGTATAATGATTTGTCGTTAGCGTTAGTCCTTAATTTCCAAGCTGATTGTTGGTAAGTATAGCTACTATCCGTTTTTAATCCAAAAAATAACCTGAAAATAATACAAACATTTTCCACAATGCAACGTTCCGGGGAAATGCTTAACAATGTTAAATCGTGTACACGTCGTCCCGAGCACAAAAGTAAAATAGTAGCAGTAATCTTAGACGACTCGTACAAATTAGCGTTATCAGGATTCTTGTTACCAAGATAGTGAACCCAAAATATCAGTATCCAGATAGGAGATTTGGTTATTTTGGGTTTGGCTAACGCAATGGCCTTAACAGCTTTTACTAAACAGCGGGAACTCAATTTATCCATATTACTTATTAGGTTTGGGAAAGTTAGCAACGACAAACTTGTGAAGTGTGAACCAATATAGTGATATATGACAAGCCCCTCTTCTGATGCAGATTAGCAAGGTACCTAGCTAGATATCTTTGGATCGTAAATATTGGCAGGGTTGTACTTTGCCCAGGTAACCCAACTTTTCCAAGCTGGTCGATAAGTGTTCAGCGTGGATTTACGCCACCCTGAGGACAGTAATAATTTTGATTGAGGTGACCAATTTTTGTTAAGAACTGGTCCCACGCCCACATTTCCAGACTTCGTCCATCACCTGGGGAGGTGTCATTCCCGTTGTCGGGTCGACTAGTACTTGGGACAGATTACGTATACGAGGGCACTAAGGTTTTGTTCTTCAAGTCTGGTCTCCAGAACACATTCTTTCATCTGGGTGCCACTATGAGGAATGTCCCTGAGGCGTTGTTCATGTAGGTTACAACTCTCGGTTCAAGATGCGGTGGCAGAAAACCCCACGCTAAGGGGAAGTGCCATTCTGTACTCAGAGCATCGTAGATGGCCGCAGACTTGTCCATTCAATCGAGACTGCAATATTCTGGTACAACATGTGCTATGCTTGATGCAAACCTGTTTGCGTGCCCCATTTCTTAAACACTATTTCCGTTAACGAGGTAGCAAGTGCCACTCCGGAGGAGCTTTCTTGCGAAACAAATGATCGGCATGACAATTGTAGTGCCCTGGGATATGGTAAGCCCACATATGTATTCCATTTCGATCCACAGTGGCGAATACTTTCGCAGTGAGGCCCGTGAGACCAGTAGATTTTCATGCCTCCTTCTCTTCGGAGGTAGGCGACCACTGTGCTGTTGTCGCACTGTATGATCAGGGTTTTCTATTCCATGAGCTCACCGTGTCCTTGTGGCACGCCATAGATAACAATAATTTCCTTCTGACTGCAGTGCAAATCCTGTTGTGCAGATGACCATTCGCCCCACATACTCAGGTTGTCTAGCTTGGCTTATGGAGCTTCTTCATAACGAAAAACCTTGCGAAGTGGTGGTAGATATAACGACATTCAAAAAGTGCTCGGTAAAGAACCTATTTTGAATAAAGAAATTTGATTTGAATTGATTTGAAAATGCCGCGGGCGTCCCACGTGATATACTGAGTTGTCGGTGGAGGATGTATAACAGAATTTCGTGTGCAGTTCATTAACCATCATTCTAGGTCTGATCGAATTTGCAAAGATAAAGGTAGAATGGTTGATTTGGCAGCTTCATCATTGTATGACTACGCTTGTAGTAACCGATAATGAAGGCGACCTCTTACAATTACAAAACTCGCGAAATTCATCATTCCCACGATCCTCTGTAGATCTCTAAATTTCGAATTCCCTCTCGCTCACATGGTTGAAGTTTCCGCTTCTATTCGGGTGGCTAACCTCTCCGAAAAATATTTCAGGTTGCTCCAGGAGTCCCAAAATACGCCTTGAAATTCTAGAGTCCTCTGTGGTGTGAGGATAGACTTCTCCGAGTTTATTTTCCAGCCCAGAAATGCTGGTGCATGCATTGTGATTTCCATATGCTGGCGTAGTAAGGCTGGGTCCTGATTTACCAAAAGGAAGTCGTCCCAATATATTAGGATCCGAACACCTTGCCTTCTAAGTATTGAACGATCCAATTCGATAGAGAGACAAATGCTTTCGGGGCAGAGCCGAGTCCGAAAGGCAGGCATGTCATTTCTAGTGGCGTGTTGGCATACATAAATTGCAGAAAACGCATGTGAGATGCTACTACTGGCAGATGAAACTAAGTTTGGTAGAGATCTATTTTCGACAACCAGTCGTGGTGAGGCTGTAGTAACACCGGAACACGTTGCACATTTATCAATTTGATTTTTTGTTTGTGGACAAATTCGTCTAACTTCTTTAGATTGAAAGTTGGTCTTATGTGCCGTAGCTTTTGGGTCGCAGGAATATTGTCGTAATGAAACTGGGAGAGAATCTCGCCACTTTGAGTACATCTTGCTTTAGCATCTTGTGTATTATTTGCGACATTTCCAGTGATTGTAGTGTTTGATGTTGAAATTTTGGCAGTTTAAGCAAAGGTTTTTGCCTTGAATGGTGTCTGGTAAGCATTATTATTTTGAGGATGTAGGGCGGTGCCCCCCATCAACTCGCAGCGGTGGCAAAACAACCGAAGTTGGCCCGCATGAAAAGGTTGACTCGGCGAGTCAATACCTCTTTTTAGTTTGATCCCTCCTATCCCGGCGGGATATGGGAGAGTGGGTTCTCGCAGCTTTTCATGACATAGGTTGTCCATGTCCTCGCGTCAACTTGTTATCTCTTCCCCGAAAGGAGTCCCGATTCTCTTGCCTTCTTGTTTTTGGGTGCACGCTATTTCTGGATGAGTGTAGGGTTTTCCTCCGAGGAATTTTGGACTCTCGAGGAAGTTCCTGGATCGTTCTGCGGCGCAGAGTTGCGATCCTTATCCTTATTTCCCAAAACATTTTTGTTCACGCCTTTTGAGCACACACAGCGTTGAGCATGAAGGTGGTGCCTTCCGCAACGTGGATTTATTGTAGGGATCACTGACGGCAGCCAGGATACCCTCACGTCTGTGCTGGACAAGTTCAGCTCCGTGACCACACACTAACTGCATAATATCACCTTGGAATATTCACCCTGTGGAAAAATCTCCCTAATGTTTGCATGCACGTTAATGTAATTTAAATCAGTTTCATTAAATTGCGTCCAGATAAGAAAATTATTCATGTCTTTTTGAAAAATTTCAAATTGTTTTAACAGGACATAAATTAAGCCTGCAAAAAGCGTTCTGAATGTAAGCAATAAGCTTTGAACGATCATAACGCTTGATTTCTTCGTTAGAATCGTGGTTAGTAAAAACAGGTGAGCGTAAGTACTGTTTTTGGAGCGAAATGTCCTTCAGTTTTGGAGTATGTCCTCCGAAGCACGTGGAACAGTTAGTTCTTTTATCCTAGTATGCATGCATTAAGGAGTGGAGTATTTACACTGACGTCCCTTTGGTCGGTTCATTGTTGCCGGACTCTAAACTTTCATCAAAAAAACTCGCCAATTTTATAAGAGTCTACACGATCATCACTAACTATACTATCTCGGTTGATAGTGATTTGAAGAAATCTTATTTTGAAGCACACCAACTGCGTGAATTAGTTAATTCAACTTACGGTTATGATGAGAGCGCCTCTTTCGATGTTTTTCGACTTCGTTTGATGATGAGCTCGATTCAGAAGAAGAGCTATTAGTAGATTCTGTACTGGACGAACTATACTCGCTTTCTCTTGTTAGCCGCCGGTGCTATGCTCGGATTACGTTCCCTGGCATCTCTGGTAACGTCGACACTCGATGTACGCGCAGGCGGACTGGTTTCCTCCATCCCTGGAACTTAGAGAAACGCCGAAACGGAGACAAAAACCCGTTAAGACGTTCACACAGTTAAAACAACCGTAACTTCGACTACATACCAAAAATAAAAGCATTTTAGTTTTATTAAAAAAATAAATGAATAAATAAAGTTACATTTATTGTAATATAGGTATGCTTTAGTCATTTAAAATCATTCGAGATAACCTAAAAAGGTCAGAGAAGCAAGCTAAAAATCGCATGCTAATGACAATTATTTAGAAGTAATTAATTTCTTAAAAGAAAAAGGGTACTCACCTCCTTTTTTATTTATTATTATAACTTAATAGAAATTACACTTTACCGAACGAAAACTTCGTTAAATCCTTAACTTATTCATTGGTACTCCAACAATTGCGAAATCGCAATTTCTTTACACTGTAAGTAAGACTAGCAAAAAATGAGTCGGCCCAGTGCTCGTAGTCGAGCCAGCTAGCGACCGCCTCGGCCGAGAACAGAACAGCCAATGAAGTAAAAACGTTATCTAAGGTATAACCTGCCAATGGTGGCGCTGGTGTCGCAAACCTGCTATTGACCGGAAATGTACAAGCAATTGTTGCAGGAAACTAGGTATAGAGGGCGCGGCGGACCGGAAGTAAGTGACTAGCAACAAGCGGAAACGGAAGCCACTCTCATAATTATTAGGTCGAATAACGGTACAGTACTGTTTAATATTAAATTACTTTCATTAAATATGAAATACTTATTTTTGATAGACTTAATAATAAAACTTGTTTTGATTGATGGTGTGGTTTGATGATGATGATACCAGTAATAAGCCTATTCTTAATTCTTTCTTGTTTCTTAATTAATTATTTCTTAAGTTTTCAATAACTGCAGTATTTATTAAAATAGAATTAGACGTAGCGGTAACATTAAAAATACTACAGTTAATCTCTAGTTTGAATGGCCTCTTATGAAGTCTTATGATTCTTGTGAACTCCTCTTATGCATTGGTAGATAGGAGCCGCAGATGTCCATGGATCCTTACCATCAGTAGACAAAATGTTAGGTTGCCATTTTTATAGTAATTAAAAAAGAAATTCAAACTATCTGAGCGACTATAACAGTTGTCCAGCAAAATGTATCTTAGAGCATTGACAACTCGCGTGGCGGAATGGTCACCATATCAGTTCGACGCGCAGAGGGTCTTGAGTTCGATTCCCAGCCAGACAAATATCTAAATGATGGATTTAAATGTATGTTTCTGGGTCTGGGTGTTTGTGTATTTATCTGTGTGTCTATGGCACCCACGACACGGGGATCCTAGTATAGGGCTGTGAGTGGAGGAAGCGTCTCTGTACGGGCCACGACCGTACATTTTGAAGCATCAGTAGTTTACGCTACTACTCTCGTAATATCGGCCGCGTGCTCCTCTATCATTCACTATCATCTTAGCAATAGGACTTTATAATAAATCAGTTATTTCTATCAATCTCTATCATTTCTATCATCCAAATATTGTATTGGGTCACGTCTCAACCCATACAGTGTCTGTCACCAAAAATTAGTTTTCAGTTTAATACATAATGTGTGGCATTTAACCAGGTTCCTCCCGCATCGTGGCTGGGTGGGAAGCCGCGGAGGGCCAGATCCCCCACCAGGTGAGCGTGCGCATGGTGAACCCTGCCGGCACTGTCTCCTCTTGCGGGGGCTCCATCATCCACAACCAATGGGTGCTCACTGCTGCGCATTGTCTTGCTAAGTGAGTACCTACTTACCACCACGGTTAGGATTATAAGAAGAGGTACACCAGGTACGAAATAGATCAAGGGTCATCAATTAATTCTGACAGCAGAGTCTAGAAAAATGCAGAAATACGTTCTTGGGAGCGTGCGTGCGAGCATTATTTTTAAACCTTATTCCTATACTTATCATTATCCACACCTATTACTGCCTCATAACAGCAGTGTTTACCCTGATGTTCTGGTTTGAAGGGTGTGGTAAGGGAGACATACTTTTCCGAGGTGTTCCAGCTTAGTCCTCAAAGTTAGCCGCGTATCTGTGGTACACCTCAGGTAGGAATGTCTAATCATATTTGGGGTTGATTACAGATGTCCATGGGCGGCAATAGCCACTTACCATCAGGTGGACCGTGGATTGCATGCTCGTCTGCTACTCCTATATTATAAAAATAAATTATAGTTTAAAAACTAAAAACCACGCTAAAATCGCACTAAGAAAATCGTTAATCCTGATTCCTGACGATCCTGATGAGGAGAATGGGATAACATTATTAAAACCGTGTATTGTCATCGGTTCTTGACAAATTTTTAGATTAATCGGACCGTTCAAAGTGGGTAAAATAGAGTTCAAAGATACAACCCAAGCTAATAAAAGCGTAGTATTAAATAAATAAATATCTTCCAGCCGCATAACCTTTGTGGTCCGCCTCGGACTGACGAACCTGACCCGTCCGGAGTACATCGTGGAGACGGACCGCAAGTTCATCCACCCCAACTACGACGAAATCTCCGCTGGTGTGCAAACTGACGACATCGCCCTGTTGGGACTTGATCGTTACATACCGTATGGACGTGAGTATCTTGGAAATACCTGAAAAGACCTAGATTGACAAAAAGCTAGGTTATGGTTAGATTAAAAGACCTGAACGCTAAAAACACTCAATAAATTAATCTCTAATGCTATCTTAAGCTTGGAAAGATATGAAAAGACCAAAACGGTTTGGAAAAATGACTAATTAAATTAGTTACCTTACCTATTTTACCATTTACTCTGAATTTGCCGTTATTCTTCCATTGCCTCCGGTTTTAGTGTGTTAATATTTTTCATCTTCGTCAATGTTGATGGAAACTCATGGTGTTACTTATTTTCTTCTTAGCCAATATCCAGCCGTGCCGTCTACAAAACAGTGAGACCAAGAATAAGGACTACTCGGGCGTCGTGATGACCGTCAGTGGCTTCGGGCTCACTGACGACCGCTGGAACGGTAAATATACCTATTGATTTTATATTCACCTCTACACATTTCAGCTTAGTCCTCAAGGGTAGCGGCTCAGCTGTGGCCAACTTCAAATAGGAATGTAATCTTATCTAGGGTTTATTACAGAAGTTACATGGGCGACAGTAGTCATTTACCATCAATAGACAGCATGCTCGTCTGCTACTTATATTGTATAAAGAAATGTACGTCCGTAAAAAAATGTTCTTTGAACGAAAAACAAGATTCTGATATAAATAATTAAGGCAGTAGTGCTACGCTGCTGTGAATTAAAGGCAGAAGGATTTGCATTAATTATTAACTTATAAATTATCCACAACTACTTCTGCTTTATAACAACAGTAAAGCTTTTGTGTAAGTACTGTTTTATAGGGACTAGGCTTTGTGTCTCTTTCTGGCTTACAAAGTACAGGAAGGCGGAGAGAGACACAAAGCGTTTCAACAACAATATCATCATTGTTGTTACGATACTTACTCGTACCATACTCGTACTTTTTCAAGTAGCCAGAAGTAATGTCGTTATCAAGAACAGTTCTAGCAATGGTGTGAGCGGGGCATGCCCCCCCCCCCCCCTCACTCTGCTGGAAGCTACGGAGTAAGATGTCCGTGCGGTGTGTACAGCAGTGAGCCGATACTTTAACATAAGGTGAAACACAAACAGTACAGATACTTCTAAGATTATGTCTATCTATCTAGGTGGTGCAGCTTCGGAGGTGCTTCGCTGGGTGTTCCTGCGCGGCATCAGCAACGCTGAGTGCCTCAGCTGGTACCCCAACACCCGCGTCATCAGCTACGAGACCATCTGTGCCGCGTACTACAACGACACCGCGCAATCTGCTTGCTCGGTATGTCCGCACTTTTGTTATGTCCCACAGTACGGGCAGTGGAGGATTCAGACTTGATGCTCTAAGCATACGCCTGTTTGCTTCCCTAAGTATCGTAACCTTTTTTTTTTTTGTTGACGAGGGGGAAACCTTCAAAAGGTATCCGACGCCATGGGAGTGACGCCGGGTTATGTGGGATTTTTACCGCACTAAAACCCCCCGGTGGCCGTCCTCAGCGTTTGGTGGACAACTCCGGGATCTTCAACGGAACACAACCGGAGTCCTCCTAACGCGATGCCCTTCTATCGGGCTCTGCCCTGGGGGGAGCAATTTACGCTCCTCTCACATCCCCTGGTGATTACAGCGATATGCGACCACACAAACCGCTGTCCTTCCCGGGGTCGCTTGCTGCTGGACGGTTCGAGCTCCCACTCTTGCCACCCGCAACCCCGGAAGCCCCTTTTAGTCGCCTCTTACGACAGGCAGGGGATACCGTAGCCCCATTCTGGTCCCGGTACTACAGGGACAATAAGTATCGTAACCTAACGTCATGTTAATCGTAACTTAGTATCGGTCTTACAGTTTAACACGGGACTCAATTATAGAAGGGTTCAACCAACGCGTGTTATTAAAGAAATCTTTAAAATATCCTGATTGTTTCAAGAAGCGTAGAAAAGGACCAGTTCTTTTGAGACTTCTTTTCAGAAAGCATCTCAAACTAATAGCCCGCGATATTGTTAACATTCCTAGATTTTCAAAATGTTCAAAACTTAAACCACAATATCTAGTGAAGTAGGTAGATATAACGTTATTGATCAACGATCCTTGTGGCAAAGCGGTCACCTTACATGACCGTGACATGCAGCGGATTCTAAGTTAAATTCTTATAGCAGACAGATTGCTGATAAGTAATTTAAATTTCATTGATCTAACAAGAAATAGACATGGAGTACTTAAAAATGTATAATAATGGCCGCTGTAGAAACAAATACTAAAAATAAAAAAGTTGAAAATAAATGGGGATCGTTATACAAAAAAACTGCTATTTTTCGTCGTTTTTAGTTTTATTTATATTTACATGTGCCACAATAAAGTCCTAGTGTAAGGCTATGAATAAAGCGTTGAAATGGTAATTAATTAATAAATGTTTGCAGGGAGACAGTGGCGGACCCCTGACCGTTCTGGACGTGGACGGTAAGCCCACGATGGTGGGAGTGGTCAGCTTCGGTTCTAACCAGGGTTGCAACAGCCCATGGCCAGGTGGTAAGTATACAACGTATTACTATATAGTCTACACTAATATTATAAAGAGGAAAACTTTGTTTGTTTGGTTGTAATACTTGTAATGAATAGGCTCAAAAACTACTGGACCGATTTAAAAAAATCTTTCACCATTCGAAAGCTACATTATCTACGAGTATCATAGGCTGTATTTTATATGAAATATATTTGATAAATAGATTTTGAGGCGGTACAAAGTTTGCCGGGTCAGCTAGTACTTTATAAGAATATAATAGTAAATAAGCATGCAGTGCATCTGATTATGAACGGTCAGAGTAACTCTGTTATAGTCCGCGCCAAACTTCTAGCCCGCTCTGAAGTTGCGCGCAGATGTAGTCAAGAGAGCTAATACGGTCGAACTCAACTACAAGCATATACTCCGTAGCAACGTATATACTGATATCTACAATTTGCTATTGCGACGCGACTTGTTTCTATATTCGGAGCGGACTAGCAGTTTGACGCGGACTGTACTTTTTTAATAATAGTAATTTTATTTTGTGGTTTCCTAGGTTATGTCCGCCCCGGCCACTACCACCGCTGGTTCACCGAGGTCACCAACCTGGTCTTCGACTGGGCCAGCAGCGACATCGAACCCGAGACACCAGAACCTGAAGCACCAGAATTTGACCAACCATGGGCCTATGGGACCGACGCTTAGATGTATGTAGTCTTTTATTGTCTATGGGTTTGGAAAACCAGCATGAAGAATTGTTTGTGTAATTAATTGTTATAAATGATTTTAAATATATGAAAATTATTTATTTTGTTGATTTATTTATTGAAATTGAAATTTTGTATAATTAATTCCAATCAATTTGATTTTAAATTTATTATGCGGTTCTTAGCTAAGTAAGATTGATTTAAAATATGATTTCGAAATTATCATCTACAGAACAGTGCAAAAATTCTTCATAAAATACGTATGTTTATAGGCATTTTATGATAAGCATAGATGTACCTATGTATTGGAGGGAGATATTTAAATTAAATATTATGTGACATCTTATTAAAAAAAACAAACATTTTGCAAATAAGCATGTTTATTATAAACAGCACGAACACTACTTAATAATACATTAAAAAAGATATTTATTAGGACTTACATTTTAGAAAACTTGATCTAACAAGAAATAGACATGAAGTTAGAAACGTATAAAAATGGCCGCTATAGCAACAAATACTAAAAATAAAAAAAAAATAAAAAAAATGGGGATCGTCATACAAAAAATTGATATTTTTCGACGTTTTTCGCTTTATCTATTGAAGCGTAAGAGGTAGACAGTTCAAATTTTCACAATACATATATCGATACCCTAATTCGCATATCCAACACCACTTTTTGTCAAAATGTTTTTTTTATTTATTTTGATAGTAAATGGCGTAAACGAAATCAACTGACTGACTGGCTGATTTGCGAATTAAGGTATCGATATGTACTTTAATGCTTGCTATAATAACAAATACTAAAAATTTAAATAAAATGAAAATTTGGTGGTACGGAACTCTCAGAGTGCGAGTTCGACTTGCACTGGGTCAATTATTGTACTCTGGAATGTGTCCTACTCCATGGGTCATCTGATCTCCAAACAGGCATTATATAGGAGTAGCAGACGAGCATGAAGTCCACCTGATAGTATGTGGCTACTGACGCCCATGGACATCTATTGTCAACCCCAGATAAGATAAGATTCCTATCTAAGGTCGGGCACAGATGCGCCGCTATACCCGAAGACTAAGCTGGAATGCCGCGGAAAAATATATCTCCCTTACCACACCCTTCAAACCAGAACACAGCAGCGGTTAACACTGCTGTTATCTGACAGAAATAGGGGAGGTGGTGCCGTCGGAGTGCTATCACAAAGGGTTCTACCACCTTTAAATAATTTAATTCTAATTTTATTTGCACTTAGCACTATACTCGACGTCTATTTCTTACTAAACCAGCAATGAATGATCAGAAGGAAAAACAGTAAGTTGATGCCGCCTACCCAATCACAAATACATCAATATACACATTATACTATGACATACATATCATTTTTTTCTTACTACATTTTACATACACCTTCAGATTCTGATTTTAACGAAATTAAATGCAGTTTTGTACAATTCTGTAATCTTAAGCATGGCAATTTATATAATACTAGCTGGCCCGGCAAACATTGTTGAAATATAAATAAAAAAATGTTAAAGGTGAACAACCCTTATCACTTAGGGTTATGGAAAATAGATAGTAGCCGATTCTCAGACCTACTGAATATGCATATAAAATTTGGTAAAGCCCTTTCGGAGGAGTACAGTAACTAACATTGTGACACGAGAATTATATATATAAGATAAATGAATGTTTATTTGTCCAGGGGGCCTACCACTATTTTTTTTAAAACCATCATAGTTCAGGAAAGTTTTATTTCCTCCTTAAAACAGTAATATATTCCGTCATACACAGTTGAACAAACTTAAGCCTTTATTAATTTTTCGCTTATCCATTGTTTAAAATCAACTGAAATTGTCATATTTGGCTTAAAATGTTCAAATTCCTGCAAGAAAAGTAAAAGTATGATTAAAATAATATTGTTTTAAGAGATGGTAGTAACCCCCCAGTATTCTTAAGTATTTATCGGATTATAATGACAAATTTGTCATTCTACAATGAAACTTATTTTAAAAAGTATGCCTTAAACATTATTAATACAAGATCATTTTGTTATTCTTCATTCAGAATCCTAACAAGTTATGGATTCCTCTGAACGACAACTTGAATATATGTAACGTCCGTTATTAATAAACAATCTATCCAATGTTTTGCCTAACAAGAGTCGACATTTGAAAATTTCTTCACACTAGACATTCTCAAATTTCTATCTTCGGTAGATAAAAAATGGATAGATTGATTATTGATAATGGCCGTAAGTACATAAAAAGCGTGTGTGCCTGTGTACTTATGTAGGCACATAAAAAGTTATACTTCTTTCGCATTATATAATGAAAAAGAGTTCAAGTAACAATATTTGACGACCCGCGTGGCGGAGCGGTTACCATGCCGGTCTGACGCGCAGAGGGTCCCGGGTTCGATCCCCGGCCAGACAGATTTCTAAATGATGAATTTAGACTTCTCTTTCTGGATCTGGGTGTTTGTGTATTTGTCTCTGTGTGTGTCCATGGCACCCACGATACAGAGAATCCTAGTGTGGGGCTGTGAGTGTAGAAGCGTTTATTATATTGTTTATTATAATATGCACCGCGCAAGTGAAACTATTAATTGCAAAAAAAAATCAAAATGGTTGGTACAAATTGGTACA
This sequence comes from Epargyreus clarus clarus, assembly GCA_014595695.2. Classification (NCBI taxonomy): domain Eukaryota; kingdom Metazoa; phylum Arthropoda; class Insecta; order Lepidoptera; family Hesperiidae; genus Epargyreus; species Epargyreus clarus. The sequence goes on from JACTTY020000024.1 coordinate 172,634, forward strand.
CGGCAAGCCACAACACGACACGACACAATCCGTAACGTATTGCGTCGCATCGCATATATCTAAAAAACAAAATTTTCGATTGTGTGACGGAAGTGTCGATTTTCATCTGTCAGTTTTGTAAAAACTCACTCTCATACTGCCAAGCGCCTCAAAAGAAGTATAACTTCATTAATATTTTTAAATAACACTAGAATGAATAGAAATAAGTACGCAACATTAAGAACCACCCCAGAAATATAATCTTCCGTTGGATCACATCGAAACCTGTATGTGTCAGCCCATACAGTGACTTTATCATAATGAGACTTTATCATAATGAGAGATACATTCGGAGTTCATTCTTAGTAACTTATCTGTCAGCCGGTTCAACATCTTGGGTCTCCACCGATCCGTTCATCTCCGATTTACTTTCCACCATGAGTTGGAGTATCCTCTCACAATGTTCCTTCTCCTCTATGAACCTGCCATTGCTGACATCCTGGATCTTCAGATGGTCTTCCAAGGCCTTCTGGAGGCCCAGGGCAGGGTCTCGGTAGATGGCTGCCACTCCTGGGTGCTTGGACTCGATGAGGGACACGAGGATGTTGAGCATGTGCTCGGATGACTCAGTCCTACCGGCCTTTAAAGCCTCCACGACTATTTGGATTATGTTGCTCTTTATGAGTACATCTGGAAATAAGGACATATTAAAATTCACTTTGAATATTAAAATTTGCAATAAATTCTGACTTGTAAAAACACAGTTTGTTAAATATAATAAATGGTCAAGTCATTTTAATATTAGAAAAAGTAACAATTCTTATTGGAACCAATCTCATCATATACATATGACAATGATTTGATATGGTGAGATATGAACCTGACCTGATATTATGGTTACGTATAGTAGATATGAGTGGGAATACAGACCATTGTTTTGTGTTACGCTTCTCATGAAATGCCCCAAGTGAGAAACAAACTATTCAAATAGGATAACCCATAATACTTTCTTTTTTTTTTATAATATAAGAGTAGCAGACGAGCATGCAGTGCACCTGATGGTAAGTAAGCACTGCCGCCCATGGACATCTGTAATCGACCCCAGATAGGATTAGATATTCCTACCTGAGGTCGGCCACAGATGCGCCGCTACCCCTGAGGACTAAGCTGGAAAGCCTCGGAAAAATCTGTCTCCCTTACCACACCCTTCAAACCGGAACATAGCAGCGCCTAACACTGCTGTTATTAGGTAGAAATAGGTGTGGCGATGGTGCCGCCGGAGTCGAACCACAAAGGGTTCTACCACCTTCAAGATAAGAAGAATACCTAATTAATTCGCATCCACAGCCCGTAGAATAATCCCTGGGCTGTTTTTTTACCGAACAATGCCGACATGCGCAGTTAAATGGTGCAAAAACACGAAATCGAAGAAAAAGTGCGGAGAAATATCGTTTCATTCGTAAATGATCTCAAAACTACATTTTTTTTAAATATTTTTCAGACACGAAAATAACGACAATTTCAATTGTCAAAACTGGTTACATTTTCTTGTTAGGAGTGAGTAACCTTTACTAATCTATGCATAAGAACGCTAGTTACCTCTAGCGTCAGCGTTGGTCCTGCAAAGATAGGCCAGCAGGAAGGCCACGCCGGGCAGCTCGGCGGTTCCCGAGCCCTGCAGTGCACTTGCTAGCAGCTCACAGCCACCCTGGCAGATGAAAGCCCGAGTTCCCGGCTCGTAGTTGCGAATCATACCTGCAATTTACAATTAAACGCTTTTTATTAATTATTAATATAGGAGTAGCAGACGAGCAAGGTGAAAAAAAACCCTTTTTTTATAATACAAGAGTAAGCGATAAGTATGCAGGCCACCTGATGGACTACTATGGCTTCTACCATGGACATCTGTAATCAACCCCAGATAAGATTAGTTTCCTATCTGAGGTCTGCCACAAATGCACCGCTACCCCTAAGGACTAAGCTGGAACACCTCGGAAAAGTAAGTCTTCCTTACCATGCCCTTAAAAGCAGAATACAACAGCACTTAACTCTGCTGGTATTTTGGTGTCTAGTCGACCCACAGAAGAGTCTACCGCTTTCAAAAGTAATATCTTCTATATTAGGAATCATCATAATTAAACAGACACTTTCTACACACAGCCCCACACTAGGATTCTCTATGCCCGCGTTTCCCAACCTGTGGTCCGCAAGTATATGTATGGGGGTCCGCGGTGTCATCTCCGGACCATACATAAATTGCTCATTAAATGCAAAAGGGGCGCAAAACGAAAAATCAGCAAACCAGTTTTATTAGAAAAACGTGAACTAAGCACACGTTATTTTAAAAAAATTAAAAAGATGCATCTAATGATGTATAACATTATTATTAATGTATATATTTTAAAAAAACAAAAACAAAATACATAAACCGTTCTTTCAAATTATGTTTTGGCTGGGATTGTTTTTTTTTTTTTCTTCATTTTATTAAGGGGGTATGTGAAAAATTTGCTTGATTTCCTAAGGGTCCGTGGACTAAAAAAGGTTGGGAAACACTGCTCTATGCCATAAACACATATACACAAACGCACAGACTCAGAACAAAAATCTAAATTCATCATCTGTCTGACCAGGGATCGAATCTGCAAACCTCTGCTAGTCAGACCGGTATGGTGATTACTCCGCTACATAAACATCGAACCTCGGACCTTCCATTGAGATGAGAGAGATGATGATGAGAGAGATGATCCATGAGAGATTAAGTTTTTAACCACTGTTTTATTACTGCTGATTGCTGTTTTAGCACATACACTTTTTCCAAACTTACTCGACACCGCCCTCCACTTCTTATCGTCAGCTTGTTGCTCTTGCAGCAACAGCGGCATGAGACCGCAGCGGAGCGCCCGATCCTGGCAGTGCGGATTGTTCTGGCAGACCAGCGCCAGCGTCAGGTTGGACCAGCGGCGCAGCTCGATGTTGTTGCTCGAGTGGCACAGGGGGAATATCCTGAAGCCGCCCATCTTGTCAAAATCTGAAAGTGGCGTTTGTTCATTTTAAGTTTCATTGTAAGAGGGTTTGTCCACCGCCGCCGTCACCGGTCCGTCACCGAGAACGAGATAACGGTGTCGAAGTAGTGGCACATACATTTACTTATAGCCGCGTGTCCACCGCACAACTGTCACACCTTATTAAAGTCGGCCCGAAATAATCTCAATCTCAGTAACGGTCCTGTTACAACGGCGGTGGTCAAACGCCCTAAGGGTCGATCTCCAAAAACTATTTTTCTTAAAAGGTTCCAATTTGTAAAGAATTAGTTATAACATACACAGTCACAAATTTGATAACAAAACTGCTATTCAAAACGTGTTTTGTATTAACATGCCTACAGGATATCATTTCCAAATGTGTAGGTGGTAGAAACCCTTGTGGTTCGATTCCGATTGCGCCACTGCCTCACCTATTTCTGACTAATAACAGCAGTGTCAAGCGCTGCTGTGTTACGCTTTAAAGGGTGTGGTCAGCAAAACATATCTAAAGCTTTCCAGTGTAGTCCTACTTAATGTAGGATCCGCGTGAAACTGCTAGTCCGCTCCAAATATATAAACTTGTCGCGTCTCAATAGCAAGTTGAAGATATTAGCGGGACGAAGACAGCGCACGACCCCTCTCGGCACCCTCTGTTGCCTGCTCTCGCCCGCGGGTACTTAACTGCGTTAGTGTGCCCTTATGTTGCTACAGAGTATATGCTAACTAAATCTGCACACAACAACTTCAGACCAGACTAAAAGTTTGGTGCGGATTATACTTAAATGTTATTTGGGTTTGATCACAGATGTCCATCAGCAGTAGCCACTTACCATCAGAGGGGCTGCATATTCATTTCCTACTTATTTATTACAAACTTACCATTCGCTACATCAATATCATCAATATATTCCCCGAGTTCCCTGAACGCACACAGAACATCATCGGGCAGTGGGTGATCGGCTACGATGGAGCTGATCTTGTCATCTGTCAGTACAGCTATGTTCTTCCTCAATATTTCATCGATACGTATTGTGTGGGAGTTTAGTGCGTTGTCGAGGAATCTCCTTCGCTGAAAACATTTTTTTTTTATAATGTTATGTGTTACTAACATGAATTTGAGTACATATCATTGGTTAGGGGCTGTAGGCAAAGTAAAGCAGTTATAGCTAAGTGGTTGAAATGCAGTTCTCAATTGAGGGGTCTTAGGTTTAAGTCCTAGGCATTCACCCCAGATTTTTCAAAATTATATATAGTAGACATTAAAAATCACTTATTTTAATGGTGGAAGGAAACCTTGTGAGGTGTTCAAACTTAGCTCTTAGGAGTTACAATGCATCTGTAAAACCACTTCAGACTTCAGGTAAATAATAGTATCCTTTTAATTAATTTTTTTTTTGCAATATTTTCATGATGTGTGTTATTTTTATAATAATAAATTCCCGTTTATATAGTACTGGCTGGCACGATTGCATGAGTTAGGATAAAAAAGAAAAAAGAATGTGGCTTGACATTTGAGTTGTATTTGAGCTGAAATAATAAAAGTTGTAAATTGGTTCGACAAATAGTTTTATTCTTTCAATTGAGAAGTGGGATAATCTCAAAATATGGAGCTGGTTGATCCAAGAGTGCCAATGACCACATACTATCAGGTGGACTGGATTGCATCATTTGCTACTGCAATCTTATTTACCTGACACTTCTCATGTGATATGATAGATTAATTGACTGACTAATATTTTTTGATAAATATGAATACCTCTTCATCCATCGGCCCTAAGTCAGAGTTGCCTGGTGCGTCTTCAGCTTTCGTCGCCTCCATTGCAAAACGTAGCAGACCCTGTAATAAGAAACATTTGTTTATTTATTTATTTATTTGTTTTATTGATCTAATTAGAACGGCCGAGGCCACTTACACTAACTAGACAGATCTAACATACAGACAACTCACAGAACTCCAAGCATACAGACATGATCAGCTTCCAGTCATCAGCAAGCACATCACAGTTCGGATAATGATCCATGAGCGCGTTCAATGTCGCAAGTGTGAGATTTTATATCCATGGGGTGCAGTTACTTGCCATCAAGTGAACTGCATTCTCGTTTGTTACATCCAAAACCTTCACTGCAACAGCAATGGAAACCTTACCTGCAATGTCCGCGGCTGGCGCGGTTGGTCGGCCACCGGTTGCAAGTTATCACTACTAGCCGGATACGTTATAGCTCCAGCCACAGAACCACTGCTTCCAGGATTAGGATTAGACGCCATTTTCAACGCTTTGCAAACAATATAACCTTTAAATACTGACAGTACACGACCATGCACCGAATATTTAGAATTATCAACTTCGCGGTAACCACACAACTTGTACGCAGTAGTCGGTACTAAACACTATATAACTACTTATTTCAGTAGTGATTCATGATTTCACAATGCTGGAATAATTTTCGTATTCTAGAAAATTTCTGTATTGGTCACAGTAACAATTTACCGAATGACCGACACAAACTATCAATGTCAAATTTTAAAGCTCATAAAGCTGTCAAAGTGACACATTTTTTGTCTTTATTAAAGCAGATGATAACTATATTTTCGCTGCCGAGTATTACAAAACATAGATACTATAAATTAAACCTTTGACCAGTTTCAACCCCTTAAGGCAAGGTCTAACTCATACGAATAGGTATAAAATTAATTCTTATTATATTTTGTCTTTACAAAGTTTCATATTAATTTTAAATCAAAAGGGTATGCTTTTTCTAATATAATGCAGACCAGGTTACTATACTCTTTGATGCAGACCACCTGATGAACGCCGTATAACTAATTATTACAAGTAGATATAACACTCTTACCACATCCTAAACACAACACTGAAAACAGTGTCACAAACTTTTCCTTCGGCGTTAAAGGAAGTGATTATTAATTTCTAATGCGTGTAATTTGAAATAGAAATTATTAATTACATTTGTAAAATCAGAGGTACGATTTGTAACCCCAAATGATAGGCAGAGTATCTTACCACGAGGCAGAAATGGGTGTTGTGGTAAAACCACATTTTTCCTTTAAAATATCTAACACATTTTGAGAGAAAAATGCTACCTCTTATACGCTCATGTTTTTGTTATTTTACTATCTACTTATTATGGAAATCGCATACTTCGAAGCAAATCTGGCTGATATCTTTAGCCTTAATATCATAACGAGTAGATCTATTTTATACCGATATTGTATGTACGAGTAGAATGTCCCGTATAGAGAATAAACGAAGGCTTACAATTTAATCTTATAGATAAGGACGATAAGATATCACAGAGATAAACTGTATTGTAACGTAAATACATATTTTCATAGCAAGTACAAGTCTGCATATATACACCTCTTTATTTTATGCACTTTTAACAAATACAATTTATAGTGACATATTTTTAATACAGTGCCAATAAAAACGGAAAAAGGTGTTTCTTCTTCATATTAAGGTATAGTAAGTTATAACTTTCGTTTTGTTTCAAAGTATTTTCTTTCTTAAGGATAAGGACTTGTTTAGAGTTTGGCATATTTATACCTATATACTAATCTATGCCTATATATGATATATACAAATTTTGAATCAACTTATGTGGCCAAAAAAACTATTATAGCTTTCCAAATCGGCTATATTATTATAATTAACAATACAACGTTCAAAATTGATATTATTGGTATACTTTGCGATCTGCTTTCATTCGTAATGCCAAAAATATATAATTACTAGCTGACCCGGCAAGCGTTGTGTTGCCATAAAAATAAAAAAAATTTAAGGGTTAACCACCCTTATCACTTAGGGGTATGAAAAATAGATAGTAGCCGATTCTTAGACCTATTGAATATGCATATAAAATTTGGTGACTATTGGTAAAGCCGTTTCGGAGGAGTACGGTAACTAACATTGTGACACGAGAATTTTATATATAAGATTAAACATAATGCCGCGCAGTTCATATTTTCAAAATGAATAAATTTGATACTGTATTGTAAAACATTCATAGTGAAGTCAGTCCACATCGAAATGATAAAAGGCTTCTCCGCTTTTGTCTTTATCTCTTTTTTCACCTCTTCTACGTCACCTTTTGTTATTTAATCAAAAGTAACATAAAATTAATACAATTTTATATTATGGCAGTCACAAATCATTTGTTATGCCTATTTTACATACCGTTACGGTAATTAATAAGAAAGAATTTGTCAAAATATTTTATCATTCTTGTTTTGATAAAATTATCTCCCAAGGACTACATGACGTGATGATGGATTACGACCTCGATTATAACTAAAAACAATACTAATCTAAACACATTCATAATAAAAGCTAACGATTCTTTTTATAAACCCTTAGACAGTTTGAATTTAATACTACAAAATTTAAGCTACACAAATTTTTATTTTATATATTCGGCATAATATATCGTAATATAGTAGTATAGATAATATAGTAGTGTAAGAAAGTAATTACTTAACGTTTTATTTTATTTTATACCTACAGGTCAAAATATTTATTTATTTATTTATTTATTTATTGCAAAATACACACACAACTTACAACATAATATAAGAGGTATGTGATGCCCTGAGAGGGCGTCGCAAAAGTACTAGAGAGCAGCATTAATATATATTAGGTTACATTACATACATTACATTACATTACATTACATTACAATACTTTACATTACATTACATACGTTACCTAGGACAACATATATTTACTGTTAACATCTAACATACATACAATTTTTAAAATTTATTATACATGTCAAAGATTCGTCATTCTATTGAGTTGTCAAGTGCATTCATTAATTAATAAATAATATAACATTCAATCGCATTAAAAAATATTTAAATGTCAGTATTATTACATATCTAAATATTAATGATCTAATATATATCTTTATCTGTCATAAATTCTTTAAGGGAGTAATATGATTTTTTTATTAGTATTGATTTTAACTTACTCTTAAATATTTTATCGGATTTTTCCATTTTTACGTCATTTGGTATTTTGTTATATATTTGTAAACATTTATAAAAAGGGCTGTTTTTGAACATTTCTAGCCGGGATGGTGGGATTTCTAGGTTATTATTTCGCCTACTACTCTTCACATGTTCAAATAGATCTTTATTTTGTCTTACGAACATGGCTAATTCCAGTATGTACACTGACGGGAGAGTGAGGATTTTTTCTTGAATATAGTAGGGTTTGCAGGAATCTCTGGGCTTTATTCTGTATAAAATACGTAGAATTTTTTTCTGCTTGATGAGCAAGTCTTTAGCATTCGTACTGTGTCCCCACATAAGCACGCCATACCGCAGCCAGGCGAATGCGTAAGCATAGTATGCGGATAAAGCACAATTGGTATTTGTATTTGTTTTTAATATTGTTAACGCATATATAAATTTAGATAGCTTTAATGTGATTTCTTCGACATGTTTTTTCCAATTTAGATGTGTATCTAGGGTTATTCCTAACAATTTGAATGTGTTTGTCTCTTCTATATTTAATTTATTGCAGATGTCTGTCAAGTCTAGTAAGGGTTTATTATACGGTTTAAATTGTATTATTTTTGTTTTCATTTCATTTATAACCAGGTTATGTTCGAATAGCCATTTTTTTGCTCCGTTGAATGTATTTGTAATTTTACTAATATTGTTTTTGTCAATTTGATGGCATTTGAATAGCAGAGATATATCATCTGCAAACATTACACAATGCGTATTAATTGTTTTAGGCAGGTCGTTTATGTAGACAAGGAACAGCAAGCACCCAATTACACTTCCCTGCGGGATTGAGCAATTGATTGTTAGTACGTCTGAGTGTGGTGTGTTTAGCTCGCCGGTACTATCATCAAGATGGTCAATTTGTACTAGCTGTTTCCGTTCAGCGAGATAGGATTTTATCCATTTGTGTGCGTTTCCTCGAATTCCTACCCCATATAGCTTGTCTAGTAGAATAGTATGAGAGACCCTATCATACGCCTTGGACATATCTAGCATAATTCCTACTGCATATTGTCTATCGTTTATGTAGTTCATTATTTCCTGGACATAGTAGTATACCGCTTGTGATGTTGATCTTTTTCTCCGAAAACCGTATTGATTCGGGTTAAGCACTTGATATTTCTCTAAGAAATTATAAATTCGATTTGTCATCGCCTTTTCATAGATTTTTGATATTACAGGTAGTAAAGCTATAGGGCGGTATTGACCAGGGTCTTGCGGTGCACCTCCTTTCTTTAAAATTGGTTTTATTTTCGCAATCTTGAGCTTGTCAGGAAAAACGCCTTCATCAAAGGATTGATTTATTAGTAATGTCAAAGGGGGGGTTAATTCTAGCATACATGTCTTAATTAATATCAATGGAATTTCGTCTATACCACTACTAAATTTATTTGGGAGTTTACGAATTATTATTTTAATTTCACTGTCAGATACTCTAGTTAGGTAGAAAGAGTTTATAGTTGGTGTTTGCACTGGTTGATGTGGTAGCGTTGAGCGCGAGTGGTTAGTTTTATGTAGATGAGTGTTTCCTACGGACGCAAAGTATTGATTGAACGTGTTAGTTACTTGGTAGGGACAGCGGATGATGCGGTTATTAGATTTTATGCTTATATTATCAATTTCTTTATTTTTTTGTTTACATATTACTTTATTTATTAGTGCCCACATAGTTTTAGTTTTATTTGTGGTAGATTTCATTTTGTGAGTCAGAAATATTCGTTTTGATATTTTTATACTTGTTTTAAGTGTTTTAGAAAATAGTTTAAAATGGCGTTTTAAGATTTTATTGTTACTTTGGTTTATTAGCATTCGAAGGCATCTCTTATGTTTGCACGATATTTGTAGTCCTTTAGTTATCCATATATTTTTCGGTTTTGGGGATAGTTTTATTACTTTTTTAGGAATATGTGAGTTTAATATAGTTTGTATTTTATCATGAAATATGTTATAATTTGTATTAATGCAATTTTTCGTTAGTATTATATCATGCCAGTTTATTTTGCTAAGGGCTTGTCTGAACGACGTCATATTTTTTAGACTGAATATTCTCTTTTCTGCATATTTTTTCTTAATTTGCTGCTGTGGTAGTAGTTTGTACTTATATATAAGCGATTTATGGTCAGAAAGTCCAAGATCTTGAACTGATAGAGTATACTTCTTATTATTTGTAAAAAGTAAATCAATACAGGATGAGTTATTTTTGGTTACCCTGGTAGGCTTGTTAACTATTTGGTAAAGATTGTACTCTAACATTTCATTTACAAGTTTTTTATAAGTGTTATTATTTTTTATAGCACATATATTAAAGTCACCGGTTATTATACATTTCTTGGTGTAGCAATGCGATGCGATTTTTGTTAGCAACTCTGTTAAGAATTTGAAGAATGTTTCAATTTCGCGGTCGGATCTGTATATTGTAATTAATAGTAGGTCGGTTATTTCCATTGCGCAACATTCTACTATATATTCTTGAGACAAGTTTATTATATCTTGTCGAGGTTTAAATTTTATCCCATTCTTGAGAAGAATAGCAACACCACCTCCTCGACGATCACTTCTACAGTAAGCTACTGAGCTGTCATACCCATTTATTTGGACGTATTGGTGTTGATTCTTCATTATCCAGGTCTCGGTCAGACATACGGCCTGGTAGTTTTGATTGTATAATACGGTCTCTAGTAGGTCTGTCTTATTTTTAATGCTCTGCATATTTTGTATCATTATACTAAAATTATTTGCGAAAGGAATTGTTGGATTTGTTTTCTTCGGTGTTGGAGCCATCCGTGGTGCCGGACACTCGATGTGGGCTTCTTCTGTTCTGGTGGTCAGCTGTTTTTCTCTTAATAATTTCGGTGGCTGGTTTTGGGTCATATTCTTTTCCGTTTATTATTAATTTATTCCCTTTCATTATCGCATGTTTTCCTTCTCTTCTTGCTTGTTGTAGGATGCTTCCCAACTCCTTCCTTTTTTGCAAGGAGTCAGAATCCAGAAATTCTTTTATATTCAGTCCGGTTTTCGAGAAAAGGTATCGGTTGCGAAGCAAATAATTTACCATTCTTTTACTTATGAGTTCAATGACGATTGGCCTCCGGTGACCTCTTCTCCCTAGTCTGGTTATCTCTTCTATATATCCATCCAGATTTACATTCATTAAATCATAGAAAATAGTGTTTACTCTATCGTAGAGTTCGTTTATGTTTTCTTGTCTTGGCTCTTCAAGTCCATATAGGACAATTTTTTTACTGATATCCATAGGCGCAGATTTTTTTATGTAGCTTGTATCTACCCGTGTGTTTTCTAATTTGCTTCTCAATTGATTGCATTCAGTTTCCAAGTGTACAATTTGTTTAGTCAGATTTTCAATATTACATTCCATTTTATTTTGTTTCAATGTTATATCATTAATATTGAGTGTTATTTCATTTTTTATAGTCAACATTGTCTGCTTGATTTCTTCCTGAATTAGGGATTTAATGTCTATTTTTATTTGGGAAAGGATATCCTTTTTATTTTGCTCTAACTTTTGGTCCAATAATTCACTAAATTGTTGCAATATGATGTTGGAGTCTCTACGCGTTTGCTGGTCGCTAGCTCGTGAATGCATTGTGTCACCATGGGTGCTTAGGCAGTCGTGAGTGACCTCATCAATGCTCGAGTCTTCAGTATCACTAATTTCGTTAGGTTTCGATGGTTTTCTTAATGTTATATTTGGGCTGCTGATCTGTGTAGTACAGGCTGAGCAGCGCCAATACTTCTTGTGTTCAGTAGTCATCAGATTGTAAGACCTCTTGTCAGGGACATTTGCACAGGGTAGATCATATGTTTGTTTGCATTCAATACACGTTAAATATTGCCTATTTGTAATTTCGTGGCGACATTTAGCGCATGACAGTTTACTCATTTTACTGGTTATAAGTTGGATAATATTAATAGAATGTGGTGATAAGCGCCCTCTTGTGGTGAATTGCTTAGATCGTTATCTATAGATCTTCCTTCGGATAAACTTTAATCAGCGTCCTCTGTTGGTGAATAGCTTTATATATATAGAAGGCAATCAGCGACATCTATGCTCCAGTTTGGATATTTTTAACGCCATCTATGTTATCCGCCGGGAGTTATTATGTACGTAGGATGATGTTTATATGATGCAGCGCCATCTATTGTTGAGTAGCACGGGAGAGGTTGTCTTAACGGCAGTTTTTGAATATAAATATGCTTGTTGCTATCGTAATTGACTTGATATAAACTGGGAAACCGTTTTAATATGAGCACGTTTTAATTTGCTTTGCGGGGATGCACTTGTTTTATAGTTTTAAATGTCAAACACTTTCTTTTGTTGTTTTTTGTCCACATAGGCTTGTTCGAGATATTTTTTGGATTTTTACGCACAAACTTGATTTTTTTTGTGAAGAAAACACTATCACTGTCTATTTGTAACTCTGTCCACAAAACACAGCTGCTTTTTCACTAGAATATGTACTTTTTATATTTTTAAAAACCGAGAGATACGTCCTCAATGTTTACTTTATGCGCCCTCTAGCGGCGAATCTACTAAATCTATCAAATATCCACATGAATACCGGCATTTATTATTAACAGTAACCTCTTTGACCGGAAAACAAAACAAAACTTTGAATTTTCACATATTCTATTTTTTTATTTTTCTTATACCGCCAAACGACCATTTTATTTTTCAGTAAGCAAGTGTTCTTCGATAAAAACAACTGAATTAAGAAAAAATCTGAGAGATACCTCTAGCGTGGTCCTGCCAGGATTCTTTATCAAAATTCAAAGAATAGTTATAAATTCGAATTACTGGTGACTAGCAGGGTAAGTTTAATTACAAAATTATTGATACTTCAAAAATAAAATAATACTTAAACAGATACATTCAAAATATTTTTATATTAATTTGTGCACTCTTAATACTCTATAACTCAAGAAATTAATGTTTGAAGTAAATAGAAACCTCTGTGGTTTATCAGCCAGGGCACCACTGTTAGAACTATTTCTTTCTTTTGACAGATTTATAAAACTGTTCACAGTTTTGTGGCGTGTAGAAGGGCTCAACATAGGGCAATACTATTATAATAGTCTTAAGGAATAGCAAATCATCAGGGGGGTGGCCTAAGGGGTAAAATCAAGTGGGTCGCATGCTCGTTGCCTACTTAATCAGAAAAAATAAAACCACAATAATATGCAACAATTCAAATCTTTACTTAATTAAGGAATTTTATTACATTTTTATAACATATTCGTGAAAGACCAGTCCAGTTATATCTCCTAAATCTTTAGAAAAATATATCATAAAATGATAAAAATAAAAGGTTTGGTGGTCCAGGGAATTCATGTCAATCAGCAGCAGATCACAACACGACTCCTTCACCTTTACATCCAACTCCTGCTTGAGCTAGGAACCTGCGACCGCTCAGTTTTAATATCGTCGATGAGCTGCAAAACCTTTATTTTGAAGGTCCTCGTTTGCTGCTCGGACATATTTCTGAATTCTGGGAGGAGACTTAAGAAAAAATACTTCATATGCTCTTTCTCGCCATGGTATACGACAGTTCGCTCAGATCTTGCTTTTAAATGATCAGGCACTGAGAAGTCTTCGCTAGATAGTCGTCTAAGTCGTGCTGTGGATGGTTGTGGGTCGGGTGAGTGTAATTCTACATTGGCTTGAGCCTCATCATCTTCGTTCCATGACGAATGTGCTTGTGAAGACGATGGCTCATCTTCATCTTCCGAAATCTCACTATTTTCGTCCTTTATCTCCACTGGGCCATCATCTTGGGCCATAGCGTCCTCGTGAAAGATAGACTCGTCCATTGGCTTGGTGAACGGTAAAATGAAGTTCAGATATCTACTTAGGTAGTACGTTCTCTTCGGTTTAGCATTTCGTGATGGTTTAAAACTGCGTCGAAACGTCGATCTTATGTTGCGCCATTTGTCTTTGCACTCAGAAACTGCAAAACAACCCAAATTCATAAATGATTCTATAGATTAATTAAATGGTGATTAGAAATATTTACATAATTTTAAAAACGCAATCAATGATAATATAGTTAAATTTGAATAAGTATTGAATAGTTAAATTTGAAGTCCGAAATTATTCTATAAGCGTCTTAATTCATAATTCCTTAACTTAAATGAGCCCTACAAATGACTACTGAAAAGACATAAGAATATTAGAAAATGACACTAACATAATAAAAAGTAACTGCGTTGCAGTTTAGAATACGGTTACATTTATTTGTGCTCCTTTTTAAAATTGCAAATGTAAATCACGTAGATTTGCGAGGATTGATACGTAATTAGATGAAATATAAACACTTACCCTATAAAGATACTATAGAATATAACAGCAATAATCTACGTTGCCATGAGCCAGCGCAAAAATGAAATTCAAAACCCACCTGGCATTTGTACGTTTTCCGAAACTTTCGACCAGGCTTCTTCCATTTCCTCCTTCATGCCGTACTGTGGCAATGTTGTATTGTAGAGGCATTCGTGTTTTTCGACCTCCAACACAAGTGTGACGTGAACATCGCGCTCCATCACGACCGCCTTGTCGCGCGGGACGCGGCAAACTGAGTGAACACGACAGAATAAAAACCACAGAGTAGAGAATTTTACCGATCGAACTCATGTACCAGGCTATTCGACATGCATGCGGTATTCCGATTAGATCACATTCACGGAACAAGAAAAAATTGTCACATTCAGAATAAGGATATTCCGCGTAAAACTGCTAGTCCGCTCGGAATATAGAAATGCGTTGCCATAGAAAATTTTATGACTACACCTGCTCGCAACATCTTCAGAGCGGACTAGCAGTTTGCTGCGGACTACACATATCTACATTTTCGACACAAATCCATTTCTTACTACTTCACTATTAAGTTAGCGTCTTTTATTTTCCTTACTACGAAATCAAACAACAATAATAAAATAGTTAACTTTATGTATCTTACTTCCAGTCGTTGTAGCGTGGATAATAGTGATTTTCGTAGTTTCAGTACTTCTGAATTCTGAATCTTCTGAAGTAGATTCAGATCTTATCGATTAAAAAAGGGTAAACAAATATTTTATATTACTAAATACTTAGGACATTTCTTTAATTTTCAGCAATGGCGCCTCGCCAGGACATCATAGTGCAGCCCAATAGAATCCAAGTGGAGCAGACAAGGCCGCCACCCCCTCCAGCCCCAGGGCGTTTCCAGCGACCCCCACACGACAACCCCACTGTATACCTTGATAGACCCCAAAACGCGCATAGGAATAACACCACAGTACAACGTCAACGCACAAATGTTTAGTTGTAGGTAATCTGTTTCTGCCTTTATATCGTAAGTCATTAATCTATTCGCAGCTTAATACAGTATAGACTGCGAACTTATATTCAGCATGTATAGAAGACAGGAAATTTACATGCAATCCACATAATATTAAATGATTGTGCATTAATGTACATCATTAAAATACAACAAGTGTGCTAAGAGGTTGAACACAGTTGAAAAAGTTAAGTTGACTAAGGTTAAATCCAAAAAAATATAGTTTTAGTCAACGTCTTTTTCCTCACGATTAAATGAAATATGATGGTTTTAAAAATCTCCTCTAGATATGATAAACGGAAACATTCTTATAACTGGAAATTGAGAAAAAAAATATAATATATTAATAACTAAGAATGAACTAAAAAAAATAATAGATGAGCCGGCGGTCGCATGTTTTATCAATTATTGTCTAAAATTGGTTATCAATGATGAATATTAAAACAATCATATCTATTTTCTAAGTGTCAAAGACATCAATAACATTTTCCTGTTTTTATCAGACGATAACCATAAACTGACTTATCTAGAACACACAAAAGTATGTAAGGATAGGATAATAATACACTTACCTCCTATTGACGCATAATAGATAAAATGTGAGTGCGTACTTGTTTACGTAAACAAAAAGTTAATTCTTTTTATGCTTTCAAATTTTAATTGAACAAACGGCCAATTGTAGACGAAAGTTACAAATAAGTTATGTTATATCGACACACGCAACTCCTCTAACAATACACTCTAAGAAAAACAAAAGAAAATCTACTTTGGCAACCCGCGTGACGCACGAATGGTCCCGGGTTCAATCCCCGGCCAGGCAGGGGCTAAAATGTTAAATGTTTCTGTTCTGGGTCTGGATGTTTTTGTATTTATCTATGTATGAGTCTATAGCACTTACGACACAGGCAAACCTAGTGTGGAGGTGAGTGCAGAAAGCGTATTTTTTATCGGTTTAAGATAAGAACTAAATGTTCTGCACTGTATTGTTACCTTTATTAGATAATAAGAAATATATTATTTTTTACATTAAGAATATTATTAACCGAAGTACATAACAAATTGATTTAGACAGCGATTAGATTTAATTATAATTTATTGAAATAATATTTAGGATTATTAATAAGTAACCCTGTGCAATAAGAATTGTAAGTTCCGTATTAAATATTTATGATAGTAATTATTATTTTTACTTATAACCACCTATACTTTCATTGGGAAGGTAAGTTAAAATAATACGTATTCATTATCAACCATAAATTGTAAATAAAACAAATATTTTAAAACATTATTTATTGTAATATTTTTTAAAAATATAATTGTCTTCATTCATAAAAATAACACTTCTGTTTTCCACAAGATTTGGGTTTACTTACACAAGGTGGGGTGTTCGGATTTCATGATTATAGCAAATCTTAAAAGTAAGAAATCTCAAAGGTTTATGGCAAAGTACGGATCCGCATTTAACCAGAGTGGTGGATTATGGCCTAATACTTCTTATTCTTAGAGGAGCCTCGAGCCCAACGATGGCACGATAATTGGGCAATGATGATCATATGGAACTAATGTAAAAAAATAATTTCATATTTTCCCAGCATATGTCTAGTATTTCTGAATAGTTTTCGCCCGCAGCTCCGCCTGGAAATCGGTTACCACGTCTAACAGTATCCTATGTTCCATGTCATGAAGTATATTTATGCCAATTTTCATCCAAATCTGATCAGCCGTTTTTGCATGAAAGAGCAACAAATATCCATCCATCCTTACAAAGTTATAATATTTTAGCAAAGGGAGATCTCCCGCCGGGCTAGGTAATCATGCCCGGGGAGCGGCCGTGCTCCGACAGTCTCAGTTCGGAGCTTGTATATATGCAAGATGTTTAGAAAACTTCAATAGTGTGATTCAGCAGCACCATCTCTTGATGAGTAGTGGGAAGTACCTACAATATTGTTAATATTTGCAGCAGTAACTCAATTATCTGCCTTGTAACATGATACAGGCACCGAGCAGGTCGGACACAGCCCGAAGGCGACCCCAAACTGCCGAGACGCAGTTAGTGACTGAAATAAGAATTAGACAGTTACTAATATCTGGTGTTACTTTGTTGAACAGCTATAAAGTTATGATATAAAAATTGACCAAGTGAAGTGTCTGCTGTACCACCAAATATTAATTTATTTCTTTATTTTTATTTTTACTTTTTGTTATAGCGGCTCACATTATACATACTTTATAAGAACTTCTAGTGTCTATCTATTACAGTTCTAGAGATACAACTCAGTGACAGACGGACAGTCGGACAGACAGTGGAGTCTTAGTAATAGTGTTCTGATTTACTTTCTGGGTATGGGATCCTAAAAATACCATACGTACCCCATACAAACAGTTCTCATGAAAATAAACTCCACACTTGGGGTTTTTGCAGGGCCTTGGCACCTTATTGTCGCCGGGGAACTCCGGATAGAAGCAAATGGCACAATCTGGCACTTTCATAGGCACTTGGTTTGGCACTGGTGCAGGAGTGCCCGCTAGTGCCACATCCCCACTCAATGAATCTGTTAAGGCAATTTGAAATATTACAAGACCATGTTACATTTGAAGTGCCACAAAAAGTAGGAAGGTACCATTGTTACACCAGATTATTAATCTGGAATGATTGATTTGATAATGCCTTGGAAAAATATGTCAACCTTACCAGACCTTTCAAACCAAGATTTAAGGAACACTCTCTTTGTATCTGTGGCCAACCTTAGATAGGAATCTAATCTTATCTGGGCATGTCCCTGGGCAGCATTAGCCACTTACGATCAGATGGATTGGATGCTCGGTTGTTACTCTATTATAACTAAATACAGGTGTTCTTGATACTGCTGTCATTAGACAGAAGTAAGTGGTGCCGCGTGCCGTCGATCCACAGAGGGTTCTAACACCTTCTAATACTTTTCAATCGAACAGATGGCGCTATATTTTTGTGACCGAACAACTACAGTTCAGTAGTAGACATAAAATCAAACTTACTTATTATTTTCCTAACGTTAGCAACAACGTCCGCGTCATGGTCCCAGGCCTTAAGCATGTCTTCGAGTTGGCGGTTCTGCTGTCTGTACTGACCAACGAGACGCAAGTCCCTCACACTACCATCCGGAGACACCTCCAGACTCAGCCAGATGTTTTCAACTGTAATAAATACAAGTCATGACACTACCTCGGTGGTAAAAAAATATGGTTCCAGCTTTAAGTGTAAAACAGTTCTGTTTTATGAGTGAGTTCTGATGGTAATTTTGTAGGTGGTAGAACCCTTTGTAGTTCGACTCCGGCGGCACCACCGCCACATCTATTTCTACCTCAAAACAGTAGTGTTAAACGCTGCTGTATACCGGTTTCAAGGGTGGGGTAAGGAAGACATGCTTTTCCGAGATGTTCCAGCTAGTTCTCAGGGGTAGCGACGCATCTGAGGCCTACCTCAGGTAGGAATATCTAATCTAGATAGGAATATCTGGGATTGATTACCAATGTCCATGGACGGCAGTAGCCTTTTACCATCAGGTGGACCGTATGCTCATTTACTTCCTTTATATTATAAAAAAAATTGGTTATAGATGTCCATTGACAGAGACCACTTACTATCAAATGGTCTGTAAAAACATGATCAATATTATAATACTTTTCTGAAGCATTCCAGCCTATTCCTTAAGGGTAGCGGCGCATATGTAGCCAACCTCAGGTATGAATCTAATCTTATTGGAAGTTGATTACAGATGTCCATGGACGGCACTCGCCACTTACCTTACTTAAAGGTAGTAGAAGCCTGTGGTTCGACTCCGGCGGCACCACCACCACATCTATTTCTGCCTAATAACAGCAGTGCTAGGCGCTGCTGTGTTCCGGTTTGAAGGGTGTGGTAAGGGAGACAGACTTTTCCGAGGCGTTCCAGCTTAGTCCTCAGGGGTAGCGGCGCATCTGTGGCCGACCTCAGGTAGGAATATCTAATCCTATCTGGGGTTAATTACAGATGTCCATGGGCGGAAGTAGACACTTATCATCAGGTGGTTGGCATGCTTGTTTACTACTTCAATATTATAAAAAAAATTGGTCTTAGATGTCCATCGACCACAGTGACCACTATGAAATGGACTGTAAAAACATGATCAATATTTGAATGCTTTTCCCGAACATTCCAGGATATTCCTTAAGGGCAGTAGCGCATATGTGGACAATTTTAGGTATGAATCTAATCTTATCGGAAGTTGATTACAGATGTCCATGGATAGCTGTTGCCACTTACCATCAAGAGCACTGTAAAGACATGATCAAAATGATAAAACACTAACTTAAGGCAATAATCCTCTTGCCATCCTTATAAGTGGGACTTACAGGCTCCAGCACTGTACAGAACTCCTGTATTCTATCAAGGACATTGAGGTAATTCTCCAGACTCCTCACTTGTCTCTTAAACATGTTTATTGCCTCATTTAATGACCTGCAACATTATTAAATGATTTATTATTACAAGCATTAAAGTATATTTGAACTTTCTGAGGTATTCCTAGAGTAATGTGTACATAATTATGAAAACCAAAGGGGATACCTGTGGGTGCACCCCTGGAATTTCAACCTCTCTAAATTGAAGAGTTGAAATTCAAACCAGTAGAATATTACTGCTTCAACATATATCTTACAGGGGCAGAACACACATTTTGTCGAAGAAGACTTCTTCAATATTTAGAATTGCTGTATGGTAGGAATAGCAATTGAGAGAGAGATTAACGAGAGCCGTTTTTATGAAATAGGGCTCTTTTATATAGGTGCAAAACTAGTATGGTATGTATACAAGGTTAATCTTATATATAAAATTCTCGTGTCACAATGTTAGTTACCATACTCCTCTGAAACAGCTTTACCGATTTTCACCAAAGTTTATATGCATATTCAGTAGGTCTGAGAATCGGCTGATATCTATTTTTCATACCCCTAAGTAATAAGGGTTGTTCACCCTTAACATTTTTTTATTTATATGGCAACACGTTTGCCGTCAGCTAGTAGCATATAATAATAGGTGGACTGATGATAGCGCAAAATCGTTAGATACTGAAGATACTACACCAGTTAGAGTAGCGGAAAATAGGCCTGCCTATCCAGCAGTGGACCTTAAAAACTAATGGAATGATAAGTTATTTCCGATTACCATCAAATTGACTGCATGTTCATTTGCTACTGATATAGAAGCATGATTTAACAAGCAAAGATATCTGTATAAAATACCTGCAAACTAAATTTTGTATTCCCCACGGCACACTCGCTTCACTTATTCGCAGGTCCATTAGGCCCACATACTGTACACAGACCTTGTGTTGTCTACCTCTAGAATCTAAAATAACACACTTAAGCTCCCTCAAAGTTTTCCCAAAGTCCAAAGTAGCTTCGGATCTAGGAATCGTACTAATTTCATTCATAAAATCTACGTCGATATCTACCGCATTTACGTGTTTTATCCCGATCTCATTAGTAAACAGAACATCGAAACGATCAAGGAAAGCCGGCAAAGTCGTGTATGTATCATTTTTAAACAAATCATTTAGTATTTCGTCATTTAAATCCATATTAAAATCCTGAAATTCGCGCTAATAAAAATAACATTTGTTATTATCAGTTCCTATGCAGTCTGTAACATTAATGACATTGACATTTGAAAATGTCTAATGTGACAGGCAAAAGACAAATTCAAAGTCTACGCGCTGTACAAATTTACGTATGCCTGTTCAAAACTTAGTTAATTAGGTGAACTTAATATTCTAGTAAATTATTATTTTAATTATTAGTATTTTATGAAGAGATATTACTTATAAGAAAATGTACAATAGAAATAAAATTTGTCACAAAACAGTTCCGATTTCTTAAGATATTAATTGCTAACAATATTTATATCCACAGTCATCTTACTTTACAAATAATGCACTGTTTGAGCCATGTTTTTTTTTATTTCAACTAAAGTTCTGACATCAATATTAATAGGTATGGTGGCCCAAATTAATTTATTTATTTGATCGTAGGAATTGAACAGCCCTTGGCATAGACAAGTATAATAAGATTCGATAAAGAATGAATTAAAAAATGGTGGCATTTGTATATGTATCTCGCTCACACGTTGTACAAAGAGAACTTGCAGCTTATGGACAGAGGTACCCTCTTTTCACAATTTTTTACGAAACCCAACATTATACGTCACAAGGATTTTCCATCTCATGGCCATAGATTAGTAAAGATACTTCGCCGCCTTGAAATTGAATGAAGCCACAAACGGCTTATTTTAGTAAGTTCTTTTTTTGAATTCTTGACAAATACAAACATTTTTAGAGAAAATTTACGAATAAATAACTAATACTGCGTAATTTACATAATAAATAAATATTTATTTCAAATATTTTAGGGACATTTTAGCACGCAGACGTGGCAAAACTTTTTTACGCAACTATTTCAATTCTCAAAACTGGGTACATTTTCTTGTTAGGAGTGAGTAATCTCTACTAATCTATGCTCATGACATTAATTATCCGTAAAGTACGTCTTAATATCGTCAATACTGACTCTGTTATATATAGGGTGAGTACATTATATTATTTACTTTATATGAAAAGCATACGTACATGTATGTAATATATTTACGCAAAATATATACTGACAATTCATAAATGAATATGCACGCAAGCAACTTATACATAAACTTTAAAATACATTTCTTTTGTGGCGTCTGATTAGTATCTTATGTTTTTATGTACCTACACAATATATGCAACTATTTTGTATCGATAATTTGTTGTTTTGAAACCTATCTACGAGTATATGTGTACTATGTAATAAAGTTATTTATTTCTTTCTTTCTGTCAATAGGCAATATTGTTGTTTAATTCTTATCGTGATATGAAGTAAAAATATGTGAAATATGTCTTCTTGCGCAGAAATGTATAAAATGAATTAAATTCATTCGATTGCGTCGGCATCAGTGCATTTAATTTTGCCTTATAATACTAGTCGTGCTGGTTTGAAATGTTGGTTTAGACTTTAGATAGACATACTAACGCGTTCTTCACTCACAGCCCCACACTAGGATTACCTGTATCGTGGTCTATGGACGCACCCAAAGACGAATACACAAACACCCAGACCCAGAACAGATATCTAAATTCATAATTCAGATCTGATCTGTCTGGCCGGGGATCGAACCCGGAACCTTTTGCGCGTCAGACCGGTATAGTGACCGCTCCGCCACGCGGGTCGTCGTCACGCGGGTATTTATAAAATGTATGTATATATATACTAATACGAAGGTGGGGGTTTTAAAGGTGGTAGTATCCTCTGTGGTGTGACTCCGGTGTCACCACCGCCATACCTATTTCTGCCTATTAACAGCAGTGTGCTTAATATTCCTGTAATTTGGTTTGTAGGGCGTGGTAAGGGAGATATACTTTTCTGAGACATTCCAGTTTAGTCCTCGGGGATTGCAGCGCATCTGTGGTGGACCTCAAGTTAGAATCTAATACTATCTGAGGTTGATTACAGTGTCCCTGGGTGACAGTAGCCATTTACCACTAGGTGAACTGTTGCTCGTCTGCTCCTATATAACATCTGTATTCCTATATAACATCTGTGTATTACATTGAAAACTCGTGTACGTACAATACGGCAAACCTCCGTGGAACAAGCGATGTTAGCGGTCTTAATTTACTTATAAGCCCAGAGCTAAATACTGTTATATAAATCTAAATGGTAGATGGCTTTTATTGCAAATATTCCTCTACAATCAATTAGTATATAAAAAATAATCGTACAAAATACAAAATATTGTGGAAAATTCGCTGCTGCGATAAATATATATAAGGGCGTATTCACCAAATCTAAAAAAATGTAAATACATATTTTATTTTATTTTATAAAGATATAAATATGTACTTCGATAAAAGGGCTACATTTGCAACCCTTTTAAATATAATAATGATAGAATCATAATTATAATAACAGCTATAATACATAAAAATTATCACCTTCTAATAAAACACATACCTATTTGATTTAATCCAAAAATCGAATTTGATAATGGACGCAGGCACTATCTATGTAGAGCTACATATCATTCAACATAAAATAAGTAGTAAAAAGTAATATTATTTATAACCACGTAATATTTTCCGCTTTATTACATTTGAAAAATGGCTACATAAAGTAGATAGGTACCTACTGACTAACCCATAATTATCTAACGGTTTAACAGTTAGTAATTTTATGATAATTCAATAAACAGAGCCTTTTCTAAGTATAGTTGTTTACAGTGTCGCTCCAAAACAGGTGTCATTATTCCCTCACATAATTGATTGGCAACAAGCAGTAAAAATAAATATGGCGATGGCGGCAACTCGGCAAGTGGCGTGCACGGAGCGGCAACGTCGCACGATCGATCCGTGAAAGCATCGTTTCAAGTTTTCTTATTTCGATCCCGCTATACTTGGTTCGTTGGAGGAAACTTGTGAACTCTACGTGTACAAGATAAGGTTTATAGTTGCTAGCATTACGTTATCGTGAAATGCAATAAGTAATCTCGCTTTTGGGTGCCGGGTGGCAACTGCTTTGAGTCAAATTTGACACTTTTAAGTGAGTACTTATAATACAAATATAAACAAAAGCCAGCCAGCCAGTCACATTTTGGTTGTCTTTAGCTAAAATGATTCAACGTTTAAGGAAATCGTATAAGAAAGTAATAAAAGCTACGAATTTTCTAGAAAAAAGTTCTCAAAAGAGTATCTATCTACTCTCTAACAACCAGCACTTGCGTGGTAGATTGTAGCCTAAATTCTTCTCACTTTTTGAAATCCACGCCCGGTCGTGGGATAATAATGTCTTATTTCATAAAAGTAGGTATTAAAACGAGCCTATTTAGTTTTTAAATCCTAAGTAACATTCAATTGACATTTGATAATGCGATGGTAATCCGTATTCAAATTGTTATACAATACAATAGAGCCGGTGTTACTAAGCTATTTTTTATAAACCCCTGAATGATAGTATGAATTCGACACTTCGAATCACATTGTCACTTTAAATTTATTTATAAAGCGAAGTACATAAAGATCATCAACTGGAAAATTCCCCGCGTATTTTAGATAAAAAATAATATAGACAATATACAAAAATGACCAGATTTATCATTAATTTTTCCTCTTGGCTATTTCTAGCGTGAAGCGTTGAGTTTGTGTGAAAGGACGTGGATGCTGGTTGACTTACATGTGAGGTGACTATCTATCTTAGTTTTCAGTAACGCATATGTTACGTATGATAGGCTTCAGGTAAAGCTTCTGTTCTATATGGAGTTGGTTACAAGTGTCTATGATTGACAGTGACTGCTTACCATCAGACTAGCTGCATGCTTATTTGATACTTTATTTAGTATTATATGCCTAAAACACTAATCTTTACTACTAATCATCGAACAAGATGTAAAATCAAGATATTAAAATATAAATTTCGAGTTAAAAATACCTACGAGCGTAATACGCAATGCGACATTCTAAAATTATATTGGTACTGTACCAAAATCTAAATTCCGCTTTAAAATAAGGTTTTCATGCCATCTGTCCAAATTTCCTCATTTGTCCTACTTTGGAAATGGTCCAGGGAACGCCCTTGACGGTTCAAAATGACTGGACAGTGATGTAACCAAAAATATAATTTTCCTATGCAATTTGAAGAATAACTCTGATATAAAGAACATTCGAGGAGAAAGATTAAATATTGTGGCCCTAAATATTTATCACATCCATTTCTAAATATGTAATAATGAAAATTCATGCAATTGTAGTTCCAACACTAACTATTGACCTCGCCTTAAACAAAAAAGTTAAGACCATCCACTATACTCCCATTTTTGAAATATTATAGCCGAAATTTCTGATAAAACTTATCTTTAAGCTAGTCAAATTCGAGGGGCTTTAAAATTTAAACGAATCTTTAATTTATACAATATTCTACGTCCGGTTTTTACCTCTAATGAACCCCTAACATGCACACAGAACACATTCAAATTTATAAATAAGTAAATATAGCTAGAGTCATCAGAACTATTACTGATATACTCCTAAGTACGCTTGCTATTCCATCATTGTTATCACAAACATTTAGGGTCCTTAAACCCTCCTCGGACTGGTATGGAACTTTGTGCCATACGTACCAACAATTTTACATTACATACAACAAATTCTCTACAGCCTTTTTACCCCTTAATCCATCAAAGACATTCGTAGCGCACTGCGCACTTCCAACTTGTTTGAGTTGTTTACAATTCCGCTCTACACAAACACATAGACAAGTAAAAGTTGTGTCTCAGCCCGACAACATCTCAGAACTCGTTCGGGCTGGCTCTGGAAACCTTGATCTCAGGCAACAGTAAGCACGACGTAGGTGTTCTAAGCTAGGCTTACTGGAAGTACTTGGGGCTGTGTCCATGGATACGTTTGGGCCGGCGAGATATTGATATTAATAAAATTTATCGTATATCATGATTAGGATTCGTTCCAGGTAGTATCATTAAAAATATGCCATAAACTAAAGATAGTCGTAATATATTCCATGTGGTTACATTTTCATTTCAATTTTGAATAAAAATCATACATATAAAAGTACAACAACTTGTATAAACTTATAAAAATCTGACAAAAGTATGTTATTATGGATGTCAAGGTCCGTGCTAGCTTTGGAATTTGACCTCAAAGTGCTTAAGTTAAAATACAATATGCGTTTAGATGCATAAACAAAGAAATAGACATTGTAACACACACAAACGTATTAGATAGATGTAACATTAAATTTGTTTTTCATAAAAATATTAGCGAAAGCAAAATGTCGGTTCAACATAAAGCGTGTAGTGGAAACAAACTTTACGTAGACTTAGAGCAGGTATGCGTAGGTATAGGATGGAGACTGGGTCGGTCATCCCGACCCGAGTTACAAAGTAGGCGAGAGTAAGGCGAAAACACACCGACGTTCATTCTTGAGCAAATACGATTTATATTTATTCAATAGGATAAACTATGAATGCTCGATGGATAGAAGAAAAGACGAATTCACGGCAAAGGGCTTTTGGTTAACAAAAAATCTTGATTAATAAAAATAAAGTAGTAAAGAATCTTGAATTAACAGTTATACCGTATACATAATACGGTATAAACTGCATTTGATTAAATTACGATATTGTTTTGAAGTTAATTAATAAACATTCACTTACGTTTTTCTTCATTTATATATTCTTTATTGTAAACCTAGTTGTTACAAAGGGCGAACTTATTGCCTAGTGGCATTCTCCACCAAACAACCTTTGGTGATAACGAAAAGTTGTGGTCGATGTTACATTTTAGTAACTGGAGAGAGAATACTATACCAAAATAATATGTACATTTATATAAAGTGAATCTGTGCCCGTAAATCAACAAATTTCCAGTTCAATAACTTATAAAACTAAAGTTATACGCTATAGATTCTAAAAACTTGCATGCATTGTGCCAATTTTATACAAGCTATGAACAGTTCACATGTAGAAACAATACATAACAAAACATAATGTAATCATTCCGTAGCTTCTTACAATACGCAGCCATATACCATTTTACTTGTCGGTATTTTATTTAAATACAGCCATCACCTCGATAACTTTGTTCAAAGAGAAACATTTATTACGTAAAAAAATATTATCCGGATTATGTTAAGAACACGTGTTTTTTTTACAAATTCTACAACTTTCTATTTATCTTTTCTATGTGATATATTTTACTAGTAAAACAAATGAACCTACTTTATAATTAATTGAATACTACACAAAGTATATTTTAAATCAAATTCACGTACAATATATGTTTTTGTTTCAAAATGTTCATTAAAGTTCATATAAACTCGTTAAAATTACGTAAGACATAATAAGCGTATTATATACGCACGAACAATTTAAAAATATTTAAAAACATCCGTTCACAGCTCAACGTGTAGCAATTTGAGAAATTCCACAGAAAATGCAATATCTCATGAATCTCATGATTAATGGCGCAAATAATCTAATGGCGCAGTGTACCGCCGTCCTTACAGTGCGACGTTGCCGCACCGAACGCGGCCATTGCAAGGCGAGATCGTGCTCCGTGCTCGGCGCTCGAACCAGAACGGCAGACCCACCAGAACCGCAGTAGCGGTCGGCGAGAGTGGTTATGTCCTGCGTCGCTTTGATTATTGCAATTTTACGTATTCGAACACGATGATATGAGATGCATGTTTTTAAATACTTTTCAGCAGATAAATAGAACGAGAATTTTAGCTGTTCTGAACTAAATTAAATGCATTTTTATAGCTTCATACGTAAAATAGGGTACGTAGTAGGTAGATAGCCAACGTATTTACACATAAAAGTAATAAACCGCTTGCAGAGCAAATCGTCTTATTTAAAACTCAGTAGCCTAGAATAAAGTTCAGGTTCTATATTTATGTTTTATTATCAGTCCCTTTTTGGAACAACTACGTATACAGAGTTAAAAATGTTTGTAATTGTGAATCTAGTCATGTATTACAATTTGTAAATAATAAAATGAAAAGTAATAAAGTCGTAATTTGAATGCGATAGCACCAATTTCGGTCTAAAAAGAGTGGTAAACGTATTTTGATTTGAAAAGTGTGGTAAAACAGACGCAAGAGACGTCCTTTCTTAGTCCTTCAATCCTATTTGAGGTTGACTACAGACCATGGGCGGTAGTGACTATTTAGCATTTTTTAATATAGAAGTAGCAGACTAACGAGCATGCAGTCACCCATGTTATGCTACCACTGCCGCCCATGGACATGTGTAATCAACTCCAGATAAAATTAGATTCCTACTTCGGTAACTGTACGGCCACTGCCAATGAAAACTAGGTTGAAAAATCTCGGAGAAGTATGTCTCCCTTACCACACCCTTCAAACCAAAACACAGCAGCGCTTAAAACTGATGTTATTAAGCAGAAATAGGTGTGGCAGTTATGCCGCCGGAGTCTAACCACAGAGGGCTCTACCACCTCCAAAAGAATTTAATAATAGAGAGGTCGTGTGTATGATCTAATATGTTGCAAATATACTTACATGAAATATATTTCGTCCTAAAGAATTGGACCCAGTGAAAGCGCCATTTCTATATCCCAAGGTTACCAGCCTAACGACACCGTAAATAAAGTGCTGCCAACATAAAAAAGATAAATAGACCGCTTTCACGGCCAAACTTCTTTCAATTCTTTGAAAGAAACAATAATTACCTTTTTATTGTTAGAATTGCTTTTTGCGTAGACTAACTTCTCGTATAAATATTTCATATTATTTTTCTTCCGAAGTTTATATGTAAGTTACTGTATCAAGTTCGAAATTACTATATTTTTATTATTATTTGTTATAAAAGATTTTTTTTCTAACGTTTGCAGTTAGTCTCTCGCAATTTTACACCACAAATATTCCATTCTGTGTATGTTCATAGAGCCTTTTTTTATCTATTTAATTATATTAACATATTGGTGAGTACTTTTCACCATGCACCCTATCTTCCATTGCTAGGTTTACAGATGTTCATGGGCAGTAATGGCTGCTTAATATTAGACGGATCACACGCCGCTTCCATTTTACTAACCACCTAAAATATGTTATTTCACAGTTCCCAAAAGTAACAGCGTATGTTTGCTCAATTTTAAGAAGGTCAGCTAAAGGATCTAACAATTTCCATCCATTAACTCTCGGTCCACTATTGCACATGCCACCCGCAGACCACGGTATATGATTGACTTCACATAGGAAGCTGCCTGGCTGCCTTACTCCTTAATTGAATACTTCCAAAGCTAGAACTAATGCAGTACTACTGCCACAACTATTTTTAAAGTGAAGCGGGTCTTGCGTTTCGGTGAAAGATTGTGGAGGCAGGCTGATATACAGGGTGTCCCGTAAGTACCACGACAAACTTGGGGAGAACATAGGTGAGGGTCTGACCTCTCTGGGAAAAAAAATTTACCTTAATAAAAGTGTCACCGTTTTTGCACTATCAATTGTTTTAGATTTTTTGAGAAATTCAGCCCTCTTCATCTTCTTTCGTTAACTGCGTGTACAAATTTGGTGATGCAGTGTTTATTTTTTTTGTTAAATACTATCAGATAGTTGGTCTATCATATTGAAATGTAAATTGGTTAAAAGATGTAAAGGAACCATGAAAAAAATGGGGATATTTTTAGATTTTAATTTTTTTACTATTTTTCCCTCAACTTTGACTCGTCGCGGTGAAAAAAAAATGTAGTGGACTATAAGTGTACGTTGTGCCAAAAAATATGTCCAGTTAATAGAGATTTCAAAAAGGTACCACACTTACTATTTAAAGTTGAAGAAAAAAAGTTAAGGCCGTTTTTGCATGAAAGGGACTGAAACCAACTAAAACGTAAGGATAGATTTTTTATTTAAGTTACGGTTTCTACCGACTCACGACGTGTCAGGCAGTACTAAATCACATTATTACCTAGTTACACACTTAAAAATATTATTCTTCATTTGTAAAAAAACAATTTCGTAACTAACTAGCAAACAAAGTATTACAATTTATAAAGTCAATTTTTACCTACTTTGAAGTGTCGTTTCGAAGTGAAACTTCGTACATGTATGTAATTTTAATGACAATACCATAATTTGACATATTGGAACTGATCTGATGATGGAGCCAGGATATGGATGGTAGATCTCTTACCAATGTAGCCCAAATTAGAGCGATTTACTAAGACATGAACCATGCACCTGCTGGCTCCATCATCAGATCAGTTCCAAGATGTCAAATTATGGTATTGTCATTCAAATTACATACATTTACGAAGTTTCACTTCGAAACGACACTACAAAGTAGGTAAAAATGGACTTCATAAATTGTAATACTTTGTTTGCTAGTTAGTTACTAAATTGTTTTTTTACAAATGAAGAATAATATTTTTAAAGTGTGTAACTAGGTAATAATGTGATTTAGTACTGCCTGACACGTTGTGAGTCGTTAGAAACCGTAATTTAAATAAAAACTCTATCATTACGTTTTAGTTGGTTTCAGTCCCTTTCATGCAAAAACGGCCTTAACTTTTTTTCTTCAACTTTAAATATTAAGTGTGGTACCTTTTTGAAATCTCTATTAACTGGACATATTTTTTGGCACAACGTACACTTATAGTCCACTACATTTTTTTTCACCGCGACGAGTCAAAGTTGAGCGAAAAATAGTAAAAAAATTAAAATCTAAAAATATCCCCATTTTTTTCATGGTTCCTTTACATCTTTTAACCAATTTACATTTCAATATGATAGACCAACTATTTGATAGTATTTAACAAAAAAAATAAACACTGCATCACCAAATTTGTACACGCAGTTAACGAAAGAAGATGAAGAGGGCTGAATTTCTCAAAAAATCTAAAACAATTGATAGTGCAAAAACGGTGACACTTTTATTAAGGTAATTTTTTTTTCCCAGAGAGGTCAGACCCTCACCTATGTTCTCCCCAAGTTTGTCGTGGTACTTACGGGACACCCTGTATATGTGACCAGAAGGTCACGTGATTATCAGCCGACGTTGGACTCTCCTGAAGAGTAAGATTAGTCTTCAGGAGTATCCAAGGCATCTGTTATTGACTTCAGGTAGAACCTGTATTCTAAATGTTTGTTGCGAAAAGTTAAGTAGCTACTGCCTTCCATGGACATATGTTATCAACCCCTAAAAAGTGTGAGTTTTAACTGATGCCGGCTACAGACACGTTGCTTTGAGACCTAAGTTAGACCACTTCGAACAAGTATGTCTCCACCACACCTATATACTTATCCTAGGCTTTTAACAGCTACTTTCCTTACCCAAGGTTATATGATCGCGTGAGTTTTGTGTTTAAAAATCCCATCACCATTATAGCGCGGAAGTAGAGACTATTAAACTAAGTACCTTAGTGTTTACTCTTTAATGTTATGTTGAGGTTATTATGTAAAATATAAAGTATAAAAAGCTAATTTTCTGGGTTATTTATTATATTGGGAGTTAGGTAGGAGGTATATATTGACCCAAATTGGGCATAGTAAAAAATAAAAAGTATAAAAGGCATTTTTTTTTTTGGTAATTTAGTATATTTAGGAGATATATATTAACCCAAATAGGGCATAAACTAGGTTAAGGTTTGTTCAGGGAAGTCGCATTTAAAGTTGTTTTATGTAAGTTAAATATAATGATAAGACAGACGGGTTACCAGATGGAAAGGCCGTCGTGGCCTACGAACATTTGTAACACCAGATGAGTCGCCAATGCATGACCGTTTGAAGCAGAGATGTTTTTGCACCTCTCAAAAAGTCCGTGTCATAGCGCTCCAGAGGGCCTACCACCATCTTTTAAAAACCATCATAGTTCAGGAAAGTTTTATTTCCTCCTTAAAACAGTAAAAAATTCCGTCATACACAGTTGATCTAACTTAAACCCTTATTAATTGTTCGCTTATCCATCCATTGTATAAAACCAACTGAAATTTTGCATTATGCTTAAAAAGTTAATTATTCTGCCAAATAAGTAAAAGTATGATTAAAATATTACTGTGTTAAGAGATGATAGTAACCCCAGGAATACCTTTGGAGGCAGTTCATTCCACGAGTAGATTCGTGGTTATAACATATGCACTGCGTAGTTTATCCGATAATTGGTCGATGCTGCCTACGGTATAAAGCCATAATATAGTACAGAAGTCAAATAGTAATAGGAATATTGCAATTACGTAGTGGTAGATATTTTCAACATAAACAGACTTCTGTCTGGCCGGGAATCGAACCCGAAATGCATTTCATCTTTCGACCTTGGCTATAAGGCTTGAAGAATTCGATGCATACAATTTATGTATGGAAGTCATACTTTATACCCCAACTTGTTACGTATAAAAACTTACAAATGATCGTAAAACATGGCAGAGCCTTGCATTGTAACAATTGTTACCCATCATTTGTTATCCCTGACAGCTGCACTGCGGCAGACAGAGACGGCACTGTGCGAGCGAGACGGACAACGTCAATCAAGAAAGACATACTTGCACGGTCGTAAATACTTGAATTTGTACAGAACGTAGGAATAACTTAAATGGAGTAAAATATAGCATTTTTGAAATAAGATGATACTTTAACAAATCAATTGTAATGTGTAAGTTTGTGTAAAGGACTGAACTTTCTCTTAAGTTATAATAATATTTTTTTAAGTATCAAATGTAAACGAGTCTTTGTAACTATAAATAAATAATTAAATTATTATTATTATTATAATTATAGTGATTGGCACTATGACAAAAAATTGAAAATACTTTTTTTTATAATATACATGGAGCAAACGAACATACAGTCCACTTGATGGTAAGGGACTACTGCCGCCCATGGACATCTGTAATCAACCCCAGATAGGATTAGATATACCTTTTTTTTTAACGAGGGGGAAACCTTAAAAAGGTACCCGAAGACGTGTGAGCGACGTTGAGTTATGTGGGATTTTTACCGCACTAAAACCCCTCCCCGGTGGCCGTCCTCATCGCTTGTTGGAGAACTCCGGGATCTCCGACGGAACACAACCGGAGTCCTCCAAGCGCGATGGCCCGATTGGGCTCTGCCCTGGGAGAGCAATTTTCGCTCCTCCCAAACTTTGGTTTTGGCTTTTTTCTGGTGTTCACGACCACACATACCGCCATCCTTCCCGGGGTCGCTTACGGTTCGAGCTCCCACTCTTGTCGCCCGCAACCACGGAAACCCCCTTTTAGTCG
The DNA here is from genome assembly GCA_014595695.2 of Epargyreus clarus clarus. Lineage (NCBI taxonomy): Eukaryota > Metazoa > Arthropoda > Insecta > Lepidoptera > Hesperiidae > Epargyreus > Epargyreus clarus. The sequence continues at coordinate 205,824 of JACTTY020000024.1, forward strand.
CCTCTTACGACAGGCAGGGGATACCGTAGCCCTATTCTAGTCCCGGAACTACAGGGACAAGGATTAGATATACCTACCTAAGGTCGGCCACAGATGCGACCCCTGAGGACTAAGCTGGAACGCCTCGGAAAAGTATGTCTCCCTTACCAAAACGTTATCCTTATCCTATGAAGTTGGCTACAGATTGCTATCCATGAGAAATAAGTTAGAACGCCTGGAATAAGTTCCTAAATATGCCTCTCTTACCACACTAATATTTTTTATTCAATGCCAATATTTTTAATATTTTCACTTGCTTGACGAAAAGCGAAAATCCAGAACAAGATAAAATGTGTAAATTCCACGACATAAAAAATAATTATAATCGTTAATTATATTTTCGTAAGATCGAAAAGGAAAAGACTTCGCATTACAAGCGCTTGGCACACATCTAGCCAAGAACATTCCGGCCTCAATAGAGAAAAGAAACTAATAAGTTACAGTTACCAAAGAAGGGTTGTAAGTCGTAGAGTCGCCATTAGGAATCATTTTGTAGGATTCGTCTTTTGCGAAGTTATTCTTGTACACCAATTTTTGCCTGATAACAGCAACATTAAGCGCTGCTGTGTTCTGGTTTGAAGGGTGTGATAAGGAGACGTACATTTTGAAGGCATTCCAGCTTATCTAATGTTATTTGGGATTGATTGCAGATGTCCATGGACGGCAGTAGCCACTTACTATCATGTGGACTGAATGTTCGTCTGCTATTCTTATATTATAATAAAACGGTGACTATGACCACACCGCCCGGTTTAGAATAGATATTCTAGTTGAGAGAAAAGACGAAGCAGAAAGGCTTACAAAAACGTTCGAACTTATGTCCTCATGTCTTGCAACGCGCCTGGAGCCAATGTAACTAAGTCTAATTTTACCTCTGCTTGATTACAGATGTTCATGGGTGGCAGAGACCACATAACATCAGATGGACTGCACCCTCGTTAACTACATCTACTCCCAAGGTAATTAACACATTTCTTGCATTCACATTATTCATTATTATTTCTCAGTAATTAATTCCTGTAATTTCTCAAAGAACAAGAATCCCGACTGTAAAAAGTAATTTCTTAAAAACAGAATTTATGTAGCTTATGCCTCTCACACAATTTGGACGAATCCAACGAATCCACATAATGTTAAAATACGTCAAACCTTTTGGGCTGTAGGGTGTGCTAATGAGACATATGTATACACTCTCGCAAAACATTACTCTTAGTATTCGGTTAAGGACAATACCAGTTCTTTTACATTTTATATCTTTAATATATTGTATGGTAAGAGAGACTTACTTTTTAAGGCATTCCAGCTTTCTCTTATATTAAAAAAAAATATCCCAATCAAACGTGGTAATGTGGCAGCCCTACAGTTACTTGGCACGGCGCTGGCGAGGGCTAAACGGACAAAGAAAGCCGGAATGTCCCATCCCTTTATTCCACATCGAGCCAATTCCGTGCCTTTGTTAAAATTTTAAATTTGGTTCGCTTGTGACTTGGTGGTGGAATGCTAAATTTTACGGAAAATTTACTTTGTGCTTTAAAAAGAAATGTGGCTTAAGTTTTCAAAGACTTTTATGGTGTTTTTTTTATTGGTCCAGGTCTCATAGTGAAAAAGGGTAGTTAGTTAGTTAGTTAGTTTAGCCCATAGTTCATAGTTGGTCAACTAATGGGTAACTTAGAAGACAATAGTAACAGTGAAATTTTAAAGGTAAAAAATTCTGATGAGAAAGGTGTTTTAGGCTCTATCGCAAAAATGTATCTTGGCAGAGGCACACTATTAAGTAAACATCCGACAATTAAAACAGAAAATTTTATTTAAACTTGAAATTTTATTTAGACTTATAAATATACTCTTAGACAATAGAGAATACATACATACATGAAAGTCGAGGAAACATTTGAAAGGTGTACCCATACAAATTACTTAATTCTACTAACAATTTTCACTTATTCTAGTATCTACGTCTTAATTCTCAGAGATTAATGATGCTTAAATACCTACACGAATTCATGAAAATTCCAAAATTATCATATACTAAAACCTGTCTTGTAAAATAAGCTTTTGAATAACCAAAACCCCATCAAAATCGGGATTGTAGTTTTTGAGAAAATCACGTACATATTCGGGTAACTAAACTTATACATACTTCATATATAACGGTCGAAATCGATTAAAAACCGTTAAACAAGTTTCGAAATTAGAAGGTCACATTTAAAAATGACTTCTAACAGCAGACAGAAATACGTAACAGTATCTACGTGATGTTCGAGCCGGGAGCAGTAATTGCAGGGTGCGTGTTTCCGCGAAGGTCACCCCTCCACCCTCGCCACCCCATCCCACCCCCACCGCACCGCTCGACTACGTGTGCTCAAATGGAAACTAGATTCTATTTTAAATTAAATACAGTTTATATATTTAATTGTGCTGAATTTGCCATTGCAAGGCGAGATCGTGCTCCGTGCTCGGCGCTCGAACCAGAACGGCAGACCCACCAGAACCGCAGTAGCGGTCGGCGAGAGTGGTTATGTCCTGCGTCGCTTTGATTATTGCAATTTTACGTATTCGAACACGATGATATCAGTATGATATGAGATGCATGTTTTTAAATACTTTTCAGCAGATAAATAGAACGAGAATTTTAGCTGTTCTGAACTAAATTAAATGCATTTTTATAGCTTCATACGTAAAATAGGGTACGTAGTAGGTAGATAGCCAACGTATTTACACATAAAAGTAATAAACCGCTTGCAGAGCAAATCGTCTTATTTAAAACTCAGTAGCCTAGAATAAAGTTCAGGCTCTATATTTATGTTTTATTATCAGTCCCCTTGTGGAAAAACTACGTATACAGAGTTAAAAATGTTTGTAATTGTGAATCTAGTCATGTATTACAATTTGTAAATATTAAAATGAAAAGTAATAAAGTCGTAATTTGAATGCGATAGCACCAATTTCGGTCTTAAAAGAGTGGTAAACGTATTTTGATTTGAAAAGTGTGGTATAACAGACGCAAGAGACGTCCTTTCTTAGTCCTTCAATCCTATTCGAGGTTGACTACAGACCATGGGCGGTAGTGACTATTTAGCATTTTATAATATAAAAGTAGCAGACTAACGAGCATGCAGTCACCCATGTTATGCTGCCACTGCCGCCCATGGACATGTGTAATCAACTCCAGATAAAATTAGATTCCTACTTCGGTCCCTGTACGGCCACTGCCAATGAAAACTAGGTTGAAAAATCTCGGAGAAGTATGTCTCCCTTACCACACCCTTCAAACCAAAACACAGCAGCGCTTAAAACTGATGTTATATATAGAAATAGGTGTGGCAGTTATGCCGCCGGAGTCTAACCACAGAGGGCTCTACCACCTCCAAAAGAATTTAATAATAGAGAGGTTGTGTGTATGATCTAATATGTTGCAAATTATACTTACATGAAATATATTTCGTCCTAAAGAATTGGACCCAGTGAAAGCGCCATTTCTATATCCCAAGGTTACCAGCCTAACGACACCGTAAATAAAGTGCTGCCAACATAAAAAAGATAAATAGACCGCTTTCACGGCCAAACTTCTTTCAATTCTTTGAAAGAAACAATAATTACCTTTTTATTGTTAGAATTGCTTTTTGCGTAGACTAACTTCTCGTATAAATATTTCATATTATTTTTCTTCCGAAGTTTATATGTAAGTTACTGTATCAAGTTCGAAATTACTATATTTTTATTATTACTTGTTATATACGAAATTTATTCTAACGTTTGCAGTTAGTCTCTCGCAATTTTACACCACACATATTCAATTCTGTGTATGTTCATAGAGCCTTTTTTATCTATTTAAATATATTAACATATTGGTGAGTACTTTTCACCATGCACCCTATCTTCCATTGCTAGGTTTACAGATGTTCATGGGCAGTAATGGCTGCTTAATATTAGACGGATCACACGCCGCTTCCATTTTACTAACCACCTAAAATATGTTATTTCACAGTTCCCAAAAGTAACGGCGTATGTTTGCTCAATTTTAAGAAGGTCTGCTAAAGGATCTACCAATTTCCATCCATTTATCCATTAACTCTCGGTCCACTGTTGCACATAGGCCACCCCCAGACCACGGTATATTCATATTCATATTGACTTCACATAGGAAGCTGCCACATCCACGTCACGTGACCACATGGTCACGTTATTATCAGCCGGCGTTGGACACTCCTGAAGAGTAAGATTAGTCTTCAGGAGTATCCAAGGCATCTGTTATTGGCTTCAGGTAGTACCTCTATTCTATGTTTGTTACTGAAAGTAAGTAGCTACTGCCTTCCATGGACATTTGTAATCAATCCCTAAAAAGTGTAAGAGTTTTCCCTAATGTCGGCTACAGACACGTGGCTGTGAGACCTAAGTTAGACCACCTCGAACAAGTATGTCTCCACCACACCTATATACTTATCCTAGGCTTTTAACAGCTACTTTCCTTACCCAAGGTTTTATGATCGCGTGAGTTTTGTGTTTAAAAATCCCATCGCCATTATAGCGCGGAAGTAGAGACTATTAAACTAAGTACCTTAGTGTTTACTCTTTAATGTTATGTTGAGGTTATTATGTAAAATATAAAGTATAAAAAGCTAATTTTCTGGGTTATTTATTATATTGGGAGTTAGGTAGGTATATATAGCTCATAATCCGCAGGTACTATGTCGCCTGGAGCTCTGTGCCCCAGAGGACTATGTGTGTAGACGCCGGCGCCCGCCGCTGCTGGCCGTGCCGACAGCCAGGACCGAGCTATTGGCTAAGTCACCTCTCACTCGAGCACTCTGTACACTCAACCAGGCGCATGAACAACTTGACGTATTTTCATGCAACTTGAGTGAATTCGCAATAGTTGTGCTTCTTATAATATGTTTAATGAAGTTGGAATGTAGGTAAGAATTTAGTTAAGTATTTAAAATAAGGCCTCTCTATCGTATTGGGTGTTTAGCCTGTAAGGATAGATGTAATGGTGTTTTAAGAATAAATAAATAAATAAATAAATAAATATTGACCCAAATTGGGCATAGTAAAAAATAAAAAGTATAAAAGGCATTTTTTTTTTTGGTAATTTAGTATATTTAGGAGATATATATTAACCCAAATAGGGCATAAACTAGGTTAAGGTTTGTTCAGGGAAGTCGCATTTAAAGTTGTTTTATGTAAGTTAAAATTAATGAGAAGACAGACGGGTTGCCATGGAAAAGCCGTCGTGGCCTACGAACATTTGTAACACCATTGGAGTCGCCAATGCATGGCAGTTTGAAGCAGAGATGTTTATGCACCTCTCAAAAGCCCGTGTCATAGGGCTCCGGGAATACTTCAGGAGGGAGTTCATTCCACAAGTAGTTTCGTGGTTAAAAAGAAGTAGTTGAAGGTGGTAGAACCCTCTGTGGTTCGACTCCGGCGGCACCACCGCCACACCTATTTCTACCTCATAACAGCAGTGTTAGGCGCTGCTGTGTTCCGGTTTGAAGGGTGTGGTAAGGGAGACAGACCTTTTCCGAGGCGTTCCAGCTTAGACCTCAGGGGTAGCGGCGCATCTGTGGCCGACCTCAGGTAGGAATATCTAATCCTATCTGGGGTTGATTACAGATGTCCATGGGCGGCAGTAGCCACTTACCATCAGGTGGACTGCATGCTCGTCTGCTACTCTTATACATACTATAAAAAAGTAGTGTGCAGCATGTGCACTGCATAAATTAACGTGAGAGTTCATTTCACAAGTAGATTCGCGGTTAAAAAGATCTACAGTGCACGCATATGCACTGCATAGTTTAACTGATAAATGGTTGATGCTCCTTACAGTATATCGTCATATAGTACAGAAGTCAAATAGGAAGCCTATCGCAATTACATAGTCGTCGGTATATTTTTTTCTGGCCGGGAATCGAACCCGAAATCCACAACATGTCTCTTTATTTCTGCTACATCTCTTTTCTTTCCTTTCTACTCGACCTTGGTTTTAAGACTTGAAGAATTTGTTCCATACAATCTATGTATGGAAGACAAACTTCATACCCCAACTTGTTACGTATAAAAACTTACAAATGATCGTAAAACATGGCAGAGCCTTGCATTGTAACAATTGTTACCCATCATTTGTTATCCCTGACAGCTGCACTGCGGCAGACAGAGACGGCACTGTGCGAGCGAGACGGACAACGTCAATCAAGACATACTTGCACGGTCGTAAATACTAGAATTTGTACAAAACGTAGGAATAACTTAAATGGAGTAAAATATAGCATTTTTGAAATAAGATGCTATGTTTGACAAATCAAATTGTAGTGTGAAGTTTGTGTAAAGGACTGAACTTTTTCTCAATTTATAATGATCAAAAAATCTCTAAAGTTATAATGATATTTTTTTAAGTATCAAATGTAAATTAGTCTTTGTAACTAAAAATAAATAATTAAATTATTATTATTATTATAATTATAGTGATTGGCACTATGACAAAAAATTGAAAATACTTTTTTTTATAATATACATGGAGCAAACGAACATATAGTCCACTTGATGGTAAGGGACTACTGCCGCCCATGGACATCTGTAATCAACCCCAGATAGGATTAGACATACCTTTTTTTTAACGAGGGGGAAACCTTCAAAAGGTACCCGAAGACGTGTGAGCGACGTTGAGTTATGTGGGATTTTTACCGCACTAAAACCCCTCCCCGGTGGCCGTCCTCATCGCTTGTTGGAGAACTCCGGGATCTCCGACGGAACACAACCGGAGTCCTCCAAGCGCGATGGCTCGATTGGGCTCTGCCCTGGGAGAGCAATTTTCGCTCCTCCCAAACTTTGGCTTTGGCTTTTTTCTGGTGTTCACGACCACACATACCGCCGTCCTTCCCGGGGTCGCTTACGGTTCGAGCTCCCACTCTTGCCGCCCGCAACCACGGAAACCCCCTTTTAGTCGCCTCTTACGACAGGCAGGGGATACCGTAGCCCTATTCTAGTCCCCGAACTACAGGGACAAGGATTAGATATACCTACCTAAGGTCGGCCACAGATGCGACCCCTGAGGACTAAGCTGGAACGCCTCGGAAAAGTATGTCTCCACGACATTAAAAAAATTAAAATTGTTAATTATATTTTCGTAAGATCGAAAAGGAAAAGACTTCGCATTACAAGCGCTTGGCACACATCTAGCCAAGAACATTTCGGCCTCAATAGAGAAAAGAAACGAATAAGTTACAGTTACCAAAGAAGGGTTGTAAGTCGTAGAGTCGCCATTAGGAATCATTTTGTAGGATTCGTCTTTTGCGAAGTTATTCTTGTACACCAATTTTTGCCTGATAACAGCAACATTAAGCGCTGCTGTGTTCTGGTTTGAAGGGTGTGATAAGGAGACGTACATTTTGAAGGCATTCCAGCTTATCTAATGTTATTTGGGATTGATTGCAGATGTCCATGGACGGCAGTAGCCACTTACTATCATGTGGACTGAATGTTCGTCTGCTATTCTTATATTATAATAAAACGGTGACTATGACCACACCGCCCGGTTTAGAATAGATATTCTAGTTGAGAGAAAAGACGAAGCAGAAAAGCTTACAAAAACGTTCGAACTTATGTCCTCATGTATTGCAACGCGCCTGGAGCCAATGTAACTAAGTCTAATTTTATCTCTGCTTGATTACAGATGTTCATGGGTGGCAAAGACCACATAACATCAGATGGACTGCACCCTCGTTTACTACATCTACTCCCAAGGTAATTAACACATTTTTTCGCATTCACATTATTCATTATTATTTCTCAGTAATTAATTCCAGTATTAATTCAAGTAATTAATTTCTCTAAAAACAATAATCCCGACTGTTAAGAAGTAATTTCTTAAAAAGAGAATTTATCTAGCTTGTGTCACTCACACAATTTGGATGAATCCAACGAATCCACATAATGTTAAAATACGTCAAACCTTTTGGGCTGTAGGGTGTGCTAATGAGATATATGTATACACTCTCGCAAAACATTACTCTTAGTATTCGGTTAAGGACCAGTTCTTTTACAATTTATACCTTTAATATATTGTATGGTAAGAGAGACTTACTTTTTAAGGCATTCCAGCTTTCTCTTATATTAAAAAAAATATCCCAATCAAACGTGGTAATGTGGCAGCCCTACAGTTACTTGGCACGGCGCTGGCGAGGGCTAAACGGACAAAGAAAGCCGGAATGTCCCATCCCTTTATTCCACATCGAGCCAATTCCGTGCCTTTGTTAAAATTTTAAATTTGGTTCGCTTGTGACTTGGTGGTGGAATGCTAAATTTTACGGAAAATGTACTTTGTGCTTTAAAAAGAAATGTGGCTTAAGTTTTCAAAGACTTTTATGGTGTTTTTTTTATTGGTCCAGGTCTCATAGTGAAAAGGGGTAGTTAGTCAGTTAGTTAGTTTAGCCCATAGTCAAGTAATGGGTAACTTAGAACACAACAGTAACAGTGAAATTTTAAAGGTAAAAAATTGTAATGAGAAAGGTGTTTTAGGCTCTATCGCAAAAATGTATCTTGGCAGAGGCACAATATTAAGTAAACATCCGACAATTAAAACAGAAAAATTTATTACAACTTGAAATTTTATTTAGACTTATAAATGTACTCTTAGACAGTAGAGAATACATACATACATGAAAGTCGAGGAAACATTTGAAAGGTGTACCTATACAAATTACTTAATTCTACTAACAATTTTCACTTATTCTAGTATCTACGTCTTAATTCTCAGAGATTAATGATGCTTAAATACCTACACGAATTCATGAAAATTCCAAAATTATCATACACTAAAACCTGTCTTGTAAAATAAGCTTTTGAATAACCAAAACCCCATCCAAATTGGGATAGTAGTTTTTGAGAAAATCACGTACATATTCACGTAACTAAACTTATACATACTTCATATATAACGGTCGAAATCGATTAAAAACCGTTAAACAAGTTTCGAAATTAGAAGGTCACATTTAAAAATGACTTCTAACAGCAGACAGAAATACGTAACAGTATCTACGTGATGTTCGAGCCGGGAGCAGTAATTGCAGGGTGCGTGTTTCCGCGAAGGTCACCCCTCCACCCTCCACCCTCGCCACCCCATCCCACCCCCACCGCACCGCTCGACTACGTGTGCTCAAATGGAAACTAGATTCTATTTTAAATTAAATACCGTTTATATATTTAATTGTGCTGAATTGGTGTGGGTATTGCTATTGTGTGTAAATTGAAAATTATTTAAACTAAGTGAAAACTTTGTAACGTAAATTTGATTTAAAATTCGGTGAACATTTTTGTGGTGATCGATAAAAGTTAATAGAAATTTGCAAACAGTATCTAAGAATTGTTAGTCTAAAAATAATTAAGCTAAATAAAAACTTTAAAACTAAAAAATTGCGATATTATAAAATTTGACAATTAAATTTCGTTGGATTTGATTAAACTAAGTAAAATGTGCAAAAACCATACCGACCTAATTGTTTGTATCATAGTAGCAATAGATTCAATCATCCCTTATTCATATACCTACTTATCCGAGAGTTTCTAACTTAAGTCCTTAGCAGTAACAACGCGTCTGTAGCTGAGCTTAGGTAAAACTCTAATCTTACCATTATCTAACACTTGTTTAAACGGTGAAGAAAACATCGTGTGTAATCTTTAAAAAAGTCAAAGGTTTGTAAAGCCCAAAAATTCGCACTTGGCCAGCCCGGTGGACTATGGCGTAATCCTTCTCATTCTGAGAGTAGACTCGTGCCCAGCAGAGGGACAGTAATGGGTTGATGATGATTCATATCTAAGTTTTTATTCTCAAGTTTCTACATTTAGTCTCCCATTTACCTATGCCCTTTGAAGGTACTTTAGGTCTCACGTGACGTCGTCACGCGGTCGTCTACTTGAGAGATAACTGCGTGTAAAGGACTGCGGCCTGTTTAATTGAGGTAAGCCCTCGGGAACATCCGACCTGCTTGGCTATATACCTACTTGACATAGAGCAGATGTGCGGATAGAGGTGTCATTTAGTGAACGTGTGATAGATACCCGATGGTAAGTGGCTACTGCCGCCCATGGACATCTGTAATCAACCCCAGATAGGATTAGATATTCCTACGGGCGGCCACAGACGCGCCGCTAACGCTGGGGAACAAGCTGGAATGTCCCGGAAAAGTATGGACAGCAGCACCTAACAATGATGTTTTGAGGCGGAAAAAGGTGTGGTGGTGGTGCCGCCCGAGTCGAACCACAATGGGTGGTAAACACCTTCAAAATGAAGTGACATAGGCTATATTTTAAAGCAGTTGGGTTTTTGGTTGTACAATAATTGTCTAGTTTGAATAAATAATTCTGTTTACTATCTGACTTGACAACAATAAATACTGTTTACTATTTGACCTTCACCTATGAACGTAAATTTCATCAGCGCTGCCATTCATTGGTTAAATTCTGAGAAATACGACGATATAGCTCGGAAGTACATTTACGATTACGTGTATATGTAAGGTGACCAAACGTGCCGCTTTAGACGGGACGGTCCATTTTAAGTTTTCTGTTGTGCTCTCTTTAGTAAAGCAACAATGTCTCGGTTTCGCATATATCACCTACAACCCTATTTGGAAAGTAGGGTTCATATTTTGAAAATGATTTTATAGAAATTGGTAATTCTCCAAACCGGATGCACCGATTTTGATTGAACAAACAAACATAAATTGGACATAGTTTTGCATTTTGATGTAGTATTTATTGTTTGAAAAGTTACTTGATCGAGAATGTTCTAAGTATGAAAATCATCAGCATTTTTTTCTTGGAATTAAAAAAAAATATATTATTAGCAAGCTGGAATGGCAGTGGGCTAGTATCATATGTCGCAGAATCGATGGCCGATGAGGCAAGTAATTCTCTAATGGCGACCACGAATCGGCAGACGGAGTGTAGGACGCCTTCCGGCACTCTGGACCGACGACCTTAAGAAGGCTGGTGGTAGTGGCTGGATGAGAGCAGCGGAGGACCGAGTGTTGTGGCACACCTTAGGGGAGGCATAGGCCTCGTCCATAGGACATGGGTCCAGCAGTGGAATGATAATGACTGAAGTGCCTGAAGTAAACATCCCACTTTGTTTAAAAATAAATGGTCACCTTACTTACACAGTAGTGTTGTTCGACCGGCCAATCCCGCTCGGGGCGCCGGGAGCCCGGGATTCGGGATGTTCGCTTATCAGAACACGGACTTAATTACGAGGGGAAAGTGGGCTTTGTATGACCGAGTGATGTACGGAGATTACATTTCAGGATGAATAGATGTTTTAGGGTTCCGTACACGACTGGGAACAAGAAAATAATTGTAATAACATAAGAGCCGGCTGCTAAAATAGCCTTATATAAATAAATAGCCTTTATTCTAGACAACTTAGGGTGTAACTTTAACATTTACAGAAGCCTAACCAACCGTCAAATCCATGGTTAAAAAAATAATTAGTTGTACCATTTTAGTTGAAGTTGAAATTACGTCACAACTTATACTTAACTTTAACCGCTCGATTTCGATCGGTTAAAGTTACCGTATTTGTCAACTTCCCAATCTGTCAATTTCGAATAAAAATTGCGGTGACAGCGAAACAAATGACGTTAATGAGAAATAAATTGGTGCAGCATAGAATTCTTACGTTCCATCGCTACCGTCAAAGTTATATTTAACTTTAACGCAAACTTTATCAGGGCTTTCGACGCAGCCCACCCTTACACGTCTACTTTTAATGTTAATAATCGGCAAAGTGCGAGTCGAACTCGCATACAGCGGGTTCCGTACCACCAAATTTTCCACTAAATTTATTTTTAGCATTTGTTGTAGCAGCCATAGAAGTAAATGCATTTTGAAAAAAAAACTGTTTATCTATTACGGTTCACGATAGTCCAAAAAATGCCGAAAGTCGGCGGTTTCTTGTGCCCTTATGTTGATTTTTTTAATATTTAGTATTTGTTGTTATAACGGCCACCGTACATATTTTGTTAATCAAGCGTCTATCTATTACGGTTCATGAGATGGAGCCCTATGACAGATGGACAGACAACGGAGAATAAGTCGAAACTTATTCTCCGTTCTTACTCTTTGAGTACCTAAAAGCAGTAAGCTGTATGGGCTGAAGGGCGTACCAAAGATTTATTCATACATAATCATCATCATCTTCATCAACACATTACTGTCCCCCTCCTGGGCACGGGTCTCCTCTCAGAATGAGAAGGATTACGCCATAGTCCACCGCGCTGGCCAAGTGCGTATTGGTAGACTTCACGGACCTTTGAGTTTTTTTTTATAAATCTCTCAATATGCAGGTTTCCTCACGATGTTTTCCTTCACCGTTTAAGCAAGTGATAATTAATTTCTAATACACACATAATTGAAAAAATAGAGGTGCGTGCTTCGAATTTGACCCTCGCACCCCTCGATCGAGAGGCTGAGTTTCTTAACCACTAGTCTATCACTGCTTTTTTAATGACTCATACATACATAAATACATACTCTCCCATACAAAAAACGTACTTTTTAATACCGTACCAATATAGTATAGTGTTTCGCTTTGAAGAGTATGATTCTATCTATATCTAATCTTTATCTATCTGATATGCTGATATAGATTAGACGGAAATCCTCTTCAAGCCAGTAATTGCCTAGACTTTCACTAGAGCCGTGTAACAGTTTTATACATAAATATACATCTACCTATGTATATTTATGTATAAAAGTATATAGCACGCTCCTGCCCCCATAACAGGCTTAATGTACCGCACGGAATCGAACGAGCTTTGCCTGGCGTGGTGCTGTTTATATAACTATCTAACTACCTAGAAGTAGATATTCTAGACCGTGTAGGCACAGTGGTATGAATTTTGCATTTAAAACTTTGGAGTCTGGGGTAAAATTAGATAGTCTACGAGAAGATCGTATAGGCAAAGTGGTATATATTTTTTTATTTTATACTTTTGAAGCCCCGGTTTCAAATCTAATGCAAATCCTAATGGTAAGGGAGTGATATTTCACGACTCATTCCAACTTAGTCCTCAAGAGAAACATTTTCACAAGCTATCACAGCCGTGGCAGACCTAAGGTGGGAATCTATGGGCGGCGCTGGCCATCAGAAAGACTGCATGCCCATTTCTTTTTATGCTATTATATAAAACATAATATGAGCTGTTTAGGCATGTCTATGCCTTGCTTATAAACCACGAACTAAAACAGAAACATGGCTGTTCTAGCTTAGAATTATTTGCTAAGAGCTACATTTTAAGCTGAAACTTCAGTCTGGAGCGCCACACGTAATCCCGGCTGAGTCATTCCATTATTTTTGTGAAATAGAGCTCGCAGGGGATTCAAGTACGTGAAATAGTAACGTGCTTTTTGAGGTCAGGTTTTGAGGGATGCTTTACTTTTTTGGGGTTGCTTTGTGAGTTTTTGTAATTTGAGGACGTGTCCTGACTCGTGTAGTTAATGTAAAATTGTTTGATATTGGTCATGTCTTGAAAAGTAGAGATATTGGATTGTCATCAACATATTACTGTCCCACAGCTGGGCATGAGTCTCCTTTCAATATAGAGGTATTCTAGCCTTATATTCATCATCAACACCATGCTGGCTAAACATAGTTTGAGAGGCTTCATATGTGATTTTTAAAGACCTGTGAGGCATGTAGATTTTCTCACGATGTATTCATTAATCATTCAAGCAAGAATTAAATTATGATACACAAATCACTTGGAAAAATTGCATTTGCGTGCCGAGATTCGAACTTCGGACACCCAGAACTTATTACTTCTCGTCGTTTACCCATTACTGTGCCAATGCCGAGCATGGGTCTCCTCTCAGAGTGACACGTTTAGGCCATAGTCTACCACGCTGGCCAATTTTGCATTGGCAGACTTCACTCGTTCATGAAAATATTTTTCTTAAATCTCAGACGTGTAGGTTTATTCATGATGCTTTCCCTCATCGTTATAGCAAGTGATTCACATAATTAACTTTAGAAATATTGCAGGTGAACGCCTGGGATTCGAACCTTGGGCCATCAAATCTTACCACTTCTAACCCCTGTAAAATAACATTCTGAGGAATGTTCTCTCCACTTTTACTTATTAAAACATAATCCATTTATATGAAGTAATGCAAATAAGGCAGTTTACGTGCAGTAGAGTGTGTCACATTCCGTTGCAGTTACGCGTGCGTAATTATAGCTAAGTGGAGCGACGAACGGGCCGCCACAGAACGTCGTGTGTGCAGTACGACGGAGAACGTGTAGGCAGGAAAGCGAGGACTACCTGAGGAATACCTGACGCGAGGTTGAAGGTAGAAGCTATCACATGGACTACATGCTCATTTCTACTTTTGCTATTATATAAAACATAATATGAGCTGTTTAGACATGTCTATGCCTTGCTTATAATCCATAAACATATTGAAGGTGGTAGAACCTGTGGTTCGTCTCCGGCACCATTACAAACATATTTCTGTTATAACAGTGTTAAGCGCTGCTGTTTTCTGGTTTGAAGGATGTGGTACGGGTGACATATTTTTCCGAAGCGTTCCAGCTTTGAGATCAGGGGTAGCGGTGCATCTTTGACCGACCTCAGGTAGTAACATCTCATCCTGTCTAGGGTTGATTACAGAAGACCATTGGCGGGAGTAGTCACTTATCATCAGGTGAACTGAATGCTCATCTGCTGCTCCTGTATTATAAAAAAAAACGTGACTCGAGGATTCCGGGTCGATCCCCGGCCAGACATAGGTATCTAATGAATTTAGATTTGGGTTCTGGGTATGGGTATCTTTTATGTATTTGCTTTTGAAGGTAGAACACTCTGTAGCTCCGGTGGCACCACCGCCACACCTACTTCTGTCTAATAACAGAAGTGTGTATGTTTTGAGGTGTTTGACGTCTACCAATCCGTACTTGTCCAACATGGTGGCAAGCAAAGGTCTTCACACTCAGACAGAAGACCGTGCACCAGCAGTGGACAAATGGGCTAATAATAATAACTTAATAATAAGCACATAACGCAGATAACACTTAATTTTGCGCTCATTATGAAGTTTAATTAAACTTAAATTTATCGGCGCGGGATAAAATTAACAATGCAAATATATTTTGGATGCAAATTGAACTATGGGTTGGTTTTGCTTTGTATACAAGGTCTTGTTCAGACAGTTTCAGTACCTTTAGTGATTGTGTAGGCGCACATACATAATAACACCCAGACCCAGAATGACGTAAATGAGTATTATTAAGTGTGCTTGGCCGGGGATTGAAGTTGGAACTGAATGCGTGTCGTTCCGGTATCGTGACAAAGCCACGTGCGTAAGCGTGTTTGTCTGATTAAAAAAAACGTAAATTATAAGTATAAACTGAGATACCCAAAAATACATAAATCTTCCTAAATTTGCTATTTAATCCTAACTAATATCATAAATGCGAAAATGTTTTTGTTTTTCGCTACATTTTACTACATAATGGCACGAAAAAATTACTGTTCTCGAGGCATAGATAAAACCTCTTATCGCGAGCGAAGCCGCGGGTAAAAGGTAAGGGTAAGGTAAGGTAAGTAATGATATAAAATTTACGTCGAGGTCCATTAAGAATCCCAATAATTTACTCAAATCAAAATTAAGTAAAATTATACTACGTAGGTAGGTACATAACGATCAGTCTAGATCAAGTGCCCTTGCTATACTTGTATGCGTGTATTTTATACTTTTTTTTTATAATATAAGAGTAGCAGACGAGCATGCAGTCCACCTGATGGTAAGTGGCTACTGCCGCCCATGGACATCTGCAATCAACCCCAGATAGGATCAGATATTCCTACCCGAGGTCGGCCACAGATGCGCCGCTACCCCCGAGGACTAAGCTGGAACGCCTCGGAAAAGTCTATCTCCCTTACCACACCCTTCAAACCGGAACACAGCAGCGCCTAACACTGCTGTTATTAGGTAGAAATAGGTGTGGCGGTGGTGCCGCCGGAGTCGAACCACAAAGGGTTCTACCACCTTCAGGTAGAAATAGGTGTGGCGGCGTGTTAGTATTAGTGTAGTAGAGTATAGAATTAGTTACACACACTCATACATCATATTATTAGTCGTAAAAGCCTTTTTTTGTTTTTTTTTTCGAGGGGGAAACCTTCAAAAGTTACCCGGTACCGTGAGAGCGACACAGAGTTATGTGGGATTCTTACCGCACTAAAACCCCCCCGGTGGCCGTCCTCGGCGCTGCGTAAAGGACTCCGGGTTCTCCAGAGGAACGCAGCCGGAGAGTGGATAAAGCCTAGTGATTGATATTCGGTCTCCCAAACAGGAGATTCGAATCCCAGGTTGGCTGATATTGAAAAGTCTGAACTTAAAGGAAAGTCAGAATGGTACGACAGTGGTGTCACCACCGCCACACCTATTTCTAGCATGGAGCAGTTCTAATGTTTCAGTGGAAGGATGGGGATGCCGGCTGACTTAGAAGTAGAACCCTTGCTCTGTATGGAGATGGTTACGTGTCCATGAGTGGCAGTGACCACTTATCATCACGTGCACATGATCGTTTGCCACTAGGTGGTACTTTTTGCCACTTTGAAGGTGGTAGAACCCGTTGTGGTTCGGCTCCGGCTGCACCACCGCCACATCTATTTCTGCCTAATAACAGCAGTGTTAGCTGCTGTGTTCCGTTTTGAAGGGTGTGGTAAGGGAGCCATACTTTTCCGAGGCGTTCCAGCTTAGTCCTCAGGAGCAGCGGCGCATCTTTGGCCGACCTCAGGTAGAAATATCTAATCCTATCTGGGGTTAATTACAGATGTCCATGGGCGGCAATACCCACTTACCATCAGGTGGACTGCATGTTCGTCTGCTACTCCTATATTATTATAAAAAAAAAAACTTCAAAGTTATAAAATACACTCATGATATGGTATTAGTCAGCCTACTAATATTATACACACATGACAATAATACGAAACTACAGGTTCATATTATGCTGTTTCATATTTCATTATTGTCAACTTCGACGAATTTGAGCCGAGCCAACGTTAGCAACGTGGAGGTCTCGGAGAAATATAATAGCCACTTGATAAATATTTCATATTAATATGACTTATGAGTAGTCTGTCTGTACTTCCAGATAAGCAGATATGAATAGGACTATCTTGAATATAACGACGTTAAAATTTTATTACTGTAATGTCATCACTATGTCTCATGACAGTAAGGAGAGGATAAGCATTAGTTTCTTTACACGATCGAGCACAAAAGATTAAGAATATTAAGAATGCACCAATTATTGCCTAAAGCTTACATGCGCTCACAACACATAAAATTCCGAATTTGGAACATGGATCCGCCGCGTGACATAAACGGCACAATTAGCAAATCAAATCAAAGTTTTTGTAGTGTGTCAGCGGTGGCGGCGTGGGCAACTTAGACTGTAGGTATGTAGGTTACATGAGCACATGGCGGCGTGGCGGCCGCGGCTAGGGCCGCCGCAGGTACAGGGCTGCCGGACACTTTCGTAACGCGGCACGCGGGCCCGCGCGCTGGCAACGTCGCGCGCTCGACCGACGACCTCGCGTTATCGCCACCCGCGCTGACGCGATACCGCGAAAAGGTCACCACTCTCCACCATCGGCTAACGTCTTCGCCATCCAAACAATCGCGGTTCCGCCATCCGATCCCATAAGCACACCGTGATAAAACATTGTCGTGTTGCGACGTGGCGCGCCTTCCGCCGCCTGGCCTGCCGTCTCGCTCGCCCGCTCCCCGGCCCCGCCCCCCGCCGCTCGCCGCGCCGCCTGGCGACAGCGCCGCGCAACATACTCGACGTCTATACACCGTTGCCACTTCGTACTTATAATTTCGCTGGACGTAAATTTCAACCGAAACAGTTCAATGGACTTTTCGAAAACTCTAAACGTGTCAGCCGACGTGAAACGTCTCGTGCCGTAAACGTATAAAGTAGAAAGTGGTGTTGCGCAATACGTAAAGTAAAATATTGTGATTACCGAGTGTGATTTTCGTGCCCGCGCGTGTTACTACTGTGACCGGTCCTGTTTCAAGATTCCGAGTGTTTCCTAGGCTTAAAGGTGAGTCGTGGACGGTACAGTCTTCAGTGAAACCCTTAGGTGTGTCGAGGAAGTTACTAGAAGTGTGTTAGGCGAGTGAAAACTGTCGTTCCACTTCCCCCTACTTTTTCCGTTTCGTCACCGTAACGCGTGTACTGCGAAGCTAACTGCGTAAATTCAGGCCTAGCGTACCTTCCCGAGACGGCGTAGGTACGTCGTGGGTTAATATTGAGGTCGGTGACTGTTGTGGTGGCATGGTCGTGCACGTGCCGAGACAGAGTTATGTAAGACGATAAGCTTATCATGTGGAGACAGGAGGCCGGTAGTCGCAACGTTATTTTGGTCCGAGTGCCCTTTAGAGTAGCTAAAATAACCCAGTTCATCCGCCGAGCGGCAGCCAGGCTGGCCGCTCACCGTAGGCCTACAAGGCTACGCGTGAGCGCCGTGCCTCTCACCGGCTGTACGAGACATTATCTGAGCCTTTACCTACTAAAACACATAATTATTTGTTTGTTTGTTCTTGCCAAGGCTGTTCGGTTCCCGTGAACCTTGCTTAAGTATGATCGATTAAAATTACTAAGAAGTTTATTTAGAAACTTATTTAGATTCCCTTAGAATCGAAAACTACATCCCAATCGAAAAGTGAAAGAAAACTTGAATTATGTCAAAAAAACTTTAATCACAGCAAAAAAATTTCGGTACAGAGAAAAGCCACAACATTTTGAAAGAATAAGCATGAAACACTGTCCTTTTAAGAACAAAAAACACTATAGTAATGAGACATCAACTTGCCTATCGAAAAAATCTAAGCCAAAATCCTATAGTGCTTATGTTGAAGTGAACATACTGAAAAAAGAAAAATCGAGCTTTTTTGGTTCGAATAGAATAGGCCTACACGCCAGGCTCAACACTTAGAATTGCGAAAAGATATTTAAAATAGTAAGTCAATTTTCAAATACGTAATTACGTTTACAAAATCTAAGAGATTCAAAATTGACGAAACGCTATTACGGAAACAATACGTAAATTAATAAAATGTTAAAAATTGAAAATAAAAACATAATGTAAAGGTATAACTTATTCAAATAACGTCAATACATTTCTAAGTATTAATTAGTTTCAGATCGCTTCGCGTATTTCACAGAAAGGTATTCATTAAAGTAGCCATTAAAATATTTTCAATGTAGGTATTTTTGTATCGTATTCGAAATTGAGTAGTATTTTATGTGCACATTTTATAGAACTTAAATATCACACAAGTACCATAAAAATCAATAACATACTTTTTGAATGACAACATACTGAGGACCTAAATATATTTCGCTAATTTACTTATTTTTTCAAATAAAACTTATCTATTATAATACTTTTGTAGACTGATCCCAAAACCTAGAAATACTCGTGTGTAATTAACACATTTGTCCCCAAAAATGGCATTCCTTACCTGAATCCATTTTTATCAAAGTCTTAAATCTCCGAAAAATCTCAAAAATGTTGGTGTACATTTGACACTTTTAGTACCATTTGCAGAGAAAGACCACAAGTAGATTTTTTATAAATATATTGTGTCGTCTTCTTCAACCCACTTTTTTACTTTCCGTGGAACAACCCTGGGAGCTTACGAAAATATGTTTTTTGAAAACATGAACTAAAATGAAAATGAGGCCTCTCAATCGGAGTCCGAAGCACGCACCTCTTTTTTCAAAGTTATGTGCGTATTAGAAATTAATTATCACTTGCTATAACGTTGAAGAAAAACATCTTATGAAAACCAACACACCGAAGTTCTTAGCAAAAAAGTTCTTAAAGGTGTGAGAAGTCAACAATTCGCACTAGTCCAGCGCGGTAGACTATAGTCTAAACCCGTCTCACACTAAAAAGAGACCCATGCTCAGCAGTAGGACATGCTTAATGCATAATAGGCTTGACGACGACGACAATATATTGTATTAGGATGTACAAACAAACTAGCTAATATTAACTAACATGTTGTGTTTTAGTGACATTTAATTTGGAAAATTATAGCAGACATTTGTGTCGAACATGCGAGTTAATACTGTTAATTTTCCTGTTTTGTTAATTTGTCTCATACAAAATTATATTGTACAATCAATTAACTATTGTAAATTTCCGCTAAATGCCAATTTTAACTGTCAGTTTCGGAATTATAGTCAAAATTGCAGCTAAATAAACGCACAGCCGTAACGGCAATGATAATGTAGTAATTTGAAATTGGCCTACATCTGGCGATTCCAAGTTCGACTCCCGAGCACGCAACTCTGATTTGTCAAAGTACGTATTAGAAATTTAATATGACATGCGTTAACAGCGTGAGAATTTGTAAAAAATGTATTCAAAGGTAGGTCCACATCTACAAAAATCCTTAGAGTAAAGAGCTCGTAAGGTTTTCTGAATCATATACAAAAAAATCACACAGATATGTGAAATCTACCAAATCTCTATGGGCTGCTGCCTAAACCCCTCTGACTCTAACAGGAGTCCCGTGCCCAGCAATGGGTAAGTTGGGTTGAATACAGGCACGGTGAATCAGCTGTTTATTATTTAATATACACTTCCAAGGCGTTCCAGCTTAGTCTTCAGGGGTAGCGGCGCATATGTGACCGACGTCTGTGAGATTGATTACAAATGCCCGAATGCCGAATAGAATCATTAGCCACTTATACTCCGCGCCAAACTGCTAGTCCACTGTGATGTTGTTGCGAGCAGGTATAGTCATACAATTTGCTATGGCGGCGCGATCATTTCTACTCGTATGTTCAGAGCGGACTAGCAGTTTTACGCGGACTATACCATCAGGTGGACTGCGTGCTCGTCTGGTGCTTCTATATTATAAAAAAACAACAAATAAAATACAAAGAATACCTGTTACATGTATTAGCGAAAATATTAAACATAGAATTGGCAGAACGCCCATATTTCGGATTTAAAGAAAAATGAGTTATGTCAGTAAAATATATTGCGATTTCTGGTTGAAATAGGAACAGCTGACTGCAAAATTGTTTTTGATCTAGACTATTATTTTTGTTATTCGGGGGTCCATGTTTATGATAAACAACATTTTGTCTATAATTTCGATTTTCATTTGCTTATAAAATGGCTTGTTCTGAATTTTTGATTGTCTATTCAGTTGAAAAAGTTTCAAAAACCTAAATCCGACGACGTAAATAGTCAAGGTAATAAAAATGTAGCTAATTTTGAATTTTCGAAATTTAAATCGTAAATCGATTCCAATGATGTCTCATTGGCTTATATCCATCAAGCCGTTTAGGGGACTGTTGCTACCAAATCATTAAAAATATTTAGATACTTACATACTTTCGAAATCCCGCTTTGTCATAATATACGAGCAGTAGACGAGCATGCAGTCCTGAGAATCTGAGGTCGGCCACAGATGCACCTATACACTCTGAGTAATCCTCAGGAATGCCTCGGAAAACTATGTCTCTCTTACCACGCCCCTCAAATTAGAACACAGCAGCGCGTAGCACTGTTGATTAGAGTTTCAGGAGGTAGAACCCTCTGTGATTCGACTTCAGCGGCACCAACGAAACACCTATTTCTGCCTCATAACAGCAGCGTTAAGCGCTGTTGTGTTCTTAGCGTGTCGTAGGAATATCTAATCTGCAGTGATTACAGATGTCCATGGGCGGCAATAGCCACTTACCATCAGGTGGATTGCATGCTTGTCTGCTACTCCCATACTAAAAAAATAGGTGTGTTGTGGCTGTGTTTCTTCTGCAAATGTTATTCCTTTGATTGTAAGCGTGTGCGTTGTTCCAGGTGACAGGTGCAGTGTGTTGGCGCGCGCAGTGTGGTGTGTGTGTGTGTGTGAGTGGCATGGCGAGCTAGCGGCGCCGCGGCATGCTGCGCTAGCCATGCCGTCGAGCCCATGGCCCAGTACACGCAACTCACTCCGCCGATGCACAGGTACGGTTTGCAACACAGGTTCCCTAAGTCACGTTAAGTAGAGTTATCAATCCAGGTTACCTAAGTTAGGGTAAAAGTTTAGAATACGTCATATGTTGTGTTAGGATTAAGATTTTAGGCAGCGAACTGCTACTGGCGTGCCCGTGATCCCGACAAAGGGTGTCCAGAGGAACACTGGGGCTTAAGCCGGTAGAAGTCCGGCATATTCTCTTGGCTGCTCCGGCGACTGAGACGAACCCATGACGGGATTCCCCACGGAAAAAAAGGATTAAGATTTTAGGTAGGGTTAGCAAAGAAAAAGCAAAATTAGAGAAAAAGTTAATTAATGTAACATATTTTTTGCTTATTTTTCAAGGATTAAGGGACCATTGGGCAATGTCTAAAGTTTTAACAGATAAATTATTTGACAAATAATTTGACGCCAAAGTTTCTTCAGTGGTCTTATTTCGTTATTGCTATTTTTTGAAATATAAATTTGAAATTTTAAACTCCAACTTATGTTTTTGTACGATACGTTATCTTCAACTAGCTTAATTGAACTTTAGTTTGTCATTGTAAAACAGACCTAATTTTAAGATATATTTATAAAATCACCGACAAATATATCATAGAACAAAGATCGAAAAATCTGATCAGTATGCATAAAAAGTTTAATTACGAATTTCCGTTTAAAAACGTCTAATAAATAACAAGCCAATCGGAAGTCGATTTTCTAACACAACAGTTATAATTGATGGTTACACATAAATTAAACCAATAAAAGCTATCTCGTAAACAGTAGAATAAAATAAATTTACTGCAAATTGACTTATGAATAGCATATCCCATTAAATTATATTAAAAAAAACATCCGCTTTTTACCATAGACTAACAAAAGAAAGAAAGGAAGGAAGGAAGAAAAATACATATCTAAGTACGGATTGGATCTGCATATAAAACGAAAATGTTACTATGAAACCCTTTGAATTGGTCGAAGATGATGCCATAATGCCATTCCACGTGATAAAATTATGCAAAAAAATGCTGCAAACAGAAGTCATGTAATTTAATTTAAAACTATTATAAATTAATAGATTTTATATTTCATACTTTATAATATTAAAGAATATAAAAAAAAATGATTTAACATGATTTTCGGAGTAGTAGTAAGGGATGTTTAGTTTAAATTGTTTTAGTAATAGTGATCAATTTAATAATAATAATAATAATGCTTTATTGCCACACAAGATACAAAAAAAAAGATAACAAACTTAAATCTAATTTACATTTTGTTGTGAGCAAAGGAGGAGTCTCAGCTTGTGCTAGCACGGGTTACCTCGTGCAGCGCTGTTTTTCAGACTCTCCCTCTCCCTCAGGTGTTGTTTGGGGAGTGAAGAGTTCATTCCCCGATCGCCGCTACGCTAATTTACTTCTAAGTATATTGTACATTTTGCAACAGAGTTTAACAATTGTGTGTGTGTGTGTGTGTGTGTATGCGTGTAGGTGTGTATGTGTGTGTGTGTGTGCGAGTGTGTGTGTGTGTGTTCATATGTGTACACGTTCGTGTGTCGAAATGGTCACATGTAGCTGTAATGTCGTACTGGGATGGGTACAGTGGGATGGGTGACAGTAAGCAAATAGTACATTACGATACGAGGACGAAAAATTTTTTTCTGACAAGTGTGAGTTTGCAGGCCGAGCCGCAGGCGAGGACTGCAATCACACGAGTCAGAAAATCATTTTTCGTCCGCGTGTTGTATAAAATTTTATATTACGGGGTCGGAAATGGGGGTTTTGCGCACGCGAAGCGTGCGTAAAACGTCAATTTACGCACGCCGTGATATAAAAATTATTAAATTGTACACAGAAAATGTTGCAGAGACTAATTCAGCTTTTAACGCCGTAAAGGTAAATAAGGGAGAGGGACAACTCTTATAATGTTTTAATTTTTTAACGTGAAGCAACTTAAAAAGGTGACATAACCCTTTGTGGTTCAACTCTAATGATACCACCGCCACACTTATTTCTGCCTAATAACAGCTGGGTTTATTACATATGTCGACTCACCATCAGGTGGACTGCATGCTCGTCTGCTACTACATTATACAAAGTGACTTTAGAGATACAGGCATGCGACAGAGAGAGACTTATGGATAACCGCGAGACTATCGCTACATAGTTTAGCTTCCAGTGGTTCACAGAGCTGCGCTAATACGAGTAGGTACACAGCAAGACGTTATCTAAATGGCTTTTGTGTATTATGTACACAAAACTGTTGTTCCTTGCATTACAAAATATGCTTCAATACTTGTTTTCTGTCTGTCTGTCTGTCTGTGTGCAATTTAATAATTTTTTGCTTACCGAATTCCCAAATATTGCATAGAAACATTACTAATTATTTAAATATCAAAGCAAAGGTTTATTGTATTAACGAATACTTATGTTATAATACAAATGATATCAATTAACAAGTATTGAAGCATATTTTGTAATGCAAGGAACAACAGTTTTGTGTACATAATACACAAAAGCCATTTAGATAACGTCTTGCTGTGTACCTACTCGTATTAGCGCAGCTCTGTGAACCACTGGAAGCTAAACTATGTAGCGATAGTCTCGCGGTTATCCATAAGTCTCTCTCTGTCGCATGCCTGTATCTCTAAAGTCACTTTGTATAATGTAGTAGCAGACGAGCATGCAGTCCACCTGATGGTGAGTCGACATATGTAATAAACCCAGCTGTTATTAGGCAGAAATAAGTGTGGCGGTGGTATCATTAGAGTTGAACCACAAAGGGTTATGTCACCTTTTTAAGTTGCTTCACGTTAAAAAATTAAAACATTATAAGAGTTGTCCCTCTCCCTTATTTACCTTTACGGCGTTAAAAGCTGAATTAGTCTCTGCAACATTTTCTGTGTACAACTCAAAGTTTTATCAAATAAAGCACATCTTTTTGAAAAAATCTGTACATATATAACTCTACATTCACGCGATAGCCAATACCACCTACGCTACCATCAAAGAGAATTTAGGTATTTTTAATTAATTAGTTCATGTTTAAATAATTTAATTACAATTAGACCGTAGAATATTTTAATTAATTACAAGTCCACAAAAATAATTTTAATTACTTTTTGAATTAATTAGAATTATTTTACATACCTTTTCAAGTGGATTTAGAATAGAGATTATTTTAATATTACAACAACATTAAAACCTATGTTAATGGGATTAAATATTTTATATAATTTACAAAAAATTGTCCATCGTAATCATAGATTAGTAAAGATTACTCACTCCTAACAAGAAAATGTAATCAGTTTTGAGAATTGGAATAGTTGCGTAAAAATGTTTTGCCACGTCTCCGTGCTAAAATGTCCCTAAAATATTTGAAATACTTATTTATTTATTATGTAAATTACACAGTATTAGTTATTTATTCGTAAATTTTCTCTAAAAATGTTTTTATTTGTCATAAATTCAAAAAAATAACTGATAAACCCGCCTTTTGTGGCTTCATTCAATTTCACGGCGGCGACGTATCTTTACTAATCTATGATCGTAATATGCTATTTCAACGTACTATATCGAATCGGTGCATTTTATTAATTAATTAAATGCTTTTAAATTACTTTGTTAGTTAATATGTGTAAGGGATAAATATTGCAATTAAATTTTGAACCAGTGAACCCCAACCGATTGAGCTGAAATTTTGAACCCCCGCGATAAAGGTATCAAACAATATGAAATTCTGATAATTACGAAAAACACAAAGCTTGTTTTTAAATCTTTTGCAAGATAGTTTCATAATCATAAAATATACAATTCAATATCTAACAGACATAGTTTTATATTGATTACGTCGCCAAATGTCATATTTTAGTTATTTTTGCTTCATTTTGATCTTTGATCTTTTTTGTATTTAACCTCGCGACCCCCAGGGAGTCGTGACCTGCACTTTGAAAAACACTGTTTTATATCAATAGGTGAAACAATTTGTATATGAATACAATATGTAGGTATGTATAATATGAGTGACTTCGTGTGTGTGTGAGGTAATGTTTTGAGTTATATTGTTATGTTATGTATTGTCTATAGCCCGCTCCACATTCTCGCGAGAACGCGAGTAAAGCAGGAGAAACGAGAATGTGGAGCCTATACGAATCGAGTTTTTCTCGCGTTCTCGCGAGAATGTGGAGCGGGCTTATAATTATCTGTTTACTTATAAAGTGCGTACAAAACAGACGGAATATATATACATGTTATGGAAATATCATCTCGCAAAATTCTGTCTATCTCATAGTGCAGTGTAATGCTGTGAGATGTAATGCAATAAGGGCTGTAACGAAAAATGTGTGTTCTCTCATAGCTGAGTCATGCTTTCTAAGGAATTGTGTTATTTCATAAGTGAACAGTATGAGGAACATACTGAGGCATGTATGTGATTGTGTTCAATTTCATGCATATTTTATGTATTAAATCAAGGTAATATTACTTAGAATACTTTTAATTTTTTAATGTTAGTAAGTTATTATTGCTTGTAAAGATTTTATTTTTGGGTTTAGAGAATAATTACATTAGATGCAATTCGTGCAATAAATACAGTAGTGCAGCACCTTAGCTTACGTCGGTCTCAACTCAACATTAGGCTAGGAACTCACGGAGCGTTTTTTTACGCCTTCGCGCGGCCGCGGTATAACTGTCTTGTTTAAAATTTTCCACGAAATGGGACCCCCGTGAAACTAGCCTACAGCATACAATGGTGTTTGAATCATGTCGATCGGTCGCGGCATCGCGAAAAAATAGCTGAACATAAAAAAAATATAGATAACCTCTCTTCCTTTGGGAAGTCGGTTAAAAAATCACAATATTTTATACGCTGTTATGGAGAAACTGTAGGACGGAAAGCGATTAATATAAATATGTTGTTGCAGTGTAGATAATTACGTATGCCGCGGTAAATAAATCGCGCCATATTATCTATATTTTTACATATATTTTACTATTCTACGTGATTATCGTCTACGCGCGGAGACAGCTCCGTGCATACTAAACCTTAGCATTAATAACAGACGCTGCTATTTCGGAAAACCATCATAAAATATGTACCTAATTAATGTCCATACAAATGTCACGCACACAATAATACTGTAGTGTACATACACCGCTCCGACACGCCAATCATGTGTGTGTTGATTATACAGTTATTTTTCCAATGGCATTTATATGGGTACGTAATGTATGGGCTGATAGTATAGTATACAATGTATAACGGTATTTTTGTATTCAAAATACAAAAGAAAACATTAGACGTACCTGCTTAGTTTCTTGTCTGATTTTCTCATTTGATGCCGTATTCCTGTAGAATTGTAAACGAAGATATTCAACTATATAGTCGAAATGGATCAAACATGGGAAGGAAAAGTGGAATCCATGACTTTCTAACCAATTAGTAATAAGTTCTGAAATATATGTCAAATATATGAATGCATCCGATATGGTGTCCATGTAAAGCGGGAAGAAAGTTCTTTTATGAATATCTTAACAATATCTGCTCTATAGCATATTATCTATTAAATTTATTTAGACAAGATACTATATTATTCGTAGACCCAAACAAACTAACATAATTTCGAAACTCTCATTATTTAAGAAAGGCGAATAATTTAACGATTATCTAATCTAATTGGTAAATAAAGCCGCGTCCAACTAGAAGCGGGCTGCCAAAAATTACTTTGAGCGGTAGATGAACGCGCGATAAATAACAGTTAGTGTCCGAATAGAGTTACGAGGCGCCCGTAATTCAACGTTTTGAGTAAACAAGCCGAATTGGCACGCCACTCCGGCTGCGTGCTCTTACTGGCATAAACATGCTTATCCGCGGCGCCTTAGTTCTAATGGCACCTGATGGCAGTTTTGCTAACTCCAAAAAAAATGACTTAGTAGCCTTAACATCAATAAATTAATCGTAACTAAATAGCTATAACAAATCCTGTACTAATGAAGTAAATTTATATGTAAAACGTCGCTAAAACAAATCCCGTAATTATGGATTCAAATTGACAGCAATATAAATTGACAGAATTATATTTAGTTATAAATCTTTTACTAAGATCATATCAAAAAGTCGCAAAATTAGCAGCATTTTGATGGTAAGAGGGCAGACCCCTCTATAGGCATCTGTGATCAATCTGAGATAAGTTATTGGTTAGATGCGTTGCTACCCTCAGTAATAAGTTAGGATGCCTCGTATAAGACTCACCTTGACCACACCTTTCAAACCAGACCCTACACCAAATCCTTTAAACCAGATCTATGCAGCCCTTAAGCCTGCTGTTATGAGGCAGAACAGAGCAGAGAAAGACTTCATCTTCAACCCTTTATTGTTCCATCGCTGTACCAATCTCTTAAAGAGAAGGCCTTAGGGCCACAATCCACTAAGCTGGCCAAGTGCAGATTGCAGATTTCAAACACTGTTAACATTTTTTAGAAAGTTTCAACCGATATGATTCCTCACAATGTCCTTTACAAAAAAAATAGGTTTTTAAATTAAAAATCTGAGAATATACAAAACTGATTTCTCAAGCACAACAAAGGTACAACATATGTAGTGTTTCAACGATAATTTCATTATTATTATAAACATGCGTCTGCGCACCGGAACGCAATTAAGGCAATTAAGTCATTTACTTAGTAATGAAGACCAGGCTAGTCGCTCCTTGAGATAATATCAGTATTTATAGTAAATTATATACACGACGAAACTAACCGTTATCTGCACAAATAAATAAATGTGTTTGTTATTTTGAAATTATTTGCGAGATATCATAACGTGAAATTATGTTTTTATTTTACCGATCTGTTTGTCGGATTTTGAAACGACTGGACTGATTTTGGTGAAGTTTTCGATATGCTAATAGGCTTCTTTTTATACTAAATTATTATCATCTTTTTCATGTGTTAAAAGGAGCTAATCTGTAGATCCTATATATAGGTCACTCGTCGATTTTAGTTAGGACTTAATCTTACAGATTGATTATATATAGGTGTCTATGGGTGCCAGTGGCCTCTTGGTTTCAGGTGGACTGCATGTTCTATAGATAAAATCTCCGCATATACTAGGAGTCGGTAAAGTCCTGTCGTACTAAAGCCTAAAGTCGGTCATAAAATAGTTGATAAACACGTATTTTGATAGAAGGCATTAGGCATAGGCTGATAGAAGGCAATAAGTTATAAAATATGGATAGCTGAACATTCTGATGTCGATGCAAGTGTTCTACAAGGAGTTCTATTAGTTACACAATCATATTTTTATCAGATATTTTGGAAATTCCTCGATAAGAATACATGAAATATTTAAGACAAAGAAGATTCCTAGTCATTTTGAAGCTAATTAAAGAGGGATGCAATTAAAAGCTCATTATCTTAATTGTCTTAACTAAAGATAATTAAACATAGAGGCACACAGGCAGAACGAATTTAATAATAACCTAGTCTAGACCCGACTCATTGAATCAATACAGAGAAACTGAAATTAGCCCACCCGGCGCAGCCCGCTAATTTTGGGTAGCCACTAGATATAGATCTAGATAGATACGGTACTAATAGTCATCGATCGGACCCGATATAGCCTGACCAAACCGAGAAGGGACCAGAATTAGTCGTGTTTTTTAATGTCTGAGACAGCTTCACTGTTAGACACTTTGACGAGTTTACACTCGTACCCTGGGGCAGGGATGGACTTTAGATCCGTTATCTACTATTTGCTAATAAGGCTTTGTGCGATCTATCAATTGCAAATTTATTTCGCTGCCTAGAAATTTTGGTTGGCGTAAAAAAAACATGATATACGTCGTCACGCTCAAATACTTTTCTAAAATTTATGAGTAGCAATTGTTGAAAAAATGTCCTCGAATTTTTCTTTATCGCCAGAAAATCATAAATACTTATGTGTTTTAGTAATCAGTAGTATAGTAGTGAATAGTAAAATGACGATTATTTTATAATTACATACCCACATTTTGATTTTGATGTATTACCTAAAATGTAATTGTTCTGAAGTAATACAATTTCGGATTAATATTTCGGTCGATATTGAATGACATTTATATGACTCATCATTGTTACTTGATATAATGTTTATTCATTTTTACTTTTTATTTTTGTAACTTCCTCGTACTTTATATGATACTTTTCTTCTTACTTCCTTCCCATTTTAATAATTTTCCTTGTATCATTGTATTAACTTCGCGTACTTACTTTGTCATTTCCTCCTTCTTTATTTTAATATATCCTCCATTTTGTAATTCATTGTTTTACTCTGCGTATTGTCTTTTTTATTTCCGCCTTTTCTATTTTAGTAACTCCATTCTCCAATTATTGTTACATTTATTCATTTTACAGGTTAAAATTAATCACATCCCCTGCCATAAGTCTCTCCAGGACCTTTATATGTCATAAACTGCCGAATTTCAAATGTCTAGGTGATTCGGAATTTGATTCAGGTCAAGGGAACATCCAGCAGTGAATGTTCCCTCGTAATTGGTCGTAACCTAACCAGGCCCTTTCAATCCTTTATTTTACGAGGGCACCCAAAATTGTAATTTTATTTTTCTTTCCGATGTTCTTCGCAATTAATTGGGTACGCTTTTCTTGTTAAGGTTTGAAGGTTTGCTCGCTATATACCCTGTTCTTCCTCAGGCATCTTGTACTTGGTAATGAGCATCTTTTATTAGTAAAACATTGTCTACAACAAAAATATTGTCAGTTACTGTTTTTTTTCTGGAGTCTATTTTTCTTTACTTGCATGTTCAACTATATGTATATTTACATTGTAAATGTTTCATGTCGTTAAATAGAAGTAGCAAATACGCATGCAGATCATCTGCAAAGATTCCTGCTTAATGTAAATAATAGTCCACCTAATGGTAAGTATTTGTAAGGATTTACATCCATCCATCGATAGTTTATTTTAGCAACAGTTCTAGGGTATCCCAGTATCCGAGACAAACCTACATAGGGTTTATATGGATATCTTTTAATTGTAAACCAATGTATAGTTTTATGGTATTAAATAAAAAAAAAAAAAGTGGCTACTGCCGCCCAATGTCGCCAATCAACTCCAGATAAGATTAGATATTCCTACCTGATGTCGGCTACAGATGCGCCGCTACCCCTGAGGACTAAGCTGGAACGCATCGGAAAAGTATGTCTCCCTCAACACACCCCTCAAACCAGAAAACAGCAGCGCTTAATACTTCCGTAACGAAGCAGAAATTGGTGTAGTAGTGGTACCCCCGAAGTCGAACCTCAAAGGGTTCTATCACCTTTACATCTGTTATCAACATCAGATAGGATTGTCTTACCAAAGCTTGACCACAGATGCAATTCAAATTAGAACTCAGCAATATTTACCATATTACAGCTAAAACTTATAAAATTTCAAAGTCAATGTTGTGGCGAATTAAGTTATGTCCCCTTCGTTGTTACTGTGTTCCACTTGACGGTTACAACGATTGAAGTCTATACCCCTATTTTCTTGTGCATTATAATTAGAAGTCCACAAGCTGTAAGGGCCACTTAACTTCAAGTGGACTGCATGGCCAATTGCCACTTTCATAAAAACCGATTAGTATACTGGTACTAGCTTGTATAATAAGTAACGGTTTCTACGAAGTTTTACACCAAGATTCAGTGTTGACACACTGAGGCAATAACACAAACACCCAGAGCAGACATTTCATTTTTTAAAGAGATAAAAAATCATAAGTACGTACATTTAAATAGAACCTCACAAGTTTATAACCACTACGCTATTACTACATTCCAATTACCCTTTGGTAAGTAAAATAGAAAGATACTTGAAACTGAATGAAGCCACAAAAGGATGATTTTATCATTAATTGATTGAGTTCTGTATAAATAAAAACATTTAAGAGAAAATATGCATATAAGTACGTAATTTACGTAATAAATTAGTATTTCAAAGATTTTATGGACATTTTAGAACGGAGACGTGGCAACATTTTATTTACGCAACAATTTCAATTGTCATAACTGGTTACACTTTCCTCTTAGGAGTCATCAATGTATGTATTTTATTCATCTAAGTAAGTACCTTTAACGTTTAAATCGATATTATGGTAGCGGGCTATGTACAGTCAGCTTCAAAAGTAGATGAACAGATTAAGGTTTCAAATATACCTAAACACCAAAGCGTCCACAAATACCTGAACACCCCTAGCATTATAACTAGATAGATGAACAACGTAAAAGCGTCAAATGTAGCTGGATATTGTATGTGCAAAACTGCTGACGTCACTAATATGATATATCATTGATCAGCCTTTCTGACACTGTAGAGTTTATCTACTTTTGAAAAATTACGGCGTTCATCTAATTATGGTGCTTTTTGTCTTTAGCTGCTTATGAACGTTTTGGTGTATAGGTATTTTTGAAACCTTAATATGTTCATCTACTTTTGGAGCTGACTGTACAATGTTGGTAACGCAGGTTTCCATCACGCGTGCAATAGTTGATGCATTGCGGCAACACGGCGATACCTTGTTCTATTAATTTTATCCCAGACTTGTATCTATCTATCTTTGCCGCGTAGAACAGACTGTACCATTATTAATGGAATTGGTTCTCCGAAAAGTAGTTTATGTGTTATATGTGAGCCGTGTGAAGCGATGGTCCATGGTCTGTTATGTAAAATGATATAAGCACCATCCTCAGTCAAAAGCTTTTGTCTTCTAATTTCATGTTTTGGTGTTCATATAGTATTGGGCGTCTGTCGTTTTCGTAACTCAGGAAACCTTACCATATGGCTATTGATGTAGTTTTTTTATCTTACCTCAAGAAATCTTTTCTCAGGATCGAAAGCGTGAAGTTGATGGTGTTTCGTTAACAGTACTATTTCGCTGTTGTGTCGCATTTTAGTCCGTAGAAAAGACAGACAATAAAAATGTTTGAGGAATTCAAAATAAGTAGTAAACAAGAGATCTCTGCTAGGGTTCTTTACTTATGTTTTAATAGATTTAAGTAGTCTGTGCAGCCTACCTTACATAAGTCTCTACCTGCTATAATCCTCTACGACATTAACAAAAAAATAGAAATATATTTAAAACGAGCCGACATAGAATTTTATAAGCATGTAGGTATCTACAGTATTCCCTGCAATTATTGAGAATTTCACTACAGGCGTTCTTATGGCGTGCAGAGAATATTAAGTGCAGCTAGTTTCAATCTTGTCCTTATAGGTTTAAAGCCTACGTGACGAACCTCATGGAGGCGAATGTTAGTCGGACAGTTCCACTGCATTAATCAAGCTTTTTGGTGGATTCGAGTCAAATTAATGCACTTTCAGCGCTAAAATTGTTGACGTTGCTTTAAATGGATTTCGGAAAATTAATATTTGACTCGCTTTTACGTTATTTGCGCTATGATACGGAATAAAATAGTGAAAATGAGAGTATATTTTTTATTTCTTTTATGGTATCATAAAAAATGGTATGTGAAAGGGAATTATAGAAAATCTGTCTCGAATGACCAAAAGTGACTACTAGCATTTGTTACTTGTGATGTTAATTCGTTGAATTTTACATTAAAATTTAATGAATAAAGATATTTTTTTTATTGTGTTATATTGGTTTTTATTTAACCTTCAAGAAGGCGCGCGGCGTCGAATCGACCGCACTTAAAACGGTTTTCTTTACAATTCAAAATCGTAATCCTAACGAAAATCGTTAGAACTCTTTCATGCCTTAAGTACCCTGCTCTAAGTTCACTATAAACAAAACGAGCCATACACCCCCGTCTCCCTCTGTCTCGTGTTGCAAATAGCTGTTGTTTTAGTCGCGGCCTAGTCGTCGAAACCACTACGCGCGCCCGTCGTCGGAAAGATTACGTGCGTGTGCGTAGATTGTTTTTTACTATTTTGAACCTTGGGTTGTTGATTTATTTGTATTGTTTTTATCTAAAATGGCTTGTAGCGATTCTCAGATAAACGCGCAATTACAAGAAGAAGATATAGAGAGTGAATCAGAGCTAAGTGATGAAGGGTCGGAGGTTTCCGACCATCTTTCTGATGTAGAAAGTAATGATGAAATTCTACCTAAAAAAGAAACAGACTTGAGTTTGGAAGCAGATGTACTCTTATCAGAGATAAATACGTTTTTTACGGGCCGTGATAAAGTGACAAAATGGCATAAATCTAATATCATCAGGGTTATACGTCAGAGACAAAATATTCTGGAGGAAGAACCTGGTGTTCGCAAAATTGGCGTTGGTATCACAATGTTTGAAAAAGCTTGGAA
This sequence comes from Epargyreus clarus clarus, assembly GCA_014595695.2. NCBI lineage: Eukaryota > Metazoa > Arthropoda > Insecta > Lepidoptera > Hesperiidae > Epargyreus > Epargyreus clarus. The sequence continues at coordinate 240,199 of JACTTY020000024.1, forward strand.
TTTATTCATCAGTGAAGATATTATTGATGATATCGTCACTCGCACTAACGAATTTATAGAAAAAAAGATTCCTTCGTACAGCCGCCCTCGTGATTGCAAAACTACTGATAAGGTTGAAGTCCGAGCGTTATTCGGTTTATTATATATTGCGGGATCTATGCGCATGAGTCATGGTAATTTAGAAGATTTATATGCCACTGATGGCACAGGTGTATCTATATTTCCAACAACTATGTCGCTAAAAAGAACAAAATTTCTTCTGAACGTGTTGCGGTTTGACGATGCTACTACACGAGTATCCCGTCGTGCTATAGACAAAGCTGCACCAATAAGAAGTATTTTGGAAAAGTTTACTGAGAACTGCTTATTACCTTATTCTGTTGGACATGATGTTGTGGTTGGTGAAATGATGGTAGGTTATAAAGGAAAATGTACTTTTAAACAATATATAAAATCAAAACCTGGTAAATATGGCATCAAACTTTATCCGCTGGTTGATGCGGCTACTTTTTATGTTTTGAATTTAGAACTGTATGCAGGTAAGCAGCCGGATGGCCCGTATAAGCTGAGTAACGATGTAACAGACGTTGTAAAGAGATTGATTACACCGATTTCGGGCACAGGTCGAAATTTAACCATTGACAATTTTTATACCAGTGTTCCTTTAGTAGAAGATTTGGCGAATAGTCATAACATATCCGTTGTGGGAACCTTGCGCAAGAACGAGAAAGAAATACCTCCATGCTTCACAGATAAAAGTAGACCTGAATATTCAAGTAAATTCGGATTTTCTGATATAGCAACACTTGTGTCGTACGTACCTAAAAAAAATACACCTGTGGTACTTATATCATCACTTCATTGTGCAGCTGAAATAGACGATAGCACTGAAAAACGGAAGCCAAATATTGTAACGTTCTACGATAAAACAAAAGGTGTTGTCGATGAAGTTGATAAAAAAGCTAAGATGTACTCGACTCATAGGAAAAATAATAGATGGCCATTGACGCTCTTCCTCCGTCTTTTAGATATTGCTGGAATCAATACCATGGTAATCTTGAGGGGAAATGGAGTGGTAATAAAAAAAAGACGAATGTACTTACGAACCTTAGGTATCGAATTAACAAAAGAGTATCTACACAGAAGAGCCACGATGATGAATATTCCAAGAAAACTGAAAAGAAATATATTAGATACCTTGCAGATTAGTACTGACGACAGGAATGAGCCAAGCACAAGTTCCGTTGCGTGTAGAGGAACTTGTAAAATATGCCCAGCTAAAAAAAGGAGGCAATCAAAGACACAATGCACATCTTGTTTAAGAAATATTTGCAGGGAACACACAACATTTGTTTGTAATCAATGTTACCATGAAGAAGACACCGGTGACGAAACAGACTAGACTATAAATAGCTAGTCATTTATGTTGATTTTTTTTATTTCATAAATTTGTGTTCCCAAAGTGTACGAAAATCCAAAGATATATTCTATATAGTCTATAAAGTATATTATTGTATTTTAAATTATAAAACAGTCAATATAAAATCAGCCATCTAATTACAATGTTAATTATTTGAATTACTTAATACGTTTCCATTTCTATTTTTTTCTTACACTAAGACGATTTTTATGAACATAATAATAAACAATTCTGTAGTTATTTGGTGTTTTAAATTCCTTAAAAGTCCAAGTAGTATTTTAGGTTACGCGCGACCGCTCCCCGCTATCGTTACAATTCACCTAAAATAAATAATAAGTAGTTTAAAAAAACACGCATTTATTGCTAATCGGGTTAAAAACTAAAAAATAAATTATAATAAAATTTAAGTTATTAAAATAATAATTCAATTCAGAGTAAGTAGCGTGGGGTGCATTTTACTGCGGTCATAACTTTTCTCTCATAGATATAGGCCAATAGGATGACTGTAACATTTAAAAAAGTTTTTTAGTTTTTTTTAACTATTATTAATTTTATTTTTTTAGTCTGTGACATGCTCATAAATTGGGGAATTAATTAATGTAATAAGGATAATGTGAAACTGTTGCATTGTCATGGGTCCTTGATACTGTGTGGAAAGTTTAAAATTAATCAGATTTGTGGAAATTGGTGAAAATTGAACTCTAAAATTCCGTTACATACATACATAGATACAACCCAAGCGCAATAAAAGTGTGTTAAAAAAATAAAAATAACATATTCGAACAGAAGTAGAAAATACAGCTGGATAGATCATAAGTGTTCAAGCATTTTTATTTTTAATTTTATCCTAAGAGTTAAAAACAAAATCAAAATAAACATATTTTATTACTCTACGTTCGAACGTGGAGTAAATGACTATATTTTATGATGATGAACGTTACGGTTAGAGTCATTTAGTTCGCATAAAACATTTATAAAGACTGTAACTTATTTAAAAACTAATTACTTGCAGAATTATGAGCTCTAGTTAAACTCGGTGCGGCAAATTTATGGACGGACCGACTTCTCAACGACATGAAACCGGTTTAATTAATTAAGTCAGAATTTTAGAAGTTTTAACAGAATCTGTAGCATCCTCCACCGAGCGAGTGATAGCCAACTCCATGGGTCTGAGCAACTATGTTAAATGCCTTGAAATATGTTACGTTTAAACATTTTTGTAATTTTTGGATTAAAGCTATGTTGGTAATATAGGTCAAATTTTGCAACCAATTTAATTACTTACACTTGACCGATTTGGCTTAAGTTCTCCTTCCATGCCACTTGATGCCAGTGAAAAATTTGATATTATTAATGACCTCGTCTATTGAGAGACCCAAATATTACTCTTAGTATCTGATCAACTAAATAAGATATCCTTTAGTTTAGATGAGGGTGTGGATTCATCTCGATAAGTATCAGTCATACGTGAATGACAATATAAAAAATAGCATTTATTTTACTTGTCTATTTCTATCTTATTGTGCTTATATTATAATTTAATAAGACACTTTAAAAAAATGCATCCATAGCCATACCAGTAAAGAAGTTTTTGAACATCATTTTACATTTTGGTAAAATTTAAGTTACAGGTGAATCTGCTTTAAAGACTTACACAAGTAAATCTATACTAGCATCTAACAAAGATAAGCCAAAATAAGTCACATTGTTATCCCACCAAGAAATTCATCAATCTGAGACAATCGAGTAATGAATAAAAAGACGGAATATTAAAACAGTCTGAAAATTTCGGCCTCGACATATTCCAAGACACTTGAAAAGACCTTTTGGCCTTTTCAACCATTCAGAAGCATTACGTTTTAATGACGTGGATGAAAGGGCTCGAAAGCTTGCGGTCAAGTCTCGCGCATTGAGTCTCGACTCGAGCCGCTGTCAATAATCTAAATCTTTTTGACGGACACGTATGGAAATAAGATCAAGAACCAATTGTCTGTTAAAAACATATAAGTGTAGGATGTGTACAAAACAATAATCACAACGATCTTAAGGAATTTTGCTCTCATGGAAGAATTACTAGTATTGAAATAAATTTCAATAAATCAATTTTATAATTAGACAACGTGAAATTGAAGTTTAATACACAAACTTTATATGTCCCTAAATAATGCATACTAATTCATATTAATATGAACAATAATTTACTTTAATCTTTCATTTTATTATGCATTTATTATTTTATGACTATTATATAGATATAAAATAACAGAATGATTCATGAATATCATATGAGTAATTGTAAAGAGATTTTAATAAAAATATCGACTAAGTCGTAACAATATAACAAATGCAGAATTCTAAAAGACTCAAATTATACTCGTACTTCAAAAAGGACTAAAAATTACGCTTTTCCGTTCTCTCAAAGAGTTTTAATTACTTGGTCAAATGGGATCCAGGTAGCTTTGATGTAACAATTAATGGCCACGTCAAGACTTCTTCTTTTAAGGTTTTTTGAGTGTCCATAATCATTACTTTCTTTTAATGAGTCTACTTTGATGATTATTAAAGTCATTTAAAACAAGGCGTAGATAAAACATTAAAAAATAATATAAAAATAATAAGTAGGAAAGTTACAAGCAACAACTCAAATTTACAAAGTGCCTTTAAATTTGTGGATCATATGGATTTTTATAATTTATTGTACTTTATGGACAGTGCAATAGAAAGATCTATAATAAAATTATTTGTAATAAATAAGACAGTAACCGTAGAAAAAAATATCTATCACGCATTGTGAAACTGTCTTTCCGCTACTTCCACAAAACTATTCTTGAATAGTACATATTGTTATTGTTTGTATAGGTAACTAAATCAAATAAACCAATAAAATTCAAAACAACATCAGACAGATTTAAAATAATCGACTAAAGAAAAAAAAACACTGCGAACACGGCTTTTTGCGAAATTTTCGAAAAAGTTTTCTATAATCGGATCCAAATCAGAGGCTATTGGATCAAAGTTTCGCTGGTAATGGGAGGAGTTCACCAGAATAGGCGATTCTTTCCTAAAAAGATCGATTCTTGAATCGATTTACAGCTAAAAAGGACGAAGATAGCTAAAAAAAGGCCATCAGGACCAAATAAGCACTGAATTTCGTATCCGTCAGCAAAAAAATGTCTATAACATATCAAATGTCTATATGAACCCACTTCGAAAAGATCTACTTTCGATTTTCTAGATTGAAAGATCGATTTTTGTCCCAAAAGATCGATCCTTTGATTAATCGATCTCAGATCGCCATCCCTACACCACAATTCAATAAATATCCGTCTCGCCGTAACTCCGGGGAATCGATTCATCAAAGGGTTTATCTTGAATTAAAATTAATCGATCGTAGAGCCGCACTGCATCAATTATGGCCGGAGGCTGGGCTGAATGTAGATATCCTTAATCTTTCAAGTTACGTAAAGCTGGGTGAATGTTTTCTTACGAATTAGTCTTCGTTCCTCGTGTTTTCGGATTTATCAGGTTACGAAAGGAAATGATATGTGTAAACTTTCTCTTATCGCAATTTAGTGATGGCCTCGTAAGAAATCGGTGCTGTCAACGAAAGGTTTTCAGCTGTCTACTGTAATATAGAGCTCTTTATAATATTATTCCTGCTTAAGTTTATCATAACCTATCCAGTATGTTCAGAGAGTGAATATTTTAGATTGTGACTAAGCTACTTGATTGGCATGAACATTTTACAGAAATGTATCCATCCTCCATTTATCTAGAAATTTATCAATCCATCATTAATGGAACTTTAATAATTAAAAGGATTAAATCTACTTTACTTAAATATCTTGTAATCATAATTATTTTTTGTTCTACTGTTGAACCATACCACAGCATTGGGTTCTTTTCCCCTTTCATCTAGCCTCATTTCGATCAAAACAAATTCCATTGCCTTCACAATATCCGTCAATAACACAGTTTCACGTTCCATTTCGCAAAACAAGATATTTCGCAAATTGGTCCCGTATCGGCACTGATAAGCCTTACATTACGTCACACACTCAATGGGCGGCGTTATCTGATTCTGTTTTCACATTCTTGATAAACACGTCACTCGTGGCTTAAATTAGAACGCGTTAATTAAATCCGTTAGCAACTTGTTATTTTTATCCTGTGGAGGGTAATGTTTTTCGAACATATGTATATGTATATATCTCATTCTTTATGTCCTCCAGTGCATACAGTTGTATGGACTTCAATACATGAGGTGTCATTGGATTCGTCTAAATTGTAGAAGTAACATAAGCTATAACTCCACGCAGGTTTTTGTTTTTATAACCATTCATCACCATTATTAGGCCACAGTCCACCGCGCTGTGCGCCAAGTGAAAATTGGTCACGTTACATACCTTAGATTTTTTTAGGTTTCTCAGTTATGCAAGTTTCCTCACGATGTTTTCCTTCCCCGTTTAAGCAAGTGATAATTAATTTCTTATACGCCCATAACTTTTAAAAATCATAGGTGTGTGCGTGAGATTGAACCTCGGACCTCTCGATCAAGAGGCCGAGTTTCATTACCACTAGGCTATCACTGTTTTTTTATAATCATTACTAGTTATTATTTCTTGGCAAGATTGCCTTCATATTGAAATGTATTAACGACATTTCAACTAACATTAAATAGATTTACAAGTATTGCATTTATTGCTTCAACGGTCACTCGTAATTAACTGAACAGTTACTTCATTTGTTAATTAATTTTATATTTCTCATTGAAAATGCATTATTAACTAACACTTTAATTACCTTCTCGGTAAGTAAAGTCAATATCCTCAGTGGAAAATAGACTAGACGATGTTTTTAAAATTTACTCTTTAAAAATATTCTTATTTTTGAAGTAGGTATCTTCTCAAGTCAGTCAATGTCTTTTTCTTTATTATCAAACTGTATTTCGCGTTTTTATCTCACGAATGTCTTTCTTGGAGGCTATTCCGAGAAATACATGACTCAAGCCTTTGAACTGTATCGATAGTGGTATAAATTCACTTAGCGCAATGACAACTTGATGTGATATGATATTTAAGTTGAAAATGATCACGTATTCGATATTTCTGCCTTATAACAGCAGTGTTAAACGCTGCTGTGTTCTGGTTTGAAGGGTGTGCTAAGGGAGACATACTTTTCCGAGGCGTTCCAGCTTAGTGGGTAGGCGTAGCGGCGCATCTGTAGCCAACCTCAGGTAGGAATATCTAATCCATTCTGTTGTTGATTACAGATGTCCTTGGGCGGCTGTAGCCACTTACCATCAGGTGGACTACATGCTCCTCTGCTACCCCTATATTATAAAAAAAATAGTAATCATATCGACATACAAAACTGTTTCTTATATCAGAAACAGCTTGTTATTGGTATCGACTGTAGTTTCAGTTATGAATGATCGAGAAAGGCATTCGTTTTGACAGAAACTCAATTTCATTTGCTTCGTCTCTTTTCCACTTCACTGACTTTTGAAAGTCGAAGAGAAACGAAAGGAATATAAAATTAAGTATGATTTTTGTTTTGCCTTTGATATTTTGTACTGTACTGTACCATTCAGTTTCATAGGTTTGTTAATTTATCTATATTTAATCATGTCTAATGCGGTTGTTAATAATTTATCTATCTTATCAATGTGATGTCTGCCAAAGTTTACCAAGTTTTGATAATACTTTGATTCTTTTCGATCTTTAGTAGGCAAACTTTGGATAGATCGATTATTAATAACGGACGTAAATTAACGAATTGTAATAGTTATAGTACATCAGAGCCATGAACAAACAAGACTCCCAGACACGTAGCAAACACAACTTACGTAAGAGAAAAACATTCTGAAGAACGAAAAGCAACCATACAATTGCTAATTCGGTCTGCAATCGATACAAAGAGTTCATTGTACATGAATGCGAACCGTGCCACTCATTTGGGTCACGCCGGCTTCACTGGCGGCTTTAAAAATGAATTCGCCCTGACAAGTGTCAATTGATAATGAGGAAATGCAACGTGGAACGAATGCTTGCTGGGTATATTTTTGTTCTACTAGTTGGTTGGTTGGTGTAGTTTTATTTAGATATTGTGTTTAAGTAGTTTATGAACTACGTAGACTACCGTGTAGGAAGTCATAAGTTTCATTTTCAGAAAGATGCGATCAATTTCCCCGTGAACCCGAAGTTCTAGATCTGATTCGTTTTCAGAAAGAGTTAGATGTTCAGGCTCGTAGAAGTATTTTTGTGTATTTATTCCAAGATTTTAATAAGTTAAGCATTTCAGCGAACCTGATTTAATTTATCTAAGGATGTTTGTGTGGATGAGGATTTTCAAGTTCAGTAATACAAGTTATTGTTTCAAGATGATCTGGTTATGCCGTTTTTGTGATTTCTCTTATATTGTAACATAAACAATACTATGAATAACTATGCATAATGAATTTTATTTCTTTTAATTCATTAAATTAATATGTTCGTTTTTCACATCGATATATGCATATTCAGCATAATAAATAATTCGTCCAATGATTTATTTACGTTCTTATTGTTAAGTATTTGTTGTCTAGCTTATTTACCCATAACAAAGGGAGATTCAGATAGTACCTATATGGGCGTGATCAATACTGAAGTCTCTTTGTGCTCGCATCCCTTCAGACAAGGCTGGATTAAAACAAAAGAACAAGCACATACGGGAACAACAATAGGTGTCATAGACAAAGTGGAAGCGGTTGTGCGTAATAGAGTTATTGTTTATTAGTATCGTGTGACAAGTAGCGATATAAATATACAAACTTATTGCTTATTGTTAGTTTGATCAATGAGATGGGGAATAAGTGCCATGTTTATTTTTTATAGTATTCAAGTAACAGACGAGAAGTCCGTCTGATGAGAATTCGGTACTGCCGACATAGATATTTATAATCAATTTCATATAACATTAGATGTCGGTGATTCTCCCGGCGTCGAGATGTGAAGTATTCTACCACCTTTAAGTACAACATAAATGATGAAGAAGAATTTGGTAGATAAAAAAATATTTTAGTCCAAAATATATTTCGCTTCGTGTATTTTAACGTAATGCCTTACTCATACGATAACTAGCTATAAAAAATAATATGTCCAACTGCTAGGAATAACATCCTTAACTGGGAAAAGTTAAGGAAATTAAACATAAACACTTTCTACACTCACAGCCCCGCACTAGGATTCCCTGTGTCGTGGGTGCCATGAACACACACATAGACAAATACCCAGACCCAGAAACAGAAATCTAAATTCATCATTTAGACATCTGTCTGGCCGGGGATCGAACCCGGGACCCTTTGCGCGTCAGACCGGTATGGTGACCGCTCCACCACGCGGGTCGTCAAATTATGTAATATAAGAAAAAATCGAGAATTCATTAGTCCTAGACGTCGCCAATATAATTTCATTTATTTTTTTAGCCTATCGTATCGACTTTTGTCTAGACAATGTCCACTTTTTACGATATCTCTCCTGTCAATCTATCCGTCAAGCCTATCCTGTCTGTCAGGTTGAACTTAATCGTCGGTCTTGGCAGTCTGTCTGTCAGTTAGTCTATCCATTACCATTGATGGGATTGCTATTTAATTTGAAATTATTTCTGAATTATTACAGGCATCAATAATAATGATAGAATTCGGGATTATTCTAGGAGTAATCATTATCTGTTCATTACTATCCAATTTTTGGGTATATGTCTCCTCTCAGAATGAGAAGGGTTTTCTATAGTCCACCGCGCTGCCGAAGACTGCAGTTTTTACAGAACAATTAGGAATTTAAGTTTCCTCGTGATGTTTTCCTGTACCTTTAAAGAGTTTGATAATAATTAGTTTCTCAGATACAATAAGTGCATATTTCGAAAAAGCAAAAGAGGCATGCCTTAAATTACGTCAAAATTCGAAATTTGTATCATTATGTCCTTGCTCAACTCAGAGATATTCATGTTTGAGGTAGTCGTATACCCGCACATAATAGGTAAGTACCGTAATCATAATGATAAAATATGACATAACGTATAAGCTCGACGGCTTACCGCGAGCTTTTACGAGAAAAGTTCCATCGCAAACTCATGAAGATACGTTCGAAAATCTTTCGACTCGAAAATGCGGTATACGTCGAAAGTTTCAATTTTACAGTTATTACCTTCTTGGTAAATGTTTTTGTCTTTTTAATTCCTTCCTCGCTTAACTAGCGGGTGAACTGGTTCAACGGAAAATGGACGATCGGCATTTATTGAAACAACCGGTCTCAAATGAGGGACGACAAATTGGATGAATTTAATTCAATTATTTTTACTGATTTTTCTTTGTGCGTTTTTTTTGCTGTTTTTCTTCTTGGATTGCGCGGTGGATTGTGGCCTAAACTGAGAGGGGACCTGAGAGGAGACCTGTACCCACCAGTGGGACGAATTTGGAACCGGTTAACAAAGTTGCTAATTGTTTTATAATCATAACTGAACCCGCAAATTAGTTATTCCCAAAAGAGATTGGGGATAAAAAGCATATAAAACACTTATATATAACAACGGAACGTTGTGCAAAAAATTCACGTCAATCCATTGAATATTTTTCTAGTTTTGCGGATACAAATATAAGAAAGCATAGTTTTTACTCATAAGAGGAATTTTCCCTTAATCTAAATTTTATTTTTGTCGCGGTAACTATAAGTTTTGTTATCATTTTTAAAATTGCATCGCCTTTACATTTTGAGTTGTTTTCAAGTCTGTACGAACACAAAAGTAAATTTTAATCTCATTAGAAACAAGTGCTGGTTTTTTGGAAGTTAATAAGATGTTTTTGAATTTTTTTTGCGTCGCTCGAATGACATTACGGTGTCCAATTTCGGAGGTGACAATAATGAGACACAATTCAAAAATGTCACGTCGGTCCTTTTTGTGCATTCGAAATAAAAATGACGGTAAAAAATCAACGTTGCAAAATTGAAATTTTCAGCCTTTTGAAATCACACCTGCCAACAATGGGTTTTAATTGACGTATTATGTCGAAAATTAGAGTGGAATATAATAGGTAGTAAAGTATAGGTTACTTTCGAGGTGAAATACTGAGTCAAAATATGATAAGTATATTTTTGTAAAAAGTGCGTATCATTCTAAAATGTTGACCAAGTTACAATATTATTTCGATCTAAGGATTTCGGATAAATGCATTGCAGTTGGTACATATGCATTCTGAATTAATATTAGTGTCCTTATACTTTGTAGCCGGTTTTGTTATAGTGAGTTGACTTGCGCCCGTTTTTGATGTTCAATCTATCCGAATTTTACCTACTAAAAATCGTTATTTGACATTGACATTTCTACTTTGTAATTGTCAAATGTCGATCTTTGGTAGGTGAACATTGGATAGTTTGCATATAATGGGCGTTAGGTATTAAATACTATTACTACTTGTACTTTGTTATTTAAGGTTCCGTACCTAAAAGTTTAAAAACGGAACCCTATTACTAAGCATCTAATTCTGTTCATCTGTCACGGGGCTCTGTCTCTTGAACAGATAAGCACTTGATTTTTTTACAAAGTATACATAACGATAGCCGCTCTAACAACAAATATTTTAATTGTGTAAGCCGCAATCGCATGACGCATGCCGCAGCCGCTGTCTCTTAATAATAAGAGGTATGTAAACAATCGAGAGGTAGCCATCAGCTGAGCTAAATAGTACGAACGCGGCACGGCGCGACGTTGCCAGCTCGCTACGGACGTTGCCGCTCCGAACACCTTCCCACCAAACATACAATAAAATTGTTCGCCGATTCGAATCGGTTTGGTCGGAGTAAATTGTGAGGTTATGTGAGTTATGACATTATTGTATATGGGTAAACAAAGTGCAATGTGATTGTTCAATTTTCAAATGGTAAATTAGAAGGAATTTAATTTAATTTCTGTGGTGTTGTCGACTACAAATATTCGACAATATTTCATGTTTACGAGAAATAAAAGTGTAGAAATTGTTTTTTTTTTGCACAAAAATTAATTTGGCTGGAATAACTTGCTGCCTGTATTTTGGTGTATTTACTATTATTGATAAAAGATCACGAATAAGTCTTTGTATTGCAAATATAAGGTTAGAAATCACACATACTATTAGTTAGACTGATAAGTGTAGAATTATTTTTGAATATCACGTATCAACGCCGATTTTATATGGCTAAAATTATTCGCACTCGGACAAAACATCGAAAAATCTCTGTCAAGGATTCGAACCTTGAACGTAAGTATGAGACAAGACTACCACTAGACTAATGCAATAAATTGCTAAAAGTATATTAAATATATATGTATGTTGGGGTCGTTTAAATACGGTATGCGGTAACGGTATCAGCCAATTAAACAAGGCAGAACGGCTCTGGAAATTTTGATTTCGCAGTAATTGGCTGCTGGGCAAAAAGACGAGGTTGGCCACTGCATTTCCAGTTTACATCTGGTTTTTGAAAAAAAAAATATATATATATATACTTAAGTGCGCTTTTTATATACGTATACGTGCAGTGATAGCCTTGTGGTTAAGAAACTCGGCCTCTCGATCAAGATTCATATCGGCACCTCTGATCTTTGAATGTTGTGTGCATTATGCGTATTAGAAATTAATTATCACTTGCTTAAATGATGAAATAATATCGTGAGGAAACCTGCATATCTGAAAATATGTTGCTTAATATTTCTAGTATACATAGTACCCACATATATGGCATAACGCAACATGCAACAATACCGTTACATCGAAAATAACGTTGCCAAAATTAGCATCGGAGCTTCAGTTGAATCTAACGAACCTAATAAATTGCATATGTTATAATTTACGACGGCAATAAAACTGTCGTTCCGACCATTCGTATCGGGATTAGTATACCCAAAACGTAGTATGAACACGCACATATTATATGTACCGTCACGGAAAGGCATCCGATATATCGCTAACTAAAAACCGTTTTACTATATTACGATATCGATATGTTAGAAAACTAAGGAATTTGACGTATTGCTGCAGCGTCATACTCGATGAGTGTTGACGGCGAGACAAATAGCTCAAGAATTGCGCACAAACGTGTGGTAGTGTTACTTGTCTTGCTGCTTGTACATTCGTACTGCCTGGTGATCCATATTTTGTTTTTAGAGCGAGTCAAAGGAATGAATGATGAATGTCACGAAACGGTAGTTTGTACAATATGACAATATTCGCGATATTACGATGAACAGTGCGAGAAGCATAGTGAGTCTTAAAACCTTTCTCATTATGTCTACCACGTTTCTGATCAACTTTCAACTCTCGCTGCTATGAAAAGACTTCAAACGACTGAAATTAGATGTGTCAAAACGAATATGTTTGTCATTCGAGCGCAATTAAAATTACACGACATCTGTAACAGTCAGCAGTTCCGATATAGCAATTTTTTAATTTCGATATGAAAACCAAATAGCGGCTACAATAACAGTTTTCAAATAACTAAAAACGACATTAGTAACACGCACTCATATTATATTTACTATCACGAAAGGTCATAGCACCTTAATTAGCAGGTTTTGGTGATTCGTTCAGTTTTATGACCCCTTAATTAATGGACAAAGGTTATTTATTTAAACCTTTCGTTTAACGTACGACCACAACTTTCGACTTGAAGCATGATTTGTTATTTTTATTTCGTTGTTTTGTGACGTGGAGGGTGGTAGATGGTTTGTAGGGAGGTACAATCTACATCTATTTTTAGGGAAAGTTCATGCGATTCGGTAGGCGGGGACAGATGCCGACTGGCTTATATGAGGCAGTAGAAGTCTTCAGAAGTGGCAGTGCATCTGTGATCGGTTTGAGGTAGAATAACTGTTCTATTTTGAGTGATATTAATTACCACTATCGGCTGCAGTAGTCGAAGCTTGAACCATACGTTTATTCATTTATAATTATTTTTTTTTAATTTTTAAAGTGGTAAAATATTAAATAACCATTTTTAAGGTACTTTATATTAAGATCATTCCAAACCAATCTAATCAATTAGACTAAATTTTTACTCAATTTTCAGTTTAGTCAAAAGTTCATACAGTTTATAATAATCCATAGATAACATTTTAGCCTTCATTTTATAATCCACGTCGTGGTATCTCTCGCATAGCATTAAGTATAGAGATATCTCGTCCAGCCCTTAACCCTTTTAATGCGCTTTTATTCTTTTAGGGGTGAAATTTTAAACTTTGTGGGTTGGGCCGGCTTGTCCAGTTAGTTCGGAGGGGGTGTCTCCCTCACCCCCTGTGTCCGAACTGCGAATGGATCAAAGAGATGGATTGGACGAGGGTGGGGATAAAGATAATCTTTATAGATCTTAGAATATGAGACGCGTTGCCGTTTTGGCACCGTGTTCTGATGTTCTGATCTTATGATATTTATTTTTTTTTATTTTAGGTATTTTGGCATACTTACATTTATATTACTGTACAAATTCTAGCATATTTTTGAAATGTGCGTTTAGAACCCGCGAGCACAGCTTCTAATGACAAACACGCTTGCCAAACCATAACAAAATCAAACATGTGGATAGAACTTTCGACTTGGTTTGTGTAGATTTGCAGCATATAGCAGCTTTTGAGGAAGATATATGTGAACCGACTTTTCACTCATAAGAGTCATAAGTTAAGAAACGCCTACGGAACGTGATGTGCGACCGCGTTTCGCGTAGGTTTAGCGTGATTTGTATATGTCTGAAAACTAGGTAGTGTAGTATTTGGTAAGCCGGCGGGCATAAATAGCATTTAGCAACAGAACCTAGCTGGTATTATAAAGTGTTAGTTCAAGTGACGGTACCATATACACCACCGATATAAATTATTTATGCCTTAAGAGAACTGTTATGTAGAGACAGTGGACGTGTCAGACACGGACCGTAGCAGACAAATTATGTCTATTTGTACAATATTTTGACAGATGATTCGTGCTACGGTATATTTATTGGCGGGTAGCTGATGTAATAAGGAGTAACTTAGGCTACTTATATTTTAGAACTAGCTGTGCCCCGCAGTATCACTCGCGTTATTTCTTTTTAACGCGGGTGAAACCGCGGGGCACAGCTAGTAATAATTCCATATTATATGATAATTACGTGTAACATTTGCTTTAATAACAAATTAAAATTCAATCAATTCTTGATAATGTTGACTCAAACAATTCATTGCGACCCAATTAGCGTCCAGATGGTATCTGTGGTTTATAATTACTGTTGTAAATAAATAAAACCTTATATTTGTATAATTTTGATTACCACTGCATCGACCGCATGTGATTTTTTGGTTAAGAATATATTTAAAAAACATACAGTCAACATAGAACCTCCTCCTTTTCGGAAACCGTCAAAAATTACTCAACGACATTCAACTATGTACCTATATAGTAGTAATAGGAGGAAAGAAAAGTCTCATATACAACTAATTGCCAATTAGTAATAAGTTGTTCTGAAGTATATGTGATACGTCAGTCAATCTGAAATGGTGGTTAAAGCAAGTGATGATTAATTTCTAATATGTACATACATATCTTTACTTAACTTCTCTCGACAAATCTATTTCACTTGTGGTCCGCCATATAATAGTACATAGTCGTATACGAGAAAAAGCAATATTCTTATATTTTTTCATATTTTCTCGACCCCTACTATAAACCGATCGAACCATACTATAAACAGACAACAGCTTTATAGTGAGGATAAATAGATAAACGCCCATTATGAGTAATGAAGGTGGTAGAACCCTTTGTGGTTCAACTCCGGCGGCACCACCGCCACACCTATTTCTACCTAATAACAGCAGTGTTAGGCGCTGCTGTGTTCCGGTTTGAAGGGTATGGTAAGGGAGACAGACTTTTCCGAGGCGTTCCAGCTTAGTCCTCAGGGGTAGCGGCGCATCTGTGGCCGACCTCAGGTAGGAATATCTAATCCTATCTGGGGTTGATTACATATGTCCATGGGCGGCAGTAGCCACTTTCCATCAGGTGGACTGCATGCTCGTCTGCTACTCTTATATTATACAAAAAAAAAATGAAATTATCCATTTTTATTCTATCAGATATTTGTCAATTTTTTAATATGAAAAAATGGTCTTTGTCGTCGATCTTTGTGAAACATTGGATACATTAAGAATTCGCAATTCAAATGTGAGTATTAAAATCGCACTTATCCTATCGGCGGTATGAAATGTCATCTGTCACGCACTCACGCACACGCACACACACGCGCTATCTCGGTATCCCAGTGATAACGCGCATCGATCCGCGCGTTGCCGCTCCGTGCGGGCCACGCTACGAGGCGGTGCGACGTTGCCGCCCCGCGCCCTATTATTATTTATTATATTACCCCGTCGCTTACGTCATTGCGTCCGCGCTAAGCGAACTGTACGGAGTTTTTGAATGGCTCGCGTGGATTCTTTCCTGTTAACGTTTTCGGAGTTATGGAATGTTTTTGAATTGTTGGTGTTCTTTTTTTCTTTATTTGAAATGGACGCTTTGAGCGTAGTTGATGTTGTTGGTACTGCCAGTACCTTCATAGCGGTTTATAATTGTTAATGTTTTTTTTTCGATCTATATAGGTCCAGAGAAAATTATGGTTTTACTACGTTATTAGAGAACAACACTGTCGTACCGTATCTGTCTCAAAAACTTCAAGACTAGTTTATATACCTACATAACTAACAATAATAGTATCATTAAAATATAATGTCTTAATAGATCAATAATTATGTTTTGATCACATAATACCTTAATAGATCGAACTTCTATCAACTAAACGTAAGTTATATAAAGTATCTAGCAATTTTCTCAAGTCGTAACGTATCCAGCGGGCACGCCATTATATCGAACAATACTTATTAAATTACTTTTTGCATTTTTCTTTGGCTATGTGTGAGCTACTTCTAGAGAATGCTGAGCCCATGCGGATGGGACTTTCACGCAAAGAACGCTTTCTTAATCTCAGCATAATCCTTGTATTCATAAAAGTCTTGTAAACAAAAATACTTTATTAAATT
The DNA here is from genome assembly GCA_014595695.2 of Epargyreus clarus clarus. Lineage (NCBI taxonomy): Eukaryota > Metazoa > Arthropoda > Insecta > Lepidoptera > Hesperiidae > Epargyreus > Epargyreus clarus. The sequence continues at coordinate 256,682 of JACTTY020000024.1, forward strand.
ATCGATACTATCTATTCCATACCTATTTATAAGGCAGTAACCTGATCTAACCACCTAGTCAATACTCACGACGATGTTTACCATCACTGATTCAATATTCCCAATCACAATTAGATCGATTGTAATCAGATTCGCTATTGTTTTAAGATTTAATTTGATAATCTCCCAACCCAATACTAATATTGTTTGATTAATAATATTGGACTTGTTTACATAACACACGTAAGGCAGGACGCACACTGACTACTTATTTATCTTGCGTGTGAAATTAAATGTAGAAGCATTTTTTTCGACTCCGGAGCTACCAGTACCACGCCTATTATTATTATTAGGACAAATAACAGCAGCGTTAAGTGCTGCTGTATTTGGTTTTAAAGTGTTGGTAATATAGACAGAAGGCATACATTTGAATGATGGTAGAACGAGTTTGGTTGAGGTACCATTGTCACACTTATTTGTAAACGCAATTCTGAGGTAAGATGTGGATGACGGCGGAATTTACAGATAAGGAGGCCATCCTAGACCTATAGGTGGCAACGTAGCTGTGAGCGGCATCAGGTAGAATCCATGTTTTATGATGAGATTTTTTATAATATAAGAGTAGCAGAAGAGCATGCAGCCCACCTGATGTATTCCTATCCTACTACTGCCGACCATGGACTTCTGTAATCAACCCCATATAGGATTATTATATAGGATTATAGGAGATATTCCTACCTAAGTTTGGCCACAAATGCGTCGCTAACCTTGAGGACTAGGCTGGAACGCCTCGGAAAAGTCTGTCTCCCTTATCACACCCTTCAAAACCGAACACAGCAGCGTCTAACACTGCTGTTATTAGGCAAATATAGGTGTGGCGGTGGTGCCGCCGGAGTTGAACTACAAAGGGTTCTACCACCTTCATAAATTGTTTACACATGTCCATGAGAAGCAGTGACCCTTTACCATCAAGTGTACTTCATGCTCATTTGCTTCTCCAATATGATCAAATTAGATGACCCTGGAGTTGCAATCACGACTACACACTGTTATAGCAATAATAAAACCTTAAATTGTCAACTGCACAATAAAATGCAAATACAGTTATTTGGTCAATTCTCTGAATAGCAATTCGATGGCGTTACGTAATTGGTCAACGATGCAGACCTTGACTGGTCACGCCTGCATGACACATGTTTACGCGTGAAGTTTAAAGCCTCCGCACGGTTGGCGTTTTCCGTTAACTCAAAACTTGTCTTCAGACAAAGATTTATGTGGAAGAAACATTGAGGAATCTAAATACCAATCGTGCCAACCTACACAACTTAATCGAAAGTTAAAGTACGCACACACGATTGAATTTGTGAAGGTTTGGCGAACGTGTGGAGACGGCATAATGTGTGTCGTGAAAAATCTAAATTTAAATATATTATTATGCTAATTTCGAGTAAGATAGTGAATTTATTATTATATATTGCGTTCAGTTTTATTAGAATCATCTCCATACGTACCATTCGTCATAGGGGGATGATTATTCCAAAACTCCTCCTCAGCATAAATGAGAATCTTTTTCGCTGATTCGCTAAGACTTTTTCCATCAAGCCCATGAATTTTCTCTGCGCCTTTATATTAAACGCCCTTCCAGTTTCTAAAGCTATAAGTAGCTTTATTTTTCAAAAATATGTTTTTTTATTTTTATGTTACGAATCCTATTTGCGGACATCCTCCTACGTTATACTAATTTGTTGAAAAACAACTTAATATTCGGTAGGAAGTGAAACAGTTAGGTGCCGGTGTCCCGACGCGCCAGCACGGTGACTCATCTTGGCGCTCTCATCTCTGGCTTTCTGAGAAGCCGACATTTCCTCCGATCGTGAAAGGTGATAGCTTTGAAATTAGATGTAAACTTGGCGTGAATGTGTAGGGTGAAGTTAGTGCCAAACTGGTGTACCTATATGTAATGTGTGAAGCTAACGGGTATGGGTGGACCGGGGATGCCACTTTTCACTTATTTCTAATGTAAAGTAGTGCCGCATATTGGTGGAAATACGGTCGTCTCATGTGGAAGTCAGCCGGGTCCACTAACTTCTGCTGACCATCTTAGTTCTCTCTGATCAGCTTCATGGTCAACCGATGTTCCTGACTTACGATCAGATACATGCCGCATGCTCATTAGCTACTTTAAAAGTATTGATGAGACTAAAGCCTACTAAAGTAACTATCAGATAGTTTGTCTTAAAACTCTTAATCGAGGTTTGAAGGGATTATCCTAAGGCTGGTCGGAGACCTAATTGCCTTTGAGATCCTAGTTATTTATTGTAGTCCGCCTTAGACGATATAACACAATAGACTTCTAATTGATAATAATCGTTCGTACGGAAAGTGTAATACTCCGTAAAGACATCGCTCTTATGAAGAAACAAATGTGCAGAATGACTGGCTGAAAATGTTCGCTTTTTGTCTGGTACAACCGGCGTAATAAGAGTTTATAAGGCTCTCGTAGGATCTAGCGTAGAAGCTACAAGCGAAAAAGCCTTCATTAGGAATGTATAATGTATCTATCCTTATGACTCTGCTCAAAGTGTAAGTCAGCAAAAGTTCTGCTTGCTGTATCTCATCTTTTACCTTAAGGAAGGGCAAATCAGAAACTTCTTGGGGGCAATCAAATGTTATACACAAATATGTCGGGATCAGTCCTGGCATATTTTGTTATAGATAGAAATAGAGAAAATTGGAATACTTTGGAATAGATTTGAAATAGAGAAATGTCCTCTGGGTCTGTCTTCTTTGTCCATGTTTATCTTGTCAGTTAGCAATTAGTCACTGGGGTATTCATATTCAAAGAAATGTATTGTCAGAATTTCCATCACTATTTATGAATCTTACATACATTTCATTTAAAAGAAACACAACTGTACCTTTTTTTTTTTGTTGACGAGGGGGAAACCTTCAAAAGGTACCCGACGCCATGGGAGTGACGCCGGGTTATGTGGGATTTTTACCGCACTAAAACCCCGTAAAAACCAAAAAAAAATTTGGTGGAGAACTCCGGGATCTCCAACGGAACACAACCGGAGTCCTCCTAACGCGATGCCCTTTTATCGGGCTCTGCCCTGGGGGGAGCAATTTACGCTCCTCTCACATCCCCTGGTGATTACAGCGATATGCGACCACACAAACCGCTGTCCTTCCCGGGGTCGCTTGCTGCATGGTTTGAGCTCCCACTCTTGCCGCCCGCAACCCCAGAAGCCCCTTTTAGTCGCCTCTTACGACAGGCAAGGGATACCGTAGCCCTATTCTGGTCCCGGTACTACAGGGACCAACCCAACTGTACCTGCTGCGAAACACATTTTAATTAAACTTTTCCCATTTGTAGGTGCATTCGCGACCACAATACAATATCTAACGGACAAAAGTTTGTAGACCGAATTTAATTTAACTAGCTCTGATAGAGATCAGGTTAACTGCTGATACTGAAATTCAGCGATGCTAGATAAAGAATTGTCTGTATTATTATATTGGACCGACTTTCAAAGTTAATTTTAAAATACCGTTAATTTTTAATTGTAAGGGCTTCAGCAGAAATGCTTTTTGTATCGGCGATCAAAGTTAGACGAAACGTTTAAAACACGACACACGACACAACAGAGTTGTGTACCTAAATTCCGAAAAGCCCATCCAAATCGGGTCAGCTGTTTTTGGGAAAAACGCGGATATAAACGGATACATACATAACGGTCGGATACAAAACCTTATTTTATGTAGCCGGCTCACAATGGCTATAAAGGAGTATAACTTCAAAATCCAAAATATGTAATTTAGAAAGCCCAGAATCGAACCCGGAAACGTAGCGTCAGACGGATACGACCACTACGCCAGCCGGTTCGACAGTTAGAAATGATAAGGCCGATATCCGTTCTAAGTGGCCAGTGAACACCTGCCTAACCGACCCCCTGAGCCACGGACCACATGGCGGCATTACGCTCACCTGAGCGTATGGTATTATGGCTTAAATGCCACTTGGGCGGAGATTCCTTGCCTTATTTCGCTACCTAGTTTGAACCCTAGGTGCCTTCTGAACATCTACTGTCTATATACACATTTGTTATATGTACAAAGTGTTTTAAAAAATGGTGTTTAAGAAAAGGCTATGAATTTACACTGAGTTTTTGCAGTTTTTTTTTATATATTTTTATCTCAAATTTCCCACGGGAATGCAACAAAGAGTGCATTTTAAAATATATTTTTATAATATATTTTTTTATCACTACAATTCTTTAATTTATTTTCTTAATAATTATCAGCCACTATATAGATAAAAGAAACCGACTTCTTAAAAATATTACTTCTGCAATTTAGACGACTAACGTCATTTCGTATGTTAAAAAGCGTCAAGGCGTTTGGGCTGCAGAAAGGTACATACATACCTACACATATAAGCGCCATAAGCATAAAATATTACCCTTTGCAGTGGGGTAATAATATGAAAAAATGGTTATTAAGATTTATTGAACATTTTATATATAAAATTCTCGTGTCACAATGTTAGCTACCGTACTCATCCGAAACGGCTTTATCGATTTTCACCAAATTTTATATGCATATTCAGTAGGTCTGAGAATCGGCTACTATCTATTTTTCATACCCCTCAGTGATAGGTTGTTCACCCTTAATATTTTTTATTTATATGACAACACAACGTTTGCCGGGTCAGCTAGTAATAATATAATATCGCTAAGTCTGCCTGTAGCCTGTACAAAGCTACTGTCGCCTCGATCAGTGAACGTCGTAGCCTACTCTATTTCGTCGCCGATTCAAGGTTACACAGAAATCACCGTGCATTTTGTTATTCGACATTCTTGTTGTTTTGTTGTCTTTTCGTCTTTTTTTCGTGGCATTTAATTAATGTGACGTTTTTTATGTATTTCGTACGAGCAGATTACTTTTATTTAAAAAATAGTCTATCCTTCTTTAGCAATTCAACGCAATTTTGTGCACAGTTTTGTAGTATTTGGACCTTTTTTTCACTAAAATGTAATATATTTTTTACAAATAACGAGCTTGCGTAGCTCGACTTATTCTTTCGAAAAAAATCTGAACTTCAGAATTTGGCGTTTATAGTAAACCCGACTAATGATACCTACCTAATTAGTTTTACGCTAAACGACACATCTAATTAAACGTGAATGATAGCACTACAACAGACAACTATTCAGGAATTTACTCCGCGCGATCTTAATAGCTACTAAAGAATGTTATAAATAACCATACGTATAAGTCCATCTAAATGTAGATAACTCAAAACATGAGGCAGGTACAGTCGAGGCATAGAAATGGCAACAAACAATCAATCTCTATCTCTATCTACGTATCGGAGTAAGAATAGTGAGCAACAAGTCAACGTTCGCGCTGGCAACGTCGCGGCGAAAGTAGCGGGCTGGCAACGTCGCGGGATCGATACACGGGGCCCGACCCTACAGCGAACTTGAGCTATCTATGCCGTTGTAACTATGTATGTTTGTGTGTTGTGCGTTGTTTACGTGCACGTGCTGTGTGTAGTTTCATCTATGTGTAATGTTACATTGTGTAGTAGAAATTAGTGTGTAAATTTGAAATATTAACGAAACCTTAGCGTGATAAAAAATACTAAGGAAGCATAGATGTATTACCGTAAATAAACTTTCCGTGAATGTTTCCATAGGAACTTTGGAATAAAATGTATATGGAACATTGTTATGTAGGTATATAGAAATACAATGTTATGTAAAGGAGAATGCCCATTCTTGGTACTGATTTTTCTCATGCGTCAAATTGAAAATAATATTAAAATTATTTTTTGATTTTTTTACATAATTTGTCGATCAGAATAGTTTCTTTGAACAGGGGATTCCATTTAAGATAAAATAAGACGAAATGTTGATTGTTGTTCTTCAAAATTAAAATGGCGGTATTGTGTACTCGGAATTCAATAAGATCTATTAGTGTTTTGATTAATGATTTTTCTCATGCATCAAAAGTAAAGTAATATTAAAATTATTTTTTGATTTTTTTACATAGTTTGTAGATCAGAATAGTTTCTTTGAACAAGGGGGTTCCATTTAAGATAAAATAAGACGAAATGTTGATTGTTGTTCTGAAAAATTAAAATGGCGGTATTTTATACTCGGAATTCATTATTTTAGGTTTTTAGGATTATTTTAGGTTTTTTTACCTACTACCTTTAAAAGTAAATGGAATATGTTAATCGAACTACATTATAGGTACCTACTATCAGTTAAAACCGACCATCAATCTATCGTCGGATATTTTCGATTTTAAGGTTATGTAACATTTTGGAAAATAACTTCAGAACCCGGGTGCTGATCTAAAAAATAATTATTGGTGGTAGTATTTGGTTAATTATATATCGTCCACAACAAGTTTCAATTTGATGCAACTCTGGACGGCGGTCCATACTTTCATGGGCATTGTCCTTTACGTCATTCCAGTTACTATTTATGAGTTTTACAGACACAAACATAGGACAGCTAAATAATTATCTAGACGCAGACGGAATTTGGTGGATACACTGACATCCACCAAATTCCGGGAACGTGTAGTATTTTAGTATAATCCGCGTAAAACTGTTAGTCCGCTCTGAACATAGAAATGAATCGCGTCGCCATAGCAAATTGTATGACTACACCTGCTCGCAACAACTACAGAGCGGACTAGCAGTTTGGCGCGGACTATATCTAAGTCCTTTCAACTCGGTCAACGCATCCAGCTTGATCTCAGGTGTTTTATCTATCGTAGGTACTTTATACAATGACCACTTAACTTCAAGTGGACCGTTCATTTTCTATTTCCAGTTCTAGGTACTCGTAGTTGGTAAAATAGACAATAGCACTGATCTGTGGGTGTTGGCCTACAAGGAGGAGATGAAGGAAGACCAAATGTGAGTGGCAATTTGCGAGGCATCTTTCGTTCCCCAGGCAGAAATAGGACCTTTTTACCTAGCTGAGTAGGGTAGTGTTTTACGAGCGTATATATGTATGTCTCTTTCTTTGGCACGCCCTACTATCCAAACGGCTAAATTGTATGAGTGACATCGTTGACTTTTTAAAGACAGATTATTTTTAAGGAAAAATCTTTTTAGCGTCCATAGTGGGCGACTTACGATATAAGTTTGAGAACCTACAAGCTCGATGTACGGCGAACGGTTAAAAAGCAAACTGCATAGTTCATTTCATTCGTTCTTCTACAACAACAATAGTTTATTATTCATTCAGTGCTATTTCTATCACTGTATTGTAACGATAAAAGGTTACAACAAAGTGGTCTAATAACACTTCAACCCATTCAACTGAACAATAGTAACTGCACTATGCTAATATAATCTGTGTAGAACTCGGCCATAGTTATGGAGAAGTATATGGATAACTATGAATTTTATACCACATTGTACGCCTATACCATAGATTAGTAAAGATACTTCGCCGCCTTGAAATTGAATGAAGCCACAAACAGCTTATTTTAGTAAGTTCTTTTTTTAAATTCTTGACAAATAAAAACATTTTTATAGAAAATTTCCGAATAAATAACAAATACTGCGTAATTTACGTAATAAATAAATAATTATTTCAAATATTTTAGGGACATTTTAGCACGGAGACCTGGCGGCAAAACTTTTTTACGCAACTATTTCAATTCTCAAAACTGGGTACATTTTCTTGTTAGGAGTAATCTTTACTTATCTATGGCCTATGCTGACCATTTTTACTTGAAGCCACAAAGGCAATTGTAGGTAAAAATATTTAAGTAATAATAAAGCTTTATAAAAGTAACTAGTAAAAATGTTGAATCATTTTATTTCAGTTGTAAAGCGTGGGTTCGTGCCGTCCCATCAGGAATTAGTCAACGAAATAAAAAAGGTCGCGAAGACTAAATAGTCTCTGAAATGTGTTTTTCTGCTATTTTCAAAAAAAGGTCTCTCTATTTAGAATTTCGCTGATTAACAATTGTTATTTTCGTTTTTTCATAAAACTGTACGGTCTCAAGCCCTCAGTTGTTTTTGTGCGCACCAGGACAGAGTAGATGAAAACGGATTCGATATTTGTTAAAATCATTCTATTGGGTTCAAAAAAGATAAACATTTGTTGCTGAGCAAATCTTTACTTAAAAAGTGTCTCAGAGACAATCACGATACAAACATTAAAACTATTAATCACACGTTCGTAAATCCACGTTGAATGTTAGCCAATATCATCTAGTTATGACATCCGTATCAATAAATTAGTTGCTAATCAGATTCCACGTCCGGCGGATCCACTTTTATTTTACTTAAAATAACATTGTGTCTTATATTCGTGACTAGCCTCAAAACTTCGCTCCGAAATTCTAATTTTTGGTCTAAATTGAACGCTCTGACTGCTGGTAACATTGATTCGAAGAAGGACCTATCCTCGTCCTCGATTGGGAAGCTGCAGCTAGGATCGTAGGTTTTTAAGTCGACTATTTCTTTGTTTGAGCGTCGTCGTTTTGTATTATCAGTTAATATTTCATCATTGTCACTTGGCCACGTGCTGCTGTCATTGTTTGGCTCGAAACGCTTCTTGGGTTGTTGCGAGGTGTCGTCCTCGCTGGCCTCGTTCTCCTGGTCGTCTTCGTCGGAGGAGAAGGTGACTGGGTTGTACAGGTTGTTGAGGAAGGCGAGGTGTTGCGCGTACATGTAGCCTCGCTTGGGTACCCGCCGCCGCTTTCGCTGCCGGACGTACGAGTCGCGGATGTTTCGCCACTTGCTGTGCAATTTGCGGTCTGTTGACAACGAGTACGATTGGATAATGTTAGACATTTGTATCTAGAAAGCGTCATTTCTTATGCGATTACTAGGAATGCTATTAGTATTTTTTGGGTCAATTAAAATAGGATTGCGATCTTGCTAAATTTACGTAAAATTTTTATTTCAATATTTTATGATACTAAAACTTTATAAATATCAAACAATGTGTAGGCATTCTTAATATTAATTATGGACAAAAAGTGTCATCATACTCTTATCTAAAAATAGCAGATTATCGACTATCGGTTGCCGAGCGATAAATGTGTCGGTAACATTAGTAAAGTAAACAGAGATATTGAACCTAGTGACGACCTTGAGCCTCACTTATGAATATTTTATAAAATGTAATGTGTTGATATACAATACAGAAAGATACCTAACTACCATCGCTTCGGAATTCATACAGAAATGAAAATCGAATATATCGAAGCAAGTGTAAATATTTCTCTGGAGCAAGGAATCCTGGATAAGAGTAAAAATATAAAACTACGTTCTCTGCAATTTTAAGTTATACTTATTACTAAATTCCTTATTGTACTTATGATTTTATGAGTTTAGCTCTTGTGAAATGAATTTTGTCATACTGGCATTAATTTGATTTTCACGGTGATGGTACTAATCGAATAATTTCTAAGTATTAACTAGAAAATCGCGAAGTAACCTACATGACGAAATGTGCTCCATGTAGTTCGCAAATACGTGTGAAATCTGCCAACGCGTCAATCTCAGAGAAGATCTTTACTGAACAGTAAAATAGCGAAGTAATAATGGTTCAGTCTAGCAATAGGGTTTTTGTAAAATGTTTCTAATTTTACTTTAGTCTATACTAGTATATGCCCATGAGTGGGTTATAAATATCATGATCTACATGGTCATCTATTCACAATTCACAAACCATAGAAGAAAATACCTAAAAGTTATTTAGATAACGCATAGCATACAAAAATTATCACTCCGCCCACATTTAGTAGACATAAATTTGGCTCGTCTGTGATGGAAGATACAATATCTTAAATGCTTATCTTAATAGTCGCAGAGTGCAATATTCGACTTCACAACATTCCAATCGATAACCGTTTGAATCCAAACTAGATAATGATATGCAGAGAACCCGACTACTTAAAATTATAGCGTAAATTTTCTCACAAGTTAGACGAATCCAACGACTTATCATATGTTAAAATCCGTCAAGTCGTTCAGGCTGCATTGCCAAAGAATGAAACATACATACAGATGCTCAAAAACATTCCTTTCCGCAGTTAGGTAAAAAGACGCTAAAACGACATTAATTTGAAATTCCAAGCTATTTACTTACACACATCCATTTTTTCCAACTCCGGTAAGTTTTCGAAATCAGTTATGAACTTCCTCGCGATCTTCTCCCAGGCGGCCTGCTTCTTGCTCTTGTATCTGTTCTCTTGGCAATTGAGGTCCCATATCACCGGGTGGTTCTGGACCTCTGCGATGAACACCTCCACGTCCAAACTATACGTGCTCGCGTCCGTACGGAGTTTACTCATATTGATTAATAATTAAGTCCGTTTCAAACGATTCTATTTTCATTCATTAAAGTGAGAACGATGTCGTGCTCCTACGGTGTTACGATCTCAAAATTCAGAGTCTATTTTCTTCGTAGCTTAATTATATACCTATTCAAAACTGGAATTTGGATGGAACTATTTCTTTTTGCGAACACTGCGATTTGCCTTCATAAATGTATTCGTGTTTAGTGCGAAAACAAAATTATTAATGTAAATACCTATGCTACTTTTATGCTGAATAGCAAGTAATGGTCGACAAAACGTCGGCTTATTTCCTTCCAATTTGGACCTGAAACACCACAATTGCAAATACGCGATTCTTGTCTTATCTGTGCCAAAAATGCAAATTAGTCCGTTTTCCTTCGAATTTGGACGACGAAATCACAATTTTTTTCTTGTTTACGTGTGTGAATACGCGTTTTGTAAAGAACCGTTAGCCGAGCGCCGCGGACGGGCGGTCCGCGTGGAGTGGAGTACGCGCGGCAGCCGGCCGCGGCCGCAGCGGTTACGCTCGTCGGGGTGGCAACGCGCGGGGCGGCAACGTCGCAGCGTGGCGGACGGGCTGGCAACGCCGCACGACGTAGTTCGGTGCGGCAACGTCGCGCCGCGTGCGGATTGTAGACACGGCCACGTTTTTTGCTGGGAAAAGTATGAAATTGTAGAAAATAAAAATAAATTTACGATTTCATGACAACCCACAACTACGGCTATGGCTGGAAACACGTTTCATATCTGTCTGTCTATTATACAGACGGTTAGAACTAAATGTTTATAGAACTTTATTTTCGTATAAACCACCATATTTACTAAGTTTATACCTACTTGAACATTATTATTTATTATGTATTGTTATCTCTTAGTCATTAATGGTACTCACAACACACAAGTACCGACTTACATACAAACAAAATATTTACGAATATTATGTATGCAATCCATGTACTTACGAAAACCGAAAAAGTAAACTATTAAATTCTTACTTGAATCTTTAAAATTTAAATTACACATTCATTATCTAACTCGCCAATGGAGAATTTTCTATCTCAAGGAAATAAACCACGCCTCTACATTCAGTATTTCTTTCATTTTGTGTAAAACGCAATTTTGGAAAATTTCGCGACCACCTGCCTGAACGATACTGGCAGTGGTACTATGGTATCAATACTGCCAATTTTCAATGCTCACACATCATGTATGTAAGAAATATTTATGATACGTGAGTACCACTGAACCATAAGCTCTAATACAGATGTGTAGCTAAGAGCTGCAGCATTGCGTAAGAGCTGCGTACAACCTTGAGTGACATTGAAACGCGTCCTCATTTCAATCTTTGATCTTGAAACTTTACTTTTAACTCGTAACACGGTATTTAAAGTAATAAAAGTGGTTAAGTGCGACTTGAAAGTAGAAATGGAGGGTTCCGTATCACGGAATTTTATATTTGTATGTTTTTAATAGTTTTTATATAGCTATACATTAGAATATGCAATGTTAAAATTGTCTACCTATTACGTTTCCACCGGTCTGACAAGTATTACAGTTCCAGGTTCAATCCCCGGACAAGTACACATCTAAACTATTTTTAATTTGTTTTCTCGGTCTATCTGTTTCAACATGTGTTCAAAACGTTACAGGTAATATCTACTATGAAAGTAGAAAATGCCACTTTAATTTTAATATCTTCGTCGTAAAATGGGTAAAAGCTTACCATTAAGCAGGTTTGGATCGAGTGAATTATGTACAAGGCCGCAGGGTGAGAACGTAGGGGCTCGCTACCCCCTGCACGACCCCTCTGATTAACGATTTATGCTCCAACTATCCCAAATTTGGATCTATCGAAAGGGAATGTTTTCTTTCAAAAAATGTCAAGTTGCAACGACGTAATACGTTTTTTACTTTTACCTATATTTTGGTGTAATTTGGTCTTTAATAAGAGGGTCTCTAATATAAGGTACCAAACGAGCTTGCAGTCCAGCTGTTAAGTGGTTGCGGCCATTCTAAAAAACTCTTATACATTGGTTATAACTTATACCTAAAGCCGATCACACGCGCTGCTTCTCCTAAGGGCTAAGATGGCCGCCTTATAAGTAAGCCAGCATCCATTCCTTTCTACCGAGACGCAACAACTACTTCACGCTAGTAATAGGCAGACGTAGCTTAGATACTTCTCCGGCTGAACCAAATTGGTACTTTACTTCATGTTTAGTCCTCTATAAGTTAAGTCTGAAAGTTTTGACTTCTTAATTATAAATTAAATTTATGCTTATTACATCTATGACCTCTTCGGTGGAGGTTGACTTGACACCTTGAGTATAAAAAAAGTACGTAATAAAAAACAAAACAATGTCAGTAGGCAATATAGGCATTACAAAAAAGGAATTTCACTAATTCTATTTTTAAACAGCACAGGTTAAGCCCACCTTTTTACACGCACCTTGAACCTGCAGCTGTCAAGGTCAATCTATTTTTAAATGCTTTTATCCCATCGATTTCCGACCAGCAACATTACAGGGCATTAATATTACATTAAAACTTAACAATACGTAAAATGAAGATTGCGTAGCTGCACATTATTTTCCGCTTATAAAGTTGTAACAAAAGGCTGTCCTCCCAGCGTCAAATGGTCTGCCTGGCTGAGCTGACTGTCATTTGCCTCTCAAATTTGTATAGAAAAAAATAGAAATTTACATTCCCGCGCATTTACATGTATTCTTTATTCAATAAGCGTCGCGCGGCGTTGTCAGCGCGAACCCGGTGCGACGTTGCCGCTCCGCCGTATTGTTTTTCTTCATACAGTAAAACTAAAAACAGTTTATTTGATGCATTTTTCGTGTACCGTAAAACAACTATGGATGTTTTTGTTTTGTTATAATTTGAAAAGTATTTTAACACTGGGATTTAATTTATGTTATAATTTGAAGTTTTATTATTTTAAGCACGATTGGTGATAGCAAATACTCTGTAAATTTAATACATATATTATGCGGATCTTTTTTAAATAGCCATAATTATCCATAGATAATTATCTATGAAAATGACAAAAGAAAATTAATTCTCAAATAAAAGCAGTGTAGTACAGTGTTCTATAATCCTCAGGAATTGCAAGTTGCAACGCTCCGAACTATTTTAGCTCATATTCTATCCTTTATGTACTTAGTTGGTTATTCTTTATTAATTTATTGCTTATAGTTTTGAACAGAAGTGACCACATAACATCGGGGAATGTGGGGGCTACATGTTGGTTCGCCATTTCTTAAACTCAAGTAAAATATCAGTGACAAAACCCACACAAAGAAGACCAAACTTTAATTACTTAACTGTATTTTAAAGTTCAAAGTAACGTGGTCATCTTATTTCTTGTTTGCGTTACTTCGAAAACTGTTAAAGTTAAACTTAACGCCGTAACTGTTTTCTTTGAACGTCCGCTGCATTTATTGCTTTGCGGTATAACAATACATGTTAAATGTTTAACGAATCGATTTCCACGTGTTTGTGAGAAGTCAGTTTGGTAACTTATGTATATTAGGGATGTATAGTCCGCGTCAAACTGCTAGTCCGCTCTGAAGTTGTTGCAAGCAGGTGTAGTCATACAATTTGCTATGGCGACGCGATTCATTTCTATATTCAGACCGGACTAGGTTTTTTCGCGGACTATAACGGATATGAACTTTCGGATCTGGATATAGAAACTGCAAAAGTCGGATACGGTTACGTATAGGAGATTATTTCGGAGTATCCGATAGATTTTCGGTTCTGTATATTAGATTTTTAAGGTATTGTAAAAGTGAAAAGATACAAATATGTAACGATTTAATTAAATTTGTAAAGTTACTATTTCATGGGCTTTGTTAGGCGAAAACTTTTTATATAGTGTGTCATTTAGACTGCCCTTATCCAAAATATCCGAAATTTTTAAATCGGACTCGGTTACGGTTTCGGATATATTTTCATTTCGGATATCCGATAGTTTCAGTTACGGTTGCGGAGATCCAATACACCCCTAACCTATATGACATAGGCACTATAGGTTGAAATGTGAGTTGAACTTTGGAACTTTGGTAGGCACGGTAGGTGCTATTCAGTGCCATGTGGTTTTATGACGTCATGTTTATCTTTTTATTACAAGGATATTGTCTACATGCCTATGAGTTGTCTAGAGTTTTTTGAGGTGTGTCAAGTCTACTAATCCGCACTGGGCCAGCGTGGTAGACTATGACTTGAATAATTTTCATTGTAAGAGTAATATTAATGTGTTTTAAATGTTCCGAAGTTGTCTAGAAGTGGTATATGGACTATGTAATTATAACTAATAAAAATATTATTTTTGTTACAGGTACATATTTATTTATCTTAAAGATAAATAATGAAGGAGTAAGTACAGTGAATGGAATTTATTTTCTCATATATTAGTTTTTACACTTCATAACAAAATGTAAATCTCGCTGATAAGTTAAAATTTGTATGTATTCCAAGATATTATTTTTCTCCAATACGTATTTAAAATCTCCTACTTACTTCATGCAATGTTAACTCATGCCTTTGGTGAAAACCAACAATTATTGAAACAGATGCAGTATTTTCTATATAAATCAAATAGTTGTGCTTAAACCAATTAAAATATTAGATCACCCTTAGAGAAGGTATCAAGTTAAGAAAGCCTACTTTATATTTATTGAAGAACACTCTCAGAGTACATATCTTAAAAAATATATATTCTTTCTCTTCATAACTTCTCACAACCGAAAAGCCTAAAAATCTCAAATGAAATTAAAAGTATAAGGCAAATATTAATTTTATTGTTTAGAAAGTTAATACTACAAGTCCATTAAAAATATACTCGACAATGTATAAGTAAAATCGCTGTTTACGTATAACAGAAGCCAACTTGCCAAACATAAAGACGTTTGGCAAGCCAGCTTACAACTTGGCCGGGGTATTAACTACCAAGTTTTTGGGGCAGTGCGACCTTTAGACTTATTTCCCGAAGCTTGCTTTAAGTTTACTTTGACTACTGTACGCCTGAGGGTAACTCGATTATAATCATTATTGGATAGAATTTTTTATTGGTAAAATGTTGCATTGCCAATAGCTAAAAAAAACAAAAGACGAGCACTGAACTGTTTTTAAACACCTATTTATATAAAGACTTTAGAATAAATAGAAAAAATGTTGCTATCATAAAAGAAATAATCTCTCTAATAATCAAACTTTCGACAATTCCATTATAGAATTAGCCATTAGCTAATTACTTATTAAGTAATAATGATCAAATCATAGCAATGGAAACAAAATACGCATATTTATGTTGGTATATTTATTTTAATGAAACAATTTAACGATTTACAATAAAAAGGATTATAAAGATATATACAATAACAGAACATATATTTTGATACAATCTGACAAAACAAATTTTGTACCCAATAACTAATTACAAACTTAACTTTTTTATCACTTGTACATTCAACAATCAAAATCTGATCACTATTTTCATAATCATCTAACGTTTTAATTTCACTCAAAGTGAAATTTTCCCGAAATTAAGTACTATATATACACTAATTACGACATATCTACAACAGTTCTAAATTACACTATAATTAATCATGGCTATGCAAGTCCTATTCTGGACACTCTGAGCTATCCTGTCTCTGTATCTTCATCTCAACCGTAGTCGTGGGAAGCCCTTTCTCGTGACCTAACCCATTGTTTGAAAAGTGGCTGGCTACAGCCTCCTGCATGATGTTCGCGATCTGCGCTCGGGCCCACATCTTCACGTTCAGCGGCAGTTGCCGCATCTCCGGTAAGAACGATAGCAAAAACAACCTATCGCTGTCCGTTTCGTCACTAGATATCTCCGCGATGGGGAACATCTGCATCTCCATTTCGTCGTTCTGAACATTCTCCACTTTCGGCTGTTTCTTCTTCACCTTCCTCTTTTTCTTCGGCTTCACTTCTATGTCTTCTTCGACCAGAGGATCGTCGTCGTCCATGCAGTGCGTCTCGTTTACATTGTTTCCATCCACTTCGTCTTCCCTGCACAAAGTAAAGTGTTAGATTAGCAAACGAGCATGCTACCACCTGATGGTCAGTGGATCCTGACAGTCATGGACATTTGTAACCAAATTTATAGAAAAACGAGTTTCTTTCCGAAGCCGATCACAGATGCGATGCTGCTAATCCCATGATAGAAGACCTCTAAAATTTCAACCAATTTCTAAAGTTACCATCATCTTAGTGACTCTACACACTTTTCCTATCAATTCCCAGCAACATTTCAATTACCCAACTTACTCTTCACTGAGGGAGCCGTCGAAGCCGCCGAGGAAGCTCATCCTCTTGAAGTACATGTAGACCCTCCTGTTGATTCTCACTCCTGAACGGCGCGCCCTCAGCTCCCGGTTGTAGGCGTCGCGGAGGGACCGCCACTTCCGCTGTAGTTGGAGCACTGGGGAGAATGGGATGAGGATCATATAGTGTCATCTCTCGTCTTCTTATGTATAAGTTACAGCGGTGGTTTGAATACATTCGTCACACCTTATAACAATAGTGGTCACTCATGTTATGTCAGTCTGTATTATGTTTAAGTGGACATACTTAAGAAGCAATTGACTTTCTTGTGTTAATTGTGTAAATTAAAAAGTTAATTGTATGTGATATTGCATATGTAGGTATATATTGATATTGCATATGTAGGTATATATTGATAATGCAACCAGCATTGTTGGTTAAATAGAATTTCCGAGGATTCTTGGAATGCGTTCATGGCCAAAGCTTGCAGAATAAATACTAAGGATAGAATATTTTAGAATCAGTGTTGTTATTGACGGCTAACTTTGTTCAATTTTGTGTATTAATGCAACCTTGAAGGGCAAGTTACGTTTCTCTTTGCAGACCTAACTTTCGATAGATCTATGCCTGTTTGTGAATTTGGAGCATTCAAATAATTGAACTGTAACCCAAAGATATAAAATTTACACATTATTCAAAATAAATCCCAAAGGTTTATGTTTACCTAATTGAAAAATACCAAAGATTAAAAATGAAGCCTTTAATTTTAAACTTTCTCGAATATCACGCAGGTATCCCAAATATTTCAGGGGTACGAAGCAGCTTATCTTATTGCGTAGAAAGTCATTAACTGGCCTGTGAAATCGGACGCTCGGTATTCAAGATTGTTTCGAATAAATCAAATTTAAAAAAAAAAACTTTATATCTACTCAATGCAAAATACTCTGATGATAAAGGTACATATATCAAAATCACACACATAGAGACAAGTCAATTTATTTAAAAGTTTTTTTAACCAGCATGCATTCAGCCATCGCTGTGGACTAAGGCCTAAACTAAACCCTTGTAATTCGGAGAGGAGACCCGTGCCTACTTATGGAACAATGAAGGATTATGATAAGCAGTGATAATTAAGTGGTTGAAAGTCAGCCTATGAATCGGCGGGGTGCGAGGTTTAAACCCTAAGCAAGCACCTCCAAGAAAACCACCACATCTGGGTTCTTTAAACAACGCGTTTAAAGGCGTGTGAAGTCTACCAATCCGCACTTGACCAGCGTGCTAAGAGGAGAATCGTTCTCAACAGTGGGACAGAATTGGGTAAACGACGACGATGATAATGATGGTGATATGAGTAGACAGAATATAACACCTCTATCATACGCGGTGGCTTTGCTGAAACACGCCCAGTCGTTGTAGAGACTGGCGCCCACCTCCTTCCACAGCATGAGCTTCTCCTCCCGGTCCAGGGGCTGGTCCGTTCGGTACAACCCTGGCCGCTTCTTCACCTCCTCGATCAGCTTGATCGGGTTGAACTCGTACATTCCGAGCTTAGGCATCCTGCCTTTGGTAACATAGATGGTCGCTCCTAGGTAGCTAAGGATAAGATTGACACCCTAAAACGATGGTAAACTTGATAAAAATTCCTATGTCCTTAATCACCCTTAAGACTAGCTTTACTATCAGCGAGTAAGCGGCGACGCTAAAAGATATTAAATTTCGCGTTCCAACTTCGCATAGTACTAATTAGCTAGAACTTGGGTCGTTACTAATTGGCTTCACAGTTTGTCAATGTCACGGATTTGCTACGTACGGCATCGTGTCGGTTGTCAATTTACGTGTTAAAACACAACAACATTATAAAAGTAGGTAGATAAGGACGCCTCGCCCGTAGCGACTCGCGACCGATGCGACAATACCGTTTTAAACATAGATAAAAACAATAATTGCGACCGAAAAGACGCGGTTTCGTATCGAACGCGACCGTGCGACTGGCGGCGCCGCGGTCGCTATGCGCAGGCCGCCGCGTCCGATTGGCTTGCGTTTCTGCGACACGCCCCCTGCGACTGGCGTGTCGCGCTGTCGTAAATACTCGGTCAATGGGCGATTGCGTCACCGGAATGTCTGCCGCTCTATCGATTGTGTATGTTTATTTTTTGTTATCTCCGTACGTGTGTATGTTATTTGGCTACACATTTTTTACCTACGCTATCCATACATGTGTAATGATCGGTAATGTTGTTTTTATGTACGTTTTCATATTTGCTATTGTTTCAGTATTCTGTTGTATCGTATTAAAACATATTGATAGATGATAGATAGTACGTTTTGTCATTGCATTAGGGATTTATTATTGTATACTATAGTTTTTTTTAATTCATCATCACTACTTAGGACATTTACTATGTAAAAACAGTTTTAGTTTACAGGCCTACACTTTTAGAATACCTAACAACATTCGGCAAAATCCAGTGGATTCACCGATTGATTTTCTTTTCAACCAATTCTTCTGTACTTTTTTTAACTTACTTGAACAGGATGTACAGTTGTTCTCAAATTGGTTAGGTCAATATTTTTTGTTTTCGAAATGAAAATATAATTATATTTTTAGAAATAATTGAACAATTGTCGGTACTTGTGTGCGCTCGTAAATCACGCGGCGTGGTGTGTTCTCGATCATTATTGACTTTTTTGTAACTAGCAACATTAATCATGTATTGGATAAAACTGGCCTCTTACGTCATACTAGTTTAATCTTGTTTTGATTACATATAAAAAATATAGTATTTCTAAGGTGGTGCAGGATGACAAAGTTAGTCTGTGGAATCTGTTGGCACCACCGCCTCAACTATTTCTGCTGAATAACAACAGTGCCAAATGTTGTTGTTCTAGTTTGAATTTTTTTATAAGATAGAAGTAGCTAACGAGCATGCATTCCACCTGATGGTAACTGGTTACTGCTTGCTGTGCATGGACAACCAACTCCATATAAGAGGTTAAACTGATTATGACGATCACCTCATATAGAAGGTTTAGATAGCTGCCCTTCTACCGATATGCAGACTTGCTTCACGCTAGAAAACGGTATCGATAGGACCTCCTCAATTGCACATAGTGATTCGTTGTATATGAAGAAGGTACGACAGTTGTAGGAGATATTCCACTTCCTTAGATACTAACGCGTCAGTGGCTGACCTTAGGAAGGACACTAATCGTATTTGGTGTTTATTACGTCCATGGGTGGCTGTGACCACTATCATAAGTTGGACTGCATACTACACAACTTTAACTAGTAATGGGCGTATTGTTTCCATGTACACCAGGCAGCATTCCTGTCATGTTTGGTGCTAGCAACACATGTCCATGGGCGACAGTGGCCACTTAACGTCAGGTGGACGCGCTAATTAGGCTGACCCATGGCCACATAGGCACTAAAGTTTAATTACAACCCGAACAAAGTTGCAAATAGGACCACTATGAAATTAAAAATGGCGCTTCATAAAATAAAGTGAAGCTATCTCGTAAAGTAATTAATTTGACGGGTATTACAGAAACGCTTATACGGTACATTTATCAAAAAATGAATCACTCTCAACTAGTACGCTGTTTTAGGTAACTGTCGCACCGGTAACGAGTGACCTCGAACTAGAAAATATTTACTAATGAACTATGCAATTTACAAATTGACTTGATTCTTAAGCGTAATTGATGCGTTCGTAATTTTATTAATGTTGTTATAATTTACTGGTGTATTTTTTAGTAGTTTTATTGCCACAAATAGAAGTAGAAAACGTCTTTCTGATAATAAAGTTTACCTGTGGCGCCTTTGAATAGGACCTGTTTTAATTATCGAACATTGAGCACTCATCTTGTTACTTATCTCCAGTAGTAGTATAAGAAAAAATATTGAAACTAACAATTTGTAAGTGCCTCCGTGGGCCTATACAAAATAAATATATCATATTTATTTCAGTCATCTTGCTACCCCTGCGGACGGGCCAAGCCCCTAAGTGCCTCTGCAATACTTAAGACTTTAAACCAGTGCTTAAACTTACTATTATACGGCAGAAATATAGCATTTCGAACTACGCAGTAGAACTATAAAGAATTCTACCACCTTTAAAATTTATGTTGTAAGTTTTTATAATTTTCACATAACTCTGAATGAATTCATGTCGCATATCCGCAGCTCGCTTCTCGCGACGCGCATACATTACCACAAGCGCGCTAAACGTCGCCATTCTTTGTGAAAAGTTAAAAAAGAATATTTATGTCATTATATTCGAGTTTAATTCAACTGCGAAGCTAGCACTAGCAGCCATTATGCGGCAATAAAGAGCATATTTTTCGGCTTGCACGTATTTTATTGTCGTTAAATTAAATGATTTTTTTAAATTGAAATGAGAATTTTGGCAATTCTACAGGTTAAATATAATGTCTGTGTCACTAATAGATTTTTATATCTATTGTAGCTTGTAGGTGCTAACTGAAGTAAATTACATTGTGTTTATTTTTTTTATAATTCCATCAGTGAATTTGCACCCTTTAAAATGGTATTCTAAAAGGACGTAAATGTTTACATAGAGAAATTGGTATGTTCTACAAAAAATCAACTATGGTACTATTTTTAACATATATACTTCGAAAAGGAGGAGGTTCTGTATTCGTAAAACATTTCATAAAACATAAGACTTTCTAGGTAACGTAACGAAAAATCCGAAATTCTTTACACTGGACGCAATCACAGTACAAATATGGACCAATATGGAAACTAAGCCTAATTTATAAAATAACTACACTTCATCGAAGCATAGGGTTGTCACTATATTATTTTTTTAATAAGTGTTATTTATTCCTATTTTAGCATTTACTGTGCTGTAATGATCAATCAATCGAATTGCAATAACTACGCAGTTTACAAATAATATAAGTAGGTAATCTCACGGTGTTGGCTAATCCCAGCAAAAGACGAAAATCATTATTATTATATTTTTAATTACGGAAAGCACTTTAAAATTGATACAACTTATTTTGACTGTTTGTAGATCTTTAACTTGGTATTAATTACGGCGTAACCTTTTACGAGTTTTGGCGGAAGCATACACGAGCCGCGGCTGGACGAAGACAATTCGTCCGCTCTTCGAAGCGGACGCGCGGGCAGGGAACATTAAACGTCAGTCTTCAGGTGTTTGTGACGCATTTTCATGTCAAAAATGCGTGTGATATCTAGTAATAAAAAAACCATTACTTAAAAAATGCTTTATTCTTCATAAATCAAAAATTATTTACTGAAAATTTGCGAACTTTCATTTTTTCATTTTCATCAATTTCGTATACTTCTTTTTTCTACATTGTAAAAGGTTGGATTTTAGTTTTCTTTTTCGCGGCGTGTCCACATTTTCTACAACAACAATTTCTTCCGTCTGTGTATACATATCAACCAACTTCGGAGCTTCGGTTGACGTTTGTGCATCTTTTTTTTGTAAAACTGGTAGATGAAGAGATGGTAGTGAATTAGTTTTAAGAGTTTTGCGTTGGGTGCCCGTTAGTATATCCATACCATTAAAATGTTCTTCACAAACGGCATAGTTTTGAGGCGGTCTGTTTATTAGATCTTCTCGAGATATCAAACGTAGCCATTGGGAACGTCTGAAAAAGATAACAAAATTCATTTTCAAAGATAGTCATTTTCACCAAAAAAGATGTTTTGCATAAACAAAAAGTTCAAGCTTGTGTTCATTTCTTACAACTGAGAGGAAGGTGAACACACAATTAATATATCAAAATTACAGCACTATCGGTTTCAACACCCTCAAGAACCATGAAAACGACACCCATGACGAAAAAGTTGACAACTTCATGCAGCCGCCATCTTGGATTTACAATTTGACAGCACTATCGGTTTCAATACGCAAATACCATGACAAAACACATGTAGGCAACTATTTTTGTCCAAAATAAATAAAAAACAAATTTCGAAAACAATACCCATAAAATTGATAATCTATTGCAGCCGCCATCTTAGTTTAAATTTTGAATTATGTTCACAAAATTACAATCGATCACACGGACTTAAAATTCGAGTAAGTACCTACAAAATAATTTAATTATAGTTCCTATTTTTATAAAGTTTTTATTTATGTGTATATTAGTTAAATTAGTTTAGAATGTTGTTAATAACGATAAAATATTAGAAATATATGATTTAAAACACCTACAAAATATAATAATAATAATAATATTATAACAATAAATCATTCTTACCTTTCAATATTACTAGGTAATGTAAAAAATGATAACTCCGGTTTTGATGAAGCCGAGTTTAAACAGCCGTATACCACGCAATACGTTCGTGGCATTTTTAAAAAGATCGCGGAAATAAATAGTAAACAAATAGCAACGTGACCATTCGTTTTGATGCGACACTCGCTACTGAAGCACTGCGAGAAGAACTTCGGGGCCTCGTAGATGCGCTTGTTTGTGAGTGTGCCGTTTCGAACGCTTTGTACGGAGTTTCCATACTGTCCATATTTCTACTGTGACGTAATGGGCATGATTAACATTGTATCAATTTTATAGTATGTGTGTGATTCGTGTACGTGCACTACACACATAGAGATTTCGTAAATGCTACAGTATTTGAGTCTTACCTTCTCGTGATTTTCCCAGTCCCCCAGACCTATTGAATTACCAATATTTAAAACTTACCAAAACGCATACTCTTCCAAAATCTAAGTCGTAAAAATTCTAAGTCTATGATTATTTTTACGCGATTGCCGACCAAATCAAAAACGTTTTGTCAAACATGAATGACAGTTCAATCTCGTATTTCTACATGAATTTTATGAAGTTTGAAACAAAAAATGTGCAGCTGATTTATGTTACCTCTCGCAGGTACTTCCCATGCACTATTATTAGTACATTACCTGCAGTCACAATATCTATTATCATGCGCACCTTTCCAGAATCTCACCCCAAAACCGATTGTGCTATCTAAAGAAAAAAATCGCAACAAAAACAGTCGAGAACTACAGTCGTGCAATTTGGCGGAGTGAAAAGACGCGGGAAGTGGGTCGGGGCGGCAACGTCGCATAGCGGTCTGCACGGCGCGGCAACCTCGCACGTCAATATCAGAATCTGTAGCCGAGTGCGAAGTACGAATGAATGTTGGAACTTGAACGGAATTAATGTTACGAAAATGGTAATTGTTCTCGTGTTATCTGTGCTTTGTTTTGGTTCAGTTTTGCGTAACACCACAGACTAAAAATGTTTTAATTGTTCGTGTTAATTTGTTTCTTCACTTCAATATTAACTCAAATTTCCTTTATTAATTTATTTAAATTTATTTCTAACTACAAACACTTGAAAAGTGTCATTTAAACAATTCATCATATATCTGTACCTATACAATAAACATTGTAAGCAATATGAGTTTTACTTTAGTTAAAATCATTTCATGAAGAACTAAACTAACTAACTAAGTAGGTATTTAAAATATTGTGTTCTAGAATGAATTCAAAACTAAGGCAACAAGAACAAAGAAAATTTGAAATAGAATATTAACCTGTATGAAATGTTAGATCAGAAATCTGTGCTGGCATAAACTAAACTTGAAATTCCTTTTATTTTTTGTTTATAAAGAAATATAACAACACAGAAATATTGTATGAAATGAAATGTTCGCGATATGAAGCCCGAAGCGCTAAACATAATATTGGGTAGGAACCATAAAAACCTCAGAGTAATAAATAGAATAGAGTGCGACTATGCTGCATCATATATTAACAGAAGTACCTACAATATTTATTACAAAATAGTATTATGCAAATTCCGTGCCAATTTGTTTCCGAAAATAAAAGCCTAAGTTCTTCCTTGTAACATCAGCTATCTACCAGTGAAAGTCCCATCAAAATCGGTCCAGCCTTTTTCGGAGATCAAACAGACCGACAAACATTTTAATAATTATTTTATTATTTTGTATCAACACCGTCTCCTAACAAACAATAAAAATAGTTTATTTTGACAATACAAACACACACTTCCATTTTATTTATTAATATCTATAGATACCGCGCATGGTATTCTCACTTGTGCCTACTGTTCATACCCAAGGCTCGTTCGTACTGTAATTATTCTGAAGTAGGAACAGTCTATTTTTATTGTTTTATCGATCTATCTCGTAATAAAACATCCTGCCTGCTAGCAATTTGCTAGAACAATATAATTATTCCAAGACGCCTCCGGCTTAGGGCTGTACGGGTCTACATACATATTTATAGGAGTAAATTGTAATACGTAGGTACCTATATAATTTCGTAAAAGTAACTCTTAAGAAATTTGTGTAAAAATAATTTTGTAGTAAGGTTTAAAAAGTTATATGTTCCGGGCAACGCGCTAGGAGGACTCCGGTTGCGTTCGTTTGGAGATCCCGGAACTCTCTACGCAGCGCTGAGGACGGCCACCGGGGGTTTTAGTGCGGTAACAATCCCACATAACCCTGCGTCGCTCCCACGGCACCGGATACCTTTTGAAGGTTTCCACCTCGTAAAAAAACCCTTTTTGGTGTCATAGACTCACGTAAAGGTCTTCTGGGTGCTGACACACAGAGATAAATACAATGACATCCACAGCGAGACAAAACTAAAATTCATTAATTTCATGTTTAATTGGCCGAGGATCGAACCAAGAGCTCTAGTTGTCAGTACGTATAGTATTACACTATTGTGCCACATGGATCGGGATCATAATTAAGTAACAGGACTTAGGGACATTTTATATAAAATTTCTCATTACTTAATTACGGTAATGCATAGTTAAAATACTTATAATGACATCATTAATTCAAATTTACTACATTTTAAGTACATTATAACATGAAAATCCTTTCAGAAATAATTTTGTTCAGCCTCAAAAAGCTCAACAATTTTATCAAAACTTTCATACAACGTTAAGGGATTTCAAATAGTCTAACATACAATACTCTTCGAAAACTTACAAAAAAATAAGGATTACGGAGAATTTCATTGTAGTTTTTTTATATGCAACATTAGCAACCCTAATTCATGCAAAGCGAAATTGACGCTCGTTACACCAACCGACGCCATATGAAGTAATATAGTTGAAAATAAACGGCTAAGTTCGAGTCGACCTAGCATATGAAGGGTTCTGGACCACCAAATTTTCGTTTTCTTTCTATTTGAGGATTTGTCATTATATCAGCTACAAGCTGACCCGGCAAAGTTTGTACCGCCGCAAAATTATCTATTTATCAAATATATTTCATATAAAATATACTCTATGTTACTCGTAGATAATGTAGCTTTCGAATGGTGAAAGAATTTTTAAAATCGGTCCAGTAGTTTTGAGCCTATTCATTACAACCAAACAAGCAAACAAAGTTTTCCTCTTTATAATATTAGTGTAGATAAGTAAATGCATTTTCAAAATTTTAATTGTCTCCCGCGGTTCAATGGGTAAAGCGGATATCGCCGAAAAACAGCGGTTTCTTATATGGCAACGCCCATACTGTGTAATTTTTTTATATGTCGTGTAAAAAATTCAAGTGTCTTTCTATTACGGTTCAAGATAAAGAGCCCTGTGACACACGGACAGACGGTGGAGGCTTAATAATAGGATTCCGTTTTTACCCTTTACGTACGGAACCCTAAAAATAGTCAAGTTCTGTCTAGGTATAGATATACCCTAGATAATACGTACTGTGCTATGGATATTTGCATGTAATACCATTTTTTGTGGATGCTACATTACTCTAGGGGGAAAATGCCTTCATAAAATACGGAATGAAAAATGGACGAGGAATATTTTATGAAAATGGTAGAAGTTTTTTCTGTTTTACCGTGGCGGTAGTGTCGTCACATTTACTTAGGATTGCAGTGTAAGGGTTAGTATGTGGTGTCTTCTGGTTTGAGGTGAAAAAAAACTTACACGAGGCGTTTTAACTTAGTCCCAACATAAAGGAATGGCGTTATTTTAAAATTAAATACATACTTTATTTTAGTTAGTATTATGGACTGACGCGAAAACATTTATATATGTATGTAGTAGACCCATTGGAATTTAAGGTGGTAGAACCCTTAATAAATCGACTTCAGCGGCACCACCTCCACACCTATTTCTGCCTAATAACAGTAGTGTTGCTGCTGTGTTCAGTATTTGCCCACACATTTCCAATCAATGCGGATTATATCAGAACTGATTGGAAATATATAGGAAATACGTAAACAAAAACAAAAACAGTCATTTTTGTCAAAACGTAAAAACTCATACTAAAGGTACTGGTTTGTGGTAAGGGAGCTATACATATTTAGACTCGGGGGTAGCAACACATCTGTGACCAACCTCAAACAGAACTCTAGTCTTATATGTATGTAAAGTGAATGACGTTATATGTGGCTTATAAATAAAAATACGCAACGGTAACGTATCATGCCTCGCGCTTATATGGTTTCTTTATTTTTATTCTATCTGATGTCATCAGTATATGATCACCATGACATACCGTATGTTTATTATAATAGGATTGGTGGCATTAATACACTACAATACATCTATGGCATTGACATGTATATGTAATAATTATTTTTATCTTTATTTACTACTTTATTTGCACCTATTTTTATATTCATACTTATTAAAACTTCACACCGTAAGGTTTTCTGCAAGAAATCGCTTTTTAGCGATGAGACCGGCTTTTGTATTTTTTTATTTGTTTTTTTGTTTTATATCTACATTTATTTATGTAATGTGTGTACAAAAAGTATGTTATTATTATTATTTCGCTAGAATTTAAATGTATTCCGTAGTAAAAATCAACTATTTAAATCATGTAATAAAAAGGAAATGAGAGTAAAAGAACGAAGTCTTGTTATAACAATTTACTTACTAAAAAACAACATAGGAATGAATTAAGTTAATTCGTTGCATCAATAATCTTACTATAACAGCTATGT
Source organism: Epargyreus clarus clarus (assembly GCA_014595695.2). NCBI lineage: Eukaryota > Metazoa > Arthropoda > Insecta > Lepidoptera > Hesperiidae > Epargyreus > Epargyreus clarus. Next base: position 284,281 of record JACTTY020000024.1, read on the forward strand.
CACTAGGCACTGGTATTATACATCGTTTTTCTAAAAATATCTTATTATTGATAATGTCACTTAAATTAAAATTAAAAGTTAAAGTATAAGACTAAGTAACAACTGAGAATTGTCTGCACTTTCTGTCTGTTACCATGAACTTCACAATAAAACAAAATATGGTGTTGCTACGGAGATTATGGAAAAGTCTTTTAATAAGTTCAGTTCTACGAAGAGCCATCGTCATCTTTCATGTCGTCTTGGTCTTGGGACTCGTCCACCGACTCCGGCGGCTCACATTTAGTCTCGTGGTCCGGTACACAAGTTATGAAGTAAGTCTCGTTGAACGGTTTCTCGGAGCCAGCGACCGCGGTCGGGTCCGGGCGGTACGCGAACTCCTCGACGACCGCCTGCACCCTGTTCCTGAAAGACAGCTGCATATGCGGGGGAATGCTTCGCACGTGCGGGAGCAGACTCTTGAAGAAGTGCATGTGCTCCTCGTTGACCATCTCCGAACTGCGCTTCATTTTCTGTTTCTCTCTCATGTATCGTAACTTTTGTTTCTTCATCTCCATCATGCGTTCTTTGTAGCGGGTTTTGAGTTCGTTCTCCATGGGTGATGGCGACCCTGGCGCTGACGTGTCCTGGGAGCCCTCGCTGCTGTCCTCGTCTCTCCTCGGGTTCTTAGTATTGACCCGCGGTGTGACCACCTCTTCGAGGAACTGCAGGGATTTGTAGTACCTCCACTTGGGCTCGTATGTCAGCATCTCCTCCTCACAGCCCGCTGGCGGGATCTTCCCGTACTCCACTGAGAACTGGTCTCGAAGGTACTTCCATTTCTTTCTGACTTTGTGTTCTGTTAAAGGAAAATAAATTGATTAAGAAATACTGATATTTTGGGTTGAGTACTGTAAAGGTTTCCGCAATTGCGATAGTTTTGGGAGCTTGTGTTTTTATCTTATATACCTAATATTGTTATTGCTCAACTTTTTGTAGAAATTTAATTATTGAGAAGAAAATGAACAAAAAGAAACGTTCTTTGATAAATCTAATCGTAAGTAGCATTTGCATGTTACGGACATCTGAGTATACAAGAATTTAGTTATTTCAGAAATAACAAAATCGTATCGTATATTATTAGAAGGTGCAATTCTTAAGAGCTAAGTTTAACTACAATGGCGTGGTGGAATGGCTGGCAACTGCAACCTATAAACCGGAATAAACCGGATCATCTTTGTATATTTAGTTTGCTCCACCAATAACGTATATGCCGTATGAAATATTTCAATAGACATAATTGTTATGTAAATAAACTTGGCATAATGCCCACGTTCATTTAAATATAGAGTAGGCACCTATGTATGATGATAAATATTGATGTATGTCATATAAATAATAAAGGGGCAATCCACCGAAGTTAAATCGTGTATGGCAGATTACCACATACGTAATATATCCTCAACAAACTAATTGAGAAGCTGATATATACATTTAATGTAATTACTCTTATAGTATCATTTACTAAGTGATGGTAATTATAACCAGACACCAATACTATCCTCGAGAGTAACTAATATCTAACATCATCAATCCATTACCGTCCCACTGCTGGGAACGGATTTCCTCTTAGAATGAGAAGGACATAGTCCACCGCGCCGGCCAAGTGCGTATTGGTAGACTTTACATACCTTTGAAAACTTTTTTTTAAGAATTCTCAGGTATGCAGGTTTGTTTCCTCACGATGTTTTCCTTCACCGTTTAATCAAGTAATAATTAACTTCTAATACGCACATTATTTTATAAAATCAGAGGTGCGTGCCTAGGATTTGAACCTCGGACCCCTCGATCAAGAGGCCGCGTTTCTATAACTATAGCCGTCTTTAATAGGAAATCCAAAGTAGTACCGCAGTATCGGCTCAAAATTCGAGAGTAAAAAAGTGCTTCTATTCATAGATTAGTAAAGATACTTCGCCGCCTTAAAATTGAATGAAGCCACAAACGGCTTATTTGTAAGTTCTTTTTTTGAATTCTTGACAAATAAAAACATTTTTAGAGAAAAATTACGAATAAATAACTAATACTACGTAATTTATATAATAAATAAATAATTATTTAAAATATTTTAGGGACATTCTAGCACGGAGACTTGGCAAAACTTTTTTACGCAACTATTGTCAAAACTGGTTACGTTTTCTTGTTAGGAGTGAGTCATCTTTAGTAATCTGTGCTTCTATTATAATGTTTTACCTTTTTTAAGGAGGTTGTAGTAGAAATAGTCATAGTGTGTAGTGCGTATTCATAGACGTGATACTTAGTAAGTACATAAAACTTATAGGTATGAAAAATTTCATAATTTTCTAATCCTCATCTTACGCTGTGTAATTGAATGTTAATTTCATTTGTCAAAAGCGACTTTTAGTGAATTAACGTAAGGAAAATGTAAAGAAAATCCTATGTGAGTATAGTATAGTATGTATAATAACTATATGAGCATAGTATAGTATATTTTATCAGTATAGGTAGGCACAAGCACGTTTCGCTTAACCCGAGCTTAACTATTGACAGTTGGCTCCGATATGTAGGTTACAAAAATCAATATCCTAGTATAGGCACACCGTATACATCTGCTCGATATGTATAAAATATACTTGCGTATATACCTATATGCAAACTTTTTTTATGATATAGGAGTAGCAGACGAGCATGCAGTCCACCTGATGGTAAGTGGCCACTGCCGTCCATGGACATCTGTAATCAACCCCAGATAGGATTCCTACCTGAGGTCCGCCACAGATGCGCCGCTACCCCTGAGGACTAAGCTGGAACGCCTCGAAAAAGTCTTCCTTACCACACCCCTCAAACCGGGGCACAGCAGCGCCTAACACTGCTGTTATGAGGTAGTAATAGGTGTGGCGGTGGTGCCGCCGGAGTCGAACCACAAACGGTTCTACCACCTTCATAAACTGAATTTAAAGTGGATTTTTCTATATATATTTTTTCTATATATTCGTAAGGTGATTTATATTAGTGTTATAGGTGTTATAATCTGTCCGCGTGGCAGAGTTGTCACCATGCCAGTCGGTCACGCAATGCGATTCGGGTTCGATCCCGACTACATAGATGTAATGATGAAAAGTTTCTAGGTGTACGTATAGTCGTCTTTATATGTGTTCGACGAACAATATATTTGTATTTGTTTGTATTTATACTGTTCGTAGCGCAGACGATATAAGGATTGCTAGGGACTGGGAGTGTAAAAAACACTAATAATTTTAAGCAACCTACCACCAAAGTTAAGGTTGCTTCAAATATGAAAACAAAATCTAAATAAAATCTTTACACAAAAATTTAATGCTTTATATTTTTCTACTTGAATAGGTTAGCATTTTAATTAATAATTAAGACTAAATGAAATATATATCGATGCTATAGTTAAACATAGCTAGATGAAGATTAATTAAAAATGATATAATAAAAATAGACTTAAGTGTAGTCTAAAAACCTTTTTAATATTTCATTATCTAAAAACTGTCAATGTAATGTATCTTATAAAATGGTATATTTCAATATGTAACTTAATTTATTACGTTATTAAATAGTCTTAGCGAAATAACAATGGAATATACACTAACAATTAACAAATCATTTTAAGTACATGCCGCAAATGTTATATAAAATCGAATAAGGTTCGACAATGTCATTTCAATTTTACAAAAAAAAACCTACTAAAGAAGGTGCGTGTTTTATTTATCACGCACATATCGCACGGTTGTACTGTGTACTATTTGGAAAAAGTCATCGTATTGCAGAAACGTCCTACAATGTTACCGCTGTTTACAACAACGGCGGCGACACTCACCTTCCTCGTTCAACTCGCCGGCTATCTCCCTCCAACACTTGTCGAGGACGTTCCTGTTGCTGTGGAATTTGTTCCCGCGGTCCCACAGCTGGGGTTTCTTGCGCACCAGCGCTATTAGTGCATCGATGTTCATGTTCGAACTCATGGGGCCGGTTATACGCTGACGGGCACGCGTGGGCACGTACGTCTGACGCCGGCAACCGGCGCGCGGTAACTGGGTGTCGGAGCCGGCTGCCGGCGCGATGGGGGCGGCGGGCGGCGTCTGTTATCGTACGGCGGACGTGTAGGGTTGCGTATTTGGAATATTTACGGTGTTTAGGGATTCTTCGCCCTTTTTAGGATAAATAAAATGCGATAAGTGAGGAAGAATGTTTTTTTCTTTTGTATCAAAATGATTTTTGTTTAACTAATATTTCTTCGTGTTTGTGTCTTAAATGCAATAAAAAGTTGCTGACTTAAATATTAAATACCTAATGATGAATTTGTTTATTTTTTATTTCAAAATCAACCCACCTTATGAATTTTTTTTAATCTTATATAACTTGTGGAAAGATTTTTGTTAATCTAATCTGTTGCAATGACCTTTATATTTGTTTTATTTAAATGAATTTTAATAGTCGAAATTTGAAGTAATATAAAAACAGGGATTCGTCAACACACTAGATACCTAAATAAATCAAAAGTCATATTGTTTTGACTTTGTTTCGGCTAGGGTTGTAGCGAGAAATAATTTGATTATATCAATATTATAATTGAAAACTAAATTAAAATAAATATACTTGGTATATTGTATTTGAATAAAACAAGTCAGGATTCGTCAAGAATTTAACATTTGTCTTCGTCATTATTATTCAGTCCTATTTCTGGGCACGGGATTCCTTTCAGAGTGATATTAGGCCATAGTCCACCGCGCTGTGCAATTTACTAGGTTATTTAACAATTTGTATTATTTATAAAAATTGCATAATGTGCGAGTGAGTGACAGCCCTAACATTTCTCTTACCTGCTAGCGGAGAAGCGGGTTTTTGTGTAAACATCGTCCCTAGGACGTTATTGTTGGCTTACGTGTATCGCAAAATCATGAAACATTCAAACTATGATGCCTTTATCAGCCAATGTTAGGTAGAGAGTGGAAAATTAGAGGTGCTGTTTTTGGGTACCATATATAGTCTTTTCTCTAATCTTTGGCGAAATAATGTAATTTAATGATGATTTTGAAAATGTCCTATATATTAATATCTTTTGAATGAAACAAATGCAAATTCTTCATGTTAAAACAGTCGAGTAAAAATCGATGTGGAAATGTGGGTAGAAAATCCTCAGTGGTTCGTTTCGATTGTCTTATTTTATCTTATTAATGAAGCAAACAGCAGTTCATGCAGTGAATGCAGTTCACCTCATGGTAAGAGGCTGCTGCCGTCCATAGACATCCGTAGTTAAGGCCAAGCTATTCGTTTGCTAGATCAATATTTTAAAAAAAGTACTCAAAATGATACTTCCACTATATTCTTCCAAACCAATTTCATTACCCACAGGCGCTAGGCTGTCTGCTTTACAATTTATAATATTAAGAGACGAGACGTAATATTCGCGTGCAAAACGAAATTCCCATTATTAATACTCGTCGTGCAAATTGACAGGTGTCTACGGACAGACAGATCGATCATGTGCGGGCGACCCCGATTGGAATGGAAAATATCATTATTTTGCTTATGTATACGTATATGTCATATATACGTGTTATGTGTAGGTCTGTGTTCGTTATTACACGATTGTAGAGGATAATATTTTTTGAGCGTATGTTTGTATGTCTTATTTTTGGCATATTCTACAGAGCAAAAGGCTTGACAGATTTGAACATATGAAGTGATGTATTCTGGTCGGAAGGGTGGTAAGTAGGAACTTTTAAACGGACAAATGTTAGGTACAATTGTGACCTTCATACTTAGGTGAAATAAATGCTCCTTTTTTATTGCAGAAAATAATAAATAACATGTAGGAATTTACATGTTCTTCAGCACAAGTTTGATACATAGGGAGGGCACAGCTGGTAAAACATAAAAGATAGCGTTGAGCAGCTATAGATAGTAATTCAATAGGCCTCTACTGAAACAGGCTCTTAGATTGCAAATTTGCAACAGACACTCGTGGACAGTAATGTGACACATAAATAGTTATCCCATATTCACACACTACAGTTCCCTGCTGTAAGCGTGGACAGAAATATAAGATATTAATAAGCAGATCTATAAAACAACTCTACATTCTCTATAATCTTTGTCCAGGCGAGAATCGAACCTGGAACGCATAAAAAACAATATAGGTCCAGTACCTATATTGTCCCTTTAGTTCTGTATTTCTTTAAATGTGTTTGTGTTAAAAAAAATCATATCATAGTTTAAAAAATAATGAGTCAGTGTCATAAAAAGTAAACAATGAGCCATATGATTCTTGAAATGATAGAATAAATTAATAAAAACGTCATTCGTAACGGACCTTAGATTAGTCATTGTCGTTTTCTAAATATAGAGGTAAGGTCAATAACGCAGTATAGTCACGTTCCACTTAAGGTCACCTAGAAGGTATATTTTTTAACACCAGCCACACCACTACACCTATTTCTGCTTATTAACAGCAGCGTTAAGCGCTGCTGTGTTCTGGTTTGAAGGATGTGGTAAGGGAGACATACTTTTCGAGGCGTTCCAGCTTAGTCCTCAGGGGTAGCGGCGCATCTGTGACCGACCTCAGGTAGGAATATCAAATCCTATCGGCGGCAGTAGCCATTTACCATCTGCTACTTCGATATTATAAAAAAATGTTCATTGCAGTGTTCCGAATATTGCGAGAGTAGTCACTCACTCACTCTACTCGCCCACATATTTGCGACATTATAGAACTCCTGAAAGATTGAAATTTGTAGATTATTTGTGGTTCGACTCTGATGGTAGCCGTTTTATGGGCTGCAGCAGCCACTAGCCACTAAGCATCAGATGGACAGCATCTTGTAAAAAAATATCATAAATTCCTTTGACTCGCATTAAAAAGACAAAATATGAAACATCGTGTAGGACTAGCAGCTTGACAAGTAATGGAACCACGTTCCGTCTCTGCCCACATCCCCGGCAATTTGCCTCGAATGTCGTCTAGTGTGTGGCTGTACCATTAAAAACAAACTCCAATGGCAGCCGAGCCCATGTTATTGGTCACTGCCGCCCACGCATATTTATTTATTTATTTATTTATTTATTTATTGCACCTCTATAAAAATAACAGATACAATAGGGCAAAACTTAATGCCTGATGGCATTCTCTGCCAGTCAACCCTTGGTGAATGGAGAAAATGGAGGCAGGTGTTAATTATATATACATGAAATTAATTATGTAATTTATTATAAATACATAAATAAATACATATACTTCAGATATATATCAAAATATATAAACAAATACATACATATTATATTAAATAAACAATACAGATGATTAAGATATTGACGAGGTGTTAAGAAAATGCTCTCGGACAAGTTTTTTAAATACTGCTTTACTGGGTGCCTTCCTGATATGCACGGGCAGAGCGTTCCAAAGCAGTACTGCCTGAATAGTAAATGAGAAATGAAAAAAGCCGCTCGTATGCAGTGGAATATCTGCTCTTAAGTTATGAGACGACCGAAGCATTTTGTCATGGGTTAAGAACCTATACTGGAAGTAATCCTTGAGGTAAGGAGGAGTATTAGTATCATTCAAGATAGAGTAAAGCTGAAAAAGGATCCTAGAGTTACGCCTCTGACGAATAGTAAGCCAGTTGAGTCGGCTACGAAACTGAGAAATGTGATCATATTTACGAAGGCCAAATATGAATCTGATAGAATTGTTGAGAAGGCGCTCTAGTTTATTCAGAAGTGCTTCGGTTAGATCTGGGTAGCACACGTCTGCATAATCAATGATGGGAAGGATGAGGGAGTTGACCAGCATAAGTTTGGTCTTAACAGGCAGGAAATGCTTGAGACGGTATAAAGATCGCATAGTGACGTTGACCTTCCGGGATACTTCGGTGATATGCGGATTCCAGCTTAAGGAGCAATCGATATGAAGGCCAAGGTTCTTCACGGATTCAGAAAACGGAATTTTTGTACCATTATAAACGATAAGTGGTACTGAATCACGATCTAGCTTGGCCAACAGTCTCGAACTACCAATAATTATGGCTTGACATTTGGCGGGGTTGACTGATACTCCATAGCGCAAAGACCAGTTCAGGAGAGCATTTAAATTATGATTTATCTTATCAATTGCGCTATGTAGATCATCCACGTCAGCTTGAGCATAAAGCTGTAAATCATCGGCATACAGATGATACGAACAGTTGAAAACATGTGTGATGGAATCAATAAATAAAGAAAATAACAATGGAGAGAGAATACCGCCTTGCGGGACGCCAGAATCTAAATCAGCCCAATCCGAGGAAGTGGTTCCAATCCGAACGGACTGCTGGCGCCCGCGAAGATACGAAGAGAACCAATCCAAGGCGGTACGAGAAAACTGTAAGTGGTTAAGGATGGCAAGGAGAATATCGTGGTCGACTGTGTTAAAAGCGTTTGAAAAGTCAACAAGCACCATCACCGTGAGCTGTCTGTCGTCCATCCCGTGTCGGATATCATCACAAACTCTAATTAATGTGGTGGTGGTACTGTGACCGGAGCGGAACCCAGACTGATAAACATTCAGCAGGTTATGTTTCGTTACATGAGCGGAGAGTTGCTTATGCACACAGGCTTCCAGAATTTTAGAAAGGAATGGAAGTATAGATATTGGACGATAGTGATTAGGAAGCAATGGATGGGATATTTTGGGAAGTGGACGTACAAAAGCTTTCTTCCAGATAGAGGGATACTGTCCGGAGGAAAGGGAAAAATTAATGATGTGAGTAATGGCGGGAAGAAAGCTGTCAATGACATTGACTAGCATTACTCTACTCACTTCATCACATCCTACCGCCTTAGATTGGATACTGTGTAAAATAATGTTTACCTCATCCTGATTAACGGGAGAGAGCTCGAAGGTAGGAGTTAGAGAAGATTGCATAGAAGCAATGGAAGCTATGGTGTGCGACCGGATTGTATTGTTTAAAGAAAACGTGGATTTAAAATGACGATTCAAGTCATCTGGAGAGTGAGAAGAACAACAATCCATCGCAGATGGTTTACCCACACCTAAAGATCTAAGGAATTTCCACATATCAGCGGCTGACGAGATGGAGATGTTTGAATGGATATATCGGCGTTTAGCTATTCGTACCATTTGATTGCATCGATTACGAACAGCCTTAAATGCAGCCCAATTGACTTCAGTCCGCTCCTTCTTATACTTCCGAAAAGCCCGATCCCGTCTGGCCATCGCAATGCGAACTTCACTTGTGAACCAGGGGGCAGGTGACGGGGACGCCTCAACTTCACTTTATGCATCGGGGCATGAGCGTCATACAGTGAAAGAATAGTCTTGTTGAGAAAAATAATTTTATCATCCACTGTAGCCGCATCTGTTAGAGGTTTAAAGTTAACAAGCGAGGCATCTCTTTTAAGGTTTGCCACATTCATTCTTGCAAGATTTCGAATATATAAAAAAGAGGGTTTTTGTTTTGGTGGCTTCAATTTGTAGCTTGCGAAGAGAAGATCGTGTCGTGAAAAACCGGGCGCGGAGAGTTGACCAAACGTCTCAATGCACTCAGAAGAGGATATAATGATAAGGTCGATCCAAGAGTCATCGGTGGTAATATTATGATGTGTAGCAGATAGACCAAGAAGAGTAAAGTTAACCGACTCAATTATGGATCTAAGTTTTAAGGAACGAGGAGTACATTTTAACATATCTGTATTGAAATCTCCCATTATTATGCAGTGCGTGTATTCAGATCCCAATGTCTCAAAAACTGACTCTAGAGCTTCAGAAAATTCAACGGAAGGAGGACAGTATACTACACCCAGAACGGCCCTAGTGCCCATGATATCTAACTCAAGGAACAGATACTCAGGGGAAGCAGTGTATCGTGACGGTGATGACACAATAATTTTGAATTTAAAAGAATTCCTTAGGTAGATCGCAACACCACCACCTCCTTTCTCTGTTCGGTCATTTCGAATCAACGTAAAGCCAGGAAGAGGAAATAAAGCTGAATGAAGTGAGGGCTTTAACCAAGTTTCTGATATTAGAATGGCATGCAAACTGTGTACATTAAAGGCAGCCTCCATTTCAGAATAGTGACTCGGGATACTCTGAGCATTTATATGGCATATATTTAAAAAGTTGTTTGAGGAAGAGAACACCCTGATCAAATTACAATTTAAACTATTGTCCGAAGAGCTACAACAAGAGCGAAAGGAGTCTGAAGAGTCGCTATAAGAGCAATAATCATCATCTGACATAATTTATATAATAACAATATATTTAAAATAAATAAAATATAAAATACTAATAAAACTGCAATTTAAAATAATAATAATAAAATAAAAAAAAAATAATAATAATTAAAAAAAAAAAAAAAACAAATTTCATAATCCAGCACCAATCCCAACAGTTGACTGTTCACATAATTAAGTAAGATTAACTTAGAACATTTACAACACAAATAACAAGAAAAACATGATAAAACGTTGACAACACCAATAAAATAAAATAAAAAATCTGTAGAACATGGTAAAAAGTTGACAATAACAATAAAAAATAACAAAAATCATAATAAAACGTTGACACAACAATAATAATAAAAAAAAATCTGTAGCTATTAACATATACATGGCAGAACAAACTAATTATACAATTACAAAACATGAAATGAAAAGATAATAAAGTCTATGACTACTAGTCTATGATGTTAGCAACCATGTATGGCCGAATGCACAAAATTTGTGAGACCAATAAATTAACTAAATATCGAGAGAAGGAAACATGACAAAAATTCAAGAGCAACAATTAAAAAAGAAATAATGTAGTAATTAACAAAACGAAACAACTTGTGTTACTATAGCATAAAAAACGTGTAACGAAACGTATGATACAAAATGGGACAGCTGTCACCATGACGTGACTTTAACATTGACAGCACTATAACTATCTGACATCTAGTTCCTGTATAATCAATTTTGTGCCGTTTAGTCTAACTAAGCAAGAGTTATTATCATTTGTCATAATTCTGAGTGTAATACTAATAACAATAAGTGACAACCAACCAAGCCGAAGTTACAGTAGGTAGTACCCACTCCAAATGAAAGAAGTTGTTTACATTCTGTGTGAAACAAACTCACTTCTTGGGGACACCACGTCTGCTACGCTTGAGGTCGTCTCCAGACGAACCGCCAACCGGTAATCTTCGCCGGGCGTCTTGTATGCGACTAGAAGACTGCAGGGGGGCCCGGCCGCCTTCTTTTCCGCTCCCAGACCCTCCAGACCTCACATCAGATGACGGGGGAGAGATAGTCTCTGGAAACTTTGAGATGAGTTGTTGGAGATCTTCGTCTGAAGTAATCCGCTCTCGCCCGCCGCCGGGAACTTTGATGTATATCGTCCCATCAAGTGACCATACATTTTTAATCCCAAAATGCTTCCGGGCTCTTGTATGGATTGACTGTCTGAGGCGAGTTAAGAATTCCGACAGAGTTATACCGGTACCCTTGAGCTTGCTTTTAGCCTTCCACACCTCGGATTTGGTGCTATGGTCACGGAAATGCACCAGAACTGCACGGGCATGATCACCACCCTGAACACCCAGACGATGACACCGTTTGAATGAAGATTCAGAGATATGAGTATGGCCTAATTTGTCACCAATTATCTTAACTACCTCATGCCGGATGTCAAGCTCAGGATCCTCAGGAATACCTTTGAATAGCAACACCTTTTGCCGCTGCCTCATATCCAAGGTGTCTATTGTTCGGGTGCAATCCAACACCTGCTGGCGAAGCAAATTAAGCATATTGCCAACTAGGTCCTTGAAAGCAAGGAAATCTTGAGCGAGTAGCATCACTGTGGGATTTGTTGGAGCACTTGCAGCCTTGAGCCGGTCGAACTCTGCCATTCGTTTATTCCAACTCTGTTCCAGTTCATAGACATTTGCCATGTTGAATACGGAAATTGTGCCAATCAGTGTAGTGAAAAGTGGTAATAGTGAGTCAACACAATTAGTACATGTAGTGCTGAAGGATGGTGCAGGTAAAAAGTTTTAGCACTTGATTAAACTAGGCATTTATTATGCCAAATTGTCCCTACTATAACTATTTTGCAAAATAAAACTTTTAATAAAAATAATATTTATTTAAATCACACTAATTAAATTTAAATACGAGAGGGAAATAATCAGCTGTTTATAATTTTACACCTACCCTCGAAAAAAAAAAAACAAAAAACTATTTGTCACTCACTAGAACAGGTGGCGTACCTGAATTCGACCAAAAGTGCATTGATGCCCTCGGAACACTCAGTCAGAATGCTTCACGAATGCATACCATGTACGCATGCATGTATGCGATATGCATGTATATCATAAGATTTTTTGTCACTGCCTAAACGTTTGATCCGACACAAAAACATTTTGGATTTTATTTCACCAACTAAGCCTTACAAAATCATTCTCTGGAACATTCTATCATTTGTTAAAAGTTTGCTCCGAGTCTGCTCATCATTTACTATGATGTGAAAACATTTTGTTTTTTATGATAGTCGAAATAAACGTATGAATGAAATAAAAAATGCTTATTTTTCTATTCGAAATAGATTTAAATTTTAATTATTTGTATAAATTGTCTGCTTAAGTGGTAAGTTATTAAAATATTTTAATGACTAAATAATTAAGATAAATCTCTCATATATATTCAGAACGAATATTTGATAAGGTTTTAAAAGAATTTGGTAGCATTTAAATTCAAATCTATGCTAAGGCAAGTTGAGAACCGGTGGGAACAGTGGATGATGCTAATTTGGTAGTAATAAGTGTGTTTCTGACTCATAAGTACATTTTGATTGAGGTTTCCGACTGGTCTGTCTGGAAGATTAGACCATTTTGGACGAAATTATTCTGTGTTAATATTATCTAGCCGCGTAAGAAAAAATAATATTCGTTGGTGTCAATCAATCTCTTTTTAAAGCTTGTATCGTGGAAGTCTTAACAAATCAATCACACGAACTAATTACGTTCTGTTGGTGCAAAACACGAAATTAAAGCTTGTTTTTCGCACGTTTTACGACGAAAAAATACGATAATTAATTATTTTTGTCTTTGATATGACTTCTGAGTCTTACACAACGATCTCGAAATACTTAAAAAAACATAAAAAAATCCCTCCAAATTAAAGGTACGGGGCAGCGGGGGAGGGGGGACAGCCATCATAATAACAAATCCTATGTAATCACAACTGAATGCGATGTGCTGAATCAGTGCGGCGTTGCCGCTCCGTGCGCGACGTTGCCACGCCGGATACGCTGGCGCCACGTTGCCGCTCCGTGCGAACACGGCGAGCGCCATGCGATGTTGCCGCTCCACCCGTCTAAACCGTAAAATACCATTCATTCAATTATAAGCAACAGAGTTATAATGAATTCAAAAAATACCTATATCCACATGCGATTTATTGATGCCATTTATTTTGTTGATTTTAATGCTTTCATCGGTTTCCATTCTATTTTGTAACGTCAATAATTTAATCTGCCACGTAATGTATTAAGCTGCACGAGTTAACTGTGTCACTTATCGATTACTTGGCTGTCTCGTCAATGTCAATTCTACATTTGAAATCTCATTTGAAATGAAGTGATTCCGAATGTTCCAAGTTTGAATAAGTTTCTGCGACGTTAATGCGATTGGAATTTGGAACGTTGTTTAAACAGTTGAATCATTTTGATATTTTGTTGGCAGTTTATTATTTATTAACAATATTTAAGATAAATTATAATAATATGATATATCCAATACTCAATTTATAACTGGATTTACAAACATTTTTATGAGTTTATTCTGTCAGTAGTGGAAAAAATGAAATAAGAGTTAGCTGCTAGAAAAGGAAACTTTTGCTCCAGTTCGCATAATTCCTGCTAGCTTGCAGAAACTACTGACCCAAATCATACGGAACTTCGGCATGGGATAGCTTACAAGTTGGATCTGAGAAGCTGACTTTTGATACAGTATAGAAAGACATGATTAGACGAAGAAAATGGAATTAGGTCAGCGCGTCATTACTTATCTAGTTTACTAAGGGTTTTAGAAGACCTTCAGATGTGATTTTTTTAACTTCTGAGTTAGAACTTTGAAATTAACCATCGATTTATACCGAGGATGCAAAAAATGGACTTGATATAGCATAATCATAGACGATGGTAATCGCATGGAAAGAGTATCGCATGACGGTCGGACAAAACAGCAAATAAATGATTAAATTATTAAAAAAAACGACGGAATTCCACAATCTTTTCAAATATGAAATTGCACACTGCACAGGATGTTATGCGAAATTATGCGTAAATTTCTTTCATTGTACACATTTGGCACATAAAAGTAGAATGTGACGAGCTTATACTTAACACTAGTATACAACACATGACATATATACTCTACTACAGATACATTTGTACAAAATTGATCGGCGTCAGTGAAAGGGGCGCCGGAGGTTGGTTGCAACACGCCCCATTAGCTGCGCTGGTCGACCGGGGATCAGTCGATCAACCACGGAGACATATGAGATATAAGTCATATATGTAGTAGGTACCTACATAGTTAAACTTTAAACTTATATAACGTTTTTCAAAAAATGTTGTTATTTAAAATAAGTTTTTTTATGTCTAGCTTATACATAATAAGGTGGTGGAACTAGTATTGTTCGATGGCGGAGGTAGCACTGCCATATTTATTACAAGCGTAAGCGTAAGCGTTTTGTTTCGTTTTGGTGGCAAACTGACTTACATATAAGCCGACCATCTTTGTCAGGAGTGGCAAAATAACTGGGATCGACTGCATTTAGAACTGTTTTATATAGAGTTCATTACCCTTTCACATATTATATCTTTCCCGGATTATGTCTAAGGGTTGGTGAATATATTGATTTAACTTCAATTACACTATTTGTTAAAATATCGTTGAAATATTTCTGGTAGCACTTTCTTTAGTACAAAAATGTTATCATTAATCTTATAAGTTACATTAATATTACAAAATTGTTTTGTAGGTATTGCGTGTTACATTCGCCAACATGCAAGAATAACAAAAACACCTGTTTCTATACGACTTTGCCTTTAAACATTATTTTGTCGTTGTGTGTGTTTTAATTTCGTCAACAACAACGAAATAATAAACGCGTTTTAAAGGCTTATTAGCAGGTAGAGTTTGACACAAAGTAATCAATTTCTGCATTTGTTGCTAACATTTACTTCAACTAAATAAGGTATTGAACTTAAAACCGACATAACTAAAACTATTCTAGAAGTAGTTACTTTCAGAAGAAGCTTTAAGACCAAAGTAAGACCCATAATATACTACACTTCCTCACGGTATTCTCACGATATTTTTCTTTATCGTTGAAACTAGTACGTTGCGCCTTCCAAATACTAAAGTCGTGTCTTTGTTTCGACCTCTAGAACGACACATAACTCATACCTACGCTTATAGATAATCTGCAATGCGAGCACAAAATTACCATCCATATAGTACGTACTGCGCTCACAACTGCGGAGTCCAATGCGGGCAACAATTTAAAACAATGCCCGAACACTAAAAGCGGCACAAGTGAATCCGGTGCCAAAGGATAGTTCAGATATTGAATTGGAGATAACCTCGCCGGAGGATGTATGGAGATTTGCCAGAAACCAATGCGTGAACGCGGAAAATCGCGTTATAGTACGTAGTTATATTTGCGGTCTTATTATTTATACTGCGGGCCTTAATTTGTTTTTTATTGCACGATCTCTACGAATGGGTGGAAATTACAAATTTTACAATTGAATTATATAATTATCGTACTGATTTTACTTGTTACTGCAACCAGTGAACATCCATGGATGGCGAGAAAACAGATTTTCGAAGAAAATACTGGGAAACATAGGCAAAAGAGTGTTGAAACATTTTAACTAAATCTCAGAAGATTAGTTTGATACTTCTTTTTAAATTACAAAGTTTCTGATCGATAGACATATATTTTTTTTGTAATATTCTGAAATTAATTTCAATATAGCTTATAGACCATGTAAAATATATTACATATTACGCATTGTCAAATCTAACCATAAAGAATTTTATCGGCTACATATCAAGATTATTTTTTAGGACAATCGATAGTAAAAAATGCTTGTACTATACTTTCTTTTTTTTTGTTAAAACAAAGTACCTTTTTCATTATACGGATAAGATAAAATTGCTGACGTATTGGAGAAAGAAAACAAAGTTATCTCGCTCTGATAAAAATATATTGGTTTACCAGAGTTATCAATTTCACTTTGTAGTAAAGTAATTTGTAGGTATTATGTTTATCAGTTGATATAACTTTTATCTGACCGATAATGAAATACTTATTTTATGCCTCGTTTCTAAGCGGGATTTTTATATATAACCTTTGTATGTACTTCAGTATGTCACCTTCAGTTTAGATCATCGACGAGTCATCTGAAGTTCTTAATATGCTAGGCACAGATTTTCTTACGGATACCTATAGCCATCCATTCTGTAAGTTACTTAAGAGGTTTTGTTAAATTCGTATTCAATCCGTAAAATTCTCATATGTGAATGTAGTCTGTCAATCTTCACTTGGCCAGCGTTTTTGTGCCACCTGATGGAAATTAGTTGCCGTCGCCTATGGACATTTTCAGTAAATGCATAGTCGCCTATAATGCATCGCCAACTTTGACAAAAAAACTCTTATGCACATCTTTCGAAGAACACATCCCGTGAGTGTGAACACACACAATGACATGTCATAGCGAACAGGGAATATCTCAGGAAGAAATTTATCGTGAATAGCAGTCGGTTGATTAGCAAAGAAAGATAATACTATAGAAGCAAGTAAAATACTCTTAATTCTGTCACCTACATCGAATTTAATCCAATAAACTACTAGCTCATACATCCCGCAGTAGTCTACACATACGAGTACATGAGTTGTGTACCTACATGTATATAGGTAACTACATACGCGTACAAACATATAGAGATGTACGTTTGTAAAGTTGGTTACGTGAAAGGGAATACGTCCGGCGCGCAGGCCACTTGAAACTCGACGAAAGACAGGGCTGACTCTTGAAAATTTGCGAATTCATTACTATGTACTTCTTTTTGCAACTGAAGTAGCAAGTTTAAAGGTTTCACTTGATGGTAAATGTTCACTGTTGCTCATGGACACCAGTAATTAACGCCTAATAGATTTGGATTGATACTGAATCTAAAGTCATCCAGAATACAACAGCGTTTATTTCTGTTATGAGGTAAAAATTAACTATTTTTGAATATTAAGAATTTACTGTGAATACCCAAAGATTTTATTTACATTTTACTTAGTTTTTAACTTGCCACAAAGTAACTTAACGCATCAGAATCAGAATTTAACGCAAACAAATTGTAGAATGAAATAGTAAAGGGAAAAAAGCTTCATTCTAATGGTTTACTGATAAAGTCTGTGTCTCACGGCATATTCTGGTAAAATATGGTTAACGATTTTTCCAATAACATCCCGGACAAAACATTTTAAACTGAATCATAATTAACAACGCAGTAAAAACACAGGCATGATCTTAAAACATGTTTAAAAACTATATCCGTTATTATATAACCTGTTTTTGGCTGAGCCTTAAAATAAGGCCGGTTATCTAACGTGCGCAGCCCTGGCGAAGTGGAGTAGAGAATCTCAGGGAGCGGTATGTGGTGTACGACACACATACAGACGTACAGCACCGTATAGCTATACTCGTATATAGTGTACTGACACCCGCGAGACAACTCTGGGAACGCAATTCTGCTAACTTTGTACATTTTGTCACGGTTATTTTGTGTAGAAATGGGTAGAGGCTAGAGAATTATTCTTATTACTAACGAGTTGGTAACTTTGGCATGCCCGCGTGCGTCCCCGTGCTGGTATTTTATAATTTTATGTAGCTAATTTAAATTTTTCCAGAGTAATAAAGTGGTGTATGTCAATATCGACAAAATTGTCATTACCTGTAATCGGTTGTATTGTTTCCGGAAATGGGCCTGATCAATAGCAAAATTGTAAGACTCGATCTTGTGTGTAAATATCATACACATAAGTAAATGTTTCTTTGTAATAAAGTTTAAATTTTATTTATTTGTATGAATTAGTTTTCTTCGGTAGTTTTAATTAAATTGAAGAGAAATATTTCTCAACGTAGACAGGAATGAAAACTTTTATATAACGAAGCTTGATTTTATTAATTTTTGTCTGTTTTTCTTCTTCTCATTTTTTCTTGGTACATACTTGGTAAACAAATATATAGTTACGTTTATATTTCAGAGAAATACAGGAAGAATATTCTATAACATTTCTATTTCAGTTTCTTTTTGAACTCTGCTAAAAATGTACTAAAGATATATTTAACACAATTAATGAAACCGGTTTATTTCTGACATCAACATCAAAGGCCTCTTAAAAGTATGTGAATCATACACATTAGGGGATAAAAAATCCCATAAAAAATACGTAGCGCGAAAAAATCAATCAATTGCGAGTGTGACATGCGCAGTGTGCTCGCTGCCGGGTCTCATCCGGGCGGAGACCCGGGCAGAGCACCCGACGTGTTAATCCACGGACGATGTTATTATATTATATGTATTTCAGTTTTAGTAATATCACTTTATTAAATTTAGATTATGGAAGCTCAATTTCGACATAGATGTTTGAGTCTGGAAATCTTGAAAAGTTGTCGATGGGTTTTCAAATTTTTATATAATATTGCATTTCTATGTAAAGATGTTTTATATACATTTTATTTGTAAGTTACTACTGGAATGCAAACGATGTAGATATTAAGTTCTAGGTGAATTAATGTTCACTAGAATTTTATTAAGACTTTTATTTACTTTCCCTATAAAGAATATAAGACTGAGTCACAGAAAAGCCCATTGTTGATAGTTTATAGTGTATAATATAATTAATTTAGTTTCAGCTAGATCCAAGAGAGAAACTGATATAACATTTTTTCCACACTGCGGGAAATTTTCCTTGACCTAGCATACTCACGTGACAAGACATCGTAACGTATTTATACCTATCTATTGGCGGTCTTATTTTTTTTCTATCGTCTGTTCGAGGAAGATTCTTTGTGCTCCTTTGTAGAGTTAAGGACTTATTCTAGAGCATCGGACTTCAGCTAATATATAGTATATCTTAAGGCACAATTTTATCTGCACGTTACTAAAATATCAGTTTTCCATTAGTAAACTTTCCATTAGGTACCCAGAACCTTAAAAAATTACGACCGACCTAAACTTGGAAAACGGAGCTAAAAAACACCTATAAAATATTTTACTCTTTCCTGCGCTAAAACTGTGGCTATTTTGGTAAGCAAACGTTGGCTTATTTTAAAATTTCATCCGGGCCCGACATATCCGACTCCTTTGAGGTTACAAAATTCCTAGCTAGAAATTCGAGGCTGTCTCCTAGGAAATTTCTGGTCTTGCCAGCTTATGATAACGTTTTCTATTTATTTTGGCGGCGCTCGAAAGGTATTTAGCACTTTATGTAACAGTATTTTCATTATGAGGTGACTTTTAGCTATCAGACTTGCCAGAGTGCAATATTTTTCAAAAGTGACCTTGGCACTTTAGGTTTAAAAAAATAAACCAATTTAATTTACTTTCATAATCTATCATACTTGTATGATAGTTTCGTCTAATTCGTATGTTCTACTTAAAGATGTCTTAGTAAGGTTAGGAGTAGTATTCGTTCAGTTTGATAAAACATATTATACAGAGCATAGATGTATAACTTATATGTCATTGATACAGAGGATAATTGTTGTGTTGCATACTTGTGTGACATAATATATCCTCTTAACATAATATACATAATTATAAACTTATTTACATGCGCTAATAGGTTGAATAAGTGCTTTATATTGCATATGATACATAATTATATATATGTAATACCACAGTTTGTACTAAATATGCAAATGATTGATAGACAGACTGAAAGTTTGGTTCGAAAAATTTTTTGTTTGACATTTTGGATATTCAATTATTTTTTCGCTTATACAAAACCAGAGTTTCTCAAAGCGAAGTACGCCAGTTAATCATAGGGGTGCTCGACAAAATTTATGTAATAACTAGGCAGCTAATTCGAGCATGCAACACGCATGATGCATGCGGATAAAATAAATCAAATCACCGGGATCCATTTGCGACAAGAAACAAGCACGCCCATTGAATTATTAATAATACGCATCTATATGTTATACTTAAAATAAAATTACGTTAAATACTTTTTATTCGTGTACAGATCACAGCATTTTTTTTTTAAATAAAAGCTGTTATTTGGAAAATGTACGGGTATAGGGGTCCGTGAGCAATAAGTTTGAGAAGCTCTAAGCCAGCTCGATGTTATGAGTCAGATGTTTCTAGATGCACCTTTCACCGGCGGTCGGTGCGGTCGGCGCATGGTAATTATGTTCTTGTGTAATTTGCACCTTTTTTCCTGCAGCTTCTGGCCTGCGACGGCGGCTCGGTTTACCGCATACGGTAAAATATTGAGCGATGGATCGGAATCGCTTGGATTACTCTGATATTTAGGCTTGTAACCGGTTTAATTATCAGTGTTGAAAATTTTGCAAATTCTGTTTTTATTCAATTTCGCATGTATTGATTGCTGTTATTATTACTATAATTTCTCCAAATAAAGTTTCTTGACTATACATGAGAATGACGCTTATAAAATACAAGAAGTATGACTATATGAGTACTATGAGTATGGTTTGAAGTGAGTATACGAGTATGTACGAGTACGTTTATATTAAAGTAGTGGGTACATATTTACTCTGTTCTACAAACATGCACGTTTTAAACAGCATATAAAGAAACTGCGAGCGAGGTCAAAACCATGAAAGCCTATATATGATCTACCTAAGTAGGGTGACCAGGTACACAAGTTAAAATGGGGACGACTAGTTTTGAAACTGTATGTTTTTTAATAAACGATATTCAATTAACCATAATGTATTTGGTCATAAAATAACGAACAAATTGCAAGGATAAAAAAATTGTAAAATGACAATCATGTCCAGCTAAAGTCGGAAGCCTGGCTATCCTGTTCAAATTGTACGCTGTAGTGATAATGACAAAGTTTTATACCTTTAGCAAAATAAATTGGACAAAGATAATTTTCAAAAATATTTAAAATCAAGCGAGCCAGTCCATACCTATGGTTTAGCTTTAGCCGAATAAAGTCGCCTTGCCTAATTCTGAAAATGACGAAAATGTAGCACACATCGTGCTTTGTGGTGACCATTTGGATGTACGAAATTACATGCAATTTTATTGTTAGATTACAGTCATCTAATTATTCTTAAGGAAAGGCTTCTATTGCAATTTGAATATAGTATAGTGTAGTATAGTATAGTATAGTATAGTATAGTATAGTATAGTATAGTATAGTATAGAATATAGTAGAGTTTAGGGTTTCTCAAAAAAATGTGCAATAAGAGCTCTCCTCCAAAGCCGGCGATGCATTGATGACTCCCTGGTGTTGCAAATGTCCATATACGACGGTGGCTACCTTCCATAAGGATCATCTGCAGTATGGTTTAGGTTTAACTATAAAAAATAACCTTCGGATGATAAGACCTCATTCCTTTTTGGAGTTGGTTACAGATGCAGTAGCCGGTCGTTATCAGGTGGACTGCATGCTTGTTTGGTTCCTACTTGAATTTCATGAAAAAATTAGCACACAGTACTAAAATTACAGGCGGTCATCAAAATACGACACCTGCAATACGTATTGTCGTAAAATAATACCCCACTCGCCTTCATTATCATGTTACTGAAATAAATATTTATAATTTTGATATTTAACAAGGTTATTACCTCGTTTTTTGTCCGTTTACTGCAAATGTTATTATTAAAATATCAATCAATTTGATATTTTATATTAATTGTATCGTTTGTTATAGAAATTACTTAAGTACTATTAAATACATTACCTCGGTACATAGAAAAGGTATGAATAAAATAAATGTTTTTCAATCAAATTCAACTCACAGTGAAATGTTATTTATGCAATTTATCACATTAATAATATGTTTTTTGTAAGAATAACACAGGAAAACATACAATGTAGCTGTGTTTACGACTATTTTAAGCTTTTAGACCTTCTTCAAACATTTGATACGTTATTATTGAACGACTTTATCAAGAAATTATAAGTACCTACTTATCTAATGTACATATTTTAACGACCTTATTACTACATTTATTATCAGAAATGATAATTATTAGAAAAGTAACAAGTAACGAAGTTAACAAATAACGAATGCAAAGTCGCCTCCGGAAAGTTAGTTCTCAACTAAAAACAATGTTTTTATTTTGAGAGAGCGTGTGGCGTAACCGGTCGCTCTGAATTGCAAATGGCCGCGTCTGAGCGGCAACGTCGCGCGGGCTGGCAACGCCGCGTGCGTAATTTTATCAAGCAACGATCTTATTTTACTTTATATCTGTTATCAAAATATGTTCGTCGTTTCAGCCCTTTTTGTGTTGATTCGTGTGTGTGGAAGCGTATAGCGTGGCTTTGTTCGCGGTTTTGGGTTTATTGTGATTACATTTTTGGCAATTTTTAATTATGTCGGTGCCGGTGGTGTAGGGAGTAGCTTAATTTCTAATTATAGATTGTACTTATGTGTTACATTTGCGAAATGTTCGTTGTTTAGATGGGACACAATACTTAACTCATTTTCTTTGTGAAGGAATACCTACTACCTACTAATAATATAAAAGACTACAATATGTGTTATTTTCCAATAAATGTTAGTATGACACTCCTAGATTAGTCTATGCTGACACTGCTGTAGATCTATGCTGACACTAATAATGTTTAGGGAAAAAAAATGTAGTAAGAAAGTAATGTTTTGTACGTGAATTTCAAATAGAAATTAAACTCATTTTACATATTTAAAGTGTTCTCGAATCCTGTCCCTTGGCCCTGATTTTCGAACTATTTTGGGATGAAGTCTGTTTAGTAAATCGATGGATAGTTAAGTATCAGCGATAAAGAAAGAAAAGGTCACAAGTATACCGATTTTTGTGGGCAACTCTACCGATTTCCTTCATTTTCGTTCGAGGACACTGCCTGTTTATCGCCCTATTTATAATATTCGTAGTATACAACACAACTCAGCTATCATTTTATCTTATATATTATATCGGTACATATAATATAGCCGTCGCGTACAACAGTGAAGGGGATTCGCGGTTTATTGAGACGCGCAAGGTTCTGTATCGCGCGAAGTAATCTCCGAAGCCGCACTACCTACGCTTTATGTTCTCTCGGATATTGTCTACCAAAGTTAATATTAAACGTAGGGAATACTGGGGGAATTGTTGCTACTTTTTGATTTTGGGAAAAATTCGTCGCTTTTTTTTTGGGAAATCTTATTAGCATAGTTACCATATCTGATGGTAACATATCAATGTAAGAGGCATCTGTTATGGACCCAAAGTAAGGTTGAAGTTGTAACTCAGGTTAGTCACGGCGTATGTACTACTGAGGACTAAGTTGAAATGCCCCGGGTACTCTCTTGAAACTAGAGCACTGGATCGCGTAACACTGTTTTTAGGTAGAAATAGATGTGGCGGTGGTGGTACCGAAGTTAACCTTATAAGGTGTTACCTAAGTCCTAACCAAACACTTTTTATACGACTGCCAAGGAAGGGTTATGTTTTTGGCGCGTATCTTGTATGTTTGTAAATTTCTGTATTAAATACTTTTTAAGCAAACCGTAATAGAAGACATTTTTGTAAACTTTCGGACTTACTATTTTATTTTTAGTTGTTTTTAACAAGATACTAAACAGTAGTGAAATTTTTATGTACGTAGGTTAGATATCCATAGAAAAATATCATACAAATTACAATGTATGCTGAATAGCAGAGTTTCATTAAAACAGTACTAACGGTGAGACCATAATGCCACAGCTAACAAACGTCGTGTTGCTCATCATATTTTTATTTATTCAGCACGTTGATACTGTTGTACATATAGTATACTTCACATTTTCGTCTTATTATTTTATAATTGGAGCTCACAATAAGGCAGATGGCCTACCTGAGGGAAAGTAGTCATCGACGCCTATGGACATTTTTGCAACACCAGATAAGTTGGCAATGCCTCACCAGCTTTAATAGGAGCTCTTTTTACCTCTTGAAGAGCTCCATATGTTTCATTCAATAGATTTTTTTTTTGCTTTATCCAATATGTACCTTTCATTTAATTTCAGCTTTCCAGTTAGGGAAAAGGTTACAAAAGGGACACAATGGGACAGGTCTTTAAAAAAAAGAGCTATCCCCGTCCCAACCTACTGACGCCCTTTCATTATGTTCCATCAAAAAATTCAAAAAATATCGAATTATCGTCGAACCCTCAGGAAGGGTGCGTGTAGCGGGGATGGCGAGGGGGAGGGATCAGCTGTTCTATTGTCGAGGGGTTCGCAAGTGGAAGGCATCCCACTTTAGTACACGTTGGGGATGTCGGGGTATGGGGTTGGTGTATTAATGTTTTAGTATTATCGCAATTTAATGTATGTTATTGTGTTAAACTATTAAACGATATTACTTTGTCGATATCGTAAAGCTTACCTGTACTGCGAAGAAAATAATATATGGAAAATCTTTTTGTAAAAATATGTATGATTTTCTGGTTATTAATGTCGTCCTGGTATGTTTACAATAGCTCTAAATACTTATTGGCTCAACAACAATTGACCAATGAAAATAGATAGTAATGCTTTTCATATCCATAGAGTTGGAGACACTAATTTCGAAAATATCAGAGTCGTGCGATTAGTTAGTTTATAAAATTGAACGTGGTTTGGTAATAGTAAAATATGAATTAATCAACCTCAATCATTGAATTTAATAAACTAAGTAAAGTTTATTTCTCTCCCGATTACTAGTTATTCAAATAACTTGCGAAATTTGCTAC
This sequence comes from Epargyreus clarus clarus, assembly GCA_014595695.2. Lineage (NCBI taxonomy): Eukaryota > Metazoa > Arthropoda > Insecta > Lepidoptera > Hesperiidae > Epargyreus > Epargyreus clarus. The sequence goes on from JACTTY020000024.1 coordinate 309,286, forward strand.
ATTTAGCAAATTTTTTGCAGAAAAATTTTGGAAACAGCGAACATTATGGGTCGATCGTTAATGCCACCCTAAACCACGTCTGGGGAAGGTTACTAGGCAACCCCCGAGACAATCAATTATATTCAGAAATATGAGCCCAACGTGACGGAAGGTATCATGACTGATGGTGGCGTGCATCTTAGTATCTCTGGTTTCCTGGGCGCCTGGCATATTGTTGAACGTACTATCATGTGCTAGGTTGGGCATTGGAATTGATTTTAACTATTTTTGATTATATGTTTACCAAAATTATGCAATAATAGTTTTCTAAACATCTTTGAAATGTATTTGTATCGTCCAAAAGTTTTTATAATATTTACGCAAACATGTAAATGAAGGGTTTAGATTGTGTTTTGGGTATTCCTGTATTTTTTGTGTGTGTTGCTGGCACCAACGACACAAGGAATCATATTTATAGAAAGCTTGAGAATCAATTTGTTTCTTACTTTTTCTTGTGGCAATAAAAAATAAGAGTTATAACAAAACCTTGTCGGAGTCATTAGAATGTTGTTTCGCTAAAGGTGAATTGCAAATAATAACTTTTTAATCACCCATAGCTCTTATAACAAATTCTCTCGTCTGTTCTCAGTATTTTTTATAATGGTTATACCTGTTGTGTAAGATGCATTTCCATTTATATTATATTTATAGTTATTTAGTATTGTGACTGTAAGTCACATGAAACTGATTCATGTAAATGTTGATGATTGTGAAAGGATATATTATATTTTTGAAAGTCTTTATCAGCGTTTTAACACTGGTAATAAGGGTAGAATATATTACATTTTCACGTCAGATTGTCCTGTTTCGCTCTTCGTGATTTGGCAAGTAAGACCACCAACGTACTTTTATTTCTCTGCCTGGCACGGATTTTAGCTCAGAATGAGTAAGAGAGTGGTTTATGCTGCAGCCAAGTGCTGTAGTAGTCTAATTTTATTTTTTTAAGAATTCCATGGAGAAATCTTGGGTATGATTCATATTAAGTAATAGTTCAATTCAGTTTTACTACGCATACTATTCGAGTAATGGGAAAGAACTGGAAAGTAAAAAAATCAGCAAATGTCATTTATTTAATATAGAAATTTACTTGGGACAAAAAAAGGATTTGTTCTCCTATACTATTCTACGTTAGATTCCGACAGGTTCGAGGCGAGATAAGTTGAGTTTTGTAACTACATATTAAGATTTGACGACAAACAAAATTTCGAGTAGGTACGCGAAGATTAAATCTGAAAACCGTGTTACATACAACGTACAAACAAACATTTTCAGTAATCTAATTAATGTGTTGTTTATCAAAAGTCACAATTTATGTCGATATATATAAAGGCGAACTCAAGTCATAATGAAGGACTAAAATGAAGTAAAAACCATCGAAAACCTTTACTAGCTAGAATTCAGCCATTCGCTGGCAAAACCTCCCGGTTTACTTGAAAATCGTTTTCTCTCCCAAGTCCTGGCCCGTTATAAATAGCCATACGCATCCCCTCTCCCTCCTCCCCCGCCCTCCGGAACGTTTAGTCGGCGGCGGACCTCCGTCGAGTATGCACGCGTCCTTTGTTGATGATATTCGCATGAATGCTATCGAAATAAATTACGATGATAGGAGATTTTTTGGCAAATACAACAGAAATTATTTAATGAGCAATTACACCATATATTTTACGTAGAATAAGCTGCTAAATTGTTACATAAAAAAGAAATACATATTGTAAAATGTATGAAAAAAACATCTGAAAATATTACGTTGTCACAAATATCATGGCTTATGTTGATTTATTATAACATTTTGTTTCTTACTTACTCTGAAACATAATCCTCATCCTCAATTTTATATAATTAAAAATGTCATTTATAAAAGTCCTAAGACTAAGGGGTCTTCAGTTCTATATCACACGTTATATTTTATCAGGTCGATTACGTTTACTTATGTGTATTAGTAGTATTAGCATTCCTTACTAAGCCTGGGGTGTGGCGTGATTATTATCACGTTTTTCTTTTTTTTTGCATTATAAGCAATAGCTCACATTTTGTAAATTGTATTGTAAATTTCCTACAGAACCTATAATTGGTGGTGACATGATTTTTTCCTGAAAATAGTCAATGCAATAATTTTTAAAATGTTTAGATGCGCAAAATAAAATTAAATATTGTAACAGTTTGTTTCACTGTGAGATCTTTATAGTTAAAAGTTAAAACATATGTCATTTTCTCTTAGAGAAATCTTATATTAGCAAAAGATTCCTAATAATTGAAATTTTACTATAGTAATTAAAGTGTATATTAAAATTATTATTAGAGTGTACAATTAATTAATTAATAGAAACTCATTTTAATCACTTTTATTTCAGCAACAACCCAATTCATTTCAAAGTTTTCATTTATTATAATAAATATTTTTAAAAATGTTCACTCTTGCTTACTTACTTACTAGTGTATTTTTTAATTATCTAATTCTATGTAATAATATCATTTACTGCTAAGATTATGTATTCATTTTCTATTTAAATTCACTTAGTTTAAATTATTTATACTAAAAAGTATATTGATATATCAAAGTGATCTTCACTTCTAGACCAAACTACTTTAATGTTATTTTGATGCAGCTCATTCACAAATTTTAATGGTAGTATTTCTCTCTGTTTCAGGTATTGAAGTAAACGTGATTTAATAGCATTCTTTATATGGGTAAGACTTCAGATCTTATATCATCGACATTTCATTTCACTGCTATCTTATTCCTGCCATACACTGGAATGTGATGTTGAGGTCCGCCTGTTGTCGCTATTCTGCTCACTTGCATTACCTTGTATCATTTCTTCCACGCATATCACGAGGTAACGTTCGCTCGTATCGACACTCGATACTCGCTCAAGTTTCGCAACAGTTACAAGTGGCAGAGGCGCGCCCAACTCGACGGACGGTCACGGTACGACTGCCGCGAGGTTCATTCAACAGGCTGAGAGGATGTGGGCGGGGCGTGCGGGACGCGACGGCATTGGGCGAGCGGTTGGCGCGCAGCGATGGCCGCCGCCGCATTCGGCCAATGAGCGGCACGCGGACCGAACGCGCGTCCGTCCGGCCACCGGCGCGACGTTGCCAGCTCAACAGAAAAAAATACCAGATTCGACCTTCTTAGGACCCCCGGTTTTTTTTTGTTTGGCCGCGTTATCATTCGGGAGCCGGGTTCCTGAACCGTGCGTGTGATGGTGTACGTTCTCAGGTGATTCTGTTCGTGTAGTGCTTAGTGTAATGGTGTGGTCGGCGCCTTCAGGGGAGGTCCTCATAGACATCGTTTCAAGGTACCGGATTTCGGTTGTTTTATGTCTGACGTGGCCCGTTCAGTGCTAGCCGACTGTCACCGTGTCAGACGCCTAGAATTATCATAGTTTTAAGTGATCGTCCCGAGACGCGAGCTACATGTAAGCTGTTTGAGAATAGTTCCACTTTTACTGTTGGTGAGTGAATTCATAGTTGAATGCACTTATTGATCTACTTGGATGTAGGTCGTCGGGTTAGCTAGTAGGTATTACGGTAGCTAGCAGGCAACCACGTGGGTTTCTAATAATAGTGTCTTGTAGGTATACTTTTGGACGTTAGCTATAACCTGATTAGTATTCGAGTTGAGACAACATGTAGTAAGAGGTACCTACTACCTACTTACAGGTAGGTAATGTGTTGAATTAATTCTATTTATAATAACTCTAAACAATAGGTATGTGATAGTACGGAAGTCTATCTGTAGGACTGTTGTCCAATTGATGTCACCAGCAACATGATTACCTGTATACAACACTACATGAGATATAATATCTTTTCTTTAATCAACTTGGTCTCATATCGATGATTAATTAGAGTAACACTGTTAGCTGAGGACGTTCACACACATATGTTGCTACCATGAGAACTAAGTTGGGACTTAGGTATACACAGGAATTCGTGCCTTGTGTCAAAAACAGATGAGCAGCCCATTTGCAATAGCAGCATTAATATCCTACTAATTTGTGCCTATCTCTACTTTGAGAAGTTAGTAGAACTCCACCACCATGAAGGTACCACCTCCGACCATCACCACTATCAACTATTTCTGACAGCAGTTATTTAGCCTTGATAGAACTTCTAACTTTTATCATGTGTATTCTTTCATAGTTCTCAAGTGTAGCAACGTGTCCATGATTATCTTTAGATAGGATTTCTATACTATCTTCAGTAGGTCGTCATACATACATTCGTTAATAAGTTGTTTGGATCACGTGAACTCTATGTTTATTTACTAAGTTTGTTATATAATTAAACTAAAGGGCCTAAAACTATTTATTAAGGTAGGAAATACTCAAAGCCTGACTTCATACCCATTCAACAGTCTTTTGAAATCCATTGGGTACATATTCATTTCTTTGACTATATGTGACGTGACCTGGTAATGGTATATTGGTAGTAGAAGTAATATTTAGCAGGAAAGCTGTTGCGTATATCCAGGGTTCTAGCCTAGACATAAGTCCTTAATCATCCACGACATCCTCGCGAAGAGATAGTGGTGCTCAAAGTTTATTAAAAACAAATATTAGTATTTACCTTTTAATGACTAAATACCTACATCGTTAACATACCGACACACGCAATCACATGAGTGAGTCATGTGGCTTGACTCATGTGAAAATTTGGTATAAATCTATTATGCTTGCACGTAGGCTTATCAGAGAAGTCTTAAATAAATTTTGACTTGCAATAATTTTGGCATATATGTGTTGATGGGACTAAAATCGATTGCACTATTACAAGAAAAAATACGTAATATTAAACTAAAGAGAACTATTATTGTAATAACTAAATACCTATGACCTCCAAATAGAATTACAGTCTCAGTATAAGTCACTTAGATTGACACTTTTGAAGATTTAGATTACACACTTTGTTCAAGTGTTTTCGCCTATTACGCCCTTCGGTAAAAACATAGCGCGTATACTGCTTCTAGATATAAGACAGAAAAGTATATCGTAAGTCTCTAACAACACCACTGCTTTTAGACTTCCTCCTTAACATAGCTAAATCTATGGCCCTAATCATATGTTCATGTATTCTAGACTTATAACACAGTTAAAGACTAACCCAAGAAGCTCTGTGATATAGTAACGTCACATAAGTCACTTCAGTAAACAAATTCCAGTAAAAAATCTAAACTTTATTATGTGATAGACCATAGTACCTACATCCTTTCTGTATTACTACTATGAACTCTAGCACATGGTGTATAAGACATGAATATAATGTCTGCCCAGCCGGGAATTGAACCAGTAACTTTCAGACCACTTCGTCATTTATATCCACTACTATTGGTATTGTAATACTGCTACGAATTCTTAATTACCAGCCTTAGCAAGCCAACTTGACTCCAAACGTTCCATCTTAGTCAGCAATGGGAAAACACCTTTACAATTATACCCCTAGATGCCTATTTGAGATTGTAAACTCATATGACTTACAATTACTACTTACAACACAACAAAACTACCTATTACTACCACTAATATACCTACACGATAATTACGATTCAGTCTACATATCTGTGCAATAATAGGTATTGTGAATAACTAATTTAATCTTATGTAACTGACATAATACGTACATAGACACGGTGTACGTGTGTGCTAAGTAAACAATTATACCTATCTCTATGTTACTCATACATTTAGTATACACAGGAAAACAATTGTATTCGTTGTAGTGGGTGTAATAAAGTAGTGGTTCTGAGTAATGTAACAAAGTAGGAAATTTACTGATTTTATGTTTGTACATAGCTAGACGTTCACCTGATATGAAGTTGCCATTTGCAACTTAACGTAACGTAGAAGAAGACAGTAATCAGTCCTTGAGGCTATGTTCTCAATAAGGTTCACTATTTTCTCAGTAAATCAGTTACTGAGTAAATAGAATTAATATATAAATAAAAATCACGACTGCTTTAATATATAGTCTATGTCCAATATTTAGACGAATCTGACGACACCTAAACTCCTATGCTTAAAATCTTTATGGGCTGCAGGACGTGCTAAAAATGTGACCATAAATACTCTCGAAAAATAGTCGGGTAAAAATATAATTAAAACTATCACGATTACATTCCCCAGCGCTGACTGTGGCCTTTATCACTCTCATCCTATAGAGGAGACCCGTGCCCAGCTGTAGGATAGTAGTGGGTTGACAATGACATCGTGTATGGTGTATATCAGTAAGTCTACATCCTATTAATCCATTTTTACTCCGATAGATTGGTCCAGAAAAACTAGTCATGTCCCAGTTCCCAGCAATGACATGGTCACAGTACTTCAGTATCTGCCATTTCGTAAAACGCATATCATAGTTCTTTTAGGTTATCGCGATGATATCTCGCTATCTTATCGTGCAGCACAGATTCATGATATCAGTGTATCTACATACCGATTTCTATTTCTGTTTCATATGTTGAAATTATGATTTTGCGATTTTTTTGGTAATGGAAGCAGCGAAGGATTTTGAAGTTCTCCTTAAGTGGTTGCTGCTACTTAAGAAGTTGGGCAAATAGTATAGAGGTTTTTAAGTAGCAACGTATTTGCCGATCTCCGATAGGTCTATGGGTGGTATTTGTGTTTGATCACAGTGGTCTATGAGAGCAGCAGAGACCATTTACTAGATGGATTGCATGCTCCTCTACTTTTGCTAGTTCAATATCATAATACAAAGCTTATTCTTTGCAATGCAGCAATGTTCATGTAGCTTAAGAAACCGTCAAACAAAAAATCCATAATAGGTTGAATTTAAGTATAATTACTCAGGAAATACCTACAACAGCACTCTTGTGTAGGTTTATCTTACTGTCTACAACGCGAATATGCGGGACTAAGTGTCCTTTATTATTATCAATATGCATAACCACTATAAACTTGAGTAACCACTAGTAACTACGTAGTATTTACAGGCACAACGCCTTTGTGTAGGGCGCACCTGCCACACCTCATCCGCCTCACTCGGGGACTGCTAGAGAATAGAGATGTGCCGAGTCAGGTCTACTCGAGTACTTACTTAAACTCGCATACTCGAGTACCAATAGTGATACTCGAGTACCAGTAATACTCGAATACTGACGATACTCGTACACTACAACTACTACTCGTACAAGTAAAAACTTGTTTAATTTTGTGTAGTGAGTGGCGTTTTTTTTTTTTTGCTCTTCCGTGCTATTGGACTGTATGTTGTGCAAAGTACTCGAGTACTTTGTGAATACTTTGGACTCGAGTACTGACTCGATTCTTTTTTATATGAGTACTAAAGTACTCGAATACCAAAAATGGCCGACTCGGCACATCATTACTAGAAAATGCCGGATTTCGTCTCCGCCCACGGTTCTACTTTAAAACTAAGTAGTGCAACTTCTAAGAAAAATACGTTAGTATAGACTTATAGAGAAAAGAAAATACGGCGTGAGTAGGTATTTTGAGTTCAGCCTAGCGTAACACTGAAATGGCTACTTCCTGTACCTAGATTGTAGATACTTATTGCGTATTTACTGAAAATCTCCATATTTTACAATTATATTGTAGGAATAGTCCGGCCATGTGTACTATCATCCATGACGTGGTACCAATTGGTAATGAGTTGTTCCGAAATGTAAATAAAAAAACTTCAATCATCCCGAATGTGCCGAACTGTGCAAAGCGGGATGAATTTTTATGTGAAAATCTCGACAATGTCCATTATGTAGCCAATATGTATATGTATATGTATATCTAAGGAAAAATACAACTTCAAAATGACGTAAATACATGCGTCTCTGACCTCCACTGACCTCCACTGACCTCCAGTTTCACAAGACAGGGAAATCATCTAAAAGCAGAATCGGTTTCAAAATATAATAACAAGCCCTGAATCTTTCGTCCTCATTTGTAAAAGGCACTCACGGTTGTAGGACGTAAGCCTACGAGATTCCGTAGATATCGTATAGATAATTAATCATAGATAGATAAGTTGGAGGTCGGTAGATATAAATAGATACAATGTGAATTATATGTACTGGCAACCTTGGCACTCGGAATATCAACTGCTTCTTTTTTAGTATCGTTCAAAGTTTTCCTTTATTTGTACATTAAATTGAGGATTTTTCCATTGAAGTAATATTGCCTTGTCCGGGTCCAAAGTCCGTTTAAAGTTCAATTTAATGCATGGATATGAAAAGAGTGTAAAATTTTGTTCAACTTTTAATTTCGGGTTAATCTTTTGGAACCAATATCATCATGTTTTTGAAAGTGGGGGCATTCAACCAAACCAGTCGCAGCATTGTAACGGTTTGTACCTTATGTCCTTTTGATTTTGGCAACAAAAATGCAGTGCAATGATACGTGAAGGGTCAAATCCTTTTACGATACTTTCGAAATTAATTCATATTTAAATATGCGTTTTGAAGCCAACCGGACCGAATTTAAGAGGTCCCTCGTAACACGGATTGGTAACGCATCTGCCATCGTTTCAGATTCAAACGAGTTTCGAACGCGCAAATCCGATCTCGTTTCTTGCATTGACAGCTGTAGGTACTCGTACCTACCATGATTTCACCGTTGAAAATACTTCTTTGTTAAGTTTTTGCTGGTTTTTGTCTCGTCATCGTCGTGTGAGACGTGTCAAATTCTGTCGCCCTGGGTGTCTAGAAAAGACACAGGTAACCAATGAATAATGTAATAGGACCCAGGATAAGCTTTGGACAACAGAGAAACTAGCACCTGAAAATGTTCGAAAAATTTTGGTCAAATAAATCAGCAACTCGATGACAAATCTATAGTCACATGCAGACACAAAATGCTCACATGTTGTCGTACCTCCATGCGAGACAAGTCTTACGTTCGTCCGAATTCAAGCATATTTTTATTTCGTCCACGTCATGTTATTTTGGGTCTGTTATTATTAAGTCCGGATGACTCAGTACATTCTACGCTCGACGTCTTGCCAAGATGCGTCGTTGGGACTGAATATGCCTAACGATTACTGCAACTTTATAATACAATTTTTATGAACGCCTGTGAATAATCTAAATATCGAATGTTTTGCCTACAAAATCGACGTTTGACAATTCCTAAGTACTAGAAAATTTCGTTCTTTAGTAGGCAAAAATCGGTAGATCGGGAGGTTGATTATTGGTAACGGTCGTAAGTCAATTAAGAATACCAAAGCGATACAGACTAACACGTATGTTAGTAAGTTAAGCTTCACTTAAACATCCGCATATCTTAAAAACTCAGACACACCTCATACACACAAACATCACAAGATAGTGAAATTAGAACCGCATCGAATTCTTTCAAGATAATTATTTCGCACTGACGGAAAGACTGTATGCCATTGTATAATAAACGTCTTTAGGAAAATAAAACTCGCGCGCGTGATTCCGGTCTGCGAGATTTATTCAAAACGTTCAGTGGTTCACGTGGCATCGCTGCCAGCCGACCATGAGTCACTGAAGAAAAACATTAAGAGATAGAAAGTTGGTCAAGATCTAGATAAGCGCGCACTCACTCGCCTGCAGAGATAAGATATTGATGCTGCAATGCGATAGCGTAAACGCTAGCGTGTGGTGATTTAATCTTTGCCATTTCTGCTGCTTGAAGAACTGTTAACGCTTTTTATAGGTCGAGAATTAACTAGGATTAAAGTTGCACCGATTTCATTATTGTTTGTAATGTATAGGTCATTTCGCTGATAAGTAACAGTGACGTTGCCTAATTCAGATGGGTCAGTATTAATTCCTCTGCAGGTTTAGTACACAGGTACAATCCTTAGACTAAAACATAAATGATGCCTCCTTCATTTCCATATATCACAATTTCTTAATTCTTCTTTAGTTTTAACGCACTTCGGTTGTGCTACAACTTTCCTTCTAGTTTCGTGGCTATACCTATTTCTCGTCCACCAGAACATTTATACCCAGCACAGACTGCTGTGTTTTATACTCGTACTTGAGAAATTAAGTGACAAGGTGTAATTGCTGATAAATCGCATGACAACGTAGTCCTCGGGTAGTTAATCATCTATGACTAACATGAAAAAATTAATAAGAGTTACGAAGGAATATTTATTAATAAGACTTCATCTGATTTCTTTGTAACCCAAAAAACTGTATCCGTGTTTTTTAAAACAACTAAGTAGTTGTTGGTAAATAATAACTGGTATTTCCAAACGCAACGCAATAAGCTACCAATTGTATTAAATTTTGTAAGATTATAAAATCAAGGTCATACGAGTCTCGGGGGTTTCATAAATTACTCGATAAGTTTGGCAAGGTCAGCCAATGTCAGGTCGCATCGCCAGAGGTCGAATATTACCGGCCAATTTAGTTTTAATTACAAATGGAGATGTAAATCTATGTTGTGTTTTGATTATATGTGGATAAGGAATTTGTTCAACTGGAATAAAGTAAGCTTTCACCTAAATATTTTTTGACGACTATAGACGCATTTCTATTTTTTAAGTTAAGACTTCTTATGTACCAAATTTACTCTTAAAAAACTTCGTCTATACTCGGGATTTAAGTCTCCAGAAATGGATATGATGTTATAGTCAACGGGCTTGGGTGTACTTGTTGATGACGACATGATGATGATGAATACTTGTACATTCCTAGTGAAATGAATAAGCTGCTTATTCATTTCTCATCAACTTATGTCATTCAGTCCTTCCTTATTTTTATCCACAAGTGTAGGCCAGGTACTTTCTAAATGGACACGACAAGGCACAGTATAATATTTAAACCATAAGTAATGAATTTCGTTCCGTACGGCAGTAGCGATCGTATAAATATTATCAAAGTAGTGATTTGAATGCTAGTTATTTGTCATGACATCATTATTTGTTAAATGTTTCTCAGAATCGCTTAAACAATATTAAACAGCCTACCAATTCTAAATTAAATAAAACGGCTATTAGCATAATATCATTTATTTGTGGGAAGTCCCTAAAAGTAGATAACAAATATTTTTTAAATAAGTATTAATTCGAGAGCCATTAAGTTAAGTAAACAACACATTATAAGTAACTGTTTATATTTCATAAACCTTTTCACCTAAAGAATAAGTCATATATTGAGAAGATTACCTTACAAAATCTATTGAGTACGAGTTAATAAAATAAAACATAACATACAATCATTAGTAACATCAAAAACGCAGCGTTTCGATAGTGATGTTATGCGTATCAATAACTTTCTCTGACCCTTGGCTATCGTTCCTAACGGCTCTATCGCTGTCGCTAATAAATAGGTACAAAGTCTGTGACACCGATGCCCAGAGTGCGATGACACCGGCGATTAGATTATTTCACAATCGATTTACATCATCTATACCTACATATGCGTTCACTGTTTCGAGTAACCGCCGTGTTTTGAATTAATAGACTTATACACAGCACAGCAGCACCGCGCGTTACTTTATGCTAATTGACTGAATTAACTATGTCAGATTATTTTATAATTGCGTTACCTGACAACTCAAGGTGTACGGGAATTTACGTGTCTTCTCCGTAAATAATTCTAGCGCTTGAATGCAGTTTGTACTGCGTCGTTGCAATGAAAGGTCATGGATGGATCATGTTTATTGTATCAGGATAACATTTGTTCAACCTTCTCGGTGACGTATGTTACGACGGTTTGTATAGTTTCAAAACATTTAATACGTATTGTCCACTAATCCCTACCTTCAAAGAATAATATTAATGATTCGAAAAGTAGAATTAGAAATTAAGGTATTAAGGTGGAGAATGTTGTTTGTACTATTTAGTAATACTTATTTTTATTCTTCTTAACTTTTTAGTGTACGTGCTCTATGCACGTGTATTTTCCTAAACACACTAACTGTTTTTTATAACTAACTACAACACATTGTTCAGAAAAAATGTAATATGTATTAGATGTAATACGTGACATCCACTTTCAGACTGCTGAATTTGCGGAAAATTCTAGACGCCTAACGTGTATGAAAGAGTTCGAATCAGCCCTATTCAACCCTGAAAATTGTCTTCGAAAATGCCACAATGAAGCTTGATAAGCACACGAGACTTTGCCCAAATATTTTTTCAAGATTTTTGACGTCCTCTGAGAATTTATGTCCTTTCCAATTTACGTCAAAAACTCCGCTGACAAAATCCAGATAAGTGTAAGGCTTTCCCTTATTTATCAGATTTCTGACGTCCTTCGGGATTTTCTGCCCCAAATTGGTCCCTAAACTTAGATAGGATACTCCAATGTCACTTCAAGTTGAGTAGCTGTTGTGCGTTGGTGGTTCGCTATATCAATATCAAGTAGGCATATCACAATGTCTATAAACCTACCAACGACAAGAAAAGTAAATTAAAAATATATTATAATTTATTTTGTGCGAATCTTTACGTTAAATGACAAAGCTGTATGTGTATAATTTAACTAAGGTGATCCAACTTGTCTGTAATAAAATGAAGGCTTTTTAAGTGACTTCAAAATGATAAGAATCTCAATTCGAATGAATGTTTTATTTTTTGTAGAAGTCACAGATTTCAACGAACTTGATATGTCGAGGTAAAAAAAATACTATTCAATGTGAATTTTTCAATGTTTTATTGAGATTCATATAATTTATTACGTACACAGCTATGTTATGATAGTTCAAATTTAATTACGAATGGAAATTAATTATCAAAGTTGCAGTTCCCGTTCGCAATTATCAATGCCACATTGCCCGTACAATGCTCGTTGTATTCATATTTCAAAGCCGCGAATGCTCCACTGCATTAACTTTATTATTTAATGCTCAAAATGTTTAACTACAGTACTATTTCTTTATTGTCCATTGGCTCAAGCAAAAAGCCGTCAAGCTAGGATAATCGGCCTTACTCTCTTAAGCAGTTTGTCCCACTTTTACTTTACTATCACCTACGTTTTATTATGCAGTTTAAACTTAACCTTTTTTTTATAATATAGGAGTAGCACACGTTCATGCAGTCCACCTGATGGTAAGTGGCTACTGCTGCCAATGGACATCTGTAATTAACCCCAGATAGGATAAGATATTCCTACCTGAGGTCGAGCACAAATGAATCGCTTCCCCTGAGGACTAAGCTGGAACGCCTCGGAAAAATCTGTCTCCCTTACCACACCCTTAAAAACGGAACACAGCAGCGCCTAACACAGCTGTTATAAGGTAGAAATAGGTGTGGCGGTGGTTCCGCCGTAGTCAAACCGCAACGGGTTCTACTACCGTCCGTATTCCGTAATTTCCGTATTCTGCCATTGTGAATTTGTTTACATTATTTTTGAGATATACATACGTACGTTGCCAACTTTCGCTCCCAATATCGCTCGTAACTGGAACTTTCATTATTAAAATTTCGCAGTACACACATACATCTTCCAGATTTGTGGGTTGTAAGAGTGTTGTTGTACCAACAGCCAGTAGCGATATTCTATAAATTGTTACAATATTCATAAAAATGTAAGTTACTCATTAGTAGCCTGTAAGAATCGCAGTTGTATGTATGATTTATTTATTTCTCATAATTTTTAAATGACAGGTGAAATTTAAAAGAATTGATGATGAAGTGTATAGAAAGGTAACGTTTTAATTAAGTATGATTTGTAAATGTCAGTATCACATTTTTCTATAAAAAAATAGTTTCAAAAATTGTACCTACAGCTTATTCGTATGTCTCAGTTCATTCTTCTGTAATTTTGGCTAGGAAGTCTCTGCTTTCCTAGTATTTCTTCTGTACACAAAAGATTAAGTTTGTCTCCCAAACTCGTTACTAGTCGGCAGTGGAACTAGCGCTATACGCCGCTCGATTTATAGAAGCGCCCTGGCTGGCTCCCAAGGCGCACGAAAACATGGCTGTAATTCAGATCTCCCCCCGAACTTTGCTGTTTTTTCTGCTGCCTCAGAATCCCTTTTATTACGACCTTAATGCTTACGCAACACTCACTAATTTATACGAATGGTTGTAGTTCTCGGGGTTATTGGAATTCTGAATGATTGAAATTCTGCAGTGTTTATTTCTGAATTGTTTTCCTCACACACTGATGTAACCATCTAATGATGTTCAATTCAAACGTGTATATTATCAAGATGTTCTGGCTTACTTGTTTTGTTATGAAACATTCTGAATCCGAATCATGAAGTAATTATTTTTCTTAGTACCAATTTGATTTTGCCAAAATATTTTCCTTAAAATCGTATGAAACCGAATCACGTGGGTATACTCAATGTAAGTCCTACTTTGAAAATAGAAACTGTACTGTATAAAGCTGACTCGGCAACCGCCATCGTTTCCACAAATCATCTTTAGTTTGTTGAAACGTCGATCCACGGAGCCGATTTCGAGGAAATGTCCAACTGTCGAAACTGACGTGCCAGGGGAACATCAGGAGGATGGTAGACGTTAATGTTAATGTTATTTCGACAAGTAACGAGTGCGTTGAGGCAGGAAATTAAATGTCAGTTTTAGAAATTTCCCCAACACAAGCTCGAAGTTTTCGTTTTTCCTACCCTTGAATGGAGTCTATAGGATGTATCAGAAGTATGACATCTGTGGGAGTGATAGTAGGAAGGCGAGTTCCTCCAGCTATGTTCTCAGAAAGTATGTATTACTGTTTCTAAGCATGTCTATTAGTCATACAATGTATGCCATCTATAACATGCATTATGTATTTCTTCAGAAAACATGTCTTCATATAATGTGCGTTCAAGTTATTGATACAAATGTTGGAATTACATAATACTGTATGATCTTTGATCAGTAAGCTTCTAAATAAATATCGATTATCATATCCATATGTACATATTTTTTTAGTAATGTTTCTTCACGTATTCCTCAGAAGATGATCGAATTGGTGTGTTTGATAATTTTTAAATTAATTATTTATGATATAAGTATTTTTGGAGGATACTCGTAAGAATGAAGTAGTATTTTATGTAAGTATGCGTTAATTAATAAAATTTAATTTATGCTTATGATTGACTTTAAAACTTATTCATTTTCTCACATCGTCTCTAATTTCCAATTTCCAATTTCCAGGTTGTAATGATTAAATTTATAGTGGTCGGTATACAAAACGTATGTGTGTTCTAGATAAAAATGTTCGTCGCAAAGTGTCAATAGTGTTATGATCTTTAACAACGTGGACTTATGGTACAAATTGTTATGAGTCCCGTTTAATAAAACAAGTGTATCATTTAACTGTTGATGAAATAATAAACATGTTATGATTAGGCAGGGAACAAGGTAAACAGCTTACAAAAACATTTTACACTGAGTAATACTGATAACTGATGATAATTGTGTTACGAATAGTTTAATAACTGATATATTAATCGTTGCTATGTTGTTAATATTCAATTTATCGTTGTTAATATTCAATTTTTACCTAAAATATCAATTAATCTGGCTCAAAGGACCAAAAAGCGTAAAATTAAAAAATACGTTCTAATGATTTCAAATTACGCCTCGCGTGTTGTTGTCCCAACTGTTAGCCTTTCAACCTCATTATGCCCTGAAACAGGTATAAACAAAGCACGAACACGACTCACTCCATGTTGGGATATGTCACGTGTCGGTATTGAACGTTGAACTCACACGTCACTCGGGGAATTAAGTGCTTAGTCTTATGTATGGCTTAAGCAACTTTCTGTAAGCAAAATGTATTGTTGAGTTTCAATATAATCTATTGTAGAGTTTCAATATTACTTTGCTGAATATTGCAAATTTTTTGTCCGCAACATGCAAGTTGTGTACGGTTACGAAATGTTTTCGAGAAACGATGACTGGCTTGATATTCGTTTTAAATAACAAATGTTATGTTTGCATAAATGTAAAAGACAGAAAGGTTATTCGTTTCCTGATGTAAGTGACTAGTTAAAACATTGATGCATTGTATGAACTTAAGAAATTTTAATAACTATCTGAATTCAAAAGACTGTATTTAATTTTAGTTTAAATACTTTATTCAATATATAAAGGGTTAGCAGAATTTAAAACCGCTACAAAATTGTGTATTCAAATTTTGAATTCAATAGTAACTGAAATTTAATTGCTTTTGAGTATGACACAACCCCAAAATCTTTCTGCCTGTCTTATCAATGATCTCCAATCCCCAAAAGACGATAGCATCTGGTGTCTCAAAAGTGTCATACGATGGTGACCACGCACCGGCTGGCACCATCCGAGAATAGCTCCACAAAACGTGTCACGTATGTAACGCGGGAGAGTGCATCGAAATACTCCGCGTTGAGTGATTATTTCGAGAAGTCAAGGACATGACGCGTGTGGGACGTAATCAGGTGTTGTGGATTTTGTAATGTCTTCGTACAATGGGCTAAGAAAATTGCAGTGAAGTCTCTCGGGGCTCGTAGGGATCAGTCGATTTTTTATAGATCCAGTGAAAGTGTTGTAGTGGAAAGAATACGTTGTGAAGCTTGGGAGGCACCACCGCCACACTTGTTTTTGCCTCATGACAGCAGTGATTTGAAAAGTGTGGTAAGGAAGAGATACTTATGAGTCATTCTAACTTTCTCCTCAAGGGTAGCAAACTTGCTACGTGACTACCTCAGATGGAGTTCTAATCCTATCTGCGGTTGTTTGTAGATGTTCATGTACGATATGAACAACGACTTGCGATTAGACTATACGCTTCTTTACTACTTGTTTAACTAAAGTCTTAATGTCCGTGCATCTGAGATTGTTGCATGACGCTAGAGCTGACTTATGTTTTTCTTAACTTGTTTTTCTAGGACCTACTCCAAATGTATAATCCACAGATAACTAATGACTACACATGTAGCAGTGAACATTACTAACGAATATGTTAATTTAAGTCTCGAGCGACCGAGATTAACTAATAGCGTAATTTGTTAAATCACGTCATTTGCATTTAATTCTCATTTTATAGTATGTTTATTATATGTAAGTCTATATCTAAACATTATACCTTTATTATCCCTAGTATAGGTGTCTTAATTGCTACAAGATGAGTTAATAATTACAAGAATAACGTTTCTCTTGTCTACGTTACTGTTTATATATGTCCTTCCTTTAACCGTTTCAGTTGTCTCTCAGCGAAGTAGGCCGTCTTCAGTTAGATTACACCACACACCTCTTTTTAGGAAGAGAAGAACTTACATTACAAATTGTGTACTCCATACAGTTACATCTTAACCCCTTTATATACTTAGTTTCAGAGTAAAATAATATTGTACCTTAGTTCAATCATATGTCAGCCATTAGCTTACGAAGAGCTAGGCGCTCTGAATTCTCCACTAAGTCGCATCACTCCGACTGATAAATTATTTTTTTTAAATAATTTTAATTTAAAGTAGGTACTCCTACTTTATATTAAAATTATTTAAAAAAATCTGCTACTGTAGACGAGCATATAGTCCACCTGATGGTAAGTGGCTACTGCTGCCTACGGACATGTAATCAACCTTAGACTAATCCTGTCTTGAGGTTGATTACATGTCCTACCTGAGGTCGACCACATATGCGCTGCTACCCCTGAGGACTAAGTAGGAACGACTCCGACGAAGAAAAGTATGTCTCCCCTATTGAACTCAGCAAGTTTCTGGTATCTTAAGTTTTCAGTTCTCCTGATCCTGTCTTTTCTAAATATTCATTTTAATAATTTGTTTCTTACATATCATTCCTATTTCAGTCAATGTATATTTCTTAATTTCTCCCTTCGAGCTAGCCCTATCACGAACGCGCTAGATC
Source organism: Epargyreus clarus clarus (assembly GCA_014595695.2). Classification (NCBI taxonomy): domain Eukaryota; kingdom Metazoa; phylum Arthropoda; class Insecta; order Lepidoptera; family Hesperiidae; genus Epargyreus; species Epargyreus clarus. The sequence goes on from JACTTY020000024.1 coordinate 327,073, forward strand.
TGCGTAATTTGTAATTCGCATCTGTTTACATGAACCACAAATAGACGGAGCCATTTACCACTTGGCTCATTACTCATTGGTTTATCTCTAAGCAATGATGCAATCCCGGCGCTTTTGAAGCCCGTGGTCCGATATCGTGTAATCTGAGGATTTGTTTTCATTCAAAGATGACAGTGACTAGACGTCGTGTCATCTGTGTTATTGTTATACAATGTATGTATGTTATCTTGGATGTTTTCGCGGTAAATTGTAATCTTTTGTAGATTCTAAAAGTCTCATAAAGTTCAATTTTTGCCAGTTACAATAATGTAACTTATGTCAGAATTCCTGTTGAGATTTGGCAGAAAAAATAAATTAAAACTGGTTACATTCTGAAAACAAGCATGATCGTAGATATTAAAAAAAAATACATTTTACAGCTCATACTTAGTATTTTCTATTATTTTTTAGAAATTCTGTCTCGATAACTTCATGTTGAAATAATTTATGGAGCCAGAAGCTTCATGTCTGTAATTCTAATGTTAAATTAGTTCGTGATTATATTTCAGGAACCAGTTTCTATGCAGATTTTAATGAGTCACCCCCAATCTCAGATTTGAATGAGAGACGTTGATGCAATCTTCAATTTATTCATTCACTGTGTAAAATACTTCCTTTTTATCTCGTTTAATTATAACCTTAAATTTATAATAACGCGTATTACAATGAAAACAATTAATTGGGTAGGTAAGTTGAGGCAAACTTGTCGACAACCTCCATTGTTCGTCTCATAATTGTTACCCCTGGGCGAAATGTGGGCACATACGCCCAAACCCTTTGTACCTTATATGCCTCCGGTGACAGCTACTGCGAAATGGAACCCTTGTAATATTATACTAGTATTATAGAAGTAAAAAAGACCAAAAACACACAAAAATGTGAGGTTGTCTATCAAAGGAATTCTTGTTAGGCTTAGTACTCAAGGAGACCTTTTCTTAGAAGAAAAATGCTCTGTGTGTACGAAGCCTAAGCCTCGTAATTTTTGCAAGACATAACTAGTTGTTTTTCTAATATAAAAAAATTAGAGCATTACATAAAAGTTTAGTTGTATTATATACTCCGTATATATTTTCACCTTTGCAGTGGTTTTTGTATGTAATATGTTTGTTTTATCGACATTAGGGCAACTTATATTCTCCCATTGTAATGCTTCTTCTTCGTTTTGTAGAACTTTGAAAAAGTTTTAAACCGTAGCCCCAAAATAACATAAATCTGAAATAAAACAAAGAGTACGTAATGGAATAGAACATCACTAATGGACTACGAAGGCTTTATGTTTTATACGCTCTACATTTTTACCTGAATTTGTTTTATATCATGTAATTCAAATAACATTTGCTTTCATGTTATTTTCGTTCTCTCCGCCAAATTATCCTTCTTTCTACTTTTTTCTGGACCATAATTAATTTTGGATTAAAATTTTGTTATACTACAGAAATATTTTATCAGGTATTTATTCGTATTAACAGGAAATTAAAATCTTTTCTATATAGAAGATTAAAGTAAATGATAAAATATTTATAATAAGGAAAATTCAGTCGAAATATCTATTGGAAATTGTTAAAATTCCGCGAGAGTGGACTATGTCGTACTGTTATCTTTTCGTAGTAGAAAATTATGGATAAAATATTTTTATCGTAACAAGCATGACTGTTGAAAGGTAAAGTAAATAGGTATATAAAGGGCCTTAAAGGTATGTAGGTATAAATAATGTTAACATGATCAAATCGTACGAGTGGGTGAGTGGAATGCTGAGAACGACGAACGGATTTTTTTGAAAAATGTATTTGATTTATTATATTTATTGACAAGTTTTCGCTCGTATACATATAGATACTTATTATATTACATTTAGTTGATAAAATGATGTTAAGAAATATGTTGATCACGGGTTGCCCATCTAATCATGACAGCGATTGATTCAAAAGTGTTCTTTCAAAAAAGCTTTAATATAAAATGATGGACGACCTAATCATGCAGTCAAATGTAATACTATTTGGTATTGTGGTATTTGGTTAACAAAAGCAGCTTATTACAAATTTCCGTGGGACTGTCAAAATTGTTACAATCGTTTAAGATTTAAGCTAGCGCAAAAAGACAGACGAACAAACATTATTATACTGTCAGTACTACACATAAACTCTTAAAAATAGTTACACAATAAGTGAAATGCAGAGACATGTAAACAAGTAACAATTAACGTAATTTTAGAAATAAGCCAAATAAATATCTTTTTAACTATCCAATCTGTCTATTCGCCAATCAAAATCAGATGCAGCGAGTCATTCACCCAAAGAAAGCGTGCATAATCAATAACATAGCCATTCGTACGAAACTTGTACATTATCTGCGTTGCGACGCACACAGCCGCAGCCGAGTCGAGTGACCTTCGCGACTGGCTGGCAACAGCGTAGTACTACCCACACGTATATATAGTACGAACAACAAAGTTGTTCTGCTTAGCTCGATGACCCGATCCGCCGGCCGCCATACTTGTGACGCATCGCTCCCCCCGACGCGATACGACGTAACCGACCGCCCGGAACGGGTCGAAACAAACCTTACTTTTCAGTGTTAGAAACGAATTTTAGTTTATTATGCATTAGATATAGCACGTTTCGGTGTAGGCGTGTGAGTGGAAAGTGTACGTATTTATTTTTGTACGCTTACAAGTGCACCGTTTCGAAAACTGTTCGAAACAGACGTTGCGTTTGATGTAACATTTTACACTCTATGTTGAGATGATAGAGATGTGTTTGGATCGTAAGCTTGATATCACCGAAGAGTTCATTCCGTAAGAAATATTCAAGCGCACTTGAGTTATGTTGAGAAAAATAGACGCACTGTGTGAAACTGCGCGCCTAGTACTTCTCTTATAAAGTTATAACTGGCGATGTGGCCTTGATTTCTCTTTACATTTTTTGTTATCAGTAATTAAATGTATTTGACCGATACGTGTTGCATGTCACGTAAATATGCAATAGCTTTAGATATTATGCTTTTCTCTAGTTTTCGTTTATTACTAGTTTTCGTCCTCTTCGTCCTTGATTAGTTATTAAATAGAAATATTTTGATAAACTTTACTTACTGTATAATAAAGTTTACGAAGAAAATACATTAGTGAATGTATGGTCTGGATTTGAAGACAAATATAAGATTAATATTGTTATGCCTCTTTCGCCACTTCTTAAAAAATGTAACGTTTTATATAATCATTCAAAAAAAGAAAAATATAAAGAGTCCTTTTTGTATACATTTTAATTTCAATTATTATTACTCCTCTGGTTTCGTAATGTTTTATTCCAACTTCACTGCTACATACTTTCAGGGGTAGTAAATAATATATGTTCAGCTTCTGGTAGCATTCCTGTTTTCAAAGGTGCACGAGTGGCAATGACCACTTAACTGCCTCAAAACGAAACCATTCGAACGGTCAAATAATATAAAAATGTCCCAATTCAATATAAAACGGCAAATTCGGCTAGAAACGGTACATATAGCGTTTATGACTTATTTATCAACGGAAACCGTTTTTAAAATTCAATCGCTTTTTTCCTTTTTTTAGGTGGATAACGGTTCCGTGCAAATGCACGCTACGTTTTTTAATTTGCATCCGCTTTAGGCTTTTAGTCTGTTGTGCTAACTAAAACTAGGTAGGTATAGTTTTACCGTTAGTGTGTTTGTTTTGTGGGCTTTAGTGCCAGTGATGAATAATGGGTTTTGTGATGTGTTTATTTTTGTTATGTAGTTTTGTATGTCTGTCACTAGTTCTAAATATGTCCTCGAAATTAATTAGAGATTCTTCCTGGAAAAAATGACGCTAGGATGCTTATATAGGGTAGAAAACGAATACCCACGGTAGAGCCCTGATTGTAAACCTTTTCATTTTGTATACTTGCTTGAGAGATGCGTTGCTACTCTTGAGGACTACGATAGTCGTCTCATATGTCAGCCTGCATCCACTACCTTCCACCGAAACATGAAAGCAGCTTCATGCTAGTAATACGTGTGGCGTGGTACCTTCCAAGTCGAACCATGCTGGTTCTACCATCTTTCAAACTTGGATTTGTTCCACTTCCTATACCTGCATGGTCTTGCATACTCCACCACCCTTTTCCAACGGAGATTGTAGAGCCAGTGGCGTTTTACCTTTAAAATTAAGATCCCAATTAAATCCGACACCCCATATCAAGTACGCCTATCGGAGCAGCGTCCTTTTGCCCAAATACGCCGACACCCGTCGATAACGAGTTCATTTACCACAACCCGGAGGTCGCTGCAACCTTATATGTCGAGTTGTTCCCGCTTACCCACTTGTCGCACGGGGCACGATAAGTATCAAACGATGTGTGATAGGATTGTTAGTTTGGTATGGCTTGCAGTTTGACTGATTTTGAACTGACGCTGCAGTTCTACTTAACCAAGTCTTAAGTGTGGATTCCTACAGGTATACTGTGCGCTAGTAGACTTGATTGAAATATTTCAGCATGTCGTAACTATTTCCATTTTTTTATATAACTGAGGTAGTTTCATGGAAATATGAATGAGGACTAAGTTTTAAAGCCTCGTGTAGTCTACCTCTACTATATCTTTTAAATTTCAAACCAAAACATATCATACCTTATCTATTCCATAAAATATGTCTACTATCATTTTTTATTAAATTGGGATTATTATATAACTATCTCTGATATAAAATATTCATCATTTCAAGTAATTTAAAATTTATCACGGAACGTAATATAGGCTTTTTTTGGCGTACGATTCTTTGAAAAAGCAGGATGTTCATTTTCTTTTTTTTTGTGTATAATAATTGCTGGTGTCGTATATCGCTTCCCCGTCGCCAGTGTACCAACAGCCTAAGCATAGTTGTTTCGCTATATAAGGTGAAAAGCCGTGGGTGCGAGCGGCCCGCGCGTTGCCTTTCTCTCGCCAAACTAGATATACCCGTTTGCTTTAGAAACGTGGGTAATGGCTTAATTAAGTGTGGTAATCAGTACATTAGGTGGTAATTTGCATCTATATAAAATTAATGTATATAATCTAGTCAGAAACGCAATTAAAATGTTTAATCTTAAAAATAAAATTTAAAAATGTTGTGACATTTTGCAATCTAGAATCTGAGATGGGATACATAGGGCTGTAGAGCGGACAGTACCAATTTCCATAAAAAACCTTTTACGCTGCTTTACACTGACGCCATGATAAATTGATTATAACGTTTGTCATATTTATTACACGCTTTTTATTAGCTTCACCTGTATGTTTGTATGTTTGTTTGTATGTTTGTTTGTATGTTTGTAACCGACTTCTTTGGGCGCGATTTTGACCCACTTTAAACGGCCAGATTTCGTTCAAACTTTGTAGATTTATTTCACAATTATACTATTTACTGTTCCTTAATTGATTCCTAGATTCATTTAGATTTTCTACTTTTTAGTTAATTTTATCATAAAAGCGTGTTTTTTAGTTTTTTGAACTATATTTATTTTAAAATAACTAATTACCAATTGAAAAGTCATGGATGACACTTCTGTGCCTTAGAATATTTTAGGTTTTGAAACTTTTGTTATTACGTAAACATATAGGAGTCTATAGGAACTTAGAAAAAATGTAAAATATTATTGCTCATGAGTGAAGAGAGGATAAAACTTATTTTAGAATGATGTATATAATAGTGTTACAGTCACATCACACTGATTCATGTATACATCACATTATTGATGGCCATTGATAATTAATGTCACTTTTGAATACTTTTCCTATTTTTATATTTTTAGAACGTTAGTCTTGTTTACAGTTATGAAATGTCGTCTGATTTTTGCAATGTCTTTTGTAATGGAAGTGAAAAAATAGTGGATGAAGATGTATTATTGTAAATGTTTAAGTAAGTAAGAATACACGAAATAAAAAAAAACTATTATTATTTCGTGGAACAATATTATTATATTGTACTTTTGCAATCCCTTTCCGAGCGTCTGAACACTAGATATAGATTTATTTCCCTGCAGTTACAATATGCATCGCGGGCTGGTCTTGCGATACCTTTGATCTGCCGCAGCCGCCCAAAGGCCACAAAGTCTTCAAAGCAGACAGGCAAATGTATACAATCAACAGACGCGTGCAACATCGCAACGTTAGGGTTGGCGATCGAGGAGTATTGGAGTATTTCCACTAAGCATGGTTCATGGTTTTTTTTTTTATTAAAAACTTATCGTATAGTATCGTTAAATAATCATGGTTACTTAAAATATTAAACGTCTATAAATTATTTTATCTAATCCACTTCCTCTATACCTATTTACAGCCCAGTCAAAATTTACATACAAAATTTACATAAACAAAATTTATAAATAAAATGGTTGTGTTTTTTAATTATGTTCTGATTGTTTTTTTGTCTAAAAGTATGTATCTATGTTAACCACTGAGGCTTCTGAGCGTCAGGTATTCCATAACATAGCGTACCGTAACTAAAAAAAACGTTTTTGTCAACACCATACCAAATCGATATACAAGAAATATCGCTATATATAATGTCAACAAATGTATGAAACCAAATGACCAAAGGCAAAACTAAAACGGTCCTCAATCTCATTGAATTCGAAACGAAGCGATATTATGAAACAATTTTCTCTGTCGATATGAAAACCAAATAACGGCTACGTAACCGTTTTCAAACAAAACTGAAAACGACCATATCTATTTGCACAGATAAAGCCAATAAAGAGATTTTTATCCGGCTTCATATAGTAATGTTTTTCGAGCGTATGTATGTATGTCTCTTTATATGTATATATTCTTTTATATAATATAGGAATAGGTGACGCCCATGCAATTAACCTAATGCTAAGTGGCTACCGCCGCCCATGAACATCTGTAATCAATCCCAGGTACGATTAGATTCTTACCTAATGCTCCGCTACCCCCGAGGACTAAGCTGGAACGCCTCGGAAAAGTATGTCTCCCTTACCACACCCTTCAAACCAGAACACATCAGTGCTTAACACTGATGTTATTAGGCTGAAATAGATATGGCGGCGGTGGTGCCGCCGGATTCGAACCACAAAGGGTTCTACCACCTTCGACTTAGTTATGGGAGTAACATCGGTGTAATTTTAAGCAATTGGGAGTTATGTTTTTATCGTAATTTCTAGTCAATTCAATAATCGTTATGTAATATCATATAGATTACGTATAATATCGATATAAAATATCGTAATCTGTATCTACCGCATTGCAGATTACATAGTAGAGCCCATGAGCTTTATCATTTAATTAAATAGTTCCAAGTGTTATATAAAATCCCAGTAAGGCGATACTAGACTTTATATGGTTTTAGTCGTAAGACTTCGTAAGTAAGGATTCATTTTACGATTCTGCTGAGATTTGCCAAACTTTGGGAATTTATTCCACTAAGTTGTGTGTTGTTTTAGAAATCCAATGCGCAAAGTTTTTGCACATTTATTCTATATTTCAATTTTACATTTCAAATATAAATATTTTAATAGTCATGATGACATATCTTATCCATACGCAGTTGCGTTGTTAGGCAACTTCATATTTTAATAAAAGATAAAAAAAAAAAAAAATTGAAATAAATTTTAAATTTAGCATTGTCATTATACATTGGCTACTACTTAATGCTAGAGCAACTCGTTTAGCAATAAAGCAATTAACGAGACTGTCATAAGTGTGGGCGAGTATTTAGTGGCTTACAGACGTGTAGACAATCGACTGTTGACAACGTCAATAATAAAAACGTCAACTAATAAAGTCAAACGTGTAACGTTCGTCGGTCGCTCAAACAACAAATTGGACGCCTGAGCGCCTTTGTGGTTCGACTCCTGCAGCACCACCGTCACATCTATTTCTACCTAATATTAGCATAGTTAACCGCTGCTGTGTTTTGCTTCTAAGCGACAGTAGCCAACCTTAGTCAAATGTCACAACATCAGCAGAATTCGGCATTGCGAAATCGACTTATCTAATCAGCAGCCCTAGGAAACACGGAAATAAAGCGGCGCTCGGAGCGTGAGACTCCTTTGGTCTATTAATAGGACTAATTGGCTCCTTGCTCCACTGGACGGTCCATCTAGATGGGACGGATCTCATTTCCCGGTCGAGAGCGCAGCACTGACTTTTGGGTACCTATTTCGGTGTTGACGATGTATTGCGTTCGACTAATAAATACTAAAAACGGTGTTATTCAATTCAGTTCAGTTTATTTGCAAGAAAATCGGCTGTGCCAAAGTGGGTACCTATAGAAATTCCTAAGAATTGAATTATTGAAAGAAGTAGATATATGTTTCGACGTAAATTATCGGTTGTATCTTATGGAGTTGTGGAAGTGCTGTGGTGTTCTGGTTTGAAGGGTGTGGTATGGGAAACATACTAATCCGAGGCGTTTAAACCTAAGCACACATAGCCGGCCTTAAGTAGGACGGTTATGTGCTGTAGTGATCTCTTACCACCAGTCGCACTAGTCGAATTTTACTTAAATTTTACAGTAAAACTAAAAAACATCGCGCAGAATGAAGGCTTTCTTTCTTCCACTTAGGAACCACAGTGCAAATCATATCAGCGATATGAATTTCGAAAGGTATTTTGAATAACACTCGCTTGCACAACCGTTGAGCGAATACTCGCCAGCAATACAACAATGGCGTATGTACCCACGTCTCAGTCATTTAGGCAATCCCAAACAATGGCTATCTAAATTAAGCCGACAGTCTTACAACAATGGGCCAGCATTCCTCAGTGTGTCTGGTTTCTTACTAAATAACGACTGTTATTGGTATTGCAAGTAGTTGGTGGTTTGAAGGATGGAAGAGGATTAAGGCAGACACACTTTCATGGGATGTTCTAAGTAAGTTTTCATGGGTAGGGTAGCAAGTCTTTTTGACAAAACTTGAGTAAGACTACAATTATGTTTGGAGCTAGTTCGTCTATAGTCAGAAATGACCATTGCATGATCGTAACTACTTCTGTTTTACAAAAAAAAGGAAAGAAAATATTTTATTTAATTAAATAAAACAGTAATTGTATGAGGCTGAAATTCATTGCGACATACTATTGTTAATATTAGAACAAACAAGCAAACGCAATCGTCATGATTTGCATCGTTTATGTTCATTCGCGTATACTGTGCAAAATCAGCAGAATTTTGATACTCTTTAAACATTTACACGTAAGGCGAAGTCTATATTTTTTGTTCTGACATGAATTTTAATACCCTGCAAAATTTTGCACAAAACGTTAAGTCTATTTTTTGTTCTTTGGTAAAAAAACAACATTAAAAATAACACAAGAGGTTTAATGCGCAGTTTCTTAGAAGTATCGTTATCGTCAAACATTTAACTGGCAGTTGTGACTATGATTCACTCGCTACGTTGTCCTAACGAAGCGGTGAGCTAACACACACAGGTGTATAGTATATACGTACACACACATATGAATTATATACACGTATACACACAGGTGGATAATGTATGTCTACATATGTACGTACTTATGTTTGTCAGCAGATATTGTCAAATTTCCATCTATTTTTTTCATTACATACTTTAACAGGTGTTTTTTTATATAATTTTATCACAAGAAAAGTTGGTCCGAAGTTGTAACTCTGAATAACTTTTGTAGTACTTCCGATTCTGACATTTTTCATACACCAAAGTCCATCGCTTGACAGATCAATGACATAAGGATTTAAAACTTAATTACCAGACTTTTGTAATATTTAGATAATCTCCCTTCCTTCCTACATTTTTCGATAAAAATTAGCATTCAAATTGTATAATTAATCCTCGCGGATCCCAATTACAAGCTCTCAAAGTCGGCATTAACTATGTTTGATATATGGAGTTATGGACATACATTAGCATTGCATATGCTTTGCATAGAGAAAGATTAGCGGGGTCAACGGCCGGGGCATTATGCATATATAATGAACGCACCATCTGCGTTGCATGCTAATGAGCTATGCTGGACCAATATTAATGAAACAGTGATGTTGGGTGGGAAGGTATTCGCGAAGTACAAGGAACTGTTTTTAAAACGATCTTGTCAAAGGAAAGAGGTTGGTTATCTATTCGTTTTTTTTTGGACGTTTGGCGTTCATAATGGACAAACTTTACGTTGTGAGCTTACGAACTTTGTACTATGTAATATAATACATGCACTATATATCTATATGGAGAAAATAGAAGCTTTCATGCTTGGACTTCCTGAACTGTTTACCAAACCAACTTTTATTTTATTTTTACTGTGTAGTGATATTAAGGACGGTTATTTTTCGTTTTGTTATAGGAGCTTTTCAAATTAAAAATAAAATATTTTTCTATATTAGCACTACAAAGTAAAAAGAAACATTTATTAAAATGTTTAAGTACCAAGTTCTGATGTCGACAACTTCTTTACTGTGGGAAGTCAGTTAAAAATGTGTTATAGTGAAAACACTAAACAACGTTCACGTTTGACCATGAATCGCATGCGAGGCACAACGGTGAACTATTTATAGCGTTTATTACGTTCAGATTTCCCCCGGTTGTTCACTCCGCGGTGTTTGTAATAAAATCGATCGTCCGTCTGTCTGTGTCGCTGTAACAACGTATTGTAGGTGCCGAGTTTCCGCTTCGTACACAAACGCGGCCGGTGGGTCATGCCTAGGGATGCTAGTTGGTGAATTATTGATATAAATATCGATATTTGCATCGTAGTCTTAAAAAATCTAAAAGTTTCAATCATCATTCAAAACTCACTAAAGATTAATGGAGGAGGCAACAAGGACCCTATTTTCGACAAATTGCAAAGATTATTTTGACGAACTTCTTTCGCCAACCAATTCATATTGCTGTATAAAATTTTTAATATGAAATAATTTTGGCTAGTTCTACAAGTAGGTACACATCGATATTTTAGGGTCGATATTATCCATCCCTAGTTACACCGCGTTAGATTTGATTATTATAAGAATAATATTAGAATTGACTACATTTGGTTTGAAATACAGCCTCTGGAGGTCCGGGGTTCCTATTTCCTAACCTCTAATGTTAAAAAAATATTATATCTTGCTGAAACGGAAAAGGAAAACGCCGTAAGAAATCTTCAATTGCATTTATAAGGAGAATATTCGACTGGAATGCGAAGTGTTATTGGCGGAAATCTTAAGAAAAGTCGTGGAAAATATGTTAAAACTCAAATGTGTCAATGCTGAAAGAGACAGATATCATCTTTTCTAATTAGCAAAATAAAGTTACAGATCCAAGTAAAGATTTCCATTACGCAATATCACTTTTTTTATTCAGTACAATAGTTATTCAAAAACAAAATTGGATGATTAATTTCGCGCCACCTTGTACTTTTAACCGTGGAATGCTAAAATTATCAGTGCAAATATAATATTAGTGTCATAGTAACCTTCAGGGGTCAAGCAACTTTATCACTGATATGCACGCCCTTGACATTGGCGTCTTTGTTATTGCCGGCTTTGTTGTGTCTGTGTGTGTGCAAATTGTTTTTTTTATTAGAGCTTCTCGATTTTACTTGGAGTTTTTGTTGTGTGTGTGATATGTTTTAGGTTTGTGGTGTAAAAGAATGTAAGTCAGTATTTTACGTTTTTGATTTTTTTTTAATGGAAAGGCGGGTTAATTTGTGTAAGTTAGAAATAATACTTTCTTTTATTTTTTTTATTAACAATGAAACTATTAAATTAACTATTGAATTGTAGGTAATCCATATAAAATAGTGGATTAGATGCATAGTTTTAACAATTTTATCATTTTGCTGTTCTTTATACTATTTTATGAATGATTTCAAATTTACTATTTTAAAACTTAATCTAAAAAAATAATCGGTTTAATTTTAGTGTTTCTGATGGCAATAGTAAAATAATTTGTTGGTTTGTATTCGATGTCTATGTCTATCTTTTGACCTTTATTTATCCACATCTGGTTTCCTTTGATCTCGCGGAAACTGAGAAACGGGAAGAGATTTACATTTTAAATCTAAGTAGAACCATAGTATTTAAACGTACCTATTCATAGATACAACATAGTAAAACACGTGTCTCCGTTATCAGCGTTACTATAAATAGTGTTATCTAGTGCGCGCGTCACGTGACCGGCCCGCACGTTCCACACATGAGCATGACAATGTGTCGTCGGAATTGTTTCATTGTTTGCGATACCTGCGAACGACGCAGTTTTATTGAATGGGGAGTTATGTTTCGTTATTTGTAATGTTGTATTTTAAATTACTGCAGAGGGTAATGTTTTTCGAGCGGATGTATGTATGGGTATATCTTATTCTTTGATACTTTCTACAGCCTAATGGATTGATGGTTTTAACATATCAGTTGTCGTTGGAATCATTTAAAATTGTGAAAGTAACAGTTAACTCTTTAACAGGTTATAAAGGTCTCAAAAGTCTTTCAACCTTTTTGATATATTTTTAGTAATCGAGTTTTTAACGTCATCTGTCTTACCATCTAAATTTGTTTGATTTTTTTTAAATTTGTAATAGAATCAGACGACGCATGCAATACACTTGAGGGTAAGTGACTCGTTACTGCCGCCTATGGACGTCTTTATCAACCCCAGATATGATTTGATATTTCTACCTGACGTCGGCCACAGACGCGCCGCTACCTCTGAGGACTAAGCTGGAACGACTCGGAAAAGTATTTCTCCCTTACCACGCCCTTCAATAGAATACAGCAGCGTTTAACATTGCTGTTATGAAGCAGAAATCCGTGCGGCGGTGGTGCTGCCGGAGTCGAACCACGAAGAGATCTACCACCTTCGAATGTTCATCTCTTCTTAGTTATCTATTTTTTCCCGTCATCTGCCTCACCAATCTCACCATCTACATTTGTTTCATCTAAGTTTAGTTTAAAACCATCCATAACTCCACTAGCAACAGTATTTCCAGCCGGTATATTTAATTCCCCCGCCCCCCACGCCGGTTGCGTGCGCGCCGGAAATTGCCTAGCATTAGCCGGTTCCGAGAAACGCAATGCCCACTTGTGAGAGCCTATTATTACTTGTACTTTCACTATCCAAGATGCACGGTCTGTCTGTGCGAGCTATTGTACGTTTGTGGAACGCGAACTACATTTCTGTTGGACATTGTTTTGTTATGTATTCAAGATTGTATTCAACAGTGTTGAAAAGGAATTGTTTGGGATCACAGGCTTCATATAAACGTTATGTTTAATTATTCTCTTCCACCACACGTCCACGTGCTTTCCACAAATTTCTGGATATTAATTCTTGTTCATATGATATTGTGTCTATAATAGATATTTTAATAAAAAGTGGCTACTTCCTCTATCCTGGCGACTAGCCTCTATGATGGTGCTCGGTACATATTCTTACTCTACTTTACTCTTAGCCTATATAGATTTGAACCTATATTTTGTTTTCCTTATTTCCACATTTCTCTTTATACCTATCCTTACTCTACTTTACTTATACCCTACATAGATTATCCTTTTTTTTCAAATTCCTCTATACCGATCTTAATCTAGTCTTAACCTGCATAGATTTTCTCATCCTTATTTTCAAAATTATATGAACCTAATATCCAAATCTCGTATTACCCAAATTCTACCTTTGTTCCAAATTCATGTTATTTCTCAAGCCACACGACCGAAGGATACACAAGAGCCGTCAATTGCATATGGTGTTCAAGTCGGTGAGTCAGCGCAGGCCATCCGGTCACAACAATAGACCAATGATTCACGGAGTAGCATCCGCGGCCCGATGATTGTTTGCATAACACAATGCATATTCATATCGGCCTCTTTGTACCGCGACCGTTTGTGTGTAACTTTCTAGATTATGGAGGTCGTACTGAAATGCGGTTAGCGGCCGCCTGGTATGGGAGTTGAGGAGTGTTTCGAAGGATATGTTTTTTAAAAGGTGTTTCTGATATTTGCTAATAATTAAACATACTAAATATTTGATTTGGCTTACGGATCAAGACAGTGAGGACCCCTTCGAAGGATTTGTTTCTTGAAAGCTGTTTCTGATGTTTTTGTAGTCTGTTGTTATGATGCGGAAATGTGACGATTGTTAAGAATTATGCATACTAAATATTAGATTTTGGTTACGGATCAAGACAGCTGAAGATGATTCTTTGAAAGAACCAAATTGGTTATTTCATTTTTTTCAAATTTTTTATTATTTTCATTTTAGTGTCTCTGAATCTGGAGTGGAGTGAATCTGGATCTGGAGTGGATCTTAAGTTGTATGTTTAAGATTATACACTAATTAAACAATTATATAGATTGGTTCATTGACCTAACGATAAGATGTTTGATGAGGCATTTCACGTTAGTCTTACGTCGTCAAGAAACCTTTGTTCAAGTAAGATTACTTTAACATGATCTGTAAGGACAGTTTGACTTTAAAAAAAATCCTACCTACGCTTGTAAGTCACAAAGAAAAACAAATTGTATTAAAAAAATATGTAATAGAATGGTAATGTCTCTAGTGTTTTGGGAACTCTTCCAAAGGACATGCCTACAAATATGCTTCCAAAGGATGAAGCCATGATTTTTATAAAGCTTTTGTATATGTATATTGTATATAATACCTAATTTAGTTTAGAATAATATATAAAGTTTAGTTTTAAATATTACGTATGTGTATATAGGTTTCAAAAATGTATTACAGAAATTCGAAGAGTTGTTACAGAAGTTTCATTTCGAACAACAAGTTATTTGGATTACGTAAACTCCTTAATGTAATTTAAATGTAGTCGTTGTCTAAAGTAAACAAGGACGGAGATCTCTGTTCTGTTTGTGTGGATCTTGTTCGGTTTTGTCAGTGGAAACTTTGTAGACTTGGGTCAGAACCACTCCAGTACCAACAAAAGCAGATATCTTGCCAGATACTTCGGGATCCTTAAGAGTACTCCTTAGTTCAGAATTTGGAGTGTTGTTACTTAATTACACTTTTCCATCTGATAGAGTCTTGACAATTTTCTCTTATTTAGAATCTTATTTAGATTCCTTTTCAGCATAGGGACCTGAATTTGTGAAATTTTGATCCTGAGAAATTGGGGCACGTGTTATCAAGGAGGAAAATTGGTATGTTCATCATACATTCTTACTACCCATCAAATTGGTAGAATTTTTCGGGGATTTTTTTACTACAGTGCAACAATTGAATTCGTTTAAACGCTATGGTTACCTGGACTGGCAATTTGAAGGATTTTTTGGTGTTGGATGTAGCAAAAGTAGAGTAGGGATCATTTTTCCTGTTTAAAATCACATAAACCAAAGGCAGTCAGATCAGATGCTGCAAGCTCGTTTGTTGCTTTCATTATAAGACAATCCTCATTTC
The DNA here is from genome assembly GCA_014595695.2 of Epargyreus clarus clarus. NCBI lineage: Eukaryota > Metazoa > Arthropoda > Insecta > Lepidoptera > Hesperiidae > Epargyreus > Epargyreus clarus. The sequence goes on from JACTTY020000024.1 coordinate 342,459, forward strand.
CTTGAAGTTAAATTTATTATTAAAACATCTTTTTTGCCCATCACTAATTAATTACCTTATTAACGATCGTATGAATAACATCGGCTACTCTTTCAATTAATTATTTCAGTACTCAAGAATCGTATGTCTCGTTGCGATCCAGAAGTCATTGTTAGCGAGTTGTGTCATCTCGACAACGGGCTATTGTTTCAGTTTCTCATATTATATCCTCGTGCAGGGGAATAACAATGTCGACTGTGTGTCAGTTATTTACACCTGTTGTTATATCTCTATCTTTAACTGTGTGTGTTTTTTATGTATGTTATAAAACAAGTGTGTGTTTACGTTTGTGCTTCCATGAATAATTTTATTGTTGTTATTTGTTGTCTTTGTATTTTACTGTTGTTCCTTTTAATTAAAGTAGCTTATTAAAATCTATGTAATTAAGTGGTTATCACCGCCCATGGGCGTTACCTAAATAAGTCTTCTGGAGCAGGACTTCCTGTGGACTAAATCGAGATGCTTCGCGTGTTTCTACCCTTCCACGCCCTTTAAATCCGAACAGAGCAGCGTGAAACACTGCTGTTTATTTTTAGCAATACTTCTTTTGAGATTCCTACAACTTCCAAAAGTTTTGTTCATAAGGCTTCTGATGAATATTTTGGTGGAATCTGTATTTTTTCTTATTGTTGTTTTATTTTGTCTTCTAAAAGGCTTTCTGTATCATATTTTGCGTCCCATTTGATTATTCATAAAAGTGTTTACTGACATATAAAAAAGTACACCACAGACAAAGTCGCGCTCATCGCTCAGTTAATCGCGTATAAGGAAAAGGTAACGGATAAGAATTATAAACGTCGGTAGGTACTACGAATTGCCTGAGTCACGCTAGCTATTTATGTAACACGTTCACTACGCAATCACTCATTATCACTGATCATTAATGGTAATATAGTCGCATTGTACGTCTGTGTGACTTCTTGCCCTTTGACCGGTTTTTGTACGAGTCGATTATCTTCATGCTCTTTGGTTTACACGGTTTGATTAGCGTTAATTAGCTGGTTAGCTTCATTGAAATAGAAATGTCTTTCATACTTGCTTTGCTGATTTTTTAGCAACGGACGAAGATTGACTTGACAACAAAGTAGAGTTAGATTTTGTATTCAATTCTGCCTTTAGCTTGTATACTGTCTGAGCTGTCACGATACATTGTACGATATCTTATATGCGCCTGAACCAACCTTGATGGATCTACCGTATTACCAGAGTACTGCTTTACCAAAGTATGCATCTTTAAACAGCTCTTAAATCTTAGTATCGTAAAAGTTCTTAGAAACCAAGATATACAAATAAGATAATAAATCGTTTTGCAAATAAGCTTTTGTCTGAAAAGCACTATTATCACACATATGATATCATGGATGCTTGTTATGTTTTATGGCCATGTTACGTCGGTTTAATGACACTCTTAAATTGTTTGTCACGTCTAAGAAAATTTAAATACGAATACGTTAAATTATTTAATGCTGGTTGTGTGATTTAAATTGCTTAATGAATAAAATTGAAGAGATTTGTGTAATAAATTTAAATATAATCTATATGAGAATCTTAAATAAGTCCATGTCTTCGTTGGCTTAAAGTTTTATTTTACTATTTAAAATATTTTAACTGACGACTAACGGTATTTTGAAATGATAAGGTTACTTACTTTGTATTTACTTTTAGCATTTAATCTGACACATCCGTTTCGAAGCAAAAAACGGCTTTTTACTAGCCTCATAATACCGTTGCATCGAGGAAAAATGCATTGTTATTGCCTCAAAGTGTAGAAGTCTGTAAAAAGTATAATGATAATAAAGACGATAGAAGTTTTTGCGCTGCCACCACCTTCATTCTTATTACTAATGTTGCAGTATTTGTACTGTTTCTGGTTTGGATTCATCTTCTTTCATTAGTCCGTTCTCTCGCTACGGATTGAAATGTTGCTTTAGGGATCTGCATATTATCTATGTACCTATTCTTCAATTGCGAGAGGTTACCTAGCTTAATTTTTACTGATTGTCATTTTTGTACTTGCATTTTTTTTTTCAAATGAAAAGGTGTTTTATCCTTATCCTGTATCAGTTACATTTTGATAATCTCTCTATCCATATTCCCTTAATCTTCTGGTATCGGTTACTTTCTTTAATATTTCTCAATTATTCTAATTACATTATAAATTGTATTCTTCTTCAACCTGTCCCGTTTTATTTATTTCGTTGTTGTTCTATTAGATCACTATTTAACATTTCAGCTGCGTCTACTTTATCTGTATTGTTTAATTCTATCTATTATTTAACAGAAGTGTTACTGTATGTTATAAAAGTTATAGGGAAATTGGGTTGCGTTATTTTATATTTTTCTATTCTCTTACATTTAAGTTGTGTCGAAAACATCCTTAGCCTTCAATTCTGCGTCATCTTCCACGTATTAATGAGGGTATTATTAACTTCCAGGCCCGGGCAGACAGAGCACGGGCACGGGGCGCTGGCGTACGGCGGCAAGCAAGTGGCGGGCGTGGTGCCGACCGCGCGCGCGCCCGCCGCGCCCTACGCGCCCGCCTACCCGCCCGCCCAGCTCCGGGTGCACCAGCCCGGGTATGGATCCGCGGCGCTTACTTATAGGTGAGTGAAGTGTAGGATTTTTGATATCAATTTGAAAATGTAGTCGGTTAGGTTAGGTTAAGTTGGGTTAATGATTTTTGAGACGGGCGTTCCAATAAGTCTCAGCATAGAACAGAACCACTCCTTTTTTGGTGGATGTAGTCGAACTCATAGTCTTTTGAAGGTTTCCCAACCGACAAAGAGAAATGTCAGAGTTGAAATGCTGTAAAAATTAGAAGGTTTGACTGTGAAAGCTACGTAAACACTAAACTAGAGAAACATACGAGGCATTTCATAGTCCTGGAAGATAGCAAGTGGTAAGGCGTCAGTGATCGAACTAAGGTAGGACTGCGTAGTACACAAATTCTACTTCAGGTAGATTATTGATGTTCATGGGTGGTACGATACAACCTCATATCGTCAGGTACTGCATTTGCTTCTACATTATAAAGATTATTATAGGTATATTTTATTCAGTGTAGTAGGTACAGAGTAATCCCAGAGGCCGGCTGTCGTTTGCGAAACAGCTGAGATAACGTGATGTCGTGCGAAATGGCACAATTTCAGCATATTGTTGTCAGTCCGCTGCCGGGGGAGAGACTAAAAGATTACGTTTCGGATAAAGTTGTTTCCCGTTTTTAGTTTCTTAAATCTAGTTCAAAATATTAGCATTTTAAAATTGTAGTAGATTTTTTTCGTTGGGTTGTCGCTTTTTCAGTAAATAAATAAAGCTGGAGAGCAATTTTAATAAGTCAATTTCGCAGCTTACAATTTTTATATGTCTGTCTATGTGCCGGATAATGTTTGGAAAAAAAATAAACTTACAGATTTTTAATTGAGGTGAGTTTTTTTGATTGTAACCCTCTATATCTTACCTCCGGGAATGTGTTTTACTTAACAAGTGAACTCTATTCAGAAAAAAATTGGGTTCCGCGTAAAAATAAAAAACGCACACGGAAATAGAGAAGACTGTGTGTTGCTCTCGTTCAATAAAAAGTATATAACTTGACTACATCCCGTTGACATTCGTGCAAAAACTCGTCAGATAAGATGCACTTTACTAGATGCTAATAAGATCAGTAGTAGTGACAGCCCAGTAATTGACAATCGGCCTTTCAATCGCGAGGTCTGAGGTTCAAACCCTTGACTTTTTTAAAGTATGTATTAGAAATTGCTATATAAGTGGAAAAGAAGATCACGAAAAATCCTTTACACGTGAGAGTTCTTAAAAAAACTCAAAGGTGAAGTGAACTCTACACTTGGCCAACTCGGTGGACACACTCACTCTAAACAGATCTACTCGTGTCCAGCAGTGGGACAATAATCAGGCTTTATTTCGATCCATTAGTCGAGTAAATAAAAATACGTAATTGCTATATTCTAGGCCCTCGCAGGCCTATACAAAATAAATTAATTTCATGTCTATTAAGTATTTCACGGAACCGTTTGCGGTCGTTTTCTAGAAACCTATTATCGTTCATGTTATTACGAAGGTTCAGAAATATGTTATTTAATTCTATTGCCGGATACTAAGAAGTCACAATTAGTTCTCAGTAAATATAGGCTATATTTTAGTACTAACCTTTTCCCTGTGTTCACTACACTTATTCGAATAATATTTTAAGCGTTGCAAAGAGATATAACCGCAAATTGATGAGAACTTACTTTCTCATTACGTATTTACCACGGAATAAGAAAAACACTTAGGTTAACTGCTTATGTCGGAGTCGCTGTTATTACTAAAATATATTTGTTTCAATGTGACTTTTAGAAGATTTCTGTACCTTATCAATAATCTTTACTTAGTTAGCAATGCGTTTATGGGATAATTTAACATTACCTATTATTTAGCACAAAACCGTATAAAATAAATATTTAGTGGATCATAAATGACATATGAACATGTATATCGAAAAGTATATCAGTAGCAACATTTCATCACAGAATACTTTTTAAGTATAATCACTTTTTGATTGGCACTGGCATTGGATTTGACGTGATGAAATGCATGCCATGTATGCCAAAAAGTTAAATACATTTTTTGAAAAATATATATAGTATGTTATATAATGCATAAAACAACTAGGTATGTGTTATGGCATTGTAAGTGCAAGATTTCTTTACATAAAACTATCATTAGTATTTCTAAAGCACAGGAGAACAATAAAATATATGTTACATATTATCAAGTGTGAAATCTATACTATACACTTACAACACAATGATCTTGATTCTCTCATCTTTATTACAATGTTTGTTTTATTTAGGTTTCTCTGGCAATTAATGATTATATTCTTATACGTATCATAGTTTTCATTTTATGTGAAACTGTTCGCTCTAAATATGATAAATAATGTTAGTGTGTGACGCTCTTTACCTCCGTGTTCAGATGGAGGTCCTAAGGTTTAAATATTTTAAGGGAATACATAATCTATGAGGTATGTTAGGGTCAAATCCTGCACATATTTTTATATACTTCCACTTACCCGATTGAGCGGAAATTGATGCACTGTTTCAATACATTCTATACGATAATATTATGGCATTATAGATGATGTGAGGATGAACCCGGATTCTTGCTATGACAACACCTCTCCCATAGCAATGGTGCCGCTTACTTTATGTGTGAGATGACGTTTTCCTCAGGAGTAGCTACGCATCTGTTATTGGCTATACGTAGAACCCCTTTTCTATTTGAGTTGTAACACTAACCACTTGCGATCAGATGGTCTGCAAACATGTTTCCCAATTGAACCGTGAAAAAAAATGAAGAATTCTTTTTACATAAGACGAAGTCACAGCCCAAAGCAAGCACCATAAACAGACAACCGACAATGTCGCCAAACGGACGCGCCGCTAAATTCCGTATATCTACATTTAGCTATATTCCGCTATCCAGTATATATACAGCCCGCTATATGCGCCACGCGTCTCCGCTATTTCTGGACGCCTTTCATAACTGCTCCGGTTGGCGGCACTCCAGGACGGTTGTACTGTATATATGTGTATATCGAATGTATATTGTCGGCGTATAAAAATAAATGGGATGCTTTTAGGTCCCTTTTTGGGGTACTGGAGCCAGGACTTTGTATTTATGTCGGTAGGTGGTGAATTTTGAGTATCTTAAGTTATAGAAAAAATACAGCCAACATAGTCCTATTCCATCAAATTCGTATAGGGTTTCTATCTCAAGCCGATCACAGATGCTATTAATTCTATGGTAGACACCTCTGTGGTTCGACCCCGGCGGCATCATCGCCACACCTATTTCTGCCTAATAACAGCAGTGTTGAGCGCTGCTGTGTTCTGGTTTGAAAAGTAGTAGGTAAGGGAGACATCTGTGAGCGGCGCATCAGTGGTTTAGGTAGGAATATCTAATCCTATGATCCTATATCCGATATCAATTCTTGATTACAGATGCCCATGGGAGGCTGTGTCCACTTACCATCATGTGGACTGCATGTTCATTGTTTGTCTACTACTTCTATAATAATAAAAAAACCAAGATCGCCTAAAACTTTTGCCATCCGATGACTGTAGGAACCACAGACGAATCGCTGAATTATATTAATCCTTAAGTTTTACTGCTCGCTGACACCACGTTGCCCCAGCGTGGCTTCGCAAACGGATTACAGTGGTGATTAATCCAATGCGAACCGGTTCAGTCATTCTGTTGTCGAGCCGTCATTGTCAGCGACTAATGGTGGCACTATTGTGTATTCACGTATTATTGAGTCGAGCACAAAGAACTCTATATATCTCTGCATTTTTTATTATATACAAGTAACAAAGCAAGCAGTTACGAGTGTCAACTGCGGCCCATGGACATGTATAAGTTATATAGTATAACCAACCCCAGATAAGATTAGAGCACTATCTGAGGTCGACCACAGGTGCGTTGCTACTTTTGGGGACTAAACTGAAACGCCTCATACAAGTGTATCTCCCTTACGCCTTCAAACAAACACAGCAGCACTTAAAACTTGTTATTAAACAGAATAGGATAGTAGCTACCTAACTACATTTCACTATGGCTTAGTTTGAAAAAAATACTGGGAAAGTAAATTAAAATCTCTCGCTCCTATTTCCGTTGAAACGTTGCAGTTAAAAAAATGTATAAAAACACTGTTATATAGAAATGCAACGTGGTATATAAATTTCAAGCGAATCCATCGAGTACTTATCATGTTTTGCGGATACAAACATACGGAAGCGGATATTTTATATACATGTGTATATATTCATGTGTGAGGATGTCTGCGTGTGCCGGACAGGGTGTGCGGTTTTTGTTACTCGGCATAAGTACCATACGCTTCATGTGTTGATTCCTTTATGTGTCGATAGGCATAAAGAAAGTAGAAACGCTTGTCTAAACGGGGATCGAACCCGGAACCTACTGCGTGACTGGTATGGTGATCACTCTACACTGACTGTGTCGTTGTTTTAAAGAAACATATTGTGCTTGTTGTAATATAAGTATGTATGTATCGTCAAGACGTTAGTAGACGTCTCGCTACCTTCATTAGTTCAATGAGCTACAAAATTGTACCATTGCAACAATACAAAGGTACTTTCGTTAACAAATTAATCTCCCTTCGAATCCCGACCTACTGCCAAAACCAACAAAACAAACCCCATCGACGCACACAGCGACAGTGTATCGTACAACAATAACGCACGCACACATGAACGGCGTCCGAATTTAGCGCGCGACGTTGGCCCCCACGTGTTTGAAACGAGTGCCGAATAATAATAAAAAATAAACCGCATCGAGCTACAGTTATAAACCTGACTCCCTCCCGACCCCCCGCGACCCCCCGCGCGCGGCAACCTTGGCCTTCCCCCGCCCCGCAGGTGACGGGCGCCACAGAACGGATATCGGGTAGACGCGGCTCACGCATTTTTTATTGTAATTGATGGCGCCAAAACATACAGTGATTAAAAGTTGCGTTACGGATTTCGTTATTTTTTTAATTGATAACGTTTGTGAATGGTACGTTAAATATTCCTTATCTACGAATAAATTTGAACTGGTGCGTACAGAGTTCTTTATCGTTGTATGATTTTCTCGTAATTATACATTTTCGAATGAACAATTTCTTTCTTTAAACGTTTTAAAATGGAAATGAGCATTATTTATGATGGTATTGATGACGGTTGAACATGTTTATGTAGATTTAGGATTATAAAGATTCTGGCGGCCTTGCTTTTATAGGATGTGGTATAACTTAATGGTACCTTTGTGAAGTAATAAAGACTTCTTACTAATACTAGTACTGGGCCACTTATGCCTTGAGAATAGAAAAACATTTGCGATCTCCCTCACATAAGACGCCTGCTCTATTTGGAGTTTATTATAAGTCCATGGGTGACATTGACCAAAATATTAAGTGAACTTGCTATTTGCTTGCTTGCTTGAAATTTGACTAAAACTATACCACCACTAAAAATATGTTTCTTGAAATTTATTATTAGATGTCCATGTGCAAGTTCAACTGGTATATTAATTTTATATATTTTTTTATAAAAATAAGAATGGAGTATTCTTTATTTTGGTAATAAGCAATGTGGAGGCCTGCCATTTCTAATTAACACACTCTCTATGACACTGTAAATGATGACGTGGATCGAGGTGACCACGTGGCCATTTTTTTATCGCGACGGAAGCCGGAAGTCGTTACATTTTTCTGATTGTCAATTGTTATTTTTATTGTTCGCTCCATAATAGAGCGGATCTGACCCAAAAAGAATGATTTGCGTACGGATTTGTGAATGAGCATTAAAATAATGAATGAAAGTGATAACGTTGAACAATTATGTAGCGATGTTAAATGAGCTATTTTGTTCTTAATGACTTTATTTGATGGAAATTTAATAGATCTATTGATATGCTAATTAAGTAGATAAATTCTAGTTTATCATTTTTATGGGGACAATAGAATGAAATTCTACTGCCTAATCATCGATGAAGAATCATTTTGAAAATATGAATTTTTAGTTTTGTAAAAAGTTTTATCATAATAGGTACAGTAACGGAGTTTCTTTTGTTTTATAAAATTTAAGTAGCAAATGAGCAAGGCACTCTACTTGATGACATTTAGTCAATGCCAGCCAACATCTGTAACCAATTCCATATTGAACGAGTTTTACTTGAAGCCATAGATTAGTAATCTATGCTTGAAGCCAATCACAGATGCATTCTCCCGCCCGGGGACTAAAGTTGTATTGTTGCTTCGTATCTAAGTCAGCTAGCATCCAGACCCTTCCACCGAAACGCAAGAACTGCGTTACGCTACAAGTAGGTGTGACGATGGTACCTTCATAGAACCATACTAGTTCCACCACCATTTAAACTATATATTGTAGTGTATGTGTTTATTTTGTGTATTTTATGTATATCTTATTTATTATGGGTATGGCACAGAGACATTCATTATACATCTGGCTGGGTCGGGTCTATTAGTCTAGCGGGACTTCGAACCCGGAACCCTTTTCATCTGCGAGATGATATGGTAGCGTGGTTGGCTGCAATGCTTTTTATATATATAATTATAGGAGTAGCAGACGAGCATGCAGGCCACCTGATGGTAAGTGGTTACTGCCGCCCATGGACATATGTATTCCTACCTGAGGTCGGCCACAGATGCGCTGCTACCCCTGAGGACTAAGCTGGGATGTTTCGGAAAAGTATGTCTCCCGTACTACACCCTTCAAACCAGAACACAGCAGCGCTTGACACTACTGTCAATAGGCAGAAATAGGTGTCGCGGTGGAGCCGCCGGACTCAAACCACAAAGGGTTCTGCCTTCAGACCTTCAGACCACCTTCTACCAACTTATGGTACGTTACCAATGAAAATAGTGTTGATGGTGTGTTCCTCGTTTCCAGGGACGGCAGCTACGCGCGCGGCGGCGGCGCGGTGGGCGAGTACCGCACGGGCGCGCGCATGTCGCTGCTGGGCGGCGCGTACCTGCCGCCGCCGGCGCCGCCCGCCCACCACCCGCCGCCCGCGGACCCGCCGCCCTTCAAGAAGATCCGCCTGTCCGTCGAGCGGCCCAGCGCCGCGCTACCGCACCAGCCCCTGAGAGTTGATACAAGGGTAGGTTGGATCTTTAGCTCATGGGTATCAATCATTTGACGATTAGACCGCCCCCAGATATTTGGTATGGCTTCACATTGAGGAAACCTACACACACACATTGTTGACACACACAAACTGTTGAGGGACCACCAATTCGTACTTTACGAACACGGTGAACTATTACCTAAATCGCTCTCATTCTGAGAGGAAACCCGAGCAGAGTTTCGACTTATGATTGGCTAGCAGACCTGATGTGTAGAATACATATAAGAGTGTCTCTTAAGAGTCTCCCTTCAAATCAGAACACAGTAACGCTTAATATTGCTGTTAACATACTTTGGTTAACATACTTTAACATGGACTTTGGACCAGTTAAGACTATTTTTCCGACTCATACTTTATGAACAGCATGTGTTCAAGATATATCTTTTCTTAATAAGAAATTGAAGAAGCATCAGATGCTGATTGGTCACTACTCTCAGGATTGGCTTATATAACAAACTATAACCACTAAGATATCTACCATATACAGATTTCTGTTTTATACTGGCTTATAGGCTAGTGTCGAATATGGATATTGACCAATTTTTCTGATGTTATCGTTGCAGGAACCCATGATGAACTCTTACAATACCGTGGAGGTGCTCTCCCCGAACCCGCCATCGGAGCCCACGATGGAGGACCAAACGTTTCGCACCACCAAGGATGAGCTGTTGCAGCAAATTCCTAAGGTTTGTATCTAACCATCTTCTATATATGATAAACTTTTAATCCATTTTAAAGTCTGTCGAAGGTTCTAATTTTAAATATGCATAGCGACATCTACAAAAAGAAATATAATTTGCTTGAGTACAAAATGCAAAATAAAATCTACTGGCCTAAATTAGGTCTAATATTCAGAAATACCAAATGGGTTTATTTGGAGTTCTACTCGTTTATCCTTAGCATGCAGATTTAATAGACGCTTTCTGCACTTTCTACACTCACAGCCCCACACTAAGATTCCCTGTATCGCGGGTGCTATGGACATACACAGAGACAAATACACAAACACCCAGACCCAGAAAAATAGAAATCTAAATTCATCATTTAGAAATCTGTCTGGCCGGGTTTTGAACCCGGGACCCTCTGCGCGTCGGACCGGCATGTGACTGCTCCGCCACGAGGGTCGTCATTTTGATTGAATTTGTCTATCATAATCTACTTAATAAAAATCTAATCCTGATTGACTGACACCAATGCAAAGCTAAAAAATCTTTTTAATTATCCAATAAAGAGTATATATCCAATATAAGTGGGAGTGAAAACTAGTATACCAAAGCAAATCTAATTGTTAAGTATTGGCTTATACAGGGGGTACATGTAAAAGTAAAACAAAGATTTTCGAAACATCAATCATATCGTTTCAAAAGGTTCGGTTATAATTAAAACGAACTCAAGAACCGATAATATTTTCAAAGATGGCGTCAGTACTCAGTAGTATTAATACCAAATGTTATTCAGATGTCTTCATTGATTTTGGCTGTGGAATATCCTTAAGCGTTAACACACGACCTTCCCAACCTCTTTGACAGTGAACGAGATGAGTTTAAAAATATAAGTCCCGATAACACTTGAGACGTAAAAAGTCGGTTCGGAATCATTGCGCTTGGCGGTCGGCCAAGTGGCGCTCGGGTGGACTGATCGTCTGGAAGTGCTTTATTGCTAATTCTGAGGACTGGCTTATAAATATTTATATGTGACCAAAGATGTTTAGTAGTAATAGAGACTATATAGTAGTAGTAGTAGTAGAGGATGGGGAGAAAGAGAGTCCACGAGTTATTATTAGTTGGTAATAAGTTGGTCTGAAATATGTCAAATATGTCATTGGGTTAGGAATGGTGTCAACGTGAAGCAGGATGAAAATTTTTGTTTGAAAATCTTGGCAATGTCCGCTCTATAGCCGTCTTTATTTACAACCATTCTTACCCGACAGCCAAGGAAGGGAATGCTTTTGAAATTAATTTTATTTCCCTGCTAAATATTGTCATTAGACGATACTAATTTAGACAATTCCTAGAAAGTAGTAATTACTAATCAAATCCATGAATGGTAAAACTTTGGATAGATTGATTATTAATAAAGGAAGAATCTTTGATTATGATCTAGCATAATATGTAGAAATTAATGGGACAGAAAAGATAGGCAATGTTAAAATGACTTTTTTTTATCTGAGAATGAATTTGGGTAATGAAATTTTGGCAAAGGCATTTTTAGAGTTTGCACTGTGGAAAATTTACTTATGTAATCAAATAACCAGTAATATGAAGAATTTAACAACCGCAAGTTTTGGTAGATTAATCTAGAATTTGACACAAAAAACAACTGCCAAAAGAATCTCGGTCGTTCCTTTTGAATGACTCGTATGTTATTGAATTTCAATTAATGAATCATGAAAAGGTCGCTTTTGAATGAGTCAATTGAGGCTCATATGCTCATATGAAAGTGGTAAACATTTTATTAAATATATAAAAGAATATATCAACTCTAATATTCTCATGTGGTGTAGTCACTACCGCTTGCCGCATTTATTTAATCATTGATTGTATATCAACGATAATTATATATATTTTATCCGATTTTTTTAACTGGTAAATATCCATTTTAACTGATTACATAATGTCGTCGACTGACCACATGGTATTGATATTTAATGTGTCACATAACTAAATATGTTTTGTGAGTATAGTATGTAAATATGAACATCCATATGAATATTGTGATCCTGATTTAAAATTACTACACACCCAAACTATTATTAGATTTTATCATTCCTTTTAAATTTACTATAATTTCCGATATTGTTATCATTTTGCTTGTAACTTTCCTTAATTTTGCCATAATATTTATATCAAGCAGAATCTCATGTAGTATTGTGTCATAAGACACCATTAATTTCGTATCAAATGCAACACCTGTGTTTTCATTAAAACTCACAATATCAGTATTACTTTTAACATCTATATTATATTTTTAATTACATACATCGCAATCTAGTCTTTTTCCTTTATAATATGGACTTCAAAATATTGTCAATTAATATTGTAATCAATATTATTATCTGTAATCATTATGATTTTAAAATTTTACGTATTATTCTTTTATATTAAATACTTTTTTTTCTTAACATATTATTTTCATAACATACAACGTACGTAACAGTAGCAAAGTCCGAGATGTTATTATACGTATAGACGTGCCCTCGGCCGGCAGGTGGACCGCGAGATGGCGCTGCTGGACGCGACGCTCTCGAAGCTCAAGAAGAAGATGGAGGAGCTGGAGGTGTCCGCGTCGAAGCCCACCAAGACTGAGGAGCCGGAGGAGGCCGTGCCCAGGCACAGGAGCCTGGCGCAGTGTATATATGCTGATAATAGGAAACGGGTGAGTGATTTCACTGTTTTTGTGTTTTAAGATCGTAGAAGCAAACGAAATTGCAGTCCATCTGATGGTAAGCAATCACTACCGCCCATAGATATCTGTAACTATCGCCATGTAGGACTAGCTAAGGTCACATATCGACGGGTCCTACGTAAACTGGTGCAAGTGCGTTTTCACAACTTTACAGTAGAGCGATTTGAATATTCTAATGCTTGTAACTTTAATATTATTCAACGTACATAGTTAAAATTTTAAAATGGTATAATTGAATCCTTTTGAAAAAAAATGTATTATACGTGAATAATGTTAAAGTTACACGCATTAGAACATTCAAATCGCTCTACTGTAAAGTTGTGAAAACGCACTTGCACCAGTTTACGTAGGACCCATCGATATGCGTTGCCCAAGGGTGGCGCTGAAATGTCGTCTCATGAGTAAGTCGGCATCCACAACATTCCACTTTAACGCAAGCAATAGCTACACGATAGAAATAAATGTGGTGTCATGAAGAAGGCAGAGGTTACACTGGAACACTGTTCAATTTGCACAGTATTTCTTGCAACTTGCAACATGTGGAATGAATTTCCTCTTGAGGTATTCCAGGAGTGCTAAGGCATACGGCTTTTTAAAGAAGTTGCAAAAAGAGCTCTCCCCAAAGCCGTCGATTCTTTGGAGACTCCTCTGGTGTTTTAAATGTCATAGGCAACGATGACTATTTTCCATTAAGTCTGCCTCATCGTTTAGGTATGATATAAAAAACCAAAGGAATATAAAAAAGGAATCTAAAAAAATAACTTTCAGTAGCTATAACCTAACCTTAGCTAACCTAACCGTATCCTATACAACATCGTTGGTTTATCTTCCAGGCAGCAACCGCCCACGCGTCGCTGTCGCACCTGGGGCCTCCGGTGCTGTACCCGCTTTACAACCAGCCCCAGGACACGACGGTGTACCACGACAACATCAGGAAACATAGGACGTTTAGGAAACGGTTATCGGAGCACTTGAAGAGGTTGAGGCTGGAAACTGAGAAGGTAATATATTATTTATACTTAACTTTTATAACTTGAAGTAATAGAGGAGCGTGCAGTCTGAATGATCTGGTAGCGTTGATCAAGCAGTGGTAGCCTTTTTTTTTTTTTTTTGTTTACGAGGGGGAAACCTTCAAAAGGTACCTGGTGTCGTGGGAGCGACGTAGGGTTATGTGGGATTCTTACCGCACTAAAACCCCCCCCCCCGGTGGCCGTCCTCGGCGCTGCGTAGAGGGCTCCGGGATCTCCAAAGGAACGCAACCGGAGCCCTCTTAGCGCGTTGCCCCGTCGGGCTCCGCCCAGGTGAGCTTGGCGCTCGCCACACCGTCTGGTGCGTACGACGGTATGCGACCACACATACCGCCGTCCTTCCCGGGGCCGCTGGCCAGGCGGTTCGAGCTCCCACTCTTGCCGCCCGCAACCCCGGAAGCCCCCTTTTAGTCGCCTCTTACGACAGGCAGGGGATACCGTAGTCATATTCTACTCCCGAAACTACAGGGACAAGCAGTGGTAGCCTAGTGGTTGAAACTCGGCGTCTCAACCGGGGGTTCGAGGTTCAAACGCCAAACGTTTATTTATGATCTTTTTTATCCATTGTATATTAAAAATTGATGGTCACTTGCTATTATGTTAAAGGAAAACTTAGTGTGGAAATCTATATGCCTGAGTAAGAAAAGTTCTCTAAGGAGTGCGAAGTCTACCAATTCGCACTTGGCCAGCGACGTGGGCCATAAGCTAAACCCATCTCACTTTAAGAAGGCATAAGCGCCCAACAGTGGGACAGTAATGGGTTGACGATTGCTGACGTTAAGCCTATGTCGGGTCTAGTACTAAATTAGCGTCAGGTTTGTGTTAAATTTGCAGTAGATCTGGTATTAAAGTCGGGTCCTACGCTGCGTGCGAGGTATAATTGTGATTAATTTGCCATTGTGTTAGTCACTTTTTCCTATAAGTTACACTTTTACTTTTGACATTTTTAAACGCAGACTCGAAATCCATACTTTGGTGTGATAATGGAAATAGCAGTCATTTATAATACAACTAGCTGACCCGGAAAACTTTGTACCGCCACAAAATCTATTTATCAAATATATTTCATTTCATATAAAATATAGCCTATGTTACTCCTAGATAATGTAGCTTTCGAATGGTGAAAGAATTTTTAAAATCGGTCAAGTAGTTTTTGAGCCTATTAATTACAACCAAACAAACAAACAAAGTTTTTCTCTTTATAATATTAGTGTAGATTAAGAACTTGTTTAAATAAACTAATTGTACTATAACCCGTCCCACTTTTCGTTACACCACTTCTGGACACCAGACATATTTATTTTAGACAATAGTTTACTATGACTAAGTGCGGATTTTTAGACTTCACACGTGTATAAGAACATCATAAAGCTCCGAGGCGTGTCATTGTCACGATGGTTTTGTTCGCCGCAAAAGGAGGTGATAATTAATTTCTATTATGCACAGTGACATCATCGTAAAATCAGAGCTACTGTGTGGGTGGAGGAAATTGAAACCACCGTGTTACCTGCGTTGTGGGACACTTAACCGGATCTATATAAATTGATGTAGAAATTATTCCTGTTTGGGGAATTTTGTGATACAAAAAATGAAAATTTTTCATAAAAAGAGATAATGAACATAATTATTAAAAATATATAATGTATTTCACTCATAAAGCCTATGTATGTTCGAAATTGAAGAATTGTAGAATTTTACTTTAATTAACTTTTTTTTCAATATACATTTGTTGAATTTGGAGTTGGTTTTAAATAAATTCTAATTTTAGTGTGTAGGTTGTTGTTGTAGGTAATATATAGTTTGTTTTTCTTTTTTATCTAATTTCCGTAACTTTTTAGCATTTTTGCTATTCTTTATACTGCCAAAATATTCACCCTGTGTTATTTCATTAGTTACGTATACTAATATTAATAATTATATATTTTACTAGCTAATCCGGCAAACGTTGTGTTGCCATATAAATAAAAAAATGTTAAGGGTGAACAACACTTAGGGGTATGAAAAATAGATAGCCGATTCTCAGACCTTTTTTTTTCTTTTCGAGGGGGAAACCTTCAAAAGGTACCCGGTGCCGTGGGAGCGACACGGGGTTATGTGGGACTTTTACCGCACTAAAACCCCCCCGGTGGCCGTCCTCGGCGCTGCGTAGAGGACTCCGGGATCTCCAAAGGAACGCGACCGGAGTCCTCTCAGCGCACTGCCCCGTCGGGCTCCGCCCAGGTGACTTTGTGTCACCACACCGTCTGGTGTATACGACGGAATGCGACCACACATACCGTCGTCCTTCCCGGGGTCGCTAGCCGGGCGGTTCGAGCTCCCACTCTTGCCGCCCGTAACCCCGAAAGCCCCTTTTAGTCGCCTCTTACGACAGGCAGGGGATACCGTAGCCCTATTCTGGTCCCGGAACTACAGGGACAAGCCGATTCTCAGACCTACCGAATATGCATATTAAATTTGGTGAAAATCGGTAAAGCCGTTTCAGAGGAGTACGGTAACTAACATTGTGACACGAGAATTCTATATATAAGATTGTTTTTGTTCCCAGCGAGAAGATGCGTTAACGGAAGCGTACACTCGGAGAGCAGCAGAGTGGATGAGGAGGGTGGAGAGGCTGGAGCAGGGCCAGAAGCGGAAAGCGAAGGACGCCAGGAATAGGGAATTCTTTGAAAAGGTCCGTATTTGGTTATAGTGCTAAGCGTAACCTGGTAAGGTCATTGTGGTTTGATTTCGGGATTCCATTGCCTCATTTATATTATCGAAAAAAACAACAACAAATTCGGTTCGGAGAGCATCGGCCCGCATTTTTCTTTTCACATAGACCGGATCATATACGCTTGGAATTGGCTGGAGCGGAGCCGCCAACTATTTCACATAGACTGGCTGGTAAAGATCTGAAAGCGGATGCACTCCCAATCGGAGCCGATCGGATGCGCGAGGGAGAATAAGAACGCAGTCAGAGCCTCCTCCTCCTCGGCTCCTCTTATTATTTCACACTCGCGTTCAAGCATTCTTAATGACAAAAGAAGTGCACATGCAAAAATAAACCTTAATACGATTACTCAAAAATCTATTTCCAACGTGATAAAAATCTGCTCACCTCTCCGAACCGGTCCGTGAACGGACCCTAAACGACGAAGTTATCCGCGAACAAATATAAAAAGTACATATATACGGTCGAATTGAGAAACCTCTTGGCGCGGGAAACGAACGAGTATTGGTGGCAACCGAGTTATTTACACACAGACGAATATGCGTGCATATGTGTGCATGTGCGTGAATATGCGTGCATTTGTCTGTAATCGACGAGTATCCAAATGTTTCATAATTTTATTTGGGATTGATGACCGATGCCTGTGGATGGCAGTGACCTCCTTATCTTGACCCTGACCATTATGTTCTCGTTTTATAATTCAATGCCATAAAAATTAAAGTGCTAAAGGTCACTTATGTTTTGTACTATTGATGCTCTATTCACTTATGTACTCAGTGTGTGTTGCAAACATGTGACAAAATGTGGGGGCACGGCCGTGTCACCGCCAAGTCGTGCAAAATAGTAATTAACATGTTTTTCTGATGGTAAGAGGCTACTGGCTCCTTTTCTAGTGTAATTAGATGCCAACCTAAGGTTGGTCACAGATGCAATTCAGTTGGAATACCTTGGATAAGTATATCGGACAAGTATATTTAAAATGTCCTGTGTCAATAATTATGATGTGTGCGTGTGTGTGTGCAGGTGTTCCCGGAGCTCCGGAAGCAGAGGGAGGAGCGGGAGAGATTCAACCGGTTGGGCGCACGTGTGAAGTCCGAGGCGGAGCTGGAGGAGATCGCGGACGGGCTCCACGAGCAGGAGCACGAGGACAAGAAGATGCGCTCGCTGACCGTCGTGCCGCCGCTGCTGCGGGACCCCGGCGCGCCGCGCCCGCTGCTGCGCGACACCAACTGTGAGTGCGGGGCAGGGGGTCGCACGAGCGGGGCACGAGGACAAGATGCGCTCGCAGACTGGGGGTCGGGTGTCGGGCGACGGCGATGCGCTCGCTTACCGACAGTGAGTGGGCCCCTGGCTCTAATCATATAGCTCGGATGACAGATGGTACGGGGAGTCCAGGGATAACAGGACCGCGCCTAACTTTGTTACTTTAGTCGGATAAAAGAAGTGGCCCAACCCTTCAAAATGCAAACCATGATTGTACTAACCCTAACTTACGCTCAAGGTTACGTGGATCAGGTATGAGGAGTAGCAAGGTTATTAATGTTAATGTTAGAGGGAAGTTAACACTGAAATTATTGAAATTCACGTTTTTCTTATATTCTTCTACTCTGCGCTAATAAGCATAATAATAATAATAGTTTATTTCAGGTAATTCGGAGCATGGAAAGGGTTATTCACACATAAAAAATCTAGAATTCTAGATTTTTTTAGAATTCATTTTGTTTTCTTTTTGCACTTTGAAATTTACAGTTTAGTACAATGTTTACAATAATTTTATTCTTTTTTTTATTGTAAGACTGCTTTTATTGTAAGAAGATTGTAAGATGTAAAGTACTTAATACTTTATTTGAAACTGTTAATTTTTAATATGTACAATGCATAACAAAATGTATATAAATGTCCGTAAAATGTAGATATATTTGATTCCTCCAATTCCGTCACCATTGCGTACAATACATTACCCTCGTCCCTCTTACCTTAAAACAGATATATAACGAAATATCTCCCCCGCAGTTCGATGTATGGACATGGAAGCAGAGCACAAGGAGTTGCTGTTACACAACGTGTGGTCGCGCGGCGAGCGAGAGCTCTTCCGCGAGAAGTATCTGCAGCATCCGAAGAACTTTGGACAGATTGCGTCTTTCCTGCCCAGGAAGACGGTTAAGGATTGTGTTAGGTGAGTTTGGGTGGTGTTGTGTAGTTACAGACGCAATGGACTGAGTAATAAATATAAGGAATTTTAGAACTGGTGTTACTTGGATAAAGTTATGACATAGATTGTTAATAACTTCTTTTTCTTAAACTAAAATTACTAATAACAAATTTTAATTTTAATATGTGAAGTGTCAGTGTTGCTCAGTTAATTCACGATATGTGATCCATAATGTTGTTCAATCATCAAAGGCAAATCAAGTTAATCCTCACATTCTACTGAGGAT
Organism: Epargyreus clarus clarus; assembly: GCA_014595695.2. Lineage (NCBI taxonomy): Eukaryota > Metazoa > Arthropoda > Insecta > Lepidoptera > Hesperiidae > Epargyreus > Epargyreus clarus. The sequence goes on from JACTTY020000024.1 coordinate 361,787, forward strand.
TTTAATTCTATCTGAAGTTGACTACAGATGGCAATGGGTGGTAGTGGTTATTAACCATTATTTGAACTGCATGCTTGTTTGATATTTTTATTTCATAAAAAGGAGACCTAATTATGTATAGGGACATTATAAAATATAGTGTTTATATGTATGCTAAAGAAGTTAAAGTATGATTTTGTAATATACAATAATATACTATAGTGCATAAATGATTGGTTTTAGTGTGCGAGTGTTTCACGTGCGTTTGTGTGTGTATATGTGACTGCGTACGCGTGTTTCTTAATTAGAACTTCATAGATAAAAAATCATGACATCATCATCATCATCATCATCAACCCATTACTGTCCCACTGCTGGGCACGGGTCTCCTCTCAGAATGAGAAGGATTAGGCCATAGTCAACCGCGCTGGCCAAGTGCGTATTGGTAGACTTCACATACCTTTAAGATTTTTTTTTTAAATCTCTCAGGTATGCAGGTTTCCTCACGATGTTTTCCTTCACCGTTTAAGCAAGTGATAATTAATTTCTAATACGCACATAAATTTGAAAATCAAAGGTGCGTGCCTGGGATTTGAACCTCGGACCCCTCGATCGAGAGGCCGCGTTTCTTAACCACTAGGCTATCACTGCTCTCATGTGTCAAAATCTCATGTGAAAAAATCATATGTCAAACATCAATTCCATTAAATATAAATGTATAACTATACCTACCCCCCGTGTGTGTGCAGATTCTACTACCTATCGAAGAAGTCTGAGAACTACAAGCAGCTGCTGCGCAAGCCGCGGCAACGTCGCCACGCGCGGCCGCGCCCCGCGCCCGAGCCCGAGCTGCCCGCCGGCGTCACCACGCGCCTGCAGCGCTCGCAGGGTTAGTGCACGCTGCGGTGAAGCCGGTAGAACCATCCGGCAGCACCACCGCCACGCTTATGTACCATATATTAGGCGATCCTCTTAGTCCTCAGGATTGGTGATGCATCTGAGATCGGCATCAGGCAGGAACTATTTTATTACATGGAAGGTGGTAGGACCCTTTGTGGTTCGACTCCGGCAGCACCACCGCCACACCTATTTCTACCTAATAACAGCAGTGTTAGCCGCTGCTGTGTTCCGGTTTGATGGGTGTGGTAAGAGAGACATACTTTCTTGAGGTGTTCCAGCTTAGTCCTCAGGAGTAGCGGCGCATCTGTTGCTGACCTCAGATGGGAAACTTAACGGAAGCCCATGGGCGGCAGTAGTCCTGTGACGACTTCCCGCGATTCGATGTCGCTTCACGTTTTAGAAACACGCTATCGAAGTTTACACAACATCTTGTACATACACAAGCTCCGAAATGGGACCTGTTGCAGCACGGTCGCTCTCCGGGCATGGTCACTTATCCCACAGGGACATCTCCCACCGCCAAAACACTATACAAGGGAGTTTAGAGAAATCGAACCCCTCTTCTGGTATAAACGAAAAAAAAAGATACTTTTCACGCAAAACCTTTTTGTTTGTTGCCGACATGTATCAGAGATTAGGATTATGCATACTAATTATATTTTTCTGTGTAGGTTCCCGCGTGGAGACGAAGGAGGCGAGCGCGGAGGAAGCCCTGGCGGGAGACATCTCCGGTATTCCCGTGCCGCCCGCCGCACCCGCGCATCCTGTCAGGTACGTGCGATTACAGCTTTGGTGTATTCAACTACCGGACTTGAGCAGCACTCGCCATACCGCGCGGAGGGTTCCGGGTTCGGTCCCCAGTCAGACAGATATCTGAATGATAAAAGATTTCTGCTCTAGGAATCCTAGGGCGGGACTATAAGTGTAGATAAAGTCTTTTGAACTTGTGAATGTTATACTTATTTGTGTATAGAGTGAATTTTAAGAATACTCTTAAATATGGAATGGAGAAATGCTTAGAGTATTCCGCAAAAACGAAGGGGTTTATAAAATAATTTAAAAAAATTATAATTATTGAATTAAATTGAATTAATACGATTGAATATATAGAGACGAGATACGAGATATTTACTCAAACGACAAGTAGTTTTTATTCCAAACTCATTTTATTGAAATGGATAATAGTTTAGCACCCAGAGATAACGTGCGTTCATAATTTTCATACCACTATTTTTATGAACAGCTTAGTATTTAACGGAACGATCTTACAACTATGTCAAGAAAATTACAGAATTTTTATTTTTAAATACTTATATTATATTTAGGGATATTATAAAGGACAGTATGTATAACCCAATAAATTTAACAGGGATATTTTTTACACTTATATATGTTTGACTATTTTGAGAAGACAAAAATCTCGTAAGCTACCCTGATTTGATGAGGTAATTAGTTGCAGTTTTTTGAGTAATAAAATATTTTTACTAAAATAACGTAGCAAAAATTAACAGTAACTACATGATAATCACGAAAACAGAATGCCCAATGTGTTTACTGAAGCACAAAACAACTTTAATCAATTACAATTAATTGAACCATTCAATTATAATACAATCATTCATTTCACATAATGAATTTGCGTTTCATCGATCATTATTTAAACCACTATTCGATTTTAATTTAATATTGAATCAAAGTTTTAAATTAATCATATTTTTTTTAAATAAATCATAGTTGTTAATGAGAAATTAAGCTGTGATCTTAATCACTAACTTACACTTAATTCTGAGGGTAACAAGTTAAATTCTCGTCAATAGCAGACACAAGAAACGATAATATATTCTAGTTTCAAAAATAACATAAATTTCACCAATCATCATACCATTCCATACCACAAAAACAGAGCCGACTATGCGGTCAGAATCAATCATTTTAGGTACAGCGCCATCTAGTTGCCGTCCTTCGAACTATTATGAAGTGTTTGGAAACAACAGCTATCCTTCCACCGAATAATATTCGAGAGGGGTGCCAGAGGGCGGGTGTGGCCCTGTTCAACCCTTGATTGATTTGCGCGCGGTTCGGTAGAGGGCGGTTGGCGTTAGGTTTGAATAAATTGGTTGTTGATTGGGTGACTTTGTCCCACTGCTGGGCACGAATTTTTACACAAAATTAGGGGTAGCTTGCATGATGATGATTGACTAATTAGACATGAAATAAATTAGTTAATAAATTGTGTATTTATTTTCAATGAGGTATTAATATTAAAATTGATAACGTAAGAATTGGTTATTGCAATATTGACTTACATAATTATTAATTTGTTTTAATTAATAATGTAATCCAAATTGCAAAATTTGTTTCTCGTTCTTCTTATATGGGACAAATAAGTTTTAATTACATTACTTACTGAGACAATATTTTCAAAATATAGGAAATGCAATACTTATATACATATATATCTTATTCTAATATCAAATGTATCGAGAAAGCTAAGTTATTGCTATAAAATATTGCCAATAACAATCAAACGAGATACCAATATGAAACAGTATTTGTTTAAAATCGAACAAAACAATACTCAATTTGCGGGTAGAAACGTTCTACTCCAGGGTTGATACTCTAAATGTGAACAAGTGAGAATTTATTTAATATGTTAGTAGAGATTTTTTATTGGTCACTTCGAAATGGTCTAGAAGAGTTTATCTTCTACAGTTAAGAAGACAAACATGTGAGACGCAAAAATGGTATTTTTGACAAATTTTGTATTATTCATATAGTAGTATAGTATAGTTATCATGGCTAAAGTAGATCTTCCAGCTTACGTAGAAGTTGTTTGCGACACTTGAAAATGAGTTGAACCCTTTTGTTTTTTTTCTACCTTCTCTTTTACTCGTTAACGTATTTGTAAGTTCTCAAAAAGAGATACAAAATATACAATATACTACATAATATATACACTAAAATTCACTAAATCGTATGAATGAAATAAATAAAAAAAACGTTTTGCTACAAAAAATACTTCTAATTCATTTTAATAAAAAACATAATAATTAATGTCCCTTTATTAAAAATAAATAAAAAAGACACAAAAACGCTAAGATACAAGAACCTCAGAATGAGACTCGGAAACCCTGGGCGCAATAATGGCGCAATGCCAATAGTACAGCCGAAGCTTTTTAATTACACAGTGTCAACACAACCCGTGCTATGAATTATTTAACGGGAACGGGCGGTAGGGTTCCGCGGACGAGGGTAAGAAACCCTTCGAATTTTAGAAGTTTTTGAACGATGGAAAGAAAATGGTATTTTGTTAGTTGTTGAAACCTTTTGCAGTAATTTTATGTTTGAGTTTAGATAAATATAGATTGTGTGAAATTAAAAGATGTTTTCATACCTTCTACTTAATGATTAACTTTTATTTCCTTAAAAATCATTAAATTTATTATATTACTTTTAGACTTTTAACTAGTGATTCTTTATGACGAAAAAAAAAGGTGTTTTGACAGTTGATTTAGATGCAATCTATGTGTTTTAAGAATTTTAGTTTCTAGTGTATTTGATGTCATAATTAGGCACGTTACACATACATTTATTTCATACGTATACATACATTTCAAATTTAATTCGGCTACGGAACCGTTATTAGTACAACTGCGCAGTAGTCTCCTTACTTTCTATGATATTCCCAAATTAGGGAATTGATTAATTACTAAACATGGATATCTTATCAATATTGTAATTTGTAAAATATTTTACAAAGCTTCCCTTAAATAAAATAAAGCGCCTCCATTCTCTTCTAGCGTGGAATATTTTAAAACTGATTTTACAAGAGTATCATCCACTGTACCTGCGATTTAATCTAGGCCTAAACTCCATGCATAAAATACTTCCAAATGTAATCTCTATGAAATGTTCGAAGGCGGGTGGGTTATAAGAATTTTGTAAAGCTGCGTCCACAGACCTGGCTGCGTCCATACGATATGGTGGTGGTAGAGTTATATAGAGTTATAGTCTTTGTTTTCATAGTAGACAAGAATGTGCTTTGATTTACGGGATATCTTTATCATTTGAAATAGTATGTAATTATTTTTTATATTTTTGGGTGTATCTCATCAGACCTAGTATCCCCCCACACTTCATTTCTAATTACTATACTACCGATTATTGTTTTAAGTGCAGTGTTGATGTTGAAAAAGGTTTATTACCTTTAGTTTTTGAAATAAATGGATTTCTTCTGTATGCGAGTGAAAAGTATTGTGCTTTGTGTATGTCCTACTACTGGGCACGGCTCTCTCCATACAAAAAAAAAAACACCTCGTTATACTGTAATGAACAAATTGTATGTAAAATCCCAATTTTAACGCCGCCAATGTGAGCATCCCCTTAAACAAAGTGAAGCACCGACTACCCCTGTTTGCTCTCACTCACGGTTATGGACTTCGGAGATCTCATCTTGCGATTAAACGTTTAAAATTCATACTTTTGTTTCAACATCTCCCGCTTGGATGGCGTTTTTTACAGTCTGCGATGGGACGTCGTCGTCTTGTTTGATTTCTGTTTCGTTTCATTTACATTCCACTCCGTTATTGGTATCGATGGATTTGCGATTGTGAAGATGGGTTCAGTTGTAATTAAATTTACTAAAGCACTTTTATATATTGTTTCATTATAAAATGTATGCGTTTGCACATCTCAGTTCGGTCTCCAATCTTGTTTCGTCAATGGGTAATAGTCTGCTCAGTGTACTCGCCATTCGCCAATTGCCATAATCGATCGTTACCTTAATTTTCACATTAATTTCAAGAATGTTATCAAAACTAAGTTATTTGCTTGTTATGATTTTCTAGCTTAAAATCTGCATAAAGTTCTTTAAAAAGTTTTTCGACACCATTGAAACAAATATTACTTTACTTGAAATAGAAGATGGATTTAAAATCTTACATATTTCATAAAATTAGGCTAATAATCTACTGTACTCTGCTCTGCCCTGCTATTTTAAAATTTAATAACTAAATTCTTCTTGATGAAAGCATCTAAAAGTTGTTGGTATCTTTTAATAATTGTACAGAATTACATTATATAATATTCCATTAAAATCATGCTACGTCAAATATACATAGAGACGATTGAGCATAAGCAATCATACGTAATGTAATTTATAAGAAAAATTACGTTTCATTCAATTTGACTCTGATATTTGAGTAAACACTTAAGATCTCTCATGAGACAGCGTAACGGGGGCCTGTGGGGTGAAGTGGGGGTAGAGAAAATATAGAATAATAATGGGTTGATATTGGTGCGTGTGTTGACAATCACTTCGGTTATTATTTGCGAAGAAATCCATAGGGAGCGACGAGTGTTGTTCTGTGTGTGAGGGACTGTCGATGTCTGTGATTGTGTACACAGTTTACATGTTCTATCGTCGATCTGTGAACGTAAATCTGATAGGAATAATACAGCTGTAAATTGTGCACGATTCCTCCACCAAACTGCTTAGTGCCTTGGATAGCGTTGCCGTCAGCCATAGTTACAAATAACATACAAGGTCGTGTCAGTATTGGAAGACACCAAATAAAAATGTGATTACTTATGTTTTAAAATATAACATATAAAATATAAAGTTGTAAACTATTTTATTTTTTTAGTGAAATTTAAAGCGGTAGTCATGTGAAATCAAAGCATTTCTCTTACTACAAAAAAACATAAAAAAAACTGTTTAGGGCCCATCGTATGTCCTTGAAATACCAACGTAAATAATATATTGCGGAACATACAATCATTTTACTGTCACTGCATGAACATTTATGTAACCATATTGTTAAGTACCGGTCCTAATAAAATGCTCCATCTCGTATGTTTTCTGTGGTAATCATTCTAATTGATCTAGGAATCATATCAAACGCTTTCGATGATTCAACAAACTACCGATACTTCGATAAATGAGCAAAAACAAATCGCTTACCAAAATAGTTACTTCATTCAGTTTTGATAGCGTTGTTTATTAAAAAAAAAGCATCTCCCAGCTATATATTGCACACAAACCATCGACAGCGATCGTCAAACCGCATCCCTACGGCGGCTTGTTTAGATTTTTACGCAAACACCGGCCCATCTTTCTAATTGCCTTAATTAAAAGCGCCGCAATCGAGAAGTGAGCCCTCGTTGGTTTCGCCTTTTTTATTTTCAAAGGCGTTTTTTTTCAACTTTTTCTAATATGTTTATTGTGGTATTGAGCGATGGTTTCGCTTTGCGTTGTTTGATCGGCGCGGCGTGATTTTGATTGAAACTTTTTTGTAAAAAAAAATTTAACTTTCACTTTTATGGTGCCAAATATTTGTTTAACTTTTGTTTATCGTCTGGTAGTTTGTTTGTTAATGTAACTTGTATTTTAGGACTTATGTTTTATTTTGCTATCCCCACTAATGTTATATTTAAATCTGCTTCTGTTAGTGTTTCAGTAATATTTTTCTGTTGTTTTGTAGTTTCCCAGTTATTAGAGATGTAAACAAATCATAACCGACAAATGATAGAAACCGGCCCATCATTTTCGTGGCATAACAGAAAAATCTCTGATCCGCACTATCTGTATTTGAACGTAATTAAAATCCGCCCAATTAATACAGTGCGGTGGGCGGCAATTATCTGGCGGGCAAACAACACTGTGCCGACAATCGAATTAATTACTACTGTTGGAACTTTGTATTCTGTGTGCGGGATTGTACTCGGTGTGGTACCATTGTCACTTTTATTTTGCTACATCAATAATGTATTGAGAATATCATTATCGATAGAAAATCAGGTTTTGATAATCGCTTTCATTGTAGAGAGTTAAGCTATGTACCTAGTTAGTTTTTGCTGTAGCAGTTGGGGTATAATTATGATTTATATTCTTCGGGATCAATAACAAAACAAGTACCGTAGGTAACCGAACTCAGTACATACCTTTATTATCGTTCGTTTTCATTAGTTCACCATTCGTTATTCTATTGACCACTTTACATCAGATATATTTCATTGATCACATAAATTGCATAAAGGAGTGCCATTCTGTATGATCATTCATGTTCTTAAACCAAATCTGCAATGAAATTTTAAATTTTCATCGTTACAAAATTGGTTATTTCAGTGGCGCCGTTCTTTCGAATGTGTAGATAATACTGTGATGTTGTGATGAACTAAAGTGTATGAGGAAATTTGATACCATGTATGTATGTGACGTTATGTACATGGATTTAGGTTAAACGACAAGCTTCGGTGTTTTCGAAACAATTCAGTTGTTGAAATTAAATGAAATGAAAATTCAAAATTAAAATTATAAAATGAAAATTATTATAATAATGTTTTCAGTAGTCTCAGAGCAATCGAGATTATGATGTACCGAGGTAAGAATTCGTGTGACAATATTGAAATGAAATGAAATTATAGTGAACAAATTATCCGTCGTTCAAACACGACGAGACCTGACAATCGATTTAATCCCGGTTTTAATTGGTCCACTGTTCGGAACTAGCGGTAACTGGAGTGTAGAAATGTTTCACATTCGTAGTGGTATGGTTTCATTGTAAGCGGTGAGCGGTTGATATCGTCGTCAACCCATTACTGTCTCACTGTTGGGCGCGGGTCTCTTCTCAGAACGAGAGGGATTAAGGCCATAGTCCACTGCGTTGGTCAAGTGCGAATTGGTAGACCTCACACACTTTTGAAAACGTTTTTTTTTATAGAAATTTCAATTGTGGTCAGGAAACCTACACAACTCACGATGTTTTTGTTACTGTTAAAGCAAGTGATAAGACGTTACGTTTCACGTAAGTTTTCTGCGGCCACTCAATGCGATCAGAAGTTTTTATAAAAACATAATTCATCAGTGCCAAATTTAAATTTAAAAATTGTGTCGTAAGCTTGCTGTAAAAGTTGAAGAACACTGAAAAACCACACTTACAACTTTATACCAAAAAACATACATATTAATCCATACATCTCATCACAATACTTCGCTTATAATTAAGATAAATAATAAAATGAGCCAACAAACAAACAAACCTATATCCTAACGTGTTTACAGCGGGGAGGCAGGGGCACAGCAAACATAATTAGCTCAATCCACTCTTTATATTACCCGTTCGCCCCGCGGGCACCCGCTCTCTGATTTTAATAACCCCGGTTACGCTTGCTTATTAACTTGCAGTTTAATGTTGTTTGCTGTAATTAATTGTATTGGTCGTTACGGTGATACAGATTACAGATCGTCTCTCGATTTCGTGTAATTTACCTATCAGTTGCTCTCAAAATTCTTGTTGTTAGTACATCGTGATGTTGGTTATGGGTGTTACGTTATGAAATTCTTAAAGTTCATGAATGTTTTGTTATGTTAATTCCAACCAATATTTTTCTGTCTTTGCCCTTATTAACGAAAGCTTCGTCATCTACATATAATTTACCTAGCTGATTACTATCACCTAAATTACTCTAAATCAGTTACTCTTAGAATTATGAGATAATGACAATAACTCTCCTATTATTTTAATTATTATCGAAGTTTTATTTATCAATTGACTTATTGAAAATATATTTTAACAACCTTATTTCCCTATTCGTTTATCTACTTGTATCATAAATCTAAAACTTGTTCTTCAACTTCAATTACTTGTTGTTGACAAGTCCCCATTATCATTAAGTACGCTACTTTTGTCATCATGTATTACAGCTGCATCGGATGCAAAATTTTCAAATGTCTGCTATTTCTTATTATCATTAAGCATTGTACTTTTATCATTACCTATTTCTTTTACGTCATAGTTTTTAAAAACCCCTCGTTCGTACCTATTTCTTTTACGTCATGGTTTTTAAAAACCCCTCGTTCGTAGCATGATCATCACTTTCAAAACCATCTATCGTTGTCAGGTTGGAGTTAACCCGAACACCACCACTCCCACCATCACCACCCCCGGCGTCGTCAGCGCCGCCCGCCCCGGTAGCAGCACCCAGTACGCCGGGCGCACCCACGCCCGCGCCCACGCCGCCCGCGCAGGACTCGCCGCTGCCCGCCTCGCTGCTGCCCGCTACCGCCGACACGCAGCTCACCATCGTCTCCAGCAACAGCGTCGTCGTCAGCAGCTGTGCTGTCGGTGTTATTACGGTGAGTGTGTGTTGAGTTTTAAAAGATTTTATTGATTGATTTTATTATTACTTGGAGATCATTTCTTATGTATTTATTATGTTTAGAAATCTTTAGCTCAAAAGTGGGTGTGTATTAAATGATATTTTTTTTTGTCAAAGCCTATTTTTTTTTTTTAAATAAAATATGTGCATTTCTCACGTTTTGTATGTTGACTGACGATTTTTTGAATAGTCAATAATTGATTTAAACATTGTCTAATCTTCTTTATCTTATCTTTATTCATTGACTGTGGAGTGTAACCTGATCTTCTCTCACCAGTCAACGTCACCACTCAACACATCGTTACCAAGCTCACTGCCGTCTTCCATCCCCTCGTCGCTGCCGTCGCTGCCGCCGTCACTACCGTCGTCGTCACCGTCGGCGACGTCGTTGCCGTCGCTGCCGACGTCGCTACCGTCGCTGCCGACGTCGCAGCCGAGCGTGCTGACCACCGCGCCAGGCAGCGCGCCGCCCACGCCGCAGCCCGCGCAGCCGCCCACGCCCACGCCGTCGCAGCCGCCGCCCACGCCGGAAACTGGTGAGTCTAATAGCTGCCTATGATCTGCCGCTTAAGTCTTTTTGTTTGTTGCTGTTGTTTGTCTTGTTGTTTTGTTTGTTTGTCGTGTAGTGTACTACAATACAATTTAATTGACGTTTAAATGTCTATAAAATATACAAAGTTTACTTTGGCTTCAAGAAAGCTGTGCTTGATGATGTGCTTCGAAATTTATAGTGATGATGAATTATTATAAAAGACCATAAGTGACTACGGAAAACATGGCCCAAATTTCTTCATTAAAAATATAATATTTTATTATGTTACAAAAAGTAATCAATTTTTTTTAGTACCTTACATGTAGGAGTTTCAAATCTAAATATTTCAATTTTTTATTGGTAAATTGTCTACGTCTTGTCTTTGCAATTTTAACAATAGTTCTATATTCTACTAATAGGTTTCAATAGGGTAAATTGTAGGTATAATATGGTTCTAGATTTCTGGCTCAGACTTATTTCAGGAAAATTACTTACTCATTTTTACTTAGCCACTAATACTATTGGATTCTGACTTAGAATTTGGAGTCGTTATGAAGTACTTTCAAACATTTTAGATATTCGGTAACTAATTTTATGAACATCTTATATATTACGCCTTATTTCGTATGTTGACGATTAACTATAAGTACGAACTATAAGTAACGAAAAAATTAAATTGAAAACAATAGTAAAAGAATAATGGTTTCTAAGTTCGTGTTCCGGATTCTCAAAATTACGCGCGTATCAAAAATTTTTTACGACGGCAGACTTCGTTAGGAAACTTAGGTTTAAGAGATTTCCGAAACATTTTCTAAGATACGTTAAGTTTCATGAGTTAGTCGGTCTGGGTATCCATGTCCAACAGTGGGAAAGTAAAGAACGTAAAAACGTTATATAATTCAAACGAATCGTTAATGGTTATCGCAGTTAATTACGGCTTTTCAGAAATAAATATTTTTGTTGGACACAGGATAATCATTTTTGACAACAATTAATATAGGAGCATTTAAACAAACTGAATTTCGGAATAAATATGTTTAATAAATTTGCTTTACTGGCAGGTGATTAAAATGATACATCACAAATAGTTTTAAACATTTATTCCAACAACGCCACAATTATAATTAACTAAATTATTAATTATTTAACCTATTTCTAAATAAGCTCCGCGCCACTAATACTGATATGTTTGCATCACTCGATTTATATTTAAAGTTTCCGAAAATTTGTCACTTTGGCTTTTTCACTTTGACATCACTTCAAAAATCATTTAAAATAACACTCGTAAGGAAAAAAGTGGCAAATCATGCGTCTTCTAGACGTTTCAAGAAGATTCTCCGATAGCGGTATCAAGTCGGGAGTTTGACGGGGGGGTCACACGTTGGCGGCGGAGGTGGAGGGCTCGGGCTCGTCCTGGGCGGCCTCCTCCGCGTGGCAGCGCTTGCGGTGCTTGTGCACGAAGTAGTACGAGGGGAACTTGGAGCCGCACGTCTTGCACGGGTAGTAGTGCAGCGCGGCGCGGGCGGCCTTGCGGTGGCGGCACCACTCGCGCTCCGGCCGCGCCTCGCGCCACGCGGCGTTCAGCACGCGGCTGAAGCGCACCGGCCCGTCGCACGAGGCCACGTCCAGCACGGCCGAGCTGCGCTGCGGGGGCTCCTCGATGCGCTCCACGTCCAGCTCGCTGGAGGCGGTGGAGCCCGGCGAGGGCGGCGGCGGGGGTGAGGCTGGTGGTGGAGGAGTCGGGGCGCGGGCGCGGCGCGGCACGGGGCGGTGCGCGCCGGGCGGCGGCGCCGGCCGCGCCACGCACGGGCTCGGGCCCAGCCACGCGCGGTACAGCGACAACATGCTCCACCGGCCGACCGGCGACCACTGGGCCCGCGGCCCGCCGCCGAACCTTATATACCGCGCCTCGGTAAATATTGCCCGCGATCCTCCCGCGCACTGTTATGGTCGCCGCGGTGATCGGGAGGCGTGCAGTGTTTACCAACACCGTTGGAGGACGGCTCGGAGTAGCGAGGGGTGCCGATGAGCGAAAATGTGTAAAACACTTTGTATCATATCAGCTTATAGTCTCATATTCTTTCGGACATAGTCAGTAGGATAATATGTCTCTGCTTTCGGAGATATATAAATTGTCAAAAAACAAGAAGCTCCATTTTTTGTCAATAACAAATTCCTTAATTATAAACACAATGTAAAGAAAAACAAAATATTTGAAATGTCATTTTAAAATGTAATTTGAAATTTTCCGACAATTTTCCTCAAGGCTTGTCTTTTTTTAATCAGAACTATCAGTTCTATAAAATTCTCAGTTGAATCTTTAAAATTTAAATTCAACAAATTTCATACTCTATACAAAATTTTCTTTAACAAGAGAAGACAATAGACCAACATAACGAAATTACCTCCAGTGGCACTAGGAGCGCTAATCCTCCACAGAACACAGTCGGTTGGCTCCGGCACCGGCGTCACAGGGAATTGCAAATCACACGTACTACGTACGGGCTTAGCCGTACACGTTCACGTACACGTACACGATTTAGCATATTTCACTATTAAAGTGGGTACTGCTTTGTCTGTACCACGGTGTAATGTATAGACTATATTTATAACAACAGAGTAGTTGAATGTTGCTAAAATCAGTACATCGGTAGGAACGTGTGTTTAAGCTTATTATGAAGGATATTAGCTAATTATCAACAGAAAAAAGTAACTCAGAGAATATGCAATTTTGAATGATTGAAATTGAATGGAGACTATATAGTTAACAAAAACAAAAGAGTACATGTACCAATATGTATATTCACAAAATGACAAAAAATATGACAAAAAATATATCATATTAAAAACTACATTGTTTGGAACATATCATATCTATAAATCAATAATAAATAATCAAACATTAATATTACACCGTAACATCCCAGCATAACCGATTCCGGTTTAAATCTCGTAACGCCAATCTATTTTGAACCTCACGGCGATGGTAAATAAGTTTCCCTTAAAAAAAAACTTGAAATTAAGAAATTACATGATCATAGAAACCATAGACAAGAATCGACAAAAGCAAAAGCGAAAAAAAAGGAAAAAAGAAAGAATGAAAGAACCGTTTATTATAAAAATGAGTGTGAATCCTCAACGGGAGCGGCGAGCGGGCCGCAGGGGACCGCTAAGTGAATTAAGTGTTTGCTGAGCTACTGGAAGAGGAATATTATAGCAGCCATTGTTGAAACATCGGTGGGAAAATCTAGACTTGGAGAATTGGTAGTTTTTATTCGAATAGAGAGTTTTTATTCGGTAGTTCCTCAAGGTGGTACGAGTAAAACCCTATGTGGTTCGACTCCGGCACCACCACCGCCACACCTATTTCTACCTAATAACAGCAGTGTTAAGCGCTGCTGTGTTCCGGTTTGAAGGGTGTGGTAAGGGAGACAGACTTTTCCGAGGCGTTTCAGCTTAGTCCTCAGGGGTAGCGACGCATCTGTGGCCGACCTCAGGTAGGAATATCTAACCCTATCTAGGGTTGATTACAGATGTCCATGGGCCGCAGTAGCCACTTACCATCATGTGGACTGCATGCGCGTCTGCTACTCTTATATTATAAAAAAAAACCCTATTTCTGCCTCATAACTGCTACTCCCATATTATTAAAAAAAAAGCTGGTGTCCTGGACTCTTGATGGTTGTAGTAGAGCTGGTATTTTATTGGCTTGATGGATTCTATACCTGGGGCTTGAATAACCCTTTATGGCACATTTCAGAAAAAAACGTATTATACCTAAAAATAATTTTCATGTTTTTTAATGCAATACTTATGAATTATTTTTTTAAAGATTTTTACCAATGTTCTATCTAGCTTTATCATGAAATTGTTGTCATATAAAATAAAAATAAATGCATTAAATTATAAAGACACACGAATGGTATAAGGTACGGAAATGACCTTATATTTCTAAAATGTTACTTCCCCCTAAAAGACGACGAATGCTCTCAAGTATTTCCTATGAAATTTTGCCGCCCCCTTGACGTCAGATGCACGTAAATGATTTTGGGTAACTTCAATCTGCCGCTGCCCCTCAACCCTGCAGGTCCACACCGCTACACAGTAACACATAATTATCCGTAGAGTGGGAGACGTTAATATTTAATTGTGTAAACTTTTTGCTTAATTGAGCCAGTCGTTTTAATATTAAAGAGGCACGAAAGACTTGTTTGAGCGCTCGCAGTGGCTTTGTGCTAATTTGAGAGGTCCCGCCGCCACTCCCGGCCTCGACTCTTGACCCCCTGTTAGCTTAATACTGTTTTTAGATTTTGTTAGTAATTATTAGTGGGCGTTAAATATTTTTCAATTTTATTAACATAAAAAATTTATTTAATAAGAATTATTTTGCTCTTTACTTATTATGACTTTAATATTATTTTCTTATACTACTATCTGATTGGAACAGATTTCATTTTGTCCAAATCCAGTGGGGTTTTTATCAAATTTAACTCCATAGCAAATATTTAATTTTGGTAATTCTAATATGGCCATTGATCATCTTCTGCATGCTTCATATATTATAGTAAAAGAGACTATGAATATTATTTTACTTAAGAGATACTATCTCCATAATATTGAAGGAATGTCTGGATTACCTATATATTTTGTGACGCCGCGAATTAATATACATTTGTGCAATGCAGCGAGCAGAAACTCAAAACAAACATTTTTACGAGTACATGACATGAAGCTGAAATTTTTTACAAATCATCTGTCAATGCAACTTAAAATGAACCGGATTGTTAGAGATTAAAGCTTACACGCCACTAGTCAATTACCGATTCCCTGTGATACGGTAACGGATTACTGCACGCCGGATTAACGGGTATTACCCGCATTACCGGGTAATGTGATTGGCGGCGTTCATTTGATTAAACGTGCTATTGTGAAGTTGCTGAAAGATGGATTTTTTTTAAAACGATTATATTTTTTATTCTGAGGTTGAACTGTAAGTTTATTTGGCATGTTCGCAATGTGTGATGTCCCACTGTTGGGTGTGCCCACAGGTTTCCCTCTTATTTGACTTGTTGCTCCAATGCCGATTATTTCGCATATGATGGTGCCATTTTCTCAGACTTGAAAGTTCGAATTTGCTCTTAAGATGCTGAGATGCTATGTAATGTTATGTTAGTACTTGACTCTAAAAAATAAGCTACATATATTTCAAGTGTGAAACAGTTCTTGGGACTTGTTAAAAGAGTGTCAATGCCAGCTGACTTATACGTGTATATGAGGCGACCATCATAGTTCTCAAAGCTTCAGATAAAGCTGTCGTATATTGAGTTGGTTGTACATGGGTGGTAGTAACCACTTAGGTGGACTGCAAGCTCGTTAACTACTAAATTTTGAAAACAAAATTTCAGAAGTCGATGTCTTACTTTGTAACAAATGTCGTATTCAATGGACTGACAACCGCGACAAATCTCATGAGAGTTTTACATCTCGACAAAGACGCCCTTACAGTATTAACTGACTCCGAGGGCTAAAAACGTAGGTAACGCTAAATAGACTCCTAATGCAACATGTAACGAGACCTTTTTTTTTTTTGTTTACGTGGGGGAAACCATCAAAAGGTACCCTATGCCGTGGGAGCGACACGGGGTTATGTGGGATTCTTACCGCACGAAAATCCCCCCCCCCCCGGTGGCCGTCCTCAGCGCTGCGTAGAGGGCTCCGGGATCTCCAAAGGAACGCAACCGGAGTCCTCTTAGCACGTTGCCCCGTCGGGCTCCGCCCAGTCTGTCTGATGTGCACGACGGGATTCGACCACACATACAGCTGTCCTTCCGGGGTCACTGTCACTCTTGCCGCCCGCAACCCCGGAAGCCCCTTTTAGTCGCCTCTTACGACAGGCAGGGGATACCGTAGCCCTATTCTGGTCCCGGAACTACAGGGACAATGTAACGAGACCTACACCGGGACGATAAATGTGCACATTAAAACTAGCGCAGTTTTTGTAAGACATCAGGCAAGTAGATCTTATGTAAAACGGCGTTTGTAGTAAATGAAATGTTTTAATATATTTATGACATTTGTCAATGGAAACCAGTATGCTGTTTTGCTACATACCGCAGAGGATTCACAGACTTAATCTTATAAAATATATTAAGTGACTGTATTAGGACTCTAACATTATTCCTTCGTTCATAACAGTGAAGCGGACGGCCCCTGGGGTGACAGTATCAAAGCTAAGCAGAGCAAAACCGACAGATAAAACACATTTTTTATTAATCGAATTACAAAAAGAAAGCACACCATTGCATCCCTCGAGAAAAGTGTCAGTTACAAGAAAAATAGTAAATACAGTTGATTTTGTTTTAAAAATTGCTGTGTTTTGGTTTCATAAATAGAGCGGTATTCCCACTTAGTTTGAGTTACTCGAGATCCATTTGTGGCGGAATACAGGAAGTCCAATCCTCTACTTGTGTGGAATACTCATGGTGAACCGCATGGAGGAGTGGTCACCGGTCTGACGCGCACAGGGTCCCGGGTTCGGTCCCCGGTCAGACAGATATCTAAATGATGAATTCAGATTTCTTTTCGGGGTCTGGATGTTTGTGTATCCGCCTTTATGTGTCTCCAACACATAGAATATTAGCTATAGTGTAGGGCTATGAGTGTGGAAATTAGAAGTGTATGTTTGCGGGTAATTGTGGTCACATACCACCAGGTCCATTTGATATCATATACGCTCGTACTTCAATTTCATGAAAAATATATACCATTTAATTTAGTCAAGTATCTTACCAATTACGCTGAATTCAGTATACAAGCGTTTAAATAAACATCAAATAATATTCACAGCAAACAATTCCACAAAAACATTATTAAATTAAAGCGAATGACGTTTACTGTTTAAAAAAACATATCGCGTTTAAACGGGGGTAGTTTAAACAGAGATCGTAACAGCCGGATGAACTATTTACGAGAGTTTTTGTGAATTTTTACAGCTGTCGTATCAACAGCGAGCTACTGTAAGCTATAAAACAGTGAACGCCAACGTCACTACAATCCTAACTGTAGTTCATTACAGATTTTCCACATGAGTACTTACTGTCAGGTAGTAGAACCATTTGTAGTTCGATTTAGTTTGTAGAGTGTGTTGTAGTTCGAGGCACCATCGCCATACCTTTTTCCGTCTTATGTCAGTAGTGTTCAGCACTGATGTGTTCTGTTTTTAAGAGTGTAATAAGTGTGACATACTTATCCGAGGCGCTCTAAGTCCTCAGAGGTAGCAACGCACATGTGGCCGTCCTCAGGTAGCATTCTTATCTGGGATTTATTATAAATGTCTAAGGCGGTAATAGCCGCTTACCATCAGGTGAACCGCATCGTTTGCTACTGTTGCTCAATACTATTATTGGAAAAATTCTGTAGAAGTTTCACTACATGTACAATTCCTAGGACTCCACGTTTTTAATCTGCAACTTATTGACAAACGGACAATTTTCTTATAAATCTGTCACCTCTATCGCATACAAGTGCGACGCAAGCACCCCCTCCCCCCACCGACGATGCGTACGTTGTTTGCGTATCCCGCGGAGCGTCGCAATTTAACGACCGCGCCACAAACACGGGGGACATCTCAGATTAAACAACTCCGCTCGAGCGAGACCGTGTTTCGTTTTAAATTCTGGTGGTTATATATTATTTATGTTGTATGTGTTGTATTTAATAATTGTCGGTTGGGAATTGATTTGTTATTTTTGTATGTATTTTGTGACATATGACTTAGGTTAACTTAGGTTAGTTATAGACTGAAAAACGTCCTGAAATATGCCTGAAATTACAATCAATATACATAATTTATAATAAGCTAGTTATAAGATAGGTTATACATGTACTTACTTATATCATATGCGGTATATCTACATGAACTCAAAAATGTTATGGAAACATGCTTCGATTAAGGTGTTTTAAAAAGAAAATTTTAAATCAAAATTTAACTAAACAAAGTTACTTCAACCTCATTTCTACAATTCACATCGAATTATATCGATATTAGTAACTTTATTCGTAAGGGCAAAATTAATAGTTAAATAATAAGTAAAATAATATGCAGAGGCAAATTAGTGTAGGTAGTATATATCTAGTTTCAGCTAAAGTGTTACTTAATCTCTGTTCACTAATTAGTGCAAGCTAACTAAACGAACTCCAGACGTTTGTCTTGCAAGCGGGTAACGTTATCCACTAGAATTAACTCCCTCCTGGATATTTAGCAGACTGGCTTATGCACGTGGATCTAAGATCAATTGGATACGATTACCATTAATTGTCATTGATCTTAAACAGGATTTCCTTTATTGTTTGTGTGGATTGATTGTTCGTTTGCTGTGTTATAACAATATAAACATATGCACATATGTACGCATGTGCGCGTACAACCATACATACACTCGTTGTAAAGGACCCGATATAGACATTAAAATCCCAGTAAGTAGTCAGTTATTCCGAACATTATCAGCTCATTACTATATCACTGCTGGGTGTGAGAACATTTTCACATTGAAAGCGATTTAGGCCACGAGGTCTACCGCCCTGGCAAAGTTTGAATTGGTAGACTTCATATACCGTTGAGAGCATTTAATCTTCAGGTGTGTAGGACTCCCTACTATTTTTTCCTTTACCGTTATAGCAAGTAACAATTAATTTAATAACTTTGAAAAATCAGAGACTCGAATCCCCATTGAAAAAAATAATTTCAATCGCTAGGCTATCATTGATTTTGACATATTGAACATTGATACATACATACTTTGATTTTATACATGTAAGCTAAAATTTACAACAGTATCAGAACAGTAATAGGTATATCATCTATCATTGCCAGCGAGCCTCAAAGCACACCACGGTCGATAAATCCACCAATTACTGATATTTGGACAGGAGTTAATTGGATCGGCAGCCGTTCATCTCGACTGTAATTAAACCCGCCGCGCTCATTAGCGTTCAGCTGAGTTGGCGCACAACGAGGGCCGGGTTTAAATGTTGAACAGATAATTAATTATTTGAATAAATCTCGTAGATGCTGCCCTTTGAGATGAGGAACTGTTGCATTTACAACTTAATTTGTTGGTTCTAATTTTCGCGTTAGCTCTTAAGTTGTGTCAAACTGTATGAAAATTATTTGAAAGACTAAAAGAACGTTACAAAGTTAAGGAACGTCGACGCGGCATTTGGATGGATTAACGTTAGTGACTATATAAACGTACTTATTGGTCGCGAAATGTTGGATCCTAGTTTGTAAAAGTGTTGGCCACCCGAATCTTTCTCCTGGGAGAATTCCGGCAGACACAAAATAACACAAATACAGTTACGGCTAAATTATCTTGGTTATGTCAATAATAACGTTTTTTTATAAATAATATTATCTAAATGTAAATTGATAACAATTCTACATAATCTTTATACCGGCAGACAGGCGGTCCATGCAATATTCATGGCCCTCGGTGGGCGCCAATTTGTAGAACAACGGATAACGGATTGGCAAACTTAACTAGGTGGAAAGAGACATAATGGACTCAATTGAAATACTAAACTTTATCCCTCAGAGGTTTAGGGTATGTTTACAAATAACAATTCAATGGAAATATTGCTAATGTCTTTAGCAATAAAATATTTAAAAGTATTGTAGGTAATATGATAATCGGTAAAAAAAAATTAAAAGCAAAACAGAATAAAGCAAAAAAAGATTATATTTATTTATTTTATTTGATATTATTTGAAAACCCATTACTGTTAAAGCATATCTAGGACGCATATAATTTTTAAAAATCATAATTGCATGCTTAGCTGTTGAACTTCAGGATCCCCTGATTGGGTGACTATGTCAAATGACTAAGCTTTCATTGCAGTTTTAAATAGGGAACGTGCGAAACGTAAATAAAAATAACGGCTTCATAGAGAATAATCTATACTAAAACAACTTTAACACCTGTAACGAACAGTATTCAAGCATCACTGCGTCACGCGTACCGTCGGCTGCAATATTCAGGCGCTCGTTGGGCGCCAATTTGCAAAGCGGCGGATTAGCCGCCGGTGCGAATGCAATGCTGCATAATCGCGCGTTAATTATGTATCGCTTTGTACCGGCTGAAAGGTATTCGTGACGTCACGGCGCAGATTAACGATTCGTGTCCGACGTGCCGGGGTCGGTGCGTTGTGTTACGTAAATACGTACTCGTATGTTGGTGCGATGTAACATTTGTAAGGTTGACTGGTTTTGCTATGTGCGACGGTTTTTCATTGTGCGAGGAATCGCGTCTTAGAAGAGTTATAGCACGAAAAGTGCAGCATATTTACGTGTTTTGGTATGTTCTACGCTTTTTGTGTTTGTATGCGTAAGCGTAGCTTTTGTGATAGATTCTATTTTTGACTAATTTGAATTTTGAATGTAATTTTAATGTATTAACAATTCATATTTAATTTCAGTAGTTTAATTAATTTCACTACACTAACGCATTAGGTTGGCCTGTAATGTTAAATGTAAGTTTTGAGTAAATAAATAAATAATTAATAATAATTTTCATGGATTACTGAGTTTTCATATTAGATATACGGGCACAAACCAATAAAAAGGAATGTTCAAATCTGCTTATTTCTAAACATCCTTTATATAGTTGAACCGTTCTGCACAAATAATATTCACGTTTGTTTATTTAGAAACATCCTGTACATAAATCGGACCGTTACAGTACACACGAGTACAATCAACTAAAACAAATAACGATTTAAACTAAGCCATTCAGATCGCTGAAGCGGATTCGAAGCGGCGTGAACTCATTAGATATTTAAACAGAGCGCGCTGGCAACCACGTACTCGTAGCTACTAGTTCTGAACAAACTTAGTTAAATGCGATGCATTCAGCGTGGTAATTAGTGGTGGAGATGTGGGGGTAGTTATACGGTATACAAATTGTTTGTCGTTTTAGTGCTATTTGGGTGGTTTCTATGTTAGTATTTTACTATTTGTTTATTTGATTGAAATTAAGGATTATCTTTATTAATGGGCTAGTTCTTTCTTGACAATTTGGTTTTTGTACTTGCTTTCGTATGTGTTCATAGATAGATAACATCTATGACAAAGGAAATCTTAACATGGAGTATGATGTAGTGTAAAACTTGATTGTGCTAACCTATGGTTCTAACTTATATTTATTAATTGCGTATTATTGTCCACAGCGGTGATAGAGCGAACGGGCACACCTTTAACATCGATCCCGCCGGCGAGCACGCCGACCGCGACCAGCGCGAGCACGGTGACGAGCGTGACGAGCGCGACGGGCGTGACGAGCGTGACGAGCGTGACGGGCGTGACGAGCGTGACGGGCGCGACGGGCACGTGCGCGGTGTGCTCGGCGAGCGGCGCCGCGCGGGCGGTGGCGCCGTCCCGCGCCGCGCAGTACGGGCTGGACGCGGGCGCGGTCAACGCGCGCGTGTGCGAGGCGTGCCACTGCCGCTGCGTGCGGGCGAGGAGGAGCAGGTGCGTCACGTCACGTCTTCATATCATGTCATTTAATGCTAAGTACGGTTATGTATTATGTTGTGAGGACTTTTCCTCATGATGGACAAAAATCTGGAGTTTCCATTCCACGAAAGAACAGCATTCAACAAGATTGAAAACAGCCAACTATTCATTTATTCGTATTTTTTGTGAAGTAATTCCTAAATCAATTAAGACACTCGTATATTTCATAACCATACGTATACTCAAAACACATGGTCTAACTTAGAGGAGACAACGCATCTATAATCGGCTTCACGTCAAACCTCTCTCTACGTATAATAGGTTATAGATGTAAATGGACAGTGAACACTTACCAAGTTAACTCCACGCCCGTTTGCCACTTCAATCTTACAAACCCTATCATCAGGGAATATAACACAACATAACATAATATATTGTAATGTATTTCCAGATGTACGGTGCCGTCGTGTGCGGGTCCGCGGGCCAAGCGGCTGCGGCACCTGCCGCCGCGCTGGCACGACCTCGCGCCGGACCTCAAGCGACCGCTCATGGATGAGTTCCGTTAGTATCATCATTTTTATCACTAATCATCATCAATAGAGAACTATTGATTCGTATTACAGAGGTGTAATGCGATTGTTATAAACCCATTCTTACTTGAAGGGAGTTATTATCGTTTAAAGGTGGAAGCGTCTGTGGGTCAACTCTGGCACCAACACCGCCACATCTATTTCATATTATATATACCAGTGTTAAGCCCTGATGTGTTCTAGTTTGAATGATGTGGTAAAGGAGACATGCTTTCCCTTGTCTGACGTTGATTGCAGATGTCCATGGGCAGCAGTAGTTATTAATATCAGGTGGACTGCATCGTTCGCTAATTTTATATTAAGTAAAAAACTATGTCATGAAATGACATTTCAAAAAAGTGTAACAGGCACTTAAATGTAGCCTTTGAGATTTCTCATGCTTGAATCCAAATATATTTCGTATAACAGAATTTATTTTTTGATTTCAACATCAATATTTTATATAATCGTCCTTTACAATTTTATTCTTTATTCTTTCCAGAAATACCAAGCGACCTGAGCAAGTGTTGCTTGACTTGCTTCAAGCGGATAACGCGGCGGCTCGACACGATAGGGGAGGGGGGCTCCGCGCCCGAGCCCACGGAGGACGAAGCCTCCCGCTTCCGAAATCTATTACGAGAACACGGCACCGCGTGGGAGCGGATGGCGGCGACCAGCGGCCGAACACCCGCGAGCCTGAAAGCCTTCTACTTCACGTATAGAAAAAAGCTGCAACTGGATGCACTGTTAACTGAACGGCAGCCGATCCGAGGGAGTGATACGGATGATAGCGTGTTGAGCTCGGGGGATACGGATACGGCGAGCGCAGAGTCCCCCCGGCCTCCGCCCCTGCCCGGTCCGAGAACAGATGCAGTGGCGCCGCGACGGCACCGCCGAGACGAGTACGACTCGTCCGCGACGGAGACCGCAGACGAGGAGAATGATGCGCCCAGTGCGAAGGTGTGTAAATATTATATTAATGCCATTGTTCTAGTTAATATACTAATGTCTGAACTTAACATCCGAATAAAAAAAGCTATATAATGGAAAAATGCTACAATGGCGGGCCACTACTCCTTTACCCTTAACATCCAAACTAAAAGTGCAACCAGACGGAAAATGGCTACAATTGCACGCCATTTCTGTTTGCCCTGACAACGAATTACATATAAATAATATTATTTACTGTCGTAAAACATGTAAAATTATACAAGTAGATGTGGAACTAAAAAAATTAATGCTTATGAAAACCACTTATAACATTAAGAATCCCAATAAAAGTTTAGTTAGTTAGCAAATTCTTATTTATGCAGTATTTCTATGGACATTTATGTAGTATTTCGAGACGCGGTATCAATTCTTAATGCATAACTAAGTTATAGTTAGATCTCTAAGTTATCTTGTGCGTTGTGCAGGCGGTCCCGCCTCCCTTGCCGCCGGTGTCGGCGGTGTCGGCGGTGTCCGCGGTGTCGGCGGTGTCGGTGTCGGTGGGTGGTAGTGCACCGCTGACGGTCCGCGACATGGTGCTCAGTATGATCGAAGTGAGCCTGCTCAAGAACAACCGCCCGCCGCACCACCATCCGCCGCCTAAGGTACTTTGTTGGTCATACACCAGCCGCATTAAAATGTTGAAATATTGCTTAAAATTTTAAAATAATCCTTTAGAAAAGTTTATTTTTACTATACGATTGAAATTAAGGTATTTTATAAGTATGAGATCCAGTGTAATTTTTTACTAATTCATATTCTACTTACTTTTACACTGTATTCGTCTTCTAATCTGTCAGTATGACTGATGGACAAAGAATTACATTTATAACATTCTTATAAAATGTGCCTCCGCCACATTACACCAATTTCTGCCTCATAACTGCAGTGAGTGCTGCTGTAATCTAGTTTGAAGCCTGTGGTAAGGGAGACATACTTTTCCGAGGCATTCTAGCTTAGTCCTCAGGGGTAGCGGCGCATGTGTGACCGACCTCAGGTAGTAATATCTGATCCTATCTTGGGTTAACTACAGATGTCCATGGGCGGCAGGAGCCACCATCAGGTGGATTGCATTGCTCGTCTGCTACTCCTATTATATTATAAAAAAAATGTATGTGATGTGAAATAATGAGTGTACCGTTCTCTCCAGCCACCGCAGCACGACTCCCTGGCCACCCTGACGGTGGTGTCGGCGGCGCACCACGCGGGCCACTCCCCGCGCTCGCCGCGCTCCCCGCGCTCCCCGCACCACGCCGCCACCATCACGCCGGTGGGCGGCGACAAGGACGGCCTCATGCTGCTCCACATCGAGCCCCGAGCGGAGCCGCTGCTGGACCTCAGCGTGAAGAGACAGCGGATGGAGCACGCGCCCCTCGCCACACATGCCAACCATCCGCCGCACCCCGCCAAGTTGCTCAGTGTGAGTATTACACCCTACCACCCTTTCCCTTCAGAAAGTGACCGGTGTTCGGCCTGACCAACGGTCCAAGGTGGTCCTGAAGAACGAGGTGTTCCTGAAGAAACGCTGCTTACAACCTCTTGAAGTTACGTTACTTAAGTTGACCTGTTACGTCCGTTATTGATAATCAATCTATCTAGTATTTTGCAAAGATCGACATTTTAAAATCATTTCTTTGTACTAAACATTGTCAAATTTCGATCTTTGGTATCTAATAATTAAATAGATTAACAAATAATAACGGGCATACTTTGTTTTCTGAGCATACGATCATGTCTTTTCAAACGAACTATAACTCAATGTTGATTGCGTATATGTACTGATACTCACATATGTCTAGTTCCTTGTGATAAACAAATCTTTCTAGATCAATTACAAGTACAAGTCTATGTTTGAAATTTATTTAATTTATGCTTTCATCATTGTTAATAATACGCCGTCAGAGATATAATAAAATAAAGCAATAATCTGAACTTTATCAATATGGTTGTTTTGTGCCATAAAACTAAAAATATCGTGTCTCCCATTCCAGCCACACAGAAACGCAACAGACTACGCGACGTACCGAGCGCAGCAGGAGCGGGAGTCGCCCACGCAATACAACGCGAAAGCGAAGCCCGTAGCCTCCCCGCGCCCTGCCCTGAAACTACCCCCCAACCCCAAGGGCTCCATCACGCTCGGCACCCCAGTGGAGACTAGGTTCGACGCGAGACGGACACCCCCCGACCCGAAGACGGGCTCCATCACCGCGGGCACCCCCGTCCACGCGCCGCACCACCTGCCCGAGAACAGGAACTTCAACTACTACAAGGGGCGGAGTCCCGGCGGAGCGTACTACGCGACGGCCACGAGCCAGCCCAGGCCGCAGTCGCCGTCGTTTTCAACTGTAACTATTTTTAATCTTCATCTTTTCGAAATCGAGAAATTCTTTATTGTTATTTTTTTCATTGTCAATATTAATCAAATTGTCTAATTTTATTTGAGTAACTACCAAATGAAAAAAATAATGACTATTTACAAACGTTTTTTTATTACGAGGCCATTCGTACATGTTCGTTCGTACACACGTACGCTACACTTCGTACATCGTTGAAACCACTCAAATGTTTTCAATGAAGTTCAATGAGTTTGGGGTAGTTCAATTTTGAGGGAAAAAGGGCTACTTTGGGAAGCATTAGGTGGCGTTGCTATTGAGATGTTTTTTTTGTAATAGGTAAATATGTTTCTGGCTCAGTCTTATATAATTTATACTCCCCAGCAGGTATCAACAGCGCCAACGACACGAGGCGTGTACGACATCGAGCAGCGCAAGATCATCCTGACGGACTACATCACGTCGCAACAGATGCACGGCGGCGCGAGGCGGGAGCGCGACCACCCGCACCACCAGCACCACCCGCACCAGCAACACCAGCAACATCAGCAGCACCAGCAACATCAGCAACACCAGCAACACCAGCAACATCCGCAACATCAGCAACACCATCAGCATCAAGTGCGGAGGGACAGAGACGCGTCCGTGATACATAGGAACACATATCCAGCGCCCGGTGAGTTATATATTTATTTACTTATTACATCTATATATATCTGGATGTTATATTGGAGTTTGTAATAATTTAATTAACTGGAAATGGATTACTTATCTTTAAAAATGAACACAAAATGCGAAAAAAATAAAATTTTGGGTAG
Source organism: Epargyreus clarus clarus (assembly GCA_014595695.2). NCBI lineage: Eukaryota > Metazoa > Arthropoda > Insecta > Lepidoptera > Hesperiidae > Epargyreus > Epargyreus clarus. The sequence continues at coordinate 388,573 of JACTTY020000024.1, forward strand.
AAAGTAAAACATAATGATTAAGTAAGTTGAGTTTAAAGTAATGTGCTGAGTGTTAATTTAATCATAAAATAAACTTTATTTACAAGTTATCTGGCATATGCCGCATAAGTAATGTTTTCCGTTAACATTTAAAATAAAATAAACTATAATACATGGTACATACATAGTACCTATAAAATATGTCTGAAATATTGGTCCTAATACGTTATACACTATGGCTTAATAGCGAATCATGTGTTAACTACGCCATAGCCATATCAAATTAAAATATCTATTCGTATCCTACTCCCGTATAGGTACGTAAATTTATTAGTACCTGTCTAATATTACTTTCCTGTTTTATTCCAGGTCACGAAGCGTTTACCAACCTAGTGAACGCGGCGATAGCGGCGCCCGCGCTGCCGGTGCCGCGAGCTCGCGAGCCCGACGCCGCGGACGCGCTGCACCATCCGCACCAGCAGCACCAGCAACACCAGCAGCACCAGCAACACCAGCCCCATCAGCCCCACCAGCAACACCAGCACCAACAGCACAGGCCGCACGCGCCGCAGCCGCACCAGCAACCACAACACCAGCAACATCAACAGCACCACAATATTAGGTGAGGCTTCACTTGGTTGTAGACAACCGGGGGGGTTCTACCCTGGACGAAGAGATATCGAAATGATGAACTTACGTTTTTGTGCTGGGTTCAGATGTTTGTGTAATTGTGTATGTTCATTGCAGCAATTGCACAATTCTAGTGTGTGGCTTTGAATGTAAAAAGCGACTTATAACAATACTGAGTATTGTAATAGTAATCGATCAATGAATTAAAATAGATAAAATAGTTTATAATGCATATTTTTTGCAAACGATTATTGATTAAATTACACTTTTTATAAAGGTTCGTCTGCATATACAGCATTAGGTTCGATTTTAGACATTGAGGTCTAAATCAAAAATGTATATAATTGCTTATTTCTTTATTGAGGACATGATAAAACAAGATTTTCATTTCGTAATTGACAGAACGCAACGAGAATACCCAATGGGCCAGAAATACCATCAGATCTCGTATTCAACTGCGGAGCGGGACAGGAGGGTGGCGCAACCACAGTACTCAGACGCACAGAGGGACAGACAGCTGATCACACAAACAAGAGACAGGTAAATAACTCTTTATTATGACCTACTACCAGGTACGGGTGTTTTCACACAAGTGGAGGAGTTTGGTGGAATTATAGTTGATAAACCTGCCACCAACCAACCAACACATACTACTGTCATCGTGTGTGCGTATTATTAAAATGGTTTCTAGTTTTTTTCAACTATGTAACTCTGACTACAGAGACACATAGACATAACATACATCCTTCATAACGGAACATAGCAATGCTGAACACTTTATCGGACTGAAGAAAAGCTGTGACGGTGGTATAGTCCGCGTAAAACTGCTAGTCCGCTCTGAATATAGAAATGAATCGCCGTCGCCGTAGCAAATTGTATGACTACACCTGCTCGCAACAACTTCAGAGCGGACTAGTAGTTTGGCGCGGACTATACCACCGGAGTCATTTCACTAGGGTCCTACCACATTCAAATATTATCAACTTGTTTTTTATTAACCCCCCGTCTAATAATTGACTCATCATTTCCAGTAGAGACCGAGAACGGATGGCGGGCATGTCGGAGCGGCACTACGTGTTAGAGCAGCAACACCAGCACCAGCCCCACCAGCAACACCAGCAACACCAGCAACATCAACAACACCAGCACCAACAGCACCAGCTGCATCAGACCAACATACACCATTTGCAGCAGGCGCAGGTGGGTACCGAGGTGTTAAAATTACTATTCTAAACAAGTTACTTATTTATTTTATTTTATTTTATTTATTTATTCATTTATTTCAGACAACATATTACATATACCTTACAGACTAACATACATACTAATACTTAACTAGATTCGGTCTAGCTTGGAGTTTGTGTATATCTGTTTTGAAGGAACGATTTGTATCTATCGAAGAATCAAATTGTGATAGAACATGATTTATTTGAGTCTTATCAAAGAATATTTTTAACCGGGTGCGTTGCTTATAGATCTAATTTCAAGAAAGAAAAGAAAAGTGAAAATACCGTATTAATTTAAAGAATACTAGTATTGATTCAGAAGACCAAATTGAAATGTGGTGAGATTAAGTTGCGTAATCATATTATTATCTTAAATCTTTTTTTAGTGTAATCCTTATGTAAGACGTATGTCGTAAATTGTTATATGTTACTAATAATAGGAACTAACATAGCATATAAGTAACTGTTACTGTCTTTAGTTGCCTGAAATAAAGGAATTTTATTTTATTTTATTTATTATTTATTTTTATTAATAACATGAGTGTTTTCGCAGAGTGTGGGCTCGTCGGAGGACCGTCGTGGTACTGTTAGCGTGGGCAGCAGCGTGGGCAACGCCACCGCGTACAGTCCCGCTCAGAAACTACGCACCCCCATACCGCACCCCATGGATAGGAAGGACGGGTGAGTGACATTTAATAGTCTTCTCTTTTTTATTTACGTTTTGAATAGGTAGTAGTAGTATAAGAACTGATAATATGTAAGTGCTCCTGTAGGCATGTTCGAATTAAATAAATTACATACAATTTTAAACGAGGAATAACGAATGTTCTAATACGAAATGCTAGCAATGTTAAAATTGTGGTGGCATCGTTGTCACTCTTGTTTCTGTTCGGACTGTGTAAAGATCCTTCGTGATAACTGTAAAGTTTTGGTTTAAGGGGTGTATCAATTTTGCTCATTTATTCTCAGTTAATTACCTAAATTGCTTATTTCTTACCTGACTGCGGAAAGTATAATAATTTTAGCTATGTTTGTATGTCTTATTCTATATAGGGCACGTCGTGTACCCTAAACAGGATGCCAAATTTTAAGATAAGATGTTGAATCTGACTTAATGGTTAGAGTCGCATTGATTATATTTTTATTGGGTTTTTTTTATTATAATTGTCTGGTTATTTTTTTTGTCAATACAATTTCCTGTACATCAATTAACACACCATTCGTAACACATATATTTTGTGTATAAAATATTTTCAGTATGCCAATTAACGTACGTATCTTGTGAACCCCCAGTCGCACAGCAGTATCGTCAGCGGCGCCGCTGGTGCCGTCGAGTGCGAGTGTGGTAGCGGGCGCGGTGGCGGGCGCGGGGGCGGAGCGGCGGCCCGCGGACGGCGGCACTCTCACCGCCGCGTCGCTCATCAACGCCATCATCACGCACCAGATCAGCCAGACCTCCGACAGGTTCCCGGTGAGTGGCGGTTGATCATGTTGAAAATAAGTTGTAAGGGGTGAAAGGAAAGAAAAAAAACTTTACTTCGATTATAAAGATTACAAAAAAACAAACAAAATAATCCGATGTAGGCATAAAAAGATACTGGGGTGTAGATGGGTGGAACATCGATTAAATATTTGCAAAAAAAAATATTAAACCTATTATGAATAACAATTAAGTTAGGTCTATTATTGTCAAATCAAAAAAATACTTTTGAAATTCAATTATTACCGTTGTCAGTGCTTATTTTTGCTCTAAGTTGCTGCTACCTTTTTTTAATATGAGAAGAAAATTATTCACCTGTATAATTTGTATAAAAAGCAGAGGAAACTAAAATTTAAATACCAAATTAAATATAAATACTAACCGAACCATTCATTTACTCCAGATCATTCGTGAAACGGAGCCCCAATCGGGTCCGCAGCCACCTTCAGACAGGCACACACCTGCCGAGCGACCGCCCGAGCGGCCCCCCGACCGGCCGCTGGACCGGCCGCTAGACAGGCAGGACCGGCCGCTGGACCGACAGGACCGGCCGCTGGACCGCAACGATGACGCCCAGACCGTCGCCGCGCACACCACTAGTATGAAGCTGGGTGACTTGGCGTCGAAGATCATTACGAGGGACTTTTGTAGTCCCACCACCTCGCTGATACACCATAAGTGAGTGTTTTTAATATTATTTGTATAAAGTGTAATATGTACATTGATTATGTAATGAAGGCGTCGGCTTTGATACGTATGTAAAAGTAATCGGTATATCATTTCGTTGGAATCTACACTTTGGAACAGACTTTTTTCGCAGATCCTCCATTTATGATTTAAGTCAGTGTTTTTAAAGTAACCGCGCACTGGGTAGTTACCCGGAGGTACTAAAAATGGTTCACGAAGTTTTAAGTGAACGAAATAGAATATTTTTTCGTCGAATTCTTTTAGAGACATGTTTAATACTAAAATTGGACGTCCTTTTATTACGTCGGTTTATTGATGGCAAGTCAAAGGTGTTTAAACAGTTCAGTTTGGTGAAAGGATTTAGAATCCCTAATTTATATAATTGTGATGAAGTTGAGCGTATTGCTAACGTTGCGTGGTGTGACAGCAGGTTCACGGCGGGCGGCGGTGCCGGCGGCGGCGGCGGCGGCGGTGTGGAGAGCTACGGCGGTAGTGGGGCGGGCGGCGGCGACAGGGCGGGCGGGGCGGCCGACGACTGGCGGCGGGACGCGCCCAAGCACGCGCCCTACCTCGAGCCCGTCAGCCCGCCCGACACGCACCACGCCAGGTGATTAGCGCTCTATTGTTTTTGTACTCGATATCAACGTTCTGTCAGTGCAATTTCTAAAATTAACAAATGGACATGCAATCGGCATGGATAGAGTTCTTTTTGAAGCCAATTATACTTGTGTGGTTGGTTCTTGTGCTACTCCTGAAAACTAAGATAGATTGTTTCAATGTGTAATCAACCCTAGATAGGATTAGATCCTACCTGAGGTCGGCCACATAAGCGCCACTTAAGCTGGAATGCCGCGGAAAAGTATGTTTCCCTTGCCACATCCTTCAAATTAAAATACAGCAGCGTTCAACACTGCTGTTGTTTTGCTAAACAAGTGTGGCGGTGGTGCCGCCGGAGTCGACTACAAAGGGTTCCACCATCTCCAAATTTGTTAACACAATGTAATTAAAATTCATGTATTGTGTCCACAGAAGTAGTAGCGGAGGCAGCGGGTCAGCGCGGCGGTACAGCGGCGTGGGCGTGGGCGTGGGCGGCGGCAGCGTGCTCACCGCGTACGACTACGTCACGAACCGCATCGTGGAGGTGATGCGCTCCGACGTGGACGAGCGCGCCAAGCCGCTGCCCTTTCCCACCGCGTACGCGTATCCCTACTCCGCGCTCAACGTCACCAGTGCTGACGGTACGTTTGTTTACAATTTATGTCACACGTCATGACATGGCATTATAATGTGATGATATGACACATGACATAGTATTACGATTTGTGTGTTCCGTGGATATATGCTATATGATGTATAAAAGTACGACATAGTAACAACACGACATAGAATGATCACGATACGAAAGTTTTCAAATATCATAATTTTTCGATATGTGATAAAAATTTTACAACAGTATATTGAAACATACATAACGGAACCATATGTTTGTAATACCTTTGAATGACATTATAATGTTTGTATGATATAACATTCTGTAACACGAAACGATTCCTTACTATATAAATTACTATATTTTGATGCTCTATATTAATAATAAATCTATCCAATGTATTGCCTATATTTCACAATTAATTCATACTAGACACTATTCAATTGCGATCTTTGATCGTAATATTTGGATAGATTAAATATTTATAACGAACGTAAATGAATATTCACTCTTAAACTTTATAACTTTTTCATGTTAATGTTATCATCATCTCATGTTAATAGTTATGTAATACTAACGTTGTCGTGTTGTGTTGTGCAGGCACAGCGCCGGCGGCCCCGCTGGGCGCGCCGCACGCCGCGCCGCCCGCCGCGCCGCCCGCCAGCGAGCCCGCGCCGCTCATGTCCGCGCAGTACGAGCCGCTGTCCGACGAGGACTGACACGCCGCGCCCAAGCCGCCGCCCGCGCCCTCCTAGCGCCGCGCGCCGCCCGCCCACGCCCGCCTGCGCGCGCTGCTCGGCCGCCCGCCCGACGCCGCCCCCGCCTCCGCCGCGCCGCCCGCCCAGCCGCGCACCTCCGTCATCTGCTTCACGGCGCCGCGACGCTGACGGCCGAGGACGACAATCACATTGTTTTGTGCCTAAAACAATGCTGTTTTTTTATGAAGGAAAAAGAAAACATTACTCAAGTTTTTTATTATTTACAAACTTGAATCGTCAATTTATGTTACTTAAGAATGAATGAATGAAATCAAGCAAGGTATCAAGAAGAGTTTATATTTGAAAAATCATGAAGAAAATTTGTTGGATTATGAAGAAGTTGGAGTTGTGTTATTTATTTAAGCAACCGGAACGTTTAAAGTGTAGTGATTATTTTCGTAACTAGTAAGTGGAAGTGATCTCAGTGTCGGGCAGCCGTGGCGGCGGCGGGCGGCACTCGCGGACGATACGAACGATGCAAGTCGTGGGAGTGAAACTAAAACAGGTTCCCGATTCGAACTTTAAGACTAAGAATCAAAATTTTATTTGGTTCCGTGCAGTCTGTTGTCCAATGAAGCATTTTGGCTTTACGTCAAGTCTGTATAGAGTAGGTATACTTGACACTTTTGTACAAAACCACACTTTCTAGGTAATCGACAGCGCCGTCGAGCATGTGATCAATGTTAAATCGTTATTTATTTCTTTAAGTTTTCGTTCTCCGATAATATTGTATAAAATCGTAACGCTGAATAATATTTTTTATATTGTAACTCGAGTATGATAGTGTTATGTGGTGAGAGTGCGGCGAGTGTGGACGCCGGGCGCCTCGCGCGGCGGCTGTCGAGCGCCGGGTGCGTTGTGTATCGTGATAATCGTGTAACTGATGTTATTTTCACTGCTATGAACCGCAGCAGAGTATAGGACCAAAATAGTTTACGCTGAAACGTTTTCGTGGGTGAAATAGTGTATTATTTGGCGTTACCCGGTCCCGGCCCGGGGGCCCGGTCCGGGGCCGCGTGTGGGTGATGCAACGCTGTACAGTCTCGTATCCAGTCTTCCATCGCTCCTACACACCGGTAGATACCGCGACTTCGTCCATTCTTAGCTACACGTAGTCATGTAGGTATTGTACATTGTGTATAGACGCCGGCGAGTCCGGCCGCGGGCGCTCCGCCCCGTAGTTAGGAGACGCTTTAAGGTGGACGTCGCAAGCTTGCCGCGGGCCCGCTCGCTCGTCACTCGAGTTAGTATACGCGTAGTTGAATTCTCATTTTTCGTGTAAATATCGCATCAATGTATCGTTATCGTTATGTCGGCAGCGGCCGCGGCGGGCGAGCCGTCGAGCGAACTTATTATACATAGTGTAAACACGGTTTTCGGATTAGGAACGGTAAATTATATACATATTGTAAAAGTGTATGGTTATTATGTATACATACTGTGCATTTGTAATTATACAGGTTAGCGTAATGATAACGATAGAGATTTTTTCAGTTTTAGTTAGAACGGTCGCCGCGACCGAGTATAAATACTGAACGAGCTCCGGGTGGTGTGTGTGTGTGTGTGCGTGTGTGCATGAGCGGCTGTGCGAGTGTGTGTGCGCGTGTGTGTGTCGCCGCGCGCCAGCATTTTTTTATTGTGACGTTTCCCTTCGGCCGCGAGATCCGCGCGTTATTCGAAAGTGTATCTCGATTTCATTGTTAAAGCATAAAAACCACATGTATTATATTCCCCCTCGCTGTAAACACGCTATTCGATTGTTTGCTGTACCTATGAAACTGTTATATGTCGTGAAGCTGTTGTGTGTATAAATTGTATTCAAAAATCTTATAAAGATAAAGGAACACAAACTGACATTATCGATAAAAGTGGTCAACGGTGTATAAACGTAAAATATAAACTGTGTATTGATAGTAAGCCCATAGTTAACTCCTAGTTGTTACGTGAGATGTGGTAGCGTTGTAAATAGTTTTGTAACGGGTCCGCGGTGCATGTGACTATGTGTAAACTCGACTGATTAAATTTACTTTGAGCGGCGACGCGCGGCGGCTGCGCCCTCCACATTGTGATTTCTTTATAAACTGTAATGTATTGTAAGTAGACGGAAGGGAGGATAATCCATGTAAGTCCGATCATAAGCGAAAACAAAGTTTTGGGAGGACAAATCAATAAATGAGATGCAAATCTGTGTGCTGTGTTTTATTATCTGTGAACATTGGTTTTTATAATTTTTATACTATTAAATGTTGGAATTTTAGGCGTCTATATATTTTCCTATGCTCATTTTTTTAATTTTTTTCCACTTATAATAACGCTTTTTTTTAATGGACGTTTTACAAAGTTTCAAAGCAGTTTGGCAAACCGCTAGTGATTTTTCTAATTAAATTAATTTTAATAATGGGGAATTATGTATTTAATTATGGGGATTAATGTATTTTCTAAATTAAATAAGTTAATAAAGGAAATTAATATTACTTATTGCAACATTGGAAATATTGCAATGCCTCATCAATCAATTAAATACATTAAAGAGGTTTCTAAATTTCTAAGAAGTATAATTTAAAAATCAGTAAATCTATCTGGATTTTATTATTTTTTAATCTTACGAGCTAGAAACACTCAATATTATTAAAAATAAATACATAAACAGCCGTCGTCATTGGCCATCAGCCAATAGCCATTGAACGACATTTATACAAACACGTAAAATTTTCAGTGCAAGCTATGATGGATAAAAGCCCCAGGGTCTGCTATAGTAATCCCAAAACGAAGACGTGGACTGGCGTTACTGTCTTCTCGGCGTACCTGGTACTCTTGATGGTGGAAATATACATCGAGTTCTTCGAAAATAAATCGCATTTGCGCATCTACAACAAGTTGTGTGATTTGTTTGTGATTAAGACGTGATGCTACAGAAAATTAAGTGTTATGAAGAATTTGAATGGATTGAATGAAGATTGTTTCAACTAATGTTATATTTATATCACGGCGTGCGTAAATTGACGTTTTACGCACGCTTCGCGTGCGCAAAACCCCCATTTCCGACCCCGTAATATAAAATTTTATACAACACGCGGACGAAAAATGTTTTTCTGACTCGTGTGATTGCAGTCCTCGCCTGCGGCTCGGCCTGCAAACTCACACTTGTCAGAAAAAAATTTTTCGTCCTCGTATTGTAATGTACTATTTGAATATAAATCTCACTACTTTAATATAAAATGTTATTATATTAATCTTCGTGTCCGTTATTTTAAGTCCGTTAAAACCCTCTAAATAGGTGTGGCAAACTATACGTATCATTCTTAGGGTTCTATACCAAAATGGTAAAACTGGCCATCTATTTCTTGAACCGTAATAGATAGCACCGTAATTGATAAATAAAAAATAATATTTGGTGTACAGAATCCTCCATGTGCGACTTTGACTCGTACTTTGTCAAGTCAAGTAACAATACGAGTAAATTTTTCAAAGTACCATGGCAGTATAACTAATGAGGAGGTTTTAAAAATTCGTTCCAAGATTTGCAGTTCAAAGAGTTCCAATTTGCATCTCTTTCGCGATGTATTAAAGTGCAAAAGAGACTTACATTTGCAGTACACAATACAATCTAGTAACTCGAGAGCGAACTATTTGCTACGGTGTGTGATAAAATAGATTCAGCGTATCCTCCAGATGGTGCTGTACAACAATTATTTTCAATCTTCGTTTGTACCAGGGTAACATAATTAATTATACTCTTAATCAATTATTTTAAAAATGATTCGTAATATTTATCCTTTACGCAATTTAATTTTTAGGTTTAATTTAAATATATTTATTTTTTACGATACATTAAAGCGTTTATATTTTCTTTATAATTTTTTATTTCATTTGTATGAATTCGAGGGTTAATTTTGGAAACATATGCGTACAAAGTACGCACAATAAATAAAAGATAAAATAAGTAATAACATTTATTACCAACACGACGCGCGTCACATTTTTATTTACAAAACAATTTGCTTTCATTCTCCACACAGCCTCAAGGTAACTTTGGCAGAAATGTTAGAACAGAATACAATAATAAAAAGCAACATACTATTTTGGGATCATTACACTTTTCTTCGATACTTTGATAAAATGCAAGTAAAAGTATTAAAAACAGTTTTTTATAACAAAAATAAATATAACAAGCTTACAGTTTAAAACTTTACTTAATCAAACAAAATAATATATAAATAATTTAGATTTGCGTTCGTTCTCACGGGGTTTAATATTAAATAACATTTCCTACCATATTTGTTCATAGACCAGACCTTATTCAATTCGAATTGTAGTGAAGATGATATTACTGTACAAAATTATCAACAAATTGATCTACTTATTTACGATAACTTTGTTTACGCATTGATTGTTATTAAAGTAAGACAATAAACATCTAAAATAATTAGCTGATTTGAAGTAATTTCAACTGATAAGCAATCAATATTAGTTGGCAGTGTCACAATACATTCACTACACAACACTCCCGTACCACTCAACACTACAAAAACAGTAATTTCACAATTTCATATTCCTTAAACTATTATATTGCTTTGTTTATCAATCTTATTTTCGACCAGGCATAATAGATGTTAAGTGGACATTTCCATTTTTAAAACTTATACTATCTATATCTGGTCCGGTCTACCAACTGCCCTACTCTATACCGGTTTACTTCTTAGCGAAGTCCTCACCAGTCTTGATGTTCTTGAGCAGCTCAGGGATGGCCGCCTTGAGCAGTTGCTGCTCGAACTCGTTGAGCTTGCCGTAGCCCAAGTTTTTCTCTACGCCGCCCTTGCCCAGCACCACAGGGTTCGCGAAGTAGCCGGCCTCGGTCAGGTCTGATTTGATGTAAGCGCACTCGACTACGTTTGGTTCGCCCTGTAATAACAATATATTTATTGAGTCGGTATTAATAATATCTATCTTTGAGGCCTTCCTCAGTGATTGAGTAAAACTAAGCGTAATTCGTATGAATAGTATAGCGCAATTACTATAAATTTTGACATAAGTTTGACAATAATCTTACGTGAATTTGCAAATAATGTTCATTAGCAATTCATTTGCAATTCGTTACTTAAGCATTACCAATTCTTATTGTCTCACTGTGGGGCATAGTTTGAAATTATATTCCTATTAAAAATGAATTCACTTGCTTTAGTAGTTACTGATAAGTGATAACATTATAGGGAAACCTACATCAAAGTAGAAATATCGAACATTATGGAAACTAAGCCTAGTTGATAAAATAATTACCTACACTCCATTGAAGAATAAGGTTGTCACTATATTATTTTTTAATAATAGTGTTCTTTATTTCTATTTTAGCATTTACTGTGCTATTATGATCAATCAATATAATTGCAATAACTACGCAGTTTACAAATAATATAAGTAGGTAACCTCACGGCATCGGTTAACCCCAGCAAAATACTATAATTATTAATATTTTACTTTTAAAATACGGAAAGCAGTGTAAAATTGATACAACTTACTTTGTTTTTTTGTAGATCTTTAATTTGTTATTAATTACGTCGTAACCTTTTACGAGCTTGGGCGAAAGCATACAAATGATATAAAAATGAAAGCAATAAATGAAATAAATAAGCATAAAAATGAATTTAAAATGAATGATAACTCCGGTTTTTATGAAGCCGAATTCAAACAGCCGTATACCACGCAATAGGCTCGTATCACTCTTAAAAAGATCGCAGAAATAAGTAGCAAACAAATAGCAACGTGACCACTCGTTTTGATGCAATACTCGCTACTGCAGCACTGCGAAAATCGTGAGTGCCGTTTCGAACGCTTTGTAGGGAGTTTCCATACTGTTCCATATTTCTACTGTGCCTACATGCTTGACATTCGAAATAAGAGTTAAAAGCTGCGTAAAGCCTACCAATATTGACTAGGACATAATCATAGTAATCTTAATTTAAATCAACTATAGATATCAAACAAAGAACTCTAACATACATATGTGTAAAAACAGAGACCAAACACATATTTCGGGGGCTGCGATAAAATATTTAGTTTTATTTCACACACTGGTTACATAAAACAGAAGATAACCAAAATCCTACAACAATATCTCAAGATATTGATTGAGATATTTTACATTATCTTATTCAAATGATATATTTTTTCCATATCTAAACAAGATGACATGTAATTTGTCTAAACAGATAAAACAATCGTGCAACGGAAATAGCAACTGATTGTCCAAAAATCGAAATCAAAATATTTTATACAAAGTATCTACTTTGACAAACTGTTTGTGGACTTCAATAATTTATTTTTATTTCCTTTATGGTATTCGAATGAAATGTTTTGTCAGACTGAAAATAGATCAGAAAATAGTTTTGCTCGACTAATGGGCATGTGTCTCTTCCCACAACTGTGGGAAACCTGGAGGTATAATGACCATTAGTGCATGATAACTACTAGGTTCGCGAGCTTAACGTGTCCTCTGCAGTTTGGAAACTAAACATCTAGTCACTAGCGGTCACCCGTCCGATTGCAGTCCGCAATGCCCGTTTCAGATCTACTATTCTGAAGTTGGTAGAACCCTTTGTGGTTCCACTTCGGCGGCACCACCGCCACACCTATTTCTACCTAATAACAGCAGTGTTAGGCGCTGCTGTGTTCCGGTTTGAAGGGTGTGGTAAGGGAGACAGACTTTTCCGAGGCGTTCCAGCTTAGTCCTCTGGGGTAGCGGCGCATCTGTGGCCGACCTCAGGTAGGAATATCTAATCCTATCTGGGGTTGATTACAGATGTCCATGGGCGGCAGTAGCCACTTACCATCAGGTGGACTGCATGCTCGTCTGCTACCCTTATATTATAAAAAAAAAAAAAATACTATGCGCGCTCCGTTTTCCTACATAAAAGTACTTCTTCCATGTAATATACCTTGAGTCCTCTGAGCACGGAGTTGGTGAGTCGAGCGCCGGCGTACGCCATGGACAGCGTGGCCGAGCCGCCGCCAGCCTTGGCTTTCACCACCTGCGAATGGTATTAAACAAAATAAACATTTATGTCAATCAAAATTACTATTTAAAAGCAATACATGGCTGGTACTGTCTATGGATATCTGTAATCATCCCTAGTCATCATCATCAACCCATTACTGTCCCACTGCTGGGTATGGGTCTCCTCTTAAAATGAAAAGGATAGGATAGGACTAATGCCTAGCCCACCGCGCTGGGCAAGTGCGAATTGGTAGATTCCACATGCCTTTGAAAACTTTTTTTCTCAGGTACATAGGTTTCCTAACGATGTTTTCCTTCACCGTTTAAGCAGGTGATAATTAATTTCTAATACGCATAACTTTCGAAGAATCAAGAAGTGCGTGCCTGGGATTTGAACTTCGGATCCCTCGAGCGCGAGAATGAGTTTCTTAACCACTATGTTATGATACCTAGAAATGATTGGAATTCTTACTCCAGTTCGGTATGATTGTCATCTTTGAGTACTAAGTCATATTCTCTATAAGTATATTTTACTGATCAAGGAATAATACTGTTGTATTAATATTGTTTTTATGGGTAATAAATTTAGAACACCATATTATAAGTAGTTTTTTATCATACAAAGATGTCATCTTTAAAACTCGACCGCAAGCAAGTTTAATCATAAACACTTTGCCCGCGGCTTCGCCCGCTTTTATAAGAAAATACTATGACATACTAACATACATAAAACTGAAAAATTCAAACCTCCATTGGAATACCAGTGGCGCCATCTGGCGAAAATTGGTCGTACCAACTCTGAAACTTTCGTGGGCTCATTGACAAAAACTTTGCTAAAGATCATCACTTGATCAAATGCAAAGTTTACGATTCAATCCTTACTAATATCGATTAAAATAATCGATTTTCCGGTCCTAAAGATCGATTCTCCGATTAATCGATCTTAGATCGCTAGCCCTAGTTTCCGTGGGATATCCGGGATAAAAACTATCCTATGTCCTTTCTCGGGTCTCAGACTATCTTTGTACAAAATTTCATTAAAATCGGTTCAGTGGTTTAGGCGTGAAGAAAAGACAACCAGATAGACAGACAGACAGAGTTACTTTTGGATTTATAATATTAGTAAGGATTAATAAAATCTATTTTACAAACCTATAACAGTCAATTGCTAACAATTTCAACCATCAACGATACTAACCTCAGTACCGGCCTCCTGTATCCTCTCCGTGAGTGCCTTAATCTTGGCTTGGTCGGTGAGCTTGACGGCCGGCTGGCTCTGGCTGAGCAGCGGGATGATGGTGACGCCGGAGTGGCCGCCGATCACGGGGATGGTGACGGAGCGCGGGTCCACGCCGTTGATCTCGCCGATGAAGGCCGCCGCTCGCACCACGTCCAGCGTGGTCACGCCCAACACGCGCTTCGGGTCGTATACACCGGCCTGGGGATGGTGAGGATATATTTAATGTTTAATACTATTTATTTATAATAATATAGGTTACTTCATATTTGAGCATCGTCAGCAATGCAAAACATAAAATGTTTAGAATCTAGACTTGATTTGAAGGTATTACGAGTCATGGTTACTGGTTACTGAGCAGTGGTGGACTACGCTCGCCGGAGGCCCAGGGCGAAAAATTTAATGAGGCCACTTGTCTAAGTAGTTGATCTAATCATTTGATCTAAAACATTAGGAAACCCCCTAGGACCGGGGCGGACCGCCCCCGCCCCCTTCCCTTAATCCGTCAGTGTAACCGAGTTCCTCATCCTGCATTAAATGGTGGGTTTTGTAGAATTAAAAAAAAATTGGTAGATATTCACCCCTCTGAGGATATACCTGGACATAGAAGGTATTCTAGAGACATGAATTTCAAGCGCAAACAAAATTATCATGCTTTCCGTGCATATGTGGTCCAAAATAGGATTGGAAACCTGCCAAAGTTGGTCAATTGCATGGCAACTCGCAATGACCAAGGTGCATTGTTTCACATTAGTGGAAACCAGAATACTAATGCAGTAATAAGGCAATGCCGGTGCCGAAGTCAAATGATGGAGGATTGTGGTGACCATTCCTTTTGTTGTACTACATACTGTAGGTGGTATGTGGATAAAATTGTAGGTAGACACCACATATTTTGCTTTACATTTGCATTTAATAAGTACGTGATAAAATTTGCATATTCGAGTAATTTGATATTTTATTATTAGCGTCGCATGTATCTACACCAACATAACTGAACATCGAATTTGACCTCAATACATGGCATAAAGATATACAACTGATTAATAATTATAATTATTATGTCTAATAATAGGAGGGCAAGTGCTGCATCTCTTGCAACCCTATTTTATGTTCCACTGTTGGGATCTGGTCACATCCATGCTGGGCAAATTCTGATTTAAGGTGCGAATGAATGGGTATTAAATCATCATCCATCAAGTAGTTAAAAAAGTAGTAAAAATGTCCGTGGCAGTAACCACTTACTACTACAATCTACATCTATCTATACTATAAAGGTGTGGTAGAACCTTTTGTGGTTCGACCCCGGCGGCACCACCGCCACACCTATTTCTCCCTAATATCAGCAGTGTTCTAGTTTGAAGGGTAGCACCTTAGTCCTCAGGGGTAACGGCGCATCTGTGGCCGACCTCCAATTCGAATACCTAATCTTATCTGGAGTCGATGTACAAATGTCCATGGGCGGCAGTAACCACTTACCAACAGTATTATCAGGTCGACTGCATGCTCGTCTGCTACTCCATATTATAAAAAAAAATCTACAATCAACTACACATAGAACCGGAGTTCCATCTGGAGACAGTCACGATGTGTTTCTACTTCTGAGGACTTAGATAGTCGTCTCATATATAAATCAGCATCCTCACCGTTCCACCGTAACTCATAATATATAAACCATTTAGTTTGCGTTAAATAAGGGTACCGTATACTCCTGGTTGAACCATACTCGATTTACCATTTAAATGTTATGCGCGCTGCGCTCTATCATAATACTACGGTAACAATATTTTTTGGCTAGAAGCAAATAAATTAGACTAGACTAATCATGTGACATTTTCTTTTACAAAAACTAGTCAGTTTAGAACGATTGCCAACAAGTACTAAAATACCGGCTCGACACGTGATAGCAAAGTGAAACAGTAATGACTTCAATGTATAAAAACACCCTGTAATTATATCACTATTGACAAATGTGCAGACTGTATATAAAATCTGTCAATAAATGTCTGAACTGAGAATAGTTCAGACATTCATGGATATACATTGATGGATTATAGACATTTATGGACATAGAAGAGATATGGCCATATTGGTAGACATTTATGAACCATACAAATAGAATCATAAATAATACAATAATAAGTTATTTATTTATAGAATGTTACTTTTTAGAATTAAAGTGAAAAATGGACAAGTTTCAAAGAGTTATTATTTTAACTTATACTTACTCACGAAATAAGGAAATTGTTACTTTTTTTCTATGATTCATACATCCTGGAAACCAGAACACCGTTACCATTACGGCACTCACCTTCTTCAAGACCTCGGAAGCGATGGGCACCATCGAGTTGACGGGGTTGGTGATGATGGCGACGATGGCCTTGGGGGCGCTCTGGGCCACCGTGGCGGCGAGGTCGCGCACGATGGACGCGTTGGTGTTGAACAGGTCGTCGCGGGTCATGCCCGGCTTGCGGGGCACGCCCGCCGGGATCACCACAACATCCGCATCTGAACAGTGGTTGGTGTTCAAATTTGATGGAAGAGGTGATGGTTTGGACTATGTATGGAGGTAGTGGTATTGGTCGAATCAGGTTCTTGTTTTTGAGTCTAAGGTTCATATCCCAGGTACATTTAAGTTATGTTCTATAAGTTACATTATCATAGTGACTATAATAGTAGGGATGAAAAAGATTATGAGCACATCTGTGCCCAAGAGTTCAATTCTCAAAGATGTGTGAAGACTACCAAACTGTCCTTGGCTAGTGAAATGGACTAGGCTTTCTTATTCTAAGCTAATTCTTAATTCTTAACTTTATTTTGATTTGCTACTTAAATATTATATACAAAAATATATTTTCTGATTAATGAAATAGCTCATTATACTATTGCTACCTAATACTACAAATAAAATATATTATTAGTAGGTATAAAGGGAAAAATGTGAATTATCTAAACATTAAGGAAATATTGCCTTATCTCACCTGACTCATTAATTAATAATTATTCCGAAGAGTTAATTTAACAAGATACCTATTTAAGATTACATTTAAGATAAAGTCAACATGACTTTATTATTTAGTAGTAATTATTTACATTACACTGACATACAAAGTAGCATTACTATCTTGTGATGATTAGGTATACTGTTTATCAATGAAATAAGATGAATTTGGTATTTGTTACATTTTTATTCTTTCATGGTTATTTTTTTTTTTTTTTTTTTATAATATAAGAGTAGCAGACGAGCATGCAGTCCACCTGATGGTAAGTGGCTACTGCCGCCCATGGACATCTGTAATCAACCCCAGATAGGATTAGGTATTCCTACCTGAGGTCGGCCACAGATGCGCCGCTACCCCTGAGGAGTAAGCTGGAACGCCTCGGAAAAGTCTGTCTCCCTTACCACACCCATCAAAACGGAACACAGCAGCGCTTAACACTGCTGTTATTAGGCAGAAATAGGTGTGGTGGTGGTGCCGCCGGAGTCGAACCACAAAGGGTTCTACCACCTTCAATGGTTATTATGGGTTATTATGTTTCTCAAATAAACATAGTAGTCTGTTTAGCTTTCATAGTTTAAGTAATCAAAGGGCTGTAATATATATCACATATTATGTTATAAAATACTATGCAAAACTATATCAGAATATTTTATTTTATGTTTATAGATAGTGATAATTATATTTACTTATATACTTAGAGCTTAGTACGGAAAGAACATATGCATTCCTAGGATTGTAAACCTTGACTTTCAGAGTAGAGATTTGTTATATCAACAGATTACTAGCTTCATTATAATTATGAGTGTACACGAGGGGAAATGTGTGTAGTTTTATTTGCGCCCCTATGACGATACATATTTTCCTTTTCACATTCGGTCCTAGAGCAGAGAAGAATACAATAAAACTTTGCCTCTAACAACCATCCAATGTTGAATAAAAATAATATTGTTTTTTAAAACTAAAATCATTGTTATATGTTAATAAAATGAATAATTTCTAACATTATTATTAGAGATTTGCACTATGTTAAATACAGTTTGTACAATTTACCACTTATAGGGTAGTTATGACAGACAACCTTACAAAATTATGATTATCATAAGTGCTGCTGCCACATGCACACAAAAGTGGGTCAGACTATATTTGTATGTGAAAGAATATGTGTGGTTTCATTAATATTATAAAAATAAAATATAATTCTTGGCAAAGCAATCCTAAGGTTAAGTAAACTATAAACATGTGTAGATTGTTATCGAATTACATCATGAGCGTAACATATCATTAATTAATTGACATACTAATACAACTTGAAAACTTTGCACGTGTAACAATAGCACAAGACAATAATTATACAAAATTTAGGAATTTTAATGGGTTGGTACAAGAAAATATTTTTTTACTAAAATGTAGTAACACACTTTATAATAGTTAAAGTTTTTTAAAACAAAAAATAATATATTCAATGACTCAAAATTGTCAATGATTTAACATAGTTTTGACTAAGCTGGGGCTTTGTATAAGCTATCTTTTATTAACGAAAAGTATATGTGAATATATCTGTAATATTTTATAAAAATTAGTGGATATATCTCCTTACAGTCAAAATACTTTGTACTTGACCGTAAAACAAGGTTAGAGTAACCTTGACAACGAATACTTATAGACATAGGTTACAAAAATATGAATGATTATGTAACTGAGTTCCAACAACAGATCTACAAGGTTATACGGATTTAGTATGGCTTGATTTAACTACACATACCTTTAATAGCAGCTTGAAGCTCCTCAGGTCCCTTGTGGCCAGTGACCTTGGCTGGAGTGTCCATGTGGGAGAGGTCCACGGCCACGCCAGGGGTTACCGGCGCGATATCGTACAGAGCCAGCCGGGTCACCAGTGGGTTCTGCTTGAGCAGCAGCGCCAGGGGCTGGCCGATACCACCTGAGGCTCCAGCCACCACGACTTTGAAGTTTTTCTATAAAAAAAGCCATAATCACCCACCATTGTTATTCACAAGATAATTGACGTGGTTAAAGACGATGAATTAACAAGTTAGAATAAGGAAAATGAAGGTATTTGGTGTAATATAGCTTCAAGAATTACCTGTGATGATGTCGAGAAATTCTTAGCTCCATTTTGGACTGCGACTGTGGCAACGGGTTTCAATGTGCGCGAGAACATCTTTTCGTTATATTTGGAATGGAGTTTTTAATTATTAACTATTGAACTAAACAGGCGCAACTTCCACCTGACCCGAGCGACCTTTCGAAGATAACTAGTAGTGATGTGCCGAGACGATGTGTCGGATGTGATGTAATATATATCGTCAGTATCGTCACGACACGTCACAAGTCACAACAGTTGACACTGATAAGGGAGTTATTTGAACGATTTTAAATCAGGAAATTGTATTTGTATAGTATTTATCGAAATACTGGTCTAAATAAGTGTCTAAATACTTGCCGACCAAGTAAGTGGATTCAAACAAAAGAAAAAAAAATATTAATCTTTGCATCATTATTTCAATATTGACTTGAATCAGCTGGAATGTCGGTTTAGATTATGTTACGCAGGTGCTTCACGTAGACATTGTTTCCGGTTGTATGAATAAATAGGAAAGTTTAAGATATTTGTTGGTTTGTTTTAGATATTTCGATTATTATAAGAATGACAACAGGTTTTTTATTTCTTATTTAAGTATCAACGCATCTTAATAACGCAAGGAAGTCTTAGTCTTCGACGATTTTAACCGATACTCGATATCTGACTATCGAGTATCGATATCGAGACAATACATTCGGGTACAAAGTTCAGTTCGGCTTAAAATACCGTATTCCACCCCTAAGGCCTAATTTAAAACTATTAAATAGGCGTACAACAAAACGTCAATGTCGAGTTTGACAACTGACAAAAATATAAACACGAAAAATAAAGATTTTCTATTTAATATTGGACATTTAACTGTAATAGTAAATTACACAAATTATTAAACATGAACGTGATACAAGCAGTGAAGTTATATATAACCAAAATGACTGAAGAGAGTGGGCCGGGAATGAAAGTCATTTTAATGGATAAAGACACTGTAAGTTTATGAATGAAAGGTCTTTTTTATTAAATTGGAGTAGCAAATGAACATTCCGTGCACCTAATGATAAGACACTGCCGCCCCGGTCCTCTGTTATTAATATTAACAGGAATAAAGCCCTCAGCTCGGTCAAAGTTGGGTTGGCATCACTGACCGTTTTTGTACACAATTTTTTCATTATTACTAATGGACCTATGTAGAAATGTCTTTTATAAACAGGCAGGGACCTTACCCTTCAAAACCAGAACACAGTACTATTATAAGATAGCTTTAGTAGTGCCATTGTCGACTATGGAGAATTGTACCACCTTGATTTGGCAAATGTAAAAAGCTTTGCAACAGATTTATATCCATTAAAAACTTATGGTATTATTGTCTCTGGTTCATCATCAACATATTACTGTCCCGCTGCTGAGCATAGGTCTCCTATTAAGCCAGTGTTATAGCTCTGAGAAGTGTGAATTGGTATATAGAATTGGTATACTCCACACACTTAGAAAACATTTTTTTTCCAATGAATTCTTATGTGTGAAGATTTACTTGTTTTCATTCAACATTACATGTGATACTTAAGTTTCTAATACACACATACTTTGGAGAATAGTAAGGAAGATAAAAATAGAATTTGGCATTTGAACCTCAGACTCATCACTCGATAGAACAAGTCTTCACCACTAGGCTATCATTGCTTTATCTGTATAGGATATAACTTTCTCTGATATTTCCGGCTTAAGCGATGTGTGTATTAAAAATTAATTATCACTTGTTTTAATAGTGAATGAAAACATTGTGAGGAAACCTGCATACCTAAGAAATTAAAAAAAAAGTTTTTCAAAGGTATGTGAAGTCTACCAATTTACTCTTGCCCAGCGCGGTGGACTGTGGCCTAATCCTTCTCATTCTGAGAGGAGACCCATTCTCAGCAGTGGGACAGTAATGGGTTGATGATGATGATGATGATGATATTTCCAGACCAGCATAGTGAGCATGGTGTTCAGCCAATCGGAGATACTGCAAAAGGAGGTATACCTGTTTGAGAGGATAGACAACCAAGCCAAGTGGGACAGCCTGAAGCACATGAAGTGCATTGTGTTCATACGACCAACCTCAGAGAACATTGCTCTGCTGTCCAGGGAACTGAGGAGTCCAAAGTATGGTGTCTATTTTATATGTGAGTAAAAGTATTAAATTTTTTAGTTGTTTATATGTAAATTTGCCAGGACCTCCTAAAGTTCTTTGTCAGTTTATTTATGTATGGCTTGAAAATATTTTTTACCATTAAGATATGATGCTGACTATAAGATTTCAATGCTTAAGCAGGAACCTTGGAAATGGTACTAAGTGTTTTCACACCCTGTTGTCCTGTATCTGTGTAAATTTTTCTTAAAATAATTTTGTTCTGTCTTGTACTAGCATTTACATTTGGAAAGATAAAACTTATAGACAAAAGCATTAAATGGGTTATTGCATAATCATTCTTCAAGTTTAATTCCATCAATCCAAAATTCTTATAATTATAATGTTAGATTTCAGCAACGTAATATCGAAGGCGGACATCAAGACACTGGCTGAGTGTGATGAGCAGGAGGTGGTTAGGGAAGTGCAGGAGGTGTTTGCAGATTACTTGGCTGTTGACAGACATCTGTACTCTTTTAATATTGTTGGTTGCTTGCATGGTGAGTTGGTTAAAATTACATGGTTGTAAATTAATATTTAATCCATATCCATGAAAAAGGAGGTTTGTGGGTTTAGTTATGAAGGTGTTAATTAGTACTTAACTTATTTGTGTCTTGAAAGTCTAATATAACACTAGCGCCAAAGTGCTGACATAAGTCATAAGAACTGTAAAAGACTTTTACCTGACTAGGCACTTATAAGGGTGAGGTTAGTTTTTTCATGGGTGTCAAAATATCAAGTACCTATGTGATATTTATATTTCTAAATAGCAAATAAGATTAAATCTTACCTGAAATCTGGCACAGATTTAACACTGCTCATGAGGTCTATGTTAAAATGCCCAAGAAACTGATAAAGGGATACTATGATAAGGCAGAATGGGTGTAGTGTTGGTCTCATATTAGGCTATAGTGTTGGTGTCACACCTATGAAGGATTTATTTACCATTTAAAACATAGAATCTGTATCCTCAGGTCGTTCATGGAACCAGCAGCACCTCCAGCGCTGCTCTCAAGGCCTCGTAGCTCTATTACTCTCTCTTAAGCGTCGCGCGGTGGTCCGCTACGAGGCGGGGTCGGAGCCCTGCGCGCGGCTCGCGGAGCGCGTGCGGGACCTGCTCCGCCGGGAGACTGTGCTCGTTGATAATAATATACCGTACAACGGAGGAGCCCCACAACCCCAACTGTTGGTGCTGGATAGGAGAGATGATCCGGTCACGCCGCTGTTGAATCAGGTGGGTGTTAGGACAGAGTGGGTTAGAGGAAATGCCGCTGGTGGATCAGATAGGGTGTCTCAGAATGAAAATAAAATGCTGCTATTGAATCTACTAGGTGGTAAGTTAGTTCAAGCACTAACTTCAAGCAAATAGATTCAATTGCTTAAGCAAGGTATAACAAAAAACGAGAATGGAAAAAAAAGAAGTAAAGTGAAAAAGAAAGATAGAATTTTACAATAAAAAAAAATAATAAACCTACTACTATATGGTATATCGTAGAGCTGACGCTTGTGAACGGAATTTTCCATAAAAAAAAGGTTAAAGTTAAAAAAAAGCATAAAAAATGTCCGCATGTATCTCTATCTTAGAATTATAAAAACCTATATTTTTCTTGAATAATCCCTTTATACTACAAACGTTTTAAATAATAGTGTATTTTAATTTGACTTATAACATGTTAATTGTTCCAGTGGACGTACCAGGCGATGGTGCATGAGCTGCTGACCATCAACAACAACCGCGTGTCGCTGGAGGGCGTGGCCGACGTGCCCAAGGACTTCAAGGAGGTGGTGCTCAGCGCAGAGCAGGACGAGTTTTATGCTAAGGTCAGTTACGTTTACTGTTTTCTATATATTATTGAAGTTGATGTATTGGTTAATAAATTATACCTTATTAACCAATACATCAATTATGGTTTGTCGATATAGAGTTGTGTAGTTGACACCATTACTCAAACAATTCTGAGTTTGGTGTACAACAAATTTAGATTATTTCTGTTCTGAATTTGGATGCCTGTGTATTTTTCTGTAGCTATAGAACCTATTTCAGTCATATTTTTAATATTTTTTTTGGTCATAATAAAAATACTAGTATGTCGCTTAAGAGTAGATTATTATAAGACTTCTTCCAGAAGTCAGGAGAGATTCACATTCAGCATTTGTTGGGAACAGAACCTGTACTCGAATTTCGGCGAGATTGGTCAGACGATGAAGGCGCTGATGGAGGAGTTCCAGCGGAAAGCCAAGAGCCATCAGAAGGTCGACAGCATCGCCGACATGAAAAACTTTGTTGAACAGTATCCCTTATTCAAGGTAATATATGAGAATCTTTTGGTTGTCTAGAGATTGATAATGTAGATTTTTAAAAGCATCTGGTAAGACTTTGCCGTAATAAAGTTGCCTGTAAGGATTAAATTGAGGAAGAATTGAGAAAAAGTTATTGTATAATTTAGAGTAGAGTTTGCTTTTAAATAATCCTTCAAGAGGGTCTTAATTTACCATCTTTTATGAATTTAATTTGTTACTTTTCAGAAATAAGTTGAAAGGTTTTCCTGTAATGAAGTATTTCTTACCAAATGTATCAAACCAGAAGAGAGTAGCGCTACACCAATGTGTCTTATTACAGAGGGCTGTATCCTTTATTAAGTTGATCTTGTTTATTGTAGAAAATGTCAGGTACGGTGACGAAGCACATCACGGTGGTGGGCGAGCTGTCGGCGCGCGTGGCGGCGCAGCGCCTGCTGGAGGTGTCGGAGCTGGAGCAGGAGCTGGCCTGCCAGAGCGACCACGCCAAGCATCTGCAGGTCGGTGGACACTCATCCAAGAAAATTATAATATGACGAAGGTTGCAGTTATAACGTGTCGAACGATGAATGAATTGTATGGCGATTTTTGTTCGGGGTCTAGGTTTTTATACGTAAAGTACTTGGTGTCGGGAATTCTTGTGTGAGTATTGAAATCATTATAATATTAGTTAGAATGGATTTCGAGAGGGGCGTGGTGGGCAAACATATTCTACTATGCTATGTTAACATTCAAGTTACATCTCGAATTTATTCTTTTTAATTCAATAAGATAATAATATAAATTTTACTTCGAGTTTTAAATTTTTTAACGAGTTTAAAAGAAGAAGGTTTTTAAAGAAGCAGGTACTTGGTTTGGCTTTGTTTTATATGTTTGGCTGTATTTTTATTTAGTATATTTTTCACTTTTAGTAGTATTTCTTTCATTAATTTCCAACCACAATAAAAATAATCTTAAAACCTCTCTACATTACTTGTAAATTCAGTTTTCTTTCCACTATCCACTCTAGCACCTAAAATCGCTAATAGCGAACGAGTCAGTCCGCAACGAGGACGCGGCGAAGCTGGTGGCGCTGTACGCGCTGCGCTACGAGAAGCACGCGGGCAACGCGCTGCCTTCCCTAGTGGAGGCTCTCAAGGTCCGCGCGGGCGAGGCCGCGGCGCGCGCCGCCGTGCTGCTGCTGGAGTACGGCGGCGCGCACGCGAGGCAGAGCGATCTGTTCGGCCTCCAGGATGCGGTGAAGATTACTAAGCGGCTGTTTAAGGTTGGTGATGTTTGAAGTGGAATAATATAAGACAAGAGTTTGTCAGTGACAGTAGTAATGTTTATTTTTGCTATTTCATAAGGAACTGAATGCAGAGTTTTATTATTGTTTTTCTTATGACAGATTTATTTTTATTGATTTTAAAAATACACATTATATACACTTATACATTGCTGTATTGATTAAGAAAAGTCGAATAAAAATTACTAAAAACCATTTAAGTCTTTAACTGAAATAACACAATGTAGACGTGATTTTTTAGAACTTTCTCTTCGGAAATTTCAAGAACTCATTGACTTCCATTAAAGTATGCGCTCTCTTCAGTGAGGCTACAATAGTATTGTGATACCATAATATTGACGTGCATTAAATGTAAAATATCTAATTTTACAGGGTGTGAAAGGCGTAGAGAACATTTACACCCAACACACGCCGCTCCTCAAGGACACTCTAGAAGACCTGATCAAGGGAAAGCTCCGTGAGAACCTGTACCCCACTCTCGGAGACGACCTCAATGGCCAGCGGAGGCCTCAGGACATCATCGTGTTCATGGTGGGCGGGACCACGTATGAGGAGGCTCTATGCGTGCATCAGCTGAACCAGGCCTACCCTGGAGTCAGGATTATCTTGGGTGGCACCACCATACACAACTCCGCGTCCTTTATGGAAGAAGTGAAGAGTGCGATGGCAGGGCTGCATAGGATCCATACGAGGCATATTCGTAATGTTTAAAAGATTCAAGGGTTACAAGGTCTGAGATTAGGGACTTTATTAAAGATTTCATTGCGGCAATAGTCTCATTTAAATCCATTACATGCCCAGCGTCCTGTGCTACTTCTGACTCCAAAAGTAACGTGCCAATGAGTATTCGACAAAGTTTTCAGATATTAAACTTTATTTAACACTTACCTTTGGCGACTTCTTGCAGCTGGTCGAGATAAGGCACA
Source organism: Epargyreus clarus clarus (assembly GCA_014595695.2). Taxonomy (NCBI): domain Eukaryota; kingdom Metazoa; phylum Arthropoda; class Insecta; order Lepidoptera; family Hesperiidae; genus Epargyreus; species Epargyreus clarus. The sequence continues at coordinate 414,544 of JACTTY020000024.1, forward strand.
CCATTTTTGCGCACGGACGGTCCCCGGGGGTTGATCGTGTAGCCCGGCGGGACTTCCAAAATTCATAGATTTTCTTAATATTCATTTGCCACTGTTGCAATGAAAATCTGTCGCTGTCCAATCACCATTCCGATATCTGACTGACGTCGGTTAAGACTAGTCCTTTTTATATTTAACGAACTAGAAATTTTAGAGTAAAGATTCCTCTTAATTAAACTATCTATTTGTTACTTCCATTAAATCGTCACCTAGGACTAATGTTGCTTTTTTTAGTGTGCCGAACAAATCCATGAGAAATAATTTTATAGTTATTTATAATTTTTCTTTTTCACTTTTCATTTTTCTCATCTAATTGTATGCTAATAATATTATGTACAGTGGTTCATATGTTAACAGTTAAGCAATGTAATGAATTAAAATTATTTTAAAAGAGCTAGATTTTTATTTAAATTATAAATAAATTATTGGAAATACAGGCATTTATTGTAAAGAAAATATCTTACGAAACTTTCTCATACTAGTACGTAAGTTAAATTTTAATTTAATATTGTTGTTTGACTTTATAACACTAATAATATCGAGAAATTAAGACATTGCAATATAAAACGGGTACTCACGATACACTGTTTTTAATTTCTTTATTACCGATATTTCGACCTAGTTGCACGGATCGTGGTCGCGGCGGAACTGCGGTGGCGGGAGAAGCAGTTGACAAGTACTAGTAGTAGATTATCTATCTACCCTACGTTATAAAAGAAATTAAAACCGTGCATTGTAAGTAATTGTACATCCATTACATGTAATTGTTTCTATCGGTGTGTAAGTTGTCTCCTTGAGGCATTCAATTCGCGATTTATTTGTGGGTGATATGTATATTTTTTTGCTGTTAAGTGTACATTATTTTTAGGTTATTATGAAAATTTTATTTACGTTACTTAATTTATGGTAAATGTATGCTTTTGTACTGAGATGTGTAAAGTATGTGTAAATGTAATAATAATATATAAAAATATTATTAAACAATAAAAGTATTTCATTTACCATCCTGAATAATTGTATAAATCTAGAATAAGATTTTTCTATTACCAATATATAGAATTAAACTTTTACCTTGAAGTAACTGTTAAACTATGTCAATTTCTATCGAATTTAATTGTATTTTACTGTGATTGTTTATTAGTTGGGGGTTACAGTTAGGTTACCTAATTAAAAACCAGGAGAGGACAGCAACCAACAAAAAAAAAACACAAAAATTGTTGTGTTCAAAACACATTTTTTATCGTTTTTATTGAAAAATAACGCAGATGTACGCGCATCAACAGTACAGAAACGGTGCCTCGCTGTCGCGGCGACACGCATCGTCATTCAATGGAAACTATTACAAGCCGATGGTTAAGCAAACACTCGCGACTCCAGCCAACCTCAGTCTTAAGATAAAATGTCTCTCCGACCCGCGGGGAACGCCGATGCCACATTACACAATTGGCAATTATAAAAATACAAAAATATCCAACTGCTGTATACGAAATACCAATAAATACGGTAAATTAATTCATTGTACAGTCAATAAAATTCATCATGTTTTAATTACATACCAAATGTTATTGTGTGCTAGTTTGAATTAAAACTCCTATTGCATTGCGACAGGATTCGAACCGGGATCTTCTGATTCGTACTTAGATAAAACACAGCAATCTCATAGGACTTATTCAAATTATTTGTTCTGTTCACTCAGAATTATATTTAAATGTAATTATTAAAAATACCCTCATTTTACGCAGTCGGATAAAACAATGTTGCGTCGTTAAATCCACGCAGGTCGGCACAGACGATGTTGACTAAGGCCGACAATCCACCACGGCGAATCCCAACCTTACCTTACAAATGTTACAAAATTCATTGGCTGGTTTAGTATCGGCCACCGTAGTGAGTTGCCACCCTTACCGCCACAATGGCGACACATATCTATAAGGCATATTATACACACATAGCGACGACGCGGCCACGGTCCATCCGTCTAGTGGTTTACATTACGTACTTATAATGTAAAGGTTTAATATGTTTAGTCAAAAATATGTTTCTCACGGGCCGTCGCCGCGTCGCCCACGGTACAGTCCACTTACATATCTCTCCCACAGTACAGTCAGATGACAATACATATATTTACATTCGCAAATAAAAGTGCCATATTTCAGGTACAAAACAAATTAATTATCGACGGAAATTCGACATTTCCGTATGTTTGCAAACGATATTGCGAAGCGGAAAGGGGTTGTGATTACAACAAATTTTCACAATTTTGCATCATAAATAGCCCTCGAATATATAAAAATAAAAACAAATGTTAGCTTTTAAACGAAAAACAGCATATTACATTTTACAAAACAAAAACACGAGGACATTTTCCGTTACTGTTTTTCTCGTCTGTTTTTGATGTTATTTTTACAATTGAATCGTTTTTGACAAGCGATTTCTAACACTTATGATAATATCATGGTTCTTTATCGGCGGGAAAGGCAGGAAAAACACACGTTTTAAAAATTATAATAAATAAATGAATAATTAGCATTTCTTATTTTTTTCATTTGATAACTTCCAAAATATTTAAAACGTTTGACATAAAATAAATAATCTATTATTTATTTTTGATACAAATAATACATTCAAATAAAGTCACATGTGTCCACATATTGTGACATGTCCTAAAGACATGTGTTCGTTCCCACCGATTCCCACTGGATCCAAACTTACTATCATTTATGGGTATAACCGCCTTCGTATGTACAACCTAAAATACATAATATTTAGGCATCGTAAAATAACAATATGGACAAAACTTAATATTGTCTAGAGCGGTCATGTCATTACGGTCAACAGTTTATATATCAATTTACAATATACACTGTTTATGTGTACATATGTACGAATCAACATAGTTCGGAAAACAACGGTACGTACATTACAATTTAACAGCAACTTTAGTAATACATATTACTTTTAACGACACAATTTTTAAGAAATATAACTGTTTTAATTATATTTGGTAAATAAAAAAAGATTTTGAAAATAATTCATAGACAAATATCTCGAAAATGAAATGAAAATTCTCTATATAATACTTTGAAAGATATATTTTAAAAAATATTACTAAAGTTGCTAGTTATAAACAAATAAGACACTGTCGTAAATTTTCAAATTATTTCTCGAGGCAGGGCAACACTGAAGCATATTGATTTTATATATCATGTGAATATACAGAAATATATAGCTCACGATAAACTTAAAACCTAGGCTTTAGGTTTCATTTGTTGACCTTGAATTTAATATACTAGATAAAAATAGATCTGTCGACTAGAAATACACTTTGGAAGTAGTATGATGACTTTTTATATATAATTTGATAAAAAGAAATATACATTAAAGATTTGTATTGTAATTTAACAAGAGTATATAGTATAATGACTCTTCTGGAATCTTATTGTGATTTCTGGCGGCATTTTGGTTTTTTATTGCATCAAGTAATAGGTATTAAAAGTATGGGCGTACTGAAACTACTTATTCAATATCCAAAATTGATGTTATAATTAAAAAATGGTAGTATTAGAATAAGAGCTATACTGTAATAACGTATATGCTAAAGACCGTTGAAACTGTTATAAATAATATACAAAAAACATAGATATAATGTTATGTAGATATATAAAATCAACAGCTGGTCCGCCGGCCTCGGAAACAAACCGGATCGACAATAATCCTGCTGCATATAAAAATTTCAAGATCCACAACCGTTCGTTTGATTCGACAAAAGGAACTTCGCGATATACGTGATAGACAAAATCTTAACAAACTTTAAGATTTCATTTTAAAAAAATCTACTAAAACATCCTTTAGGGGGGTGTACCCCCCTCCCATCCATCCATCCATCCATCCGCTCACTACGAAAACAAACAAACAAAAAGAGCGTTGCGACACGCGAAATCATATCGATATAATAATCAGTTATATCATTATCAATTAAACAGCGCACAACAAACAACAGGCGCACATAGATTACATCACACACGTCTCACCAACAAACACGTACGCGTCACGATAAAATTTCAAAAAGAAATAAAAAAAAAAAACAATATTGGAAATCAAAGAACGAAAGAATAAAAGAATGAAAAGAACAATAATAATTAATTAATAATAGTTTTTTAATACACACGACCGACACTACGTTCTCGAATTAGGTTTCACGAACGTATTACCAGTCTTAGGCCCTTTCCTATATAATATTTTTTTGTGATTTTCTTTTAATTGAACGTTTTTAGTACATCACAAATTATATAGACGAATAGAAGCCGTTCTGACGGGAAAGGACACACTGATGTATACTCCCATCTATATATATTCCCTATGTACATATTTACAGCTACCTTACAAACTATCCACGTACTTAGGAAAAGAGTTTTATACAATTTTAGATTTATTTTTCACGCGTTCATTGCAATTGTATATTCAGTATATTAAATTTGTCGCTATTTTTTTGTGATAAAATGGTATGTCTTTTATTAAGGTTTCGTCCAAACCTGTACGAGTGGTAGCGGATTGATATACATCTTACATCGTCAATTGGGAATAAATTAATGTTGCTATCCGCTTTTGGCGAACGTCTATGGTTTGGACGACCTTTTATAAATATGAGCGTATATAATATCATATAATGTTATATTGTCATTGAGTCGTAAACTTGATTCTACGATCACATGGAGTACACTTTGATATCACGTGCGGTGATACTCAATCACCCATAGTTCAATATTATTTAAAGACGATTCAGACTTTACGAAGCGCTAAATTGAATACTACTTTTAATATATTTTTTTCATCTATTATGAATATGTTAAAAGATAAATCAATATATCTATAAATATCTATATTTTCTGCAATATTTTCTCCATTAGCGGTCCACGAAAGCTAAAATATGTCGGCAAAATATTTTTTATTCGGGATAAAGTTATTTAATAGAATTCGTTTTGAAATATTATTGAATTAATTAGCAGGGGCGTTAAGATAAATAACCGACTAACATCGAGTGATGAATGATGTTTTTTTACTGTACATACAATTCGATTAGATTCCGTCAAGTCTGAACCGCCCTTAACCGTGGTCTGAACCGGCGTTTTTCTTTAAAACGGGTCCCGGGAAACCCTTTTCGTTTTACATTCTCGCGTGAATAAATTAAATCTTCAATTCCCCTATCGTGTGTTCACCGACCTCATGGACAATTGCCTCGAATGATAAGGGTGAGGTCGGGCCACCTGCGCCTTTCAGTCGGAATGGTTGGCTAAAATACAGTTAGAAAATAGCGTAACTAATTTAGTATAGAACAAACATGTTTAATGTTTAAAATGTTAAATATTGAAAACTATATTGATTATGTAATAATTGAAGCAACACGAAAATATGTCAGAACTATCATAAAATATATAAATACTATCAGTTGTATTTCTAAAATGACTCACCAAAGCTTTGCTTATTAAAAACGGACAACAAAAAACTACTTTAATTTATTTTAGTTGCATCGTTAGATCCTTTGATTATCCTATGATTGAGTTAGAATTAGCTACAATCTGAATCTGGCATGATCGATGTAGACCACGCTCCTTGTCTCTTGCCTCCCATTATGTCATTACCACGCCTACAACCTCACTGAACCTTCAACTAGTAAATCCCGACCGAAGTGCAAGTGGTCCGACGCCACCCTCGATGTGAATAGAGTCCACATTTGGCGCTACCCAGGGAGCACCGCGAGGAGGTCATGGACTGAGCCCCCCTTGATTCGAACACAAGCATACATACATAAAATCGACAATTTAAATCGTACATACGCCTCTAGAGCGAGACATCAAATATCCGATATTGCGATTCAGTGAAATCACTGAAACACATATTGGCCATCATCGATGAGTGAAAGGGATAGATATAATCTCTTTATGAGCAATATCAGCGTATATATAATTTAAATCTATAAATTAAATCAATTAAATATAATCTGGCACCGTTGGAGGGTTCCCTGCAAGGTACCAGATGAGTGGACTATGCGGTTTTTGTATTTATTTACATAACACAGGTATTGAGGATTTCAATCGCCTTTTTAAAAGGCGTTTTAATGTGCATGAATTAATAGTAATTCTGGAGATCTTTACCCTACAATTAAATATAGAAAGTAAAAAATAATAGTTTTATACCAAAATGGTGGATCAATGACAAAAAAAGTAAAAATGCCATTTTTGTTATAAGCTGTCATTCGACACTGTTTTGTCAATGTTTTTAGATTAAAAAATATTATTTTACTTCATAAACAAAAAACTGTAGTTAAATTCGATTTATAATATAACTTAATAAAACCCAGTGGCGAGAAGATACTCGTGCCCAGCAGTGGGATATTGAAACGGTTGCAGCCATGACATCCAATAAAACCCCAATACTCATATTACATAAATACTAAAACCGCCAAAAAGAAATAAAATGGGAGCATGACCCCCCGTTTTTGCCATATTGGCCATCAAGTTTCGCCATATTGGCAGTAAAGTTACGCCATTTTGGCCACAAGTTACATATTCACACACAACGCACTTCGCAAATACGAGTATGTATAAAACTTTGAAATATCCGTTCTATCTTGATCTATATATCTATGTAATGAGGGTTGATAGAAATATACATTTATATGTGATTTTACTCATTCAGAATTTATTTCTTGCTAAAGTATGTCATGATCTTAACGCGAAAGACATTTTTGCTAATTAATAAAGATAATTAATCAAACGTTTCTCTATTGTAGCGTCTAAAGTCCCTGATAGGCAATATATACGCATTTCATGTTTAGTTTTTCACATGACTGGGATCGAACACAAATCTTTCACCAATTCATAGTGATGACTATTGTAATATCAAGATTTGATCACACCTTTGATATATTTATATATATATATATATATATGTGTATATATATATATATATATATATATATTAACAAAAACATTCACTCAATTTTTAGTGTTGCCAACTTAAGGGTGTTCCCACAAAATTGAGAAAGAAATTAGAGGTGTTTTAGGGTGCACAAATATATCGACTAAGGAAAATAACAAAATGGGATTTTAGATTATGATCAACGAGAAGCTTATAGAGTACCAATTGGCCCTTAATAACTGCCCCTAAAGCGAAATAATTTCGATAGCTCGTACATACTCCACAGGCACGCATTATTCTCCCCATTCTGTGTCTGTTAGCTTCAATAATACATACTTTCCGATGACGCTTAGGCCTATATAGTACGATCAGAACATCAATCAGAATACGATCCGCTCGTTCACGATTTATAACCAACGAAACAAATTCCGAATGAGTAAAACCACTAGCTTAGATATCCGAAAACACCCTTACAATAGAGCGTTTTATATAATTAATGTATCGTCACTATATTCTTAATCCTTGTGACTTTTATAGGACCTCAAAATATCAATTTACATAATAATATATATCATATATATATTTATAATTTATATACAGTTAACACATCTTTAAAGATATAAGAAGTAGGTAAAAATTTTAGATTTTTTTTGTAGATTTTGAGTTTTATATCTTTTGATAGTCTACAATAAATATACATAGTTGAAAACAGGTCTACCCGCGACCATGAAAAGTAAATTCCCAAAAAAACCGAGTACCGAGGAAAGAAATACATAATTTATATTATATTTACTCCTATAAATGCTAAATCGTTTAAATCTCAAAAGGATTCGATAGTTTCATTAATACAATATTCACGTAGTCGTAGTAATCTATACGTATGGGTTCAACACAAGAGAAATTAATTGTGCAAAGTGGCAATGGAGTTGAGACCTTCCGCCGTTGTCGCGGGAACGCACGTCGACTGCCGTTACGAGCTGCGTACCGTTAATTACACCGTAGGAAACAAAAAGCAACAATATAATACAAACATTTTAACTTACTTAACGTATTCATACGTTCCGCGGACAACGACGAAGGGTTCGTTGAGAGATGATCTTAAAAGTCGCGCGCCGACGGCCGGCGGATGTGAGGGTGACTCGCAACACGAAGAGGGTAGATGCTCACACCACCGACACGCCGGCATCACTACACTACACCTACTACATCCTCTTTATTGTCAAACCTATGAATCTACTCGCGGCAAACGCGCACTGGTTTTCGAAAAGGTAGCACAACATCTTTTAGGCAGTAATCGTACAAAATATCAATAAATATACATAGATATATATACATATATGAATAACATCGTAGCTTTAAGGGTAGCTCGTAGACTAATCGACGAAGGAAACGCACGCACGTTCATAATAATAAAAAAAGAAACAAAACATCAACAAACAAACATTCCACAAACCGAAGCGAATTGGAACTAACGAACGAACGAACAAACGAATGAACGAACGCACGCAATTATCGTAGAAAAGTATAAAAAAAAAAAACAAAAAAACGTTTACACTATTTTTATATATATAATATATAAAAGTAGATCGCGAAATCGTCGGTTCTCTAGTGTATTATAATTATATATTATCTAATTGACACATGAATTTTTCGCGTCGAAACGTAAGTTAATAGAGAACGAATGGTTTTAACGTAAACTAACGTAACGTAGCACTAAATAAATACAACGCGCGTCACGCGGCGCCGCGCGGGAACAAGATGACGGCCGGCACACAGGCTGCTCAGGGCATACATACATGCATACATTTGCACATATTTGTTATACAAATATAACAATAATACCTAGACTATGCATGCATGCATTATACATGCATCGGCATACAACTTCATTATGTGAAATATAACAATAATAGGGAAGTACTGTAAATTATTTGATCGTGGAAAACAGGTGTAAAATCTCACATTCGTGAGATCTGACTAAAGTTCAAATTGCTATTAAAATAAACTTTTAAGTAATAGTAATGACTAATTGTATAAGTATAAGAATTGTAATTGTATAAGAAAGGCTGAAAAATATATAACATTTTTTAGGCAGTTTCAAACTTATTCATTTTAACAATTTTGCATTAATGTTGCAATGTTCAAATATTAATATGATACGATTGAACATTTGATAACCATATTATATAAAAAAAGGAATATTGATTAAGGACAGTGCATATAACTCCCAGTGCCCAGCATTGGAGTAAGCAAGTCGCAGCTCTCAAACATTTAAGCGAAGCCTATGACGTCATAACACCGAACCAAACAGCCTGCGAGCCGACCAGCTATAATAGAGAAAATTATCTACTTATTTTACACAATCTACCGCCGGGCGATATCGCTTCGTTGTGGCCGAGCGATAGAGATACAACCACGAACACACACTCAGACAAACAAACGAAAAAGTATTCTTACATACATAGAATGCTTTTTATCTCGTACCCCGCCGTGCTAAACGATCGATATATGCCGATAACAATTATATTACAATAATCATAATATATATCACTAAAAACACATTTCTACCTGGCAATAAATTTTACGTCGGCAACAGAAAATCAATCGGCCAAAGGACTAGCATCCAAATTACAACTACAAAAAAATTCGAAGCGTTCAATTGTCTTTTCATTCGTTCTGACGTGGACGCCAGTGTATTGGCCATATTAATTTCATGTTGCAATACAAGATACAAAATATCCACAATGAAAATTTTTATTACACCGATATATATCCAATTAAGACACAATTTTTATATTTATTGCATCGACCGCGACAACCCCAAGGGTTAATTACTAACCTTTAGAATTTCTCTTAATTAATTTTCACAACAATATAGAAATGAAATGCCAGCAAATGTGATGCTTACATGACAAACATATTTAAAAACGATAGAACTTGAATTTAAAACGACCATAATTTAAAGATTTGATTCAATATTAAAAAAGGATAGTATTTGTTAATTATAATAATATTATATTTATTATTATATAATTTCATCCTTAATGACGTTCATTATAAGAGCTAAAATACCATCCAACCGATGTCTACATACGCGATAAAACCTCTCTCACCTCTTGTATATTAAAATGTCCTATATTATTTTTTCAATAAATAAATATATATTCCACTTGCCAATCCCATCGCCTGTAGCGACTCACTACGTGTAATTTTGTGTATTAAAATGCGAAAATTACTTAACTGTCGTTGTGTTAGTTAAGTAGAATGCTCTCGTATTATTTATGTACACAATAAAACAGATTATATATATTTTTACATAGATTATAAGTCATAACTTTTTTAACGTTACCATTACCATCCAAGTTCTATCGTTTTCAAATCCCATCTTAATTAATATAAATCACACTTTTAGTCTTTTTAAAACTAAATGGGTATATCTCCAATAAATATTAATTAACAAAAATATTTGGATATATTCATATTCCCAGAATTGTAAGGCTATTTTTTAAGTTAGAAATCATTATTTTAAAGTATTGAAATATTGAGAGATGTAATAAGAACAAAATTGTTGAATACACTGGGATAGGGAATATCATTGGAATTAGAACCTGATATTCTTCGAGTTTTGTATTTAATTTCGTCGAACCTCTTAGCTACCGCATTTCTATATCAGGTTCTTTATTATAGATGTTGTCAATAGTATTAAAGATTAAATAAATTCAAACGAATCGCAAACTGAAATTATAATAAAACTTAGCAATTTCCCAGTACATTAAAATTGTAATATGACAAAATAGAAAATAAAGTGTGACTCACTAAACGAATTTACTGTTTAAAAATCCCCTAAAACTCGTTCATTTTACGTCACTTTCGACTTTTAAAGTTAAAAGAAATCCAATTTTTTGAAACATATCCGTAAGTATCATACAGTATAATATAATATCATATCATATATACAGTATACGTGTGTGTGTGGAGATATACCCCGCGTGTGTGTCGCGACACGTGTGCCGCCTAGCACGGCGGGCGGGCGCGGGGGCGGGCGCGGGGGCGGGCGGGGCGCGCGGGGCGGGCGGGCGCCGCCCTACGGGTGCGCGCCGCTGTGCACGCCCGGCGTCGTCGAGCCGGACGACTGGTGCTGGGGCGGGAGGAGCACCTGCTGTAACACACACACACACACTCACTTACTAACAATGTGACGTGAAGAGGCCGTTATGCGTATGTACGTATAATCTGCGCGAAACTGCTGGTCCGCCCTGAACTTGTTGCGAGCAGGTGTAGTCATACAATTTGCTATGGCGACGCGACTCATTTCTATATTCAGAGCGGACTAGCAGTTTGGCGAGGACTATACACGCGTTCTGACGGTATGGTCATTTGGTAAGATATGATGTTGATAAGTGAACAGAAAAAATACAGTATGTATGCCATATTGATGAACTAACGACGATCCTTTTAATATCATTTTTATGTAACAATGTTAAATTTTAATTCTCATGATTTTTTATTGTGTTATTATAGTGGTTGCTGACAGCTAAGGTCACGGTTGTATAGTGGTAGTGAGGTGTGTCTTTATGAGGCGTTTATTATTTCATCTATGCGAGCGGACGCAGACTAGTTGTTTTATTATAGTTTGGTTATAGAGACAGAAAAAACAATGTAAATTTTAAGGCTCACGTTGGTAATGAATGATAAGAGTGATGGTGGTAATAATGTTTATAATGTACTTGGGAATGTGTGTGTATATATGTGTGTGTATAAATCATGATAGGGTATAAGTATTGACCTGCACTTGGTGCGGGTGGTGCGGCGGCGAGGCGGTGGGCGGCGCGTGGTTGAGGTAGGCCACGTGGTGGTGGTGGTGGTGGTGCGCCGTGCCGCCGGGGCCCATCAGTGGGCACAGCACCTGCAAGTGGCCAGAAACAATTAATATATATATAACTATTAATTAATTATTATCATATTTAGTGAGTGTTACTTTTTTTATTTTATTTATTTCAGACTGAAGTCCGAAGCCGTTTTTTATTTACCTTTTTTAGACATCAACTCATTACTGGAGTAAATACCACGATAATGTTACCTGTAGGCTATAAATCATTTGGTTTTAAAAAAAATAACTGATTTACAAAAAGAAACACTGTGTTTTATATTTTATAGGTGTCTATGACGCTCAAAAACGTTAGATCAGTTTTTATTCAAACACTTAACAAACTTTGTCATGTAATGTGTCGCAATGTGCATACAAGATCATGCATACAGATAGGATTAGATATTTCTATCTGAGGTTCGCCACAGATGCGCCGCTACCCCTAAAAAATAAGCTGGAATGCCTCAGAAAAGTATGTCTCCGTTACCACACCCTTCAAATCAGAACACAGAAGCGTTTAATGCTGCTGTTATTAGGCAGAAATAGGTGTGGCGGTGATGCCGCCGAAGTCGAACCACAAAGGGTTCTACCACCTCCAAAATTATGATATTTTGTGGTATCATTTTTGAGGTGCGAAGGAAGGAAGCATTTGGAAATAAAAAAAATCGAAATTTCTAGAGTGGTCTATGACCTTAATTGAAATTAACAGAAATTATTTGTTACATACCTGGAACGGCGGCTGCTGGTAGTGGTGGTGCGGATGCGGGTGCGGGTGCGGATGCGGGTGCGGGTGCGGCGTGTGCGCGGGCGAGGGCGGCGGGTACAGCGCGGGCGAGTTGGCGGCGGGCGAGGGCGCGGGCGGCGCGTAGCTCTCCGCGGGCACGCCGCCGTGCGCCACGCCGCCGCCCACGCCCATGTTCCCGCCCATGTTCATGCCCACGCCCATGCTGCCGCCGTGGTACATCCGCATCTGGTGGTCAGCCATACGACATATAGTATGTGGTACGATTAACATTATTTCTTATATCGTTATAATAGTCTTATAATAACTTAATGTAATGAACATATTACATATTACAAAAGGTGTTTGTAAACTAAAAATTCACTCAAGATAAAAAAATATATATGTAATATACAGCAAAAACTGATTGTAATATTCTGCCTTTATAATTGCTTCTGATTAACCTTACGAATGTGATGATTAATTATTTATTGTTCTAATACCGTTAGAATGCTGAACAAGTAGACTGGAATGCTATATGAGATCAGTCATAAGAACGTCATAAATTCTAAAGATTAAGTTGCAACGCCTCCTCTAAATATAAACACCTATTTAAGTATATACGCCTATACCAAATACAGAAGCTTGTAATACTATTGTAAGACAGAGTATGGCGATGGTGGTGCCGGAAACGGACCATGAAAGGTTCCACCACTATCTGTACGTAGCTAAATCCATTCTATACTATTTCTAACTCTATCTTCCATTTACTTTACTTTCTGAACTTACAGCTATCAAGCATAGATAGGTATAGATATCTCACTCACTGCCTTGTAACTGAATAAGGCCAATATATAGTTTAAAAGGCTGTCATTGTGTAATTTACGCGGAACAAACACGAAATCGAAGAAAAAGTACGGAGAAATATTTCATTCATAAATGCTCTAAAAACTGCATTTTTTTAATATCTTTCAAACACGAAAATTGATGACAGTGACAATTTCAATTCTCAAAACTGGTTACATTTTCTTGTTAGGAGTGAGTAATCTTTACTAATCTATGCTACCAAATATAAACTACATACACCTACCATGTGTTGGTACTGGTGCAGCGAGGGCTGCGGCGGCGCGGGGTGGGGGTGCGGGTAGGGCATGAAGGGCTGCATGGGCGCGGGCGCCAGCAGCGGCTGCCCGGTCGCGGCGGCCACCTGCACCCCCGAGCCTACGCCCACTGCGAACACACGCACACGTCTCCGGTGACCGCTTTACGCACACTAAACGAGCCTATGTATGTATTTATAGTGCGACAAACTTATATGTGCGTGTGGCGGTTTTTGGGAACAGGCCTTTATTGTTCATGAGCGATTTTCGAATTTCCACGAGTGAAAAGTTTTTAATTTTTCCGTTACTTCAATAAAATGACGATTTTAAAACCTAAAACTTATATTATTTGTCAATATAATATTTTTTTTTATCAATATCCTTAGAGATTCGGCATAATATGTTAAATATTGAATAATATAGTTGTTAAAATGTTCCTCTCCTTAAGTAGTTTTGACAACCTAGGAAACATTAGGATCGCCAGTGTCACGCGCACTAAGAAGTTTGTCGTACTATATGTATGTGTATAGCACGCTCGAAGCCATTATGTATGTACCTACGTCAAACGTAGCGTTTGCGCCAAACATCAACAAACAACAACTTTATACGTCCACATATTCGCATCATTTTTTTAGGTGGTGACTGCACAAGTCGAGATAGAAATCTATAATGTGATCGACCGACAGACTCAATCTGCGCTAAATGACGGTAGATTGCAGCTGTGCATGATTATACTTAAGCAGTTATATAGGGTAGTTGACAACTATATCTAAATCTATTGTTTATTGTACTTTTATTCTATTTTATCAATGAAATAGGCACTATAACTATTTTAGCGTTTTATTTTATTATGTCAACTACCCTCAAATGAGGCAAGTGCGTACGCTCTAAATATAACTCATATGTTCTCAAGTGCAGTTTTCTCTTGAAACTACAAACGTCTTTAAAATGATTTTATAAATCATTTCTTCAATAATTTAATTTAAAGTATTGTACTTAGTTTCTTTCCCATCTGGTAATATGATAATATATCGGAAGTAAGACACTATTCAATAAGAGAATTATTTTTGTTATATTAAATAACTTATATGCTTCCATGCCAAATTTACTAAAAGGCAATTTTATAGGTAGATTTAAGTTCGTGTGTTGCCAGCACGATTAGATGTTGAATAATCGGTGTTTGGAATTTATTGATTGTTTTATTGATAGATAGCGCTACCATTACTTGTTGTAATTACCAACACTTCTTGTGACGTGACGTCGCCATAGATGAATTAAATTAGAAATAACGACCGTTTTTGCTCTGCTCAGTTCTAACATGTAAATATGCAGTTTTGCATCAAATTATCAATGAAAATTAAAATCTTTCTTATTTCCGATGCATCATATTACCAATTGGGTACTATAAAGTTTGTTGATATTTTAAGGCACAAACGGCTAATCGAAAATAAAATTAAAAAATGCCATTTTTGTAGTAACCGTGATCTCGGTAGTAACAGAGAGATCACCGGCAAAGTTTTTCAAAAAGCTAGTTAACAAAATCTACCTATTTTCCATTTGCTCCCTGCAAAGAAAAACACTGTTTATAAGTCTGTTCACTGTGACTACACGGGAACTATATAACTCTTATATCTACATACATATTTCTTCATTCCATCCGTTCGTAAAAAATACAAAACACGTTTAATTTAAAAACGGTTCGCATTGCTGAGCGCTATGGAAGGATTTATATAAACAAGCTAGAAAGATGTTGCCTTGCACAAAATTACAATGTTTCCTTTCAACATATTCAATGTGATGACCAACAACATATTTGCTAGCACACAACATATTAAATTTACGAAAAAAAGGTTTTTTTTTCGTAAATTTGATATTATACACGATGTAGAATTATTACCAGTATCACAAAAAATTGTATAAATCCTCCCAAGCCATACAATATTTATGTTTCCTTGACAATGTTTAGAACGGAGAAAATCAATGCTAACGATGACGTTAGCAACAAGCCGGTTAGATCCAGGTAGACAATACTCAATCCAGTTGAACAAATGCTCGAGTGGTATTTAATACAAACGGGGGAGGGCAGTCCAAACATTGAATTGTAAGTTTATGAATGATAATACTGAGCCAAGTTCCACTGCCATCAAATTACAATGGTATAAGGCGTTCTTACTTCGTTACTGTTCATGCGTATATACGTATTTACCATCAGCTTTTTGTAACAATTTTACTTGGTACCTACTAATAGATGTCTTTTAACTGCAGTGACCACTTAACTGAGGTTTACATAGATTCAACAAGTAATTGCATCCTAAATAAATATGAACTACGTCCACTTTTACTAACCGTATACGTATAGTACGCGCGGCTCTGTACGTACAGCGCCCCTAGCGTCAGAACATATCAACTGCCCTCCCACTAAACAAATACCACTGTCGCATCCGTCCCCCGGTTAAGTCACCCTCCAATCTCAACTCTCCACTATGGTTTTATTGTACAACCCACTTATCCATACAATATACTTACCTTTCCTGAAGTTTCTCTGCGGCTGCGCCTGCATGGGCGCGTGCTGGCCGGCGCCGCCCGCCACCGCCGCTCCACCGGCCATCGCCGATCCGTACAACTGTAACACATATTTATGATATATCACGTGTTCAAGTTTAGGTGCTTGAATTAATTGTTAAATCTAAGAAACGCCCTGTGCAAATGTGGCTGAATTATTCAATAAGAGTGAAGTGAAGTGAGAAGTTTAATAATATATCTAATAATAACTGAATTGTTTGGGAAGTTCAATCTCTTTACCCTGTTTAATGACACATTATAAACGTTTTTTTTTTACTCCAGGGCGCATCTATGATTTAATATTGTGCATAAGGGTATGGATTTTCACACAAAGTAATTCCAAAAGGGCATTCGATTTGTTATACCTTAAGTTATAAGATCCTATTTTAATTCCCTGCGTCCTAACGACTTTTGTAATGAATCCTACATACAGCACCGGATTCCTGCCTGAGGTGGCACTTAGAAACCTGAACTACCCTTAAGGCCTAATGCCCGTTAATAATAACCACTCTATCCACAGTTTTGCCTATCAAAGTTCGGAACTGTAAAAAAATCTATCAAAATTTTTCAAATTAATAACGGGCCTATTTTTATTAAGGGTCAGCAGTTGAACGACTAGACTTAACACCGCATTCAAAGTAGAGCATAACATCTGTTAACATTGCTGTTTCCTTTTTCTGGGTTCTTTCACCTTGAAAGACTCAGGCGCATAATTAAGTAATGTAATACACAGTTTGCGTATCGCAACACATTTGAATATTTTAAACCGTTGCATGTTCGCTTGTGAGCATAAATGTTTGTACTGAAATTACCAAATCGTTATAATACTGTACCAATCGATTACATTGTGCCAGTTACAGAATAGGAGATTCTACATACATTTCTCCATAAGAAAAGTAACCAATAGATTTCTAATGACTATCAGTGTTATATCGCGTGCTTAAAGGTAAAAGGGCCTATAGCTAAGGGTTAATAGGGATTTATGCTGAAAGGGCACATAAAAAAATTTTTTTTTGCCATTCGGTTTGAAATTATCTGAAACGTAAAAATTTTTTACTTCGGTTTGAAATTATCTGAAACGTAAAAAATTTTTACGTTTCAGATAATTTCAAACCGAATGGCAAAAAAAAAAAAATATGTGCCCTTTCAGCATAAATCCCTATTAACCCTTAGCTATAGGCCCTTTTACCTTTAAGCACGCGATATGACGAACACCTAATATTAATAAATTATCAATCCAATGTTTTGTCTACCAAAAATGTTGATGATGATAATGATGATGATGATGTTGTTAAATTTGGATAGTTTAAATAACGTAAGATGCACGCTGATTGACTTAATACTCAAACTAAAAGCCTATACTACTAATATGGATAAAATAGGACCTTATACACTTTACAATATGTGTTTCCTTATATTAAAATCAGAAAATCACTCACATAAAGTGTTGTTAACTTATTACACATAAAACCAAATCCATTAGCATAAAACAAAGACCAGGGAATGTAAAAATTGGCCAGAGCATGCTCATAATTCAGCAGCAATAGTTGCCTTGTCGATAAAGTCTTGGTAATGGCTATCCCATTCAGATTCTCCTAATAAATAAGTTCTACCTAAGAAGATGGTGATCAATAGATCTATAAATCGTATATGGACAAGATTTTCATAACAAAAACCTTTTATCCCACTTAACAATAACACTGGTTGATTGCAGTTTGACATATACAAGTATTTAAGAACAACTTCTTACCAACTCGCGGATAAAACTTTTTCTCCCCAACTCCAGTCTATGTTTTACCACTATATACTCGAATGCCTTTGAGTTGCTGCTTCAGAAGACTGTCTAAATTTTATACAATATCGCCAAGAGGTTTTAAAAACAATAATTATTTTATTATATAATTACATAATAAAATAAATCATTCACGTCATTAACATATCCGCACAATACATACTTAACATATTTCTCTGGGTTATAAGTGCTTACACATAGACTGATAAATAAGTAGAAGTGCACCGTAAATCAAGATTATCTTATAACGTATGGAATGTTCTGTATGTATTCGAAACTTCTCATATTTTTAAGCGGGAGTTTTTGTTTTTATAATTATTATAAGCAGTGTGGCGCTCCAGCGGCAAAGGCCAATTAGCTTACCGAACTAACTTGTAGTATTTTTATTTATTAATGTTGTTTGTTTTTTAGAAGAAAAAGAAAACTTTGGTAGTTAAAAAGGACATATACATCATTTCTCTTCATACAAATTAAGTATCAAAAGTAAAAAATATAAAAACCTATTTCAGTATAGCCAATAAGCATTTCTAGAATATCTTTTCCAATATATTTAATCGTTTGCATCACGACGCGTCATTTCTATCCGCCATCAACTCTGTGGTGTAGATTCGCACGCGAAACCAATTTAACGCTATCACATCAATACAAAACACAGTCGTGACTCGATCACACATGCGTTCGGACGACGTCGCGACGTAACACACGTGTGTTATGCGACAAGTGTGTTTACAAGTGAAAGTGTTGTGACAGTGGTGCCGTGGTCGTGAGAATGTTTATAAAGGTTTTTGTCTGATAAATTAGTTATAATTGAATTGATATCATGTTTAATCCGATTCAGTGGTTTCATTACAATAATCTTTGTAGATTGATTTATATAATATTATAAAGAGATTGTGATTTTATTTCGTAAAAGATACGTATCCATACGCGATAAAATGCATAAAGATAAAGTTTGAATAATCTTAATACGGAAATAACCAAATCTAGATGTCGTATTAACATTATTCCAAGAACACTGCCGCTTTGATAAATAGCCTACGGAAATATCTAATAAATTTATATATTTTTTCAATTATTGGATTGCTCTTTGAAACTAGTGAAGCAATAATTAATTGCGTGTATTGAAAAACATTTTTAATACATCAGATTTTAAGAAGGAATGATCGGTAATAAAAGGTGGTCTCACAATGTGATGCCCTTATGTTCTCCTTCACTTTACTGCTATTTGGTGACAAAAAGTTGTATATCTTAGTCGCAAGACTATCTACAAACCAGCAATTCTTGCAGCAGCATCCCTGCAAAGTTAGTCGTTATGACGTAGCAAGTCTCAGTCTTGGAAAGGAATATTTTAAATGAATACAAAAATAAAACCATACATTTAAATGTATTCTTCGTCAACGGAGACTTTAAGAATAAAGAAAACAAAATAGCAGTATTTGCGACAAACGTCTAAAGCTAATTTAATTTAATTACTTTAATTAATTTTACTTCTTTAATTAATATAATTTATTATCAACACCAATTTATCTACACAATTAATAAGACAATTTTTAGTTTCAATTAATTATATCATTAAACCGTTTGGAAAGAATGAGATCAGACTCAGATATAAATTAAAATATTTATATTGCAAATTTTATTTTCAATTACAACACATATCTTCTTATTTTTTTATTATCTTAAAAAAAATATACATTCTCACGGCACGTCAAGTTATTTATATAGAACTGAATTTACAACAGACAAAGGTTTCACCAAATTAGTCTTTAAAATGTACTTTAATGAATACTAGTACAAAAACATTGTTATTATTAAAGACCGAGAAACCTTTACAACCGGTTCACATTGACCTTGCAAGGTTCCACTTATCTCAAAAGTTGAAAACAAACGCAATAAACAATGTGGTGGATAGTGTATATGCTAGTGTGGATTATTGTGATTCTTATATCAATAAGAGTCTTCAATAAGTTGACATCGGGTCGATGCTACGCCGATACTGTGATGACCGGTAAGGTGGTCATAGTGACCGGCGCGAGTGGTGGTATTGGATACGCGACCGCCTTGGAGCTGGCGAGACGCGGCGCCAAGGTCGTGATGGCTTGCAGGAACCCCGAGAAGGGAGAGAAAGCGGTCAATCGAATCACGAGGATAACGAAGAACAACAGCGTCAGATACTCCCATTTAGATCTCACGTCACTATCGTCTATAAGACGGTTCGTGGAAGAATTCAAGCAGGCAGAAGCTAAGCTGGACGTGTTGGTGAACAACGCTGGAGCGATCTGCACTAAGAGGGAGCGCACGGAGGATGGCATCTTAAAAGACATGCAGATAAACCACTTCGGACCGTTCCTGCTAACCGTACTTCTCGTGCCGCTGTTGAAGAAATCGGAACCAAGCCGGGTCGTCGTCGTGTCGTCGGCTTGGCACCGGATTGGGAGGATCGAAAACTTGAACTCGGAGAGTCAGGGTTACATCCAAGCATACGCGAATAGTAAGCTTTGCAACGTTCTGTTTTGTAAGGAGCTGGCACGAAAGCTGGAAGGTTCTGGCGTGGTCGCGAATTGTCTGAATCCGGGACAAGTGAACACATCATTGTATAGGAGTTCAACGACATTGGAAAAGATGAGGAGTCTGGTACTGTACGCGTTCTTCAAGAGTCCGGACGAAGGCGCCCAGACTTCAGTATACCTGGCAGTTTCTGATGACTGCGACCAGGTCAACGGGAGGTACTTCGAAGACTGTAGAGAGATCGGAGCGTCATCCATCACGGATGACGAGGAAATCGCAGCCAAATTATGGGGTCTTTCGGAAGACCTCGTAAAATTATCACCGGAAGAACGTATTTGACAAACAGATGTTGATTTTTTAATTTGCATGTTCGAAGGTTGCCATGTTGATATTGTAATTTAATTTATTATATTCTCTACAAGGTCGCTCGTGTTATTTCCTTTATCTTGATAATTATGATGAATTATAATAACAGATCCACGTTTTTATGCTGACCAACTCTAACACTAAGTGATCGATAACGCACAGCTTGAATTTGTGACTGTAGAAGGACCAAATTGTGTACAGGAGTAGACTAGAGTAGAAGCCTTTAAAAATAATAAAAAGTGAAATAAAATTGTAGTAGGATGAAACCCATTAGAAAAGGAGGGGAATATTATAAAAATGAAGGGAAAAATAATTTACGGGCGATCTGAGGTCGGGGAGGGGATGGGGGTGAGTCTTTAAGGGTAAAAAACGGTTTTTCTCAATTTCCGGCAAAACTAAAAGTCCTATCGAAAAAAGTCAAATGGCAAAGTTGTAGGTAATAAAAAGATCTAAAACTTTTGTATTTACACTTTTTTCACATAACCTCAAAATTTATGTGAAAAATTCAAAAAACCAAGTTTTTGGTTTTTTATTTTTATCTTTTACAAAAAAAATTTTTTTTTAACGAAATTTGGCGAAAACTTACCTTTTTATGTCCCAAATACGCTGTAATTTATTTGATTAATAATATTTATTTTTTCACCTTATTTTGAATTAATATCGAAAAAACACCCTAATTTTCAATCGAAAACTCACCCGTCAAAATATCAGCTTTTTTCAAAAAGTTGGTATGTTTTCTGTTCGTTGAAATCTCTACTTTTTGATGGTGAAAAAAAAATATATGTTACTATAGTAAATTCTCAGAAAATGTAAAAAATTAAAAAAAACTCGATTTCGAATTTTTTTTTTTAATTTTTATAAAAAATTTTGAGCTATTTATTAAAATTACCACTTTAATTACTCGAAAAACATTAGATTACATGTTACATTGATAAAAAAAAATTGCAAATAAGAATATACGAGTACTACTATAATTAACAAACAAATCAGTTAATAAAATTAATATTTAATAAGACATTTACAATATTTGGAGAAAGTTGTCGAATCTTCTTTAAATTATATGCGTAGATGTCTATTTATAACTATTTTAAGAAAAATTATATACCTGAGTGACCTACGAAAAATAGTAGCCCATCAAAAGGTATTTCATGGAGAAGTGGGGAAGGGGCTAGGCGAGTCTGGGTCTTACTACATACATACCTACTATTTCGTAGCAGCTGTTACAACCGTTAACCTAACCAGTATTCGAAATACAGTACAATATACAACATCGTTTATAAAAATACACGTGCACGCTGAGTTTCTTGAAGATAATTGTGACAAGTTTACTTAAAAAAAAAACTTTTCGAATCTGCATAGGAAGGTAATTACTATATCTATTTTTGTCTGTATCAATCAACTCAAACATAAAAATCGTAATATTTTCTTTAAAAAATAGTATACTTAACGTAACGTAACCTAAAGATTGAAATTATATGATGTTTTAGTACAAGATAAAAAAATAATAATCTCCTTAATTTTGCACAAACAAATTTAGTTAATCCCATGGAAAAAAAAAATATTTCAAAATACATAAAAAATATTTTAAAAATCTATAAAAAATATATAAAATATATATCATAAATATATTTGTAATAACAAACTTTTGGCCGATTTTCATATATATTTTTTACATTTCAAATATATTTCAGATGTATTCAAAATATATGAAATATACTCGAAAATCAGCCAAAAGTTAGTTATTAAAAATGTATTTACTATACATATTTTTTATATATTTATACATTTTAAATAGATTTTTAATATATTTTTTAGACATTTTGACATTTATTTCTTAAATATATTTTTTTTTATGGGGGTATATTCACGATAAAATAGTGAAGGCATTATTAATTCGATTCTGTCTTTTCAGATTATCAGTATGGATGAATCTGTTTGTATCATCTGCAATAAGGCAGATGATAAGCAAGTGTATGAAATAAAAAAAAGGAGCTTTGAGTCGTTTAGTGGTATCCAGCACTTCCAAATTTCAAATTCAAATCCAAATTTCGAATTCGAGTTTTTTTTTATTTTTTGCATTTTCTGAGAAGATTTACTATAGTAACATATATATTTTTTTTCACCATCAAAAATTAGAGATTTCAACGAACAGAAAACATACCAACTTTTTGAAAAAAGCTGATATTTTGACGGGTGAGTTTTCGATTGAAAATTAGGGTGTTTTTTCGATATTAATTCAAAATAAGGTGAAAAAATAAATATTATTAATCAAATAAATTACAGCGTATTTGGGACATAAAAAGGTAAGTTTTCGCCAAATTTCGTTAAAAAAAAAATTTTTTTGTAAAAGATAAAAATAAAAAACCAAAAACTTGGTTTTTTGAATTTTTCACATAAATTTTGAGGTTATGTGAAAAAAGTGTAAATACAAAAGTTTTAGATCTTTTTATTACCTACAACTTTGCCATTTGACTTTTTTCGATAGGACTTTTAGTTTTGCCGGAAATCGAGAAAAACCGTTTTTTACCCTTAAAGACTCACCCCCATCCCCTCCCCGACCTCAGATCGCCCGTAAATTATTTTTCCCTTCATTTTTATAATATTCCCCTCCTTTTCTAATGGGTTTCATCCTACTACGATTTTAATTGGTTTTAAAAATTATCGACCCTGGTCTAGAGTGTTTTGAGTAACTTTTGAGTAATTATTGTGATTTCAAAAATTGTAACTATTGATTCAACAGTGGATTGAACACTTTAGAATTATTAAATAATAATCTCATTGAGACTATAATAGTATTTCCATATTGAGCTGAGAGTATTTTATAAATCATTACAAAGAAGTATGATTTTTATCTAACTAGTATATATAATTAATATTTTCTGCTATGGATTTATTATTCGCCAATAAAACATTAAACCTATATTGAATTGTCTGTCTATATGGGCAAATTTTAGAATCTCCTGTACCGTATTCAACAGAACTTTTACATTGGGATAGAAGATAATATAAGGTGAAATTTACGCCAGTTTTTACCTCAAATATTTGTATATTAGATAAGACATTTAAATCTGCACACGACGCACCATCAAGGTAAAACATCCTAAGACATAAATTAATAATCAAATACACATAATAGTCAACATGTTAGATCACTATTCACTCAAAAACCACACACTAAACGAATTATTTGAAAAACAATAACACAATTAGTCCACGGCAAACTTCAAAAATCACTTTAGTTATTTAAAATTCATAACCAATTTCAGTTATTAACAATCAAAGTAAGGTCTGAAATCTCAGGCGGTTTTAGTGAAACACCTCAATATGTTACAGAGCTGAAAGTATTGCAGGATAATCTTTGTTTCCAGAAAATCCAAGTTGATATCTATATGGAATAATTGAAAAGGTCTGCCTGTATTTGCTATATAATTCGAAATTTTCTTCAAAATCAATACAAATGACAGATTAGTAAGGTATATGTAATTATATATATTTCAGTTTGTAACGTTATGTGATTTGTTTACGCAAATTATTATCTTGCCGTGGGCCTCGCACGGAGGACCACGAAGTAAAGTTCAAATCGATATCAAAATAGGAGCTATACAAATTTTATAACTTTCTACAGTGACAAACATGTATGTATTTCCGGACAACAATATTTTAACGGCAAGGTAATAAGTATGATACAATGTTTATGTTATGAAAATGTAACAAAAATAATCCCATCAATAACAGCTCAGCACAAAGGTGGAATCAGCTCAAACACACACTAAATATGACCTGAATCAAGGTTCGGAATCTCGCTTCGATAATGACGTTTGAATGTTATTTAGAAAAATTCAACAAAGGATATATTCAAATCAGAATTAATAATTATGAAATTTACATAAAACATGTTTTTCCTTTTAACATACGCATTTTAAAGGACGAATGTTGTTTTGTCTAAAGTGAATTTAATTATTGTGAATTTTAACATTTTATGAATATTTATTTTTATAATTTGTGCAAACATAAATTATAATCGGTCTTATTGTTTTAATCTTATATTTTAGGTGATAAGCAAACACGTATTTTTAACATATTATCTCAATAAATAAAAAAATATCACGGATTCTTAACTAAAACACTTTTACAAAAAGTTTAACCGTATGGTTGTCATAAAAAATAATAATAGATAAAAAATGAATTAAAACAAAAATATATTATTATCTTGAATGTTTTTTTTTTGGTTTGCTCTTCTTATATATAAAATTCTCGTGTCACAATGTTAGTTACCGTACTCCTCCGAAACGGCTTTACCGATTTTCACCAAATTTTATATGCATATTCAGTAGGCCTGAGAATCGGCTTGTATCTATTTTTCATACACCTAAATGATAAGGGTTTTTCACCCTTAACATTTTTTTTATTTATATGGCAATACAACGTTTGCCGGGTCAGCTAGTCTAAAAATAAAATAAAATATTTAATAAAACTTTTCCATTATCTAAACATATTTACCACATATTATTTTAAATATATAGTATCTATATCTATATGAATATAATCCCGGATATGAATGCCTTATCATTCGTTCACGCGCAACATATTTGAGCGATAAACATTGACCCCCGGTAATTATCGTTCACGGTACAAATCTGATCATATCATTATAAACATAATTATTGATTATATTATTAATCTTACTACAATTTACCTATATCGATAAAGAAAGTTTAGCTTAGAAATTAATGGAAAATTTATGATATTTGCTTTTATTGCTATTTATTTATTTAATATAATATAAATATAATTCATTATATAAATGAAGTCATTAAAGTGAATTATTATGTTTATTTCTTGTTTTGTTCATTGTTCAATTTTCATTTATTTGTTAAGTTTTTCTAATTAAAATGATTTATTTAATGCAATCTTTTTTGACGTCAATACACAGATAGTTATTTTAATGACGTTCGTTAATTTTAATAATTTATTAATGCATTCAGCATTTAAACTTATTTTTATTTCAACACTATTCTTACAAAGTCAACGAACAAAAACTTTTAAACCAATTTCAAAAAATTACGTCTCAATTAAAAATATTTTTTAAAACAATATTCGTCCCCCAAACATCCACTACTTGGATCCGTATGCTCAGTGGCACAACGTCACGATCAAAGCGAGCCCTTCCCCCCCGCGCACCGTGTCGCGGCGCTCGCGCTTGTCCAGCAGCAGGAAGGGCGGCGCAAACTGCGCACACTCGCACGCGCCCTCCATCTAGGACACCATCACACGTCAGTCCTACCCTTCTAGTGTCCCACCGCTGGGTATAATCATACGTCAGTTCTAAGTACAACCCTATAGTCCCAGCGCTGGGTATAATAGGACCACTATGCATGGGAAATTTGGCCAGTCCTTCTGATGTTAAGTGGACAAAATGGCTCCCATACGTCACTATTTAGCTGCTGGGTATCTATTCTACAACGCTGACATGTGGCTAGTGCTCATGTTATGTGGATATAACAGCCCAGCATGTTATCACGAAGTCCATATATAATAGAGATTCAGAGATTGATAACAGATGTTCCAACATACCTACATCTAAATATAAAGAGACACTCATAGACCTTTCCAAGTAAAATTTAGCGCCAACAATGAATAAAAACTTATGCTATTATAAAAATTCTATTTTGGATGTATATTCGAGGAACGCATTTGGCGGTGTAAGTTTTTATATGTTATAAAATATCTTCCCACAGTTTATACTATAATATTTGTCATGAACAAAAAGGTGCACTATAAGGACGCCTTTCCACCAGAGCTTACGTGGTAGCTAGGTTTTTTATAAGGAGGAATGCGTTTTTATAACGAGGATACGAACTAAGAATCGCGATCCGTATTGCTAACTATCTTCATAGCACATCTTACTTAGCTTATCTTAGACCTCGCGTACCACTTAGCTACCTCGCAAATCTTTGATGTACAGGCGCCCTAACGCCGCGTGAAATGATCTTAGTGGCATTGTAAAGGGTGTGTACATACCGGATGGGGGTGTGGCAGCGCGTAGGGCGGGGTCTGCGCCGCCGCCGCCGACACCAGCCCGTAAGGGATCGCGGCCACCTGCAGGGCACCCTTATAAAATTATATGAAATTGTATGGAAGTTTTTTTTTTTATATATATAATATGGGAGTAGCAGACGAGCATGCAGTCCACCTGATGGTAAGTGGCTACTGCCACCCATGAACATCTGTAATCGACCCCAGATAGGATTAGATATTTCTACCTGAGGTCGGCCACAGATGCGCTGCTACCCCTGAGGACTAAGCTGAAACGCCTCGGAAAAGTATGTCTCCTTTACCACACCCTTCAAACTAGAACACAGCAGCGTTTAACACTGCTGTTATAAGGCAGAAATAGGTGTGGCGGTGGTGCTGCCGGGGTCGAATCACAAAGGGTTCTACCACCTTCAAAATATATTCGTATAATTACAACACAAACATAAAAGTCATGTTTTAATATAAAATAATAACTCTTCAAAGAGCAGATGAAGTGGTTATAAAGGTGTAGATCTAAACGCTGTTAAAAGTAAATAAAACTCGTCACTAACAAATAAATTACATATAAGAATTTATGCAAGCATGGAACGAAATGAGTTTTTAACTGTTAATTACTTATTCCCGTATATCAATCCAAAAGTTCTAGAGTAATATCCTTAATAACACTCAGCTTACAGACTTGCTGCTGCTAAACGCATGCAATAAACTTAAAAAGACAAAAGTAGGTACAATTGTATGTAAAATATATTAAAAACAACTTACCATGTGCGGTGGCGGCGGCGGCGCGGGCACGTAGCTGACGCCGGCGCCCACGACGCCCACGCCGCCGAGCCCCATGCCCACGCCCACGCCGCCCACACCCACGCCCACGCCCACCCCGCCGCCCGGCGTTCCCGGGGTGTGCGGCCTGTGGACATCAAGTTTATTTCGTTATGTATAAGCAGTGGCCGGTAGCCCGTAGCCCTATTAGGAACAAATGCTTCTTAAATGAATATCTGATGAAAATTACTGAATAGGACAGTATTCTAAAAGATAGGAGATTCGCTTGAGTTGAGTTACAGAATGTGAACAGATAATATAGTAAAGCAGAATGCCTTGTTAAATTATATGTTAAAAATTGCTTTAGAACAGAACATAGCATCGCAAACACTATTGATACAAGACAGACAATAAATATACTAATGTGACATTATAGATTTTTATAGTATAAGAGTAGCATGCAGCTTATCTAATGGTAAGTGGCTACTGCCGCTCATGGACATCTGTAATCAATCCCATATAAGATTAGATTCCTACCTAACGTCGGCCACAGGTGTGCCCCTACTCTTGAGGACTAAGCTAGAATGCCTCGGAAAAGTATGTCTTCCTTAGTACATCCTTCAAACCAGAACACAGCGTTTAACCCTACTGTTATGAGGCAGAAGCAGGTGTGGTGGTGTCGCCAGAGTCGAACTACAAAGGGTTACTACCACCTTCAAAGTAGTTAGTGTAAAATGAGTTAATGTTCACTCACCTGCTGGGGTTCGGCGTGGTCGGGCTGCGTGGCGTGAAGCTCTTCCCCGCGCTGGGGTTGAACTCCTTCGCGTTGGGGTTCAGCGTGGACTTCTTGAGCGTGGCGGTCGCGCGCTCCACCGTCGTGAGCGCAGGCGAGGGCGCCGCGGGGGGCGACACCGCCGGCGAGCGCTCCTCGCCGCTCGCCTCGTCCGCCTTGCTCGTAACCGACTGGGAGAACAAGATAGAGGGGTTACATTTTGAAAAGATAAAGAATAAGAGGCCTAAATTGATTGAATGATGTTTTTTATTAAAGTTGAGTGTGTAATTAGGCCTATAATCAAAATATTATTAAAGCCTATAATTATAATTAGGCATATAATTAAAGCTAAAAAAAGAAACACTAAAAAATATAGTATTATTTTTGTTTTAGTATATTTACGGAACATGAAAATAAGTTTAGTAAAATATTCACACGATACAATAACTTTGTTAAATATAAAAAAAAACGTGGGGATTTTTCATTATAACTAAATAGTTTATATAAAACTCTTACTTGAAACGTGAAATACGAAATGTGATAACGATTTTTTACATAGAAGAATTTAAAAGTGGTCTTAAGAAATTCACAATTATTAAAAATTGACAAACTTTTTAACTTGAATAGTCGCACTCTCACAAAATCCTAGTATAAAAGGTAGAGTTCGCGCCAAACTGCTAGTCTGTTTCGAATATAGAAACGAGTCGCGTCGCCATACCAAAATGTAGATATTAGCGGGACCCCCCCCCCCTCGCATCTGTCCGCTACCCGCTCTCGCCCGCTTGTAGCTGCGTTAGTGTGCCCTCATGTTGCTACGGAGTATATAATTGTAGTTGTGTGCGATCGCATTGGCTCTCTGACTACGCCTGCGCGCAACAACTTCAATGCGGACTTGAAGTTTGGCGCGGACTATACTATCGTAACATGATGCACATACCTTGTGCTGCTGGTGCTGGTGCTGGTGCTGCAGCGGGTGCGGGTGCTGGTGCAGGTGCGCGTGCGGCTCGTGCGGCTTGGCCGCGCGCTCGCGCTTCGCCTCCGACGGCGCGCCCGCGTTCGCAGACACCACCGGCGGGCTCGACGGCGGCGGCGGCAGCTGCTGCACATACCATATATTTATTTATAATGGTTAAAGCAGCAAACCAACTTGAAAGTGGAAAGTGGTCACGGATGCCTATGGATGAAACGGGTGTTCCACCTGAAACTGTATGCTATGCAGCCCTCAGATGCCACTCTTGAGGGCTGTGATGCTCACCTTTTATGTAGGTACCCTTCCTAAGTTCACACTATGATTCGAGTTGGGCGGTACCACTGTTCCAATAGGTGTTATAGCCATATTGAATTAAGCGCGAAAACGCTCACGAATGTCATGGCGTCCGTTGGTGACGTCACGTTAGAACATTCCATACAAAATTTCAAACAATTTAGTGACATACCCAAAAATGATGTCATTCGCGTCCCGATTAGCGTTTCAGAAAAGATGGCCCACTGCAGTATTTTATAGTTGTATATAATTGAAAATATAATATAATAAATATATTGTGTTTTCTTAAATCATTTATTCTTTGATTTTTGAATACTATCATCATGCCAATTGTTCTAACGTAAAGCATATGTGTATTTGTATGCGTGCGTATGGATGTTGGCTGACATCTATGATCAGCTTGAAGTAAAATACTGTGCCCACAGTAGAGTTTACGCTCGAAAACGGTCGTCGTTTACGTTTTCCCTCATATAGCGCAACAATTGACCACATCGGAACCAAAATTTCGCAATATGAGTTTCGAATCAATCTTATAAAAAAAAAACTGAACACAAAAATTGGTGTGTGAATTCACACCTGTGGATGCGGGTTCTGCTGCGGCTGGTGCTGCGGCGGCGGGCCCTGCGCGCCGCTCGGCACCAGCTGGAACTCCTGCCCAAACTTGCGCAGCTCCTGCAACACCGACAACACCTTGTAATCTCTTTTAGTATGCCTCACACAAAGGATAAAAATGTATAGCTCCTAATAGAAGTGGCCACTGCCGCCCAAGGCCATATGTTATCGACCCCTGGTAGAGTTCCAAGGAACTACTAAAATACGGCCACTATGTCGTTACCTTTGTTGATCGGGATGTTTTAAAGAAGTGTCTCACCCTTATATACTATAAGGGTGAGACACTTTCAAACCAGAACACAACAGGACTTAGCTTCCTATCGTCAACGCCATTAAGATATCTCTGATTTTGTAAGTTATGAGCGTATTACAAATTATCCTCGATTTAGTAATAAAGGTAACCATTGTGAGAAAATCTACATGCCTGAGAGTTATTTAAAAAACTTCTCAAAGGTGTGCGATGTCAATAAATAGTCTAATTCGCATTTGGCCAACGCGGTGGAATGTGGCCTAAACCCTTCTGAGAATCCTGTCCAAAAATGGGACAGCATTGAGTTGAGGACGACTAAATACGCCCTCAATATGTGACACGTTAATACATCGACCGGAATCGAACCTGCACCTCTTCCTGGCGTCGCGGCTCCGGCGGCGGCGCGTGGTGGCGCGGCGGCCGCGCGTGGCTCTCCGCGGCTTGCGGTGGGTTCTGGCACAAAAATGCATAGATATAGTCATTACATACGTCATACCTATTTTTGTTGTAGGAAATAACTATAGAGAGATGATACTAAGATCACTCTGTCTAAGGTAAATTAATATCCTTGAAAAAATCGAGACAAACATTACATGAAAGACATGCAAGAATTAGAATCATTAGCTTTAAAATGATCTTCGTATTTGTTATTAATTTCTCTTAACAATGATACTTTTTAATACAATACTATATTTTAAGAACAATGAACAATCCGTCAAGCAAGTCGCCGAATAATGGTTAGTATATAATCGCGGCGCACGAATACAGATTCATAACATTGTTTTTGCTACAAAAAATGACACGACACGGTAAACCTTTGAGAATAGATATTAAAAAGTGTGAATATTTTTATTTAAACAAATACATACGTGGTGATGATGAGCGGGGAATCCCTGTCGTGGCAGGGGGGCTGCTCGCGGCTCCCCATTCAACTTTCCAGTCGGTCTGCAACACAAACATGTATATGTTTTATATAAGATTAAATTAACAATTGAGTATGCAGTCCACCTAATAACAACGGTTTCCAACTCTATATAAAATAGACAGACTTCTACTTTAAGCCGATTGCAGATATGTAGCAACTCCTGATGACTAATGTTCCATATTAATTATAATAAATCTATCCAATTCTCGCCTATGAAAGATCTTTTTTTTTTTAATTTTTAATATGCAGAAATTGTGAAATTTGAAACTTCGGTATGGTAAACATCTTATAGATTGAGTATTACTAATGGGCGTAAGGTGATCGCCCCATATGTTAGTCAGCCGGCATTTACACCCTCTCAAAAGCTGCTTCACGCTAGAGAAACGTGCAGCGGTGGTATCTTCGATTGAAATACACTTGTTCTACCACTACCACCTTATAAACCACAACAAGTGTAACTTTACTAACGGCGCATGGTGATGGTGGTGGTGGTGCGGGAAGGGCGGCGCGTGGTAGCCGCCGGCCTGCGCGGCGTACGTCTTGCCGCCCGCCGCGCCCGCTAGCGGCACGCCCGCCGCGCCCGCGCCCGGACCGCCGCCCGGCACTCCGCCCACACCGCCCACGCCGGGGCTCGCCGCGCTCGCTAGGGGGCTCGACGATTGCTGGGGACGACAAGTGCAACATTAATATACTTGTTGAAGGGATATTGGAACTTGGCTACCGGCAATGCGACACGAATATAATCTATTACGACAATAACAAACGTATGACAAAATAGAACTTTTGCTTTCACAAATTAACAAGATTTTCACATGTTAAAAGTCTCATATTTACTTAATTTTAGGTTTGATATTTAAAACTAAAACTTACTATAAACTAATTTAAAATTCCAGCATAATAATTTACAGACAATCTCCGTACAACAGACACAGATACAATTTAAACTTTATATAAAAAAAACATTACTACAGTGCACAATAATTATAATTGCATTATTTATATTGGTATACTATATAAATAATTTTTAGTTTTAACATTTTTAACACTTCAATCAATTGTGAAAATAATTGAATTAAATAAAACGATATGTACTGGATGTGATTATAACTATAATTTGTTGGTTTGTTCATAGTAAAACATACAACATATAAAATAAATTAAAATGAAATAGTTACTTTAAAATGACTAATATTTAATTACCTACAGATTTATATAATATGTCAAAATCCTTTAACTCTTAATTTTTATGTCAAACCGCTAATTGGAACCCCTATTCCCAGTAGTATATTCCATACTAGCTGACCCGGCATACTTTGTACCGCCTCAAAATATATTTATCATAATATTTCATATAGCCTACGTTACTCGTGGATAATGTAGCTTTCGAATTGTGAAAGAATTCTTAAAATTGGTCCAGTAGTTTTTGAGCCTATTCATTACAATCAAACAAACAAACAAAGTTTTCCTCTTTATAATATTAGTATAGATAATAATACACATACCGAATGATCGTCGAGCCGTCTGTCCGCGGGCGGCGTGAGGTGGTGTCGCGAGGGGCGGGGCTCCTTGTCGCGCGCGTCCTTGTGCGCGAAGCCCGGCTTGCCGCCCGCCCCACCGCCGCCGCCGCCCGCCCCGCCGCCACCCACGCCCACGCCCACGCCGCCCACGCCCGCGCTGCCATTGCCGGTCGGCTTCACTAGTTTGCCGGCCTGACGGGACAAATTGAAACAGATTATTTATGATAAATCCACATCACATTTTTTTATAATATCAACGGAATATACAATTATTAACATTTATCATTCAACGTTTCACATGAAGATTGCCAATAATTCATAGGTACTATGGACAAACACTAAGACAAATTAAGATAACTGTATAACCGGAAATCGAAACTGGAGCCCTGTGCGAACTAACATACTAACAACATTTCAAATGTAGTCACTGCTGCCTGTCACCTTTCAAATCAAAAAACGGCAGTGCTTAATTAAGTTGTTATAAGGCAAAAATAGGTCACGCCTTGACATTGGCACCATAAAAGATTTATAATTTTGTATCACCTTAAATTGGAGATTTATGTTTCCTGTAGTTCCTAGTGTGGGGAGACGGCCTCCAGATGCGAACCGACCTAGCTACTAGTTGACTACACTTTCTTGCACAAACGTATCACTTGTGAGCCGAGATACCTTATTACCTCTCCCCATACACACCTGCATGTTTCCCTTCCTCTTATTAGGAATGACGTATTTCCCGTTATCGGCGGGTCGAGCGACGGCCGCGAACCGCTCCTCCTCGTCGCCGTTCTCGAGCTCGATGCGCGCCTTGTACGACGGCGCGCTCT
The DNA here is from genome assembly GCA_014595695.2 of Epargyreus clarus clarus. NCBI lineage: Eukaryota > Metazoa > Arthropoda > Insecta > Lepidoptera > Hesperiidae > Epargyreus > Epargyreus clarus. Next base: position 448,376 of record JACTTY020000024.1, read on the forward strand.
CGATCTCCGCGGCTATCTCCTCGGCTTTCGCTTCTGCGTCCCTGGTGAGAGAAACACGATGGTGAAATAGTGGATTATTAGTTCTATGTACCTGGCCTAGAAAAGATAAACTAAATGTTTCTGGTTATGTGATGAATGAATTGGTGTTGACCACCAGTAGTTTACCCACGAAGAGTTAAAGTGGAGAGGATATTATTCTAGATTACTCGACACCAATTTAGATTAGGATAGACTTCACGCTTGTATTGCAAATGGTTCAGATGTGGTATCATAACATGTAGTTGTATAATTAAGTTCAAGTAGAGTTTTTATTCTATTATTATGTGGTTACAGGACGTATTCATTTTCTGCAATGACCATACAATCTCAATTGGACCGCATACCTTTTATCCCTATTCCATGAATAAATCTATATTCCAAGAATAACGTAGAACAACACCAATTAATTAACGATAGCATTGACCTTTTAGTGTCCAGTATATTGCTTGCTCGTTACTACCCACTCTATTGGAATTTGTTAAAGACAGGTTTGTGTCAAATGTATTATATTAATTTCAAGTGACTACCAACCTATAATCCTGGGTATCCTTCCGCTGCAGCGGCAGCGTGTACCCGGCGAGCGAGTGGTCGTACGTGCTGTGCACGCCGTACACCTCCTCGTTCTTCCTGAACATGTCGTTCGCGTCCCAGCCGTTCGCGCGGTGGTCCAACTCGAGCTCGTCGCCGCGCACGTCGCCGTTCAGCGACGGTGTGTCCGCTATGTCGCCGTCGCAACCGTCCCACGGCTCTAGATGTCGCTCCTCCGCTGATCGACCGTTACCTGGGATAAGGGAATAAACGCGATAAGGCCAACGCATGTATTTTGTACGGATATAAGCGAGGTTACGCTTTTACTAATGTCACACACGCACATGTAGGCACCTCAAACATGAACCTTGTAGACTCTTTATTATTAATAGCCCCCTCCGTACACCTCTCAATCTTCAAATCATTCCGTTACCTGACAGACAATGCTATTTATTTTTTGAAGTCTTAAATGACATAATCCACACACACACACAATATTAATACCTTAATTTCAACTATCATCATATTTTAACTTCATTCTTATCACTCCATGTCTTCTAACTCTGTATTGACACTTATTTCATTAGTTATTACTTGAAGTTCCCAGATAATAAAGGTAAAACATTAAATCATGATCAAATAATATAAACATTTTTTTTAAATATAATATTGCAAATAGAGAATACTTGTAATATCTATAAACTACATATTCTGAGTTTTCCTGTATTATTACATTGCGGAAATCTATGTAATAAAATTATATACTTTTATAAAAACTTATAAAAACGAAAACCTTCCTTATGGAAATTATTTACCACAATAAATTACTATTCATAATATTAAAAGTATCAATTTATATAATAATGAAACAGTATAATGTACAAAATTGGCTATAAATCAATACATAGACATTTGCTGCCATACTGTACCATCGTTATATAAGTGATGCTACCTTAAATAAATCTATATCTATTTCAATCGGATCAGATCAACTATAACTGTAACAGAATGTTAAAGGCCGCCGTTATAAATATATCGGGAAAATTTGGAGCAGTCTCGGGTCAAAACGATCGGGATGCGAATATTTCTAGATATGGTTAAAATATCTCGCCCTGGTTGTCTTTAAATAAATATACTAAATATAGTAGCAGTTTCAAAGGTGGTAAACCTTCTTTGGTTTGTCTTCTTGTGATATAAGGGTAGCAGACGAGCATGCAGTCCACCTGATGGTAAGTGTTTACTGCCGCCCATGGACATCTGTAATCAACCCCAGATAGGATTAGATATTCCTACCTGAGTTGGCCACAGATGCGCCGCTACCCCTGAGGACGGGGCTGGAACGCCTCGGAAAAGTATGTCTCCCTTACCACACCCTTTAAACACGGCAGCGTTTAACACTGCCGTTATGAGGCAGAAATAGGTGTGGCGGTGGTGGCGCCGGAGTCGAACCACAAAGGGAGAACTACAACCTTCTGAGGCTATATTTATAAGGAGACAACATTTTTGTTATTACAACACTTCCATAGTTTCCAGTATCAATTAAACCTTATTACATCCAATGAACGTCACTCACCATTGAACTTGCTAGATATAGCTGCGTCTGTTTGAAACACGTCGTGTGTGGCGTACTCAAGGTCGGAGTCCTTCGCCCTGATGGAGACAACATCGTTGGGCTTGAAGATCAGCTTGTCCACGACCGAGTCCACTACCACTACGCCGTCCGGTTCCACACGATGAGCCACTTCCAGTACCACCTGGAGTAAAGAAAAGAGTAATTATAGTAAATAGTAGTAAGAGTAGTAATAGTAAATAGTAATACATGTAATGTATTATTTCATGACACAAATGCAGTGGTAGCCCTGTGGTTGAAACGGTCTCTTAATCGAGGGGACTGAGGTTTGAATCCCTTGGTTTTTTCAAAGTTAGGTGCGTATTAGAAATTAATTATCACTTACTCAAACGGTGAAATAACATTGTAAGGAGTACCTACTAGACGATTGAGTTATAAAATACTTTTGAGAGGTGCGTAAAGTCTATCAATTCTCACTTGTCCCGCCCGGTAGGCTTATACTCAGAAGAGATCTATGCCCAACTGTGGAAAGATACCGACGATGGCGATATTCCAATATAATTGTTTAAACTTTTAATCTAGGACTTTGTTCTTCTAGAGAGACTGCTATGCATTATAAGTATGTTGTCTTAGTGCAGTAGGTGTAGGTTGTTTAACAAATTAAACATGAAAATGACGTCATTTTACTAATAGTTATACCAGCTTGATAGTCACAAGAAAAAAGTGGCTAAGTGTGTGTCGGACATAATATAAATAACCGTTCCGTATTCAGCATACACTTTAATATAATTATCAAGAACTAAGAAACATAACTCTATATTATTGTATCAACTCCGACTGAACACTCCACTTCACGTGCACTTAATTTTTTTCAACCCGTCTCCTAAATATACTCTAGGGATAGATTGGGGTTCGAGTGACACACTATAATTGTAACTATCAGTTATCTTTTTTCTGTAATATCTTTTTTTTTCTAATATCTAGTGACACGTAATTAAGTATGTACCACGTAATTTTTCATTGTTTCATAATGTCTTAATCATTTTGTCAATGTACAGAAAATGTATAATCCAAATGAATAAATTAAAACGTGACCCCACGTCACCCACCACCGTTCATTTATCCCGAGCTATCTGAACTAGGAAGCGAGCCGCGATAAGTGTCAATGTGGGCATGAATGGAGCATTTGAGAAGGCGAGATAATGCCAACCGGCTAGCCCCGCGCTGTCATACCTAAACTGACAGTGTGAATGATTGCTGACCGAACGATGTAGTTTTAAGCTCTGATCGCCTGGTAGTGGGAATTATCATGTTGCGAGTCCTGGGTTTGAATTCTAGGCACTTGATTTTGAAAGCTACTTGCATGTTGGCAAATAATTATCATTTGCTTTAAAGGTGAAAGAAAACATTGTAAGGCAATTTTGACGAGGTGTATATGCTGAGAGTGACGGGTTTGAATTCCAGGCATTTGATTATTTGAAAGCTACGTACATGTTAACAAATAATTTGCATTTGCCTCAAGGGTGAAAGAAAACATAGTAAAACATTTTTTAGAGGCGTATAAATTCTATTAATCCGAATAGACCAGCGGAGTACGGCCCATCTCATATGGCTCAAACTGAGAGGCAACTCATAGTCAATGGTGGAGTTACCATGAAGCAAGTTAATAGGATAATGTTGATAGTAGCATGCGATCCACCTGATAGTAAGTGGTCTACCATTCGTGCACATCTTTAATCATTGATTCCTGTCTGAGGTAGTGCACAGATGCGTTTCTACATTTGAGGTCTAAATTGTAACGCCTCGGATAAGTATGTCTCCATTACCACACCCTTCAAAGCGGAACACAGCAGCACTTAACACGGCTGTTATTAGGCAAAAATAGATATGGCGGAGGTGCCTCACGAGTCAAACCATAAAGGTCTCTACCACCTTCAAATTTTAAGCGATAAGCGATTGTTTATCCTTTCTATATCTTAAAAAGCAACAAATCAAAGCTCACTTCAACTGTATCGACACTTAAAGAGCACAAACAAGCAACCAGTCACATAAATTAACACGTTAACGTGAACAGCGTCGATCAGTCAACCGCTTAGCCTCTAGAGTATTGGCTCGTAGTGGCTCTTTCGTTAAGAGAGATGAATGGGCGCGATTGCTTGAGGGTTTAGGATATGTAAACTTGTTTCAAGTGTTAATAATATAACCAAACCGTAGAACATAATCTGTAGACTCCTAAGTAGTACGATAAGTAGAGGTACCCTATGTATTCAGGCCGATTGATATAACACTGTCCAATGATATCTGTAGGTAATTAATAATAAATAGATCCAGAAAGTAAATTACAGATGTGTTGCTATGTTGCTATGATGTAATACTACTGAAAATTTAGGAATTGATTTACTGGGTTCTTTAAACCAAATCAGCACTGCCTGACACTACTGTTATAAGACAGATTGTGGTGTTTTTTTTATAAAATTAAAGTTACAAATGAGTGTGTAGTCCGTCTGGTGGTAAGTGGACATCAGTGAACAAATCTATATAGAACAGATATTACCTAAAACCTATCACTCCTAAGGACTAAGATGGTCGACTCATTAAGACTCGAGCACGTAGAGCAGCTAACTTATGTATATTAGCATCCAAAACACACTTATATAAACAAAGTATATTTGTCAAAGCCCCAATTATATATAATAAGTTACCCGCAACGATCCGTGCCACTATTGAAATAGAATTATTTAAGCGAAAATTATATAATTTTTTAATTGACAAGTGTTATTACTCATTAAATGACTTTTTAAATGACAAATCTATATATTAATTATTGTTATCCAATATAAATTATTTTTCCATTACAATTTAATTCAAATTACTAATAATAATCATTATATTTCTATTGTTGTAATTAATATTTTATATTGTCTGCTACTAATATTTTATTGCACAATTATTGTATGCCCACCTGCGGCGGGAATATGTTGTACTCAAAATACTATGTTTGTACCATGTACCATGTACCCATGTTTCACAATAAATTATATTTGATTTGATTTGATTTGATTAATATGTGAGTCAGTCCGCGTACACATCCTTTCACAAAAACGCTTTCCGGTAAAGTAAGGTGGTGTCGAGGTGGTTCCTCCGCAGTTAAAAACCACAAACAGTTCTTCCACTCTCATTCTCTCATTCAGTGAACATCATTATTATTATGCTTTTGAAACACCATTAACAACATCCTTAGGTAGAAAAAATATACCCGGATTATTATGATTTCTACCTCTCTAATAATGTATCAGTCAACTAGTATGGTTGTTTAGTCTACCTATACAAAAGGAAAATACCAATCAAGCCGGCACGTGCGTGTACCACGTTTAGTCTACGTGGCACGAGCGTAACATTAAACTTTGAAACTTGATACTATGTTGGTACAAAAAATTAAACGTCGGATAGAGAGCTCTACCACAATGGCGTTAGGTTAGAATTACTCGAACGTTTGTGCGGTAGAATGTAGTTAGTGAATAGTGATACCGATTACATACAAGTTACTTAGGTATACGTAACGTTTAAAATAAATTGTTCAATATTATATTGAGTGAAGTCACTGTTTTTCAATGGAAATCTATCAACAATCCTAGATAGAATTGGAGTCCTATCTGAAGTCAGCCAATGGCTATGATGGGGTATTAAGGTTTTCCGTAACCATAGAAAAGGGGTTCTATGCGCATTTTTTTCTGATTTTTAACGACGTGGGCGCCAGGCGAGTACGCCAGCAATACTTATTACTTATTTGTTTTTTTTCTATTTCCACTTTTAAGTAAACGAAGGAGAGGATAAAAGAGTATTGCTATTTTTTCCTGACATAAGTGAGAAGTCAAATATATTAAAACTTTGCTGTCGTAAGTCTTTAATGAGTCCTATAAACCAGAAATAGATGTGACGGTGGTGCCTCCGGAGTGGAATCACGTAACATGAAATTTGAAGGCTACCTACGACTTCAAAACCTTTCTCCTATTTGCCGAGGACATGCCTTTCACAATTCAAAAATTAAGAAAAAATATATTCTTCTACAAATTAATCTGGTAAACGGATGAACAACCTTCAACAATATTTTAATCCAAATATAGAAATATAAAAATAGCTTGACTATTTTTATTAAAAAAGGGCTTTTCGTAAAATAAAAAAATAGTACAAAGCTTAAGCGCGGGCGAAACCAGGCGAAAAAACAAACTAATTAAAAAGAATCGTACAAATTCTCATTAACGGTTAGCGTTCATAAAACGTAATTACTATAATTTATTACCGTCGCTATTAACCTATGATACATTACAATTATTATTATCACCGGCAATATATTGTTTTTAAATTACACGTTACCTATTTAAGGCGGCCCACTGACGGCCGAGACTTCGTGAGACCGACGGAGATCTCACGCCCTTGTCAAATGTATGATGCTGATTTGACTAAGACTTACACAATACATATTTTTATAGGTATATCTTTAGGTGATAGAACCAGTCAACGACTATGCAACCCATTTGATGTTTTGAAGGTGGTAGAATCCTTTGTGGTTCGAATCCGGCGGCACTACCGCCACACCTATTTCGGCCTCATAACAGCGGTGTTAAACGCTGCCGTATTCTGGTTTGAAGGGTATGGTAAGGGAGACATACTTTTCCGAGGCGTTCCAGCTTACTCCTCAGCGGTAACGGCGCATCTGTGGCCGACCTCAAGTAGGAATCTAATCCTATCTGGGGTTGATTAAAGATGTCCATGGGCGGCAGTATCCACTTAGCATCAGGTGGACTGCATGCTCGTCTGTTACACCAATATTATATAAAAAAAGTGGTCTGTAAATCGACAACAAAATTGAAATGTATTAAGAGATTGATAACTGATTCTCCCGTAAGAATAATTTTAAGTTTAAATATCACAACATATTCTATGGACTGCATGCAACAACAACGTATGACAATCAAGTAGACTACTAATCATAAAGTTCGAAAATTTGCAAAAATTGTCAATGTGGTAGGTAGACAAAAATTGGTTTGGTTAAGATTGACAATTATTAGATTATTCTAACGGGCGTAAGCGTAACTGATTACAATTGAGTCATTTATAAATAAATCGGACATTATCATTAGTAATTTTCTGTAAAAAAATGTCTGCCATATGCAAAACACCTAATAAATTATGTCCGCTTGAGTTTCCCTAAGGTAGTACAAATTTTAAATATTGTGGCAATATTATCTTCATTTGTAAAAGTTATTCTCACGACGGCATAACCTCTACTACTTAAGGTGAATATACCAATAGTGAATACATTAAAGAAAATTGCCTATTTATTATTATTCAGGGTAATTGTACAGTTTGGGCACTTTGGTGTTATTATAGCCACTTATAATCCGGTGGAACAGATAAACGTTTGCTATTTATATTACGATATGATTTATATTTATGCATAAAAAAATATTTAACTGATTTAGTAAGCGAATGATGATGGTAATAATTATGTATAAATACGTCGATATCTTGCTTATTTCCGGCCCTTCTAAGGGTTGAAACCGCTATTTATCAGATTAATTTAAAATCACATCACAGCACTGGCATATCATTTTTTAATATGAAATAATAATTTTATATAGAACAGTATATAGAACAGTAAACAATTTTATATAGAACAAGGGCACTATCTGAAGCTGATCACATAATTATGCGTTGCCACATCTGAGGACTGGTCTAAGGTGGTCATCTCATATACAAGTCAGTCGGCATCTAAACTAAAACTCAAGAAACAGGCGTGAAGTCACCTAAATATGACAAATGTCAAATAAATAATAGAGGATGTTAATAAAATCATTGTAAAAATAAAATCCACTTCTTGATTCAATTTATTTACATGATTTTTTCTACTTTTATCTAGACAAAGAAAATTTTACTTAAATTCGGCAGAATATAATGAATAATATTATCTGCGGCCGTTAAGCGGCATCAGTTATCTGTGGTTTAGGCGGCATTGTTTACTTTTTAATTTCATTGAACATAAAAGCAAAGGTTAACCATCGCGCGGTCGATAGCGGCTTTGCTTTAGGCTGATAAGGTATATTCGAAGCTTGATGTTAACCTGCGGGTTTGCTTGCGTTTTTGTTTTACATTTGAATAAAAAAAAGAATTCAATTAGATCTATACGTTTTAGACCTACACTCAGACTTTAGTCTAACGAGCTTTTGCCCGCGGTTTCGCTCGCGTTACGAAGTAATATTTTCATCCCCTTGGAGGTAGAATTGATCAAAATCCTTTCTTAGCGGATGCCTACGTCATAACATCTACCTGCATGCCAAATTTCAGCCCGATCCATCCAGTGATTTGGGCTGTGCGTTGATAGATCACTACGTCAGTCAGTCACCTTTGAGTTATATATATTTAGATTAGATATAGAAATATCAAAGGATCATGCACTCCACCTGATCTGCATCTGATTTGAATATTGTTGCATAGACCATGGTCACCTGTAATCAGTCCCAGATATTAGTCCTACCTGAGATCAACCACAAATATGTCGCTAAGCCTGAGGACTAAGTTGGAACACCACAGACAATGTCTCCCTGAACCTTCAAACTGTGTTATGGTCAATCGTATAGTAACGCTTAATATCATATCTACATTATAACGACGACATGGGCGTGGCGGTGCTGCATCCGGACTCGAACCACAAAGGGTCCTACTTTCAAACGCGTAGTTTTAGCGTAATCAATTTTTTCGTACACTAATCGTACCGAGTGCGTATATAACGGTATCGTATGAATATTCAACGTTCGTACGCAAATATAATACACTCAATAACATGGTGTGTAACGGTAGATATTATTAACATACGTAACTGTCGTGTACGCCTGGATAACCCCCCCAAAGTGACCCATTTATTTCACATAATAACATTGAACACACTACAAGTTCAAAAGTAAGGGACTTGCTTTTGTGTTGATATTATTAACTGACGTGGACGACATCCGTAGTCGATGTTTGGAGATAAATAACAGTGATTGTGAATAAAAATAATTACATATTTATATAAATATGTAATTATTTTTATTCACAATCACTGTTATATATGTATATACATATCTATTTAGATTCATTTGGTTACTATTTTTATCATTTTAACTTTATTTGAGTTTACAAATATAGACATGGAAGGAATTCGATTAGACCTGCGGCATATTTCGGGAGTTAAAAGTTTTAAGAATTCTTCGACTGCCGCCTTAACACCATTCGACTTATGGTCGAATGGTGTTAAGGCAGCAATAGGCAATAGTCCACCGCGCTGACCAATTTCAAATTGGTAGCTTCATAAATCCTTGAGGACTGTTTAAAAGAATTCATTGCATTTCATTTAATTTCTAATAAACAACTTTGAAAAATGAGATGTCCATGCTTGAGTTTTGAACGTCGGACTCTCGGATTAAAAAGTCGTCGCCGTAACCTAGACTATTTAGTCTACTGCTACTCTTACCCAGCTTAGAACAGACAGCACTCACCTCAAACTGAGAGCTGAACGTCTTGAACACGCCCTCCCAGAGGCTGCCCGACTGCGTGAGCACTTGCACAGTGTCGCCGACGTGTGACGTCACCGCGTGCACTACCATTGCTGCTCTTATCCGGCATAGCAGACGCCACTCACCTCAAACTAAGCGCTGAACGTCTTGAACACGCCCTCCCAGAGGCTGCCCGACTGCGTGAGCACTTGCCGGTGTCGCCGACGTGTGACGTCACCGCGTGCACTACCATTGCTGCTCTTATCCGGCATAGCAGACGCCACTCACCTCAAACTGAGCGCTGAACGTCTTGAACACGCCCTCTCAGAGGCTGCCCGACTGCGTGAGCACTTGCACGGTGTCGCCGACGTGTGACGTCACCGCGTGCACTACCATTGCTGCTCTCATCCGGCATAACAGACAGCACTCACCTCAAACTGGGCGCTGAACGTCTTGAACACGCCCTCCCAGAGGCTGCCAGACTGCGTGAGCACTTGCACGGTGTCGCCGACGTGCGATGTCGCCGCGTGCATAAAATGCGCGTTGTTGTAAACGCCCTCCGCCACCACACGACCACGAGGCGATCTGGAATTATACAAATTGTTACATTTTACATAGGAAGGTAAAAAAGATTGTGCAAATGGACAAGAGTACCTGCAGGGCATAGCTTGGAAGAAGATAGGGGGTAAAAGCTGTATGTAGAGATTCGGTTTGATTTGCCTTTATACCCTATACCCCGCAGCAGTAAAGTTGTTAGATAAATAGATGAAAATATAATTGCAGCACAAGTCAGCGACATTAAAATAAATTCCCAATAATAAGCCTGAGATGCTTATTTAAGCAATAATTGTAGTAAGGGTACATATATGAGAAATTCTAACTTAGTCCTTGTGGGTAACAAGGCTATTCTTGTATACTTCGCTTTTCGAGGTCGCTTACAGGATGAAATAGGTGGGCTACTTGTTTGTGGACCGCTTACATATCAACATATAGATATAAAAAAAAGAATTATAGTTTGTTTCAAAAATATTTGTTAATCCTTCCTAGTATAATTACAAAAAGAGTATACGATTAACATACAGCTTAGAAAAACTGTAAAAACAACGCTGTAATGAGAGGTGAGAATTCAAGTAATGACGTAACATGTACGTAAACGTTATATAAGTCGATCCCTGACCTATTGCAAGAATCGCGTTAAAAATTCATACGAATGATAATTACCCTCACTTGTTGGTACGGAAAAATGTACACGAAGTGTGTAAGTCAAAGGGGCTTTAGTTTTCCGCCTCAGCCATTCTTGGAATAAGATTTGTAATATTTTTATTAAAAAAAAAATATTTTAGAAAGGACAATGCCCATGAAAGTATGGACCGCCGTCCAGAGTTGCATCAAATTGAAACTTGTTGTGGACGATGTATAATTAACCAAATACTACCACCAATAATATTTTTTTAGATCAGCACCCGGGTTCTGAAGTTATTTACCGAAATGTTACATAACCTCAAAATCGAAAATCCGACGATACATTGATTGTCGATTTTAACTGATAGTAGGTACCTATAATATAGTTCGACTAACATATTCCATATACTTTTAAAGGTAGTAGGTAAAAAAACCTATAATAATCCTAAAAACCTAAAATAGTGAATTCCGAGTATAAAATACCGCCCTTTTAATTTTTAAGAACAACAATCAACATTTCGTCTTATTTTATCTTAAATGGAACCCCCTTGTTCAAAGAAACTATTCTGATCGACAAACTATGTAAAAAAATAAAAAAAATAATTTTAATATTACTTTCATTTTGACGCATGAGAAAAATCAGTACCAAGAATGGGCATTCTCCTTTTACTTGAGCATTCTTATGAAAAAATTAAAGCCTACTCAAATATTATTGCTTATGTTACTCTCATTGTCGCCATTTAGACAAATGTAACGACACCTCATACCTATATTGAATCCGTCAAATTTTTTGGACTAAAAATGAGACATACATACAAATGCTCGAAAAACATACCATCAGCATTTGAGTAATAAAAATTAAAAGGTTATTTAACAAATGTTGTAAAACCAGTTGTGCTTATCGAAAAAATGTAACAAGCTAAACACTTTTTATGTGATTACAATTCCAAACGAGCATGCTGCCCATCTGATGGTAAATGATAACTGCCTATAGACATGGTTAGTCAACTCAACCTTATAATACAGAACAAGGCAACAGGGGTACTGTCGGAAGCTGTTCCCATAAACGTTGTAATACTTGAGGACTAACGCCTTTTTCCACCGCCACCGTCACCGAGCCGATACCGATAATTAATGACGGCGCCGAAGTAGCGTACGTACATTTACTATAGCCGCTTGTCCACCGCACCAGAACAATCCAGCGTCCAATACCGAAGAATCTCGTTTTCGGTATTGGTTCGGTGTCGGTGACGGTGGACAAACGGCCTAAGACGATCGCTTTTATACATGCAAGTCAGCGGACATCCAAACCATTCCACTGGTGGTGTGGTGGTGATATCTTCCCGATCGAACCATTTCTTCTATACTATAACCGTTAAATAATAATAAAATATGTGTGTTATGGAGTTTCTTCGCCGCTTCTTCTCCATAACGAAACACCTTGTGAAGTGAAGGTAGTTGTATTAACATTCAAAAAGTGCTCTGTAAAGAACCTATTTTGAATAAAAAATGATGATTTGATTTGATTTGATAACCCTTTCAACATTATTGTTGCAACATTTAACACTTACGTCAAAAATAACACGTTAATAAACGCACGTAAAAATCTACACAAAGTGAGAAGTCTTCTTCAAAGAGGCTCAACTTTCCCTCTCACTTATTATTGTAGCAAGTACTTGTTGCTTTTTGATGAAGGGTGCGATACACGCACTCGTATACTTGAAATTTTAAGAAGTCCTTAGGGGGGAGTTACACGTATAATATTTAATTACTTAAACACAACACACATCAGATATTATGGCGTTTTGTGTAGCTTAAAAAATAATTTATTAAATAAAATTTAAATAAAAAATCCCTAATAATAAAATAGTTACATGAATTTCATTGTGTGATATACGTAATTAACAGATTTTGAAGAGTGTACTAAGGGAGAGACACTTATCCTAATAGTTTTAACAATAATTATGGGATCTGCGTATGTGGCCAACGTTAGATAAGCAGGAATTAAAATCTCCTCTGGTATTGATTACAGATGTCCGTGGACGGAAGTAACCATTTACCACGAGCAGACTGCATGTTCATTTTCTACTTCATTATAAAAATAACTGTATTTTTACACCCAGTTTCACGACTGCTCCATAAACACCTTCAACGTTCGTTTGATATCAAACGAAAACTTATCGCAAAAGGGAAACTTTCCGAGAATGAGAAAACAATATCCACCAATCGGGCACTCGATAGATTCCAGGAAGCACTCCAACACTACGCTTTTCAACATAAATGGAAATTCCATGAAAGGAATAATCCAGTGAAGCCCCTGCTTCTGTGAGATGTTTTACAATAATGAATTTTGAAAATAATTTTAAAATATTTTTCATTTTTGCCCCTTTATGGAAAATTTTGTCCGGGATTATGTGCAACGCGTATATTAATGACATTATTTAAGATATTTTGTCATTTAATTTTAAATTTTATATAAATTACTATTAAGTTTGCAAACCCTACATTAAATTTTTGGCAATTTTTTGAGTTTTGGCGAGCGTGAATGCGGCATAAGAAAATCACTAGGCATATCCTAATATCCTAAACTATTTGTATTTATACCTTACCTAAAAATAAGCAAAACAAAGGGCCGCTATCGTATTACTATTTCCAAAATGTATAAAATCACAAATTCACCAATTAGGTCGTGTTAACTAACCACTTCAGTTAAGACACAAGAAAGCACTTAAGCGAGCAACTAATAAAACTGTCAAGGTGATTCTCAGAAGAAAAAAATCGATTTTAAAGAGCAAATTTCGAAATACAAATTAATTTGTAGATGAAATTAAATGTATACACGAACATGCAGTCCAGCTGATAAGCAGTGGAAGTGGACGTTGTTACTTATGGACAACTATAATCGAACTCACATATCAAATAGGTTAGCTCCCTGAAGTCGACCACAGGTGCCGTGCTACCTTTGAGGCCTCATGTGTTTCTCCATTACCACACCCTTCAAACACTTAACATAGTGCTTAAAACTGTTATAGAGCAGACATAGCTAAGGATGTGTAACTGGAGCTAAACAACGAAGGCTACCTTTTATACACATCGAATCACATAGTAAAAAATATCAACCAAAAAATCATATATGTATGGTGTATACCTATTTTTATTTTTTTGCATATACGTATCTTAATAAAAACAAAATAAGACTTTTTGAAACTGTGACTTTTTGAAAGAGGGAGGTGGGGAATACTGCATGGTTTAAAATACATTCTAACTTTACAAAAAAATCATCATCAAATACCGACTCTACCAGCTTCTATCCCACAGAATGGCATACGGTAGTATAGACGCAGGAAGTGAACGCGTATGTCTCTTTTATTAATGGCCGTTGTCACGAGTGTTACGCAAACTGCCACTGCAATCAGTTACTGCATCGGCACGTGTGTGACACACTTCGGGGGTAAACACTTTGAGAATCTTCGCCTTTAATACATTATCCTGAGACTAAAAGATAACAAGGTTATCTTGATCAAAGAAAGTGGCGTTATTATTAATCTATTTTTTTTTTCAAATTCAGTGTAGCAGTAGCAAACGCGCTTGCAGTTCCTTTGATGGTAAGTGGTTTCGCTTATGAATTTCTCTATCTGTAATCAAACCCAGATAAGATTAGACCAGAGTTTAGTTACAGATGCGTTGTTACCTTAGTAACTAGGTTGGAACGCCACGGATAAGTACATAGTATTATAAATGGATAACTTCAGAAGGAAGAGCCTACCATCTCCAAGATTTAATTTCTTTGACGCGTTTGACATTCACGAACAGTGGTAAAGGTGCTATTCGAAGCATTAACATTAATTTCAAGATTATATATCTTTTAAAGATACATAATTATAATTTTAATTAAATAAAGTTCTTAGCCGCGTTGTGCATACGAACCAAATTCAAATCTCATTTATTCAAAATTTCTACATATAGAACACTTTTTGAAAGTGAAAATCTACTACCAAACTTTAGACATTTAAATTATTTTTTGTCAACTTTAATTAAACTGGACCGGTAACCTGAGTCCAATGAAAATTAAAAGTAACGTAAGATCTTAAGAGTGGACATCTTAACAACAATTCACTCCATGAAAACTCGAGCGAAGTCGAAGGCAACGGCTTGTTAATAACATGTTTGATATAAAACATTTTCATTATTCCCCGTTTCGAAGTCTTAGGAGTTCGCTCTATATTTCTATAGCTTTCCAGTGCAGTTGTCTAGTTCTCTATTTTTTGTATGGGAATCCGTTGAAAACGTCTCAGCTTGGAGATTATTTGAAACTTTCTTTTTCATTAAAATAATTTTTGTGATGCCGGCGTTATAAGATTCTTATGAACGTTTCTTACATTATATATATTTTTTAATATTGCCTTTTTATGTATTAAAGTAGAATAGAAGGGCGTAGGCTAGGTCATACCTATGAGATGGGCGTTAATTACAAATTGTGGAAATTTATATAAATACTATACGCTTTGTGTCATAATACCAAGGCGTATGTTGTCTGTATAAAAATATTTTTAATAATTAAAATAGAAAAATAGGTATATTTTGAAGCACCAAATCTGAAAACATGTGACGTCACGATAGGGCTGAAGTTACTACAACCATGTCTGTGATGGATTTTCGAAAAAATAGAAAATACGAAAGCAAGAATAGAATATGGTTGTAAACTTTTTGGACATCCCAAGGCTAGAAAAGACTGGATCGCTACAAATGGGATAGAATTTATGGAAGGTTAATGAAAACTTAAATTAGAAATTTTTCAGAAATATTCTGCTAAGGTGTTTAACTGGGACCAAAGGCTCAATGTAAGCCTAATAAATACTGGGACCAAAGGCTCAATGTAAGCCTAATAAAGCCTAATAATACGATAAGCAATTTTCCAAAAAATATGACACTTATGTATATTTTTATCTTTGAAAATTTCAGAGAAAAAGATAATATAAATCCAATTGAACTGAAACGTAAAGATAGAAACTACGATTCATAACCGCGATACGTGCGATGCATATTAAAATGCATTTGGATTCAATGTCAGATTGTAATAGTGGCTGAAACACGCACATTATATTTGTAGCCATATTGTTAAATTAAATATTGATTTTTCTTTTGATGTTGTATCGTCGCTAATATATCCGATATTTTGATGAAATTCAAAGGTACTTTTAGGGTACCGTAGCCAAAGGGTATAAACGGGATCCTACTACTAAGCCTCCGCTGTCTGTCCGTCTGTCACGGGGCTCTATCTCATGAACCGTAACAGATAAACACTGTTTTTTTACTGTGTGTGTGTGGCTGCTGTAACAAGAAATAACAATTTGGTGGTACAAAACCTTCTGTATGAGACTTTAACTCTCACTTAACCAATTATTATCATTAAAAAAACAATAATGTCTAAATACAAATAAAGACTAGTAACACAAATGTTTAATAAAAATTAAAAAATAATGTAATTCATATATCTGCCTCACCGAGCATCGAAGCCGGAATCCTGAATGAGGGATCTGATAGCTCCGAAATAATGACGAATATTCAGTTTAGACGAAGTACTAGAATACTAGTAGTATTAGTAACACACCTATCATGGTTTGAAGTTTGCACTCCCGACACTTTTTCATTATCGACAACATTATTGTAATTGAAAAGTTTGAAAATATATCGTTTTTCGCCAATAATGCGCTCTCCTGAAGGTTGCTTACTTTGCAACCGTCTATCAGGCCTACCCTAGGTACGATGCTGGTGCTATCTTTATAGAGGGAATCCCCGAAGTCCCTATTCCCGACACGGTATAAAAAAACGTACAATGGCTTTGCTAACTTTCCAAGACCCTTGCAATACGCATACACAGATCTATACGTAAATTCACAATACATCAGAATAATTTGGTTAGATAGCGTTCCCCTATTACACAGCACGGCATACACAATCACAATGTAATGGTACGTAACGTAATCACGTAACACGCACACACGTAAACCATGATTACTATTGGATATTGCGAAACGGCACGCTGATTGGTGAAGAGAGGAACTACACGATTCTTGGGACTTGGTTGGATTGTACGTTAGATTACAAAGGCTTGAGGGTTCGATTCTTGGTTAGACAGACATCGAAATTCTGATTTTCGGCTTTCGTGAATTTTGACTTGATTTTGTGTCCATGGAATCCAGGGCTTATGGAATCAGAATGATAGGTTGTTATAAGTTTAAAGGTGGTAGAACCCTGTGTGGTTCGACTCCGGCGGCACCACCGCCACACCTATTTCTACCTAATAACAGCATTGTTAGGCGCTGCTGTGTTCCGGTTTGAAGGGTGTGGTAAGGGAGACAAACTTTTCCGAGGCGTTCCAGCTTAGTCCTCAGGGTTAGCTGCGCATCTGTGGCCAACCTCCGGTAGGAATATCTAATCCTATCTGGGGTTGATTACAGATGTCCATGGACGGCAGTAGCCACTTACCATCAGGTGGACTGCATGCTCGTCTGCTACTCGTATATTATAAAAAAAAAAGTTTTCTATCGTCATTTAAAATACAAATAAAATCTAATCCACACATAATTCCAAACAGTGGGATATGAGTGCCTGGGATTTGAAATCCAAACTCCCAACGCGAGAGCTCAACATTCAAAATTTGTAATTTTTTTGTTTACTACAAATTTTGGTTTTTGGTATGCAAAACATTTACATAATAGTTTGATTTAAACAACATACGTAAATACAAAACCTAAAGCCCATAGAGAAACATCAATAGATCAGAAAAACATAATTCAATCAAGAACCTCCCGTCCCATTAAGTACGCGTGCTCAGTACATCAACAACCAATCTCAGACCTCAGTTGCTATCGATCCAGACGCACCCAACAGTTGAATCACCTGTCACTGTGCACGGACGTTGCTCCGAGCTCCATCTTGCAATTTGGTGCTCATGTTACACCTACAGATTTGTCTGGCTTTCGTTTCGTTTCAAACTTGCTTTCCTTTGTATATCTACCTGAATATTGCGTTCAGTAAGATGATATTATATTGAATTTGAAATATTTTCGAATACTTCTCAAAATTCCTTTGATACTCAATCATGGGGCGCATAAAGATAATTGGCTCGTCATTGTCCACCGATATTTAATTTTCAATGACGTCACTAAGCTAATCATGCATCTTCATCCAAATCAAATATGTTTCAAAATTTCAGTTCAGTAAGTTGGGGTTACTTGCCTAAAAAATCAGTTTTAAAATTTGACCCTTAAATACCTACTCACAAGGTAAGTTAAATAAGTTAGTAAAAACCTTGACAAATTGGAGTTCCCTACATATCTAGGGTTGAAAGGTCAGACCTTCGGCTTAGCGCATTATTCTTTAATGCTAATAAGCTATCATGGAAATAAGTTTTACAATCGATTTAGTCCGTAAAATGTCATGAATAAACCGATTAGATCTAGCTTAAATTACTATAACCACTTCCGTGAGGTGTAAATAATGTTTCCGCACGTCTAGATCACCTAGCATATTTCTATATTTATGATTAAAAAAACTGTATTTACAAGTATATAGCCCAAGTTGAGTTGTAAATAGTCATTTACCTGTGCGTAAGTCTCGTTAAAATAGTCGCAATGGTTTCCAAGATCAATCCGTACATATTGCAAAAAAATCTTTTTCTTGCGTTTATATGTATGATAATTTTCACTATAATAATATTCAAAATCTCGAAAATCACCGACAAAATTTTCATTTTTTTATTTTATGTAGATTTTTTTTTAAATTTAGATTTACAACATATTTTTGCTCCGTACTACTTCACAATGTTTCTTTTTTTTTTGAGAAAACAGAAAAGTCTATAAAGCAACACTATTTGTACGACGTAAAGTGACCCATGTAACCCATGCCACGTGGCCGCGAGCCCCGGGTACAGCGGGTTGCAAATACAGCACCGATCTGCGGGGAGAGCGGGCTATCGATCCGGCCAGACGCATCTCGCCCGGGCGCCCGCCGTTGTAAATGCAAGGCCGTTGCTCCACTCACATCAAAACTGTTAATATGACTAGCTTTGACGGTGACATCGCTCCTCAATCATCCTAAAGTCACCGACGTCGTTTTCGCTTCGATAGCAGTATGCAAGGTGTAGGGGTGAATTTTTCAAGGGTGCGATTTTACTTTTAATGTACAAAGTAGTACCCATGCAGGCATGAGTCCCGGGTACAGCGGGGTAATAAAATTAAATAGATTTATTTTATATAGGCCAATGGACGTACTTACAATTAGTCGGTTACAATATTTTTTCTTATCGAATCGGAGCCCGACTTCAAGTGGAAGACCCGGTAAGAAAACCCGTGGGTTTGATTTCACTCTTTACCAATAAATAGTGTATAGTATAATGCGGGGAGAGCGGGCTATCGATCCGGCCAGACGCATCTCGCCCGCTGAACGGCGCCCGACGTTGTAAATGCAAGGCCGTTGCTCCACTCGCATCAAATTGTTTATGATCCGCCTAGCTTTGACCGTGACTTCGCTCGCGTTGACAGGAGTTACGGCTCAATCATCGGTAACTGGCTCGAGGTCTTGGTTTTGGTTCGATAGAAGTATGTGAAATATAGGGTGATAATTTTTGAATGTGCGCAAATAGCCAAATCCGAAACTATAAGGTCTTGGGAAAAAGACGAAAAAATAACGAGAGCCATTTTGATGAAAAAAAGTCAACCTGTATATTGCGATAAAAAAAACTAGACAGGAATTTAACAATGCGATTTTAAAAAACAAACATCCTGTATTAGTGCCACATGGACTAGTTTAGCTTGATGATGAATTAAAAGTATGACGACCTAAAAGACACGAATAAAAAACACTACATTCGAATTCTCGTCGAAATGAGAAGGGCTTACGCTCTTAAACTATGGTGGTCCAACAGCACCACCGGCACCACCATCGTCTTTGGGAATTATGGCTATATTTCAGCCATGTAACCTTATTTTTTATAAAATAGGAGTAGCAGACGAGCATGCAGTCCACCTGGTTGTAAGTGGCTACTGCCGCCCATGGACATCTGTAATCAACCCCAGACAGGGTTAGATATTCCTACCTGAGGTCAGCCACAGATGCGCCCCTACCCCTGAGGACTAAGCTGGAACGCCTCGGAAAAGTCTGTCTCCCTTACCACACCCTTCAAATCGGAACACAGCAGCGCCTAACACTGCTGTTATTAGGTAGAAATAGGTGTGGCGGTGGTGCCGCCGGAGTCGAACCACAAAGGGTTCTACCACCTTCAAAACTTTCTTTCTTTTGGCTGCCATAGCTTTTAATTTAATTCAATTTAACTTTTGTTATTTATAGTCTAATGAGAAATCTCAACCGATAACACTTATGATTAATGAAATATCTGAATAAATTTTACAATCGCAACATTTCGTTCCGTTTGTAAAATACGGACCGGTTTCCACAGAACCTATAAAACCATACTTTTCATTTTACCATAGTTACAACCGCATCAATATATCAATGCTATTAATTAATCCATGCCGACTTGCAAAGGTATAATAACGACAAAGTGAACTGGCATTTATCGATTACTAGTATTACCACTGTATCTCTTGCTATTGAAGCTATTATACTGATACTACGTTTACGGTTACAAAGAAAAATCAATAACCCACAGGTTTCCAGTTTTTGTTTTATCCGTGGAGGGATGCACAAAAATTACGAGCTTAAGGCTGTTAACACACGAACGACAATATGTACGCGATATGAAAGAAAGTAAATCTTATTTTGAAACAGTACAAAACGATCAGGCAGACCACCAAATGTAAATTGTAGCTCATTACATTAGATTAACTATGCGTGAGTCCTATCCTAAATTGGACAATATTGCGTTACAGTTTTTGAGAATCTAAATAGAAAAGTGAACTTCATGACACGTTTGAAACCAGAACCAGAATACAACAGCGCTGGTATGATTTTTTTTTTTTTTTTTTTTTTTTTATATGTAACCTAACGATAAGGCAGACGGGCTACCTGATGGAAAGCAGTCACCGTCGCCTATGGACATTTGCAACACCAGAGGAGTCGCCAATGCATCGCCGGCTTTGAAGGAGAGCTCTTTTTACACCCCTCTTGAAGAGCCCCATGTCATAGTCCTGAGGGAATACCTCAGGAGGAAGTTCATTCCACATCTTGCACGTACGCGGCAAAAATGAACGATTAAACCGAACCGTGGAGGACCGCCACGGGTCCAGTTGATGTGGATGGAACTTCATCCTTCGGCGAGTGGTGCGATGAAGGAAAGGCGACGTAGGCACCAGATCAAACAGTTCCTCAGAACACTCACCATTGTAAAGTCGGTAGAACACGCAGAGGGAACCTATGTCCCTCCGCAGGCTTAAGGGTTCTAACCGATCAGAGATCGCTGGGTCATCGACGATTCGCACCGCGCGTCTCTGTACGGAGTCAAGTGGGTTAAGCTGGTATTGTGGTGCCCCTGCCCAGAGATGCGAGCAGTACTCCATGTGGGGCCTCACTTGCGCTTTATAAAGCAGAAGGAGTTGCCCCCCAGTGAAGTACTCCTTGGCTCTGTTCAGGACGCCCAGTTTCTTAGAAGCCAACTTGGCTTTAACTTCCAAATGACTCCGATACTGCACGTCACACGAGATGTCAACTCCCAGGATCCCTACACTTTTACCAATGGTGAGCGGTGTACTTTGGAACTCAGGCGCTATGACGAATGGGGTTTTTTTAGCGGTAAACGCGCAGACTTGTGTCTTCGTGGGGTTGAACTCAACAAGGTTAAGACGACCCCATTCCGAGACCCGCTCCAGAGAGTTCTCGATTTCAGACACAAGTCGGATTCTGCTTTCTTCCACGAATGTCCGAGAGGTGTTCGCACGGCCTGTGTACACAGCATCTCCCGTGCTATCATCTGCATAGCAATGAATGCCACCGGTTTGTAGCAGCATATCATTGATATGCAGAATAAAAAGCGTGGGAGATAATACAGACCCTTGGGGCACGCCAGCGTTGATGAGCTTCGTGTCTGAGCAGCACCCGTCAACTACGACCTTAATATGCCGCTCAGACAGAAAGCTGGCTGTCCATGTGCACAACCTCTCGGGAAGACCGTAAGATGGTAGCTTCGCGAGAAGGGCCCTATGCCAGACCCGGTCAAAGGCCTTAGCGATATCTAGGCTTACGGCTAATGCCTCCCCGTTGCTCTCAACAGCTTGTGCCCAACGATGAGTGAGGTACACAAGAAGATCACCAGCTGATCGGCCCTTGCGAAAACCATATTGGTGATCGCTGATCAGCTGGTGCTCCTCCAGGTACCTAAGGAGCTGCGTGTTTACAACACGCTCCATGGCTTTTGAGAGCAGTGAGGTTATCGCTATAGGCCTATAGTTGGCCGGGTCACTGCGGTCACCCTTTTTGGGAATAGGGTGTACAAGGGCAACCTTCCACGAAGACGGTACTTGTCCTGTGGTGTAGGATAGCGAGAATAGGCGCGTTAAGACGGGAGCCAACTCGGGAGCGCACGTCCTGAGCACCACTGCGGGGATTTCGTCTGGCCCGCTCGACTTCTTGATATCGAGGGACAAAAGAGCTCGCCTGACAGCCTTCTGCGTGAAGCGAATATCCGGCATAGAGCTCTCACACCGCGGGATGGTAGGCGGTGTGGCCCCTGTGTCATCAAGAGTCGAGTTTGAGGCAAAGAGGGTACCAAGAAGATCGGCTTTCCCCTTTGCCGTATGGGCCAGAGAATCATCTGGTTTCCGCAGGGGCGGTAGTGAAGACCGACAGAAATTACCCTCGACAGCTTTGGCCAGCGACCAGAAGGCTCGACTCCCGGAGGGGTAACCAAGTAGCCGCTCGCCAATTCTGCCGATGTGCTTAGACTTCGCCTTGGCCATATGCTTCTTCGCTGAACGGGAGGCAGCATTAAACGCGGTTCGGAGCTCGGGGCTTTTTGGGTCCTTGCTAGCGTGTGCTGATGCCCAGGTTTGGAAGGCCTCCTGCTTAAGGCTTAGCGCTTTAGCACAAGACCCCCCAAACCAGGGCTGACTCCGTCCGCCGACGGACACGACAGAGTTTGGAATGAAACACTCCATACCCTGCCGTATCACGTCGGTTACAGACTCAGCACACGAGCTAGGGTCACCCGAGACGAAACATAGCTGCCTCCACGGGTACGAAGCCAGGAACTCCCGGAATCCGTCCCAGTCTGCTGACTTGTAATGCCAAACTTGTCGTCTCCCGGGGGGACGTGTCTCCACGGGGTACGACAAGGGCACAGTCGAACTTACCAAGCAATGGTCAGAGGATCCAAGGGGAGCCTTGACCACTACTTGGTAGTCCACCGGATGGGTAGTCAGCAGTAGGTCCAGCAAAGAGGCAGTATGGGTCTCTACATCAGGCACCCTAGTGAAACCGGGTACGACCTGAGAGAGCCCATATGCCAAGGAGAAGTCATATGCAGATCTCCCAGCAAAGTCGGTGGTCCGGGATCCCAGCCAATCAACATGATGAGCATTGAAATCACCAAGAACCACCAACTCTGCCGAAGGACACTGCTGCAGCATTCTGTCGGTTGCCCACTGGACGTGCTCGAATAATCGAGTTGTCTCCACATCTCCGCTATAGGACCTATATAGGCACGCGTAGACACGGGTAAGACCTCCGACGTCCGCGCGCAGCCACAACAATGATAGGTCCTTGTCTTCGAGAAAGCTGAGACGGCGATAGCAGACATCTCCCCGAACATACACACATACCCCGGCTCGACGCCTGAAGGCATGTTCTAAATTGTAGCCGGGGTAGTCCAAATACGATGTATCGTCCGGGGTAGATATCTGCGTCTCCGTCAAAAAGAGAAAAGCCGGCTTTACCGTCTCAAGGTGGTGGTGGACGGCATTCAGATTGGAATGGACTCCTCTGATATTGCACATATCCACAATAAATGTGGAAGAGGTCGCCGCTGTGCAACTTTTCTTCTTTTTAGGCTTTCTCATTGTGGTTGGTCGAAAAAAAGGGCGGGAATTTGAAAGGATTTGCGATGCTCCGTCAACGCCTCACGGGACAAAGTATGAGTCTCGTGACACCGAGCCTACGGAGGTGATGTGGGATGCTGGCGCGGGGGACGGAAGGGCCCCCGGTCCCCCCCGTGCACGACTACCTGGCTCCACTCCGGTCTCTTACTCCGGCAAGGTAGCCGCGCAACGGGATTTTTCGCCGGTTGGCGGGACAGCCTCCCGGGCCAGAGGTTGACAGTGTTGCCCGGGTTCGGGTCCCCAACTAACCGGCGGGCGGCCAGCGGACAACCGTTTCACCGGGTCTCCCTGGCCCCCGCGCCAACACACCACGCCCCCAGGGGCAACGACGCTTAAAGAGACCCAACGGACCCGTAAAGTGCGCCGTCGGAAGCACCACAAGAGGATGGGAAGGGAGGGATAAGGGGATGAACTGGCTCCCAGGCGCACTACCGAAACACGACGAGTCGTTATTAACGGTAGACTCCGACCTGAGGGTGGTAGCTAGCCAGGCAGATCCCACGAAGAGACCTTACCACCAAGCAATGAGACAGACAAATGGTGGTGGAAGCATCAAAAGCAAAATAATTCTACTTCTAAAATAATCATTTGCTGTATTTCGTGCCAATAGAAATTCACTGCTGCTGCCGACCGTGCATCATTTGAAACATACAACAAAAAAAATAAAAATAAGGTCACACAGCAGCTTTGTATTTGAGAACAACCAGAAATATGATTTTCAAAACATACAAAACTATAACTTTGAACCTACTGGCCTTTTGACAGCCTCGAGACATCCTGATTAAATTTTAAATTTCTCGTATATTATGTATTCTGTCTATGTTTTGGAGTATTATTCATGAATAAATATTTCTTTCATTCATTTGTAGAACCATAACGATTTCATATTGTACAGATTTCTAGTACATTGTTTTTTCTCTGCAAGAAAAACTAAATTAAATGCTATAAATATAAATGCGAAGATAAGTTTCTTTGTTTCCTACACAACAATCACACAACAAATTTTGTACACACGTTGTCAGAGGTAAAGAAAAGTACGTAGGGTGCCTTTTATCCCGTAAAAAGTACCATTCTGGAGGGATAGATAGGTCTTTATCTATCTATCTGAATGCGAGCGAAGCCACAGGTATAAACTAGTATATATATAATAAATAAGACGTATGTGAGTACGTTTTATAGTGATAAAATAGATTGGGAATATTACAGTCTTGCCAATTTAATGAAGATATAGGCTTTCATTGCGCGCAAGAGATAATCTAGGAACCACTGGACCGTATTAGAAAGGTGGATTATAAACTGTCATAAGATATTATCTATACGAATAAATCTACACGTTAAGTTTATATGTAATCTTATAAAAGATATTCTAAGAAATTGCTAAAACTATTTTTTTCGATATTTAGGATAATTTTAGAATACTTTATAGAGGAAATAACAGTTTACATTACCATTTATTGAAATGAAATGAAATATATTTATTGTGTATAGGCCAACGGCGGCACTTACAAATTGTTAGTTACAATATTTTTCTTAAACTACTACCGGATCGGAACGCGACCTCTACTGAGAAGCTCCGATAAGTAAATTCAGGAGGTTTGTCTTTTTTAACCGACTTCAAAAAAGGAGGAGGTTACTCAATTCGACCGTATATATGCTTTTTTTAATATTAATTATTCTCTATTTTTAAATGCCAATAAAGTATTAGCTCCATTACAATAATCATCAATTAAGTATAATTTAAATTAAATATAATAATAATAAAATGAGGAGGAATGAATCCAGCCTGCCTAATGCCGCTTGATATAAGGGCAAATTTTTGCCCACGCTAAACTCGAATCCAAGTAGGCGAAATAGGGAGGCGCATCTAGCGAACTACATCGTTGTTACATGAAGTAAATAAATATAGTTCAAAAAACTAAAAATGATAAAATCAACTAAAAAGTAGAGAATAATTTTCAATGTAGGTATCAATTAAGGAACAGTAAATTGTATAATTGTAAAGATGGCATTATAGATATGTTTCAATACATTTGAGTTATAGGGAAATAACATTATTATTTTTCATAGCTAAAAATCAATCTAGTAACTTTGCCTGTACGCTCCATAAGGCGCTTTCTCTCGCCTGTAAACAAATCAAGTGTCTATCTATTACGGTTTAAGAGATAAAGCCCTGTGACTCACGAACAGACAGCGGAGGGTTTCGTTTTATCCTTTTAGTACGGAATCCTAAAAATCATTCTAAAAGATGGCATTATAGATATGTTTCAATACATTTGAGTTATAGGGAAATAACATTATTATTTCTCATAGCTAAAAAGCAATCTAGTAACTTTGCCTGTACGCTCCATAAGGCGCTTTCTCTCCCCTCGAAAATCGTTAATCCTGAGGATGTTGATAAGGACAATGGTACAAAATTATTAAAATCGTGTATTGTCATCGGTTTTTGATAATTCTTTCGTTAATCCTGAGGATGTTGATAAGGACAATGGTACAAAATTATTAAAATCGTGTATTGTCATCGGTTTTTGATAATTCTTTAAAATTTTGAATTAAACTGAACGTTCAAAGTGGATAAAAATCGGGCTCAAAGATTCCGTTACTGTTACATACATACATACAAACGTACAACCCAAGCTAATAAAAGCGTGTTAATAAAATACTAAGTTTCATATCTCGGCGCGGGTATGCGGTGCAATAAGAAATGGTACGCGTACACTTATTACAATTAACTACAATGTACGATCTACGGTTATGTAATCGAGATAATATCTTCGATTGGTAGACATTATCAGTTGTTTCTATACGTGGTTACTGGTCATGGACAAGTGGATGGATGGATTTACAGTGATGAATCTCACAAGCCTGAACACGACGAGGATATCTCGCTTTAAGAAATATGACATGATTACATCATAAAATTTCATAGAAGCTACATAATAATTCCAAATTTTAGTTCAAGTGAAAGTTATTAAAAAAATACAAGCTTGTAAAAATACTTGCAAAAATTTACTTTCTTAACATAGAAGTACTCGTAGCTAACAAGCAAGCAGTCCATCTGATATTAAGTGGTCACTGTCGCAAACTGACAATTGAGTTCGGATAAGTAAGTCTCCCTTAACACACTCTTCAAACTAAAACAAGAGCGCTGAACACTGCTATTATCAGGCAGAATAAATGTGACGGTGGTGCCACCAGAGCCGAACCACGAAGGATTCTACCACATTCAATTGGCCATACTCACGTAACATCTTAAACATTTTAAAACCTATCTCGTTAAAATTCCAATTACAAATGAATTAACTGTAGTTCGCTTTATCGATAAGAACTTCCTTAATAGTATAACGAACTTAATTGTTGATAGTTTTACGCGGCTTTCTACATAATTTGATAGCTATTACGCAATAATAGCTTTGGCCACATACAGATATTATATCAAGTGTGTTTGTCCATTCGTGTTGCGTGTACACACGCGGACGGACGCGACGCGAAAATTTCCTTTTCATATGATCGTATCTTACAATAAATTATATAAACTGCGTATGACAAATTTCTTTGAAAAAGTACAAGTAGTTTTTAATGGTAGGCAATAGATGGCGTTACATGTATTCTAAATCACGGTTTCGATGTTTTCTAAACTCGTTTCAGATTTGAGACGATGGGAAAATGGTGGCATTTTAAGTATGACTTTTAATGTAGGTTATAGAAGTAGAAATACAGTGTGAGGTTTTGTGGTCACTGCGGCCCGTTGATATTTACAACAAATTCCATATACACCAGGAGATCTATATGAGGATGAAGTTTCTGACATCAGAAATCAGAAGGAAGCAGTGCGAAAAAACATAACTTCATAAAAGATACACAAAGAAATCCATACCTATAGACAAAAATGGGTTCTTCATCAAAAACCTCTTAATCCGTTTTGGGAGGGCTTCTTAACTATAATTAGGGTCACATGGGCGGCAGAGAACCACTTGGAAATAGTCAAACCACTATGGACTACAATACACACGTACCATACTTCTGGGCACATGGTTATTACTCCCAATTGTTATGAATCCGAAGCATTAGTTAAAACAAATTGAGTTGCTTTCGGGCGGTTAAACAATAACCGTCAGTCGGGTTGGCCGGTTGCCAAAATGGCTTATCTTTACCGGATCAGCGTGGAGCATGCTGCCAGAGGTACAGGGGTATATCCCTTAAAAAATGTTCATCTACTCTTTATAAGCCACTGATGGCCACGGATTTCATCTCTGCAGGGTGATTGAAAGGTAGAGCTTGTATGCCGCCACCGAAAAGGTACCATAGCCACAACCATTTCCAGCGATAAAGAAATTTTGCGTTTCGGTGGCATTGTGTGGATGCCGAATTGCCGACTCGGTTACATATGGGACGACCGTAGAAGTAGTTAAGATTAGCAACGAATCTGTGGTCCAGATAGACTGTAGTGACCAATCACCATTAGGTGGATTGCAAGTTTCATTGCTACTCCAAAATTATAAAAAAATAGAATTGAAGTGCTATTTGAACTTAGCCACAAATGTCCTTAACTTAGTCCTGAAGATTAAGTTGCTAAGATTTGTAATAGGGGATCACACCCTTTAAACCAAGACTTTGCTGTTATTAGGCAGAAATAGGTGTGTTGTTGGTACGTCCGGCGTGGACCACGAGGTTCTATCTTAAAATAAGCATAGTTAACCTCTAAACGAACGAGATTTTTCTAACCACTCTACCAATCACAGGAGTCATTCACATAAAACAGTTTTAGACTAATTTCTATCGTCAATTTAAGAAGAATTTACAACCCAATGTCGTAACCGTGACGAGATTGAATACAATAATAGTTCCGAAGACTACAAGTGTTTTAATGCTTGGTAATAGACGCTAGTGTTATTTGTCTAAATAGGTTGTGATGGTCTGACATCTGGGGGCCTGTCTAGCGTATAAGAATTCTAAACAGGTTTTGAATGCCAGTGTGAAACCCCAGTACTCTTTGTGTGCGGGGAAAACCCGAGAATTGAATTGAATGACTGGATCTTATAGCATCCAGCGAGACTCCGAGCAATAACACATGCTTACTACAAAAGTAGTTATATATACAATATGTAATTTTATTTTAATCTCAGATTTCAAAGTTTTCGTCTGATGTCAAATTTAGATGAATGCAGCACTATGATTGCATAAGATACTACGTTCCGCCCACGATTTTGTTCACATCATAACTCTAATACTAGTTGCTAAGTGAACCATTATAGGTAGGCCTTAAACTTAAAATAATTATGTAGAGTTAACCCGTAATTAAATGGGCCAAACCTACATATAATGTTAAATAAAGTCACTCCCTGAGCAAACAAATCCCCTAAAGGTTTAAAAAAAACAGTCAAAATCAAATCAGATGATTTTAAGATGCCTATGTCTATGTTATAAATTCGCTGAATGAATTTATGCTCATAAAATAATAATTTCATTCAACTCAACAACAGAATCATACATGCAGACATGTCTACAATTGTTAGTGGCAATATATATTTGCACATTATGTAAGTGTGTGGTATTAATTGAATTGTACCTTTGGGACATCATTCTGTCATCCGTCTGTCGTAATTCTTTATAGATATGTAAATACTAGGTACAAAAGTCAAATTTTAAAATAGTTTTATTAAGCTTTTAATAAAACGACTATGGTTTTCTGGCTTTTACGCTTATAATGCTTCCTTAAACTCCTGATATATGCACACATCACACTGGGAAATTTTATATATTTGTACGAGTAGTATGGATATCCACTAGAATTACATAATGAAATGAGGCTGAAATTTAAAAACCAATAATATTTTGGGTCTGGGGTTCTGACATGAACTCCAAAAAGTTCAAAAAGGCCTTACTTGCTTAGCTTGATGAACTGAATCCTATACCATCCTCCTCCTAGTCCTAATAATCTACCCTTACCCAAATTGAGACAATATTCTAATAACTATTTAAATTTAGAAAAAAACCATCATGTAATAATATACAAAATAGTTGGTAAACAAAACAGTGTAACAGTTTGTGCTAAGTATTCCCTCTGGAATATGCATTTATGTAATGATTCCACCGGCATACATTAGCATAGTGATTGTTTAATGCATGATGCAAAGGAATTATTAGTTTCGATCAAACTAACATATAGCGTAGCATACTGGGTCACGATTGGTATTGTATGTTAAATTTTACCCGATAATAGTATTACAAGATCATTTTTAGGGTTCTGTTCCCCGTTTGTAATAGTAATAATATTCAAGAGCAATATATCAACTTTACAAAGAGGCTAATCTCTCTTCTCTGTCCCGAGTAAGCCATATATATTTTATTTTTATTTTTTCATATGTATGTAGTTAATATGTGTTTATTACTTTTTCTTTTTCAATAACATGTCTCAAATTTGGCGATTGTTGTACACTCCAGTAAGTGGCATGCATACTGGCCTATATCTTGTGAATGTTACTTATATGAATGTTTGTATGTTATGCTGTTGTTGTGTCTAAAATAAATAAATATAAGGGTTCTTTATAAAAAAAAAAGAGAATGGGACCATGTTAGTAAGTCTCCGCTGTCTGTCAGTCTGTTTGTCATAGGTCTCTATCTCTTGAACCATAATAGATAGGATTTTGATTTTTTTACTATGCCCACTAAAACAAGTAATTTTGAAAATTGACATAAAGGGTCCCTATACAGGGCACTAGTGTGCGAGTTCAACTCACACAGCTAATTTCATTCTGTTAATGTAACTATTATTACATTTATGAAGGATGTAGTAATCATTATAATCTATATATGTAAATGAATAATATTATGTTAGAATATATAGTATACATTCTACTTCATCAAGGCCACACTCCAATGTACTTAATTTGATATTTCCCTTAAAATTTTAAGGTTAAAAAGTATAAAAATTCCTCATATAAGAATTCACTATTGTGAGAAAATATCAAGTAAATACATCAAATCATTTTTAAGTTTTGTGGACACAATCATACAGATTTTTTATTTTATACAAAGTAACGATTAAAACACATAGGATGAGTGTTCTTATCCATTACTATACCTATTATTTCTATTATAATCTATTCATTGGCTCATTTACATGCTTATCATAATTTTGTGGTTTTCCTAACCACACACACAAAGTCATCACACATGCAACAATGTTGTCAATATAATCTGGGGTTTTTGATGACCACAAGCTCATTGATGACCACTAAAATCCTTATCACAGCAAACTGCATGGTTGTTCCACAATACTCCCTAATGCAGTTTAACAGACAAAATAATGAGTCAGCGGAAAAAAAAATAATGTGACCATTATAGATATCATTTCAGTATGATTCACTAATAAAGTACTTAGTATAATAAAGTATAATATACTACTTAGTAACATAATTATCGTTAACCTTCAATATATATATTTTTTAATGTGGTATTTCACATTCATATGTGGTAGATATAGAGATAGATATCCATATTAATTTAAGATTTCTGACTTGCTAGGAACGAATCTGGAACTTCCACATTATAGTTTGGCATTCTCTGTTATAGTTTGGCCTCAAACTGTAAATACACTGATGAAATTTGTTTATGTTAGCAATTATAATATATATAGATAAGACTTTGTTTTATATTTTGTTGTCTATCAATCATTTACTATTGTATTGTTATCAAAGCTAGATCATTATGGATAAACACAGGTGTATGACAGATATTCAAATGAATGAAATGAATTGGTTATTTAGTTTTATATAGTTACTACTGTATTCACATTTCAATCAAAACTAAAGTTTGTTACAAATATTATCGAGGACCTAACTCTAACCCTAACTAACTAACTCTAACTCTAACGAATAAATACGCTCGATTTGGGATAACTGAAACAGAGTTCAAAACAAATGCTCGGATATATAAAAAACAAAATAAATAGTAAATATACTAAGTATATATATTAGAATCTTTTCAGAAATGAACAGATTGCTCCTAAACTCGCATCCTCTGTGTCAGACGTGCACAGATGAACACATGCATAGGCACACATAAAGAGGAATACACAAACACCCAGACCCAGAACAGATATCTAAATTCACCATTCAGATATCTGTCTCTCCAAGGATCGAACTATGAACCTATTGTGTGAGGCAGTATAGTGTCTGTACCTCCACACACACATGAACAGGTCTTCAACTTATATGTGGTTTGAATCTTGGGATATGAGGATAGTAAAAATTCATTATACATGTTTTAGTTTGGTCACTATTGCATTGTATAATGGATTTACATCCTTGTGTTTTGTGATAAGTTTAAAAAACATTGTGATTCATTTAATAATTGGCAGTTACATAATTAAAACCGGATGAGGGTCAAAATGAGTGATTAAATAAGAGATAGAGAATGTAACAAAAATTTTAATATAAAGTTTTGTTCCATCCTCAAAGTGTTATTGTCTCGGATGCATGACTTAGTGTTGAACACAATATGTGTACTTGAAGGTGTGGGTTTAGGGTAATAATACGTCTTTTGCTTCACACTTCACATGTGTGGACCTTATTACCATGGTAAAAAGCATCCTATATGTCAATTCAGGTCATAAACAATATGAGCGACCAATGTGTCGGTTATCAAAATCTGATCTGATCAAGAGTATTTCAGAGAAATAGTAACTTTCGCATTTTTTTTTTGTTTATGCGATGGCTTCTTGGTCTTATGACCATTTTGCCAAAACTTTCGCATTTATGTAGTGTGAAGTAAATAAGATGCACTGACAATACTTTGGAATAGGTAGAATATTTTCAGTACCAAACCAGTAAGTGATAATTTACAAAGAACTGAATTCAGGAGATGAGCACCTCCTTCCAAATATGTAATTGCGAGCAGAAACACGCACCGTGAAGTGAGGTAACAACAATTAAACATCTCTACTTGGTAGATGTTTAAATAGGTCATGTAAAATTATAAAATAAATGGCTATTTCACTTAAGATTACATCAAACAGACTAAACTAGTCTGTAGTATCTCCAGCTACACATGCTCCATTTAGTGAAATTATATTGTATATAAAACATTTGTAAAGGCATGAGTTACAGATTCTTTTGCCGCTTCTCCATAACAAAACAACATATGAAGTCATGGTAAGTTACTGATGTCCAAAAATAATGAGAATAATGAGTCTGTAAAGTATTAAAATATTTTCATTTTTTTCATGATCACATCTTCTCGCTATGTTGCATCATACTAGCAATCACTACTTTTGGAAATCGGCAGATGATTTAAAATGAAGGTAATGTAAAATATATAAATTAATAATAAAAAATACTTAACATAAAACATGTTAAAATATGAAATAAATAACTATGTATAATTAATCCTGATCGCAAATACAAAATAAAAAGATATACAATCATGAAAACTGTTCACAAAAATGAAACATCTATTAAGTGGTGAAAGGATGTGTTACTCAGTTCATTATATTTCGAATCCAGTATCACACATAAATATTTATCTCATATTATGTTGAGGTGGCAAACAATTTTGTGATGATTCATAGACATACAATGTGGGGAGAGCTGAGCAACTAATACTAGTTATATCATACACATATATTAAACAGACACAAAATCTATTAAGGTTTTATGAAGCTAGCATTTCGGAATTGGTGCACTGAACTATGAAAAAGGAGCCCTAATTAGGCAAACTGGATTAATGCCAAATAATACTAATGGCTTCCAAAAATCAGATAATGAGGTATAATTACATACATACTTTCTACTTGTTGTTCTTCATGCTGACTGTTAACACTTCACAGAAAATAATATACCCAATTTGCCACTGAAGCCTTTGTTTTGTAGATTTTGGTTGAAAGTACGAGTAGTTTATGGTATGAGAACTGGGCATCAGCTGATTGCAGGCGGCTATATTAATCGCCCGTACACGGCAAAAGTAGGCCAAACATCTAGATTAAATCTTACGCACGCCCGTCGCGTACCTAGCGCCGCTCCGATCTCTTCAATATAACGTTTTGTTTACACTGCCATTGTGTTAAGCACGCTCATCCACAAAAATCTGTCATATTGACAACACGCACCACTAAAATTCGCAACACGAGGACCGACGGCCCCAATAACAAAGACTTGTCAACCCAATGCTGAAAGTTGGTGAACAGAAAAGTTAATTTACCTCGGCGGCCCTTGGCGATTTTTGCGCTTGTTGTTCATATCTCCGTCGCCCGACTGCCCCGGCGGGTAGGCACCTTCGCGTCTACGCGTAGGGACCGGAATTTTGGCAATTTATCACTTCTCTCTTTTACAACACAGTCCTTTCGACTTTCGCGGATGCACTAAACTGCAGTTGAATTAGGAGTTACCACTTGAAATGCGATCACAGGCATGCATCGATTTCACTAAAGTCTACAAGATTTGCCAACAAATATAAACTAAAATATATTTGAGTACAAAATCGCAGTTCGTTTTATTCTCAGAAACTAATCCCAAAAAATAAACAGGTTGGCAGTTCTCTCGTGCCTGCAATCAGCGCAGGAATACAACATGGCGCTGTGACGTATTCGTCAAAAGAATTGCAAAATAAAAAAAAGGCGCTCAATTAACAACTACACATGGAATGCGAAACTATAAATACCTAATCTAATTTTTGGCCCACATCAATAATAATTATTATCACTGATCACTAAACAACAAATATTAATAAAGTTGCTTTTGACCACTTCCACTTTAGAACTTTCAATATGGCGGAAATAGGTACTAGACAGGTAGTGTTGCCATCAAAAACTGTTAATATGATTTTTCAGCATTTTTATTAGTTTAACAATAAGTGTTTAAAATGTATATTTAAATATATGAATTTATGGATTAGACTATGAATTATACAGGAATATAGCCACTATTATATATATACATAATTAAAAAAAATTTAAAGTTATACAGTATTTACATTCATATTACACTTATTGTATCATACAATTATATAATAAAATATAATGTAAATAAATTACCATATACTCATATTAAAACAATATTCATAAAATATTTTAAGTAAATACTTAATAATAATAAGTGATAATGCACTCAAGCAATATGCAATCTGTAAAACATGTGTTCTCTATGGTTCAAGGAAGGATCGTTCAGCGCGCGCGCGAATTTCAATAACTTGTACTTTGATAGAACGCACGCGTGGTAGCTGCCTTGGGCTCGGGTTTGTTATTGATCGATGTGGTGCAAATTTTTGTAGGGCACGACAAAATGAGTGCTAAAACCGCGGCAACCATGTCTCAACGCGAAAAATTCGAGCTAATTAACTCGGAAGTGCGTTCGTTTTACGAATATTGTAAGGAGGCGGGGATGAGCGATGAGGAAATGGATATTATTTGCCGTCCACTAACAAATGCGGTGCGCAAAGCATCTGTTAAGAGATGGACGAGGGTTATCCTTGCGATCGTAATGATTTTGGCTATCGGATACACCGTGAGCCAGACTGAAACATTTCAATGGCATGCGACGGCCCTGGCAAGGATCGCCTTGATAAAAATCCTGCCCCTTTGGGACTGGACTCCGTTGTATTACAACAAATGCTTGATCGAGCGTACGGAACCCTACACTGATTCAGGCGTCATTTCGCCCGTTGACTGCATAGCTTGCGAAGCGATAAGTGAGTAATTAATTTGGTAACATTTGATAACATAATTAATTAAATGTGGCTAGTGCGAAATATGGTGTACTGCGCATGTCAACGGGACCGCCTCATTAATTATTACTTGCGATGACGATAGTACACAGATAAATGCTAAATTGAAATAAACACATGATTATAAATGTAATTAGCGAAATGTGTAATGATATATAAAAGTAACTTACCTTAAGACTTAACGTAGTTGTTTCACCTTTGCTTTCCTAATGGCACGGCGAAACTGCGGTGGAGAGGGGGACCTGACAGGCACTAATGGTAGATAATTCTACCGCCTATCTGCCCTAGTCTAGTTTTAAGCACTATTTTACGACGACGTCTTCGCGCACGGTCCGTAATTTTTTCGCGCCATAAGATTATACTATATTCACTTATGTTTGAGAAAATTCAACCTATGCACTGTGTATCGGTGTGGTAGAATCGATAAAACGTTCAATAGGAGGAACTTCACTTCGCTATCTTTAAGGTCTAACTTCACTATTTATGAACCACACTGAAATTTTACATACAACACTAAAAAACTACTACTGCTACCTTAAACATGAAAATTTGGAAATATTCAATATGATAATATATAAAATGCAATATTAATATTAGTATGTTTTTGCAAGGAGTTTCTCTTGCCGATAGACATCTGTAATGTCCATATAGAACATGGCTTCTTCCAACTCATCCACCGAAACGCAAAAACTAAACTACACTTTAAAAGTAAGTCGTACTATTGGTTCTCGCGATTGTAATTAAAGTATGCAATAATAATAACTTTAAAAGATTAGATGTTTGTGCATTTGAACTTAGACCTCTCGTATAATAAATTCCCAATACGCAAATATCTTCCAAAGATTAAAGGTTTAAAACTCCTGACCTCCTTAATCGCAAGACGAATTTTAATTTAAAAAAAAATAGTAACAAAAGCTTTATCTTTTCTTCTAGAAACCGTAGCGCGTATATCCGACACCAGTTACAATGAGGTGTTCGATCACCACTTGATGCGCGGAGCTCCCGTGATCGTCCTCGACGCGTACTACGACTGGTCGGAGCTGAACCTGACCGGTCTGATCAACGAGGAGGACCGCCTCCGCGACTCTGTCCCATGTCGCCTCCTCACCAACATCAGAATTGGGAAACAACCCATGGACCTTGAGGAAATTGTGTCTCGAATAACAAACAGTAACATTCCCAGCTGGTTCGTCCATTTCCAGAACTGCGATTTGAAAGCGGTGAAGTCGTTTCGGGTCCTCGCACCCAGACCTTACTTCCTCTCCCCCCACATCCCTCCCTCCCACTTCAATTGGTTGTTGTTGTCGCGAGACTACGACACTCATCGCTTTAAGCGTTTAGAACTTGACATTGGCTTAATTATTATGTCTCAGCTGAAAGGGATGACCTATATTCAATTGAAACCAAGGTTTCCCTGCGACGATATCTGTTACATCCTCAATTTCGAGCTCAACGAAGGCGAGACTCTCGTCCTGGGTAACTCCTTGTGGGAGTTCGAATACTTGCCGGGCAAAGGAGAGAATGTTGCTATCATCACGGAAACCGATTGGGTGGAATCGTAATATTAAAATGTTAATGTGTACCCATTACTTGTCTCGTGTTACCAAGATTACTTAATTAATAAATAAATCAGCAGTCGTGTTAAATTTAATTTTTATTTTTTTAAATAAAAACACATTTTATTTTGCTTCGTAAACATTTAATAATGAAATCAAAAATATTTTTTCAGCTGTAAAAGATAGAGTATGAATTGTGTTTGCCCTGAAAAAAAAATCTATCCTTTTTTTCGAAAATTATATTTTTATGAACTCCTACACCCAATTTCAATAAAATTGCAGAATGCTAATATTAAAAAATATTTTTCATTCCATACTAATAGCTACTCGTATGAGTCACAATAATTATAAAGCATATCTGCGTGGTCCAGGTTCAAATCCGAGACCAGAAATAGCATAGTAGTTTATATAATCTTGGGAGCACAGGCAAACGAAATATCTGATTGCTATTATAGTTATTATATTAATAATGTATGTAAGCAACTTAATATCAGAATCGCTAGAAATGTACCTCATTGTTAAAAAATAAAAATACACAAAATAATATAATAACATTTAATCTTTGTTTCTCAATTTAAGTGGTTATGAATGCGGCGTCTATTTACTAATGTGTAATCGAAGTAGATTATTGATGTTGTAATTGTTGTTTTAGTTAAAGATTTGTATGCAACATAAATTGTCTATTTTGAAATTGGTCAAAAAACTAAATCGAGTAGTTTTCCTGCAACTTATGTATTAATTTTCAACTATGTATATGAAATCTTATCTGTATGAGGTTTTTGCGTAAATATTTTTTTATTTTTAAGCGCTATAGTATCTTAAAGAAACTGCTTTCATATGTCCCACTTTTCTTATAACGATTACTGACTTTCCGTATTTGTAACAAAATCACAAAAAAATATACAAGAAAGAAAATGGAGAATATGAAATGAGTCTAACTAAAAAAAAAATGTTTATGTGATTCATGAGCCAAATAAAGCAGCTATTTTCACTATAATTTTTATAAAACGTATTATGATTTAATAATCTAACATCTAACATCTATAATATAAACACTTTACATCGGGACTGAAGATTGTATGTACATATCAACGTAATATAACCATATTTGAAGCATAAAACTTTAACTATCTAATAATAAATAATTCAAAACTCCTCGTTAATTGTAAGGTTTGTTATTAAATTCTCAAAAGTAATTCTGCACAAAATTACTGAAGTAGAATGCACTGCTTGTTGAATTTTTGGTAGCAAGAACATTAAAATAGAAGTTATATCATAAATCATAAAGTATATGGAGGAAGTATATTGTTAGGTACGTAAAAGATGAAATTATGTGTATCTTAAGTTAAATTGACTTACACTAGCTTGAAGAGTGATATAAATGTGAGGTGACCATTTTGTCTTCAGAAGTGGGAATGCATTTGTTCGGCTTCAGGTAGAATACATTATATTGTCTATATAGAGTTGATTACAGGTGTCCGGGCGGCAGTGACCATTTATCATAAGGTCGACTGCATGCTAATTTGCTATTTCTGAACGTATAGCCACAAAATTAGTCATATTATTACATTATCATAATTATTGTATGTTCTTAAGTTTGAATGTATTGTGTCTGCAATTCTGCTTACATCTGAATAATCCTAGATGCATGCATTATTGAAGTTCAAAATCTGCTGTTTCGTTGTGGTGTGAAATTTTAAACCTTTTAACGGTTTAAACAATATTGTTATTTATATTATTTACTTAGTTAACAATGTTAAGAATGTTTGTTTAATAAAGTGGTAGGTAATTTATTAGTTAATATTAAATTTACATTATGTTACGTTTAATAATATAATTTAAACCACATTAATGTTTATATGTCGTTAATTTAGTATAAATTTATGAGCACACAATGTTTCTTCAGTTGGTTATTTTAAAGTTAGAAATTTTAATTACAAAGGACTAAGCCTATTTATTAATGTTAAGTAATTTTTGATTGTGACAAAAGTACCTCAGTATTAAATATATTAAAAATAAATATAATATGAAGAGCAAATTGACTTATTATTGTCCTACATTTTGAACTTTTTGAAATCAAGTGTCTAACAGGTATCTTATGGAAATAGTCAAATTACGTCATTAATAATTTCACTGAAAAATATACAAGTCATAGATATTTATCTACAGGTAGGTACAATACAAATACAGGTCTGTGTTATCTACTATATAAGAAAGAGAGACCAAGGGCTATTATCCTGTAATGCGAGTTACATACGTGTGCCACATGCGAGCTTAAACACGCATGTGACACAACACACGCGGTACGGGCAACAACGCAGTGCGCAAACCGATGATCTACCAACAAAACATTTTGTATAGAATTTCCTCACAACCTTATATAATACAGATGGATAATAAAAACGATTAAAAATTTTGGATTTGAGATATCGGATTTTATTTACAAATCTTTCTTGTGTTCATCAGGTTATTAAATAGAGCATAATAAACTTGTATTTCAATAGGTTTTACAGAACCGGGGGTTAAATAAAATACATGTTTTTATTTTATTTTTATTTATTTTTGTATAAAAAATCAATTGACCTAATCCGTCTTTTCCTTATCTTCCTTGTGTATAGGTTTTCCTTGGAACCAGAGGAACAGATTCTTTAATGAAAGAATCACTGGAACCATTATCGGAAGGAATAGTGGAATGTAGATTGCGTACCTGGAAATTAAGATAACTTACTATTAGAAAATGCAATTAAAATTGGCTAGTACCAATAAATGATTAATAAGCAATCTATCCAACCTATCAAAGACCGATATTTTACATTTTTTGTTTACTGAAAATATGAGATAGTTATCATAAAAATAAGATATTACATTTCTACTTACAGTGGCTATTAGAAATTATCAAAAACCGATCTTTGGTAAGGTAACATTGTATAGATTGATTATTTATAGCAGGCGTAAATAAACCAGTTGAGAATATTTTTCTAATTTGTAACCTTCTACTACTATTGATGGAAATAATCAATAAAATATTCTCAAGTTTTATACAATGTTATACAATTGTTTGAATTGCGGCCATGGACAAAAAACACAGGCAAAAACACATGTTTGTTAGTCTATACTAATATTATAAAGAGGAAAACTTAGTTTGTTTGATTGGCAACAGGCTCAAAAACTACTGGACCGATTTTAAAAATTCTTTCACCATTCGAAAGCTACATTATCCACTAGTAACATAGGCTATATTTTATATGAAATATATTTGATAAATAGATTTTGAGGCGGTACAAAGTTTGCCGGGTCAGCTAGTCTACTATAAATTCATACACATGGTACCCACTTCTGATCATCGGGGAAGTAGAGCAGCGCGAGCAGGCTGGGCTCCATGAAGGCGGTCTCCGCGGCGAGGAAGGCTCGCTGCGAGGTCCTGTAGGCCTCCAGCAGCCGCCCCGCCGCCAGCTGCTCCGCCGCCACTCTGATGCTGTCCACCGCGGAGTTGATGCTAGCCCCAACGTCGTCGTTGATCACTATGTTGGATATTTCACCTGGAATATCAAACACAATTTATAAGGTTCCACTACTAACACGATGACAGTCTCGGAAAACGATATTGTTAGCACAACAGAACTGTCTTTTTTTATATTTCATGTTATAATTATTAAAACATTCATCAGAATTAACCATATTTAAGCTTAAATTACATTAAAATATTATTATCATGATGTTTATACAATTTCATCACAAAGTTTGGCATTATTTATATTTGGTACACTGCTTGAGCAAATAATTTACTGGTCTACCTGTTAATTGTAGCAGTTTTTCTTTTTTGTAGCATTTTTATCTTTGACATTTTAAAACACAAACTCAAAGTACTAATCAGTAGGTCAATGATCATAATACCTAATAATTTGCATAATATTGTATGACGTCATTGCAATAATTCCTATGTACGCATCAATGTATTACCCAGTAGCCTGGCCAGGGACTTGAGGCTCCTCTCAGCGGAGGTGAGTTGCTCCAGGGTCCTGATGCGGAGCAGCGCGTCCAGCTCCCAGGCGCGAGGCGTCACTGAACGGAGTGGCTCCAGTAGAGCGCCCTCTATCGACTCCTGAGTGCGAAGAGATACAACAAATTTTAATGGTGGTAGAGTCCTTTGTGGTTTAGTTTGTAGGTACCACATGTTTCTAATTTATAGCTGTACTGCACTGTTGATTTTTGTGATAAGGGCTGAATTGGAATACCTTAAGTATAAAGTATTGCAATGTAGTCGAGGTAACAACGTATCTGTAGTTGAGCTTTGATAGAATTCTTATCTTATTTGGGTTCGATTATAAATATTTATAATTATGCTGTAATAATCATTTACTATAAGGTGGACAGCATACTCATTAGCTGATGACTAGACGAATTTTGACATGACTAGTTTTACCTTATCTGTAATACCGAGTAGCGTCCTCAGCTGTGCGATAAATGTGCCCATGATGAGTCTGGTGGGCGGCTTCCACGTGGGGGACTCCGCCCTGCACTCCGCTTCTGTAGGGCTCCCCAGCACCACGCCTCCCCATTTCGGGGACATGAAAGCTTGCACTGGGCCGGCCACTTTGTTACCTGGAGATAAATAATATAAAACTAAGGATATATTTATATTGACTAAGGATTGGGATATATTTACATACCTTCGATAAGGTTAGACTCCGATCTGAGGTCAGCCACAAAAGCGTTGCTAACATTGAAGACTTGAAGAAGGCGTTCGAACGCCTCTGACAAGTTTGTCTCCTTTCAACTACCTTTAATCCGGAACACAGCAGCACTTAACTCCGCTGTTGTTAAGCAGAAAAAGGCGTGGCGGCGGTGTCTCCGGAGTCGTACCCCAAAGGGTCCTACCACCTTTTATCTGGGGCTCCGACACGTGCGTGGCGGCTGGGGGTACACTGGCACTACGCACCGTCCCCGGCGTGTACGAGCAGCGGCGCCAGGCGGCAGGGCGCGGCGTACAGCGCCAGGTTGAGCGTGGGCAGCTCCGACACGTGCGTGGCGGCTGGGGGTACACTGGCACTACGCACCGTCCCCGGCGTGTACGAGCAGC
Source organism: Epargyreus clarus clarus (assembly GCA_014595695.2). Lineage (NCBI taxonomy): Eukaryota > Metazoa > Arthropoda > Insecta > Lepidoptera > Hesperiidae > Epargyreus > Epargyreus clarus. Next base: position 490,633 of record JACTTY020000024.1, read on the forward strand.
GGCGCCAGGCGGCAGGGCGCGGCGTACAGCGCCAGGTTGAGCGTGGGCAGCTCCGACACGTGCGTGGCGGCTGGGGGTACACTGGCACTACGCACCGTCCCCGGCGTGTACGAGCAGCGGCGCCAGGCGGCAGGGCGCGGCGTACAGCGCCAGGTTGAGCGTGGGCAGCTCCGACACGTGCGTGGCGGCTGGGGGTACACTGGCACTACGCACCGTCCCCGGCGTGTACGAGCAGCGGCGCCAGGCGGCAGGGCGCGGCGTACAGCGCCAGGTTGAGCGTGGGCAGCTCCGACACGTGCGTGGCGGCTGGGGGTACACTGGCACTACGCACCGTCCCCGGCGTGTACGAGCAGCGGCGCCAGGCGGCAGGGCGCGGCGTACAGCGCCAGGTTGAGCGTGGGCAGCTCCGACACGTGCGTGGCGGCTGGGGGTACACTGGCACTACGCACCGTCCCCGGCGTGTACGAGCAGCGGCGCCAGGCGGCAGGGCGCGGCGTACAGCGCCAGGTTGAGCGTGGGCAGCTCCGACACGTGCGTGGCGGCTGGGGGTACACTGGCACTACGCACCGTCCCCGGCGTGTACGAGCAGCGGCGCCAGGCGGCAGGGCGCGGCGTACAGCGCCAGGTTGAGCGTGGGCAGCTCCGACACGTGCGTGGCGGCTGGGGGTACACTGGCACTACGCACCGTCCCCGGCGTGTACGAGCAGCGGCGCCAGGCGGCAGGGCGCGGCGTACAGCGCCAGGTTGAGCGTGGGCAGCTCCGACACGTGCGTGGCGGCTGGGGGTACACTGGCACTACGCACCGTCCCCGGCGTGTACGAGCAGCGGCGCCAGGCGGCAGGGCGCGGCGTACAGCGCCAGGTTGAGCGTGGGCAGCTCCGACACGTGCGTGGCGGCTGGGGGTACACTGGCACTACGCACCGTCCCCGGCGTGTACGAGCAGCGGCGCCAGGCGGCAGGGCGCGGCGTACAGCGCCAGGTTGAGCGTGGGCAGCTCCGACACGTGCGTGGCGGCTGGGGGTACACTGGCACTACGCACCGTCCCCGGCGTGTACGAGCAGCGGCGCCAGGCGGCAGGGCGCGGCGTACAGCGCCAGGTTGAGCGTGGGCAGCTCCGACACGTGCGTGGCGGCTGGGGGTACACTGGCACTACGCACCGTCCCCGGCGTGTACGAGCAGCGGCGCCAGGCGGCAGGGCGCGGCGTACAGCGCCAGGTTGAGCGTGGGCAGCTCCGACACGTGCGTGGCGGCTGGGGGTACACTGGCACTACGCACCGTCCCCGGCGTGTACGAGCAGCGGCGCCAGGCGGCAGGGCGCGGCGTACAGCGCCAGGTTGAGCGTGGGCAGCTCCGACACGTGCGTGGCGGCTGGGGGTACACTGGCACTACGCACCGTCCCCGGCGTGTACGAGCAGCGGCGCCAGGCGGCAGGGCGCGGCGTACAGCGCCAGGTTGAGCGTGGGCAGCTCCGACACGTGCGTGGCGGCTGGGGGTACACTGGCACTACGCACCGTCCCCGGCGTGTACGAGCAGCGGCGCCAGGCGGCAGGGCGCGGCGTACAGCGCCAGGTTGAGCGTGGGCAGCTCCGACACGTGCGTGGCGGCTGGGGGTACACTGGCACTACGCACCGTCCCCGGCGTGTACGAGCAGCGGCGCCAGGCGGCAGGGCGCGGCGTACAGCGCCAGGTTGAGCGTGGGCAGCTCCGACACGTGCGTGGCGGCTGGGGGTACACTGGCACTACGCACCGTCCCCGGCGTGTACGAGCAGCGGCGCCAGGCGGCAGGGCGCGGCGTACAGCGCCAGGTTGAGCGTGGGCAGCTCCGACACGTGCGTGGCGGCTGGGGGTACACTGGCACTACGCACCGTCCCCGGCGTGTACGAGCAGCGGCGCCAGGCGGCAGGGCGCGGCGTACAGCGCCAGGTTGAGCGTGGGCAGCTCCGACACGTGCGTGGCGGCTGGGGGTACACTGGCACTACGCACCGTCCCCGGCGTGTACGAGCAGCGGCGCCAGGCGGCAGGGCGCGGCGTACAGCGCCAGGTTGAGCGTGGGCAGCTCCGACACGTGCGTGGCGGCTGGGGGTACACTGGCACTACGCACCGTCCCCGGCGTGTACGAGCAGCGGCGCCAGGCGGCAGGGCGCGGCGTACAGCGCCAGGTTGAGCGTGGGCAGCTCCGACACGTGCGTGGCGGCTGGGGGTACACTGGCACTACGCACCGTCCCCGGCGTGTACGAGCAGCGGCGCCAGGCGGCAGGGCGCGGCGTACAGCGCCAGGTTGAGCGTGGGCAGCTCCGACACGTGCGTGGCGGCTGGGGGTACACTGGCACTACGCACCGTCCCCGGCGTGTACGAGCAGCGGCGCCAGGCGGCAGGGCGCGGCGTACAGCGCCAGGTTGAGCGTGGGCAGCTCCGACACGTGCGTGGCGGCTGGGGGTACACTGGCACTACGCACCGTCCCCGGCGTGTACGAGCAGCGGCGCCAGGCGGCAGGGCGCGGCGTACAGCGCCAGGTTGAGCGTGGGCAGCTCCGACACGTGCGTGGCGGCTGGGGGTACACTGGCACTACGCACCGTCCCCGGCGTGTACGAGCAGCGGCGCCAGGCGGCAGGGCGCGGCGTACAGCGCCAGGTTGAGCGTGGGCAGCTCCGACACGTGCGTGGCGGCTGGGGGTACACTGGCACTACGCACCGTCCCCGGCGTGTACGAGCAGCGGCGCCAGGCGGCAGGGCGCGGCGTACAGCGCCAGGTTGAGCGTGGGCAGCTCCGACACGTGCGTGGCGGCTGGGGGTACACTGGCACTACGCACCGTCCCCGGCGTGTACGAGCAGCGGCGCCAGGCGGCAGGGCGCGGCGTACAGCGCCAGGTTGAGCGTGGGCAGCTCCGACACGTGCGTGGCGGCTGGGGGTACACTGGCACTACGCACCGTCCCCGGCGTGTACGAGCAGCGGCGCCAGGCGGCAGGGCGCGGCGTACAGCGCCAGGTTGAGCGTGGGCAGCTCCGACACGTGCGTGGCGGCTGGGGGTACACTGGCACTACGCACCGTCCCCGGCGTGTACGAGCAGCGGCGCCAGGCGGCAGGGCGCGGCGTACAGCGCCAGGTTGAGCGTGGGCAGCTCCGACACGTGCGTGGCGGCTGGGGGTACACTGGCACTACGCACCGTCCCCGGCGTGTACGAGCAGCGGCGCCAGGCGGCAGGGCGCGGCGTACAGCGCCAGGTTGAGCGTGGGCAGCTCCGACACGTGCGTGGCGGCTGGGGGTACACTGGCACTACGCACCGTCCCCGGCGTGTACGAGCAGCGGCGCCAGGCGGCAGGGCGCGGCGTACAGCGCCAGGTTGAGCGTGGGCAGCTCCGACACGTGCGTGGCGGCTGGGGGTACACTGGCACTACGCACCGTCCCCGGCGTGTACGAGCAGCGGCGCCAGGCGGCAGGGCGCGGCGTACAGCGCCAGGTTGAGCGTGGGCAGCTCCGACACGTGCGTGGCGGCTGGGGGTACACTGGCACTACGCACCGTCCCCGGCGTGTACGAGCAGCGGCGCCAGGCGGCAGGGCGCGGCGTACAGCGCCAGGTTGAGCGTGGGCAGCTCCGACACGTGCGTGGCGGCGCGCTCCTCCAGCGCCGTCAGCAGCTGCTGCAGCCGCGCGGGGGAGACCTCGAAGTGGCGACCCCATGGGGACGAATCTTTGACCTGGACACGAATTTTTTACGAGATAAGCGTGAAGTCCACATGATGATAAGTAGTCTCTACCGCCCATGGACATCTGTAGCCAACTATATGTAGAATAGGGGTTCTCACGTTGTTCTCACTTCACATCACCTCAAATGTAAGTCACGCGCCATTAATATCCTTGCATCGAAACGTAAGAACTGCATCACGCTAGAAATTCGTGTGGCGATGGTTCTGCCCCACCCCCATATCACGCCGTCATTTCGCCTACCACCCCCTCTTTTATGGTTTCTCTTAATAGTCACAAACCTTTTCATAATGAAGCCTATGTCCTTCCTCTATACCCATCGTGACGTAATTAAACAATTACACATGTTACAATGTTTAAATAAAGATTATATTATAATAGTTACCCTACCTTTATTCCTACTCATCAGTTATTTAAATACACAAACCTCGCGCGCCTGAAAGTCGAAGTCCAGTAGATGGAGCCACTGCGACTTGAGCGTGAAGTTGTGCAACTCACTCAGCTCGTCCACGAATGACCCTATGTAATCTGTTAAACAAAAGAACTTAGCTTAAACATTACGTGTTAAGACTCTTTACCCAATTGCCAAGAATGAGTTACGTTTTTACCCGACTGCTAAGGAAGGGTTACGTTTTTACCCGACTGCCAAGGAAGTTTTAAATTTTTACCCGACTACCAAGGAAGTGTTAAGTTTTTACCCGACTACCAAGGAAGGGTCACGTTTTTACCCGACTGCTAAGAAAGGATTATGTTTTTACCCAACTGCCAAGGAAGGGTTGTTTTTCGTACGTATCTTGTATGTTTGTAAATTGCACATACTCGTATCTTCTCTCTTGCTAAATTGCCCTTTTTTACTCTGAATTGAATTATTATTTTAATAACATAAATTTTATTATAATTTTTTTGAGGTGATTTATTGTGATTGATTGATTTATTTTGTAGTTTTTAGTTCGATTAGCAATAAAAGCGTGTTTTTGTTTCATTTTCTTAACCTATTATTTATTTTTGTTGCAGTCGGATTTTTGTATTTTTTATTTACACACATAGATAAGTAAAGATTACTCACTCCTAACAAGAAAATGTACCCAGTTTTGAGAATTGAAATAGTTGCGTAAAAAATTTTTGCCACGTGTCCGTGCTAAAATGTCCCTAAAATATTTGAAAGAATTGTTTATTTATTATGTAAATTACGCAGTATTCGTAACTTATTCGTAAATTTTCTCTAAAAATGTTTTTATTTGTCAAGAATTCAAAAAAAGAACTTACTAATAAGCCGTTTATGGCTTCTTTTAATTTCAAGGCGGCGAAGTATCTTTACTAATCTATGTTTACACATTATTATGTATTTAGAAGGAAAATGAAGCTTAAATGTATATATAATTCTACCAAAATGACGATGCCGACTACCAAAATCCAACAAATACCTATATCACTGTCGGTCAGACATGTATCTAATTAAAATTCCGTTCACGATTTTACTTTCAATAAATTACATACTGATTTCAATATTGGATTAGTTTTCTGTATTCAATGCATACAATGTTTTGAAGAAAAATATTTGGGTATATGACTTGATTCAACAAATAAAATGATAAAAAACAGACATTTCTCTATTCGCTAACATTTGAAACATGTTATTTGCAAACACAAATGTCGCCATTTTTGACAACATTCCTATTGACACAAGTTGACACCTACCTTCCACAGCCTCCCCAGCTTGGAAGTCGACCTTCAGCTCACTGGGCGCTGGATGCACCACGGACAGCGCGATGTGGTACCCTCTGTCCGGGGGGAAGCGGGTCTGCCGCGCTGTATCCGCAACCCTCCCCCGCGCCCCCACTAACACCTCGGGCTGGTACACCCAGTTGGTCAGCACTTGCACCAGTTTTGGGGCAGCTGGAACGATATTTATTTATTTACTTTATTGACCATGTTAAAAACAATGTGGTGCAAAAGGTGGACATAATGCTAAATAGCATTTTCTTCCAGTCAACCTTAGGGATGTGCAGAAAAATTAAAGATATGAGGGTGGGAGATATTTTAAAGTTGGATACTTTTGTGGTTGGAGTCCATAGCACTAGAGCCAAACCTATTTCCTTGTTACATAGCAGCTTTAAAGCTAGATTGCACTTTAGGATTGAAGAATCTAGTAAGATGCTTAAACTCGACATGGCCGATTTTGGATAAAACTAATAGGAAGAATAATGATATTTAAAGTTGATTTTTAATTTCTTTTAATTTGAAGGTGGTAGAACCCTTTGTGGTTCGACTCCAGCGGCACCACCGCCACACCTATTTCTACCTAATAACAGCAGTGTTAGGCGCTGCTGTGTTCCGGTTTGAAGGGTGTAGTAAGGGAGACAGACTTTTCCGAGGCGTTCCAGCTTAGTCCTCAGGGGTAGCGGTGCATCTGTGGCCGACCTCAGGTAGGAATATCTAATCCTATCTGGGGTTGATTACAGATGTCCATGGGCGGCAGTAGCCACTTACCATCAGGTGGACTGCATGCTCGTCTGCTACTCCTATATTATAAAAAAAAACTTTATTATCCATATCTCAGAGGATTATAATGACCTCTTCCATAAAACAGGACAGGCGTGCAAATAGTGGAACCACAAATAGTCCCACCTTCTAATTAACTTGGTATGTAACTCCCTCTATAAAAAAGTCTTCGTCAACAAATTTTCTTCAACTTAGTATTTGCTATTAGATCAATAACTATATAGAATATAGAAACAAACCTTTAGCATCCCTGAACAGCGCGACCCTCTCCCCATCCATCCAGACATCCTGGAACAGCGGTTTCCTCTGCACCACGTACAACGTGTTGTGCTTCTTCAGGTCGAAAGTCTTGCCGACCTCCTCCACCGCCTCGTGGTCGTCTGCCACGGAGTCTAGGGCCGAGTGGAGCGCGCCGGATAAGATTTGCTTCTTGATTACTAGTTTTATCACATCTGGAATTCATCAATCAATTATTGTTCCACTGTTCGGACTGTCTTTTCTTTGAATTACGGTTTGAAAAACTTTGCACAACCAAGTCTTTCTTCGTCAACTCATTACCTACTGCCTACAGCTGGGACGAGTTCTCCCCTCAGAGTAAGAGGGGTCTAAACCATACTTCATGTCGCTGGCCAAGCGCAAATTGGAACAATTTACACATCTTTTCTCTTAGGATTCTTTAAGTCCTCAAGTTCTATCACAGCCTTCTTAGTCTAAGAAAAAACTTCCCCTGATGATCAGTTAATGCAATAGAATTATAAGGATTCATATCTTACTTACCAGAATCCTCAAAAGCCTTCTCGATGAGTCCAGCAACTTCAGAAGCGGTGGGCTCATCATTCGCGAGGACAATGAGCTCACTGGTGATGAAATGAGAGTCTGTGTCGAATGAATTTATCTTATCGTACGGGAGGGATACCCTGTAAACGTTGAGATTTTATGATATTGGTTAGGAAATGAGAATGGATTAAATGGCCACCTAGCGTGTACTCTTTAGCTTTGGTTTCAGATGTACATGGAAGTACGGATATAGAAATAACGGCCAGCACGGAGTGCAAGAGGGTGCACTTGCACCCCCCTGGCCGAAAAAATACATAGACGAAGCAATCTCTGAAATGTATTTTGATTAGCGAAAAAAAAGCCCGTCAGTATCAAACAATGAAAAGTCTTCGTGCATAGTAGTCACTCATCACCAGGAGAACTGCAAGCTTTTTTGGTATTTCAATATTTCTTAATAATAAAATCTCGACACACCAAACCACTGACCTGTAAACTTCGGTGGTCTTCCACCATAACGGCAATCCAATTACAATCAGAACACCGACGAACGAAGCGCTCGCCCACATACGATTGGATTCTGCAACAAGCGTATAAAAATATTTAAAATAAATATTTATTTCAGGCATTACAATTGCAAGTTAACATAACATAATATACACACATAGGAAACGTATAGCTGTATTGAATCAACGATAGACTATGTTGAAACAATGGGTTGTTTTATAAACGGAACACGAACCTTTTATGCTGTTGCAGTCGTTAATTCGTAACACACCAATGTTTACAGACGGACATACAGATCTCTTAAATATTATACTATATGTATAGCCAACTTCGAGTGGAGATAGCCATGTCGTGATGTTTTTGGAAAATTATTACATATGTTCTAAGAAAACCTATTAACTATGCTTGTATTATCTATTTGCGGAAACTTTTAAATGGCTGTCATTTACTTACTCCTTTGTATATGTACTACTCCTATCTGTAAGTTTTCCTTCAATAAATAAAATAAAATAAAAAAAAGTGATAGGAGTCAATATAGTTTGACCGGGTTTCGGTAAAAGATGTGGATGCCGGCTGATTTACATATGAGGCGTCAAAACAGATAACATTTTCTTGTTAGGAGTAAGTAATCTTACTAATCTATCGCACTTCACCACTACTACTAGTGCTACTAAAATCTTATATATGTTTAAAAAAAAAAGTCTGCTTAGATTTTTTAAATTATTATTGAAGAAACTAATGATGTAGTCACCACTGCTTGTCACCTCTATAATCAACCTCAACGCTTTATCACTCCCTTCAAACCGGAACACAGCAGCGGTATCAAAATAGAACTTCTAAAAGTTTGAAAATTTTCAAATGTGTTAAAAACAGCTCTCAAAATATAGATGACATCCCTACACAACCCTAGATCACAAGTAATCTAAATAAAACAGAGTAAATTGTTCTCAATTACGCCTCGCGTGCTTATTTAACACCTGACCCGACCCCTAAATGTCTCAGGCGATGGACATCCACACCACCAGTTTAAGAAGACACCTAGCTTACACCACCGCTGGTACTTATGATGGTCCCGTCAATCTGGTCAGATGTGATCCGATATACCAATACTCCAAGTGTTTGTAATTAGTGTTCATTGGTATGTCACGCCATGTTCTGTCACAGATATCACACATTGGTGTGTATTTGTCTGATGTTTGTTATTGTTTGATTGAAAAGTCTAATATTAATCGTTATATTAACGATACGTGCAATATAAGAAAAATATAAGAAAAAATGAGAAAAGAAATGAAACGAAAGAAAAATATAAGAAAATTTTCAAAACGTGCACGAAGTCTAGCACTAAGATTATATACTTATCCGGATGATTTCAATGACTTTAAAAATGACGAGGATGTCTTCGGCTGATCTGATGATAGATCCGAATATATTAACTTGGATGTATGGAATTCACTCTCCATCTGAGAATGTACGGGGAATAAACCATGCTTCTCAAACTGTCGGACGCTTTTCAACTAACAAACCATCTGAAAAGGTTTGACGACCACTATTTTATCGTAACAAGTGGTAAGAATCGGTATCGATGGTTCCCCCGTTCTTCGAAGCAGGGAGGCACGCACGAAATAAAGCCATTACCCATCCAATTTTCAATCAAGTTCACCGTTGCTTAACTTTGAATATAATGCAATCGGCGCGGAGTTGTACCACCTTAAAAAAACATCATCGGATCACTCATCGAAACAGATCCGACAAACAACACTAGCGAGACAAGTGGCGCCATCTTCTATAAACAGAACCAGAAAATCCGACGTGAAAACCGCTTTTATGGCTAACACACAACAATTAACTTTACCTCAAAGCAAACAAAACCTTGCGAGCTAACTTAAGCGGCCTTATCTGGCTTTGACTGACTTTGCGGATCAATTAGAGTGTGTGACGTCATAATACTGACACGTAGGAAAAGGCAAATATTTTTTAAACTCGGAAGTTTTACATGATATGCGTCTTATTCTAAGCGGATGACATTTTGTTGCTAAAAATAATTTATTTTTAAGCTTGTTTTAGATAATATCAGAGATAAACGTCAATATTAAGACTAAATTTGTCACATAACATCTCTTAGTTTTCTGTGTTCACAAAAATATGAACAATAAAAACCGTTTTTTGACAAGACCTTTCTTGAAAAGGAAAAAAAAATTACAGACATTTAAGGAAATTTGAATTGACAACTTTATATTGATTTGAAGTTGACACGAATAACAATTTAAACGTAAAATTCTATCATGATAGGAAAAGTTTTCTTAAGAATATTCAATTACATAATTACTTACGTATGCATGCTAAATGTGTCTGCAAATATGAACTATGTACATCACCAAACATAAAAGTGTGGATAACTTGTGAATGAGAGAATAACGACTCTTCAATTTAAATAACAAGCTCGTTTTAATTATTTTAAGAATTTGAACTAACAAACGACCATGCATCAACATGACCGGTACTCTTGAGAACTAAAGCTTCGTGATCCGATTCTAGAGGCACCACTGCACCAACTATTTGTGCCTTACAAGGAAAGTGTCCTGGTTTGAAGGTTATGGTAAAAGAGGCAAACAATCCGAGGCGTTTCAACTTAGATACTTATTCGGGGCGTTCCTTCGTTCACACAGTTGTCAACACATCTGTGGCCGATCTCAGATAAGACTCTTATCTTATCTGGGGGTTGATGGCAGTGGTCGTTTACCATCAAGTGGTCAGTTAAAACCGGGCAATTTGTCACATATCCCGGAAGAGCATTATTTACGTTCATAATTAAGTATGTCTTAAAGGACATTAAACATTAAAACCAGCATTAGTATTACGTCACCGATATTTACCAATATTTATGTTAAAGCAAGGTCGCACCAAGAATATACCAATATACCAACATACAGATACCACGTTGCGAAATAAATTGTAGTCAAAGATGTCTTGATAGGAATTTCGCACTACCACCACCACATCTAGTTCTGCCTTATGATAGCAGTGTCACTGCATCACTGCTGTTCTCCTATTTCACACATCATTAATATGAGGCTTTCTAACGTTTCCTTTGTAGATAATTACAAGTAGGTTTAATATTTTGGGGTTGATATACATCTTTATATCTAAGGATGTGTATGGGAGGCACTGACTACATGCTCGTTTATTATACATGTGTAGTAGAATACGTGTGAAGCCACAGATAATAAAAAATGAGAAAAATTAGAAATGTAGCTCTTGTATCCTTAATCTTTTTCCCGTGCTTGATAAAATAGAGATCGTATGTCTTAGATGTATTCCATCTAGACATATTAGTATTTTGCTAACAAGAGAAGACAAAAACACAACACAAAAAGTGAGATCGCGTGATGTGAATTGATAATAGGATACTATATTCTGTTGAATAGAATTATTTTATTACGTAGGAAATTTCAATACCTACTGTAATGATTAAACCTTAAGTAAAGAAGTATATTTTTGAATGAAATTAAAATAAAAACGAGCGTGCAGTCCACCTTGTTTGTAAGTGGCAAGTGATTGAATCAACTCTAATTGAGATTGAAGTCCTTCATGAAGTCAGTCACAGATGCCATGCTACCCTCAGGATTAACTTCAGTCTACAAGAGAATGTTTCCGTCACTCTGCAAATAATAACACAGAAACGCTTTAATTGCTGTTACAAGGCAGGGGGAGAAAGGAGAAACTTTTATACCTATCGTTTCGTTTCGTACCTACCTATCGTTTCGTACCTATCGTGAATATATTTTTGAGTGATATTTAAACTTTATTTTAATTAAGTAAATAAAGTTTACAAAAGTATGTAAAATTTACCAATCCGCACGTGGGTAGCTCGGTGGACTTTGGATCCCCTCTCATACCGAGAAGTGATCCATGCCAAGCAGTGGGTCAGTAATGGGTAGACGACGACTCAAACAGAAAGACAAAAGAACTTTATAATAATAGAAAGGATAGATATGTGTAGATCTAAAGCCAACGAGACGCAATAACATTACAACGATGATCCCGCCGCGCAAATTGTGCTTACACAAAGAATATGTAACATCCAAATAGCCGCAGAACGTAATTAGACCGCAGTAAACCGCAACACGAAGAGCAAACAGTAATTAGTCATTACTCAAATATTTCGTCAGTGCAATAAAGAATTTTCGAAATAAAAACGATAAACTTTACAGCCATAATCTAGATATTAAACTAAGTGATTATTTTCTTAAAACAATGTAGTAAAATGAAGATGGAAGCGGATTAAATTTAAGAAGTCATGTTCTTATTTAAAACACAATTGTTAGAGATTTGCGCGACTTTTATAAAAGTGGAAAAAATTGTACAATGTAATCAGGAAAGCTTTCGATAATAAACATCTTGTGTTTTTATTGCTGTTATGTCATAAACGAGGAATTTGTTTGTGCTTAAATAAAATTACAAACACATTGCAAAAACTTGCATCTACATAAATCAGGAGTTCAAATTCGATCAGAGATGGGTTGTCGCTTGTTACTTTAGAGGACCATGGCCGTATAAGGGGCTGTTTAGGGAGCCCGGACCCCCGGCAAATTACGAGGCCAATTTACTTTGGATATTTCTCTGTTTAGCATGGGGTGGGAAATAAATTAGACGCTATAAATAGTCGAACTTTTTTATCGACTTCGAATAAAATGGTTGTCGCTTAGGCTTAGGGTTTAAAGGATCAAAAATCTAGATTCCCTGATTAACGAGACGCCCAAACAGGTGTGGTGCTGATGTTGCCGCAGATGCACGTCAGAGTTAAACTGCTTTTTTTTTTTTTTTTTATAATATAAGAGTAGCAGACGAGCATGCAGTCCACCTGATGGTAAGTGGCTACTGCCGCCCATGGACATCTGTAATCAACCTCAGATAGGATTAGATATTCCTACCTGAGGTCGGCCACAGATGCGCCGCTACCCCTGAGGACTAAGCTGGAACGCCTCGGAAAAGTCTGTCTCCCTTACCACACCCTTCAAACCGGAACACAGCAGCGCCTAACACTGCTGTTATTAGGTAGAAATAGGTGTGGCGGTGGTGCCGCCGGAGTCGAACCACAAAGGATTCTACCACCTTCAAACTTTAACTACTTTTAAGTGAACCCTTATCTTGACGATATGGGTATCGATGGTATCGATTTATCAAGAGGATAAACATTGTAAATAGTAGTAAAACATCTTTGTATATTGAAAGCCAAGATGTAGTTTAATAACTCTTCCGTAATCTGCAGTACTAACAATTTATTGGCGGCTTACCATCGCTCATAATAATGATTTTAAATTTGGATAGACCATGCCTTGCATATTGGAGACATTCAATAAGATTTTTCCAAATCTTATTTTTAAATCACTATAGGGGGAATAGCAAATATTTGATACTAATATATGATGTCTCCGACAAAATAAACGAATATGTATTTTCTGTGAAACTGTATGTATGGGGAAAAGGGTATTCTAAGCCCAAATAAGACGAATTACTTTAATATTTATCTTTTAGCTTTAAGCACGTGCTCAATACGTCTCCACTCTAAAGTATCTGCGAACGAAGTTGCTGGCGGAAGCTAGTAAATTATAATCACAAGATTTCCTTCCATTCACCAAGGTTAGATAGTTAATTTAAGATTGATAACAATTACGTAAACCCGTATCATAATCATGTGGGTGTGTCATCAGGTAAACAATGATAAAACATTTTGTAATGAATGAGAAGACTATAGAGTATACTGATGGATTAATGGATGATTTAGGCGGAATAGATTTCAACGTAAAAATGTTACAATGTAATATTTCACAATGTTAGATAAAGTCTCTCTTATCTTGAGAAGAGAGTGAGGAGAACCCGACACGACGGGGACAATAATAAGTTGACGTCGTCTTTTATGCTATAGACGTAGCATATCTATGAATAAAAGCCAAGTAAGCCTAAGTTGGATATATTATGAGCCCTACTACCATTCGGAAAGCTGTCGAAACCGGAGGCGCCCCCACAGGCGCTCCCGCTATTCTGTGCTTTCGTTTAAACGATTTGGTAAGACACGAAGTGGATTACACATAGATTAGTAAAGATACTTCGCCGCCTTGAAATTGAATGAAGCCACAAACGGCTTATTAGTAAGTTCTTTTTTTGAATTCTTGACAAATAAAAACATTTTTAGAGAAAATTTACAAATAAATAACTAATAGTGCGTAGTTTACATAATAAATATATAATTATTTCAAATATTTTAGGGACATTTTAGCACGGAGACGTGGTAAAACTTTTTTACGCAACTATTTCAATTGTCAAAACTGGGTACATTTTCTTGTTAGGTGTGAGTAATCTTTACTAATCTATGGGATTACAATTTAGTTTTCAGAATTATATCTGAGGCCTACACCAGGAAGTATTCGGTTTGCACTGCATGCTCATTTGCTATTTCTATAACACGAAAACTATTAGTATGTGATAATTGCTAAGCGTCGTCGAATGAATGATTTGGAGGGATTCTCTACAATGTAAATAAATTATGTAGACTCTACATCATTTATTTCACAACTTTCGTCACATATTGCAAGATAATATACCTATTGCAACATTCTAACAACATTCTTCTTGAATCTAGGACGTCAGTCAACAATTGGATTAAGGCATTGAGGACAGCACGTTTCCCTCAGCCCTTTTACTTTCTATATGATAATGATTTAATGCTAATAGCGTACAGCGCTCCGTGGCTCGCGTAGGTCTACAAAATCAAGCACCGTCAGACTCGACCGGCAGGTGGATGGGTGACCGCTAGTGGTTAAATATGTATACTTTTGTGTTTTGGATGGGAATGTTGAACCGTTGTTATATTGAATGGTAGGGGTTAAAGCTTTTTGAAAATCTTATTGGTTTGGAAATATCTACACTTCGTATATTGATCCGTACCTCCTCCTCCTCATTGCCTCCATGACATCAATTTGTGGAGAGATCAATATACACCTAAGAGATAAAAAAATGTACAAGTAGACTCTATGATCGTTTGCCACTTCATAAAAATAATAATCAAGGCCCTATTTATATTTATAGACATTAACGTTTCATGTCCGACAAAAATCATAATTCTTTTTATAACATTTTTCAATATTTTGGTAGGCGCGGCCAGCATCTCCGCGGTAATATTCTTGGAGATATAACGTTTATACAGAATTACATTATTTTGTCTGCCACTGCACGTGCCTGATACGTTACACGTCTGAAGATATAAACATATTATATAAGTTCATATCTTCAGCTATAAAGCACATTTGCCCTGTTCCAGATAGTGTAATTTCTCGGTATGTCGTGCATCTAATTTTTTGCTATCACACGACGGTACCGCGGCTAAGCTTAATTAGAGTAATGGCCGAGGTTGGAACCTGTCCACACCGTTATTTGTCATCAACATTGCGAGCTCTTTTCTGTGAATAACACGCTATTATTTACAATGTGCCTCAATTATTGCAATAAAATGTATGTATTTATTTGTACCACGAAACAAGAATGCTTTGTACAGGTCTAATGGGGACAACTGTTGGTCAGCAACGATACTTCTATAAGGTACTGGCAGTACCCGCGGCTTCGCCCGCTTTTTCAATCATAATGAAATATAGGATCTATTTATTACGTTCTCTAGGATCTATTATATTAGATCCTAGAGTACAAATATAAATATGCGAAACATTATACTATGTTAGCATAAAAATGAAATTAAAACACAAATTAGATTTTCTAATTTTAAACAGCAACTTTTAATGTTTACGACCTTGGATTTAAATTAAATTAATTAATTAAATTAATTAATTAATTAAATTAAAATCAAATCACAGAAACGATTCCAAAATGTACTAAAATAGTTTTTTTACGATGACAGCGGTACAGAAATAATGGAATATTATTTGAGTTATATTTAGTCAAAGGTAACGTACCTTGGCATAGAAAACAAAACAGTTTTTTCCCAATTGTCCAAAGGGCAAAAATATTATTTTCAGACATACTACATAGGTACATGTATTTGATACCGAATGAAAAAGGCTATTCTCTAACATGCTAACTTGAATTCGAGTTAATAATTTAACGCTCATTATTGATAATAAATCATAGATCTTAGGTAGTCTAATAATTGGTGAGGCATGTAAAATAGGGAGAAAACACGTTGAAATCTTTCGATTAGTAGGTATACGAGTATAGCACTTCCTGTGTTCCCGGAATTTGGGATCGTTCTTTGTGCCTCGTGATTCATCATCAACCCATTACTGTACCACTGCTGAGCACGAGTCTCCTCTCAGAGCGAGAAGGATCAGGCAATAGTCCACCGCGCTGGCCAAGTGCGTATTGGTAGATTCACATACCTTCGAGATTTCTTTTTTTTTTTTAATCTCAGGTATGCAGGTTTCCTCACGATGTTTTCCTTCACCGTTTAGCAAGTGATAATTAATTTCTAATACGCACATAACTTTGAATAATCAGAGGTGCGTGCCTGGTATTTGAACCTCGGACCCCTCGATCGAGAGGCCGAGTTTCTTAACCACTAGGCTATCACTGCCTCTTGATTAACACCAGTTATTAATGGTAACCTATACGTACTTAAATTTCTGCTTTCTCGAAATGTCGGCCTTTAGTAGGCAAAGCATTGGACAGATTAATGATTACTATCAACAGCCGCAATACAAGTGAAATTAAGACAAGCGAAGTCATGTTTTGAAAATAATGAACTGAATTATTCAAAATAACGACCAACGTTCAGGACTACGCAATAAGGAAGTAATCATCTTTTAGTTTTTTAGCGGGAAATAAAATGATGTCGCTAAATATTTATAATTTTGCAATTGGCATGCTTAGACAACATTAAATGCTTATTACCTTTACATAAACTACTAACAATTCAGTTTATTTTGCCTTTTCGTACTGAGTTAAGTTGTGCAGTTTCTATTCATAGATTAGTGCAGATTACTTCTAACAAGATAATGTAACCTTTTGACAATTGTCAATGTCAATTATTTTCGTGTTTGAAAAATATTTAAAAAATGTAATTTTTAGATCATTTACGAATGAAACGATATTTCTTCGTATTTTTTCTTCGAATTCGTGTCTTAAATGCGCATGTCGGCATTATTCCGCGTAAATTACACCATGACAGCCATTAAACGGCTGGCAGAATTGTCAGCCGTTTAAGTCATTTAATGGCTTCCTTCAATTACAAGGCGGAAAGATATATACTTATCTATGTTTCTATTAAATTAATTATATAGCATTGTAATTTGTCATCATCGTTGTTTTATAAACATGCAACATTTCAGCTCAAACGGATACCGGGAGCTGAAGTCAGTATATAGCTCATAGTGAAATCAAGTAAAAGCTTATAATTTTATAAGTTCACCCTCGATATTGAGATCGATTATATAACTTAATATCTCACCGATGACTCATCTTTCGAGATAATAATTTTATAGAATAGTATATCAGATACTGATGGTAAACATAGACCCGTCATTGAAATTAAAAATAAAACCACATCGAATAAAACGCCCACACCACCTTCAACGTCATGTGGAGACATGGCTTCCGTGATTCCGTTTCAAATATTACATAATATGTATAAATTAAACATATTATGATATTTGTTTGTAATTTCAAAGTCATTGCTATTTTCCATCTTCTTCAAGAAGTATATATTCTTGAATCTTGAAATAACATATTTAAAATGAAATTACAGTTAACAATCACGCAATTTTTCGGTTAAATTTAAGAGTAATAGGAAATAGCATTTTCTTAAATATGTTCCCTTTTATTATATCACTAGTTTCCAGAATATTCATTTTAAAAGCAACACTAGAATGTCGCAATAATAATTACAAGTTTTAATTAAAAAATATTAATTCATATTAAATCATTCGCTCTTTAGTTTTAAAATTATGAGTTATAATTCACCTACGTAACAAAATATGAGGAAATTAGTTAACGAGGAAAATTGTTTAAAATACTACGATAAGAACATTCTCCGTAGCATGAGACCATATTAACATAGTTTAATGATCAACATTACTATACATTACCTACTGTTTATATTATAAATTATGACTAATAAAGCATGATTATATTTTCCGTGCAAACCCAGCTTAACGTAACTGGCATAGTTCGACGATAATCACATGATCGTATGGTAATCGCAAATCGTCTTGTATTGTGCCTATAATTCTTTTTGTTCCACGGCTGGGTATGAAACTCTCCCCAAAACTGGGAGAATTTAGCGTATTCCTACTAGTGCGGTGTTCCAAGCAGAAGCATAGGTTGCAAGGTTTTCAACAGCCCACAAGGGTTCCGACAAGGTTCAATGACTCTTATCCACGGATAACGATAGGGCTCGACGGCTGAACAAACTCCCGAAGTACGAAAACGCGTATGAAATTGAGCTATTAGCGGTCGCACATTCAAATCCAGGCTGCGCCCTAGTAGTCGAAGGTAGATTTACATAAGCCGCGAAATCATGCTCTATGGTAGAGTACTCATTAACAATTAATAGAGATTGCGTAGTTTGTTACAATAACGATGGATATAAGATACTTATGGGATTATTGAAATGAATACCTAGCAATGATCAAGTTAATGTTATGACCACATATAATTCCACAAACATCAATGTAAAACTGTATAGTGTAACTTGTGTTTTAGGATGGGTTCCAAACCTTATACTAACGTTGAAAACCTCAATGACACATTTATTATTTTGAAAATAATAACCTATTCAAGTAAAACTGCAATGAATCCACGGAAAATTGCTAGTTAAATCCTCCTGACTCGTAATACACCGGTTGGAATTTTCAACCACATAAAACTCAATAACAGTGGTTCAAATGTAGCTGCATAATTTGTCAAGATAGGCTTTACAAGTACAAGGAAAGTATGGAACTAAGAAATGTGATAAGGTGATTCTATGAAAATGTTTATCTAGGGCAGGAACGGAGATTATAAGAACGATAGTGTAAACTATAATAAGTAACTGTTGATAAAAGGGGCTGTTGTTAATAACACAACCCCTTTATAATCAGGCGGCCTAACGTTTCAAGTAACCATAACTGAGAGGATGTAACCCCATTCTTAAGTAGCGTAGAATTATGTAAATTCTGTCAATTTACATAGACCGTGCCGTTAAACATCGTAGCAAACGCAATATACGGAACCAGCGCTCATAGCGCAGTGATATTAAATCAACGCCACTGTCACAAACCTGCATGCATTACGCTACAAAATCGAACAGGTTCACGCTTCACGCACTGACAAAAATTAAAAATAAAAAAGCAGAGACAAACAACGCGTCCCGTATGCGCGGGAATACTACTCGAAAGCTTAGCGTTCGCGCCATCGGTCAGTCGGCATCCGCGGCGCGCGCCGGCTGTACGCACGCAGCTGTCAAAATTCCCGCCGGAACACCAACTACCATTTTGAATCTGTGATCGCGAAGTTTAATTGTGAAGTGTTATTTCTGTCGACTGTACGAGTGACCGAAATCTGTTGCAACACAGGATTTTCTCACATAAGACGGTTAGTTTACGTTTATCTTTGTTTCTCAAATACATTTCGGGTTCCCAAGAATTGAGTAAACGATGTAGGTATTCAAAACTTTTTAAATTAGAATGCGTGTTAGCGATGTTAGTATATACTATGTATTGACGTAATGCAATCATTTAAATATTAAACGAGGAACAAGTATTCGAACAACGCTTGTCCAAAGTTCAAAACGACGACAAAAAAATGAATAAATATATACGTATGAAATTGCAAAGTGTGAACGTAAATTTAGCGATACTCGTTAGTGCGTTTTATAGCAAACAAATGAACACAAGTTACTGATAAAAACCATTACTAAATTCAAATGGCACACATGGTGTTTATGTAGGAAAATATTGTAAAAAATTCTATGTATGTGTTTGATCGTAATACCACAGTCAATATTATTTTTACTAGACAATGTAGGTTCGAAATGTAAATTTTATTCTGAATAAAGTAATCCCTTCATTTCTACTTAAGAAACTGGCCGTTTTACCATTGTCTCAAAAACCCTCCCAAAAGCCTTTATTGTCTGTAAAGATGCGTCACAAAAGCTTAACAATCCTTGTCAGCAAATATCTCCTGTACCCGAATATGACACAAGTCTGTCACTGATATCACTTTCCAAGAATGCGTCGTATTAAAATTGCATGAATGAAAATCGAGCACAAGCACGACATAATTTTTGTGTGCTCTATTTTAACAATTCTCACAACTTCACTACAAATTAAATGTTCTTCTTTTTAAACAATCTTTTGCGTCTATTTCTAAACGAGTTATATGTTTATATTTGATATTCTTGGCTTTGTATTCATAAACTATACTAGAAAGATTTCTAAGTTGATACATTTATCAATTTCGCATAATTTGCAGGACATTCACAACAGGGACTTTATAAACATTATTCGAATCTTCCCAACTGGGTCACCGGTACGCAAATTTCCGTCTTGGAAACTTCTAAGTTACGCAAGCTGCTATTGTTCGAGTCATCTTGAACTTGAGATGAATCTCCGATTGAGTTTCTCGTGTCGACACCAGTTGCCCTTGGCATTGTATGTAGATCACTGTGCCCTTAGTCTTTAGAAGTTACGTCATACCTAATATTTTGCGTATATTTTGTACGGTGATATTAACAGGTCTATAAATGTCGTCGAGATGTTATTTTCCTCCATTAAAATATCCATTCATCAAGATAATACTTTGTTCAGAATTAACTTTGTAACTTTAATTGTTCGTTATCTTCGCAAAATATTAATGTCATCTTATGTAAAATTGCTTGAAAATTCTCCTAATTGTTGTCCCTATTCTTTACACGAAATAACAAATTAATTTAATTTATTAATCTATGTAATGTGTTTTTCGATTAAGCTAATGATTAATAATATTTAAAATAAAAATACTCTTCGATTCGTTCAGAAACTTACAATTCATATACTTAAAGAACTGTTTAAGGATAAAATACAAAAGACAAATAAGGTAATTAAGAACTAATAGAAGTTAATCAGCTTTACTTTACAACTTTACGTTACAACAATACACTGGGTTAATTACAGCAAGCAATTAACTGTTTCTCATTCACCTTTTGCACTGTAGATAGTGATTTAAAGGTAAATTCAACGTCAGTTCAAATAAGTTACCTGGTTAATAGTAAAATAATATCCAAGGGTAATTTGTTTCAAAATATTTTAGACGGAGACTTGTTACCAGGTGGAAATGGATGATCCTATTGCAACCGTGAAGAGACAATAAATACTGGCATTGATGAGTCAGTATAACTCGATATAGTCGATGATAAGATAAAATTCTACTGGATAATGGCGCGGGAGCTACTGTGGGAGAATTATAATAGAGTGCAAATTGTCCATGAATTTCATATGGTACTCGAAGGTGATGGTACTACTAGTCTACTAACTATATATCCATTATTCAGGTAATAATGGTTCATTTTTCATTCATTATTCAGGTTAACATTGTGGCAATTTAATGTGTATCAAAATGCAAAAGAATCTAAAAACAATATATTGCTAATATATAACTTCAATACCGTTTATTAAGCAATAGTTGCAACTCCTGTATGTTCGAAAAATTGTACTCATTACATTCACTGACCGTATAAAACGGATTATGTATATCAGCGAAACTACTTCATTTGATTTATATATGTTTATTATTAGGTATATACAAGTTTAAATACTCGTTGTGTAGTCATGAGTGAAGGATATTATCGTTATAAATATAAGACATGCATCTCATAGGAAACTTGTTTCTTTGAAGTTTATACGTAATAGCGACAAATTAACGTTCAGATCACCTTATTTGAGGATTTTTTGGAACCTAAAGTAACGCTATAGCCAATTTTAACATCATGTGGAACACCACCCTTACACAAGGAGTAGGGTGCAATGCCTTATATGATTATGCCCGTACTACCAGTTTAAAGGCAGAAGTACTACATTGTTTTAAAACAAAATTACGAGTGCATCCGTTTCCCATTAATACCTATAACAAGTTACAGCGTAATAAAAACCGTCATCAATTTCAACGATTCACATAATTCAAGCAAAAAACAGAAAAACCACTACAAGCATTAAATTCGCTCGAATGAGACAATCAAAAGACAATAGTAGCTTACGTTCATTTGAGTCAACAGAAAACACCTGGCATTGTAGGAATGGACCGCCGCGACAATGTTTAATTTGATTATACATGGATTTTTGTGAATCGAGAGTACGTTTACGGTGGATCGTGATCACGCAATGGATGGTTGTAGTGATAGTGTTATACAAAGTAGTTTAAGCCAATGAGAATAGAAGGTGTGTCTGCAGACAGTGAGAAAGGTCAGCGAGAAACCTTAGCGTTCTTGCATCGATATAATTATGCACGTTATACAATCTAGTAATAAGTGGGTGTGATTGCCACGTCATTTTGTTTCGTAAGTTTTTATCTAGATCCAATGATAAGATGGAGAGTAATCGTCATCTATGAGTATTTGTACGATCAGAGGATTCGCTGATTAGAAGCCTTACGTTGATATAATTATACTAGTACAGCGTGAAGTAGGATTCTAAACAAATACTTTAAGTAAGAGAAGTAAAAGGCATTTACATTATTTTTATTCAGTTTTTTTTCTTTCTATAATAACATTTAAGTTCTATTTTTTATGATATTCTAAAACAGGCATTCATATTATTTTTACATTGAGGGCATTCTCAATTTGATACGAAGAGAATTATGCCTAGCAGTGGAACATTATTTAAATGCGGATGATAAAATTACTTTAAATGGAGATTTTAATTGGATTTTTAGTGCAGATGAACCTACAAGGTTGCTAATCATAGTACTAACGAAAGAGCATACCTAACAATGATGCAAGGATTCTTTGTAGCAAGAAAAATAAAATAAATAAAACAACAAATTACAATTTCGCCGAAAGAAGTTATCCGACACACGGCTTCGTGTGCCGGGAATGATTCCAATGAAAAGCTTCGTCCAAAGTGAAGCTGAAATCGCGAGAGTAATTAAACAGAGAGAGGGAGAGAAATTAAGGAGTAGTCTTTCTGAGAATAATAGAAAATTCGCTGCTATTTGATAAAACAAATAATGTTAGAAAACTTTTTATACAATATTAACAAGATGGATATGTAGTTCTTTATTAATATGTGCTTCATACTCTCCATAGCAAGAATTTAATTTTTGTAAGACGTCTATAATAATATCCAAGCAGTAAGATGGACAAAACAAAGCATAAAATTGAATTTTCTAAATATGGACCTTATTCAAGGAAGGAAGAATGTAATATTACAATTATTTACCTGTTATTGCTTAGAAAATCTAAGCATACTCAGGCAAATAACACATATTGTAACAATATTATGAAAATGAATGAAGCGGAGAAAAAATTATATAAAACCAAATCAAACCAAATAAGTTACCATGCGGCAACACACGTTACAAACAAATAAAAAAACAACTATCAATAGCAACAGATGACTTACCTTCACACTTTCCGCGTTTATTTAAACAGAGCTTTAATACCGGGTGTGAGAAATGATTCACGCAAGGGCACGACAAAGAATCGAGAAGATCTCCCAAAATATTCGTACTTGAACAAAGGGACGTTAAGAAGTTGGAAGCAACATTGATCACGAATCACACGAATTAATTTAGGTTTGTGTACAAACAACGCTAAATGAAGAAACATGTGAAGAAACATCTGAAGGTGGTAGAACCCTTTGTGGTTCGACTCCAGTGGCATCACCGCCACACCTATTTCTGCCTAATAACAGCAGTGTTAGTCGCTGCTGTGTTCCGTTTTGAAGGGTGTGGTAAGGGAGACATACTTTTCCGAAGCATTCCAGCTTAGTCCTCAGGGGTAGCGGCGCATCTGTGGCCGACCTCAGGTAGGAATGTATAATTCTATCTAGGGTTGATTACAGATGTCCATGGGCGGCAGTAACCACTTATCATCAGGTGGACTGCATGCTCGTCTGCTACTCCTATATTATAAAAAAAGAAAAGGGTACACAGATTTGGAAAAGTTAATTGTGGTTATGACAATGTGATAATTTATTGACAATTTCACATGGGGAGTTTGGCTCTCGTATACTTCTCATTTGCCCGGGTTGTTATTGCAAACAGCAGAGGAATTTGTGAACTTGAAGGAAATTATTGAGAAATAAGTACAGATTCCTAATAACAAAGTGTAAGTCTATCGTCGACACAAATATACAAAGGTAAATAGATTGATAAAACAGTGAATAAATATCCGTCGGGTTAGTTGATACGTTTTTCTCGAATGGGTCCTATTTGTCCAACATATGTATTTCTTGTTGCAATATTTGATCGAACGACTTGCTTGAAAACTTGCTGCTGCTACTTCCCAACTAATCGAAAGATCTGCATTGTTTTTTCAAAATTGTAGTCATTTCCTAATTTTTACCCCGGAAAGCCATACCATGTCAAAAATGAAGAATGTGGAAGACGTTGGAACGAATTTAAATAATAAAACTATAAGTTAATTTTATTACAAGATCAGTATTAACGATAAGGACAACTTTATAAAACATGCATATCATCGCAGAATACAAACATAAGATCATGCATCTGCATAACTAATGGTTGTAAAAGAGGTATTTCATTAACCGACATGATATTCGTCGCCGACACAGTGCCTGATATTGAGGTATTGAAATATGAGCACTCTTTATTTTTCATTAACAACGCCGACAAGTTAGGTTTGTTCACATCCACAGACACCGAAAGTATAAGCATGCAACGGCATATATTAATATATTATTGTATACATTGACATATTCACATGTAGCTTACGTAAGCTGAATGGATTTGCCCAAGCATATTCTGAGCAAGATAGATGTGAAACGAGCCTTAACGGCGAGAACTAGACGGGCCGTGTATATACTACGCATAAAATCAAGGTCGTGTGACATAATACACACTGAAGCCTATGTTCGTGTTTCCTGCATTTTAATATCTTCCACTAATGGTATGAAATGTCGTAAAACTTGAAAGTAACCATTATATATTCTTTTCAACTTCTAGCTACTTAACTAATGTACTTAGTTTATTGTTTATCTGACTTTAATTATTAGTCGTGGACGAGAATTATATTACTTATGCTAAGTAAGCAAAGCAGATACATTGAATATATATTTATATTGTAAATATCAATGCATGATCAATGCATATATATTTCGACCACCCAACTTACCAAAAAGATATAAATCTCCTATTTCGTTACCCTATCAATAATATCAATATCGGTCCGGCTGTGGCAGCGGTACACCGTTATCGGTGTCGGTCAATGAGAAACTCCTCTAAGCATCACTTGTTGCAAACATGAATGTCATTGTCAGTTCAGTATGCGATCTTTGTCACTATTAACAACGTAATTAATATAAAAGGAAAATCATACTGCTATATAAGAAAGATAAGCTTGTCCATTTGTTTACATAAAAACATGAGATCACAAGAATCAGATTTTTCCTGGTTGTTGTTCTAAGGAAAGTTATAAACTTTCTTTATTTTTTACAAAATGTATATATGTAATACATGATCGAGTTGTTATTGATAAAAGCAACACAATAAATATATGCATTGGGGCAGCATAGTGGAATGTCTAGGCCTCGTAGAATGAGATCAATACCAGCAGTGGGTCGTAAAAAGAGTTCCAGCTATGAATCAACTTCAGATTTACAATTCAAAAAGACGGAAATGGTCTTGACAAATTGGACCACTTAAGCACCTAATGGAGAGGCTGATTAAAATATTTGTATGATCTATAAGAATGTTTTATATTGCCATATTCTCATTATTATAGTAAAGTGTGTCTTGTGGGAGCTACTTCACGATCAAGTGTATTTCAGACACCCACGTAAAGTCAGCACAATCCTCTTGTCAAGCAGATGCCAGAATTATTGCTACTAGTCATATATCATAATGAGAAGAGACTTTATTGCAACCGATAAATCTACCCACGTGCTCAGTGGTCACCACGCGGTGACCTGTACTGTTACGATGGTCGTTTTAAGATTAGCGCGTGCATGGCGTGTGTATCTAAAGGCGAATGATAAAGAAATGAGATCTAAACGTAGTGGCATCTATCTTGGTTCGACTGTGGAGATTTCGCCGCAATAAAGATTTTAAATAATAATTATGAATACATTATAAACTTGAATTATGTTCTAAAATAACATACCTTCAATTTTATCACTATTCTATGGACTATGTGTCTTAGAAAAGATATTGATGATGTAAAGACTGGAAAAAATGGTAGAACATCTTGCAGTTCTACTGTGGAGACACAATCGCAAACATCTGTTTTTTCCCTATAACAATAGGTATTCATCGCTGCTCATCTAATATGACTTAAATATAGATAATTAGAAAGATGTGGTATGAAAGAGACAAGGCGTTCCAACTTAGTCCTCACTATCCTCAGGGATCATCGAAGCATCTGCTTTATTATTGTTGATTACTGATGGTCACTTATCATCATGTGGACTGCTCAAAAAAAGTGATTAAACGATGATGCTACCATAATGTATGACCACAGATAACACACCAGCCCTCACGCGGTGACCCGTTATATTGAAATGATCATGCGACGATTAGCGCATGAAATGGCATGATTGGCAAATGTGGACTTTAGAATAATCTGGTTTAAACCGGTTTAAAACTTTAAACGAATTGTTGTATGCAAATTCATTAGGTACCTACTGTTTTGTTGCAGTGTTACTGTTATTTTATGTAGCTCGTGTAGTTTTTCTTCCTGTTGTAAAAATATTTAATTACTTGCCATATATTTTACGGTTCTTTTAAATATTTTATCATTTCCTTAACGTCTTACTCAATGATCGTGGTTTTCTCTAAATGTTTTCGAAATTCTTTGTAAATTTTGTTACTGTGAATATTTATATCGTTAAACAAAGTAATAGTTGGCAGAACTCTAGGTTAGATTGTGGAAGCTTCACTGCCACTTTTCTATCTACAGTTGCAATGTGTTGTTTCAAATTTTCAAGATGGTGGTAAAGTAGTAGAAGAATTTTATTTCAGTGTAGCAACCATAGATATGGCGAAACATATATAAATATATAGCAGCAAAGCACATTTGATTATTTTCAAGTATGATTCTTATTCTATCTAGATAGTAGTAGGTGTTACTGGACTGCAATATCTATATACCGTAGACTGCAGGCGCATCCGCAGACCTCAGGTAAGAACATCTAATCCTATCTGGGTTTGATTACAGATGTCTATGGGCGGCAGTAGTCACTTACCATCAGGTTGACTGCGTGCTCGTCTGCTACTTATATATTATATAAAAAAAAAAATACGCTTTTATTAGCTTCACCTATCAAGTATGTAATATGTATCAGGTTATGTAACGGAATCTTCGTAGTAACTTTACCCGCTTTCAACGTTCATTATGGTTCAAGTTCAAGGATTTTAAATATTCGATCGTATCATTGCATCATTTTTAAATATCCCGGAACTGGTTTGGAATATCAAACTTGAACGGATCCAGCATGCCAAAGAATTTTGTTCGGGATTTTGACCCCGGCGTTACATAAAAACTCATAACATATGTATATTGTGGTAGTGTCACTATTTTCAACGTTGTTTCGCCTCCCTTTTCGATCTAGATTGATGTATAGAAACATGTATAGAGGATTAACTTATTTATCTTAAGGCCTTATGACTTTGGGGGCCATTTTGTTTCATCCTGTATATTCCGTAAGAACTGTTTATTATGCCACAAGTCAGTGACACACATCTATTTTGATCTCGTGTGCTATTTTTGGGCATGTAACATGCATATGTAGATCTCTGTACATTTCATTTATTCTTTGTTTCACAAATTGGCAAGCAACTTTGCTTCTATTATTCGTAAATATTTTTTACTATTCTATTTCAATCTTTTTTAATCTCGATATTCACTAGGTAACGTTGAGATTGATGTTGCTCCTGAAACAGGTGCTCCGGCGTTGCTAATGGAGTCAAATCACATAGAACCTGCGACCGACCACCTTACAATAACCATCACTGTATGATTAAACAGTCACCTTAATTGGACAGAATGTAGGAACTTCCATTCATATGACTAGTATGACATGATACGATTACGAAGATTACAATCAAACTTACGTTATATGTACTTAAATTAGTCTACTAAGCCTTTAATAATTTGTTATAATCAGTAATTTCAGAAGTAATAATTATAATAAGATACTAATAGTTATGACAGGTGTTGATAAACAACACAACGCCTCGTTAATAACATGTATGTCTACATAAAAATTAAAATGGTGTACCACTGTCCGTACGTTTTAAAATACCTTCTCTTACAAAGAGACTATACTATGGTCGTCACTCATCTGTGTCCAGGATAAATTTTTAGCTAAAAACTTTGAGGGGCCAAAGTATTACATTATGTACAACGTTATATCATGAAAATGTTAAGATGTTAGATGTTTATACAGTCTATATAGACTGTACATAAGAAACATTACAGAAAAATCGCGAGACGTCGTTAGTTTATATACAAAGTACATTAATATCAAAGTAACTAAATAAAACATGTTTAATTAAACCAGTTTTATTTATGTTACGAGGCAGAACACTGATATTAACTGTATCTAGTTATACGACACGTTTATATTACAATTCAATATGTACTTTTAATTATGTTATACATAAAACCGTGCCACAATCGATGTAATTAGAAAGTGACTTTACGGTAGTCGCCGAGAGATGTCGCTACACGTATTCTGGATCGCGCTATAGATTTTTTCATGCCTACAAACCTTTGTATATCCTACTTCTCAACAAATGCATTAGTATACTCTACCAGTATACCAAAGTCTATTGGCCGACACGTGTCGCATTTTTTCTTACCTCTCTCAGACTTTTCAACAAAATTTACCTAATACCTAATTATCCTAATACCCAATAATACTGATTGTGATCGACAGATTAATATATCCTCTGAAGCAAGAAAACGCTCATGTTTAGCTTCTAGCGGCCTCCCATCCAACTCCCTATAGTGCTTGATATTTGTTATTGTAGATTCATTTATTTTAAGTAACATGACATTAATAACATAGACATTCGCTGAACAAAAATTATGTAAAATCATGAATAAATAAACATGTATTTACCGTACTGCACGATCGCTTAAGAAAAACGACTTAACTACAACAAAAGAATGGAGCTAATACACCTTTACTGGCGTACATTATAAGAATTAGCATAATGTGTCAACGGTATAATTAGAGGCCATTAAAGTAGCTGTGGACAACTTAATGTACTGCGTAGCTAGTGCTTGTTTGCTGTGTGGTACAAGGTAAGACAATAAGCGTTTGTAATTTGGTGTGATAAGGGAGACATATTTTTTCGAGGCCTTCCAGCTTAGTCCACAGGGGTAGCGGCGCATCTGTAGTCGACCTCGGGTAGGAATCTTATCTTATCTGGGGTTGATTACAGATTTCCATGGACGGCAGTAGCAACTTAGTATCATGTGGGCTGCGTGTTCTTCTGCTATTCTAATATTATAAAAAAGAACATATATTTTTCGTTTTTATATTGTATTCTTAATGTAGAACCTTTCAATAGGGAACGAAACCGCCTAAGTTGGGATATGGAAACCACGGTGCCAGTGTGGTGGTCAAATTTGATATTATATAGAATCGCTTTGAACTTATAATTCGTATCGTATTCACTTTCAGATTAACTACAAAAAAAATGTTTTATTATCCTTACTAATATTATAAATCCGAAAGTAACTCTGTCTGTCTGTCTGTCTGGTTGTCTTTTCTTCACGCCTAAACCACTGAACCGATTTTAATGAAATTTTGTACAAAGATAGTCTGAGACCCCAGAAAGGATATAGGATAGTTTTTATCCCGGAAATCTCACGGGAACTAGGGATGGCGATCTAAGATCGATTAATCGGAGAACCGATCTTTTGGACCAAAAAATCGATTATTTTAATTGATATTAATAAGGATTGAATCGTAAACTTTGCATTTGATCAAGTGATGATTTTGGGCAAAGTTGTTGTCCATGAGCCTACGAAGGTTTCAGAGTCGGTACGACCAATTTTCGCCAGATGGCGCCACTGGTATTCCAATGAATGTACGAATTTTCAGTTTTATGTATGTTAGTATGTCATATTATTTTCTTTTAAGCGCGGGCGAAGCCGCGGGCAAAAACTAGTAGTACATAAAAACAAAAATTTAGTAAATCCCTATATAATCGATCCCATTGATACTTAGGAGCATAAAATTAATTTGATACGAAATAGATGCAATCGAATCGAGTAAAAACTATCAGAGATTGTTCACAATTCTTTAATGAAGATTATAATTACCTCACGTGCCTATGCCTTACCACTGTTTAAACCAGAACACAACGGTGCTCAACACTATTCGAGAAAAAATGGGACATACAATTATTTCTAGCGATATACCACAAAGATCTTATATTTTAGACCACCCCTGTCACATTATATCCACTTGTAAAATTGTTGCAGTGCCAATGATTGATGAGAAAGCTCTGCAAGCCGTATTCCCAACGATTATCTGCAACTAGTTATTTACCACAAGGAAAGAAATCAGGGGGATTCTTTATACACTGCTGTAGATAGATTTCGATAGAACTTACTATTTTGCTTACAATATATAATCGAACTAGCAAAGGATACTCTTGATGTTAAAGGATCACTATCGACCCCAAATATGGCAGGAATCATATTAAGGCCGATCACAGACGTCTTACTCCGTTTAAAAATTTGTAGTTTTGTACGCTTCAATTATATTTGCCTTATAATTTCGTCGCTTCTAAGACTCTCATTACAGAGTTCAGTACATTATTACGACTACAGCAGTTAATGTTTCGGTTAATATCATTAGATACGATGTGAAATTGAAATTCGTAAAACAATTTCCGTACTATTAGCCGTGGACAAAAGGTTAAGCTGAATGACATTCTCGACTGGTCCGTGTCCTTGCTTCTTAGACCTCTCTTTTCCTAGTTCTGATTGGTGTGGATTTGGCAAATTGGCGAACGTTCTCTTAGGACATTCATGTATAAAAGCTTTACTCCCGCTCCACACGTCAAAATACTGAGACCCGGAAGGCCCGATCTGATAGTTTTCATCGTTTACGTGTCTTCAACGAAATTATACTTAGAACTCTCTGCTGATGTTGATTAATGCGTCTTATCACAACGCACTAGAAATAAAAATAAGAAATACCTACCTACTTATTTGTAATAAACATTGTCTCGTCTCTTGTCATGGTTTTGAAAATAACCTTTGAATGTCCCATGTACCTTTTTTCTTAATCAATTAATCAAGACTACGATCAAATTCTACTTGACAAAAAGTTTACAAGAGCCAGTCATAATTTCACGCTCAAACATTAGTTAGGACACGACTGAAAAAGGCAAATACGACAGATATCTGATCTGACAGGTACCCATGCGGAAAGCCTAAAACTAAACATTCGGACACCTGAAGGTTTGTGGCTCCATTTCACTTAGATATCGGCCCAAGGTTTGCAAACCAGTGTACGTAATTGACAGGATCATAAAAATGAAAGGAATTAAATTATGAAAGATTTACTATATCAATGACGTCACGTTGGTCGAATATAACGCATTTACGCGACCATTAAACAAATAAATAAAAACTGAGGTTTGACTGAGCGCATCATCGCTAAAACCATTTCTTTTTACAGCTCAGTAATATCTGTATTCCTTTATTTAATTTGTTACAGTTAAAAATCAAACCAAAAGTGTTAATTACATTCAGCTGGTGACAGGTGTGGTGTATGACTTATGAGCAATAACGGATGTTCTACACTGTAATGTTAACTCATTTTTGCCTAGTGAAGTTCAAAGTTTGTTAATTTGTAAGTGTAATAATTGTCAAATTTTGAAATTAGGCATTATTAATCAGCGTTCGAGAAGATCAAAAAGAGAAGTGACAAATGAAGAAACCAATTGTCATTCAGTCGTATAAAATAAACTTATATGATGCATTAAATAAAGTGACGACCGCCCACGGCAATAAAGTCATAAACAGAAACATTGTTTCACTTGACTTCCTCTATTACAGGCATCATTTTAACGGTGTAGTCAAAAGTATTGTAAAGCTATAAGTATTGAATTTTATTATTTTAATGATGCAGACAGCTTAAATCAAACTAAAATCAAAAAATCCCGACTTCAACTACTAAAGATTCGATGATCTTCAAACAGTTGAACGTATTGTCGAATACGAAAGAACAGTATACTCTCAATCCTGACAGGATTGAGAGTATATATATACGTTTCAAACAAAAAAAAAAGAAAAAACAAAATCAGTTCATCCATTCAGGAGCTCCAATGGTACAGACGGGCACGTAGACGCACGTGGTAAACTTGTAACACCCTAGTAGGCGTGCTTTATTTAGAAATAGAGCCAATAGTATTAACAATGTAAAATATTATAATAGTATTGTAAAATAATATGTGTTTTTTTTTCGTACAAAGCTCGCTTATAAAGGGACATATTGAAATGAATGTAAATGTGGTGTGAGTGGCCTGGGTTTCAACTCCCGGTCTCACATTGTGAAAGGTCGAATTTCACGCCACTACCACAAAACATATTTGGAGCTTAGTCGCTTATCATGTCAAAATATAATGTTTCCGACAATCGAGTTCTCTTGCATTCATTTTACGAGCCCCATTATCATAGGGACGTTTATCTATCTGCCAATGTGTCCCTTACAAAGGATGTAAGAATATGTCAAAGTCGCGATATAAGTTATCGATTTTAGCCCCATTAGTTGTGACACATTTGTTTTAAATTATTTTACTTTTAGATTTTACAACGACGATATATTTATTTCAATAAAAACAATAAATAAATTTATCGTTGTTGTAAAATATTTATATTAGTATTTGAAAATTTTAAAATTCTCTGTGTTTCAATTTCGGAGGCTCTACTGCCAAATCTATATGATTTATTAAGGCACAGTAGTGTTCAGATTTGAATGATAAAGAATACTATGACGAGGTATACCGACTTAGTTCTCACGGGTAGGACGCATCTGTTGTTAACCAAAGATAGGACTCCAATCCTATTTTTGCTTAGGTTGGAAAAAAAATAATATCGATGCATAATTATGTTCCTCACTGCAATTAGATCGACATTACGCTAATAAGAGCACTTCATATTAGATACAACGGTTAATACCCTAATGTTAGTCGTACATTAAACCATCAAACACATGACCAGGTGCTGTCCAATTCTTTACCGACGTCAAGCAACGCAAACAAGGATAACAGCCCAGTCACATTAGATGTCGCAAAACAATGTCTGACATGACAGTGTTTGTTGATCGCTGATAACGTGCTGTAGACGAAGACCTATTTACTCAGTGTCACGAAAACACGAATGAGGATCACGAGAAACAAAAGGCACGTGACGGTCCACCACGTGAAGGTGGGTGAAAGAAATTTTCCGGTCCGACAGATCGTAATTGTGTAAAGTATGCAAATTACTGATGCTAAATATACATTACAATGGATTGCTTGTGATTATAGCTAACATTGAACAGCGTAAAAGGTTGAAACCATAGATTGTTGATAAGGCCAACGAATGAGTTGAAATACTTATAGTCCATAATGTTATAAAACGTATTGTCGTGGCGTATTTAGAGAAAAATTAAATGATTTATACTTAACCTACTGTGTCTGCATAGAAGATCAATACCACTTTTTGGGGAAGTTTGTTCGAACGTAAAGATTAATAATGAATATTTCTTTAAAATTGAAGAGCAACTGAACTTTGAACGGAAGATTTCACAATCTCTTGTTTTGGAGACCAAAAATAGTTTGGAAAATTATAAATAATTCGTGAACATTAAACAACATCTGACCTATGAGCGAAAGATCAATCTTTTCAAGGTATTTTAAAAATAGTATATTTTCCATTCAATTTGGATACCTACGGATAACTTTTTAATTTCTTAGTCTCGATAGATAGTGGCATCGGGCCAAGAGAATTTGATATTTCAGTTCTTTAACACCCCAGCAACAGTTACATTCGATTTGAATAACCTTCACAGTATCAAATTGTGATGCCGGAAGCTCCACTTTATCGATACTTTCAAAGTTTCGTGACGTAACGTAAGTGGGTGTGCGCGATACGTAATTATTCAAAACCGGACCGTAATCAGATTAATTCGCGTAGGAAACTAAAATTTGCGCAGTTTATTTAAAAGTTAAGATAAAACTGTTTTTAAACAAACCGCAATGAATGTATACGGTTTTTTTTGCTAATCAATTTAAATTAAGGAGAAGGTTATGAGGAAAAATGTATGCTTCATTTGAATGTCTGAAGTCAGTTCAGAATAATTATGATGACGTGATTTTGTATTACTTTTTTTTGCGACAGAAACATAATTTCATTTGAGTGTAGAGGCACTAACTCCACAACTCAATTACCTAGAACATTACCGTTTTCTCATATGAAGAGTGTGACAAAGTGCATATAAATATCCCATCATTATTGAAATCTAAGTGTCTAAAAACCAATCAAATCTCTTCTAGAGTCGGATACCCCGTTAACAAAAGTAGGTAAACAAAAAAACTTTGCATAAACCAGTTTTTACCGATTATCGCAATCGCGGAAGTAGTTCCAACCTTGACATAATGAGATGAATTTGATAGGAGAAGTTTTTGCCACTCTTTTTTTGACAAGACTATCGACGTCAATAATAAGAAGAAACACGAGTTTTGTATTAACGGATATTAGGCGATTAATTTAATTTACTGTTACGCAAACTTGTTAATATAATACGTAGGAGTTTTGATGCGTTATCCATCATACTTTGTGGGATTAAACTTTGGTGGTAAGTAGTAAATAATACTAAAGAGAATAACTTTTTT
The DNA here is from genome assembly GCA_014595695.2 of Epargyreus clarus clarus. Classification (NCBI taxonomy): domain Eukaryota; kingdom Metazoa; phylum Arthropoda; class Insecta; order Lepidoptera; family Hesperiidae; genus Epargyreus; species Epargyreus clarus. The sequence goes on from JACTTY020000024.1 coordinate 525,157, forward strand.
ATCTTAAAGAAGAAACAAATTTCCAATAAGCAGATAAGTTACATTAACATCTGGTTTTAAGATTTTAATGAGACATTACTCATAATTCGCAGACATATCATCTGTATACAAACAAAACCAACGATATACAGAATTATTATAATTTAGTCAAACTGCCAAATTCCAGACGTCTCTTATCCGATATCAACCGGTTATGTATACGACAGCGTCGCGCTTTAAATAGATGTATTTAATTAATGATAACTGTAGTAATAGGTAGATTTTAATTTTATAGCATAATTTGCAACTATTATAAAATGGTCAATGTATTTAAAAACGTATATAATTACCAAAATGAATTATTTATATGTTTGTACTTGTAAACTTATTGGTCCTACGATATCACCCAGGTAAACCCCTTAATTGTTATGCAAAATGATATAACCTTAGCAAATATCGAATATTTTGACCTTCTACTTTTCGGGATTACTTCTGCTATTGCATTACTTAAAACTGAAACCATTCAGTTAACCCTACGAGATGAGTTCAAAACCTGAAAAGCGTAGAACATTGACACGCATCCAAATACGTTCATCCTTGTCTTGCACGGAATATACGCAATAACCTTGATTTTGGCGGTTATTTCGGGTGCGCAGACGCACTGTGGCGCCGACATAACAGAACCATAATCATGAAATTCTATCAATTTAATGCCGACTAGTCTCGACTACGAATAGATTCACGTGAGCTTTTTTGGATTGAAAAAGTGTCTAGACATGATTTACGAAATCTAACACCAATATCTTCATAAGACTGAAAGCTTATGGGATAAAGCTGCTAAAGCTTTATCTATAAGTTGAAGGAAAGGTCGAGTTATGTAGTTATTTGTATTCACTAAAACTCTTAGATTGTCAGGATGGTTCCCCATCATCTCCGTGAAATGTCTCCATTGCTCTTAAATATTAACTTGTCGGAACAAATATTTGTCTATGTGATGCGTTAATCATTCGACAGCAATTAATTCGAGATCTGTATATGAATTAGTATATGATTTAATTATGAATTAATTAATTGAAATAAATAGGAGCTGAAATTTTATGGCCGGTCCTTTATGCCACGTTATTCAAGAACACGTTAGTAATCAATGAGAAACAAGGGTTTTAATATAAAAGGAATACAGACTACGTTTTTCGATTAAATGGACGAGTTGATAAAAACAGCGGGAAACCGATGACTCTAGAGGAAATAGGCTAAGTCTATGTCTAGTAATGGCCTTCAAATACCTGATACATATCTTAATATTACAATAATATTGTGACGAAAACCGAATGCTGAACAAATTCATTCCTAATTTATGCAAATGGCGTGTATATATTTATTATCGGAACAGGAAATAAGTTTATACCACACGTTTCCTCTTTGTAATTTTGCACATGTCGCAATGCAATGGTTTCTTTGTTAGTTCATTATATTGTAGTATTGTGTAATTATATCTATTATCAATGTTACATTTTGAATTACATGTTGAATTGTATCCTGGAATTGCAATAAAAACGTTTATATACCTAAAGCTTATTAAATTTATTACTATAATTGATATGCAGTAACCCAAAAAGTTCTTAATTATTGATCAGAAGTATTGATGATATTTTGAAGCTTGTAAGCAACCACACATAGAAAATTTAGGGACACAAACTCAACAGATGGCAATATTGTGTGGCCCTCATTAGGTGATGATTATTATGAAATCTTTTCTTGCTGTTCATCTACGTTATGGACAACATTTTCTGCGTCTAGTCTCACCTGTTTAATCTGGTCTTACTTTGTCAGTCTGTCAGTCTTAGTTACACAGAGTAATAATTTTCCCGTTATCTTTCGTTTAGTGTTAAGTGTTTTCCCAACATCACTTACGCAATTCCTTACATAATCGATAGGAATTGTTTGTTCTGATTCAATATAAATATAATTGACCACAACTTACGTGCAATATGTTACTTATTAGCGTACGTAAATGCTTATTTTGTTTTCCGGTTCAAACAATATTGTTGCTTAGGGCTTAGCCCGAGACATATTCACTGTATCTTGTATTTCTATTGCTGTATTTCCTTTAGCACTAGCTTCTTGAATTGATACATTTGTATATCTATCATCGTCTTCATCTTGGTTTATTCTTCCTGTATTAGGATTTTTGAAGGTGTTTGTATAACTTAGTTTTGTGGCGCCCTCTATTACAATAATATAAGAGGACAATGTAACAAAGATCCTATCCCATTTACATAGAAGGAAAAAACAAAGTAGTTATAAAAAGTATACATTGAAAAATATGTTTTAACAGCACTGTTATTGCCATGCCAGTGTCAATAAAAGTATCAGTGGTAATAAAAATTTGAAGAAAGTTCACAACAGATTGATATTATAGTAGTCGCAGACGCAGCCCCTAGTAACAAGAAGCTAGTAGTACTACGTGAAGATAAAAACCGTTAATTCAATTCAGACTACAAAGTATGAATGACCGATGTTTTTGCAAATTCAGCGTAAAACCCGACCTTGGCGTGAGAATTGGCAAGCATTGTTCGAACGACATTTTTTGCCTAATACACTGATTCGAATAGACAATTATCTTGTTTACATAGTACGCGAAGCAATTGAACATTGAGTTGAAAAATGTGAACTAGGAAATACATTGCAATTTAAACCAGAACGGTAGTGTAAACAATAATAAACGGAAACCAAAACTAGAATCATGTTAATTGACGTCATAGACTCAGACAACAACAAGTAAACAATCGCCATGAATAAGATCATACCTAATTTCAATATATAGGAAATAGCCTTGCAATTAATCACATACGAAGTTGGTAAAATCCTGTCATTTATAGTATTTTTAGTCCTGTCTTATAACAGCAGTTGTCAAGCGTTGCTTTATTTAGGTTTACAAGAACTTGCAAGGGAGGGACACTTATTCTTAATCCTGAACAGTAAAAAAAATATTTATGTCGACTGCAGACAGATTATTACGCTTATTCGTAGTTGATTACAGATGTATTTGCAACCCAGTGATCACTTACCAACACCTGGACGGTGGGGTCGTTTTTACGACATTATTAAATAAATTCTGCACTTCTATAGCCATGCAGGTCATGCTCTACCCGTTGTGAGTTCAATCGTTTTAAGACCTTATTTTATGACACAAAAAATATTGACCGGCTATTACTGTACTTAACAAGACAACGTTTTCACGACAATTTAAAATCACACACACACAACGGTCATACATATGCTTACACGCTCACGTGCACACATTCATACGCAACATACACCTGAATCAGAATAATTAACAAACAATATATCAGTATTGCACATACCTTGTCAACGTTGCTATCTAAAAGGCTGAGCAAATTAATTCAAGCGCATTCGTACGAAGCCCGCAGTTGTCCTTGAAAATACGCCATTACAAAGATGACGTGACAATCGCGTGATAGCCATTGTAAAGTAACCACACCCCTTATATTGTAATTGAATGGTACACGTCTGATCTTTTCCGGAAGCATCAACCGTGTGTGCATTCTAATATTAAGAAATAATAATTATTATTTCTTGTGTAGATCTAGATTAGATAGATAGATAGAGGATTACTATTTCGAAATTTGAAAAAAAGTCTTGTCAAACGTAGGATGTTTGGTTTTTTTTTATGTTATTTTAAGCATTTTTTGACAATTTAAGATTATTTTCTTCTAAATGGAAATCCAAACAAAGCCAAAATCGGTCAATTTCAATTTCTCGAGAAAAGTAGCCTCATAATGGTTTCTAGAGCAAAAACAAAGGTGTAATTATGTTTTTTGAATACCAATACAATAATAAACAATGTCTTCCTAGTTTATTCTTAAAATGAACAGACAGACGATTAGCGAAACGGATTTCACTAATAAAACAATATAATAGACATTAGCATGCGCTGTTATTATGTCATTGATGATGTCATAGTGGCGTGACACTCGTGTTACATCAGAGACACACCTCCAAACCGCAGCACTACATTATACGGACGCATCACTATTTGTTAAATTATCTGTAATATTAACTATAGTCTGATTCATAATTAGGTGTCCAAAATGTAAACAAAGAAATGTCATTGTCAAAATTCGATTACAGGCATTGCAAACCTTAACAAGTTAACAAGAAACGAAAAATTTCACAAAATTCAACATAAAACAAAAACTTAATAACTGCACACAATTAAAAAAAACGCGCTAAGAAAACTAGAAAAAAATCGAGTTCGATCACGATCACGAAAATGAATAATATCAACTACGAAACTTAAAAATGGCGACACAAAAAATGTTTTGGATGCCGATTGTGTGACCATTGTCATAATTTAATTTTCTCTCATAAATCTTGTTTTTTATTATTATTACTGTATGAAATTAAATTGAGTTAATATAAATATTGGAAAATGTGAATTGATTTTAATTTATTTAGATTATTATTTTATTATCGATGTATTAATTTAATATTGTCAAAAATAAGAAACTGCCATTTGACACATATTTTCTTGATAGGTCAACACCTTTGTTTACATTTTGGACACCTAATTATGAATCGGACTATAGGGCGTAAGACTTATGTTTCAAATATTTGGTCTATCTTAAAGTTTGTAGTTTCAAGTTAATACTAATAAAAAAGGCGTCAAAATAGGATTAGACACGAGTTTGCAGTTTGTAGTTTGATTAAACTAAAAGGTAAAATCGCATAAAAAGTAAAATTAAGAATACGATAAAGTAGAGAAGAACGAAGGTTAGTAAAAAGAAGCAAAAAAAAAGTTCCTATCTTGGATTATTTAAAAGTCCTAAAATTACATGAACGTAGAACTTTTAAAAATAACTATAACCAACTAAGTGTTAATGGTAGTGACACTTCTGTACCAATAAACTACTATCAGATAACAGTGAAGTGGAGAACAGGAAATCACATAAACATAATGGAGAGGTTTTATGTTTGTACTGATTATTATGAGACTCTTGCGTTGACAACGTACTAATAGTAAAATTAGAAGATTAACCAGTTTTTTTAGTAATATGGAAGTAGCATACGAGCATGGAGTCGCCTTATGGTAAGTTGCTACTGCCACCTCTTATAAAAAGGTTATACCTCACCGTTCAACTGAATACGGCAGAGCTTGTTATATTGTAGTTATGGGCATGGCGATGGATCCTTCGGAATTGAAGCCCAAAGGGTTGTTTTACTTTTCTTTGATCTCTCTCATTCGGAGTGTACCTCGGATCCTACCACGCATTATCGTAGTCCACCTGCTCTGCGTCAAGACTTACTTTTTTACGTTCATTACACATCGGGAAAGTTATTCAAATGTTACAATCGTAGAAACGAATAGTCAAAGATAGTTTGTTTTGCAATATGTGACGTCATGCAAATGGTGTGTTCACATTGTAACGTTATAAACATATTTATGTAACGTTTTCCTCAGATCAAAACAATTCACGTCGACAAATGTGGGGACTCCACATAAAATTACTTCCGTACTAACTTTTACATTATTACACAATGATTTTATTATTCACCTTTATTTACATCCACATAGTCATTCTTATTTTATTACCCGTAATATAGTTTAATGTCCTCGTAATGTTTCAATTAGTATTTCAACAATTCATCCTAATGAAACTAATGAACAGCCTTGCTTCACTTAAACGCATATTTGTGTTAAATGGTAGTAAAATGATAAACTAAATAGGAAATACTGAATGGATTAACATCAGCAACATGACTGTCACAAAGCACCATCCGTCAGAGCAATAGACAAAGCCGTAGGATATGAAAGATAGAATAAAACACAATTGTAGAAAATATTACATCTATTCATACATCCAATCGACCATACACGATTTAATGGAAGAACATACAATAAACTAGAGTTTGATGATACTATATCAGGGACAACAACTTAACAAAAGGGATTATAAATAAAAATACATATTCTTATTTAAAGCGTTCCTTGACAAAGCCATAAATAAATAACGAACATATTGGGTTCTATTCCCTACGTATAATCTTAAAATAACTCAATACTATTGATCAGTTTATGATAAACGGCCTCATTATATTCAGTTTCTACTAACATTAATTTTACTATGAACAAACGTTTGTATAGACCACTTCTAGAGACTGTTCCTTTCAAAGCGCTATCTAGTATAAAAATCTGCACTGTCTGTTGTTTCATACAACAACAAACACTTCTATACTGAACTACTGAATGAAAAGCCTGTTACGTAATTCCAGACTAATGTTATTTATATTATCTCTTTATGTATATTTTCATAAAGATTCATTTCCTTCCATCTGGTTTCAATTCCATCGCGTATTCACTCAAAGACACGCCTAGATCAAAATACAGACTGAGCGAAAAGTTTTATTGATAACGGAAAACAGTTAACATCAAAAATCGTACCATTGCCAGATGATAAATTTGTAGAGAACAATGATGTAAACGAGATAGGAGATACTTTGGAAAATATTACTTTTAACTAGTTCGAAAGTGTCGAGATTAAGAAATTTGAGGAAGGTAATGAAATATATTATGAAAGGCATTTTTCAAGTTCATGATGTGGAATTTCTTGGAGTTATTACGTAACCATGTAAATTGATCACGGTAAATCATATGATTATTAAGGTATTTCCCATAAAATGGTCGCTGCAATTGAGTATTAATCTTGAAATCTAAATTCCAGCCATGAATCGATCTACAAAAGACTTTATTGTATAGGCAATGAAAACATTTGATCAGCAAAGGTGGTTTAGATCACGTCCATTTATTTTTAGCTTTATTTATGACTTTGTTTGTTCGGGAACGTCGGCTGAATTTTTGCGAAGTAATTGATTGCATTATGTCATCGATAACTGTTGAAATTTAGAGGGGAAATGTTTGGAATATTAGAGCTTTTTGTAGAGTTCTAATATAAACAAAAAGATAATAATTACTAAAATAGTTGCAGTTGCAGAAAATCTTGACATGATATCCAGACATACTGAAACTACGTCTAAAAGATATGTAGACCACAGATTAAAACAACACAGAGGTGAAAAACAGATTGCAATAAATCATTGCATGTCTTTTACCCATAGCATTGTCTAATTATGTTGTGATGTATCAGCTTATCCTACAAAAAACATTCGTAATTCATAAATAAATAAGGGTATTTAAAAGAAGTAGACTAGACCAGAGCGTGTAGTCTGTTCTAGCGCTGGCGTAGTGTCGCTAGTTAATTCATAAAAAATGCATTTTGCTCTATAGTTTGCATTCTGTGATACGGATATAATTACATTTAAATAGGACTGAATTGCCGATAGTTGTAACGTACTGGTTAAATTTCCTTGTTCATTAATATTAAATATATTTATCTATTAATATGTACTTCATATTTATCATCAGTTATTACCAACGCAACTCCCCTTACGTTTATCGTCATAATACTAATTTTCATTGATAAAACAAGCATTATTCCAGTTTCCTTCTGCAGCTATAAAGATGTTTTCCGAACACATGTTTATTCCAGTCGCAAATAGATCGCTGAACACTAACATAAACTGAATTACGGCTGACGCAAGCGCGGCACGCCCCCAGTATTATTTATATGACCCCAGAACTCGCGTCATACTTACGCAATGGGGAAAACAAACTTTCCTCTTCAAAGCCCCTTGAAATTTAAAACTGAGTTAAAAATGGCCCAAAATAGATTTTTCTAGGAGTTCCGGGATATTTCTGATCAGACGCGTTCGATTGATTTATAGCGCTATAAATTGCTACTTCGCATCAATGATGATGAACGAGGATGATGAAAATAGAAGAAAAAAATAATGATAAACTTTGGAAAATATTCTTACATCGATAACGCATTTAGCCTATTTAATTCTGAAGTAACTCTTAGTAGCCTCTTAAGTTTTGTTGAGAGCACTTTCCACTTACTCGATGGCTTTAAGGACAGCAATACCATGATCTCTTCCGTAAGCTAGAAGATATGATTAACTAATATCAAAACTACGTATTCATGTGTTATATATACAAATAGCATTTAACACATGTATATTTTTACAACCGACAGGTTCATCATCTTAAAATAGTTTGACATCTTCAATTGATTCGATAAATCATTCGCGATCTACCAATTTATTCGCATAATCATTTTCCTTGAACCAGTTTGAAGACAATTACGCACATGTATACTATTAACTATTGTGTCTATTGTTATTTCTCTAATGGCTCTATTACCTACTTCATGTTGCTCTTAATTGAAGAAAAGTTCATCCAATATGCTAAGATAATAAGTGCCGTTCGGAACGAGGATGATAATATCACGTTTCTATATGAAACTTACGAGTCAATTCATTGTCGTTGTTTCTTATCGCCTGTTATTAAAACTTATTTTATCCAAATAATGCCCACCAAAGATCGAAATTTCACAGTTGGTAGGCAAAACTCTAGAGGTTACTCTTTCAAATCAAATCATCTTTGATTCTTTAGAGATTATTACTTTGACCCTTTTACCTACGCCCTTAAGTTGAACTTTAAGATGTTCCTCTTTGGAAAAAGATTTGAAAAGTGGTATCATAACGTTAATTAAGTTTGGCTTAACGTGTCATTCATCTAATCGGTTTAGTTGACTCCGCTCCTTTTCACATTTAAATAATTATTTTTAATCATTATTCATTACTATATTAAGCATCTAATTAGTATTATCAAGCGATCATTTTCTTATTTACTTAACTTTTTTCATTTAAATAATTTTAATCTTCAAATCCATTTATAATTTATTACTTAAATTAAACTAAACTAAATACTTACAAAATAATCTATTAGCAAGTAAAGTAATATGACTGACGTAGATAATTAATGAAAAATAAATATTTAACATATTCACTTGGAATTTGATTATACATTTACTAAGTCTTGAGTATTTTATTTCAATTAATTACTTAGATTAAATGCCCTCTAAAAGAAGAATTCCATAAACAAGGTTTAATAGTAACTCCTAATAAAAGATACCTTTATATTTGCAGCTACTACATCAGGTAATTTGAGTATTGCAATCCCTACAAACAATTTTCGTCTTTTTATTAAACCAATCTAAATAACCTATATCCAAATGTGATACGAGATCCCTAAATTACAATGTTGATAAACTTCCCGGTTTAGAGTTACACGCTTGAAAGCCTACGCTACAAGCTTTAGTTACAAAGTTCAGGCGAAAGGTTGCGAAATGACGAACCTTTGATGTAAAGTTGAAACTCTAAAGACGTATTTTACAATTTTGTTCTATGGTACAGGATCCCTAGTATAGTTTTCATCATTTATTAATAACAAGCTGATTTTTCGTGAGTAGCTTCGTTTCGACAAGACGCCCAACATTTTTCCTTACAGCAATGTTGGTAAATGGTAGCTTGATGGGGCAGCAAGGATAAAATATGTTGACCGGACGAATTCTAAAAATTTATTACTAACCAAATTTTTCTTTGTTAATTATCAAGATAATTATTTAAATAACGTGAAAAAATATTTGTCCTACAAAATATAAGGTTTTTATTATTTTGTAGGACATTGTTTTATTTAGATAAAAATTATATTATCCTATCACGTGATACCTTTGTCCTACAGTTACTAATAAAAAAAAAAATCCTGCGGAATTAACATCTTTTCAGCGTAGGTCCGAGATGACATACCATGCAATTTGTAGGACAATGTTCATGGTAGACTATGTAAATGGTAGACAGCCAATAAAAAAAAAAATCAGCTGGTTAGTAATTATTTTTCATGGCCTTGTTTATGATACATGTTGGAGAGGGGGGACGCCTTAATAAAAACCTTATATTTTGTAGGACAAATATTTTTTCACGTTATTTAAATAATTATCTTGATAATTAACAAAGAAAAATTTGGTTAGTAATAAATTTTTAGAATTCGTCCGGTCAACATATTTTATCCTTGCTGCCCCATCAAGCTACCATTTACCAACATTGCTGTAAGGAAAAATGTTGGGCGTCTTGTCGAAACGAAGCTACTCACGAAAAATCAGCTTGTTATTAATAAATGATGAAAACTATACTAGGGATCCTGTACTACTATTTTTAAAATAGCTAAAGAGCATGTAGTCCACTTGATGGTAAATAGTTACTGGCCACATCACTCCAATGAAGAACAAGAAATGCTACCCGGCGAAAACCGGTGTAGCGGTGGCGAATTGCGGCGACCTCCCGCTACTCGTCAAGAGATGGCGCCACGAGTATTCTGAATCACGCTATGGAAGTTTTTTAAATATCTGGCATATATAAAAGCTCCCTTTGCCAAAGAATAATATAGATAATTTTCTTAGGAAAAAAAATTAAAATAATTTTCTTAGGAAATATTTAGGGTATTTAAGACATAATGATTTTTATCCATACACAGACGAGGCCCCAACGAAACCCAATTTATAAAAGTGATACAATGACGTACCTGCACAAGGTTATGTACACGAAGGAAACTATCCAATAACATTATTAGGTAATTTAAAGTGGTAACAGTACGCATGTTGATAAAACCACTTTGCATACAACAAGTGACATTTGACCGTTCCAAAATCGAGTGCTGAAAGAGCAATGGCCTTTTGAATTCGTTATCAGAAATGATTCGGGACTGTCCTGACAATTTCCATTATATGCAGAAAGATCCAACAGTTAAAACGTTGCCTCTCATTTGGCGGCCAGGGATTCAAGTCTGATTTATTAACGTGAGTATTATCAATTTGAAATGATAATCATTTGCTATAACAGTATAGGAAAACAATATGAGAAAACCTCGTATAAGTGGAAACCTACACAAGGTTCCTTAAGAGTTCTTTAAAAAGTTCTCAAAGGTGTGTGAAGTCTACCAACTGCACTTGGCCACCGGGGCAGGGTAGGATAGTAGCCTAAATCCTACTTTGAGAGACTCTTTCCCAGCAGTGGAACAATAATGGGTTGACCACAATGACTGTCCTGACTCAAACGTTTTGTAACTATATGTGTCATAACCGTTACATGAGTTTCTGACAAAGACAAAAAAAAACAAAAGCCGAAATAGAGAACAACATAATATAACAGTAACAACAACAACAGTAATGGCAAATCGGTTGGTGCTCGAGTCTGCGCACGCGAGTGTGTATGTGATTGTTTTCTTAAATGTGTAGAAAGTATTGATGTGAACCAAACATGATGACGACCAAAGTACCTAAATGGGTTATCGGTTATCCCCCTACATACCTACCTACTGGAAAATAGTTTCGTTGTTGCTGCATTAGATAGTTATAAGATAAAATACCACAACCACAAACCACGGAAGTCAATTGACAGCGTAATTAGTTTGCTTGTCTCATATTTGAACGCTTGATTGAGTGTCGCGAAACGACGCTCATTGTTTCAATTTAGTGGCCCATTCATCTTTGTTAGATAATTGTTTGATAAATTACGATATTGTTTATCGACTGTTGAGTGTCAGAGATAAAATTACTGGTCTGTGATCTAGGGTTTTTGAAAATTATAAATGGTATAAAGCAGTATTTTAAGAAAACGAAGTAGCAAACGATTTTTTTGTCTAACTTAATGGAAGTTGTCACTGAAGTCTCAAAACATTTGTTTCAATCCCAATATCACTAGTTTCTTTCCTGAATTCAACAATAGATTCTCTGGTACCTCGGGATTAACTTGAAATGCCCCTTGTAACTTTCTATCCCTCGTCGCATCATTCAAACCATAACACAGAAATCCTTTATTACTACTGCTAGACGGAAATTGGTGTGGCGATGGTACCATCGTTTAACTACAAATCGTTCTTCCACTATTAAAATAGCTTTGTCGTGGGTATTAAATGTACAGACTAATGAAATATGAACTCTACCAGCTAAATTGAAACATATGAAGAAGAATATAATATAAATGGTCGCTTAAAGGTTAATATTTGACGTTAACAACTAATAAATTTAACGCTAAGAAGTAAACATACAGTGTAGGCTTACCAAATAACTTTACATACACCTTACATTGTAAAAGGTTAGAAATTCGTGAATCATGCAAATGTATTTAACATCGGTTATCATAGCGAGGACGTTGATATATTTGCGGTATCAATTTTAACCGCACGTTTTATTTTCAGTTTTTTCGAGTTTTTTTTCACAAATATTGGTTACGACCTTGGAAGTCTGGTTTAAACTAAATGCAATGACTTTGAAAATCGTCTGCTTAACCTTATGTCTTTTTTCCTTTCCTTGGATGGAAATATCGTCACGAAATGAAATGATCTATTGCACAATTATGTAAATTCTAATTACGTTTTAATTTAAGACCTTGTCTTTATAGGAATGGTTCTTTGTAAAGTAAAAGTACCTTATTACTATCACCGACAATACTAAATTAATTATCATAAAACGAGAAATTTAATCGTGAGCCTTGGCTGACTGCAACAATATTATTATTTCACAAGATTTTCTATAGATTATAATAAAATATTAAGGGGTAAATAGCCTCCTTCATGCTAAGATTATGTAAAGATGTAATTAAGTGATGAAATTCTTATAATTATAAAAAACTAGCTGACCCGAAAAATGTTAAGGGTGAACAACCTTTATCATTTAGGGGGATGAAAAATAGATGTTGGCCGATTCTCATAGATACCGGATAAGCACAAAAAATTTCATCAAAATCGGTCAAGCCGTTTCGGAGGAGTATGGCAACGAAAACTGTGACACGAGAATTTTATATATTAGATAATGCAATGAGTTTTGATATTGTGTCGTCGTACATACCTATTATGACAATGACTTTAGAATTTTAGATGGAAATTGTGCAAAAATACGTTTTTATTTGCAACACTGTTTATATGATGACATGACTATTATGATTTACCGAACTTCTGTAACTTGGGACAAACCTTTAACCAGATACCTTAGCGAAAGGTTGCAAGGACTAGAGTGCCTACACAATAAGTTAAAACAAAGTGTTGAATGTGTGTGTTTATTACAATGTAGTGTGCCTACAGTCAATGAACTGTGGGGAAATTAACGAAGGTACTAAAACGGAAGGTGTGGTTAATGAACCTGCTCCTTAAATACATTGAGAATATTAATTTATCTTAGAAATAATTCATATTTAAATTTGACAATATGAAACTCGCATTGTTTGGATTACTGTCGAATAATTTAGACGTAATTTAGTATTAATATATTGTCTGACTAAGTTTGTTAGATAAGTATCACAATCGTTTTTAAATATGTATTTAAATAAACTCATGGAATATCTTCTTTTCGGCTAAGACCAAAAAGTGACTAGATAAGAGTGGTTCTAACATTTTTTGTTACAATTGAACGTTACATAATAACGTTGAAAAAATTTTGGCTGCCATTATGCGTCCATTATTTACCTATTACTATTATATTCGTAGATTATAAATGTACAAGTATTATAATTTTATGTACTTAGACTAACAGATTGCACTGTTGCAGTGTAGTTAGAAACTAGGGGCTGCGGGGGCGGTAGGGGCTGCCCGTCCCCGGGCCCCTGGTCCTGAGAGCCCCCAAAAAGGTCCTCAGAACCACACATATGAGATATTAGTAATTTTGTAAAATCAAACATACTTTTCCGAGGTATTCCAGCTTAGTCCTCAGGGGTAGCGGCGCATCTGTGGCCGACCTCAGGAAGGAATATCTCTATCTGGAGTTGATTACACATGTCCATGGGCGGCAGTAGCCACTTGTGATCAGGTGGACTGCATGCTCGTCTGTTACTCCTATATTATTAAACAAAATCAAATCAACTTTTAGACTGGGGGCCTCCATTCAACTTTCCCCACCGGGCCTCTGACGACCTTATCCCGCCACTACATTCTAACCATCCAAATTTTCAGTAAATAGTAAATACGCTTTAGCTTACCAATTTCCGTGGTAATAGAATTAATTAAATATGGTCGTCTAGTGACATAGAATCGCGTGCGCGTGTTGTGACGTCACGGGAAGGCGCGTCCATATTGTATGTAGATTTCGTTTGTACGTTAGTTATTTAGGTTAGTTTAAATTTAAAATTTATTTGTCGCAGGTGTAACCAATTCTTCGATTGACTTAATTAATTATGACCATTGACCTATTACTGTATAATTATTGGGCTAGGAGTCCGTTAGAATGAGTAGTTTAGGTATAAACATCACACACCATCGAGAATATTTTATGGGAGTTTCTAGTACTTAGGTTTCCTCATGATGTTTTCTTACACACATGAAAAGTTCCAGATGTGTGCAGTTCCACATATGGCGAGCGCGGTAAATTAGAGCCTAAACTCTCTTACTCTGAGAGGTTACCCTTGTCCAGCAGTAGGACAGAAAAGAGAGTAAGTCCCATAGTCCACAATGCTAAACCAGTACAGAGCAAAACGTTATTAGTCTTATGTAACGAATTAGCTCTATTTCTAATGGCAAATGTTACAATTATCGATATGCATGAACGGGTATAATGTATGTAGCCTACATATAAACTTTATAAGAACATACTAGGTCATGAACAACGAACATAATAGACGTCGAACACAAGAAAATCAACATTCAGTACGTCATCTACATAATATATTTGTAACAACTAAACTTTGCTTTTAGGTGGATAGTTAACGTAGCGATTCAGCGAGATTATGTAACAAGATGAGCACCGACTTCACTATGTAAAGCTATTTTTTACTTAAATTTTATCATCTACCATAATTTGCAAAGACAACCTATTTAAAGGGGAAAATCCAGTTTGGATTGAATTCAAAAGCATAACATGATTATTTTGAAAAAAAATCCTTAATCTTATCCTTCCGTTTCCATTCATTTGTATGTAATTTTCTTAGCCTTTAGCTATTTCCATATCAAATTTTGGCTTGACGGTTTAAGATACGTAAAAACATAACAGGTAGACGGATTTTAATATAAAAATAAAACCCTTGGAACCAAATTTCGTATATTTTTGGAGAATATCTCTCTTATCAGAATTAACATCGGATAATTTTCTACAATCTAAAAGTGCATATCCAAGAGCGTTTGTGCAGTTTTTAACTCTAAGCCGTCTATTTGATTCTTTCGTCCATGTGCTCGCTACTCGGTTCTCATGTCGTACCACGTGTACGGCTTCTTGACGTATTCTACTCGATGCTGATTGCGTGATATTTACACAACATTTTATAAGACTTATATGTTTACAATGTAGAGGTCTGCATGATGGCACTATCGGTCACAGAAGCAGGTTCGATTTATGCTGTATTCTGATAGGAATGGTTCAGTAAGGGTACAACTGAAGTCAGGTTTTAGTTGAGAAGGGATTTAAAAACTGATCAAGCCGAGACAATAAGTTCATATTCTTCTTTTTTATAACTTTAGTTTCATTTTTATAATATGACGAGTTATTTAGCTTTGTCCTATATGAATTGTTGGTGTTAAACACACAACACACACAACTCTCTTCCTGACCACGACGATGATATTTGTTGTAATGTTAATATCTAAAATATGAAACTAGTGCTGCCATCTATGTACAACTGTGTGTAACTTTTAGTTAGCAATAAATCAGTCGTTCTACTGTCTTCAAAAGTAACGTGTTTTATTATAGGTTATGGGCCTTACGCTTATAATTTCGCGTTGAAAATAGTAGTTTTTTGCAATATTATCCAGTGAAAAGGACGTTATAGAATTGTATAGTGACAAACTGTTGTGATTTTGCCGTATTATCGCAGGGTATAAGATTAAGTGCATCGCAAAATGACTGCTAACTATCTTGTCAATGTACCGAAGCTTACGGGGCGCGATAATTACAGTGAATGGTGTTTCGCGGCGGAGAATTTTTTAATTCTTGAAGGCATGAAACATTGTGTCAAGACAGAATTAAATCAAGAAATAAAAACCGCAGATGACGAAAAAACCAGGGCGAAATTGATTATGACGATTGACCCGATACGTTCACGTAAAAAATGTTTCATCATCCAAAGAATTATGGGAGAAGCTGAAACAATTATTCGATGACAGTGGATTTTCACGACGGATAAGTCTACTAAGAAATTTGATTTCGATTCGCCGAGAGAATTGCAGTTCGATGACGTCTTACGTGACGCAGATTATTGATACAGCACAGAAACTCAGCGGAACAGGTTTTGAAATCAACGATTTATGGACAGGATCATTGCTATTAGCGGGATTGCCTGATCGATTTTCCCCTATGATCATGGCAATAGAGCATTCCGGCATTCCTATAACGGCAGACTCCATCAAAACAAAACTGTTGGATATGGATTTGGCAAGTCATGAAGAGAGTGAAGTTAGCGGTGCATTTGCTATTCAATCTAAAAAGAAAAACAACACAAATTTGTCTATGGCCAGAAAAAGTAATGTTGGTAGCACTGATATGTCAAATGTCAAACAGATAAAATGCTATCGCTGTAAACTAGAGTTGCGCAAAATGTATCACTAAAGTGAAAAGAGTGATATATATCTTTTGAACTCAGTGATATATATCACTCTTTTAGCTCAATAGCTCACTTTAGCTCAGTAGCTCTGTAAAGATACGCGACATTTTATATCAGTATATCAGAGAATCAGATCAAAATGTTTTGACAACATTTTTGATTCCTATAATTAATACAAAACTGGCAAGAAATTATATATGAATTATCACAGCCAACGCTATTTGTATATCCCGGTTTCCATGTTCTTAGCAATAAAATATTTTAATTTAGTGTTTAATACGTAACCGTAACTGCTATATATCTCAATCAACGCATTTGACTCGAATCAGGCTCACTACTCACTCTCAGTCAGTCGCTCATTTGACTCATCGCTCACTCGCGAGCTAGTATAACACTGTTGAGTTGAAGAAGATCTTATATCCGGAATCGTTTGAATCTATGAACTAAACCATGTGATGCGGATATAAAGATATAATTCAAATCCGTCGGAGTTGATGAGTGATTAGCTCTTTGGTGAAGATATATATCTTTTATATCACTCACTCGCGAGCTACACAATTCTACTGTAAACAAATCGGCCACTACAAAAGTCAGTGTAAAAACGAAAATAACTTGTCAAATCAGAAAAATAAGGAGAGAATGCAATCAAATGCTTTTAGCGCAGTGTTTTTGAGTGGAAACTTCAACAAAGATGAATGGTATATCGACTCGGGCGCAAGTGTACACCTCACAACCAATGAAAGTTGGGTTATGAATGCACAATATGAACAAAACAGAGAAATAATTGTTGCTAACAATGAAAAGGTGTCAATATTGTGTTCTGGAGATGTGAAAATTACGACTACAACAGAAAATCATGATTACGACATTGAGGTACGCAACGTATTATGTGTACCAAGTCTGACCACAAACTTATTATCAGTAAGCCAATTGATAATGAATGGTAACAATATCTCTTTTAACGAATGTGGTTGCTCAGTTTACAACAAAAAAAATGACTTGGTCGCCACAGCAGCGTTAGTCAATGTTAATCTGCTAAAGTATAAGGTTAATCTGCTAAAACAACCTAATTTAGCAGCATCAGTTGTGTCAGGAGTAACATGGCATCGCAGATTAGGACACGTAAATAAAGATTATTTGAATCAGATGAAGAACGCCGTCCAAGGTATGTCACTTGATGAAAAAGTTGACATTAGCAAATCTTCCTGTTCGACATGCTGTGAAGGTAAACAATTCCGGTTACCGTTCAAGAGCACTGGTCAGAGAAGCAGTAACTTACTAGATATTGTCCATACGGATATATGTGGACCTATGGAGAATGTGTCTATAGGTGGCTCAAGATACTTCTTGTTGTTTGTTGACGATCATAGTCGGATGACATTTGTTTATTTTTTAAGACACAAGAATGAGGCTTTGAAGTATTTCAAGATTTTTAAAGCTCAAGTGGAAAATGAAACAAAAAGAACAATCAAAGTATTAAGAAGTGATAATGGGCTGGAGTTCTGTAGCAAAGAATTTGAAGATTACCTGCATAGTTTTGGCGTGAAACATCAGAAGACCAATCCATACACTCCTCAACAAAATGGATTGTGCGAACGATTCAATCGTACAATAGTAGAAAAAGCCAGATGTCTATTATTTGATGCAGGTTTAGGCAAAGAGTTCTGGGCTGAAGCCACAAACACTGCAGTGTATCTCCAGAATCGAATTGTGGCAGCAGCATTAAACAATAGAACCCCATATGAGCTGTGGACTGGATCTAAACCTGATATAAGTAATATAAAAATCTTTGGAAGCACTGTTATGGTCCATATTGCAAAAGAAAAGAGGAAGAAGTGGGACAAGAAGTCGTCCAAATGTATTCTCATTGGATATCCAGACAATATAAAAGGATACAGAGTATACAATCCAGAAACAAAGACTGTAACAACCAGTAGAGACGTGATCATCATTGAGAAGGAATCAAATCCTGAGCACCTCATCGAAGTGCAAGCTCAGAATGTTGATTCAGTGGGGGATAGAGAGAAGTCTGATGATCCCGAATCAAGATCTAGCCAAAATTCGCCTGAGCAACATAAGAGTATGTCAACATCCTGTCAAAATGACTCTGAAAGTTTTTTAAACACTTTGCAGTCTGATGATGAGACATATGTTCCAAGCGATTATGAGGATGCAGACAGCACACACGAAGAGGTTCAAACGAAAAGCCCACAATCGCGGTCTACAAGGACAAGGAAGGCACCAGAGAGATTTGGGTTCTCTAACCTGTGTGTTGACAGTAAAACATATGATGATGCGGCTGGCTTGTCAGTACATGATGCCTTGAATGGACCGGAGAGGGAGCAGTGGCAGTCGGCAATGCAAGAGGAGTTACAGTGTTTTAAAGACAATGATGCGTGGGAGTTAAGTGATGCTCCAGAAGATGGTAGAGTTGTACAGTGCAAGTGGGTGCTTCGTAAAAAATATGATAGTGAGAATAAAGTTCGTTTTCGTGCGCGATTAGTAGCTAAAGGTTTTTCGCAAATCGAAGGTGTGGACTTTACGGAAACTTTTTCTCCAGTAGTGAGACATACCACTTTGAGGTTACTTTTTGTATTGTCAGTAAAACTAGGTTTAAGTACTACACATCTAGATGTAACAACTGCTTTCTTGAATGGTACTCTTGAGGAAAGTATTTATGTGCAAATACCAAAAGGTTTTTCTGAAAAACCTAAGAATGGTCAGATTCTTAAACTAAAAAGGCCATTTATGGACTAAAACAGTCGTCAAGAGCATGGAACAGGAAAGTAGATGAGTGTTTATTAAATATGAATTATACTCAATCGAAGATAGAACCATGTATGTATACAAAAATGCAAGGTGAATTGAGAACTATTGTAACGTTATATGTTGACGATTTCTTTATTTTTTCAAATGATATTTCTGAGACAAAAAAATTGAAGCAAATGTTAACTAGTCAGTTTAAAATTAAAGACTTGGGAGAAATAAAGAAGTGTCTTGGAGTAAATGTGAATGTTAATAAATCTGAGCAAACAGTGACCTTAAGTCAAAGAGATTATATTGATCAGCTATTGCATAAGTTTAATATGAGTCAATGCAAACCTGTTAGAACACCAATGGAGCTTAAGTTAAATTTATCTAATAATAAGCATTGTATAGATAATTTTCCATATCAGCAAATCATAGGAAGTTTAATGTATCTGGCTGTATTGACGAGACCTGATATTGTATATGCAGTAGCCTTTTTAAGTCAATTTAATAACTGTTTCTCCAAAGAGCACTGTGCCTATATAAAGCGATTATTGAGATATTTAAAATATACTAGAAGTTACGGTCTGAAGTACTCAGCTGAAGGAAGCTCAATGTTGGAAGGTTTTGTAGATTCTGATTGGGGAGGGAACAAAATTGATAGGAGATCATACACTGGAATCTGTTTTACTTTATCAGGCTGTGTAATATCATGGGAAACAAAAAAACAGAAAACTGTTGCGCTATCTAGTAGTGAAGCAGAATACATGGCAATTACAGAAGCTTGCAAAGAAGGAGTTTACTTAAGAAATTTGTTATATGAAATTACACAAAAATATTATACTATTGATATTTTTAATGACAATCAAAGTGCACAAAAGTTGACTGTTAATCCAGTTTTCCACAAAAGAACCAAGCACATAGACATTAGATATCATTTTTGTAGAGAATGTGTAGCAAATAATATTGTGAATGTTAAGTATTTACCAACGGCTGAAATGCCTGCAGATTTGTTCACCAAAAGTTTATGTTCGGTTAAACATTATAAATTTTTAGATATGTTAGGTGTGCAAATTGTTTAATTTTTAGTTTCGGCATATTATTAGATAAAGTGGGGATGTTGTAATGTTAATATCTAAAATATGAAACTAGTGCTGCCATCTATGTACAACTGTGTGTAACTTTTAGTTAGCAATAAATCAGTCGTTCTACTGTCTTCAAAAGTAACGTGTTTTATTATAATATTTACAGTATACTAGTGGTGCCCGCGGTTTCGCCCGCATTTTAAAGAAATAATATGACATACATAAAACGGAAAATTTGTACCTCCATTGGAATGACAGTGGTGCCATCTGTCGAAAATTGGTCTTACCAACTCCCAAACCCTCGTGGGCTCTTAGACATCAACTTTGCTAAAGATCATCACTTGATCAAATGCATAGTTTCCGATTCTATAACTACTTACGAATTAAAAATTAATTAAAAAACCCTTTTCCCACGGACTAAATTGTGAATTTAAACCATTTTCAAGTCCCCTTGAACACTTACAACAAATTTCATCAAAATCAGTCCAGTCGTTTAGGAGGAGTTCAGTGACATACACACGCACATAAGAAATATATATATAAAGATTGCTTAGAATAAAATTTCGGGTGTTTGGGATTTGATCTCTATACTTAATTTGGATTAATATTATGCTATCACAATAGTAAGACATATCGATAGAAGTAAATATCATCAAAATTGGATTACGCGTTTGGTCTCTGAATGTCACAAAGGCAAAGGCATACATAGGCTGATTAATATTTTACCCTCGTTTGCGTCGAGTAAAAAATTTAATGATTGGTTTAAAGTACATATCTAAATTATGTCATAGCGCTAAAGAAAACTAAAAACACATCGTAATTAGATCTACGACACTAGGCGACACATCAACATATCAACAATGTTATTAATATTGTTTTATTATGCTATTATATTACGTTATAATATGACGCTATGTTTTGATAAATATGCAATAAGGCTTGCGGCGAGCCTCTCGCGCCATAGGTTAGGGCTTCAGCAGACTTGCTACTTACGGCATTAGCTGTAAAAAATGTAGCACCTTTTAGAAAACTAAACGCAACCATCAAACATTACACTCCAAGCATATTTGAACGCCACTTGCAGCTACTTTTGGATGCTTGATGCAGGAACACAATGTAGAAATCCGATGCAGCATTAATGCAGTCACATTTGCCTACAATTAATTTGCCTTTTGGTAGAGATGTCGCCCTATAGGTTTGATATGTAAAGGGTTCTAGATTTGATCCTTGTTCAAACAAAGGTTAAACCTTTATTTTATATTCCTGTTCTGGATGTTTGTGTACTCGATTTTGCACAGATCAATGGCACCCACAATACAGGATAAGATAAAAGCTCTTTCTATAAAGAGAAATTTCTATTACTCCGTATTTGAAAACTGCATACTTCTGTATGCAGTTTCCAAATTATCTTGCAAGTCAATGAAAAAAACCTATATCTGAAATTTTTATGCATCTTTTAAGGCAATGGATTTACCTAAGCACAGTTTTGGATCTAGGGAGGGGGCAGGTGGAGGGGTCTTTAGGTCCTTAGAGATGATGCACCACAGAACGCTGCTAGATATCAACAAATACCACATAAGTTCATAAATATGACACTATAGTTGTAGCTATGTCATAACATGAAAATGTGGTTTTCAAAACAATAAACAAGTTATGCCTATTTGCATACAAAACAACATGGTATATAAAGTCTATTATTATATGGCACATAGCATATTTCTTTGTGGTTTCCTTAAAACCACATGTACAGTACTTGTACAAGTGCATTAATATTTTTTTCTGGTATTGTGGTTACATGGAATTTGCTGGTCATTTTATTTAGTAAAAGTAAGTGCCTTAACCTATATATATATATATATATATATTTTAGTTTGTTTTTGTATATTTGTGCATTGAAACATATGTTGTCTGAAAAGTAGGAATATACGTATATTATATTTGTGATACATTTTTATCTACCAAATACCCAGGTTTAAGCAGTTTATAAAATGCACATAACTTCTAAAAATCACAATAACCCAGGATTTAAACCCCAGACTCGCAGATTCGGCGGCGAAGTTTCAAAACACTAGGCTATCTACGTCTCTCCTACAATACCCTTAAAATATTTTGATTAATCTATTGAGAAATACGAAAATCTTAGGAATATATTTAAAAACACTAAACTATAAACTCCACTCTTATTATACATTCTTTACAATATCTGTCAGGTGGACAACATGCACTTTGCAAATTGCAGGAAGGCAATTATGTATAAAGTTATGCAGAAATTACCTCCACTGTATAATTAATGTATTTAATTTAGCTCCAACAATTATAAAAACAATGTGAGCCGTCACGGGACGCCTGGCAGATGTGAAACATCAACATTATTTTGTAAAAGTAATATGCAGAAAAGAACATATTGTGATAGGAACTAAATATGTCATAATGATAAAATAAAATATTACGATTGCGCATGGCGACGCGTCGCCACACCGTACACACTACTGCATATAGACTGTATATATATACCATCGTATAGCGTGGTGTCGCCAGAAATCGGTTTTACGTGCGGCTATAGATGTTTCACATCAATAACAAATTATTGTATGCCCAAGAGGTCGGGATATGGTGGATAATTACCCAATGTAAACCTATGTTTTTAAACCTATGTTCCACAATAAAGTTATTTGATTTGATTTGAAAAGTATAAATAAGTGTGACAGTGAAATAAGTTTTTAATTGCAACAATTAACCGAGTGACATCAATTTTGGGTTTAATTCTAAAGCAGACATTACTGAATTTTTACAAGTGTTTTTGGAATAATCATGTTTACTAGGGTACACCACCTTATCTCTAATATGAAGCAAATCTTGGGATTCGGTGAAAGGGCGTGGAAGCCACCTAACATAAATATAAATAGATCATTTTAGACTATTAAGGCAATGCATTTGTTATCAGCTGCGAAAAAATCTATTCTATGTGGAGTTGGTTTCAGATGTACATGGGCAGCATTGACCACTTACCAAATGGAATGCTCGTTTGCCACTTCAAAAAATTAGTGTTTACATAAATGAATATTTATAATATCTCTTTCATAAGTAAAGACACTTTGCCGCCTCTAATTGAATGAAGCCACAAAACCGCTGATTTGTCCGCTGTTTGTCATTTGTTTTTTTGAATTCTTGACAAATAAAAAACATTTTAGAGAAAATTTACGAATAAATAAATAATTCTGCGTAATTTATGTGAATTATATATATAAATGCGTAATTCACATAATAAATACATAAGTATTTCACATATTTTAAGGACATTTTAGCACAGAGACGTGGCTAGACTTTTTTAAGCAACTATATCAATTCTCAAACTGGTTCCATTTTCTTGTTAGGAGTGAGTAATCTTTACTAATGTATATAATATCTATTCAATGTATTATAAATTGAGGTTATGTTTACATCTGAATACCTTTGAATTTTGCCTTTTATATCATTGATATAACAAAAATTAACGAATATACATTATTACGTGCATACCACAATAGCGTATTTTACTACAATAATGTCAGTAACACAAGAGATAACTTCTAAGAATGTTGTTCGCACTTACCTTCCGGATCCGATTTTATATCGTGTTTCGCCATTTTGTTTTGTCACTTTATAAAATAAACGAACACCGCACAGGTTATGAACTTAAAATAATTACAATTACTTTCATAATAGTGATAAAATACAATGCTATAAATACAATCAATTCATGTTTATAAATTTCAGTATTAGCAGAATAATGTCGAGTTTGACTGATGAGTGATGACACTGACAGACAGTGACAGTTGACACAATGCATAGGTTATAAAGTAATATAAAGCTTACAATGTGCCGATTTACGCATTTCCTATGTTTTATATTTAAAAGCATCTTATTGCATTCGAAAGTTTTCTTAATTTATTATTATTTTTTTAGATGGAAGATATAGGATTTTTATTGTATAAAAAGGAACTTAAGTCAAGAATTTGGTAACAATTGGTCATAAAAAAAATTTGTAACATCGATTTTAACAAATTTCTGGACACTGTAGGCAGCGGGTAGTATTGAAACAAGTTCTAACATGTCTAAGACCAATGTTTTGATTTGAGCGTGCTGCGTGAATAAACTTTCTTAAAGACTAATTCGATATATTTACATTATATTAAAAGCGAGTGAAATTTAAGTGAACTATTTTAGTTAAATATTTATTTATGTGTTTAAAAGTGATATTTAGATATTTAAACAATAAAATTTCGTCAGGCTTCATTTACTAGCAGACTAAACGTATAATAAGTAAGATAAGATTTTGAGTGATTTGAGTTTTCATTGTTTCCTATGTAAATATTAAATGATAAAATCTTCTTTTCAGAGTCTGACGAGAATGTGAGACGGAGAAAATATCCAGTATAACAATTAATAAAGAGTAACGTGAAAATCATCAAAAATGTCTAATACCGTAGAAAACGGAATCCATGAAGATGCCCGGTGAGTTATTATTTACTTTTCTGTTAGAAAAAATTATGATGTTTATTGATAATTTAGAAATCACGATATTATTAAAATGCGCATTTGTTCAATCTTGGCCTGAATTTTTAATATATACCTAATTGCAGGCAACATTCCTTAATTTATTAACATTTTTTATTATTTAGTGTGATTTTTCCAGAGCATTTCAGAATAAACACACATTTATACCTGTCTAGGCCCGGTATTAACATGTTTGTAAGTGGCAATGTTGGCAAATGACCACTCTTGGATTGCGTTTGCATGACCACTTTTGCATGGCAATAACTGGCACGAAAATCTGTCCACAGATCACAAATATAAATGACAGCTGTTAATGTCAAATCTATAATAAAAATATTTTTTTTTTTATAAGAAACTGACCATACTATCTTTGACATTTGTTCAATTGTTTTTGTTCTTTTAATTGCAACACTTTTAATTAGCAGCACGTTTTACACATTATTGTGTGCATGAAACTGCACTTAAAACCGAAGTAAACACATTGTTTCTTTTTAGATTTTTTATTGCAGTATTTTTTCAGTATTGCCTCTTTATTCACTTCCTTATTCATTTAATCAATTTATTTTAGAGACCAATAATTTATTTGATTGACGTGAGAAATATGTATTTTAATTTAAATTTTATATTTATACACTCATGAAACATATGTTTTATAAACTACATACATCAACATGCCTGAACCATGTGGAAACTTATTTAATTAGTTTATTAACTTAATAGTTAATTTTAGTAACGTAATATGGCTTATGATTTCTGTGCAAAAGTGTAATTAAATTTCTAAGATCATTAAAAGTTATTTAATAATTTATTAACTTAATAATGTTGCCAGATTCATTAATAAGCATTTTAGTTCTTAAAACTACTGCTCTTCCACGCTGATCATGATATGCTTATGATTATTGTTACGTTATTATTCTTATTACGTTATTAATTCCCACAATGCGCACTTTTCTCTGTTACATATATTGTTTTAATTGATGTTGGATGTTTACTGTTTTATAGCACTTTCTGCATGTTTATTATTTATGCTTTTTTCCAGCACTTATCCCGGGCTCCAGCAGGTGGCACTAACGTGTGTTTGTTCTGTTCCAGCGGCACCACGTATTTCTTTTCCAGGGGGCGGTCGAGTGCCACTCTGTGGCAACGGATCCACCTCTTCGTCTCCATCTACTGGAAGTCCCTTATCGTGGTATTGACGCCACTTTTGCTATTGCCCATTCCAATCTTGAATGCTGGATCGCCGTCGGCACCGGTAGGTTATTTTTTAAAAGATTTAAGTGGCCTAAATTTATTTTTTCCTTTTTGGTCCTTCGAACCAGATAAATGACATTAATTTTAAAATGTTATAAAATAATATTTTTACCATTTATGAAACAACTACACTTTTCAGGCTTACAGATGTATGTACGTGGTCCTCATCATGGCTACTTACTGGGTGTTGGAGCTGCTCCCGCTGCCCGTGACGTCGATGTTGCCCATCGTGCTGTTCCCAACGATGGGCATCCTGAACTCGGACAAGACGTGTGCGGCGTACATGAAGGAGACCAACATGATGTTCATGGGCGGGCTGATGATAGCGGCGGGCGTGCAACACTCCAAACTGCCGAAGAGGGTGGCGCTGTGGACTGTCCAGGTTGTTGGCTGCTCGCATAGAAGGTACGAGTTTTATCTGATTCATTAGTTTCTGATATTTATAATGGGTATTCGTGAATTTTACGACAATCTTTCGATCTACTTGTATGGGTGGTTGTCTCGACAAAATAGCGGTCATGGTCCATTATGATCAATTTACCAAATATTTTCACAATGAAAACGGTTCATACGTCTAAGAATTATCTAAGTTATACTTTGTAATTTTATAGGAATTAATATATAGTATGCATTTAAATCAAGAAATTTGTATTATTTCAGGTTGAACTTTGGTCTTACTTTCGTGACGATGTTTATATCCATGTGGGTATCGAACGCTGCAGCTACTACGATGATGGTACCGATCGTGGAAGCTATTTTGGAAGTTTTGGAGCAGGTATTTAATTTACTATCATGTAAATATTAACCTAGAAAAATTACACGTGAGGCAATTCATTGCATAGGCAATGGATAGCCCTTAAAGACGTGGCCAAAGACATATTTTAAGCAATAGTTAAGCTTGTACACACCGTTCAGTTTAACAGTCTAAAACGTACAATTCAGGGAGATCTTTGAGCCCAGAGGGTCATAAAAACCAATATTTTAAGAAGTTCTTGTAATTTCAGCAAGGACTTGGCGATGTCTACGTAAATAGAAAGAAGAACGCCCTGCCAGAAAATGGGAAAGACGTCAAACCTGCTCCAGCTAAGAATACAGAAGAAGAGTAAGTTGACATCCTGTATACAACTTTTTGCGAAATAAAAGCACTAATAAGAATTCCATTCACCACAAGTATGATAGCAGATGGTAACTCTTCCAGTAATGAAGGGTATGCAGATCTTACATGCACCATTAAAAATTCAGGAGATATTTACATCATACGTATGATATTAGAAAGATAGAAATTGATTGAAGATCCGTATTTACAGACCACCAATGCCAAGCGACATAACAATCTGCTACTACCTAAGCATAGCGTACGCCTCCACGCTCGGCGGTTGTGGGACCCTCGTGGGCACAGCCACCAACTCTGCCTTTAAAGGAATCTTCGATAGGTAAGTGTAAATTTGTGATTTTACCGTCATCGTCATCGACAACCCATTACTGTTCCACTGTTGGGCCCGGGTCCACTCTTAGAATAAGAAGGATTAGGCCATAGTCCACCGCGCTGGCCAAGTGCGAATTGGTAGACTTCACATATCTTTTGAAAACTTTTTTTGAAAGATATCTCTGGTATGCAGTCTGGTATGTACCTCACGATGTTTTTCTTGCCCGTGTAAGCAAGTGATAATTAATTTCTAACACGCATATAACTTTAAAATATCAAGGGCGTGTTCCTGGGATTTGAACCTTGGATCCCTCGATCAAGAGGCCGAGTTCTTAACCACTGGGCTCACTATCACTGCTTTTTTGATTTTATCATCTATCGAATATTTTTCGAGTTTTGTGGTCCAAAAACTTAAGGAAGCCGAATTATTTATTACGATTGTGTACTTTCCCTTTTCAGTGAATTCAAAGAGGTGGCTGGATCAGTAAACTTCTTCTGGTTCATGGCGTACAGCACACCGCCGATGCTGCTGATGCAATTCCTCGTGTGGGTGTCGCTGCAGGTCACCTTCATGGGCTTGTTCAGGTAAGGCTGAGCTATTTGGTTTTCAGGAGTTCCCTGGGGTCAGAGTTTTTACATTATATTTGTTTTAGAAGTGCAAGTTTAGATGTCCCAGGGAATAAATACTAAAACAGCCTGATACTTTTTGAGGAATTTTATGATTGATGGAGAGTCTAACGAGTAAAAGCTCAGATTTCTTGTGAAATCAACCTACAAGTAAATATTTTTGCGCATGTAAATTGTAAACGTTATTGTAAATTTAAAAAGAGATCTGTTTTTTATGTTATCTAAAATATAGTCTTGTATGGTCACCAGGCCCAACAGCCAAGCAGCAAAGAAAGTGAATCTGGCGTCTTCTGGCTCGGAGACTACTATGAAGGTCATCAAGGACAGCTACAAGAATCTTGGACCAGTGTCATTCCACGAGAAGGTATTGAATATAGAAGATGATTAAACTTTTAAAAGATGATGAAATTCGTATGGTCTTAACGCGGAGGTCACCATATTTCTAGCGTGAAGCAGTGTTGCCCTATGGTAGCAAGGTGTGGATGCTAACTAATCCTCTTAACATCTTAGTCCTCAGGAGTAGTATGCATTGTAACAACTTGGATAAGTAGGTCTCCTTTACCACCAGAATAGGGCTACGGTGTCCCCTGCCTGTCGTAAGAGGCGACTAAAAGGGGCTTCCGGGGTTGCGGGTGCGGTAAGAATCCCACATAACCACGTGCCGCTCCCACGACATAGGGTACCTTTTGAAGGTATCCCCCTCGTCAACAAAAAAAGAAGGTCTTTACCACGCCCATTAAACAAGAACACACCAACACTTAACATTGCTGTTATTAGATAGAAGTATATCAGTGGTGGTGACTCTGAATTTGAACCACAAAGGGTTCTGCTACCTTCAAAGTGACGATCTGTGAGTCATGGCGCTATGCACTCCCAATGAGCAAAATTTTTACACATGTTCCTTTATTTACAGGCTTCCGGAATCCTGTTTATCCTGGCGGTGTTCCTGTACATCTTCAGACAGCCCGGCTTCATGCCTGGATGGGCAAATGTTATTACTACTATGTATGTAACTTATTGTAATATTTATTTTACAAGCCCTATTCCTGACTTTAATCATTCTCTACATACAACCACTCAGATTTTTAATATATTTGATACCTCAAAGTATTATAAATTCTTACATGTTTTTTTTACTTATTTTGCCAGTTACTTATTAAAAGCTTATATTTGCAGGCAAGTGAAGGACGGTGTGACGTCGATGTTCATCGTAATCCTCATGTTCATAATTCCGATGTCGATCGACTTCTTCAAGTTCTTCACATCTTCCTCATCGTGTAAGTTTTTCAAGCGAATAAACTGTATCTAAGTCTATGTTCTACCAATATGAAGCCCACCCATATATTTATATAGTACTAGCAGTGCCCCGTGGATTCACCCGCGTTAAAAAGAAACAGGGTCACAGCTAGTTCTAAAATAAAAGTAGCCCAAGTTACTCCTTATTACATCAGCTACATGCCAATAAGAGTCCCGTCAAAATCGGGCCAGCCATTTCAGAAATTAGCCAGAACAAACAGACACACAAGATAGACAAAAATTGAAAATTATATTATTTTGGTGTATGTACCGTATGTATATTCATATGCATGTAGTAAAAAGTGCACAGACCTATATGTGGTTATTTCAATATTAAAAACAGACACTCCAATTTTATTTATATGTATAGATATGTTTTATTTATATGTATAGTTAAGAAGGTGGTACAACCCTTTGTGGTTCGACTCCGGCGGCACCACCGCCACACCTATTTCTACCTAATAACAGCAGTGTTAGGCGCTGCTGTGTTCCGGTTTGAAGGGTATGGTAAGGGAGACAGACTTTTCCGAGGCGTTCCAGCTTAGTCCTCAGGGGTAGCGGCGCATCTGTGGCCGACCTCAGGTAGGAATATCAAATCCTATCTGGGGTTGATTACAGATGTCCATGGGCGGCAGTAGCCACTTACCATCAGGTGGACTGCATGCTCGTCTGCTACTCTCATATTATAAAAAAAAAAGATAAGAATAGATAGTCAGTATTGTACGACCACTGCTACTATTCCTTCAGGAAAACTGTTCTATACCTGGTGACAAATGTTTCTGGATGGCTGACAACTTACCATCAGGTTCGCTTGCTTAAAATAGAATAATTCTAGAATTTTATAACTCGTTTTTGTTTGATATTGATAGCTTTAGTAAGTTTGAAAATTATTTTTTACAGATGAGGAGTTGGCAGCTTCTAAACCTTCACCAGGCATTGTGACGTGGGGAATACTGAAAGAGAAGATTCCTTGGGGACTTCTGTTCTTGCTTGGTTAGTACCTTGTTATTCTTCGGAGGTTTAAACTATCTTGTAGTAACTATGAAGAATTCTACGAGATTCTAGAATATCAACGTAGCCGTACGGCGAAAATTTCATCTTATCTAATCGAACCATGAAGCATTCTACTACCTTCAGTCAAACTATATATCGCTTTACAAAGGTTGCATTTACCTTCTACCAGATCCTATTTTAATAAAGGGAGATCTCCATGAGGTATATGTGATTATGCCCGAGGAGTGACCGTGCTCCTACAGTCTCAGTTCGGTGCTTGTATATATGATTTTGAGAAAACTTTGATGGCGTAATTTAGAAAGCGCCATCTCTTCACCAAGTCAAGTCGTAGTTGAAGGTGGTAGGACCCTTTGTGGTCGACTCCGGCGGTATCACCGCCACAGCTATTACTGCCTAATAACAGCAGTGTTAGGCGCTGCTGTGTTCCGTTTTGAAGGGTGTGGTAAGGGAGACATACTTCTCCGAGGCGTTCCAGCTTAGTCCTCAGGGGTAGCGGCGCATCTGTGGCTGACCTCAGGTAGGAATATTTAATCCTACCTGAGGTTGATTAGAGATATCCATGGGCGGCAGTAGCCACTTACCATGAGGCGGACTGCATGCTCGTCTACTACTCCTATATTATAAAAGCAAAAGAAGCGCCATGTTACAAGTTACGGATAATCGCCATAATACAACCGCGCTCATGACTTCATAAATTACAAATTCTTATTCCAGGGGGTGGTTTCGCGCTAGCTGAGGGCAGTAAGGCCACAGGGCTGTCGGCGATGATCGGGGCATCTCTGAACGGCCTCAAGGGGTTGCACCCCTCCATCGTGCTGCTGGTGGTGGTGCTGGTGACGCAGTTCATCACTGAGTTCACCTCCAATGTCGCCATCGCGAATCTTATCCTTCCTGTTTTGGCTAACATGGTACGTATAGCTAATAGTAAATATATGATTAACAATATTTGTAGTTACGTCTTCAAGTTTGCGTATGTTCTTTCTATTATTTTTTCTTATTCTAAGTTGTAAGTTTTCTACTCGTCTTTTTATCTCTTTAGTTTTTCTTATCAGTCTATTCCGACAGCAACTTTCCTAGGGTTGTCATATTTCTAGGGCACTACTTTTTTCATACTATTTACCTTTCCTTCTATCATTCACATTTAATTAATTACATTTAACTATTAATTAATTTCCTCGTTTTTTTCTTACTTTTTCTCTCCCTTTCCTTCGTCCTTTTTATGTTATATTTCTGTTTATTTTCTTTACATTTTTCTTCTTCATTGGTACCACACGAACTACAACCCGACCAGGAACCACAAAGGGTTCTACCACCTTTAAAATTTATGGCAATAAATGATTTTATTATTATTACGAGCTTTTGCCCGCGGCTTCGCTCGCGTTACGAAGTAATATTTTCATCCCCTATTTTATCCCCTTGGGGGAAAAATTGATCAAAATCCTTTCTTAGCGGATACCTACGTCATGACATCTACCTGCTTGCCAAATTTCAGCCCGATCCGTCCAGTAGTTTGGGCTGTGCGTTGATAGATCACTATGTCAGTCAGTCACCTTTGAGTTATATATATTATTATTATGTTTGTCCCCCAGGCGCGCACGCTGGACATGGACCCGCGCTACCTGATGGTGCCGGCCACGCTGGCGTGCTCCATGGCCTTCCACATGCCGGTGGGCACGCCGCCCAACGCCATCGTCGCCGGCGTCGCGCACATACCCACCTCCAAGATGGTGAGCTTTACATGTATACCTCTATAGTGGTGGGGTCGTGTAGAAGGCGTATAAATTATAGACTACAAAGTCTGAGCTGAACGAACACAATCTATTTGCACTCGTGAATATAATAATATATATTTACATGTTATACTTAAACTATTTTATACGTATGGTGATTTATATATATATATATATATATATATATATATATATATATATATATATTTATATATATATATATATATATATACATATATATATATATATATATATATATTTACGGTCTTATTCATAAAAAAATGCTTATAGAAGGTTTTAAGCACTCATTAGTTATAGTGAAGTTCGGCGAACAAATTGACATATCCATAGATAAACATCATTAAATGACATTATTTCGTACTAAAAAATATTCTGTCTTGATATTCTTGTCAATGGGTTGTCGATAAAACCAAATCACATGTCAGTGTCATTGTATTTGTAAATACCGCGAATTTAAAAATATTTTATAAGTTAAAATGGGATGTGAAGCAAAAGTTGTTAAAAGATAAAGGAGTGAAAATTGGTTGGATATTAATGTTTTATGTAATATTGATATAATTATATAAAGTTAAATTGAATTAAGTTTCGTTTTGTAAACATTCGCAATATCTTATGGCAGTGAACCCTGTATTTCAGAAGGTGTACCAGGACCTCTGCGATCTAATTTACGATCATTACGTACGAGATCAATTATAAAATTTACTGTCGATTTATTAAAGCGATAACGCTTGCTATAGTCTAATGAAAACAGATCACTCTTTGGTGCAATGTTCTTCGAAGTGGACGGTTTTCTAGATTTTTAATAATCTAAGCTTTGTAAAATTTGCATTGTAATTTAAAATAGTGATATAATAATGTTATTTATCGGATATTAAAATAAATTATTTCAAGTTTGTATACAAAATGGACATTGACATAATTTATTAAAAACGTATTGTCAAATTAGGTTAGTAATCACGAATCAGCTGTTGAGAGTCGGCCATCTTTGCCTTATAGCACTGTTATAGTAGGGTTCTGGCCTCTATAAGTTATAGAAAGTTTATAGAACGGTTTAGTGCCTAAAATGCGTTTATGAATAACACTTTTTGACAATCGTACTATAGCAACGTTATAAGTGTGCTATAACTTTTTATGAATAAGACCGTTAATATATAAATAATAAATACTAAAAATGAAATAATATACATAAAATATTATTAAATAAATATTATAATAAATACGTTCAGTGAAGCACCCACACCTCTGCATTGTGTGGATCGTAACTGATCTTATGAAAGATTCTTATGTTTCAAAAGCAAAGTACTACTGACTCTAGTTCTAGCGTTCACCTTACGATGGATGGATATGAATGCTGACTTACAAATGAAGCGACCCTGTTAGTCCTCAGCTGAGAGTCCTGAGGACTAACATGGTCAGGGAATCCAGTCAAGGGAGTGACAACGGATCTGTGATCTACTTCAGATAGTTGGCAGATGAGTCCATGGGCGACGGTGACGGTGGACTAAATTGGAATGTGATGTTTAAACTGTCTCTCCATTAACGAACCCTTCAAACCACCCTTACAGTTTCTACTTTTTTAACCCTGGGGTGTGAAAATTAATTTCATTTCATTTTTCAGGCAATCGGCGGAATAGGACCAAAGATAATCACCACCCTCATAGTGTGGGGCTCCTACCCCACTTGGGGCTCGCTGATCTTCAAGCCCAGCGACATCGCAGCCCTTCGCGGCCCCGCCGTCAACACCACCCTCTCCCCCCTCGCACAAACCCTCTCACTGAGCTGCAATACCACAGCAAACGCCCTGGCAACCATAGGGTCTTTAGAAAACTTTACCTGCAACCTACCAATCAATTCCTCCACTAACACCACCTTATTCAACGATATCGCCAAAGGAATCTTCAGTTGTAACTATACACCGTTCAATAAGAGCTAATTTCGTATAGCAAAATCTAGTTATTTTTATAGTGGAATCGTTGGAATTGCGTTTCGGATTCGAGCGATAGTGATCGCTACGCCATAGTTACTGTAGACCAATGGTAGTTTTAAGGACATCGCACATTGCAGATTTTTGTCTAAAACTGCTTGTCTTTTGCTCAATTTCGCGCACATAATTGAAGTAAGGATAATTAGTATTTTTATGTATTATTTATGCATAATTATTGCCAAATTTGATTTAATTAAGATTTTGTTCAAAGGTTTTCTGGCTTTATAAATTGCGTCTCGCTTTTATCATTTGACGCAAGATGGCGTTGTATGTTTACTGAATCACGCTATCGAAGTTTTCTAAACAAAATCTTTTTGGGTTTTCAAAATTTGGGTTTGTTGGTGAAATTGGAAAAGAAATGTTTTATTTTTGTATTTTTATGGAATTTGGTGTGTTTGTATCCATATTGTCATGATTGGCAATGCAAACTGTAGGCAAAGAAAATCTGCAGTGTACGAAGTGATATCCCGTCACGGATTTTGCGCTCTGCAAATGGGTAATTTACGCGTAAAGTAAGAACGAATACCAATATAATTTAGCCACATCTAGCGACAAAGTGGCCAGTATCGAAATTGTTATTTTGAGTTTTTTTTAATTCATATGAGGATATAAAAAAATTAAAAGTATAAATTACATGTTTTCTATTCCCATTTGTTTTGGATCAACCTTTAAATTATTATTTATTTAGAATGTCCTTATTTCCAATAATTTATTTGAGTGGGTTCATAGTTTTCACTTTAAAATCCCTTAAATAACAATGTTTATTCGTATATTTATTTAAAATTTCCAAAACTGACAACATCGTAACGCAGGCATATTGAAATTGTATTGACGGACTGAGTTACTCAAAGTTAGACCCCAAAATCCGTGATGGCATTTATATTGGGTATTTGGTAAGTATTATGTATTTATACATAAGCCTTGTAGACGCGAAGTATGCTATTTATTTGTGTATATGATCGTGTATATTTTTAGATTACTCGGTAATCTATTAAGGTTTTATTAATTGAAAATATACATTATTGCTTAAGATTATACTTATGTATATCCGTGAAATATCTATATTGTTGTTCTGGGCAAAGTTTAACTAACTTTATTATTGGTAAAGACAGATTAAATTATATAATCGTAATATTTTCTATATATCTTAATAAGTATTTGATATATGTTGATATTTTTACAACCTTTTTTTTCAGAAAATGTTTAATCAGACGCTATAAATTTTACACTTGTGTAAAATTACATAAATATTTTTTAATACTTTTGAATCCAGCGTATTATTTATATACTCTATACACGATTATATTAAGTGTAAATGCCTTTTACATCTAAACTTTGCTCAGGAAAAATGTATTTATTACCATACAAAGCATTTGCTGTGTTCAGCAACTAAATAGCATTTACATGATATATTTTTGTAATATATTATTATATGTTATAACTATATATATTTGTATACACCCACCGATGCGGGTTGCAACGGAACTAAATGTATCAGTCGTTTTAACTCATTATTGTTCCAACACAAGAATTTGGTAACAAAACAATAATATTAGATTTTTACCAAAAAAAAAAAAACAACTTAGAAACTCTGTCTACATTGATTCAGTTAGGATATATTCATATTTTAGTATCTGTATTTGTCCCATCACTATTCAATTAGTTGGACGAATTTTGGTTTTTAACTCAAATGATCACTATATGTTATGATTTTTTTTTTTAATTTAACTTGTAATATTTTTATAATATTCACCTTGATGGGAACAATTGACAAAATTGAGTTAACGACGACTTTTATACCCAGCATTTGTAAACAATATATAAAATAAATAGATAAGTAGTTGAAATATAACTCAATATTAAGCAATTCAATACTATCGTTATCTACGCTATGTTTCGAACCACTCTCCCATTTACAATAAATCTAATTTAACGGATAAGTTTGATCTTGATTTAAATTTGAACGGAGCGGAGTGTCCGCGGAGTGGAGAGTGAGTTCTAATATAAATGTTATCACATCAAAAAATAAATTCTTTTAATAATTTATTTCTTCAAATTGATAACAAAATATATATTATGACGATTTATACTGTTTATCGGTACTAAGATACCGGTTTTTATAATAATATGTTCCTAGATATAATTAATAGCGAATATTTGAATGGATCTGGATATCATGTGTGATATGGTAGTTTAAACTTATATAATACTTTTCTCTCAATGTGACCATATTATTTATAACTTACATCGCAAAAAAAAACAAAAATATTGAATTATAATTATGTAGGCTGCATGTTATTGCATATTGTATTTAAAAAATATATAAAGCAGTTAAAACAAGAATGTATTCATAATATATTTTAAGAAATATTTATACCTACGTATAAAGAATTGCAATAATCTTTTTAACCTTTTAACTTTTTGA
Organism: Epargyreus clarus clarus; assembly: GCA_014595695.2. NCBI lineage: Eukaryota > Metazoa > Arthropoda > Insecta > Lepidoptera > Hesperiidae > Epargyreus > Epargyreus clarus. The sequence continues at coordinate 561,776 of JACTTY020000024.1, forward strand.
AAACATTTAATCATGTTAAAACTTTTTGATAGTAAGCCTCTCCATTTAGGAATGTCTGGCATGTTTCCTTAATTATTTTTACAAAGGCAAGGATTCTGGGCTATTTGAACACGAGCCTAAATAAAAGATAATTGGGTGATAGTAGGGGGTTTTCTGGGAACAAACATATTGAGCTAATTATTTGCCATTGTATTGCAGAATAAGTATAACATATGTGGCAGAGGACGGTTTTGATATCCATATTTTTTTTGGGAACAATGACAGCACTAGATCAAATATGAACGTCGATCGACTTTAAAGAAATCTTTTTGTCGACCCTTTTTTTAAGTAATGATGACAAAAATAAAAACATATTAAGTTTGATTGCTTGAAAACTCCGTCTAGCGTAACGACGAAGTCAAGTTCCGCCACTTTGTGAATCAAGTTTGATTTTAGAGTTTTTTTGAAACAGCTGGAAGTACTGACACGCAGAATAGAAGCGCCATTTTTATAAAATATTGCTTAACCATCTTTAATTTAAAATTTTTTTTTTCAGAACACATAAGAATTAACGACTCAACCAAAGTCCTACCTCGTAAACAGTTAACAATATTGTTTAATGCTTGTAAAAATATATTTTAACCAATTTATGTATTAAATTCTGAACCTCATAAATACATTTATACTTTTACATATACATATCATAGATTAGTAAAGATACTTCGCCGCCTTGTAATTGAATGAAGCCACAAACGGCTTATTTTAGTAAGTTCTTTTTTTGAATCCTTGATAAATAAAAACATTTTTAGAGAAAATTTACGAATAAATAACTAATTTACGTAATAATTACGTAATTTACGTAATAAATAAATAATTATTTCAAATATTTTAGGGACATTTTAGCACGGAGACGTGGCAAAACTTTTTTACGCAACTATTTCAATTCTCAAAACTGGGTACATTTTCTTGTTAGGAGTGAGTAATCTTTACTAATCTATGATACATATAATACTTTTTATCAGTAACGTACAAAATGATATCCATTATATAAAACATATATTTTTATACAAATAAGATATAATTAAGCTTGTATTAAACAGGTGATGAATGTAAGTTTGTGATAATGTAGCTTTTATTTCATTTAATAGGAAGGATTCAAGTGCCTTATCTTATAGTTAATCATGAATAAAACGTAAGATGTGTATCTTGTATAATATTCACACAATTGCGACACAGATTGTAAAATAATTAAATTGTATGTGACACGAACTTGGCCTTTGCGCTGCCGTGCAAAAAATCCCTAAACAACCTTCCTACTTCCCTTACCCATAGATTAGTAAAGATACTTCGCTGCCTTGAAATTGAATGAAGCCACAAACGGCTTATTCGAAAGTTCTTTTTTTAAATTCTGGACAAATAAAAACATTTTTAGAGAAAATTTACGAATAAATAACTAATTTACGTAATAATTACGTAATAAATAAATAATTATTTCAAATATTTTAGGGACATTTTAGCACGGAGACGTGGCAAAACTTTTTTACGCAACTATTTCAATTCTCATAACGGGTTATCTTTTTTGTTAGGAGTGAGTAATCTTTACTAATCTATGACCTTACCACTAAATATAATTTGAAGTGTACGTCGTGCATTAAGTATTTCAAGTAGTAAGTAATGATAATTGCAGAACTGTTCTAAACGAAATTATTGTAGAGGTATTTGCCAAGTAACAGAAAAGTTGAAAATATCTCCAAATGTTGCATTAATTAAAAAAAGATTTTATTCAATTCACATACGAATTATGGCAGTTGCAAGGCCAAGTTGTACATTTTTGAGAGCATTTTACTAATCATACATAAATTATCCATCGTTATCCATTATTAATATAATAGTAAAATAAACTGATTTCTGAGAAATGTTTGTCGGTATGTAAATAATTATGATTAGTTAGCATAATGTAAATATCGGTGAGATGGTACCTATGTGTTGTTGTTATACGAAATAAAATGTTTTGAAAATAAGCATCTGTCTCATCATTTACCTACTTAGGAAGTCATGATTTTAAATACACAGTATAGGTATAGGTATAGGTTATAGTATTAAAACAAACCAAAACAACGATTATTTATTTTTATAATCTTATGTAAAATCAAAATGAAATTAAGCACAAATTCATGCATTTCTGTTATTTTGTAATAATTTAACTTCAAAACCGTACTTAAAATCCTTTTATTTAATTAAAAAATGCGATGCCTATATGGCTGAATTTAATTATTAGTTAAGTTATTATTTATAGCCCAGTCCGGAAACAATGTTATGTCTGTCCATATAGCCTTCGACCATATTGTGACGGTAAACCATATTACCACTATGGAGAATAGTGTGGGACCGATGCCTGCGTAGATCTGTAATTAATGATTACTAGAAGAAACTGTTTAGCACCTATTTCTAGTGTAAAAAATAAGGATTTTCCATGCCAATTAGCCATGACAGTGATAAATTTGTAACCGAAATCTGCTATAGTCCGCGTAAAACTGCTAGTCCGCTCTGAATATAGAAATGAATCGCGTCGCCATAGCAAATTGTATGACTACACCTGCTCGCCAACTTCAAGCGGACTAGCAGTTTGGCGCGGACTATACGACACCAAGTAGTGTGGGGTCCGCGTAGGCTCTATTTATAAAAATAATCAATAACCATTTTCTGATGAGGGATATTGAAGTAAGACGCCACCATGGCGTTAGCTGGTGTGCCAGTGATTAAATGGAAGGGCAGCGAGCAGGAGAGGGTTGCAGCCAGCATCAGGTAGTGGGGGTTCACTTGTGACGTCACACTCTGCAGTAGAAGATCCAATTAAAAACAAACTTAGGAAATAAATAATAGAAGGAATTGAAGCAGGCAGCTCTATAAGGCGTACTTCGAATTTGCCGCCAGGATAGTAGGGCAAAAAAGTCTTTTATTTTTGTAATTTATTTCACAGATTATGAATAATTAAGTTATATTTAACTCCGCAACTCGGCACGAGATAACGCCAGTAATAATCATAAGCTAGTATCATAGCTATTGTTACGTTGTCGAGATTTTTTCAAAATCTTGCATACAACCATCGACCCGAGACTAGAATTTTTCTACCTTCGCCTGGTCGAACACCATAATCAAAAACTCTGAATCCACCTCTAAGAACAGGTGAGCTGGATAATTGTTACAGCTATTAGAAATAGACCTAAGGACCCTAAAATAAAAAGACCCTAAATAGTATCTTTTTAAAATCATTACCACTCTGATCACGTGATCCAGCAGGCAGTGAGCCACGCAGGTGTTACTGGCGAATTCCGTGAGGATCTTGCAGAACACCACCACCACCAACACCAGGATAGCAGCTGGCCAGTCGCTGAACACTTGCAGCAACTTCTCGAACTCATCCGTCATTCTGGCTTGCTTCAGCGCGTCAAACATGACACAACTTCCACCTTAGAAAAGTTTCAAGGAAATCAAATAGATCTTTTGGTTTGAAGGTTTGGCAAATATGATGATGGTTTTTATTTATGTTAGTTTTAATTTTAAATTTAGCTGTGACGTCATGAGAACGAAGTCGCGTAGTCTTCATGTATCTGGTTGTTCATAAAGTCCACTGCTGAAAATAGGATGCAAGATGTTGCAGCAGGCGCCTTTTGCTGTATGATGAGTGTAATAAATAAAACACCTGTAGACAGAAACTTTCTTGCGAAAATATTATTATTCACGAGATAGTCTATTTTTTCTTCTAGTACTTCTAGAGAATGCTATCTTTTGGAAGAGCTTGAATTGTGTACTATACACGCTCACATCACAAGGGAAAAACTTTGTAGCAAATGGCAATTATTAAAGATACACACTAAAAAGTTTGTACGTAAGACAAAAAGTGAATTTAATAATAATTAGTAACATACCGATCACAAAGAGAATACTCCAATGAATTTCATTCTTCACAATTTTCCAGCTCAAACAGGGCTTACTGGCTGTTGACGGAATAGTTTCTATTCTTTGTCCTAGTATTCGGAAACAGAATTTTGAATAATGATAAAAGTGTAATAAATAAGGGCTCCATTTTGTAATCGCTAGGGGATATCTTTAATGTGCGTTTCTAGTATTTAGGGGCACATGGAGCCGTTATTTCAGAGCATTCTTTCGAGGCTTTATGGACGGTTTGATAACATCTCTCGCAAGTCGGTCAGAGATTTTTCCACCAATTCCACTAACATAGTCTTGCTAATTACCGTTCTGAAAATATTGAACGAACTTATTGTTCTAAGTAGTCTTGCTCACCGTTTCTTTTTTTACAGAATTTCAGGAAATCCATGTTGGTCGGCGTCAAAAACAATATTAGCACGCAAAGTATTGTAGGGGATGATACTTGAATATGGCTGAAAAGATCAAATTAAAAAATACGAATTAAAAGGCGCTATCCCTCAAGCTTGTGGCGCTATGATGCCGTGTCGTGGGTGCCATGGACACACACAAAGACGAATACACAAACACCCAGAACAAAAATCTAAATTCGTCATTAAGATCTGTCTGGCCCGGGAATCGAACCTTGATCTCTTACTTCTCTTACGCAAAAAACTTACAGTACTAAATAATAAATAACTTATAATTGATACTTATTCATAACTAACTTTAATATGAAAATCGTTTTACATTCGTTATTTAGGTATTAATTTTATGGGAAAGTATTGTTCATAATATTTCGTGAGAATGTAATGAAGTTGAATATTTAACAACATCGTTTTATTGAGATAACACAGTGGAAAGTTATTAGTTAGATGGTGACCGCTAGTCTAGACAGACTTCGATTTTTTCGCTACGATACGAATACGAACATTTGCCATCAGTTGCGTAAGATAACTTACAAAAACTTTACAAAGCAAAAATTTTTAGCGCGTAAAATACGTGCTAAATATTAAATAATTGGCAATTATCTAAAAAGAATTCTAATTAAGTTATTTAGAAAGTAAGAATGATGAACTTGTTTCAAAAGTCAAATAAAACGCTTAAACAATTTATTGTTACATGTGGCAACATTAAATTGTTGCCAACCTATTTCGCGCCAGATTTGAAAGTGGAACGAACATCGCTATTTAGCTCCTAATGGCGTTTAGTTTAGAATAGCAATGACGATTCTTCTCGAAGTTCGTTTATAAATTTGTGGTTTTATAAATAAAAGTAATATCAAACCTGTCATTGCAATAACGACATAAATAGGTAGATGTAGACATTTGCAATAAAATGCATATTATGATAGTAATACAGACTACCTGAAAACAAAAAGATATCATTATTTTTAGTACAGCTCACAATGAATATTAAAAGGAAATATCTTAAAGGAAGAACTAGCCATCCATTTATGTATTTACAATAGTATACATCGCTGACTACTTATAATAATATAAGTAAAAATAAACGAAATTACTAAAAAAAACTATAGATCAAACATATATCCATTCATTTGTATTTTTATTTATATAAAGATTACAACAATGATGATGTTGATGTTTTATTATAAAGATATGTAACATATCTTTTACCGTTTCTTTCATTGTAATTGAGCCCAACTTTTCATATTGAATCTTTAATAATGTTTTCACGTATTGCGATTCTTCCTCCGTCGAGCCTGTTTGAAGCGTTGAGTAATTATGAATTCTGAAAAAAGCAATGATTAAAGCAAATTGATTACAATTTATTCTCATTAGACCTTACATATAAATAAAATTCCGTAGAAGACTCTGATACCTGAATAAGCCGAGAAAGTAAAAGTTCATCCAGAGATAAAGCATCGTCTCCAGAACCAATACTCCAGGAAGAGTTAGAAGCATAAATTGGGGGAACTCTATCTTCGGTCCAAGAGGAAATGACCTAATAAAAATAATATGATTAAGTACTAAAATATAGCAATTATACAATATGCGAAGGTGGTAGAGCCTCTGTGGTTCGACTCCGGTGGCACGACCGCAACACCTTTGTCTGCATAATAACAGCAGTGTTAAACGCTGCTGTGTACTGGTTTGAAGGGTGCGGTTAGGACATACTTTTCTGAGGCATTCCAGATTAATCCTCAGGGGTAGTGGCGCATTTGTGGCTGACCTATGGTATGAAATTAATCTTGGGGTTGATTATAGATGTCCATCAGCTTCAGTAGCCACTTACCATCAGTTGGACTGCGTGCTCGTCTGCTACTCCAATATTATAAAAATGTTAATAACAATAATAAATGGCAACATAGCTATCGTTAATAACTTGAAATAGATATAACGGAATAAAACTAACTTTTCACTATAAACTTTAAAGATTTCATTAGTTTGACTCCCTGTCATTGTAGCCATGCCTCCAATAGATGACGAATAGGCTACTCCCAGAAAATAAAATACAGTAAAATCAGTTGGTCTTTTGTCACTGCAAGATTAATAATAAGTAAGGATGATAAATAATATCAGCTAATTGTTTAAATATTAGGTATATGGGTACGTGAAGATTATTTTACAGGTGGACTTTATGTAAATAAGTTAAATAGGTAAATATTACATTTTATCACGCTCTTCATGATTATTACTTTTACTAATAGTTTCATAGAGTTCTAAAATTCCCATCTGAAAACAATTTAACACAATAATTTTATGGATTAACGAATAAATTCACGAGACAATAATAAACGTTTTGAATTTTAAAAAAATGTAGTTCGTATTAAAGTAATTTATAAGAATGTATTTCTACCATAATTAAAAAAAAAGAATTGTCATGGCTACATCGTAGTCATAGATAAGTAAAGATTACTCACTCCTAACAAGAAAATGTACCCAGTTTTAAGAATTGAAATAGTTGCGTAAAAAAGTTTTGCCACGCCTCCGTGCTGAAATGTCCCTAAAATATTTGAAATAATTATTTATTTACTATGTAAATTACGCAGTATTAGTTATTTATTCGTAAATTTTCACTAAAAATGTTTTTATTTGTCAAGAATTCAAAAAAAGAACTTACTAATAAACCGTTTGTGGCTTCATTTAATTTCAAGGCGGCGAAGTATCTTTACTAATCTATGATCGTAGTACAAAATAGCGGGAAGCGAATATGCATTAATTGATATATTTTTGAGATATAAATCTTTTATCTAAATTACACAGATTATTATGTTTGAAAAATTGGTTATATAATTATATTTTTTACCTTTTCTAATTCAATAATAATTGCTTTTACAATTGGCATCATAAATCCGCAGGCTATTGTATTTGAGATCCACATTGATAGCAGCATTGTTGTAAAATATATCAGGAAACATAATCTAAGTAATTTCAGAAGCTTTGTTTTAAATATTTATTTTACACTTAAGCTTATTAAATATTATGTAATATTTAAGTAGGTACTCATTTTATGTTTTTTTTTTCAATCGCTATTGTGCATGTAATCAAAGCTGAACTTTGTAAGACTTTGTAACTCCGAATATTATGTTCAATTCAGATTATAATCTTGATTCGGTTCATAGCAATGCTTTACCTAATCAAGATATCCCCCAAGAAGTTTTATTTATTTTAGTACATTTATAAAATATTAACATTTTTAACAGATCCCAATTACAATCGAAAATACAAATTATTTAATAGGTAAGTATATAACACCTGTAATGCGAACAGCCAAATATGTATAATATTTTCACAGCCAGTCTTTTATGGATTTTACTGTCCTCTATAGCCGCTATAAACATCAGAATTCCAAAGCAATCGAGAAGTACATTCCGAATATATACCTGCAAAATTAATTAACTTTTTAATCAATACAAAATAAATGATACAATATAATATAAATGCACCGTTATGCAACGCGCTTTTTTCGAATTTGTGACGACACACGTCTTGTCTTCTTAATAGCAATTGAAAAGTAATTGAGAGGCCGCCCTATTAGATGTTCAAAGCGCAAAAACAGTAACCAAAAATCAACACTGAGTATATACCTAATTAGCTTATTATTAAAATATTCAAAGGACATAATGATTTAAAGGAAAAAAGATTATAAGTACTTACAAAATTTATTATTTCATGGTCCAGGTAATTCATAAATGTTGAAAGGGCAATCGGAATTAAAGACGTAACGGCTGGATGAAGAATATCGAATATCCAATACGAAGCCGTAATCAAAAATATGTAGAAACTTATATAGGCCTAGGAAAACAAATATATTTGGCAATATAATCTGATAATATGAAAAATTATAGAATGCAGGACTCAAATATAATTTCAAGAATGTACTTACATCGTTGTCACCTATGAAAGTAATAGGTAAAAAGGCTAGTGGAAACGCAAAGAACAAAATAGTCTTTTTATATATTTTACAAAATAACTTTAAACGAACTCGGTTACTTAAAATTATGATATTTGATTCACTGAAAAGATCGAAATACAAATATATTAGACCTTAAATCATATTTTGTTGTAATGAATTTACAGCAAGCTTATATGCACGATTAAAATTGCTTACATTTGATTATTGTCCATTTGGAGCAAAAATCCTTAATCCTTGTATAAAAATAATCATTGAATTCTTGATTCACGGGTTGTAAAATCTCGTTGGCTTTTATTTCGAGACCATATTTTTTATATGGCTGAAAATGCTAGAATCCAAAGCGGATTATACAGAAGAAATTGCGTTCATGAATAGAAGATTTGAATTGACGTCATTGATCTGACTTTGTGCCTTCACTCACTCGTTTCAATCAGTCAGTTGTCAAATAAACATAAGTGAGGTTGGATGTATATCGATTATACAAAACGTCGCGAAAAATTACGAGGATAAATATTAATTAGAAAAAATGCCCGTAGAATTAGAGTTCGATTTCGACGCGGCCGTAGCGTCTGTGGACGTGTATTCTCAGGACGATATAGAACATTTGCGGCAGTGGACACAGAAATTAGATAAATCAAAATATATACCAAAGGATTTAACGGATAAACAACTTCTGTTATTTTGCAACGCGTGTTATGGGGATCTAGATAAAACTAAAGCGTGCATAGAGAGGTATTATGCGATCAGGAAGAGTACTCCCGAAATATTCTCCAACAGAGTCCTGAGTGACGAACTGAAGCCATCTATAGAAGCTTTGTAAGTAGACGATTCATAACATTTATTTAGAATCGCTCAAATATATGCGCAAAATAATTTTAAAATCTGATGTTACAAGCTTATGGATGTCCATTTCAACATCACAATATTTATGTTTAAATATAAGTGAAGATTAATATTCAATATAAATTAGTCTGTACAAAAATTATTGTTATAAAAATTCCTTTCGCACCTTAGTTGTAGATCATTAAAAAAATCCGTTTTTAATGCAACAAATATATATCAAAAGTCTTATCCTAACATTCCTATTTATCTGAATGAATTTCCAAAAGTCATATTTTTCTAAATTATATAAGGACTCCTGTACTAAATTCCTGTTTCTAAACCATTATTCTTAACCTTTACATCATAATGGATCATTTGAGAGCTTTGTCCTTGTACCACTTAGATACAGAAATAAAGGAGTACATAGGTACCTTTTTGCTTCACTGTAATCCTACAAAATATGTAATAAATGTAAATTCATTATGTATTTATATAATATATAGAGGTCAGATACATAAAAAGCATGAACTATGCTCGAGGTTTCTTTGCAGCATAAAACTGGTAATACAGAAATTTTACCATAACCCGTAACCGTAAAGTTAAAAGAATGAGTAAACTGAAGCTGACTTCGTACCTCAGGGGCACATCAGCATCCATTGCCGATTCAGATGGGAAACTAACGCCCTGAGCAGCAGCTAGCAGTTACAATCAGGTGGACTGCACTATCATTTACTATTTCTATTGTATGAAAAAATGGATTGACCACACACTACCAAACCAGTCCTACAAAGTTATCTATTTACTCAGGTCATTGTCATTAGAGTCATTGACAGTAAGATGTAGGCTTGTATTAACTTAACTATGTCAGATAAGAATTTATTTTGACTATGTAATTATAAAAAGGTCAAATAACAAATATAATTACGTCATTAACCAATTACCGTCCTGCTGCTGGGCATGGGTCTACTCTGAGGGTGATAGAGGGTTGGCCATAGTCAATCACGGGCTTAGTACAAGTTTGTAGGCACACTACAACTCTTGGTGAACCTTTATTATCAAAGGAACGGATATTTAAATTTTAATCTTTGAAAAACTAGAGTTGCATGTCTGGAATCCGAACCTCAGACACTGATTGTGCGGTGTCATCCACTGGACTAGTATTACTGCTATTGTTTGTTACAATGATTACTGATATAATCAATGTTGCCCTTTCTATTGTTATCCAAACTTAACATATATGCAAAATTTCTGTTCCAGCAGTCGGGGTTCACTGGTTAATTCAGTGTTGTCCTTCATACACTTGTAAAGTAACTAAGTAACTTATATAAATGTTTGTAACAATACATTTATCCAATTTGAAATGTTAATGTAAATTTTCAAGTAAAAAGGAACATAGTAATTAGTATATAGAATTAAAATTAACTAGCAGCAAAACAGCCCTACAAAAACTATCTAATACTATTCTAGAATAAAATACCTACATAGTTATGTGTAATGAATTGCCATAAATTACATTTTGAAGGTAATTATAACATGTATCCTGAACTACTATTGAAGGTGGTAGAACCCTTTGTGGTTCGACTCCGGTGGCACCACCGCCACACCTATTTCTACCTAATAACAGCAGTGTTAGGCGCTGCTGTGTTCCGGTTTGAAGGGTGTAGTAAGGGAGACAGACTTTTCCGAGGCGTTCCAGCTTAGTCCTCAGGGGTAGCGGCGCATCTGTGGCCGACCTCAGGTAGGAATATCTAATCCTATCTGAGGTTGATTACAGATGTCCATGGGCAGCAGTAGCCACTTACCATCAGGTGGACTGCATGCTCATTGCTGAGGTGAATAGGTGAGGGGTGGCTCCTCCAGACTGAAGCCATTAAGGGTTGTACCAACATTGATACATACTTAATAATGTATTTTCCTTTATCATATTTTCTTACGTAAAGCAATGATTATTTAAATGTTAAATAATATGTTTTTCATTTAAATATCCGATTTTAGCAGCTTAATTACTTATGTGACGATAAGATAAATATTGATTGATATATTTTTAATTACCTACGTCCTATATGTTTTTCTGTGCACAGATCTTCAAAATGTTTTAATGCATGTCACTGCAATTAATGCGTTGCAGTTTTAAAAAAAATATATGGTGTACCTTTTGAAAGTAGAACTCTCCGTGGTTCGACGCCGGCGGCACCACCGCTATACCTATATCTACGTAATAACAGCAGTGTTAAGTAGCAGTGTTAACCCTGCGTTCTGGTTTGAAGGATGTGGTAAGGAAGACATACTTTTCCGAGGCATTCCAGCTTACTCCTCAGATACACTAAATAAATTAACATAATATAACAAATATAACAAACACACGATTCGTATTTGTAATATTCAACGTCAAGTTTTTATCCTGTGTTCTTATCATACATAATTATTTATGTTTTCCGTTTCTGTTGTGAGGTCATAATTGGCATTTTTGATGTGTCCCTGTCTTGGGATTAAATATTTTTGAAACTGACCTGCAAACCTGGAACTTTCTTCGTGTGGGACGTATACGGTGACCACGATCTTATCATAGTCAATTTATGTTTGTTATTCATTATGAATAATGACAAAAACAATTACTAGAAACAATTTTGTCTTATCTAATATCATGCAATATGAAACTTTCAGCCCTTCCCCTACTCCACAAACAGGGTCAGATTTTTCCACAACTACCACCTTACCTCTAAAACCGTACATAAATTAATATGATTACCCTATAACGACCACTAGTAACCTAGCCCATAGCCTAGTGGTTAAAATTTAGATCTCTTAATCTAGAACCAGCACGCCTAAGTTCTCAAAAAAAGTTTTCTACCAATTAGTACTACGCCAGCGAGGTGGACTATGGCCTAAACCTCACCCCTCTCACTCTGAAAGAAGACCTTTGATAAGCTTTGGGACAGTATTGGGTTGACGACAGTACCACTCCCGTATTCAGTCTACTTTATACTTTATCTACAATTGTCATAATCCGTAAGATGGTATCACGACGAAATGTAGGTAAATCGTGACATTTTACATTACAAAGTATAATAAATTACCGTGATATTACGTCAGTGCATTTTAACGAAGACCGGAGTGCAAAACAAGTGCAAATTAATTGTATTCCAGCTAATTGTGTTAAGATTGCTAATTATTGGAAGTGTTTGTACTCAGGATCATAGACCACGACCTTAAACCACAAAAATGTGTGTTTTACATACTTAGTAACGCGTATATATGCATACGAATATAGCATTTAACGGATGTATTTTAGATGTTATATTGGTTTAAAATATATTATGGTACTGTAAGATCGCGAAGCGAACAATTCGCCGAATATCACCTAACAATGGCGAGTATGTAAACCCCGTCCACGAATACAGACGCGCAATTCTTTGTTACATAATATTATGTGTTACAAATAAACATTATGGGCACGGTGTATTTTTCCAAGTATGTAAATACATATATATACACTGTACAAAAACGTAACGAGTCACCAGAGAGGAGAGACTGGCAATATTTGCATTTGCAACTGTTTGCACTGAACACAATTGACATTATTTGCATAGTGTGTATGCATTATTCTTATATGCTACGCCAGCTGGCAGAATTTGGTATACTTCAGTATTTTGTATAAACGAACATATTTTTCCATATTTTATATTTCTAGATTCTAACCTTGATTGTATTCCTAATCTGTAAGGACTGTTAGGTTAGTCTATAAGTCTATAAATAATAATTTGGCAATATTACCACCCCTCCCTCGCCTTGGTAAGATGTGGTGGGATTTGCCGCGACTACCTCTCTTTTATAATTTCACGAGAGCCTGATCAAAATTCGTATTTTTAATTGAGGAAAATATTAGAAAACTTAAATTGCCGAGACCTTTCTCTACCTTAAGGATGAGATTTGGCTTGACGACCAGCCGACCTAATGAGAGAATAATTATAGTCTAAAAACTAAAAACCACGCTAAAATCGCACAAGGAAAATCGTTAATCCTGATTCCTGACGATCCTGATGAGGTGTATGGGATATAATTATTTAAATCGTGTATTGTCATCGGTTCTTGATAATTGTCCAAAACTTTAAATTAATCGGACCGTTCAAAGGGTAAAAATCGAGTTCAAAGATTCTGTTACAACATACATAGTTACATACCGGTCAAGCTAATAAAAGCGCGGTAGTGACATAATAACCTTATTATAAATATTATGATAAAAATCTATGAACGTTAACATTCTCATAGTCTCCGCTAATTAAATGCCTAACCTTAATGATGATTTCGTCAACGCAACCGAAACCCGTCGACCTTATCTGCAATTATCACATACGTGTGAAAAATACCATAAAACGATACACTGGTATACACTAGGGATGTATGGATATGAAATATCGGGTATGTGGATATCGATACGGATTCATTAAAACACGGTTCCCAACTTAGGGGTTTTCCCCCCAGATTTAGGGGGTAAATGAGTGGTATGGGATTTTTCTAGGGGTTTTATATGTCTAGGGGTATTTTTAGGGGGTTTGTAAAGGCGCGGCGAGCTAAAAAAAAAACGGGAAATGGGTCATAAGCTGGCACGGCATCCCAAAAAAAAAAATGAAGCGCACCTAAAGTGTAATATATTTTAAGTGTAATGCAATTATAGGGGGTTTCGACTTCAGTTTAGGGATAAATATTTTTGAGAGTTGGTAACACTGCATTAAAAATATTGTGCCGGTTTCGGATATGGTCACGAATATGAAATTAGATACTCATATATCGGATTACTCGATAGTTTCGGTTACGAAATTGTAAAACTGAAGAAAATGCAGTCAGGTATCTAATGCCTTTTTTTTTGTAAAGTATCTGAACAACGTCGGGTTGGTCGGATGAAAACTTTTCATATTATTTTATTTAGACTCCGCCCTTATCCGAAATATTTCGTGGCTTTTGTACAGAACTTAGGAGCCCGCGGCTTCCCTCGCGTTTTAAAAAAATAACATGACATACAAATAACTGAAAATTAGTACCTTCAGTGGCGCCATCTGTCGAAAATTGGTCATGGTATGACTCAGAAACTATCGTGGGTTCATGCGAAACATCTTTGCTAAACGTGTACGATTCTATTAAGGACATACAGATAAACATTATTTTTATATAGAGATTCTATAACGGTTTCGGATATATTTTTCTGATATCCGATACCTTCGGTTACGGAGTTTCATAACATCCCTAGTATACATATATACTAGTATACATACACAAGTACATAATTCAATATTTAACAATACTTCAACCAAAACGTCATGAAACTCCAACCGTTTGAATGTTTGAACTAACGAATAGTATTCATTTCTGTGAATGTTACAAGTCTTGATAATTGACTATGAAAAATCTGTGATTTTCCACACAAAATACGTAGAAGCTCGCTAATGAGTGCAAACTCAATATTAGCTAGCAGTATTGACGTAATATATACATATGTAATGTACGTAATGGTTATATTAGTTTTTAAAACAATATTTATTTATTTAGTCACTGTTTGACATAAGCTTTTGAAAGTTGTAGAACCCTTTGTGGTTGGACTCCGGCGGCGCCACCGCCACACCTATTTCTGCCTCATAACAGCAGTGTCAAGCGCTGCTGTGTTCTCATTTGAAAAGTGTGGTAAGGGAGACATACTTATCTGAAGCTTGCCTGCTTAGTTCTTAGAGGTAGCGGCGTATCGGTGGCCGACCTCAGGTAGAAACATCAAATCCTGTCTGGGGTTGATTACAGGTGTCCATAGGCGGCAGTAGCCACTTACTATTAGGTAGACTGCATGCATGCTCGTCTGCTACTCCTATATTATAAAAAAACATACCGTAGTTATTATTTACGAAAATACGATACGATGCGATGGTAATTGGGTCAGTCTGCGAATGGGCAATTGTAATAAATCCTACTGCGGTACGCCACTGATAGATTGCTATGCCTAAGTCAGAACGCTTCGTGTTTCTCCTTTACTACACTTTTCAACCCACGGTGGTCGGCCATTTAAATCTTAGATATAAAATTCTCGCGTCACAATGTTAGTTACCGTACTCCTCCGAAACGGCTTTACCGATTTTCACCAAATTTTATATGCATATTCAGTAGGTCTGAGAATCGGCTACTATCTATTTTTCATACCCCTAACTGATAACGGCTGTTCACCCTTAACATTTTTTTATTTATATGGCAACACAACGTTTGCCGGGTCAGCTAGTAACCAATAACATTAGTGCCCTAAGAACTAATTTAGAATGCCTTATGTTTTACGCTTACTACACTCCCGTACTCAGCACCGCTGTATTGGTGTTGTCAAAATTATGTAGCAGTGTCTCCGGAGCCATACTAATAGTACTACCATCTTCAAATAATTGTGAAGAGTATGCAAGTTAAAATGGGGTCAAAAAGTGCTATATTTAAGATCGGACACACCTTATTCATATTTACCTTTTTGAGCAAACAATTATTATTAAATGTTTGCCAGACCAACATTATAATATGACGTAAATCTTTTATAAATGAGCGGACTCGAATTTGGCACTCATTTATATTTATTTACACGCAACATTGTTAGTAATGTACGAATAAATATTATTTACAAATGGAATATTTTCAAGATAAAACGTAGGTTATTCGTATGGTGGTTGGTGGAACACTTCGGCCACGGCCACACCTATTTCTGCCTAATAACAGCAGTGTTAAACGTTGCTGTATTCTGGTATGAATGGTGTGGTAAGGATCGCATACTTTACACAGGTATTCTAGCTTCGTCCTCAGGGGCGGAGGCGCATTAATGGGCCACCTCAGGTAGAAATCTAATCTTATCTGAGGTTCATTACCGATGTCCACGGGTGGCAGTGTCCTCTTACCATCAGATGTAATGTATGCTCGTCTAAAAATCTATTATTTAGCCCTTATTACACCAGTGCTAAAAGCTTTGTTGTCTTCTGGTTTGGAGGATGTGGTACGGGAGCGGCATACTCGTATCTATGAAGCGTTTCAATTTAGTTACTCTGAGGTTACCAACGCAAGTGGCTGATCTCAGAGAAGACTATTCCTTTATGAAGTTGATTATGCGAGTAAACATTCATAGGCGGTATTGCAACTTTCTATCAAGTAGTCTTAATGGTCATTTGCAATTTCTATAGTATATAAAAAATAAACACATAACATATGATTGTGCAATGTTTACCGAAGTAGGTGATTATGGTGACCGGGCGGCCTCGTCGGTCAATCTACTGATTGGATTAACGTCAGTCGTATTGCATCTAATACTGAGTAAGTGGTAGAATCCATTTACTTTTTATAGGGGTTTTATAGGTGTTAATCAATCTTTGTAGTATTGTAAAATTAAATTGCTCTCAAAATTATACTTTGGCGATTTGTTACAAGTATAAGAAGTACTATTTCAATGTCTTAATATTATACAGGCCTCGCTACGATTATGTAATAATATCTGAATTTAATCTTTTAAATTATTCTTATTGGCCCCACCCGCTTGCTATGAGCTGTCGTTGCTCTACTCGCTTCGTTTTGCACTGCTTTTACGTTATAACCTAACCTAACCTACGAGGGTGCGTTTTTAAGTCCGCGGAATGGCAGGGTTGGAGGGGGGATAGCGGGCTCGTTAAGGCGGTACGTGTTAAGTGACTCATAAATAGTATAAATATAAAGTTTTATCACAATTGCATCATTAGTTTTAAAACTATCGACAATTAAACAACTCAATCCGGAAGAAAATTGGAAGTATGGAGAAAATCGAGCATCGCGCCGTTATAAAGTTCCTTACCAAGCAAGGAAAGTCTGTGCAAATCATAATGGAAGAGATGTCATCGGTTTACGGGGACTCTTGCCCTGGAAAAACGATGGTTTACAAGTGGAACAACCTTTTTAAGCAAGGCTGGGATTCACTTGAAGACGACCCACGACCAGGACGGTCTGTTGAGGTGACCATTCCGGAAACGATAGCGGAAGTCGAAAAATTAGTACTGGAAGATGCTCGGCTAAAGAAGAAACAGCTTGCAGAAATGGTTGGAGTATCGGATACAACCATTTTTAAAATTCTGCATGACCATCTTGGCATGACTAAGGTCAGCGCGCGGTGGGTGCCGAGAATGCTCACGCCGCCTCAGAAACAACAGCGCGTTGAATGTTCCCGTGCGTTTTTGAACCTCTGTGGAGAAGATAAGGATATTGTACTGAATCGAATTGTTACTGGAGATGAAACTTGGGTTCACCATTATGAACCTGAGTCTAAACAAGACTCCATGCAGTGGCATAAAAAGGGTACAGCACCTCCTAAAAAGTTTAAGGTGTCACAATCGGCCGGCAAACTCATGGCGACAGTCTTTTGGGATGCAGAAGGAATTTTGTTAATATATTACAAAGATAAAGGTGTCTCTATAACCGGAGAATATTACGCAACAATCTTGGAGCGGTTAAAAGAAGCCATCAAAGAAAAAAGACGAGGAAATTTATCCAGAGGTGTCCTGCTGTTGCACGACAATGCGCCCGTACACAAGAGCCGTATTGCACTGGCTGCCCTGCATAAGGTGGGCTTTGATATTTTAAATCACCCACCCTATAGTCCAGACCTGCCTCCCAGCGATTATTATCTCTTTCCAAAAATGAAAAAGAACTTCGTGGAAAGAAATTTTCTACAGACGAAGAAGTAAAGGACGCAATTTCCTCGTATTTTTCCGACAAGGACAAAACATTTTTTATGAGGGTTTAAATAAGTTAATACAAAGATCTGAAAAATGCATTCGTCTTGCAGGAGAATATGTAGAAAAAGAAAAATAATTTTGACATTTTATTTTCGTTCCTTGTCCCTCATTCCGCGAACTTAAAAACGTACCCTCGTATCTTATACTTATAGAACTCCATCACGTTATTACTGTTCGACCGAACTAACAAATACCATCTTAACTTAGCATTTTTAAGTTTCGCTCGTTAATGAATATGCTGACATAAACTAATATTTGGCATTTTTGATGCTTTACATTCTAATGGAATTGTTTTTTTTTTTACTTTTTACTAATAATTAATTTAAAACAATTTTAAATCAACCAATTTACTTATATTGTTTGAAATTTAACAATATTCCTAGGCAATACTTGTCGAATTTCAAACTTTAATAGGCAAAAATTGGCTGACATTGATAACGCGATATTACTAACGGGCGTATGAAAATAATAAGCTTTAGTTTATTGCCAGCGCTGTAATATTACCGTGCCTGATAAATTATTTTATTTTATAGTTAGTTTTACCGTTCAATAATTTATTTATTTATAATTATTGTTTTTTATTCGCACGACCCGCGTAGCGGAGCGGTCACCATGCCTGTCTGACGCGCAGAGGGTCCCGGGTTCGATCCCCGGCGATCCCAGACAGATTTCTTTAGACAGATAGAGAATGATGAATTTAGATTTCTGTTTCTGGGTCTGGGTGTTTGTGTATTTGTCTCTGTGTGTGTCCATAGCACCCACGGTACAGGGAATCCTAGTGTGGGGCTGTGAGTGGAGAAAGCGGTTTTTTTATTAACTTGCTATGTTAGTGTGTACGGACAAATCTTTTATTTAGATGAGCTGGAATTAATGCTGGATGCTGGCCAGTGGCCATAGCAACGTCTTGTTTAACAACGTCAGTAGAATAATGAAAGTTTTTTACGAAGGTCACTTTTAATTTGGGGAGATATTTTAATTACTCGAAGATCCACCTGATGGTAAGCTGACTGCTTGCCGCCCGTGGACTGTGCCTACACTCCATACGGAATAGGTTATACCTGGTTGAACATATCAGGGAAGTGTAGCCACTTCTGAGCACTAAAATGGTCGTCTCATATGCAAGTCGGGGAGTATGCACTGTTTTAATGCTGATATTGTCTACACATATACTATATTTGTTTCCAGAGAGTTCTCGTTCCTGCCGGAGAAGTCATGCGAAGGTTACGACATCATCTACCATCGGCTGCACTACACGGAACCTTCGAAGTACTTCTTCGAGCCTGGCTGCAAGCTCCTCTTCATGACAGTTGGTAAGCTGCTATTTCTTTAATTCATCGTGAACCCAATACTGTTCAACTATTGAGCACCCGTTTCAGAGTGAGGATTAGGCCACGTTCTACCGATCTGGCCAATTGGGGAATGTCAGATTTTGTTGAATAAACGAGGTACTGGCAACACTCCTTGGGAAATGGAAACTTTCTGACGTCAAGTATGAATTGAATATATTAAACGGTTTGAAATAAAAAAAATATATATTAATATTCTCAAATATAATAGATTTGATATACGTTTTCGTATATATTCTTATTTATAAAATATAAGAGTAGCAGACGAGCATGCAGTCCACGTGTTGGTAAGATGATAAGCATGCGGTCCACGTGGATACTGCCGCCCATGGACATTGCAATCCACCCCAGATAGGATTAGATAGTCCTATCTGAGGTCGGCCACAGATGCGCCACTACCCCGATCTCATCTAAGTATTTTTCCGCACTATGTTTTTTTGAAATATCCGAGCACCTGCAGAGAAAAACCCGCACACCTGAAAGTTGTTAAAAAGTTCTCAAAGGTGTATAAAGACTGCCACTCCTACGACTGAAGACTACTTGTATTCGCGCTTTCAGAGGTAGATACGAGCCACCAATAGTCGAATAAATTTGCCTAAATATATTCTTGGAACTGCAGATTGGTACAATGAGTTTGCCTAATTGTGTTGTCAAATAACTATCATCGTATACTACACTTATCTCTTTGTTGTCATGGAACAATGATAATGTCGTAACCATAGAAAAGAAAAGCAAGTAGAAGTGGTAAGTACGAGCGATGAAACCAGTAAGGTTGATTTTAGCATGACTATGTGGAAATTATTTATAAATTTGATATTTTTAAGATTTTAGGAAAAATAAAATAAAATTGTACTTAGTGATGGTACGCAACACCTCCGTTTTTAATTGTCTTCTTTCTGCTATCATTTTTAAATTTCAAAATAGCATAATATGTCTTAATAATTTATTTTATTGAATTTGACAAACATCTGTCTCGGACCGATGCTCAAACATGACTAGACTCGTTTGAAGGCAAGTGAGAGTAACAACGCCTAGTAGTGGAAGCCGCGCCACGCCTACTTCGCACTTCCACTTGTTTTTTCTGTTCCATGGTCGGAACCGGTTTGATTTGCGTGGGGCATAGACTCAACACGCAGTCTGTTTTTGTATAAATCTTCTCGTGCTGATAATCACTATAAAGGTTTTGTTTAAACATTAAACAATAACATTACATTGAAGCGCATTGAAACCAATTTGAAAGGTTGTGGAACCAGTATAGGCCTAGAGGGTACCACCATATCCATTGCAATGTAAATTCCGGTGCAAGAGTGTGGATACGGATATTTAAATATGAGGTGACTATTTTAGTCTTCAGGAGTGGTAGCACATCGGTGATTGGCTTCAAGTGGAAATGTTACTATATGGAGTTGGTCACATTTGTGATCACTTCACACTTCCACTCGAAAGGTTGAAATAAAGATGCGTTCAATTCGACGGTTGGTTTATTAATACATTACAAAAATGGCCGACACCCGTATTTATAATCTCGGATACAAATTATTAGTTAGTCATTTACAAAACAAATAAAATAAAGTTGGTAATCTAAATTATTATTATTAATTAAATTTAATATTAAATAAATATATTTTAATAAACAGGACCGCTAGCGAAGCCCCGGAAGTGGAACTCATAGTAATCAAATATTACTTGTAATTGGTTACAAAATTATACAATATAAATAAAATATAATAATCACTCTAAATTCTTATTACACAGTGTTAAATACAGACGATTAAATATAAATACGTTAATATAAGATATGCTAGCGAGCTGCCGGAAGTGGAACTTGTAACACATTTGTCTAGCGTCGCAGCTACCACCTACCTTCTTTGCTACTCAAAAAAAACAGACAAAATAAAACCGGAACGTCCGAGATTAGTCTCTGTCACTACATATGAATTGCTAATTTAGCATTTAACCCTTTCACATATTACTGAGTCGTGTTTGACTTCTTGGCTTGGACACATGGCTCCCCGCGCAAAGGAATGGAGGTACCTTACTGTACCACGCTGCTCCAATGAGGACTTATATAAAATTACATGAAATCAATGTCCATATAATAGCCTCACTGGCCTCTGTTTTATGCACATAAATTAATTATCTGTTGAAAATAAACATGTTTATTAAAACGAGGGATTTCATTGTCGACGTGTATGTGACCTTACACACAATGTCTACGGGAAAATACAATTGTAGAGGCTATTGTATGAACGACATTTTAAGACTTTTTTTGGTTCATCGAAGACGAAATTTTAATTTTTCTATTGACTGCTTTAAGTTTTAGTTTCGTAAAAGTTTTGGCCAAGAAAGAGGTTTCGACCAGAAATCGGCCGAAGCTTTCGACTTATCTGAAATATATGTTCGTTGACATGTGTCAGTCTTTAATTTTATGTTATGTACTTTAATGAATCAAAAAATACAAATTAATAGAAATAACTTGTCCAATTGTTCCTTGCACCTCCAAATTTAAGGAAATTGTGTAAATTTTCAACGTCTAAACGGTTCGGTCTCGGCCTAGGACAAAAACCAAAACTTAAGTTTCGGTTTCGTTTTCTCAAATATTTTTATGTTTTATTAATAGAGTAAAAACTGATTACTAATTTGTAAAAGTCGTGTTTTTGTTTTAATAATAATTCCTTACTTTGATATTTTGATATCACGTTAATATCGAGGCTATCCAGCCCTCGATACAACGGACCTAGTGAGAAGACTTAAATGGACTAAACCCTTTGAGCTTGTGACATGCGTAGAATTACTCATTAGTCATAAATTAGGCTAGATCGTAATTAATATAAAGTACCTATTAGTCACTTGGTACTTTATACAACCAAAAAAAAAAAACTTTGATATTTTGTTTGGGATATTCTCAGAAATCGACGACACCCATTGCAATACCTCCGTAGCAAATCCCCGCCAGACACTCATAAACATTTCATAATTTGTAATTTTACTGACGTTATCGTGTAAAACTTGATTTTATATATGTTGCTTGGGTAACTAAAATAGATGTTTTCTCAGCAACCAGACAGTTTCGACAGCCCCAATATCTTCCGACACAGATTAATATAAGATATAGTTGTGAGCGCTCAGGCAATATTGCTAAAAACTTTCAAAATCAAAATAATACCGCGTACATCTACCAATTCGAACTTGGCCACTTACTCTAAGAGGACACCCGATCTAAACCTCACTTATTCTGAGAGGAGACTGTAGTCAGCTGTGGGACAGTAATGGGTTGACGACCACGTATCTTCTAAATATATATAACTCAAAGGTGACTGACTGACGTAGTGATCTATCAACGCACAGCCCAAACCACTGGACGGATCGGGCTGAAATTTAGCATGCAGGTTGATGTTATGACGTAGGCATCCGCTAAGAAAGGATTTTAATTCATTATACCCCCAAGGGGATACAATAGGGGATAAAAGTTTGTATAAATCTTCTTAGTTAATAATATTACTTCGTAACGCGAGCGAAGCCGCGGGCAAAAGCTCGTTCTACATATGGCTAACAGAGGAGTTCATGTCATTTCAAAATAATTTCGAATAACCTTTAAGAATTTAAATGTAAACAGCCATAATTTGTGTTTTTTTTTAACTTTTTTAGTTTTTTATGCTTGAGTTAAAAAGCTCTGTTTAAAAGTCTTTAGTATTAATTATCGTAAAAGTTTTGTATAAAGATTAAAAATAATACTGATTAAGGAAATACTGAGATAATTTAAATAAAAACATCAATAAGGCGATCGTAGTAAGGAATAAATAAATAATTGATACTTATATGCATGTACTTACGTAATAAACGAGTAAGCTTCTTGTCTTCAAGGATGCTTTGTCTTTTTCCGGTTACATTTATAAGGTCTATTTTTCTTTTATGCACCTCTTTAATAAACAAATTGGGTATTAATATACTGGCTGTATTCTGAGGCTTTATCCTCGTTTTAAAATGGAACATGAAATATATAAAACCGAAATTGTAAATAAAAGTCGCGCGCGGTAAAATACTCTTGAGATTTCGTGGATTTAATTTTTTCACCCTTTCCCTAAGTTCCTACTTTAATATGAAAGTAGTCTTATATATACCTGATTACTTCAGCTAATAGTTAGTAAAGGACCCGTCAAAGTGAACTAAGTTGTCAGGTCAGTGTCCGTGTTCTGAGTTAACGATTTTGATGAAATTATTGTGTACGAGCTTTTGCGAGCGGCTTCGCTCGCGTTACGAAGTAATATTTTCATCCCCTATTTTATCCCCTTGAGGGTAGAATTGATCAAAATCCTTTCTTAGCGGATGCCTACGTTATAACATCTACCTGCATGCCAAATTTCAGCCCGATCCGTCCAGTGGTTTGGGCTGTGCGTTGATAGATCACTATGTCAGTCAGTCACCTTTGAGTTATATATATTTAGATTAAAGGTGGTAGAACCCTCCATGACTTAACTTAACCGTGCACCGCCACATCTATTTTTGTCTTATAATAGTGTTAAACGCTATGTTCTGATTTGAAGAATGTGGAAGCATGGTGAGACACTTACGAGGTACCCAAATAGCCGAGGTGCTACAGGCAGGACTTCAATCCCATCCTACTTATACGGCCACTGCCGCTCATGGAGATGTCCATGTCCACTTCCCACTTCCCTTCAGCATCAGGTGGACTGGTGCTGGCGCTCTATTTACTTCTTTAATATTTATGTTGTGCCTACTCGTATTATGCTTCTCTTTTATTTTGTTTTCGTTTATTATTGTTACCAAATATGAATATTGCAGTAAAGTGCAATAATTTTTAACCATTAAATGGAAAGCGTCATTATCACCGGTTATTGTTTGTTAAAGCGGAAAGGCCTTGGTTGAGCCGAGAGGCCTTTGGCCCTGTGCCATACGTGTAACGTAGAGATACAAGTTTATATATTATGCATGTATACGCCCTTAGCTACCTTGGTATCATTTAAAACTTAATATTTTGTTTAATTAATTAGCTTCCGTATGACCATCATCATCATCATCATCATCAACCCATTAACGTCCCACTGCTGGGCACGGGTCTCCTCTCATTTCGGTCGATATAATTTCTAATACGCACATAACTTTGAAAAATCAGAGGTGCGTGCCTGGGATTTGAACCTCGGGCCCCTCGATCGAGTGGCCGAGTTTCTTAACCACTAGGCTATCAATCACATTTCCGTATGATTGGTGGTAGAAAACTCTTGAGGTTCTGAAAGCACTACCGTCACAGCTATTTCTGCCTGATAACAGCAGTGTTATGCAACGCTGCAGTTTCCCGCTTTGAAGGGTGTGATAGGAGAGACAACCTTTTCTTAGGAGAGACATACTTTGTCCTCAGGGATAGAAACGCATCTGTGATCAAACTCAGATAGGAATCAAATCTTATCTGAGATTGATTACAGTGTCGCAGCCTCCTACTTATTATTAGCAATGTTTGGATGTTATTTCGCAAATGCTAGGACCAATTGGCATGATGCAAAATTGCAAACGCCACTGCATGCAGCCAGTTTCATAGTGGTCCCACTTTGTGGCAATCGAAAGGTTTCAACAAACTTCCTAGAAAATAAGAATTATGTGCTTAACAAACATTTTGTTTAAAATAAGCTTCGCTTTGTGATACCGAAGTCTGTTGACGTTTTTGTTAAAAAGTTTTTACTGTTACGACCAAAAATAGAAAATTATCCTTATCGTAACATGAAGTCAGACTAAAAAACTTCCACTGTACTTAAATATGAACAAATATGCCTATAGTTTCTTGTCCTAACAACGTTTGACGATGATTTATGAACTTCCGGGTGCAGGAAAAAAGCCATGATTAAAAACTTTGGCCATTTCGATTTAAGGAATGTTTTTGATGGATTAATTGTTGAATGAAATAACATGGTGGTAGGGTTGTGGGGGAATTGTTGGCTAGAATGAGAATAGTTACGCCATTCTGAAGGGGGTCAAACCGTCTGTGGTTCGACTCCGGCGGCCCCACCACCACACCTATTTCTACCTAATAACAGCAGTATTAAGCGCTGCTGTGTTCTGGGTTGAAGAGTGAAGTAAGGAAGACATACTTATCCGCACACCTATTTCTGCCTGATAACAGCAGTGTTAA
Organism: Epargyreus clarus clarus; assembly: GCA_014595695.2. Classification (NCBI taxonomy): domain Eukaryota; kingdom Metazoa; phylum Arthropoda; class Insecta; order Lepidoptera; family Hesperiidae; genus Epargyreus; species Epargyreus clarus. The sequence continues at coordinate 587,137 of JACTTY020000024.1, forward strand.
GCGCTGCTGCATTCTGGGTTGAAGGGTGTGGTAAAGAAGACATATTTATCCGAGGCGTTCCAGCTCAGTTCTCAGGGGAAACGGCGCATCTGTGGCCGACTTCAGGTATCCTTGGGCGGCAGTAGCCACTTAACATTAGGTGGAGTGCATGCTCATCTGCTCCTCCTATATTATATAAAAATAATCCACAGCCCTCACCTGATGCAGATGGGTAGAGACATACCTACCACTAAAATATTTGATGTAAAAATATCTGATAAGCTTAGAGCCCTACGTCAGGTGGACCATAGAAGTGTTACTGCCCCCGAGGACTAAGTTGAGCGCCTCTTGTTTGAAGGGTGTGGTAAGGGAAATACAATTTACGTGGCGTTCAAGCTTAGCCCTAAGGATCTACAAATATTATGTGTCTATATGGAGCTGGTTAAACATGTCCATGGGCGGCAGTGGCCACTTAACATCAGATGGATTTCATACTCGTTTGCAAATTCAATCTTATGAGCAACAATAAGTAAAAGATACTTATTGTTGCTCATAAGATTGAATTTGCATAAAATGCAAGAATACTGCTTTGTCAATTTTGTTATTTCATTAATTTAGTAAAACATATTTTTTATGCTAGAACGTCATTCATATATATGTCCTGTTATTGCCAATTTACATTATCTACATAAAGATATAATTTAAAGATAATATCTGCTACAAAAACTGCATAAAAGATTATAATAATATACCATGATCGTAATTGCTAGTGATCTATTTATATATTTACATCCTATTTGTTTGAATTTTAATAAAGGTCATCTATTCAACACTCTGAAATTGTACGTATTCGACTAATTATCATTAATCTTAACATTCTTAACCAATTTCCGACTACCAATGTTCGATAGACAACATTTGCTAAATTGCGTTAATACCGTTGAGGTGGAATGCCCCGTGTGGGGGGACATACCTCTTTTTTGACGAGGGGGAAACCTACAAAAGGTACCCGACGCCATGGGAGTGACGCCGGGTTATGTGGGACTTTTACAGCACTAAAACTCCCCCAGTGGCCGCACCCTATTTTTTTTAAATAACTTTTGTAATAAATAAAAAAAAGTAATTTTGAGTAATAGAAATAGTTACCAGGACCTGTAACTTTTTTTTTTGCCAATTGGAAAATATGACATCTGTCAAGTGTCTTCCACCAGCGTTTATTCAAATTTGCCCCCCTTTTTATCATATTTTCCACGACTTTCCTTAAGAATATTGTTCTTAAGAGCTGCGATTGACCCGTGACTTCAAGTAGTGGTCGTAGTAAAGATTTTTATTACTCAAACTCACTTTTTTTATTCAGTACAAAAGTTATTCAAAAACAAAATAGGGTGATTAATTTTGCGCCACCCTGTATATGAGAATTCTTGTTAAAAGTGTCTGTTCCAATGTAAACATCGAACCAACAAGTTTACCTTGACCGAGCTATAATTATTACTTGCCTATTTGTAGATCATAATAAACTGCCTTAATTAGTATTGTGGTTGCGTTAAGGCCTCTGGAATAAAACCATGCGAGATGAGACAAATGATTCATTGATTTATTATTTAGGGTTGCCACTTTTTGGTAAAATTATATATCTCTCAAAATTATTATTTTTGGGAAATAAAAAAAAATGTTGCATATTTCTTCCTCGACTCGCTGTAAATACTGACACTTATTTTCCTGACGATCTTTTCGACAACTTAAATTACATAAGAAAGGTAGGTACCATCGTACAATTGACTTTGCCTAAAGTCATTTTATTTCTGTAACGGGTACTTACGATATGCGTTTTTAAATTTCTTTATTGCCGATATTTCGATCCAGTTGCATGATCCATTGAAACTGGGGTGGCGGGGAGAAACCGTTGACAAGTACTGGTGGTAGATTAATCTATCTACCCTACGTCTAGTTCGCTTTTCTTTTCTAGTTTCCATATCACGGCACACAACACTAGGGATGATCGATATTAAAGAAAACATCGATGTTGACCTCGATGTCATAATTGAAAGCCCAACATCGATGTTCGATATTTATCTAAAACCGAACATCGATGTTGGATAACATCGATGATTTTGATGATGATGCATTAATAATTGACAAAGAAATAAAATACAGTGAAATCGTTCGAAATCTATTAAGATACTACAAAATATTACATATTCCAGTATTTTTTACCAACTGAATGAAGGAAAAGTAATTTTGATAAAGTAGAACCTTTTAATCTATTTCTTTGTTGATAAAGTACAGCCAACTTTTGAAAACAAATTATCAAATGCGTAAATTAACTTTTGAAAACAAATGATCAAATGAGTAAAACAACCGATGCACGCACAACACAATTTTTTATCAAAACGTATTGATATTGAGTCAACATCGATGTTTTTGCTTGCGACATCGATGATCATCGAACATCGATGTTCATCGAGCATTCCTACACAACACTAACAGTATCCTTACGCACAGTACGCCTTCGCACTTTGCCTAAAGTACCTATAGTTTAATACTATATTTACAGTACGGGTCACTGGGTGCCAACTCTAAATTTATTTTACCTTTAGGTTAGGTCACTTTGAAACTATAAATAGATTTGACCCTTCTTAAAATAAAGCGGTGTTGTTTAAATAAGTCATCGTGACTAAGCTCTATGCTTATTTGCACTGAAGCAAAGATAAAAACGTTCTTTTGTTTCTCTGTTGCTTATCTATCGTCAGTTTATTTTGAGAACAAGTCAATTATGTTAACAATAAAAAAAATTAGTATCAAACGAGCATGCTGTTAATCTCATGGTAAATGGTCACTATCGTCCACATAATAATAATAATAACAACATTTATTTAAGACAATTGCAGCACACAGTACATTTTTTTATCTAAAAATACAAAGATGAAAAATAAAAATAAAACATGGAAATAAAGACACAAACTAATCAAGTAAGTAATAAACACGTTAACAAAACATTTCATTAATATGGCTATAATTTCCTAGTGTGATTAAAGTACTATGCGCTGCAACAATTGCAAAAAGGGAACAAAAGTTTCAGTTTGCCCCATGACCCGGAGCTCGGACGGCTGCCGCCTCCTTGAAACAGTATTTTTTACGAATCAATCCCAGTTAAGAATAGTCCTGTCTGATGCCGGCCACTAGTGCCTTACTAGTCCTGAGGATTAAGTTGGAACGCCTCGAATAAGTCTGCCTTACCACACTCTTCAAGTGGAACACAACACTGCTATAAGGGAAACATAGATATAGCGGTGGGGCATCTGAGGTCTAACCACAAAGAATTCTATCGTTTTTAAAGAAGTGCATAGGCAGTAAAAAGGCCTTACTAAACGCTATCCGTTTAAAACTGGGGTACAAGCATCCCTCGTGCTACATATCAAGTTAGTTACGTCAAGGGGGTTAATGTGGAATTTTATGCACGCTCACGGCTCGATTGTGATATTGTTTTATTTTATACAAACGACGTAACAAATGGCATGCAGTTCAGAAACGAATCTATACGAAACGGAAACGGAACCAATCGTACTGAAATACTACAAAAAAGTAATATAATGACGCACACTTTGTCTTTGTCATCGTTAAGGGCGGGTGGGGTGTATCTTTAACGTTAACAATAGAAAGAAAGAAAGATAATATAGCTTAACCGGCTGGAAAATGTACGGTTAAAAAATTCGTGCGTTACACAATTTTAGTTAACATGACGTCATCACGTCGTCCGAAATAGCCCGGTTAAAACATTCGCTAAAAATTAAAGTCTGTTAAAAAGTTATTGTTTTTGTCAATTTCCGTGTCTGCCTACCTTGTAGAAATTAAAAGTTCGATCGTTGTTGAAAAAAATTAATAGGTTGATTATTAATAACTGATGTCAAATTAATACCGGATCGAAACGACCTCTGGGTACTGAGAAGATCCGGCAACATATCGGCAATCTTGTTCTTTTTTTCATCATATATCAATATGTCTTTTTATAAATGTTGTATTAATGTATAATACATGGTATAAGAAGTATATGCCGTAGGTACCAACGAAATAAGCTTGTTTGACCAAATACGTCATATTATGTTAATATTTGGCTAATATTTGGCTTGGAAGTTCATCAACAACCCATTACTGTCCCACTGCTGGGCACGAGTCTCCTCTCATAATGAGAAGGATTAGGACATAGTCCACCGCGCTGGCCAAGTGCGTATTGGTAGACTTCACATACTTTTGAGTTTTTTTTTTTTTTTTTTATAAATCTCTTAAGGTATGCAGGTTTCCTCACGATGTTTTCCTTCACCGTTTAGCAAGTGATAATTAATTTCTAATACGCAGATAACTTTGAAAAATCAGAGGTGCGTGCCTGGGATTTGAACCTCGGACCCCTCGATCGAGAGGCCGAGTTTCTTAACCACTAGGCTATCACTGCTATGGAACGTTACACAATGGAAGTTACACCATCAAAAATATAATAATTGTTATTATTTAGACTAGAAAGTAATTGCAAAAAATCTATAAAATCACAATCACGACTTTAAAATCATAACTTATACGAGTGCAACGACACGAGTCCACCTGATGGTAAGTGGCTACTCCCGCCCATTGACATCTGTAATCAACCCCAGATAGGATTAGATATTCCTACCTGAGGTCTGCAACAGATGCGCCGCTAATGCTGAGAACTAAGCTGGAACGCGTCGGAAAGTTTTGTCTTTTTTTTTATAATATAGGAGTAGCAGACGAGCAAGCAGTCCACCTGATGGTAAGTGGCTACTGCCGCCCATGGACATCTGTAATCAATCCCAGATAGGATTAGATATTCCTACCTGAGGTCGGCCACAGATGCGCCACTATCCTTGAGGACTAAGCTGGAACTCCTGGGAAAAGTCTGTCTACCTTACCACACCCTTCAAACCGGAACACAGCAGCGCCTAACACTGCTGTTATTAGGTAGAAATAGGTGTGGCGGTGGTGCCGCCGGAGTCGAACCACACAGGGTTCTACCATCTATAAGGGGTCTCCGTTACCACACCCTTCAAACCAGAACACAGCAGCGCATAACACCACTATTAATACGCAGAAATGGGATACATTCATACATACGGACTATCGAAGAACATTACCTTCCGCAGACAGGTAAAATAAGTTATTTTAACTTATTAGTAGGTATAAACGGTTCCCTCAAGTTCGAGTACCAATTCCACCGGTTAGCCTTCCGAACCGGATCGCTACTGGCAATGATGGATCGGTTAGGGTGTTCCAATCGTTATAATAAAGTTATTATAATATTTATCATTATATACTTAAACCATAGATTAGTAAAGATACTTCGCCGCCTTGAAATTGAATGAAGCCACAAACGGCTTGTTATAGTAAGTGCTTTTTTTTTATTTCTTGACAAATAAAAATATTTTTAGAGAAAATTTATGAATGAATAACTAATACTGCGTAATTTACATAATAAATAAATAATTATTTCAAATATTTTAGGGACATTTTAGCACGGAGACGTGGCAAAAGTTTTTTACGCAACATTTCAATTCTCAAAACTGGGTACATTTTCTTGTTAGGACTGAGTAATCTTTACTAATCTATGACTTAAACCAAATATTTTTTTCATAGAGCAAGCTAGAGGTTAAGATTGGCGAACCCCATAAAAACAGTACGTATTTTTTTTTATGAGAAACCAGTTTCAAAATGTGAAAAAATCAAACTGGACTCGGTTATATAGGACATCAGTAAGGCATATTATTAAATATCCTTGCAAATTCCACTAGTATCTCCATAGATTAACATGTTCAAATATAAAAAAAATGTCTGTAACCTTTTCTTAATATTACTAGGTTCTGCCTATGACTGCTCGCGTGGATTGAAGTCATAAGATATTCCTCATATTCCTCAAGAAATAACGCGCCAGATACGAACCCGAGACAAACATGACAGGCTGACACGCCGCCACACCAAATAGGGCGGGCGTTTTCGAAATCGGACGCGCAATTATGTTTGAAATAGATACCATACCGAAATCGGTTGTCATTTGCAAATGACATTTATTTTACCGCCTATATTACCTTGACCCACTTGGGAGCGAAACTTCTCATAAATATATAGCAATGGTTATAGTTTACCATAATGCCCGTTATCAATAATCCATCTATGATCTATCTAAGTTTTAGCTATCCAAGATCATAATATTACAATGCCAAGTCGATCTTTGGTAACCAAAACGTTGGATAGATTGATTATTAATAACGGGCATATCATAATATATAACGTTACTTTGTCGTTAGTTTCGTATGTATAACGCCATCTAACGCCATTTCTTAAAATCTGTAATTCGATATTAGATAAAAAAGCATTGATAAAAGTAATATAATAGGTAATTGAAATAGACGGGCAGAATAACTGATTTATCAAAGAAAATAAGGTACCTTTGTCATGTATTTTTATTGCGGTAACGTATATGTATCAGAATATATATTAACATAGATTAGTAAAGATACTTCGCCGCCTTGAAATTGAATGAAGCCACAAACGGCTTATTTTAGTAAGTTATTTTTTTGAAATTTTGACAAATAAAAACATGTTTAGAGAAAATTTACGAATAAATAAGTAATACTGCGTAATTAACGTAATAAATAAATAATTATTTCAAATATTTTAGGGACATTTTAGCACGGAGTCGTGGCAAAACCTTTTTACGCAACTATTTCATTTCTCAAAACTGGGTACTTGTATATTAATGAAAAAATATTAATGTAAGCTTTAGACGACGAAATAAATAATACAAAATTAATAAACAACGAAACGTGGAGTGAAGGTCGGTCAACCAGACACCTTATAATTACTATACGAAAACCATAAAATTATAATATCGATGAAAAATACCCACAATAAATCCTTCATCCATTTTTTTCAACGACGACGATTAGAATAGAATGTGTGTTGGATTCGAATTTCGAAAAGATTTATCATTAAATGTTGCAAGCTTACAAGTTACAAAATCTACCATAGTGGTAGAATTTTATTTATTAACAAAAAATAAACGCTTTCTACACTCACAGCTAGGATTTCCTGTATCGTGGGTGTATTCGTTTTTGTGTGTGTCCAACATACAAAGACGAATACACAAACACCCAGACCCACAACAGATATCTAAATTTATCATTCAGATATCGGACTGGTCGGGGTTCGAATCCAGAACCCTTTGCGCGTCACACCGGTATGGTGACCGCTCCGCCACGCGGGTCGTCAAAAATAAATTGAAAAAAATTAAAAATGGTTATTTTGCATTATTTCAGATGCATGTCTGAGTAAGAGGGGTCCTCAGCCCGGCTACATTTTCCTGTTTGATATGCGTGGAGTAAAGCTGGGACATCTCACGAGGGTCAGTTTATCGTAAGTATGTCAATATTGTATAACATTGGTAAAGAAATTTATTTTACGATGTAGTAAAAATACATATCTAAGTGAACTGATTTAAATAAGTTAAATTAAATGATTTTACGTACTAGTTACTCTTTTCCACATTTTTTTTCCTTTATTGATAACATGACAATATACGTACTGATTAGAATTTATTATTTATATACTTTATATTAATTTTATGTTTCGTCATATGTTCTGTTTCCTTCTTAATAATTATATTTGTACAATTAATAAAAACACAAAGTTAAAATTACCTGAGTAAACGCAATAAGAAATGTTATCTTCATTTAATAATCTACTTGTGGAAGCTTTGATTAATTTAATCGTTTTTGTAGATAGTAATTTGATGCAAGCCAATTTAAACCGCCAAAGCAGTTGTTAACAGTTTTATTGCCAATAAAAATAACACTAAATTAAATTCTTAGTACAGCTCAACGTTAATCTATCTGATTTTTGTCTAACAAAGATCAAAATCAGTCAAAACAAGTGAAAATGTATGAACTGTCAAATGTCAATTTTTGGTAGACAAACATTGGATAGATTGATTATTAATAACGGACGTAAATGTAGGTTTCGAACGTTCGATTGCTATAACTTACTATTATTAACATATACTTTTTTATTAAAATAAAAATACAAGTATTTTTTTTTCATTTTCGTTCGATGTACAAAAGTATATGTGAAGTATATATGTATTTATATGTTTTAGCTTTCAAAAGGAAAAGCAAAGGTAACTAACGCGCTTAAATAAATACCTACATAATTTCGAATGATATTTCTCCATAAAGTATGGACATTTAATAGAAAATAAAATGGAATAATTATGTAGATAGACTTATAACTATTGCCAACATAATAAAAGTAAGATATAAGGCACGCATATTATGTAAATTTGCGTATGTCAAATGAAATAAAAGATACATCTTTTATTTCATTTATAACTTTTGTGTCATTTGTTTAAATCTTAGCAAAATAAATTTTATCATAGCTTGGTTGAACTGGCGCGAAGTTTCATTCAAGATATTGCTAACCATTTGTATTGCATATATGATCTTTGGCGTATTTAATTTCATTAAATATAGATATAGATTACCTTACTAAAGGTGGTATATTTACGTAAAACGCGTCTTATATATTTCATAATTCATATTCATCTATATGTCATAGAAATGCGAAATCATAGGCTGTTACAGATAATATAAAGTACTCACACAGTTTAATTGGTTTAAATAAACCGGTTTGAAAAACGTTTCGCGTAAACTTTGATTCGTTTCAACCGGTTTGGATTTTTTGCGGTTTAGGTCATCGCTAGTTTTCTACTTATGCCTAATAAATAAAAAATACTATTATTTTTAGTGTAGTTTGGACTTATTTATTGTAACATTTAAATGATCTGGGCTCCTCTTATAATTAATTACTTGGTTATGTCTAGGCAAGGATTCACCGCAAGCTCAATTATTCATTTCATAACATGAAACTATATACTATAATCTTTAAAAAATATCCGGTATCAATAAACATGTTTGATAATTTCATACTTATGTGGTTGTGAAATAAACTATTGTAAATATTGTCGTTAGGAAAATATGCATCAAAATCATTTTAATTATGTCAAATTAGTAAATTATTACATATCACGTAGATATTAGTCTAAAACGTGATATTCATTAGGTATTTCACACGTCCTGCGTGCTAATTCTCATATATTTTTTTCTACTTCACACACCTCATTAAATTCTTCATTAACATAATGTAATACAATAGTAACTGTCACAACGTAGGTTTTTGTTATTTTATTTTGTTTTTTTGAGAATATTAATAATTGTACCACTCGTATTTGTCATTTTAATAGTTAAAACGCAAGAAAATGGTTTTACTGTGGCAAAATGATTTAAGGACTTTTCTGTTTATTCTCTGTACAATACTTATTTATCTCTATTGAACATTACTTTACTTTGCATACTTATCCTAGACGTCCCAACTTCCTCAACGCACGGGTAGCAGCGTACCTTCGAGTATTTCTTGGCTGCGTCAAGAAGGACTCTTACCTAAGCTTGGTTATAGATGACCATGACTGGCAGTGTCCACTTTACATCTGGTGGACTGTATGCTCGTTTGCTATTTCTATACAATAAAATATGATACTGTAGAGATCATTATAGAAAGTTAGTTACACTATAAGCTTAATTATGCTCCAAAAATGTTCTTATTTTAATAATTATTCATAAAAGCGCACTAGAACAACGAACGAACGAGCGTAATAAATTGTTTATATCGGATAATTAATTTATTCCTTACATATTTACATCATTTACATACGAATGTCAACAAACAAATCAACATACAAATAATGGGAACATTAATATCATATTATAATCGTTTTACATATTGTAATGTTCATGTACGAGTACATTACGTTCAAATGGAATTGTCTATACACGGTGACCGTCAGAATGGCCGGTCACTACCCATATTTTACATCGAAATAATTACTAAGAGTTGCTACCTAGTTGCTACTAGTTGCTATTAGTTGCTACTAATTGCTACCTTCGATTAAAAAAAGATAAACTACTTTTTAAGGTGACCGGCCATTCTGACATCAGGATGGCCGGTCACCTATCTAGTGAGAAGAAACTGCGCAAATAAATAGAGTTTTTTTGTAATCAATAGTTGCTACCAAATTGCTACCTTCATATGCCTCGTATTGGACTTCATAGCTTTTAAGGATAAAAAAATATTACGGATTTAATATAAGAGTGACCAGCCATTCTGACGGTCACTATACACGAGTAGGTAATGCTACGATATGTGGCTGCACGGCCTGTATATCGAGAAAATTTGAAGGTTTTAGAATACTTTGTGAATAGACTTCAAAGGCTATCTATGTGAAATTTGTCAAAGCAGATTACAACAGTGTCAAGCGCTACTGTGTTCTGGTTTGAAAGTTCGTAACAGTTTGTTTGTAGGCGTACTTAGTCCTACCAACTATTTCATTCTGACTGGAGTTGATTAAATATGATCAAGACGGTAGTGCATCATTTGCCACTTTAATATTGTTCAAAGAAATATAGATATGTTATTCCCAATCTATTCTCGTTTCCAGAACCCTCCGCAAGTTCTTCCAGTATGTGCAAGAAGCGATGCCGGTGAGAATGAAGTCGATCCACGTTCTCAACACCGAGCCGGTGTTGGACAAGCTGCTGCTCCTCATCAGACCGTTCATGGATAAGAAGTTCTTCGATATGGTGAGTATTTGAATCAGAAAGAGTATATGATAAGGCGTTTTATTTATCTAAATTCTCATAAGTAGTAAAGTATCTAGATCTAAGACTGTATTGGATAGGTATTATCTTATGATAAACGATGATGATGACGTGTTGGTATTGTCAGACGATATGTTTGTTAGCTTTTTTCTTTGGTTTCATGATATACTTTAAAGTAAGACGGGAATGCGAACAAAACACCTTTAAGGTACGTATGATTATGTGTTCGTCGTGCTAAATCGAATCGCAGAAATGTCAACCTTTACGCTTCAAGTAATTTTAATATCCTGATAATGATGTCCTTCTCTTAATAATTTGTAGTTTAAATAGTTTCTTCCCTATAATTTATTTGTGTAATCTATTTGTATAATAAATATAATATCTTCTATTCACAGACTGTGCTACTCTTATGGACTGCGGTGGACCCAGTAATTTATTTGTACTTTATTTAAATTAATATATTATACTATTTATATTTTTATATTTACAGATAAAATTCCATCACAAGAACGAAGACCTCGAAAAGTTTTACGAAACAGTGATACCGCGATCGGCGCTGCCCCCGGACTACGGCGGCACCCTCCCCGACACCCAGACACTGCACAAAAAGTGCATGCAACAACTGAAGCAAATGGAGCCCTACTTCAGGGCTGAGGAGCAGCAAAGGTTGGCCGCTTTGGACAAGAAAGAAAAAGTCGAAAAAGCTTTCAAAAACTTGGAAATAGATTAATTTTTTGAGTAAGATTTGATCGCGTTATTTGTGTTAGCAATAATAATAAAGAAGCAATTGAGGATGTCAATGTCAACCAGATTAAATGGTCAATTTTAAATTATTGTATGCGTGTCAGAGTTTTATCGCCCGATTTTTATTTGTGACAACATCTTACAAATACTTTTACAAATACAAAGTAGTTCTTCGTTGCAATAAACATTTTATGTTAATAGTGCATAAATATTAAAAAGGTAACGTTTCTAGAACGAATGCGACCTCAGTTAAAGGTGATTATGTATTCCAATTTTGAATGCAAGACATACATATGACATTTGAAGTGTTGCCACACTGAATCGGATTAGTTAATTAGTAGAATTATTTACATTCCTGTTTACTCACATTTTAAAATTGCTTTGTCTATGTTTAAAAATGTATGTATTTGTTATGGACGATAGTGAAGAAATTGTAATTTAAACAACAAGTAAAATTACAAATATGTGTGCAAACTCTTAAAATGTCATCCTTGTCAATTTACATTTAAAATAATTATAGAAAAATACTTAATTTAGTACAAACAAAAATAGATAGAACATAAAGATTGAATTCCTAGTTCAAATTTTTGTACAAGGGATCAAACATATACATCGAATGTCAATTAATGATTTACTATTTTAACCGTTAATAAAAGACTAATGTAGTACTTACAGAAACATGAAAGAGTCTATTTCATTCAGTACTGAAATTAGATGAAGTTTTACTTAAATGAAATATCTATCATACAGTTTTCTGAATTCTAAGTAGCTATTGAAGGATTTGAATCCATCCATCTAATCTTAAATCCATTACTCGATGTAGGCCTCGTTTTGCCCTGCTTGATAACTGTGAGTGTTGGTGACCGCAGTCGATAAGTCGCAGTCTGGAGGATGTTACTGCCCTTTCCCTGGACTTATCCCCTTGTAATCTCATGTGATATCCAGGGGAAGACAGATTGTTACTATGGTTGTTGGTCAGATGCAAGTTATTAATAGTTAGAACTAAGCCGAAATGCTTAACTCTTGTATCATTACTCTCTTGTACTATGCTCTCTTTAGCAAACACTAGCTTTGCAGTTTATCATAACTTTTGGTGACATTATCTCTTACTGAAGCTCAATCATTTCTTCTTGCATAATCAATTTAAATTTTTTGATAATTTTTCCTTGATCACATGAGAAATCCGGTGTTATATTATTTTTGATTGAGTATACTTTTCAACGATAATCGATAAAAGGAAATGATTTTTTAGAACTTATGATATACAAAGGAATTAATACACTCCGACAGTGCAAAGGATGTGATATATTGTATAAATGTAACCAATATAGTATTAAAACACCTAAAAAGTAGGATTTCATTATATGCACAATTTGAAAAGGAAAAAAATGAAAAAATATTTTGGTAACAACATTACGTAGTAGTTCTAGCAGATAGCTGATAGAAGTGTATTGTTACGGCGTGTGTTCATTGAAATATTGAATGGTAATCGTAAAATATGTTATAATTATCTTAAAACACTTGTAGTCCCGCTGATGGGCACGGGTTTACTCCCATAATATACGCGTTTAGTGGGTTATCTTTGTAGTTTGTGGAGATAACTCCACGGCACGTACGATTTCCCTCGATGTTTTCATTGTTCGTTAAATTATTGAAGTGAACATCATTATGTTGTAATAAGAACATGACATCGAGAAGTCAGATTTTTCAGGAATTGACATGACATTATTGCTAATATATTTAAAGATGTTTGTATCTTTGTGTTAATGTCCATTACTCTGATTTGATGATGATTAGTGCATTTACGATTTTAAGGGTTTTAGCAGACGTGCTACCTTTGCATCGTCGATAGACGATAATCCATCCAATTTTTTGCCCACCTCTGATCGAAATTTGACCGTTTCTAGTATATAGAAATTGTTAAAAGACGATCTTTGGTGTGCACAATATTGAATAGATTAATTAAGTATTTATTAGTAAGAGTGGTAGCTATTTTTTGGAAGTTAGATGAAGCAATCAGACGCTAAATCTGCACCGTTTAAGATCGAGTCGCAACTTCTTTTGTAGCAATTTAACTCGTAGAGGTAACGCAGCGTCGAAGACATCTCCAAAACGCGAATCGTCGATACTACAAGTAGCCAGTCTGCTAGGGCCGTAAAGCATTTTACTTAGTAGTGATACCTGTATATAATTTGTGTTCTGTACTTAATTTTTTGAAGTTTCTATATCTTAATTTAAAATTATAATTAAAAATACTACATTGATTTCGTGTACCCTAATTTTTACAACAAAAACTGATAACTTACATAAAAAAGATTTATCAGTACTTATCATAGCTTATAATTGGTTTTATGTCTTCATAAGTTTTATAAATATTATTTTGTATATACGCCTTTGTTATTATGTATTAAGTGAAGTTTTCTCATTAATTATTATCATTCTTTTACTTTCATCAACTTTAGAATTGCAATGGCTTAAGTTCAAATACAATGCAATTAAGCAAATTATGCAAAGATACATATGAATCTGGCGTGTTACTTACATATTCCTATCAATCCAGAATTTAAAGTAGTTTAATTTTTTTTACGGTACCATCTATTTTACGGTAATAACCGGGAACGTATGTTGATTTACATAGTTTAGTATTTTTTAAAGGTTTCTGTATAAAAGGCAGTTTATCTGTTACTGTGCTTTTCACTTAGTCTGTATAAAAGGCTAAGGCTAAAACTATCTATGTTTTTGACTTACGTCATTGCAATTCTAAACATATTAACTGCATAATAATGACAATTACAGCATAATATCATTATTTTTTGTACATTTGGTGTTTGTATTTACTTTAGCTAGGCTTAAGACGGTGATGGCACCTGTCAATATATTAGAAAACCTACTTAAGGCTTAGTACTTCATGTTAGGCGTTTCAATGTTATCCTATCGAGTTTTGTGATATGTTTTATTGTACGTAGTGAGTTTTGGTTCTGGGAACCTTATGTGATTTAGTTAGCAATAAAAAGATTATTTGTTGTAACTTTTGTTTTTATTTGTAGCCTCCGTTGCTATAAAACTGCTTATCTAGTAATGCGATACAATATATAAAAAAAAATTGGTATAAACATCTTTTATATAATTAGAAATAACATACACAACCTTAGAAAATACGATAAGCAGTATATATTGACTAAATACATATGTTTCTAATTATTTGTCATACAGAAGAAATTTAAAAAAATGTTATTCTTAGGAAATGTGATTTTTTAGAGAAAAATAATATAGTTATTTATGTTGAAATTTTTAAAAGTAACACTATTTTCATTACTGATGTACTTAGAGTATCTAAAATATTTTTGTTATAATCCGGTAACATTAAATTATAATATTATTTGGAAATAAATGGTTTAGGTTCTAGAACAAACATGAAATTGTTATAAAATTATCCAGTCACCCACGGCTCTCCGTCTCTAGTATATTTTATAAAAAAAATAGGATTAATAAGATATTGGTAGATTTTCAAATTTATACAATGGCAACCTCAAACGTAATTGTCAATCTCAACTCAAGTGTCAAAAATAACCGTCTCGTAGCACCTGCCGGTATAAAATTATTATCGAGTTTTGTTTACAGAAACTTTTATTTATGAATGAAAAGTGTTATAATAAGTAACCTACTTATTTTAAAATATATAGGATACGTTGTGTTTAGTGATTTACGCTATATTTCGTTCGTGTTACGAATTATTTACGCCATTTAAATGAGTAAGTATGTATGTCTTATTTTACTACATACAATGTGTCGCATTTTCTTATTATTGAATGACATGTAACTGTTTTTTGTTTTAATTTATATTTACGGGCATTTACGTGAAACTTAACAAGCATTTTAAAGAGCTGAATAACTTTTTAATATATGAAAACTAAATCGTAAAGAAGTTATGATTGTGAAATCAGTTCAAGTTTACTACAATAGTAAGCTTTATTTTTACCGTGCGTTTTTAAGAACAAAGTTAAAAATGCCTTAAAATCTATGAGAAATATCAAATTATCATATATATAAAATTCTCATGACACAATGTTACTTACCGTACTCCTCCGAAACGGCTTTACCGATTTTCACCAAATTTTATATGCATATTCAGTAGGTCTGAGAATCTGCTGCTATCTATTTTTCATACCCGTAAGAGATAAGGGTTGTTCACCATTAACATTTTTTTATTTATATGGCAATGCAACTTTTGCCGGGTCAGCTACTTAAAAATGAAAATTAATAAAACGTAAGAAAGATCTTCTCGCCATTAATAATTTCAAAGATGAACGCTTTCCTTATATTCAATCCCATATCAAACGAAAATCTGCTTAATTAACTTATAATATTCATGACATCATGATAGATCCTTTATAGGATTACCATCAGCTTAAAATTTAAAATATGTTCCCTTCTTTCCAGTATACCATGGACCCGGTTGACAACAATCAATTTGAAGTAAAACCCACAAGCAAAAGGAAGATAGCAACACTCGGCCCAAACGTCTATTTGAACCCAGCTCTAGACCTACTAGCTAACGAGGACCCCATGTGCAACACGGCAATGGAAATAACACCAAATAAACGCAGAAAACGAACCACGAGCTGTAACATTACCACATTTGAGAATACAGCCCTTGATTTGGGTATCAGTAAGGCAGCTGTCAATGAGTTTCTTGCCCGAGAACTCGAAAATGTTAAGAAGAATGTCCGCAACTATGAAACACCTATAAAACTGCCTAAAACTAATTTAGTAGCATGTGATATTCATGAACCTGTATACACAAATTTATCAACTAACTTATCCAATTCATCTTTACCTATAACGGCTACGGAAACTGTTTTGCCTGATTGCTCTATGCCAACAGAATGTGCCTTAAATGAAAATATTTCTAACATAGACAGTAATATGAATGATGTTGAAATGGATTCTGGTATTTCAGTTTTGGACCAGAAATCCCCGAACACAAATACTTTGGATAAGATTGATCTGTCCGCTATCAACTCTTCTGTCCAAGCAAATGTTACTAACCAAATAATTGTTAATAATACAAGCAATTTAAGCCTTAGTTTTATCGATAAACTAGCTCTAGATTCCCCTTGTGCGTCTAACCAATCATTGTATTTAGATGATGATTTAAATGAAAGTAATATTATGGAAATTAAAACTATAACGATAATAACCAAAAAGAAACTTGTCTCGAAAAAGAACACTAACCCATTCTTAGATCCTAATTTAAAAGTAAATATAAACGATGGAGTCGAGAACCCATTTCTCGATACAAATATTTCGAAATCTGAATTAGAGTATAATGTTGAGGCACTAAATAGACCAAATGAACCTCAAATTGCTCAAACAACTGAATTAGTACCTCGCAGATTGTTTACATCTGACACAAACAGTACCATTTCAACAGTAAATGAATCTGGTGAAAATGAATATGAAAATATTGATAATTATCGAGCTGAAAGTCCGATTTACGAAAACGTAGGGGACGATACGATTGACAGTTATAATAAGCAAAGTAAAATTTTAGGATGCGATGTGTCTCAGTTTAGTGCTATAGATATCATGAACTTGAACAGACTGAATCAAACGAATGCGTCAAACGAATCCACGGATAGCAAGAGAGATCTAAAAAAGCAGATTTTGAAAGCAAGTAATAAATTATCGAAAAAAGTATTCAAAACTTTGAAAAAGACGTTCAAAGGTGAAAAAGCAGATAATAATGTTACTCTAAATCCTTATGAAGTACCAAGAAAAGCGCCTAAACAAAAGGCAGCTCCCAAAGAATCGGGAATAGAGAATCCCGCCTTAAATTTAGACAATTCAGACGAAATTGAGATCGAGGAAATTGAAGACGACGAACATCAATACGAAACCATCAAAACTATAAGGAATACGCGACTAAATATGAATGTTACGCCGTTGAAAGAAAGAGTCAACGAAAATATAGACATTTCACATAATAAGACTAACACGCCCGGTAAAAAAGTCAGATTTGATTCAACTTTGAACCGCGAAAAGATAATCACGGGCGATAGTTTTGATTGTGATATACAAAGTCCGGGGTTTGATTCCAAGATCGACAGATATCACGATGAATTGGAAAATTGTATCAATGAGAGGAAGTTCTTGCAGCAAAATATGTGATACCTTTGCGAAGATACACCAATAGAATGTACTTAAATCATACTGAATTAACTAGGAGGAAACGCTTCATAATCTATCTTAAAAATTACACCATTTTAGGGTATAGTAACATATCTATAGAGGTTTCCACTAATTACTAGTAAGTAGTAAGAGATAAACATAAATATATTTAATCCATTTTATTTTTTGCTATCACGCAAATATACAACTCTGAAAATGGCAGTTTTAAATTACAAGTTGTAGTTTCGCTAGCGGTCGACATCATTTTTATTTTTTTATCTTTCCTTATTAATTTAAATAAGGTACATAATAATGTTATTATTTATAAATGTACTTTTAGTATGTGATAGTATATAATCATTTTAGATTAAGTGTTTTGATACATATTCATGTGATTTGTATGTATTATATCTTGCCACTTTCGGTAAAATCTACCCAAAATATAATAAAATCCAAAGTTTTTGTACCAAATGGTTGTACTTAATTTTATTAATTTATTTATGATTTATTAGTCATTTACAATTCAGTGTAATCTTATAGTAAAGGTAAAATAGTTATGTGGTAAAATATAATTAAAATATTTGTTTAATTAAATATGTTTGTATAACTGACAGCAGTTATTTGTTACAAAAATAATATTTAAAAGTAGATTTCCTATGTTTGAGGCTATTTTGTTTCATAATAATAATATTAAACCAACAGTTTTTTAATTAAATAACGTGAAAGAGCTGTAAACATTTTTACAATATGCTTATAAGTGCTTAATGAACTTTTTTATTTATAAACTTCAATATAAAACATGATATTCAAAATGAAATAAAATCAATTTAAATGTTATTTAAAGATAATAATATAGTAACTTTGAGTAGCATTAATTTCTTTAATTTTATTGTTTTATTCTAAGTCAATGTAGAATAAGTTTTTTTTTATTTATTTATAAATTCTTGCCAAATAAATCGTTTAAATTAACAAATTGTTGTTTATTATGAAAATATTTTGTAGTTATGTTGTACCAAAACCTACCAACTTGAGAAGGATAATAAGAGACAGTGTTCTTTTTTTATAATATTGGAGTAGCAGAGCAGCATGCAGTCCACCTGATGGTAAATGGCTACTGCCTCCCATAGACATCTGTAATCAACCCCAGATAGGACTAGATTTTCCTACTTGAGGTCGGCCACAGACGCACCGCTACCCGTGAGGACTAAGTTGGAACGCCTCGGAAAAATATGTCTCCCTTACAACCGGAACTCTGCAGCGTTTGACGCTGCTCTTGTGTGGCAGAAATAGGCGGTGGTGCCCGCCGGAGTCGAACCACAAAGGGTTCTGCCACCTTGGTGGTATGCAAATTATTTTTTTAAAATAATACTTTTTACGCTCAGGCTGCACATTTCAATATTTCTTGTGTTGTGTGTGCCACAGACACTGATACAAATATCCATATTAAGAACAGATTCTGAAATTCTTATCATGTGTTTGGCCACGGATTTAACCCGAAACTCACTGCGTCTCAGACCGATATAGTCGCGAGTCGGGGTTAAGTCCAAGCCGCAAAAATATTCCTTTTTCCTACCAAAACAATAATAAATATCCTAGAATTCCATAATATCTTAACCAATCAAGTCACAAGTATTACCAATTGAGCTAATCCGGATCGTCCTTGCGTGCAATTGCACGCAGGAAATGCGCAAATACGACGAGATTGGCGCTGGGATTATTGCACGGACTGCAGATGATGTACCGAGAATCTTCTGGAATTAGGGCTACCGGCAGATGGAACGTCACCCACGTATTAGTAGGCGTAGTTATAATACGCATAGCATGTTAGGCAGCGGTGGTAGAACACGAAAGTTCTGTGACTTTTCAGAAACTAAAAGTTAATATTCACTTGTAAACTATGTATATATACGTCAATTTTAACTTGCTAATTTACTACAGAAACCAGATAATAATCCAATATTTTGAAGCAATCCGGGTTATTTGGTCATGGGGCTAGAAAGTGGTAGGATCTCCTAAGTAGCTAGGAGGGCTGTTGGTAATCGCAACTAAATTCTGTTTTCTAAAAATTATTTATGTAAAAGTAAAGTATATAAATAAATTATTGTTTAGTAGTAGTTTCGCATAAAGTAAACCTTTGTAGTTCGACTTCAGCGGCTCCACCGCCACACATATTACTACCTAATAAGAGCCATGTTAAGCGTTACGATGTTCTGGTTTGAAGAGTGTGGTAAATGAGATATACTATTCTGAGACATTCCAACTTAGTCCTCAGGGATAGCGGTGCATCTGTAACCGACCTCAGGTAGGAATTTAATCTATCTGGGTTGGATTACAGATGTCCATGGGCAGCAGTATCCACTTGCCATCACGTGGACTGCATGCTCGTCGGCTACTCTTGAAATATATAATAAAAACAATCCTAAAAAGAAGCGACAACCCTATCTGCCCCCGCCATTTAATAGATTAATGGTCGTAGGGGTTAAGAACGGAGGCAGTGTAGATAATGAACTTGTTTGTTACGGAAATTGCACAATATAAGCCTGTGTGTCATCAGTGTGGTCAAATGTGGTCAGTAATAATCTTAAATCATAGATTTAAGAATGTTACTGACCACATTTAGGTAAGACCTTGTTTTTATTAAAAGTTAAATGATGTAATAGTTATAATATAAGACGTATTTAACCTGCCTATTTAACTGAAATAACTAGTTTGAGTTGTTTTCATTTATGTTAAAAAAACATTTTTTTATTTGTATCCTATTAATATGTGTATGTCCGCTAGTGATTGATATATTATTTAAGATCTTTAGGTTTAAATACACCGAGTTCATAACCAAATTACAGGTTTTCTCATAAATACTACGCGAAAACACTTGTAAGCTGAACGAACGTTGTTTAAAAGAAATGTAAACATCTAACTACTACATACTTACTACATAAACATCGACTTTCGATTTTAGAATTTAACAATTTTCCCGCTACTAGGCAAAAGATGGCGCTACATGTATCGCAAATTCGGAAATCAAACTGTCAGTTTTTAATATTTTTAAAAGTACACGATATTCATAGACATGTTTTATTTTTTATAAAATAGGAGTAGTAGACGAGCATGCGTTCCACCCCATGGTAAGTGGCTACTACCGCTCATGGACATCTGTAATCAACCCCAGATAGGATTAGATTTTCCTACCTGACGTCGGCCACAGACGCTCTGCTACCCCTGAGGACTAAGCTGGAACGCCTCGGAAAAGTATGTCTCCCTTACCACACCCTTTAAACCAGAGCACAGTAACGCTTAACATTGCAGTTATTAGGTACCTACAGAGATTCTACCACATCCAAGAGGTTTGAAAATATTAGATTATTAGCGCTTAACACTGCTGTTATGAGGCGGAAATACTCTCTGTTTTCTGTGACAATATCTCATACATAATTACTTTTATTTAAAAATCATTTGTGTTGACTTCCTGACTATCATTTTAGAACTAGACCTGGCTGACCATGACCACAGATAATAAAAATGGTTTTACATCTACTTGATCGCCAGACTTGGCCTTGCATTATATAAATTATTTTTAAACATAAATCATCATAACATGAGTTCCTTGTTGATAAAAATAAATTGATGGAATATTGTTTTATAAGCCATAATGGACGGCAAATGGCTTTTTATTGCCAGAATCGATTTTTATTAGCGTCTGAGGCGTATCATTGAGACGTTTGAAAATAAGTAGTCATAAATGTTTAACATATATGAACACACCCTTGATTTTTAAAGTTTCAAGGGATTTTTTTCGTAGATCGACTGAGGAGCTACTGCCATATCTGTTCCCTGCCTAATAACAACAGTCTGAAGCGCCGCTGTGTTGTGGTTTGAACTTTGAAGGTATGTGGTAACTTTATATGTCGTATAGATACCAAACATATCTGAAAAACTTGCAATAATTACTAGCCAACCTCGTGATGTTTCCAAACGCCTCAATACAAGTATTATTACCACGCTTTTATTAGCTTGACCTGTTTGTATGTAACAGAATCTTTAAACTCGATATTTACCCAATTTAAACGGTCCGATTAATTTAAAATTTTGAACACTTATGAAGAACCGATGACAATACATGATTTTAATAATTTTATCCCATTCACCTCATTAGGATCGCCAGGAATTAGGATTAATGATTTTACTTGTGCGATTTTAGCGTGGTTTTTAGTTTTTAAACTATAATTATAATTTGAAAATTCAATAATTGTGTATAAGTGTGCCTTATTTACATTACAGCACCCATGGGAAGACAATAACTATGCTCATTCCGATATAACGTTATTTGTTTAATAATGTTATTGCTTTTTGTTTCTTGCTCCATTATTCTTGCCTGGAAGTCATAAATACTGTGTGGCACTTTTGTTTGATCTGTTGATTGTGTGGGCGGTACAACTTCATCAATGCAATATTGTGGGTTGAAGTCACCCGGGATTAACTTGAATTTTCTGCCGTAGAAATATGTCGACGCGGAAATAAGTTTGTAAAATGGTTTCCCTGTTGGTAGGTAGAAATAATGATGTCCCTGTAGTCCCGGAACTAGAACAGGGCTACCTACCTGTCGTAAGAGGCGACTAAAAGGAGGCGAGGATTTCGGTTGTGTTTCATCGGATATCCCGGAGTTCTCTACCAAGCGCTGAGGACGGCCACCAGGGGGGGATTTAGCGTGGTAAAAATCCCACATAACCTGACGTCGCTCCCACATCGTCGGTTAGTTTTTGGGGTTACCCCTCAAAAAAAAGTACAAATAATGCAACAAATAAAATGCAAATCTTTTATTTTGTCTGATTTTATATAAGTTTGATAAAAAGAAAGGGTGCTTTCCTTGTTTTTTCTGTTCCATGGTGCTTTCCCTTTTGTTTCTTTTTAAACAATATAATGTCTTAAAAGGGTAAAGCAGAATGTCCCTCTAGATGCCTCCAAGCTCGAAGCGATTTGCAATATTTTAAAAATTATATACATTTAGTACTGTTAAAACGGCGGGAAAAATCATTACAAATTGGGGTCAATTTTATACATTTTACATATTACAGTTATTTATTCGTACGTGTGAAATACGCCTAAAATAGATACACATCACATGATTGTGTAATTAGTAATTATATGTGCAAATAGTGTACAAATAATAATTTTATCGTAAGCTATGGAAGTAAGCCACATTAAATAACACAATTTGTTGAGTTTGCAAACATTTGCTTCATTAATTAGGCAATTTTGGTTGATAGAAGCTTTGTGTAAAGAGCTCTATTGTCTTTGAATCTTCTATTTTAAAGGATTAAATTATATGTAAATAAGCGACTATTGATAACCAAATATTATCGTTGTTTATATATCGTACTTTGTTGAATCTAAAACTTTTTACCTACGATATATCTAGGTATTTGGATTCGAGAAAAATAAAGGTACCAAGGGGGTTACCACCATCTTTTAAAAACCATCATAGTTCAGGAAAGTTTTATTTCAATATTGTATCAATATTATTTTGTTTCTTACCACGACCTCTTTAAAACAGTATTGTTTTATTCCTGCCGAGTAATGTAAGATAATTAGTAATTTGTCTATTCCTTATCCAAGAGGAAACGAGACATCGAAACTAGTGTCATCTCTTTCGCACCACGGTCTTCATTGTATTCCAACATACGCAGTTGAACAAACTTAAACCCTTATTCATTTTTCGCTTATCCATTGTATAAAACCAACTGAATTGTCAAGTTTTGCTTAAAAAATTAATTTCCTGCAAAAAAAGAAATGAATAATTTCGACCGACATCATACAAAACTGCTTATTGTAATATTGTAAAAACAATCCTACTTGAACGAGGTCGTAGTACGAAATTTCAATGTATGATTAAAATAATATTGTTTTAAGAGATGGTAGTAGGCCCCCAGAACTTTTTGTCAAAAGGGCAGAGTTACGTGAGACTCTTATATGCTAAACCCTTTCGATGGTCACAATGCGCGCTCAGGAAAACCCTTCCCAGGACAATTAGCCTCATTTTTCATTCGCTTGAATATGCACGACAACTTATAGACACAATTAGTTATCATCTACCCAAAGACACAAATATTGATCAATTAGATTCCTCCTCATAACCACTCTTAACTCCAAGGTTCCTGTATTAGAAAAAATTCCAGCCGAGAAAATAGCTAAATTCGTAACAGAACCCGCGCATTAAGAAAACTGTCTCATCGACGTTTTAGCTGTAAAAAGGAGAAATTATCTAATGAACCGTGGCCACGAGGTTTTCCCAGAATACCCAATTGCGTTATAAATAGAAAATCGATGATCAGCGAATTATTAATGTGACCAGGCGCCTGCAACGACGGTGACCTACGGATTCGTAAATAATTTATTGCGATTGAGGCAATGATATGAGTTTTTAATAATTTAAGCATCAAACGAGTATGCAGCCGTTATAAATAAGCCTATCAAATGATTACCTGCTAAAGATTAAAATTTGATAATGTCCAGTATAAAAAATGACAATGTTCGATCTTTAGGAGGCAAAACATTAGATAGATGGATTATTAATAACGGGCATTAATTTTAAATGCCCTTCGTCGCCCACAGACATCCGTAACTAACTTAGAAGGTGGTAGAACCCTCTGTGGTTCGACTCCGGCGGCACCACCGCCACACCTATTTCTACCTTATAACAGCAGAGTTAGGCGCTGCTGTGTTCCGGTTTGAAGAGTGTGGTAAGGGAGACAGACTTTTCCGAGGCGTTTCAGCTTAGTAGTAGCCTATCTGGGATTGATTACAGATGTCCATGGGCGGCAGTAGCCACTTACCATCAGGTGGACTGCATGCTCGTCTGCTACTCCTATATTATAAAAAAAAACTCCATATAGAACAGGCGTTCTTCTACATGAAGCTAATCACAGATGCGTGGCAACTGCTGAGAGCTAAGATGATCGCCGCCTAAATAAGTCAGCTCGCATCCACATTCCACACCCTTCAAGCACATGCAAGAACTACGTAGGTACCCTCGATAGGTACCCGTCAAACTATGTTTGTTCTACTAGCTTTCAAATTAATAGATACTGTTTACGGCTTTAGCTAATACAATAGTAGACAATATAATAGAAATAAATAAAATCAAGAGAGAGAGAGAGAGAGTAAACTAATAAGTCGAATCCTCTACTCGGCCTGCCCCCTCTCCGAGCGCTACGCACTATAGCAAAAGTGTCGTGAGGATTTTTCGTGACGCTCGCCTAGCCCCCTTACCCAGCGTACCGCGCGATAAGGAGTAAAGCGCTTCGTTCCAATAAAGAGAGAAAAAAAATAAAGGAGATAGACAGGTAATTTTATACATTTCGCGGTAAAAATAAGGTCTACAAGTTGTCAAAAAGTCTGTAGCTTACAGATCCTGGCTGTATTTAAACCCAGTCCACGCAATTGAGTCCAAACGTGTCGGGAAAAGTAATTTGAACAAGGGTTGTGGAATACACTTCCGGTTACGTCATACTATGCACCCCATGTAGGGTTGATAGTATTTCAAATTTAATAATGGTGGATTGTAAAACTGAAGGTTTTTATTTATGTAATTCAAACTGTAATCGGTAAACGGATGTGTAATGCACAAGTTATGCACAAATAAAATTAAAAACGAATGAAATGAAATGAAAATAAAAATGAAAACTCTTCTTACTTTATTTATTAGTAGGTTCATACTTTGATAAGTAAAGATACTTCGCCGCATTGAAATGGAATAAAGCCACAAAAGGCTGGTTTGTCAGTTTGTTTTATTGAATTCTTGACAAATAAAAAACATTTTTAGAGAAAACTTACGAATAAACAACTAATACTGGGTAATTTATATAATAAATAGATATTTATTATATTAGGATATTATATTAGGATATTTATTATAATAGGTTTTTCAAATATTTTAGGGATATTTTAGCACGGAGACGTGGCAAATAGTACATTACAATACGAGGACGAAAAATTTTTTTCTGACAAGTGTGAGTTTGCAGGCCGAGCCGCAGGCGAGGACTGCAATCACACGAGTCAGAAAAACATTTTTCGTCCGCGTGTTGTATAAAATTTTATATTACGGGGTCGGAAATGGGGGTTTTGCGCACGCGAAGCGTGCATAAAACGTCCATTTACGCACGCCGTGATATAAACTTTTTTACGCAACAAAGTACTTATAATCTCAAAACTGGTTAGATTTTCTTGTTAGGAGTGAGTAATCTTTACTAATCTATGGGTTCATAGATTAGTAAATGTAAAAATAATTTCTTTGGCTACAAGGTGTTGCAAATGTACGAGTACCTACGGGTGATGGCATGGAAAACCTTTTCACATGGGTTTTTTTACTTACAACCTTAATGAAAGGGGGTGATAAAAGATAATATCTATTGGAAAAGTATTTTCTTTTGATTTTTAAAACATATTTATAAAAAAAAAAACAAAAAACACCAAAAATAAAAAATAAAAAAATATTATTCATATTTTTTTTATTACAACCCTAGTGCGGTCGTTCAACCCCATAACCGCATGGAAGAATTCTCTCTGAGATGGGATAATAATGGTGGCACATATTCAGAGATATTTAGGTTAATCTTTTACATGATACGTGAAAGTATTGCTGTACTTTGAGAATCTTTATTTAGACTGACTTATTTTTATAAATCAACATAAGTCAGTCAACTTTTATGTTTTTTAATTATAAGTTTACCTACTCCGCTCCGCTCTAATCCAACGACACTTCATATTTTAAAATTCATCAACCCATTTCAGCTGTTGGACTTGAAAAGCATTCCCCTTGGTATAGTCCGTGCCAAACTGCTAGTCCACTCTGAAATTGTTGCGAGCAGGTGTAGTCTGTAGAATACAATTTGCTATGGCGACGCGATTCATTTCTACATTCAGAGCATACTAGCAGTTTTACGTGGACTACCTTCCGGTAAAAATATATAGGTGATAAATTTCTTCATGGCTTGACAATGAAGACACCACACCCATACCTATTTCTACTTAATAATAGCACAGTAGAGCTGCTGTGTTCTGGTTTTTAATATATGGTAAAAGGTATTTATACAAAGCAATCTAACTTTGTCCTCGAGGGTAATAAGATTAATGTGGCCGAGCTCAGTTAGGACTGCAATCCTATCTAAGATTCATTACAGATATCCAGCAGCAGTGCGGCACTGGTCATTATCAAGTGGCTCCTTTACTACTTCTATTTATAAAAATCGTACTTCTTGAAGCAGCATGGTGACTTATATATACCTACCTACTTCAATCCTTGTCTTCACTCTTTGTTTGTTCTGTGCTGTGGGACAAAAAATGTACAAATCATACTAACAGATGAGAACAGATATCCAAGTATCTTCAAATATCCACAAGGAAATTCCCATACTAAAATATAATATTCTACACAAATTCCAGATATATTTGGGTCAGTCCGAAAATAGCGTTTATAAATGTGTTTATCGGGAACAGCTATATTACGGGCTTATTTTGTTTTCATTAGGATCGCAAATCGCCCACGCCTCGGACCGTTTACCTGTATATGATATTATGATGTTATTCCAATAATAACTCCATATTCATACATCTTATATATAAAATTCTCGTGTCACAATGTTAGTTACCGTACTCCTCTGAAACGGCTTTGCCGATTTTCAACAATTTTATATGCATGTTCAGTAGGTCTGAGAATTGGCTACTATCTATTTTTATACCCCAAGTGATAAGGGTTGTTCACTCGTAACATTTTTTTATTTATATGGCAACACAACGTTTGCTGGGTCAGCTAGTAGTATGTATAAAAGTATGTATAAATTTGTATTAATAAAACAAGTTCTTATTTTTCTTAGGGTACTTTTGCAGTCGATCTCAAGTAGGAATTCTATCTTTTCATCAAGGACATCATTTTTCATCATGAAAAATCTTCGGTAACTTATCAATTAATTAAGTTTTTTTAATAAAATTGTACTTAGTAGTAAACGAGCGTGCAGTCATGGTAAGTAGTCACCGCACAATTTTACGTTACGTTTACCCAATCCATTATTCTGTTCCGTTTGCTTCAGTAGGCTGAGTAAACGTAACAATAAGGAAGTGCTCAAGTCTTTGTGTCTGCCTCAAATGTTCGCAAAAAAGAGAGACAAAACATAAAGCGCCATTTTGTCAATTTAGACATTTAATGTTACGTTACTGACACTATAGTTTTGATACAATCCGCTAGGGGCGCTGATTGGAATTTGTATAGGCAAATACGTAAACAAATACCAAAACAGTCATATTTGTCAAAATGTAAAAACTCATGGTAAGGGGGGATGCGTTGCCAGGACTAAGATAGTAGCCTTATATGCAAGTCAGCCGGCATCCGCAAAATGTATCACTAAAGAAACACCTATATTAGTTTCAACTGCATATTAAGTATACTTCAAGTGCATCTATATGCTTATATTATATCTAACGAGTATTTATTTCAACGTCTATTTATCTTATCTTGTACTAACCATGCATGAATATAAATCATCTCTAACAAAGTGGTGTAATTACGAGTCATTTAATAACAGTCTTCATATTTGCTTCGTTAGGAAAGTGTAACGAACTCTGTATTATATTTGATAGAGACCATAAATTAGTAAAGATACTTCGTTCGCCGCCTTGTAATTGAATGAAGCCACAAACGGCTTATTAGTAAGTTCTTTTTTTGAATTCTTGACAAATAAAAACATTTTTAGAGAAAATTTACGAATAAATAACTAATACTGCGTAATTTACATAATAAATAAATAATTATTTCAAATATTTTAGGAACATTTTAGCACGGAGACGTCGCAAAATTTTTTTACGCAACTATTTCTATTCTCAAAACTGGGTACATATTATTGTTAGGAGTGAATAATCTTTACTTATCTATGATAGAGACAAAGAGATTCGCGTGTTTTTCTGTTTGTTTGGTTTCGAGATACTTAGTTTTCTTTTTTTTTTTAAAGAGCTTGCAATATATCGGATTGTTAGTGGCCAGTGCCATATGCTCTGAAATTAACCCAAGATTAGTATTGTAGTCGTGTCTGCGATGGCTACAGATGCTTCTGAGAACAATAATATGAAATGGTTAGGATATGAACTTTTATAAGGTCTTAAATAAATAAACAAATCAAAGGTTTAGTAAGTATAACTCTTGGTGGATTGGGTAAAACCCTTCGTGGATTGAGCGTGGAGTCATCATGAGCGATTCATCTATTTTGCCGTATATCAGCAATGTAGCGCCGCGTGTCAGTGGCTACGGCGTAGCAACTATAAATTCGCGGTACACAGTGTCCTGATTCAGTTACAGTAAATGACTATTACCTACTTAAAATTTACTAGCTGACCCGGCAAACTTTGTACCGCCTCAAAATCTATTTATCAAATATATTTCATTTAAAATATAGCCTATGTTACTCGTGGATAATGTAGCTTTCGAATGGTGAAAGAATTTTTAAAATCGGTCCAGTAGTTTTTGAGTCATTACAACCAAACAAACAAACAAAGTTTTCCTCTTTATAATATTAGTGTAGATAATCAATGATCGCACACCATAATGATGATGATAGAGAAATAAAAAATCTTGAACGATTTTATAGTTTTTACTGTCTCCTTTATGAGATATATTAAAATAAAATTATTGATTGACAAATTTCATTGATTGTATCGAGACTGGGACAACTTACAGGATAAAACATAGGCTATTTTTTAATATTAGATGTCCTTCGTACTCTCTGAAAAATCTTGTTCGAGAATCCATTAAGATGACGCAAGGAATTTACTTCTGTATGTCAGCTGCTCTATAATCTAAACTATGTAATATAATAATTCTTCCTCAAACAAAATTGTTTGTTTTTAATTAAAATACTTATAAGAGCTGACTTTATCAGTTGCCATTTTGACATCCTTATCTGGCTGAAAGGACGAGTCGTTACTCAGTGATAAAAAATAAAAAAAACAAAACGTCAGATTTCCCGCGCTCCATGTCAATGGCGCCAACTCGCCGCGCGCTCTACGCATGCCCCGCCAGTATTGAATGAAGCGCCGAGTTCGCAGCAAATCTATTACTGCCAGTCCACTGTACGGAATGGCAGAGCTATTGATTTTCAATGCTATGTCGTGTTAGTTTTTCGCAACTCATCTCCGTCAGAACGTGTTGTGGCATAGTGTTTTTTCCAAATTAAAAAAAAAAACAGTGCCTTCGCAAGTGTATTACCTAAATTTATTAGGTTGGCAATTATTCGCTGCATCGATAGCCGGTAAGTAAGTAGGTCACCTGTGATTGATTATAACCCTATTCAATTCGGATGTGCGTTGTTTGATAGTGCTTTGTACGATTTTAGTGCGTTTTTTCGTGTGTGGATTAAAGAATAAGCGGTAAAGGTACAGATTAAAAATGGCTACGTTTGGAGGTTGAATGTTTTTGTTTACGGAACGAATATTGATCTGCTGACACTGATAGTGCCTGGTAGTGGCACCTAACGATAAGTGAAAGAAAATTGTTTTTGTTAGCATAAAGAGATACTACTTGACTTTAATCGGCAGTTAAGAACATTAATTGCTTTTCCTAATTTGAAAATTCTATTTTCGATTTTCAAAAACAAAAGATTAAATCGAAATTACCTTACATGCAATTGACATAAACAAGTTTTAATCTCACTTACATTGTTTAAATATTATATGTATTAATATACGCAACGAAAACAAAGTCGTAAATTTACAACAAAACATAATATTTGCGTCAAAACATCACCAGGACCAGAACTATGAAAAACATTTTGTGAAAATGCGCAGTTATGGGTAAAAACGTTTATATTTACTTAAAACAATAGTTTTATCGTTGTAGAATTTATAAATATTAATTTTATATGATAATGTGTCTAAAATTAATGTCAATAATATTTGTTTTTTTAATAAATATTTTCCTTAATTTGACTAATATAGTAACTGCAACTGACGTATAGTCCGCGTAAAACTGTTAGTCCGCTCTGAATATAGAAATGAATCGCCTCGCACTACACTTGCTCGCAACAACTTCAGAGCAGACTAGCAGTTTGCCGCGGACTATACGTGGTAGATGTGTATTGTTACATGATATGAATTTCGGTTTTCCTTGCTGGATATGGGTTCAAATCCATAATTTTTAGAAGATATCTCTGTTATATTACGATTTATCAAATTTCAACATACCTATGTTTTTTTTTAAATTAGTTGTTTCGGTAATAACACGGCGTCTCAATTGAGGGGTCTGAGGTTCAAATCCCAAGCGCTCACTGATTTCTCTAAGATACATATATTATATGGGTATTATAAATTTATTATCATTCGCTTCAACGATGAAAGAAAACATCGTGAGAAAATCTGCATACCCAATGGCCTTTTTATACTACATACCTAAATGATCCCAAATAAAGTTCTCAAAAGGTATGTGAAGTCTACCAATTTGCACTTGGCCAGCGCGGTGGACTATGGTCTATTTTTTTGACTTTAGAGGAGATCATCCGTGGGTTGACGACGACAATAACGGTATGACGACGGTATGATTTCTTCTTTTTCTTTTTCTTTGACCAAAATAGGTACAGTACAAATGTTTAGAGCTTTCCTTAATCGTATAACAAACTTTAAATAACCATTCTTAATATGTTATATAAAAAAGACTGCAACCGGAATCAAACCACGACGTTCATAGCTCGTCAAGTAGATTAAATCTAGTTAAATCTAGTTTCTAGCTAGAACATCTAACTTTAAGTCGTATTAAATTAAAACCTTCAAGTTTTAATGGAAAAACTTTCGCCACTAACTATTAGCATTCAAGAGATGGGTATCTCAAACTTTGCATTCATACTAGTAAGACAACTAGAGGGACTTCAAGATACAACGGAGGGTTCCTCTCCATGTGCAAGCTCCAAATTTTCAACTTTTTAAAATTTTTACTATTTGTTAATCGACTTCCCAAGGGAAGAGAGGTTATCTATTCGTCACGTATATTTTTTCCTTTTTTTGTCAAAACAGCTGTAGAAATACACTGCAGTTAAAATAAAAATCTCTACCCAATTATATTCAATAGATAAACCAATAGACATTCAAAAAGTGATCTGTAAAGAACCTATTTTGAATAAAAAAATTTGATTTGATTTGATTTGAACCGAATAACCAGTTTATAACATAACAAGCATCCCCTTTATTCTTTTATCATTAGCATTTGATATAATAGCCATGCTAGTACAGTCTCTGTAAAAATCAATATCACTTTTTCAGTTCAATAAATAGAGCTCTGTGACTGACAAATAGATATTGAAGGCGTAGTAGTAGGCTCCCATTTTTATCTTTTTTTTTATAATATAGGAGTAGCAGACAAGCATGCAGTCCACCTGATGGTAAGTGGCTACTGTCGCCCATGGACGTATGTAATCAACCCCATATAGGGTTAGATATTCCTACCTGAGGTCGGCCACAGATGCGCCGCTACCCCTGAAGACTAAGCTGGAACGCCTCGGAAAACTCTGTCTCCCTTACCACACCTTCAAACCGGCACACAGCAGCGCCTAACACTGCTGTTATTAGGCAGGAATAGGTGTGGCGGAGGTACCGCCGCAGTCGAACCACAAAGGGTTCTACCACCTTCAAATCTATTCAATATGGAATTGTTTACAGATGTCAGGTGTAAAACTAAAAGTATAACTCAGTTTTATAGTTATTAGTGCGTTATTAGATATCACTGGAACAGTTATAAAATATAAGAGAGCAAGGCCACAAGGAATTTCTAGCATCTAATAAAAACGAAAAAATGCGCACATCATAAGAAATTTTGTTTTGACTCACGACAGAAATAAAATTATATTACGTGGATTCTGGAGGTATATTTATAACGCACTTTTAATAACTGAAGTGTGCAACGTTTTACGAAAAAATATGCGAAAGAATATGCCATCAAAAACATAACTTGTAAAAAATTCCAAGTCAATTTAATAAATACCCATATTTTTGAGATAAGTACATTGTTTTTTTTTTTGTAATATTACTATATCACTATACTTCTGTAGCAGACGAGTATGCAATCTGCCTGATTGTAAGTGGCTACTGATTTGTAATCAACCCCAGATAGGATTACATATACCTACCTGAGGTCGGCCCTAGGTGCACCGCTACTTTGAGGGCTAAGCTGGAACGCCACGGAAAAGTATATTTTCCTTACGACTCCCTTGAAACCAGAACACAGAAACGCTTAACAGTGCTTAGCTTAGTTATTATTAAAGGCAGAAATTGGTGTGGTGGTGGTGCCGCTGAAGTCGAACCAAAAAGAGTTCAAAATTGTGTTTCATCGCGTCACACAAGTAACATTACTACGATTTTCATTATTTCAAATGGTTAATTTCCAAAATATATCCATTTATATCATAACTAGCTGACCCGGCAAACTTTGTACCGCCTCAAAATCTATTTATCAAATACATTTCATATAAAATATAGCCTATGTTACTCGTGGATAATGTAGCTTTCGAATGGTGAAAGAATTTTTAAAATCGGTCCAGTAGTTTTTGAGCCTATTCATTACAATCAAACAAACAAACAAAGTTTTCCTCTTTATAATATTAGTATAGATAAAATATTAAATAAATATTATCTTTGTTTATTATAAACAGCGTAAATTAATGTATTATTCAATTAGAATAGTAAAACGATCGTTAACAAATGAGGTTAAGGCAATTTAGTATATCATAGACTTCCCGACTTTTCATAGCTTTTTGTACCATTTGATTATTAGTTAACGTGTTTAATTATGAGGTAACGATTAATGCTGGGAAAATTTATCACATATTTATTTCTTCTTAATAATGAGAGATGGTAGGAACGTCTCATAAAGAAAGGGCTATTCTTGCTGCCTGGACATCGGTTGAGCTGTGGTTCGCACGGACCATTATCAAACCTATTATTGATTTTAAAAGCATTCTAATCCCCGTTGTGTTTGTAGCAAATTAAACTTAGTTGTCAGGGTTAGCAACTTCTGTGTAGCCGACCTCAGGTAGGACTTCAAACTTATTTAGAGTTATAAACTTATAACTCCATGAGCTATAGTTTTAGAAGGTAGTAGAACCCTTTGTGGTTCGACTCCGGCGGCACCACCGCCACACCTATTTCTACCTAATAACAGCAGTGATAGGCGTTCCTGTGTTCCGGTTTGAAGGGTGTGGTAAGGGATACAGACTTTTCCGAGGCGTTCCAGCTTAGTCCTCAGGGGTAGCGGCGCATCTGTGGCCGACATCAGGTAGGAATATCTAATCCTATCTGGGGTTGATTACAGATGTCCATGGGCGGCAGTAGCCACTTACCATCAGGTGGACTACATGCTCGTCTGCTACTCTTATATTATAAAAAAAAGTAACCTCTAGCGCTAGCACTCGAAGATGGACTACATGTTCGTTGCAACTTCAACTTCATAAAAAAACGGGTTAACGTAACTCATTTTTTATTTACTCGGGTTATAATCCCGAAACATGCCTCGGGTAGCCTCGTTTTTAAATATTATGTCGTATTAAATATTTATTCAATACGGCGCTAAAGTAAATTTGAAATGTTAATCTCCAAACATTTCTACAGTATCAGCCGAAGCGTCGTTACCAAGGAAACTGTCTGCGAGCATAGACTAAGAATATTAATAGACTCGTAATAAATATAAATTATATAATATTAATAATCTCAACGCGTTAAATGAAGAAAAAAACTTGAAGCTATTTAACTCATATTTGTTGATTATGTCAAACTGCGTGCAGATACTCACATCACTACCGATCACTTTTGCAATTTGACATTAATTTAGCTTCGTTACAAATGATCGAATGCTATCAACATTTACGAATACTACTTTTCGAAAATCCACGAATATAAAAAAAAAACTACATTTAGGAGTCTATTTGTTTACGCTATCATTGGCCCCACTTAGGTGTATTATACCTAAGTATATAATACATATTTACCATACACGCACCACTTACACGTGGTGTACACGTGATTTGTAAATAATGTATTGTAATGTAAATTTGTACGTAATACAAATAGCTAATGGACATCATATAGAAAGGTCACATTGACCTTACGCTTGTCACATCAAAGGGCACATAAAGGATAATTAGCTAGATAATTAGGGCCAGTATAGTATTTGAATAAAATATGCGTATTTTAATTAAGTAAACGAGCTTGGTGTCCACCTGATGGTAAATGACACCAAATATAATTATAGTCCTACCCAAGGTTGGCTATAGTTTTTACGGCTGAAAAACAATATTGGTAGCCCTCGTGTAGGCATCTCCCTTATTACAATACAAAAAACAAATAAAAACAGAGCGCCTTAACACTATTGGTAAAAAATGGTTACTTTTTTCATACTAGACTTGTCAATATTCAATTTCTAAATCAGAATAATGTGTCATTAATACCTACATTCATCTCACACATGCAAAACCTGTAATTTGGTTCTGAGATAATCAACAAAAACGTAATTGTAACTTACACTGCCATTACAGAACATTATTTAGGTTAGAATTGAAGTAACCTACGTAAGATGCACAAATGTTTACCTATTAAGCAGGTACTGTATCAATTTTAAATACACTAACACTTATCTTGAGATTTAATTTACTTAAAAATAACATCGTCTTACAAAAATATTTTAAATTAAAGTTGATTGAACCTCTTTTTTGCCTGTGGAGAGCGAAGAAAGTATAAGGTAGGTACAGGTCTAGACAATTAAGAGCTAGGGTCGATAATCTTGAATAAGTTATACCAAGTCAGTCTCGATCGCTGCTTAATTAATAAGTAATTTTAGATACAACAGATGCTGTCATCGTCGTTCGTAGTAATATCATTATACATATAAAGAAATAAAATTAAAATTATCATTGTTTTTCGTACTATTATGAACTTAAGTTGCGTTCCAGGCTCACGCATCTAGATTTTCATTTTTGAAACTAATTAATTACCCTTAAAATAAATTAAAATAAGTGTGTTTGGATTCGATTCGAATAGAAATGATAGAAGATGCGCATATAAATCTATCTTACGATAGGAGCCAAATGTCTTTCGCGGGATTATAACAACTTCCCATTTTTCGTGGTTTTCGGATGAATGAGTAATGCATAAACAAATCGATATAACGACATAATTATTTAACTGGAATCTTCGGGAATCCGCCGTCTAAATGACTCAGCCTTCAAACCAAAACACAGCAGTGCTAAACATAGCTGTAATAAGGCAGAAATAAATGCATCACAAAGAAAAAGAGTTCTGTTATATCACCATCCTAAAAGTATCAAAACATAAATTAAACTGTTATTTTCCTGTTAGATTGCACTACTTTTCCTTAAACAAATTATAATAATTAATTTCCAAATTAATTTACCTTATTATACTCCTGCCAAACATAACAAATGCATCAAATTAAGGAATTTACGATTACTAATTACGACGTACCATTTTCGGGAATCCGAAAGGAAAATAACAAGTACAAAATAACAATTAAACCAAATAAATGGCAAAAAGAGTGATGAATCAATTTTACGGCTAAATACAGCTAAATACTGCACATAGTAAATATGCGCTTCTTTCTTGAGAAACTGCAGTTCTTAGTAATAATGCACTTTTTTACCTTAATTCGACAGAAGGAGGTAATGTTTTTCAAGAATATGTAGATCTCATTCTTTTGTGCGACTTGCAGGTGAAACGACTTGACAGATTTTAATACATGAAGTGTTGTTGGACTTGAATAAATTGTGGGAGATACATAGACTATGTTTTTAAGCAGTCGGGTATTAAATAGACTTCTATAATACGAGTAAATTACAATGGTAGCAGAACTGCAGAAGTGATACTGGATACATGACATTTTCAATATCAACATCGTAACATTTACGCAATCAGTCTTCTCCATTTTGAAAGCTTTTGCGAAACTTTAGCCAGCTAACTTAGATTTGTGGAGTTATAGAAGCAATGCCAAACCGCTAGATTAGCTTAATTGGCGACTGGTAGGAATGATAATTGTTAGGAAAGCGCTATGATGATCTATCAATATCTGGGATAAAAATCTGGGGGGCACGGCAGTGCCTCCGACAAGTCGAGCAAAAAAATAAATTTATAATCACTTAATTTAACGGTGCAAAAACACTCGTTACGAAAACGTACATACTTTTTAAAAATAATGGAGTAAATAATTCAAGTCAGGGACCGTGTAAGCCGTGAAACTGCACAGCAACTACTGTTTTAGTTTACTGTAAGTAGTGGAAATATTTAAAATATCTCTTATGCGGCCTTCACTACTTCACACGCGGAAGTTTCATCCATTGACTAGTACATCAAAACACTTTCCCTAATTGTAAATGATTAATGGACATCGTTTTGGCGGTCTGCCAAGTGCCAACACATCACGTTTGATTACAAGTGTTTGTGTCATTGGTAGATACGACCAGGACATTGACGAAGTAGTCAATAGCTTAACAAGATGTTCATAATACTACAGTGTTAAAAAAATATGGCATTAAAAAAAGGGTAATAACTATTATGAAAAAAAAAGACAAACCCACTGACTTTCTTACCGGATCTTCTCAGTTGAGGTTGCGTTGCGACCCGGTAACAGTTTAAGAAAAATATTGTAACTAACAATTTGTAAGTGCCACCGTAGGCCTATAAAAAATAAATAAATATATTTCATTTCTTTCTTTCTTTCTTTCTTTCATTTCAAAGCGTATCTATTCTATACTTACTTATATAGATTTGGTCACAGATGTCTGTGGCTGATAGTGACCACTAACCATCAAGTGTACTGCAGGCTCGCTACTACTACTACTACTACTTACTACTCCACTAATATTAAAAAAAACTAAAATTCGCCCAATACTTAGTTTCCTTTTATCGCTATTTATGGCAATTCCCGATGTTATTTCCCACACAAAAATACATACAATTACCTACCCACCTTAATTAGGAATCACTTAATTACGATATTTCCTCTTTCAAACAAATCTCTATACTTCCTACATTGCACCCTATTTAAGGGAGTGATAATATCGATTCGGGAAGGGCGGCGGACAAAACGCTGTAAATAAATAATTGTCCTGGCCTACATCGGGAACTATTGGTCTTTAACAATAGGAACACGTGCTACGTGAGGGTATGCTTTTAATATGAGTATTGAGTATAGTAGACTCTACGTAGTTCGAATGTTGTCTATTTATATTTTATGCTTTTTATGAACTTGATATGTTAGTTGTACTTAAGTGAAGGATTTTAACGCCATCTTCATTATATTATTTAGCAGTTTAAGTTAGCGTAGAATTACTCATTAGTCTCACAGTAGGCTAGATTGTAATTAATATAAAGTACCTTATTACTTATTCGGTACTTCATACATTCTAAAAAATACTAGCAGTGATACCTGGTGGAATATCAGCTTCAACGAGAGGTCCGAGGTTCGGATCCCAGGCATCTTTGATTTTATAAAATTATGTGCGCATTAAAAATTAATTATCACTTAATTAAATGGTATAAGAAACCTGTATGCGTTCTTAAAAAAGTTCTCAAGGGTATCTAAATTCTACTTATACCGTGTCCAGCAGTGTGACAATAGGTCGACGACTTGACTGATTGAGCTGTTAAAATAATTATGTGAGTATAATGACAAAATGTATCAATCTTAATATGCTGATTCGATGATGGATTCGATGTCTTAACTAAATAGGATTCTAGTCGTGATTAGGTTTGCTGGACAAAGTACTTTTCGTTTTCTCACATAAGTTGAATAAAAGCATAAATAAATCTGTAACTAGAAAACTCGCAGTCAGATCTCGTGTTAGGAATTAAGTAAATAAATGTGCATAGATATTAAACAATTACAATTATTGCATTACTTTAGACATACCACAGGCG
The DNA here is from genome assembly GCA_014595695.2 of Epargyreus clarus clarus. Lineage (NCBI taxonomy): Eukaryota > Metazoa > Arthropoda > Insecta > Lepidoptera > Hesperiidae > Epargyreus > Epargyreus clarus. The sequence continues at coordinate 625,686 of JACTTY020000024.1, forward strand.
AGTCCTATTTTATAATGCCTATAGATCACTGTTAACTCTTAGGAAAAAAGTTTATTCAGGTCATTAGACACTGTAAAAAAGGTTATAAAATAAATTGTTAAGCGTATAAAAAACGCGTGGTCTGAAATAGCCTTAGTTCCGTTTGCTCCATTAATTATTTTATTAATTTATTGATGGTATTTTTATAGAAATGATGTGTTAGGACGCGTTTCCTGTCGCGCATGTTTACGCCTGCACGCGTATCCTGTCACACGAATGTCACCTCTGATTTTTCGAAATGATATTATTAAATTAGCGTATTAAAAATTCATTATCACTTGCTAAAACGGTGAAGGAAAACATCATGAGGAAACCTGCAAACCTGAGAGATTTATAAAAAAAAAAGTATGTGAAGTCTACTAATATGCACTTGGCCAGCGCGGTGGACTATCGCCTAATCCTTTTCATTATGAGAGGAGACCCGTGCCCAGCAGTGAGACAGTAATGGATTGATGATGATGATGATAGGTTATTGCTAATCTTAAGTTATAAATATCAGTCGATATGAAACTTCAAAAAAATATTTAGATTTGTTCACTCCTGAAAATTTAATTTCGTACAACACCAGCCATCTTTAGCGTAATAATCTTATTATATACTAATCGAAATAAGAAATGTCGAACATATTAAAAGATAACCAAACATTAAACCGCAAATGTTTTTATACATACTGTATCTAACGACGGTTTTTTGTTACACTTATTACATAATATGTTCAGTGTAATTAAAAATGAAATTGATAACAATTTTATTAACTATTTTAATAAAAGTTTACTCAAGAGATAACCTTATACATTAGTTGCCTAAACAACTTTTATCACTAAGTACCTATTTAGTAAACAATACAATACAAAAAATAAATTTTGTAAACAATATTTATAATTTAACAAGTCAGTAAGTAGTTATATATTATGATTTACTAGCTGACCCGGCAAACGTTGTGTTGCCATATAAATAAAAAAATGTTAAGGGTGTACAACCCTTATCACTTCGGGGTATGAAAAATAAATAGTAGCTGATTCTCAGACCTACTGAATATGCATATAAAATTTGGTGAGAATCTGTAATGCCGTTTCGGAGAAGTACGGTAACTAACATTGTGACACGAGAATTGTATATATAAGAATATTTTAATTAATTAGATAAAGGAATCTTGCAGAATAGCACTCAGTAACGTTACGTTATATTGTCCAACGTTACGTTATTTACGACTATTTATAAAATAGTACTGCATGCTCTACTGCTGTTACATAAAGACGGAAAATGCCTTTCATAGTATTGTTATGTCACTTGAAAACGTGCTGTTATATTATATAACACAAACGACATTATAGAATATATTCTCATAACGGATAACACTCATTCATAGCAACTATTGTCACTTAGAACGTGACATTGTATTAATTATTTAATATATTATAATGTCATTAACATTATAATATGTTCAATATTATAATAGTGTTCATATTATAATTTCATTAAAAACATCACATAATTTATTTTATTTGCATTATGTTTTATGATATCTAAAAGACAAAACTCCATTTATGCTTTAAAATAAAATATTCATCATTATCGAATATTGGTTATCGAAAAATGTTAATCAAAATTTCTAAAAAATATCTCTTGTTTATTCAACAGTGTTTAATCAAAATCTCTGTGATACGAGAATTATTCAGGATTACGGAGATAATTGAAAAATTAAAATGTAATCAAATACGCTCACCCCTCACCCTTTTTCCCGGGGGTTGCTTGGGGTTTTGCCGATTTAATCACGTATCTACCGTATACGTATATCCCAAAAGTAATTATGCCCTATTCACATATACGTAACGTAAAATATGTAGACTCGTTATAGTCGTTTAAACAAAGTTCCACGCCGGGCACGGATCTCCTCACAGAGTAGAATTTAGGCCATAGTCCACCACGCTGGCCAAGCGCGAATTGGTACCTACCACTGAGACTAGAATCATGAAATTTTGCACATTAGTTCTTTATAAAGCATAGGTGATACCTTAAGGAAGGAATTCCACCCCTAAGGGGTTAAACTTTTGTTTGAAAATCCGCTAATTTCGAATTTGACTTTCTAAATCATAGATACTAATGTTCTAAATAGAAATAATGTAACGTCCGTTTTGCGGTTATTCGAAAGTCCACTCCTAAGTGAGTAAAAAAGGGTTGAAAATTTGTATCATTTCATTTTATAATTTACGCGCACAAAGTCCCGGGCTAATCCTTGTACAATATAAATCATATCTGAAGTAAATATTTGTACTTAGTATCTTATTAACAAGTATATGGACTTAGATAATGGCAGTTATATTAAAATCAAAGATCGTAATAGTGGCAGTTTCTATAGAAATGTACCTATAATATTGTGTTCCAGCAAATATAATTTGACTTTAAATAAATACGAAGCTTGTAGTTTGAATAGACTGTAATCGAATTCCTCTCGTTTGATAAATAAAATCACGTTGAAATGGAACACTTCCTTGCCTCCCTTCCCTTTGTTCCCTCAGGCTTCGACGTTTCCAGTTACCTTTAATAATGAACATTTCCATGAAATTCAAACGTGAATACGGCACTGCAATATCACATCACATCTATAATGAATAATGATATGTACGCAATTATATGTTCACAAAGCATTATTCTTTGTTATATTAATTTTGAACTCTTTAATCTCTTCAGGCTTATAACACACGGAGCGCTTTTCTTCCGCATCCGCATGCAGTGCGGAATTGAGAAACGCGTAGATATATTATAAAAACGGAGATAAATGATGCAGTTCTTACGGCGAGATTTGTTTCCGCGTCGCTGTTCTTTGCGGCGAGTACGCGGGCAGGGCACAGTTCACTGGCAATCGTATCTTTCCGTGTGTTTTTATAAATGAAATAGAAGTAGCAACCAAACATGCAGTTCAACTGATGGTAGGTAAGAGCCCCAGAGTGCTGAAATAATATATAAGCGTTACTTGAGATCGGCCATATGTGGCGTTATTAACGTTCGATAAATAAAATTACGTTGAAATGGAACATGCCTACATTCCCCTTTCTTCCCTCAGGGCTTCGACGTTTCCGATTACCTTTAATAATTGAAGGTGAATCCTTTGTGGTTCGACTCCGGAGGCACCACTGCCACACCTATATCTGCCTAATTACAGCAGTGTTAGGCGCTGCTGTGTTCCGTTTTGAAGGGTTTGGTAAGGGAGACATACTTTTCCGAGGCGTTCCAGCTTAGTCCTCAGGGGTAGCAGCGCATCTGTGGCCGACCTCAGCTAGGTATATCTAATCCTATCTGGGGTTGACTACAGTTGTCCATGGGCTGCAGTAGCCACTTACCATTAGGTGGACTGCTTGCTTGTCTGCTACTCCTATATTATAAAAAAATTATCATTTTCATGAAATTCTGACTGCAATATCACATCACATACATATATACAATGATATGTCCAACGCACGTCTATACAGCTAGGTTCATAAAGAAGTAAATGAACTGAAATGAAAGCAAATCTTGTGGAAAATATTTCACAATAAAAATATTTGTTACAGCTGTAGTTCTTACCTTAATACAAAAGTTTTTTATATTTTCCCGACAGAACTGTACACAATAAAGTATACACTATAAAATATATTCCCTTGCATTGAACGTTTTTTGTTGATTTCGATTTAAAACGCTAAATCTGTGGGCTTAATAATCACGAAGCGTTTTTGCTTTGCATCCGCACGCGGAGCGGAACCGCAAAACGCGTAGAAATATAGAATTGTAGGCCACATTTGCAGTATTCACGATGCAATTTTCTTACGCGGTTATTTGCGGATTTCGCAATTACAAATTACAAATTGTCCAATCTTGCGGTTGCGCGGATTCACTTAACTAACAAGCGTTCCGCCCGATTTGCGATTATTTTTCCATGAATTAACAAAACACATCCGAAACCCCAAAAAACTGCAGTCTCGCGAGTTTTAAAAGGCAACTTATTCAAAAACATAAAAGAGCAATATAATGCCGTGTGAACTCCGCGTTAAATATACATAAATCATGTATTGATCGAACGTCAACGAACTTTCAAATCTGTCTGACAGTAGAATTGGCATAAATTGTGATGGAACAACTGTCAAATACCCTTTTTTCAACAAGTAAAAGTAATAGGTTTTAGCTGTTAAATGACTCAAATCATTCATTATTTTTGTTCAAAAAATCTGGTCCTGGTCCGTACGTTAATAATCTATATCAAGAAATGCTCATACCTAGCAGGATAAAAGCAGATTTTGCATACATATTATATAATAAACAAGTTTGACAATAATAAAATTACATTACGATTACAAATTACAGTACATTACAGTAAATTATTAGATTTTAACTTATATCCAAAATAATAATTACCAAACAACGATTGAATATAGAAACTAAATTATAACAAACAATTTTTTTACCATTTCTTCTCGCTAATCCGTCGATAAATCTTCGAGACGTCCCATTCGTGATGTGAACAAATAGTTTGTACACCGTAACGTTGATAAAAATCGCGAGTCACTCACGAAATCTCGTAACATCGTGAAATGGCATGCCATGCATCGGGTATTTGGCGAATTTTATGCGCATCTTTATTTAGGCGGGCGTACCCTCGAGCAATCGATCGGCCTCATCACGCTACCACGATAAATTACTTTTTACGCTCTATACAATTTCGAAGAAAGCGATGCATGATTTGCGGGCTCCGGAGCTCAGTTGGCCGTCGCGCGTTTCCATGAACGTACACCGGCAAAAACTACAAAAGCAAACTTCCAGTAACAAACTGGCCGCAAGCTTGAAGGACAGCCGTTCCGATAATCTTTTGAGAGCTAAAAGCGTGTCCTTAGCGGAACGACCCCGTTCCCAATATGTCCGGAACGCTCGCAGCGCCGACTCCAATCGTCTCCGCTACACCGAGAAACAGTTCTTCCACCACACCATACCAAACGACAAAAAACGGCATTATAAACCTAGTAACGTTGTCGTCAAAAAACAAAATCGAAAAGTAGTCGAAAAAGTTCCGTTCGCGGTCTCCGTTCAAAACTTATCTATACCCATGACCTACGCTGATAACCCTAGAAATTCAACCTCCAAGCCACGCCAGAATGTGCACAATAGCGCGCGAATCGATAACCGAAATAAGTCTTCTAATCCCAAACAGGTCAGTGACAAGAAGAGGCTGTGTCAGACGGTCAGCGGGAAAGAGACGGAAAACAAGTTGCTCTTACAGATCAGTGAAGCCGAGCAAGTGTCCGACTTTGAAAGGATTCTTAATTCTAATGCAATACTGTGGGAGCGAGCTCACGGTCACGTGTGGCGGGGCAGCGTAGCCGCTCAAACTCCATCCGCCTCGTTTCTTCCTCGACCTCGCTCCTCCTACTCCCTCCGAGCTGTCAGCCAAGCTTATCACTATCTTTTCCAGCAACACGAGGATTCCCTACAACCTCTCATAAATCGTTACCGGCAGGAAAATGCCGAAGATCGGAGTAATCAAACTGCGAGCTTACTAGAAAAAAATTGGTACGAAAATCTCCAAGATTTGTCAGAATTTTACGAGGACGATCCAGCCTTGCAACAAGAGATTGAAAGTATTACCGATCGTATAATAGCCGAGGAAGTAAAAGCCTCGGAAGGTGATAAAACTAGCACCCGAAGCAAAAATTTCAATGTCAACTTGGCCAGCTTGATCAGTCTTCATGTGAACGGCGAAGGAGTTTCTCCGACCTCTCCGTACCGCGATGACTTCGGGCCGTCACCTGAAATAGACAAAAGTGAGGCATGCGATGACAAGGAATGGCTCGAACCGATTATGAGTGCAAACTCTGATGATCGAGATTATTCCCACGACAATAGCGACTTGGGCGTCGACTGTCTAGCACAAAGTTTGAATACAGTTCAAATTGACTGCGATGCGAAGGTCCCCGCCATAACATTCAGCAATTGTTGCGACGGCCGCACGAAGAGCGACACACCGAGCAACCCGGACGTTGTCATTCATCTGACCGTGCCCACTATTGAGAACGTCAATGAATCCCGACCGCCTATGATGTGACCTTCGCTTTGTAAGCCATTGAATAAAATTGCGCAGTTAGTTAGTTCCAGTTTTTTGTTTGGAAGCAATTAATAAAAATGATTGCGTTAGAATCTGAACAGCCGATGCCGAAGGAGGAGCGGCTGCCGAAAGTGGAGCCGTCGAGTTCACAGAGAACGCTAACCAGGTCGAGTGCGGTCAGCCAGAAATCTGTAGAGTTAGTAGTTCATCCAGAAAATTCCAACAATCCCCTACATAGATCGAAACTCGCTCCAACCAGATCGTCATCAGAAACCCAGACGTCAGGGAAGAAATTGTTGAATTTGAGGAAAAAGAATTCATCGATAGAGTCAACGATGAGTTTGCCGAATCAGAAGTCTTTGGAGAAGAAGCATGGGAGTTTGCGGCACCAGAAGTCTATCGTGGCGCACTCCGACATCACACTGAGCACGCAGCAGTCTATGTCGGACGACCGGAAGGCACTACGGGAGGCACTATATCAGGGTATCTTTCATAGACACAGAAGAACGATCTTCGCCGTCGGCTCTTTCCTTAGAATGCTTAGGAGCAAAACGTCCAATTATGATTCTATAAGGTCGGATTCGGATGAGATTTAGCAGTCGTAAGCGCTTAGTGATGAATAGATTTTTTATAAAATATATCGGTGGATCGTCCCACAGACTGCAAATTGTGCTTTTTTAATGTTGTTCGGAGTTACCAAAACGATGTTATTAGATAATAATTTGTAATAAGACTCTTATTTTGTATTAAAATGTTCCTAATCAGTTTTGAGGGAGTTTGGTATTGTTAGAGAACCCCGCTTGTATCTAGCAATGTTTCACCTGTAGATATATTATCATGGTTGTTATATATTCCTGCAGGGACTAAGATATAATTGCCGCCTTACAGAATTAAGTTTTCGAGGTGCTGAATTCAAAACTATGATCAATAGCAATTACTCTTGCATTTTCCATGTCGATTATCAAACTGTAACTAATTTACCTTGTAAAATATTGACATATATGAACAGAATGAAATACCTATAAAGAATAAACAATATAATATATTGGTTATCAAGCTCCTTGCAATCTTATACTTTGTTCTACCTAATTAATATCTCTTCTTCTCCATAACAAAACACCTTGTGAAGTGGTGGTAGTTGTATTGACATTCAAAAAGTCCTTTGTAAAGAACCTATTTTAAATTTAAAAAAATGATTTGATTTTGATTTTATGTGATGTCGGCAGAGCTAAATTTGAGGGGAGCATTTTTGTCCTCAGGTATTCCTGAGCTACTTGCTATTGCAAGTTGTCTACCATATTCGGCTTCAGATAGAACTCTTCTTCTACTATATAGAGTGGGCTATCGAGGTCTATATAAACGGCAGTGCCTATTTTATCAGATGGAATGCATGACCTTTTGCAGCTTTAAGTTATCAGACCCGCTCAGAGAACCATCTCTACTCTTTTCCCTGAGAGAAACATATTTTCCGTCTCTTAAAATGGGAATAATAGGCATAGTAAGCCAGTTACATAACTTCATTACAAAGTTGGCACACAATTTCAACTGCATGGCAGGTTTTATTGATGCATCCGTTGCTTTGTTTTTATTGAGTTGGCAACAACGTTTTCATTTTAGTTAAGACTTTTGAAGTATTACTTAAGGTGGCCATAACAATATCTGTCTTATATGAGTTTTCCATTGTTATTGTGTTCTCTTTGAGTGGCGCGGTAGAGACCATTATCTAAAGTATTCCTTTCTTAGTCCTTAGAGATTAGGAATCTATATCCCAATTTTGATTGTACTTCAGTACCATTTGCTGAATGGATGTCTAGACGTGAGTGTTATTATCATTAGGTAGACGGTATGTTAAATTTTTTGGCCCCATACTAAGTTTTCTTATGGCACGGACACACAAAAATACGAATACATCCAATCCAGACCAAGAATAGTAATCTAAATTCGTGATTAAGATGGTCTGAGCTGCCGAGGTCGAAGCCGAAACCCCCTGCGTCCAGTCAGTCCAGAACAGTAACCGTTCGCCACATGACTCGTCATTATTAGGCTACTTCCATTTCTAAACCTATGTTTGTTTCTAAGGCAGGTGTCAATTTGTTCAGAAGTAGTAGTGCTATGTCTATAATTCGATGAAAAAGTAATCTTAACACCCATAAAATTGTGAAGTGGCGTGACTCCGTTCTTCTAGTCAAACACGCGATGTCTTTGCCTCAAACTGTAATTAAATCAATGTGTTTTCTTCGAATATCGCGCCTGCCGACATTTTAGTGCCTTTGATAGGCTTCTAACTAATTAACAAACTGTTGGCTAAATTGTTATGCGTAAACTCCTTGATTACATTTTGATTATAGATTTATTAGTTTTGCGATTCCGATCACGTGGACGTTTGCGTTTTCGTTACACAAATACCCGAAATATTTTCGTCCAAAAACCTACCTTTAATGATTCCTTTATTGCCATCGCTGATTATGTGAAAGTACCGTCTAACTCGTTTCAAACATTTTAAAGATCCAACGACTTCAAAAATTATTTTACCACGCTTTTATTAGTTTCACCTGTATGCGTGTATGTAACGGAGTCTTTGAACTCGATTTTACCCACTTTAAATGTTCCGATTAATTTAAAATTTTGAACAATCATCAAGAACCGATGACAATACACGATTTAAATAATTTTATCCCAGTCACCTCATCAGGATCGTCAGGAATCAGGATTAACGATTTTCCTTCTGCTATTTTAGCGTGGTTTTAATTTTTAATTTCATTATTGTGTTGAGAAGAGATATATATATTTAAAACAGTTTGTTTTCCTCATTTACATTTGAATAAGCTTACATCACAAAAATACAACTTGATTCGAGACGTTTATTTACATAAAACAATGTCAATCTGTTTCCAACGCTTATAAAACTCCATTAATATTTCCAGTTTAGATCTCATTTCGATTTTCCCTTAAATCCACTCAATATCTACTAGTATTACCTCTATTTCAGCAATAAATTCCCATAATACCATTATTTATGGTGCCACGCCATTACATTTTGACCCAAAAACGTAAGTTTACTAATAAATAAAAATGTCATTATTGGATCGCGTGACCCAAGTCAAGGTCACTCCGATTACCTTGACTGCTTGTTACGAATAAAACAAAATGGCTGTTACTTGACTCTACTGGTAATAATACGCACGAATTGAAAATATTGCTATTAATTTGTTGAATTTATGATTTTATTACAATATTCAAGATAACTATCGTGTTTTATCAATTTCAAAAGTATAAAACACCCTCTTTGAGTAAAACATGGAAAAACCGGAAGGCTCCATAGAACAATGCATTGATGATTTTATTAATTAAGTAAGTAGATAATTAGATTTCATAAATGTTGCAAATCTCAAATTCTTACTTAAATAAAATAATGTGTAGTCTTAGTATCGTTTCTGTTTTAACTTATGGGTATTAAAATAAAATAAATTGTGGGTAGTCTAAAACATTCGATCTAGATACTGTTTGGGTAGGAAACGTTTGTGTATTGATTATTCGAAATAAATGAAATTGCAAGAAAAGTACTCGAAAACCTAATTCTGTAAAGGAATGGCATAGAAAGTAAGTTATATAAAGATTCTGAATGAAATATTGCGAAATATAATTTGGTTTTATTAATTACAAAAAAAGTGTGATTACAAATACAAGTGGAAGGAACTCCTAATTCGACTGCAGCGGCACTGTCACATCTATTTCTACCTTACAACAGCGATGCAAATGTAATATTTAAGTTGTGTAAAGAAACTACTTACCACAAAAGTTTCAACTAGCAATGCATCTGCTAAAGACTTCAAGTAAGTACAGATCGTTTACTAATTTCAATAGATGTAGAATGTAGATACTCAACGTGTGGTGTGTTACATGGTCATTGGATCTTCCACCAGAAATTAGAAATAAATAACTCATGCATAGATAAAAGTGTTGGTTACAAACCATCTAATATGCCGTGTTATCTACAATATAAGCACGGGATATGTGAAACCTGAGCACAGACAAAAGCGATCTTAGATGGGTCCTGAAAGGTAAACTAATATTTGTCATAAAATATGATCATAGAGTAGAGATCCATAGATATTTACTGTTGTTTTTAGATAGTTATCAATACAAAAAATACCTAATTGCCTAGGTAACCTATATGTAGGTACATACGTCGGTGTAATCTTGTAGCCAGTCGAGTGACATAATCTGCGATGATTACCGACAAGTGCTAGACTCAGACTGTTACACAATCCCACAATGTGCCAGCTTAAGTCATTGGCATTGCTATTATTCAATGTATTTAACTGGCAGCCACCGCTATTTCTGAAGGGGAAACTTGTTTAGCGGTGTTGTGCACTTTTTGTGTTGAATCAAAAATGTTAAACTCTCGTCAGGATACGTGGCCTGACCGGAAATTCGTAAGACACCCGGTGTCAGCATAGAAAAATATGTCAATGGGTGTCAGTTTCATTTTTTATTTATTATATTTTATTATTCAGGTTAGGTTTCGAAAGTTTACACTTCTGTCGGCACTCCCGGTGTGCAACCCTTTGTTTTTTGTCATATAATTTAGGCCTAAGACGTTGTTAGTCCACGGTTTAGCTCTGAATCTGATTTACTTTTTTTTATCCTATCTCACTTTCATTCATTTTGTGATATCTAACTTTAGATCTTTTTCTTTGTACTAGCGTCGTGGGCCGTCCGACCATGGACAAAGGCGTTCATATACAATAACGTCGTTTCTGGAATGGTGCCTATATTATGTTCCGTAACACCTTGTCAGGCCTTTTAATTCGATTCCTAATTCTTACTGACCATTCCATAAATATGGCGGCATAATATTTTATCCTGGTTGTTTATATTAATTATCTATGAACTGACTAAATCCCTAGGCCATACCGAATGACCTTGGTTTTACGACCGTGTTTAGCTTTGTGTGTTGTTCATGACATAATTTTTATTATGTTTAAAAATACATGGGACTTCAGATACCGCCACTTAAGTAATTATAATACTTCAGCTTAAATTATTACCTATACTGCTTTTAATATTACAATATCGGTCTGATTTTCGCGCCATATCAGAAAAGGTATTCCTGCTCATTATTAAAATCCTACCAATAACAAAATTCATACAAATTTGATAATTTAGTTCCTACATTAAAACTCTTGATTTTCAGAAATTTTACAGTGAATGTAACGAAAAAAGGAAATTGCAATATTTCATTCAGATCAAAAGTGATGCTATTATAATAATAAATTATAGAGAGCTTATACATTATATTATATTGTGTAGTCAACAAAAATATCCATTTTACTCTTAAACGATGGCAGCACTGCATTTTTTAAATATTGGAATTACAATTTTTATTTTTTATCCAAAAATTACAAAAATGTGATATGTTTAAAGCGCGGTAATACTTCATTCATAACATAATAAAACTGAAACCATTTTTCTTAAATTAAAAAAAATAATCATTATAACTCATTATGTTTTGTAAAAATAACTTTCAATTTTAAAAAATGTTGCTCATTTTTTTATAGAGATTCATAGTTATTATTTTAAATTATATTGATTTTAGTAAAGTATACCGAAACTACTTTTTAGCACTTGTATCAAAAAGCTAATCTATTTAAAAATATTAGTTAGAGTGTTGCCATTTCATAAAGAGATTATTGGTAGATTTATATCTTTTTTTGCAAAATCGTTCGTGATTTAGAAAATATTGATATTGGATAGATTATAAAGAGATCGGATCAAAGGAATGTTGATACACATTTTTGGAACATTTTATGCACTTTTTATATATTTGTACATCTGAAAGTTTTGTATAATATGCTGTTGTGAATAGTAGATTTTTATTATTAATAAAGTTACTGAAATCGTGACGATCTGCTTATTTTTAAATATTTGACCAAACTAAGATTATGGGACATAAAAGTTGCACAGAGATTAATATGTGAGAATGATTTACGAGCAGGTTAGCCTTTTGCGGATCCAGTACTAAAATACCTTTAAACAATTTTAAGTCAGATCGTCACGTATTTATTGTATACATATTTATGTATATTTATATACGCTTTATTCTGAGAGCATTTTATATAGGTATCAATTTATTTTAATTGCGTATCATTTAAATGATAAATGTGAAAATTGAGAGGAAGTTCAATGCCATTTCTTTTTTTTATTATCTATGGTAGGTACTAAATATTTTATTTTTAATTTTTATCAATGTATAAAGCTTCATAATAACAAAGTTTTTGTGCCAAGAATACTAATTGAATTAATCCAACAGTTGCTCTCAGTTCAAGTGTAATTTTACCATCAATTTATATATTTATATTCTATGTATGATACATAAACCATGAGCTTTGTGATTTAATTGTATAGATGCATTAATTGACTGTATTTAGTGTAGAACCTAATGAATGTTTCGCGCCAAATCCGCCATATTGATTTAAGTGTTTCCATCACTTGTAATATAGCATAAAATAATTTTATTATCCACAGAATAGATATAAAATAGTATATTTTATTGTTACTTGAGCCAACAAAAATTTAAATAAACGCAATTAAATTCATAATTTTCCCATAGATCGCTTCTTAAGCGGTAAAAAAGTGTTTTTATCTTTTCCTATAGAATTTTTCCGTTATTATAACTGCTAATAACTAATTCCGTATAATAGCTATAAGTCATTATTAAAAGAAATATTTATCTTCTATAGATTCAGATGATAGTTTTTTATCTATTCTGTGGTACTATAATCTTAACGTACTAACAGTAATGAATGTTATTTGTGTTAAGAATACACATCATTAATTGTTAAATAATTTTAAGTTGTATCCAGTAAGTGAAAAAATTGTTTAATGTAGTTTTCAATATTTTTCTGTAGTAATTAATACATTCCTTTGTAATGGTAACATGAAAATATGTGTAAAAAATGTCCGTGTAGTGAAAAAGAAAAATAAGACTGGAAAAATAAATAAAATGCCGAAAAAAAAGATACTCTGTAAATGATTTAGTTATACACGTAACGTTACTGGCATTATTAAATTGTTTTTTAAACTAAACTGTTTATTTTTTATTTCCCAATAAATATACGAATCAAGGATTATACTTAATCGATAGAAGCATTTGTTTTTTAGGAATAGTACATTTCTGCAAAGGCATATTATTGCCCTACTGGCCATGTATGTGTTGGTGGACCTCACACACTCTTAAGAATATTGGTAGAACACTCGGAAATGTAGGTTAGTTCAATGTCGATTTCCTTTACTGTTAAAATAAGTGAAAGATCAACAACGAAAGGCTTTAGATATATCCCCTGTACTTTATGAAGTTATCACAGATGTCCATGAGCGACAGCCACCACTGATCATCAGATGGCCTGAGAGAGAGATGGCATGTCACACAACGTGGGCACAGCGGCTCGCCCATTTCTAGCACCCCCCAGATACAATGAGAGATTTTTGGCCAACAGTGGGAATAAAACAGTAAAATCACGAATACGTAAGTGCCTGTGAAAAAGTTTATAGCAAAAAATGTATTAGAAAATTTGTACTACAATTATTTTTAAGCAGGAGTAGTTTAACATTTGTAAGTAGAACCTTATAAAAACATTGTATAGAAAGAGAAAAGTGTTTACATTAGTTAATTGCGCTAATGGACGGACAGGTACACCTCACATGTCACAAGGGCAGGACACCACTTTAATAATGAGTATGTTCATGTGTTCATTCGTGGCTATTCTTAGTTGGTAAAGTAATTCGCAGGTATAGCTATAGAATGTATGTAAATGTTGTTTATGTTGTAGGTAAGTATTGTTAATGACTGACAATAACATTATAGTTTCGACACCACTATATTCTCGTCGTAGCGACTGTAGACATGTAAAGTAATTACTATGCTATAGAAGTTAAAGTAGGATGTCTATGTGGTGTTCAGTGGCCCATGCACATGTCATAATATTCGTAATGGTGGCCATAGATAAATAAAAAGTAAATGAGAAAAAAGTATATAACCACACAATACATTTCGATGTATATTATTTATACTGATTACAGTATAAAAATACAAAAAATATTTTTGTAACAATGGTTGTAGTACTTATACTCATGATATCATTTTGTAACGGCCGACGATGGTTAACTCAAAATAAATGTGGAAAGTAATGATCATGATGTAATTTAAACTTGGTTGTAAATTTCGGAAAAAATTCTAAGCCCAACTCTTCAAATGTCAATAAGATATTATATGTACCAAGTCCGGGTACCAGGGCAAAATAACCATGTTCCATGAAAATATATAAATATATATATAATTTTCATATTATATATATAATATATAATATATAATATGAAAATATATGAATATAGGAGGTAATTCTTCCAAAGAGATTCATATTATTAAGAGTTTTTTTCCCTTTAAGCGTGCTCAAGTATGTGTGAGTGAGAGGCAAGTACAGATTACAGTTGGGTCTATTAATTTTTTGTATCTCTAACTTGCATGTTAGCAAGCTAGTAAGACGAGGATAAAATATTACGTGAATATGTTATGCTGCCATCTATTGAAAAATTTTGAGTTCATCGGTTAAAGTATTGCTTTATATTGGAAAAATAAGTTGTCGCTGTTAGGCATTTAAAAAAGTGTAAGTTTTCCAAATAAAGTAGGACAAAAAATACGACGATGACATTGCGATTGCGATACTCATTGAAGGCGTGAAAATTAAAAGTTGAAAAGTTAGAATGTTATTGTTGACAACGTTACATCTTTTTACATTCTATTTTTAAACAACTGTACATATTTTTTGTAAACAACAAGAAAACATAACTTTTTACGTGCGTACATAAGGACACACGCTTTTTGGTTTCTTAGACCATAGACAATTGGTGTTTATTTATTTATCTATTTAAGTAAGTTAATTTTTTTATCAAATAAATTCACAGGCTTTTCGTCGGATACACAACAATAATGGTCAGAGTGAAAAGTTTTTTGTACCAAGAGTCATGACATAAAAGAAAAAAAATTGCGACTTGCGTAAACTAAAGTTGGTGTGTTAGTTTAGAGTGTAAAGAAACGACATTTAGGATAAGTGAATTTATTTCACATAACTTCATTCTGTTCTCAAGCGTTATTTGCGTTAAAATAATTATTTCTTCATATATTATGATAACTACACAACAAATTACATATAGATATACTATCAGCCGAAATACAAAACTTTGGTTCCTAGCTTATTAAATAACATTACATTCCAATACATTTGTAAATTGGTGTTATTATATTTGCATTATTTTATATTAACGTCTACACAATATTTAAAGGTACAGGCTAGTGGTATACATTTTGCTTTCATTCATAATTTTCGTCACAAATATTTATTTTGATATATTATTTTAGTGGCATTAACTTTTATACTTACGGCAGTTATTAATAATCTGTTTGTGAAATTGTTGCCTGTTAAATATCGAAATTTGAAAATTGATCGTAGGCAGAAATTGCCCATCGATCTTTAGTAGAAAAAAATTGTATCAGTGCATTTGATAAACAATTACCAGTTTCTAATTTATTGCAGTTACTTTTTTAAATACAATTTGCTCGTGTCCGTGGAACATATAATGTTTCATCTCTTAGCTGTTTAATTATATTACTGTATATTATTTAATTATGTCAAAATATAAAATATACTATATGGCTAACTTAACCATGTCATAAACTTGGATATCTCATAAACAATTTCTGACGTACTGAAACATTTGTGACGTAATTACGAATGACCATTTCCAAATAAAGCATACAATA
Organism: Epargyreus clarus clarus; assembly: GCA_014595695.2. Classification (NCBI taxonomy): domain Eukaryota; kingdom Metazoa; phylum Arthropoda; class Insecta; order Lepidoptera; family Hesperiidae; genus Epargyreus; species Epargyreus clarus. The sequence continues at coordinate 641,615 of JACTTY020000024.1, forward strand.
CAGCCAATTTAGGTTTCCACAAAATATATTCTATAGAGATGCTAACGTCGTGTTTAATTTACATAGCTATTATTATTAATTTTAAGTTTAATTTACATTCAATATTTTGTTTGACATACATTGTTACACACATCATATTTCTGTTTTAGTTATACTATAGTATTCAGCTGGACTTCAATTATTAGGCGTTCACTGTATGGTAAACTGCTTTATTTTTGTTAATTTTCGGCATTTCTTCATCACATTGTTACTTAAATCACTTTTAAAGATGTAAACGAAGTAGGTATACTGTAAAAAAATCCTTCAGCATTATTTATAAAAACACGACGAAAATATCTCTAAAAATTATAATCTGTTTTTCCCAAAACGCACTGCCGCAGACTAAAATAGACATCATTCCACCTTATTTAAGTCTATCTTTCGAATTACTGAAACATATAGTCTGCTTACATTTAAATAAGGTTAGTTCATTAATTTAGGTAATTTTAAACTAACATTGATTAAGTCCATTTATAACAACAAGGACTAGACTGTCACTTCTGCTAGTAAGAAAGATGTTTTCATTCATTCTTTCTTTTATTTATTCAATTACATAAACGAAGGAAACTAGAACACAACAACGCTACTTTATCACATAAACTGATTAATCATCTATGATGAATATTTACAATAATCATTATACAGGGTGTCCTTTACTTAGGTCTTTAAGAATGTATTGTTTAAAAGTTTTTACATGAAATTAATAAATTTTATACATTCATACTTTGATGATAAATATGTACATGTAATAAGAATATGTCCCCAAGAAAGGGACTATAACACCATAATCACATTTTACTAAATTTGCAATAATTATTGAATCATAATTGCATTTTTATAGAAAATTAATTTGAAAGTGTTAATGTTCAATAATTCAATAAGTTTATTAGACATTTAGTTCAATAAACTTATTTTTACATAAAACATACGTTTTTTATATATTTTCAAAGATCGAAGTTAAAAAACACCCTGTATTCGCTTAAGGCACAATATAAGCCGGCTCAAAGCCTACGAACCAAGGACACATATATACAAATTTGGCCCCAAAAATAATTTCGTCACAGAAATCAAAAAATACCTTATTTTAAATATACAATACAATACATCACACACCGACCACTACCACTAGAAATCGCTACAAGATAATTTATATTTGATTAAATTTAATTACATAGCAACTCTGGAATTAAAGTGACATTCAAAATTTTGAGATATTATTTTTGATTCATAAAACGACTGAAATGGATTGAATGTACAATCTTAAACTTAGAAGAAATATTTTTCGAAACAAAGAAAATCAAATAAGATTTTTCGTAATATGAAACAGTCATATTATACATATTTTAATTAATTGCAAGATGATTAGTGAAAATTTCAGACATTTGTATGAAAAAAAAAATATTTTTTCTTTTTCAAAATTTTTAAAATCACTTTATTTTCAAAGGTGCGACCGTCTAGAGCCCCCAGTCTTAACAAGTTATTGCTTTACAATCACAACACTCAATTGGATGCAAATACGATATACACGAATCTACGTAGCTATTATGTAAAGTTCTACATAATAAAGATGTTTTAGCTTCTTAAAAAGTCACTAAATTTTTAATTCAGATTAAAAAAAAACAAATACAACAAAAGTCAAAAAAGAATTGGAACAGAACATTTTTCTCAAGTTAAAATAATATTTTTGAATCACTAAAGAAAAAAAATGGCAAATGTCTTTATTTAAAACTTTACGCTTTGTCCGTCTGTATATATACTGAATTTTAAACAATTACTGATTTTACATAACAATTTTTATGTCCTAATAATAATTTGTGTCGAATGTCTTTTTGTTTATAATTAAAATACCAACGTATTTATAAGTAGATTTGCTTCATAGTATACATACAATAAAATTTAGTTAAGAATATAATTTTTAATCCATCTGATAATAATACTAGAATTTATTTAATTTACTTTGAAAAAAGAGATCACCTGTTCTTCATTTTTTTAAGCCAAATGCCAAATGACAATGTTTTATTAATTATTTTCAATTGTATACTTAAATTTAGTATACCGTATGTATAATAATAATTAGTATATCTCTTATATTTTTATTTTACAACCAATAGTGTAAATTCATAATTATTTCGTGAATAATCGGTTTTATAAAATATATAACGCGATTTTTAAACAAAACACAAACAGACTATCATTCAAACGCATGTACTTTAACATTAAATATAAATTTAAGTATATTACACTTCTAAATAATTCCTCTGAAGCTCTATACTGCTGAAATTATAAGAAAAATTGTCTAGAAGTCGAAACAATCGTACCAGTCCTTACATATAACGCCATCTAGTGTCGAGCGCTGACAACTGCATCATCGTCAGCCGCTGACAACTGAGGTCATCTATTGTCAACCACTGACAACTGCGACAACTGCATCGTCGTCAGCTGATGACAACTGCATCAATCGTCAGCCACTGACAACTGTGACGTAATCAATCGTCAGCCACTAACAACTGACAACGTCATCAATCGTCAACCGCTGACAAGTCTGATGTCATCCATTGTCAGCCGCTGACAACTGTGACGTCATCTGTTGTCAAGCACTGACAACTGTGACAGCGCCATCTAACAGCTGACAACTAACTTAAACCGAGCGAGACTCCTACGTGTGACGTAACAGGTATCATTTCTTCTTCCCTTTCGCGTCCTCAGCGAATATCTCCTTGAAATCGTTCAGGAGTATGTCCACCACGTTGTTCTGTTGTATGCAGTCGATCGCGATGTTGTCCACCTTGTCAGCCGGCGCCCAGAGGAGAGTCGGCCCGAACACGATGGCCAGGTTCGACGTGTGCATTCTGTTACGCTCGCTGTATTCCGTTACCCTGGGGATTTGAAAATATACGGTCAAATAATGTTGCTCCAGATATAGGTATAGTCCGCGCCAAACTGCTAGTCCGCTCTGAATATAGAAATGAATCGCGCCTCCATAGCAAATTGTATGACTACACCTGCTTGTTACAACTTTAGAGCGGACTAGCAGTTTGGCGTGGATTACACCTCAGGAGTTAATACAATAAATTATAATTAAATTTATTAATAGCGCTGTCTTCGATCATGTATTTGTATATATTTATCATGAGTCTGGGCTCAAATAAAGAATCTAAATTTCTTGTTTGTCTACCTAGCCGAGGATCGAATCTTTAATTTTGGTTGTCCTACCACAGCGCCATGTGGTCGTCGAATGGAGAATAGGTAAGTAACGATATGTTTTTTTCCAATTATGCTATTAAAATAAAAAAAGCAAAGTGAATTTCTATCCATTCCGTTTTTGCATCTAAAAAAGCAACGTCAAGCTTGATCAAGAATTGGATGGGGAACCGCTAGTAGTGACATGATTGCCTCCATGTTTCAGAGGGCACATTAGGATGTCGAAGACCTTATACTTGCCCCAGTTACAAGATGTTCATTCCCAGCAGCGGACATAAAAGGGTAATTACCTTAGGAGGTGTTCTAGGACGAACTTAAGCGTATCCCGGTTGCACGGGGGGAGAGCTTGCACGATATCCCGAAACTCCTTAATCCTCGCTTCTCGTGGTTTTATTGCTGGAAAATAATAACTAAATATATATTTCTATAACACAGTAGATATTATGTACAAACCAAAAATCAGTTTTAACAAAATGAGTCAGCCTTAATTTTTTTATGATATAAGAGTAGCCGATGAGCAAGCAATCCACCTAATGGTAAGTGGCTACTGCCGCCCATTTGAAATCAACCCCATACAAGACCAAATTCTTACATAAGGTCGGCCACAGATGTGTTGCTACCTCTAAGGACTAAGCTAGGAAGCCTGATAACTATGTTTACCTTCAAACCAGAACACAGCACTTAATAGTGCTGTTATTAGATCCTAATAGGTTTGGCAGTGGTATCTCGTCGAGAGTCAAGCTACAAAGGATTCTGCCACCTTTCAAATATAAATAAAAATAATCAAACTACAACATATTTTAATAACTATAACCGCATAACTGCTTTTCTTATCTTCGTTATAAAATCACATTTTTTTTCTTATATCCATTATGACGTCATGACACTTCATAGAACAAATGTATCACAAAAGATAAGGTTACTTTTCTTATCTTCGTTATAACATCACAAATCTTCTCTTATATCCGTTATGACGTCACATAACGTCATAGGACAAGTCTATCACAACAGATACTCACAGCAAGCAGCCAGAACACGTTCAAACATGTTGCAGGGGATGAGCGGCTGCTTCAGTTCCCTGAAGAACAGCTTCAGCGAGCCCGTCAGCACGTGGATATCCGTGTTGTTCTCTATCACTGACAGGTTGTTTTGGTCGATCTAGGGAAGAAAATTAACTAAATTAGTTATGTGTAACTGAATAGGAGTACCTATATAAGTCCAGGAATGTTGTTGTAATTATTATTAGAGTAAATTTATTTATATCTGTTGATGTAAGATTATAGACATGTGATAAAGGGTTACTCAAAAATGTATATAAAAATAATAACTTTTAATGTGTTACAATGTGTCAGAAAATAAAATCCCCTGTTTTTTTCATATAAAGACTCTAAACTCTATCATGCAGCTGAGTTAATATCGTTATTACGATTAACGACTAGTCCTACCGGATATTGGTCACATATGCAATGTATATTTCTTACTAAGTTAATGTTTAAAAAGTAGTTTGTTTCTTTAAAGAACAAACGCCGCTGTTACAAGATTAGAGTAAAGTCAAGTCTTTCTTCTTTTAAAGCGCGGTAAGAAAAAAATATACAAATGAAATACATTTAAAACTAGTCGCAACTAAACTAAGAGCCCTATCTATTGTATACGCCTTTTTGCAAATAAAGGCTGATTTGATATGATATCCTAAAAAAAGAATAATAAAAAGACACCGTATACATGTAAAACTATACAGTAAGTGACTGTATAGTTTTACATGTATACGCATGCATGCATGCACACGTCACACACACACACACACACATCCATACAATTTACACGGAATAAATTGCAGACCTACATTGTATCCAAACATAATATTTAAGTTTCTCATTGTAAGTTACAATGAGAAACTGAAATATGTTTTATGATGAGAAATAAAGCAAATTTAAACCGAAAACACAAATACCTAAACATAACCAATACTTCAAACCCACCTCTAATCGTATCTTCTGCACCTGGCTGAGGTTCCCACTCGCGCGGTATAGCCCATCAGTGCACATGTTCTCCTCGCTGCTCTCGATCTCCCGGACACACGCCACCACGAACTGAGGTACCCGGGGACCCGTGCTCGGACACACCTCCTCCAGCTTCCGACCGAAGACAGGCTCATCTAAACGAAAGATAAATAAATTGTACTTTTGTTATGACACTTTTATTTACCTGACAAAGATGTTCCTTTATAGGTAACGTAATAGTAAAATAAAAAAACTTTTTCTTTAATATAGTTACAAGTTCAATAAATCAGAGGTATAAGACAGTTCATAACACACGTTTTTTTCTCTTTGTATTAATTACAATAGTATGTCCTTTAGGACTAAAAAAATATAATAATAATATAGCCTTTTTATTCAGATCAACTTAACCTAATAATATTTTGCCTTTGCCCATTGCCAAACAGATTGTAGAATACGAAGCAACAAATACTAGACTAAGTGTTTTTACAAAAATATATAGATCACGGCATACAGAAAGTCTATATTATTTTAAATTAAAAAGCTTCATTAATATTTATACAATATCCGTCTACAAACATATAATTTTATACGCAATTTAATGCATTGTAAAAAGTATGAAATAATTTATACAAATATTTGAACCTATACAAAAACGAGAGTAGAAAATCACACTGCAACTCATAATTGTAATGTGTATTACACGACTATGATGAGAAAAGTAGAGCACAGTATATTTTTTCTGGTACAAATAGCTTAGGATCTTTAATACAATAACTTATTTACACTAATATTATAAAGAGGAAACCTTCGTTTGTTTGTTTGGTTGTAATGGCTCAAAAACTACTGGACCGATTTTAAAAATTCTTTCACCATTCGAAAGATGCATTATCCACGAGTAACATATATTTTATATAAAATATATTTGATAAATAGATTTTGAGGCGGTACAAAGTTTGCCGGGTCAGCTAGTACTCTAATAAAGTATATTACTAAATCTCGTTACATTTTACCTATAAGTAACAATAATTTTCATGTTATTTTAATGCAGATATTATTTACATTTTTGGATAAACATTTTCAGTTCTTTATTTTACAACTAGAAAATTCAATAGTTATAACATATTCTTATAATATTTTATGCAAAATATAATTTATCTTTTCTTATATCCTTTATTGTAAAAATATTTTAATTTCACATATTTTTTATATTCCAAATCTACAAATTACAAACTTACGGATGCGAACAATAAATAACTAAAACGTTAAAATTCTATTTTATCGATAGTCTAAAATGAAATTGTCTATATGAACAACACTCAATACAATCTATTCAATTTCAATATACAACTAATTAGTGCACTAAAATAATTACTAACTATTTATTTTGAGCTACGAATAAACACTTTTTAGCAAATTCGTAAGATTTTGTAAGTTAGTAGTTAAAAATCTCTACCACAAACCAATATAACACCTAACCATTGAAAACCATGCCAACTACTCTTATAACTAAACTACCACCATCCACCGTACAGGGTATTAGGATCAACCGGGTTCAGTTATGAAATAAAACACAAACCAAAAGTCAAACTACATCTATTCATTAATAACTAAAAAGCCAATACATTTCAAAAATATTTCACACACTTACCTTTAAAATCCACAATTATAGCAATGTACATCTTCTGGCATTTTTTAATAAATTCGTCAAAATGTCTTCACAAATATATTTTCAAATTTAAAAAATATGTATTGCACACCACCATCACATGATTAAAAGAAAAACGTATTAATTAGATAATGTTTAAATACAAAATTCGACAATGTTATGAGTATTTTTAGTGTTACCCTTTTGTTAAGAATTAATTTCAGATCAAATTAACCAAGCACCGTATATTACAGCAACACCAACCGCGTATCAGCTACGCGGTAAAAGATAAAAATAACGAAAAAAAGATAAAAATAATCCACTCTACATTTCGGCCACTACAGCTACTTCTACGTTTAGTGCATTTAAAACTCGTGTAAAGCTCCTCACACCATTAAAGATAGCTTATCGAACCTTTATAGATTCCTTTCTTGACTAGAACGTCCATAGCCGGCCGCTTTGCGAAGAACTTTCTTAATTTACTCTTCACATACGACTTCTGGATGGAAGCCTCTGTCGAATCGCTGAGATCTTCATTGCTACTCCCACCAGCTGAAATAGCCAATATTAAGATAATACAGTGTGTTGAAAAGAGAAAGAGAACGGAAAACGTGAGTTAATAAGCAAAAGATTGCAGGGAGAAGCTAAGAAAGGGACAAAAGAAAACAGAATGAGGAACCCACCCACACAATCATGACATAAGGTAACATATTAATAAGAAATAACTTACAACTATAGTTTTACATTCAATATCATAACGAACAGGCAATAAAATAAAAAAATAAAATCACGTAAAGATAAATAATATCGTCACCATAACACCAAAAGATAAATCGTTAGAGAATATCGAGTTGTAACAGGAAAAAGATAGATATAACAATATCGACCGTTACCAAATAATATAACGTAAAACGAACACAAAATTAAATATACCTTAATTATAATTGAATTTTGAAATTTACCTTATTAATTGTCGGAGTCTTTATATTTCATACAACGAATATAAGGCCAATTGATCACGCAAATAAGGAAACCACACGTAATTTATCCGATATTCTCATTGAATGAACAGTTGGTACTGAGCAGAATAGATAGACTTAATATAAATCTTTTCAGCATGTTTCATTTTCTTAAAAGTATTGTGTTTTGCACAAGTGAATTGTAATCCTAGCGGACATGGTAATTTTAGGATCGGCGATTCGCGTTTTCATTTGGCGATTGGCGTTTTCATTCAGCGATTCTATTACTTATACATTTTGGCGACTTATGGATACTTCAAATACAAATACGCGTTTTAACGACTACATTAATGCTGCATCACTTTTTTCGCATTCAGTTGCTGCATCAATCGTCGAAAAGTAGTTGCGATCGGCACTCCAACGTGTGCGGGATAGATTCCGAAAAGCAGCTGAATCATCCATCACCGATTGTAAAGTTAAATGATCTGGTGCTAACCTTAAAAATCACACACGCGATTATAATGAGGGAGAGCGAATGTCAATAACTGACTGTATGATCGTATGATGTCATGAATGATTTACAAAATGGTCTGAACGATTGTTTGGCAAATCCGAAATCTACCTACCAAGTGTGAATATCACGAGCTAATGCTGCAATGGTTCGTCCATTTGCTCACACTGTTAGTATCGACTCGACACTGTCGAGTGCCGAAATGGACCGTATTATTCTATTGCATCCAATGAGGACCAAAACTAATTGTTTGATTATGACGACGCAAGAAACTACAGAAATAAGCCGTTCAATTGTATATTGTATCGCAAGTAAGTGCCGTAATCATCCATACGACTGAATCGAAATAAAAACGAGAGCCTAAATGGATCAAGATATTGTATACAGTCTCGAAAGTGTTGTAATAAAACATGCTGTTTAGGCAACGTAAATTAGTGCCGAAATAAAACAAAAAACGAGTGAGTGCCGAAATGAACCAAAAGATTTTATTATGGCGCTACCTATTAGTGCCGAAATAGACCATCCAATTATCAGCATCATAAAGTGTCGTGAATACCACGGGATTACACTAGTTAATAAACTGATTCATGGATTATATTCTATTTTCGCCAGGTATACGAAACATAACTCACGCTCAGCTTATTTCGTATGGGAAGACAGATAACAATGGATTACGTTATCCACAATGTCACAGATAGCTGACTTATCTAGATTGTGATAGATATCTACGGGCGTTCATGTGGGTGTTGCAAGTTTAGGTAAATATTTTGAGTTTTATGTTAAATGCAGGTACCTACTACTTCATATCTCTCCGTACATCTTTTATAATATAGACGTAGCAAACGAGCCTGGTAAGTCGCTACTACCATGAACATCTGTAATCAACCCCAAATAAAGTGAGATTCCTACATGACGTCGACTAAATATGCATTGCTACTGCGTGCATGTCGGAAAAGTATATCTCCCTTACCACACACTTCAAAGTAGAACACGGCAGCACTTAACACTGCTATTATTATGCACTTATAATTAAAGGTCTGGTGATTACGTTACACATCTTTGGATTTTTTATAACGATTATGAACATAGAAGAATCGGATTATATTATATCACTTATACTATCAATATGTTGATAACACAAATATATAAGACAGCGAACAAAAACAATTAAATACGTTACGGTCAACCGTTATATTATAATAAAATAACTCTAAAAACTGTCAATTCAAAAAAATATTAACACTAGCTGACCCGGCAAACATTGTGTTGCCATATAAATAAAAAACTGTTAAGGGTGAACAACCCTTATCACTTAGGGGTATGAAAAATAGATATTAGCCGATTCTCAGACCTACTGAATATGCATCTAAAATTTGGTGAAAATCAGTAAAGCCATTTCGGAGGAGTACGGTAACTAACAATGTGACACGAGAATTTTATATAATAGTGCACAATGATGGAGTAACTTCCAATTTATCGAAATGAGATCATATTCACACAATATAATATTTATTTTGTTTTGTGTAGATGTCTTTGTAGTACGCTAGAATCCGAAAGGTGGCCTAACTAATATTATAAATGTGAAGAAGAGATTGTTTGTTTGTTTGTTTGCTAACTTCAACACTTTAACTACATAATATTAATATTCGATTTTAAACGCGACACAATTAAAAAACATCACAAAAACGTGAAAAAATAAAGAAAAACAAAGAATGCGTAATCTTATCTATATTTTTTGAAAGCAAAGGCTTATAATCGTTTTGAATTTGTTCTCAAGTTAAATAAAATACGCAGAACGTCTCCAAAATTCTGGAAAAACGAATTTTCCTTGTAAAACTAAAAAAAAAGTTATTTTTTATTATCATACGTTTGTGAAGGAAGTGTTGCGAGCCAAAAAACGATTTTAGCTTCGAATGCTGACTTTTCTCTGTTGGACTCCTTTTTGGTTTCTCTTTACTCATATCCACAAAGTTCCAGTGTTCCGTTACCGCTTGCACCAATTGAAATTCCATTTCATATGCAACAAGATTCAAAATTGTATGAAATTTCACTTAATAACCAACTTTAGAGTCATTTTTGTTTCACTTATGAATGTTTTTATCACTTTTTATGTATAATTATTAAAATAGAGTTATTTTCCTAGACCTTACAAAGACATTACTAAAAACCAAATTTTTGAACCGCATTTTTAAAACTCAAAAAATTATCATTTATCTTTTAGCACTGCAATACCATTATCAAAACATATCTTATTTACTGCACTATCACAATAATTACACTATTTCCTTAACGTCTATATATGTTTAAAACCAAGTACTCGTATACATGAGGTGACTAAACCCACACAACGCCGTTTTAGTACTGCCCGTAATCATATCTTTGCTTATCTGATAAAAGTAGAAATGGTACGTCTTATCTCCTAATTGAAGTGTTAGCCTTATCGATCATATATTGAAACCTCTATAAACGAAAATGAAAATGCGGACTTAATTAAGAACTTAATATCAAAGATTACAACTACGGTAATACGGTATTCGTTTCCAATCTGTCCTAATGGTTACAGGACCATGATAATAGGCAATAGACCACGACCATACGTGGTCTGAAAAGTCTATAATATGGTCCGCAACGTCAAAATCTAATGTTGTTCATCTCTAGCTAAACCTTTGGTTTCTAAACTGTGGTCCACGGACCATTGGTGGATTTGGTAAGTCTATATTATCTGCAGATTCGCAAACCATAAATATTGTTCATATAAGTAATTTTAATATCGTTATTAAGGCTAAATTATGTCTTCAAAATAGTGCAAATTTATTAAGAAAACAAGAAGAAAATGTACCCAGTTTTGAGAATTAAAATAGTTAAATAAAAAAGTTTTGCCACGTCTCCGTACTAAAATTCCTATCCTATCCCTAAAATATTTGAAATAATCTTTTATTTATTACGTAAATTACGCAGTATTAGTTATTTATTCGTAAATTTTCTCTAAAAATGTTTTTATTTGTTAAGAATTCAAAAAAAGAACTTACTAAACTAAGCCGTTTGTGGTTGATTCAATTTATTTCATTTAATTAAATTTCATAAATACCTGATTACAAACTAAATAGAAAAGTTACTGAACTATTGTATTTGTCTATTTGTAAAGATAAAGCAGATGACAGGAAAAACAGATCAAAAATCTAAACCAACATTGTTTTCCCTATCGCTACAGCGATTTTTGTTTATTTTGCATAGATTCATCAAATTAGTCGGAACTCTATCACTGACTCATTTGTTTTCATTTACTATGTTATGTGTACGCCTTGACACTTTGATTAAGTCATTTTAATAGGTACAGTAAGTAATTGGCCTATTTTTTATTCTTTTTTACACGTGTTGTAGCCCGATATTAATAATCAATCTATCCATTGTTTCGTCTACCACGTTCGACGTTTACTGGCGTAGATTCCGCGCTTTAGCTGTCGGACTACACCTCAGCTCACAACAATTTCAGAGCGGACTAGCAGTTTAGCGCGGACTATACGTTAGCGTCAATGTTTAGCCGAATCTTTTTTATTCAGACGTTTCGGAATTCAGATATATTGGCCAGTACCAATTAACTATTCTTACATGCTCGTAGCCGGCGGAAGCCGTCACACCCACAGTTCAACATTAGGGCAACACCATCTCCGGATCCACTTGGCGATCACAACGACTGTAGGCTTATTTCACTTAGTTTTATTATGCAACAACGGTTTTACGAACATAGTGGTCGCGTAGTGGAGCGCGCCCGTACAATGTCAAAATTTCAAATAATTATTTTATACACCACGCTATTTGTTATTGATTAAAAATATTGTCTTTTTCACAGAAACTGAAGCCTGTCACTTCATTATTTACTTTGAAAAGAAAACTGATTTGAAATAATTATGATTGCAAATTGTCACACAGAAAAAGTTGTCAAAGTCAAAAGTGTCAAAGTTTCCCGCGAAAATCGAACCAATCACAGCACACTATTCATTTTAAGAACGACACAGATTAATAACTTATTTTTTCATGACGAATTACAGAGATAATTTGAAAACTAAATAATTTATGCTCGCATTGTCTATGAGTGTTTAAAATGGAGTACAATAGCAGCAAAAACTCGAGAAAGACTAAACGAGGAAAACCAACACACCATATTGTGTGTATAACAGGAAGTGGATTCGTCATCCGATGGTCATATTGGTCGAAACTGGTAAAATAATATGGTTGTCTACGTCAAACTAAATGCCATAAGTTTTAATTAAAATTATATCACCATGTCATAATAATATAAGTACACATACGTCATACGGTTATAAATTGGATTTTACATTTAAAGCATTGGATGACACGTTAAACTTTTACTGGTTATCACCTTAAAGTAGTGTTGTATTGTCCGCACGAAACTGCTAGTCCGCTCTGAGTATATAAATGAGTCGCGTCGCCATAGCAGATTGTATGGCTACATCTACACGCAACAACTTCAGAGCGGACTAGCAGTTTGGCGCGGACTATACCTTTGTTGATCTTATGGATTAATAAAAAATAAGTTGGGACCAGTCGGACCTTCCTCCACCTATACTCGACTCCTATATGGGAAAGCCGTATTAAGCAGATATTTCTAATTTGAAGCATTCTTCAATTTCGTTGGATGGATGAGGAGTTGAGGACGCTGCCTTACATAATATCTTCTCTGCCGTTCGTAGAGGCAACACTATTATCGGCTTCAGATAGAATCCTTGTTCTTTATAGACCTGGTTACAGATGCCCAAGGGTGACAGTGTTCCCTTACAATCAGATGGACTGCGCGCTCGTTTGAAGCTTCAATCTAATAAACAGCAGCGACCTCAACAGGAACCGACAGTTTAACACCCCCTCAATTATCATAAATACTAAGGCTAGTCTACATGCCTTACCGTATCCTCCAAAGAATCGATGCTAGAAGTCTCCACCAGGTGTCTAGATAGCGCTGCTGTCGACCCACGAGGAGTTCCCTAAGACCCTTAAATAAACAATGATCATACCTTTCTGTTTATTCCTGTCAGCGTGTCTGGAGACTGGTGGGGTGCGGCCTAAGCTCTCCAAGTCTGTATTGCTGCTCTGGTAATGATGGCTCGGGTACTCTTCTATGGCTGGTGGACCCTGAGAAGCCAAGAAAACTCATGAGGGATACGATTTTCATGTTAAAGTATGGTTTGGACAAGACATTCTTATGGACACGATTAGTGTTCAGTTGGTAGTCTTGTTTTTGTATGTTTGTCTGTATCATCAGTAAATGTAGTAAAATACAAATAGCATTGAAATAAGTAATCACTGCCCTGAAGATAGCATTGGAGTCCTACTTGAGGTCTGCCATGGGTGTATTGCTACCCCTGAGAACTAAGGTGAAATGCCTCATAAATATTTCTTTACTTTCCTAAACTCTTATTATCAAAACACGACATCTTAACATTGCTCTTAGATTTCCTAGAACGCCTCCAGAATTAAAGTTCTGTAAAACACTTTTTTGTATGTAAAGTCTACCAATCTTCTGCTAGCGTGAACCAACCTTTGTCCGTCAGTGGGATAGAAATGGATTTCTACTCAAAGTTTAAACTTGTTGCCAGCCTTACAATATAATAAAAGTGGTGGAAGTTGATGGATCAAGGTGGTAGAACCCTTTGTGGTTCGACTCCGACGGCACCACCGCCACGCATGTTTCTGCCTAGTAACAGCAGTGCTAAGCGCCGACATGTGGTAGGAATATCTAATCCTATCGGGTTAATTACAGATGTCTGTGCGCGGCAGTAGCTACTTACCATCAGGTGGACTGCATGCTCGTCTGCTACTGCTATATTATAAAAGCAACTTACCAATTTGTATATAACATTGGTTATACACTTGAGGAGTTTCTTAGCGTTCTCCTCTGTGTCGACCTGCAGGAGATACCGGTCGTAGCTGACCGTCAGCTCCAGGGATCTTGTGTACCTGCAATGTAATGATAATATTAATAAAGTAAATAATTTTATTTTTATAATATAAGAGTAGCAGAAGAACATGCAATCCACCTGATGGTAAGTGGCTTCTGCCGCCCATTGACATTTATAATCAATCCCAGACAAAATTAGAAGTCAACCACAGATGCGCTACCCCTGAGGACTAAGCTGGAAAGCCTTGAAAAAAATATGTCTCCCTTAACACACCCTTCAACACAACACAGCAGCGTTTAACTCTGCTGTTTTTAGGCGGTGGTGCCGCGGAGTCTAACCACTGAGAGTTCTACCACCTTTAATCCTTTTATTTTATGCAAAGTAGCAACTGTAAATGATAACATTCGGGACTGAAGTATTAACGTGCTTTCTGAAGGGAAACACGCATGAGTTATAAAAATCAGCGCTTACCACGTCGGACCACAAAGGGTTTTAGTAAATTTAAATTTTAAGTAAATTTATTTAAAAAGTTAATTTATTTTAAAATTTTAAAAATCGCAACTAACCTGCGCATACATATTTATGATGTTATAATTTACCTTCTCGTGTGCATCTGGATGCACGGGACTATGTGAGCGTTCCGGAGGGGAAGCACGAGTTCCCCGCGGGGCGCTGTGGGGCTGGGAGGCGTGCCGGGAGGTTTCGGTGTTTTCTGAATAGAAATCATAGAAAATAAATCACACGGTCTCACGGAAAAATACTTTTGAGTGTAACAAAGTAAAAAGTCCTAAAATCGGCGAAGTGCGAGTCGGACTCGGGGTACCATACCAAACCCCCCTCTATCTCTTAAACCATAACAGATAAAACATTTTAAAAAATACAGAGTGTATAGAGTGTACTGTGTATTGCCGAATATATTGCTATGGCCGCTATAACAACAAACATTATAAGTAAAAAATAATAATAAAAAAACTTAAAACCAAACTGGTATATTTCGGTGTTTATTGGTGTATCTATTGAACCATAATAGTTACTTTATTTAAAATTTTCACAATGCATGTATTTCTAAAGTTACTATGACAATAAATAATAATGATGGTACGGAACCCTTCGTATGCAAAGGTTCGACTCGCACCTGACCGAATTTGTCAATTTTACATTTTATGAAACAAAACTACTTTATTAACATTTGCTTTTACTCCAGACAGTCTAAATATACATAACTCAAAGGTGACTGACATAGTGATCTATCAACGCACAGCCCAAACCACTGTACGGATCAAGCTGAAATTTGGCATGAAGGTAGATGTTATGACGTAGGCATCCGCTAAGAAAGGATTTTGATCAATTAAACCCCCAAGGGGATAAAATAGGGGATGCAAATATTACTTCGTAACGCGAGCGAAGCCGCGGGCAAAAGCTCGTAGAGATATAATTGTATCTCTAATTAAATTTTATAGCTCTTTTACCTCTGTAGTTTTTGGTCTTACCGTGGCCTGGTAGGTCCTCTGGTCCTTGTAGAAGTAAAGCGCGGTGGGTGTGAGGATCATATAGCAGTCGGTCCAGTTCTTCTTACATTTCTTCCCGTTTTCCGAAAACTTTGTGCGCCGTATAGCACACTCTAGGATTACTGAGGCCTGGAACTAAAATAAGAAAAAAAATATAAATATAAAACTAAAAATAATACGATTGCTTAAGTGTATAGATATTTTACCTTCTACACCCACCTTAATATTTAAGCTATCTGTCCTTCAATGTTTAAGCTTTTTGCCCTTAACGGCACAATTTTTTTTTATATATTAAAGGAGTATCAGACGAGCATGCAGTCCACCTGATGGTAAGTGGCTACTGCCGCCCATGGACATCTGTAATCAACCCCAGATAGGATTAGATATTCCTACCTGAGGTCAGCCACAGATGCGCTGCTACCCCTGAGGACTAAACTGGAACGCCTCAGAAAAGTCTGTCTCCCTTACCACACCCTTCAAACCGGAACACAGCAGCCTAACACTGCTGTGTTCCGGTTTAAAGTTTAACAGGCATCCCCATTCTAAGGCGTCTTAACTAAAAGCTTTCATTATTATGCCTTCAACTTAATTTAAACACACACCCACTCACAGTTTTATCGCTGCCCTTGAATACTAAATTGGAATCGTAGGGACTGCACTGATATATTATAATGAATCGGCAAAAATAAAATAAAAAACAAATAAAAATAAACTCTTTCTACACTCACAGCCCCACACAAGAATTCCCTGTGTCGTGTGCCATGGACACACACATAGACGAATACACAAACACCCAGACCCAGAAACACAAATCTAAATTCATCATTTAGATATCTGTCTGGCCGGGGATCGAACCCGGGACCCTTTGCGCGTCAGACCGGTATGGTGACCGCTCCGCCACGCGGGTCAAAAATTTTCTGTCTGCAAAAAGTTTTTAAGATGCAGTTTGCAACATATTCTGCGTAATAACAGCAGTAGAAAACGCGGCTGTGTTCTGGTTTGATCTGGTAAAGGAGACATACTTTTCCGAGGCATTCCAGCTTAGTCCTCAGGGGTATTAGTTCTCGAAAAGTATGACTTCCATACCAGACTTTAAACCAGTACACAGCATCGCGTAACACTGCTGTTATTAGGCAGAAATAGGTGTGTCGGTGGTTATATCGGAGTCGAACCACAAAGGGAAAAACTACTTTCTAAAACTTTGACATATTTGTTACAACCACAGAGGGTTCTACCGAGTTCAATATCAGAATTGGAGTCACAAACCTCATTCTGTTGATGTATTAGCATCCTGGGCGCCGGGACAGGCGACTTCATCCTGTGTTTAGGCGCGACCATCGATTGGGACTTCCTGCTCCTCTCGTACCCTCGCTCCCGTCTGACCTCCACGTCCAGGCTGTCCCCCGACGACGAGGGTGGTAGCTGGAGGTATGTGGGCTTCCTGTTTGCCAACAGGTTCTCTGTAGAGCCACCTGAAATTTTATAATGTAGTGTTTAATAAAGATTGACATGTTTAGTTTTGAAGGTGCATTTCGACTTCGGCTGCACCACCGCCATATCTATTTATGCCTCATAACAGTGGCGTTAAGTGCTGCTGTGTTCTGGTTTGAAGGGTGTGGTAAGGGAGACAGACTTTTCCGAGGCGTTCCAGCTTAGTCATCAGGGATAGCGGCGCGGCTGTGCCCGATCTCAGGTAGGAATATCTAATCCTATCTGGGGTTGATTTATCCATGGGAGGCAGTAGCCACTTACTATCAGGTGCATGCTCGTCTGATACTCCTATATAATCATAATAAAAAAGAAATAGGTCCGTCACACCTATTTCTTTGGTTTCTTTGGTTTCTTTGGTACCTGCACAATCGAACCATACCACCTTTTAACTGTGATCAAATAATTATAACAACCCACCCAATCGTTTGTGCATCCCTGAGAAGGGAGGACTCTCGGAGACCTTCCCGTAGCTCCGCTCCAGGTCCCCACGGCTGCGCTCTGAAGTGGGACTCCAGTTCCATGACTTCGCTGGCACATCCTGGAGAGTGTCCTGGAAACAAGAACACCATTACACTGCCTGTTATTTTCAAGATCATGTCCATATTTTAAGTGAACGTTTATTTACGGTGATGGAAATATTGTGACGAATACCTTAGGATATCTGAAAAATCGCTAGTTGCCTATAATTAAGGGATATTTTTGTCCAGCAGTGGGGCAATACCAAAATGTCTAAAGTGTATTTTGAATACAAAATCTGCGATTTTTTGCATTGCGTTGCTACCTGTAAGAACTAAGTTAGAATGCCTCGGATAAATGTCCCCCTTACCACACGTCCTTCAAGTAATAATTTAAGTAATTCAAATAATAAATTGCTTTTACGTGCAAAATTTCATTCTGTTGGAAGGGACAGGGGTACGAAACTAGATATAAATAGGAATAACAAATCGTATTCTTTAAAAATACGATAAAACAAACAAAACAAGTAATTTTCAGTGAGATCCATTACAAAAATGTCCAAATACGGGCATAGTTATATGAGCGAGGTATTCCTCTAATTGACATCGCACTAAAGCTTACTTTCCTATAAACAATATTAACAATATGTTCCTGTAATCTATATTACTGACGATTTATGTTCAAGCGATTATAGAATTTATGGCGTGGTTATGCAGAGATGAGCTCGGTTATTGTATTATTTTCCTTGTAACATAGGGAATTAATTATACCTTTTGTCATTAATTTGCTTTTAGTTGAGCGATTTGTATATTGAATGCTACATCTTATATATAAAATTCTCGTGTCACCATGTTAGTTACCGTACTCCTCCGAAACGGCTACACCGATTTTCACCAAATTTTATATGCATATTCAGTAGGTCTGAGAATCGACTACTATTTTTCATACCCCTAAGTGATAAGGGTTTTCACTTTTAACATTTTTTTGTTTATATGGCAACACAACATTTGCCGGGTCAGCTAGTTTACTATAAATTAAAGTAGAATTTTTTTCAGTTTAAATTCACACACGCCTAATACGGATTAGTTTGAAACTTTTGGAAACTTTCGTATGAAAGTTTCCTAACAATGCTCATAAGACAAAGTCTAGAAAACGAAATATTGTTAAGTATTAGAATAAATTGAGGTTATGAACGCCCCTTCCTAAGCATATGGTAATTATGCAAGTAATATTATAAGTGCTACCATGTTTTAATGTGCTTGCGAGCGCCCTCTTTAGGTCTGTCTCCGAAACTTTGTTGAGTACTGTATGTACTACTCCAAACATCCATTTACAGAAAGAATCAATGATATTCGTTAAATAACTCTGTAAATTTAGAGTTCCGTCTGAAAAATGTATGAGTTTCAATAGTTTAGTCAAAGTTTCGAACGAACCAAACCGATCACAGAATAAACCTGCATTAATATTGCATTGAATACGAATGCGGAAAATTTTGGCATATTTAACAGTCTGATTCGGACAGTTACGCATTAACGATGTTAATCATTTTACAGCTAAGCCCATTGCGTTGGGATTTAGCCCATCTGACAAAATATAGCCCTGCTCTACACTAGGATTCTGTATATTATGGATGCCACTGACACGCAAAGACACACAAACACCGAGATCCAAATTTATCATTTAGAGACGACTTGCCGAGGATTGATCCCGGGACCGTCTGCTTGTCACACTGGTTTAATAACACTTCCACGATACGAGTTGTTTTGACAAAAAAAAACAGATACGTCAAATTTACTTTCTGACGGATCTGAAACGTCCACAACACTACTAAAATAGGTGTGGTCCAATCGGATCAACCCTAAACCTACCTTCATATATATAAAAAACAAAAACAAAAAATCCACATACAAATACCTCACGGAACCAGGTCTTGCTCCGTTTAAACATACTTCACACTTTAACAGTCCATTGTAACGCTACATGCCACTCACAACGACTGATTAACTAACCCATAAATAAGTTAACCCGAAAGGGAAAACGTTGAATTTATTGTACAGAACTAATACCTATGACACACCACAACAGAATAACTCGGTCTGATGATATTGTGCTAGTGATGGGCGCATCAGAAACGCTGGATATTGTCGACATTTTTGACATCTCAATTAATAAGTTTTATCGATGTTCTTCTGTGAGCTTGTATGTTATGTTTGTATGTAAAACTCTATTGTATGTTTTTAGTATAGTATGTTTAACTTAAAATTGTTAAATAATAAAGCATTTTTGAACAAAAGTGTTTTTATAAATACACTTTTAATTTCAAAGTCGCACTGGAGTATAAGTTTTTTAACTTTAATTTAGCTAGTAAGCTTTTTCTAATTTAGATGTTAATTAGAAAAGTACGTACGTAATAGAAATCTCCATGTTTCAAATGTCAACATATGTACCAGTATTACATCTTTTAAGAGGTAACACTCACTCGACAACAAATACTTATTTCACTAGTTTTCATCCCCTCTCCTATTTTTGTAACTATGTTTAAAACTACTGTAAATATCACAAATTACATTAAACGTTTTAAAGCAGGAACATCGCTTTTGTATTCTAGTAACTAGTATCTTAAGAGCTACAATAAACAAACACTTGCAATTACACATATCGATAAACAATCCCCCATCCCTATACCCGCGTTATCAGAGCGCGGTCGTCGATACGACGTTAGGAAACCCTTATCTTGCTTTATTACGCGAACGCTGATTGCACTGGAACGCTCAATGAGCCAGTTATACAAACAGCTTTCACACATTTGTGTTTAAACAGTTTTCATCTGAGAGTATGCAAAATGGGAAACGAATGACGTCAATATGACGCGCATTGCAATTTTATGAAAGAGCATGCATTTAATCTGATAGTAAGCCACGGCTGCTCATAGGCATCTGTAATCATCTGCAAACAACAAAATTTTGAAGGTGGTAGAACCCTTTGTGGTTCGACTCCGGCGGCGCCACCGACACACCTATTTCTACCTAATAACAGCAGTGTTAGGCGCTGCTGTGTTCCGGTTTGAAGGGTGTGGTAAGGGAGACAGACTTTTCCGAGGCATTCCAGCTTAGTCCTCAGGGGGAGTGGCGCATCTGTGACCGACCCCAGGTAGGAATATCTAATCCTATCTGGGGTTGATTACAGATGTCCATGGGCGGCAGTAGCACTTACCATCAGGTGGACTGCACGCTCGTCTGCTACTCCTATATTAAAAAAAAAAACAGATAGGATTGAAGTCTTCTGTCGGTCACAGAATCGTTGCTACTCCAAGAACTAAGTCGGAATGCCTAATATAGTTAAGTGTATCTCCCTTATTAGGACATAATACCATGCCCCCTCAAAACTCGGTTGGAATGCCTCGTGTGTTATACACACCATTTATATCGGAACACAATAGTTTTTGATTCTGCTATTGTTAGGCT
The DNA here is from genome assembly GCA_014595695.2 of Epargyreus clarus clarus. NCBI lineage: Eukaryota > Metazoa > Arthropoda > Insecta > Lepidoptera > Hesperiidae > Epargyreus > Epargyreus clarus. The sequence goes on from JACTTY020000024.1 coordinate 662,804, forward strand.
GAAATAAGCTTTTTATTACTTAATTAAATGCAATTCAATGATCGTTGATTTGATTTTTAAATTTGTAATTGGAAAATCTAGTAGATGCTTAGATAACAGTAGTAGAAAGAAAATAATATATTCTAGGAAACTTGTTTGGAGTTGGTAAAACTCCTTGTAGTTCGATTCCGACGGCACCACAACTATTTCTACCTAATAACAACAGAGCTAAGCGCTGCTGTGTTGTTGTTTGAAGCGTGTGGTAAGGTAGACATACTTTTCCGAGGCCTTCCAGCTTATTCTTCATGGGTAACGGCGCGTCTGTAGCCGACTTAAAGTAAGAATCTAATCCTATCTTGAACTGATTACAGATGTTCATGGGCAGCAATAGCCACTTATCATCAAGTGGACTGCTTATTTGCAAGATAAAAATATTTGCAGATTATGTCTATTTAAGACGTTCTGTTTCACATTTAGTAGGTAGTTAATACATATTAACTGAAATAAACTCCATTATAAGAGGAAATTCGAATCTAGCAAATATTGCCTAATATGTCGATTACAAAATATGATATAATCCAATCTTCAAATAAGGACATAAAATTAATACCTTATATAAGTGACTTAACTACACAACAGATGGCGTTTATTTATACAAAACTTTCTCTATTATAATCCGCTATAAAGCGCCCTCTAGTTTATCTATGGCTGAATAAAGGTTACAGCAGTGTGTTAAGTATCTAACTTAACGTTGTGTCGAAGGTACAAAGCTAGCATGTCGAATTGTTTAGTTGTCACGTTGACACAATGATTCAACCATCGACAAACTAGAGGGCGTTATATACAATGCTTGATTTATGCCTTTGTTTGAGAATTTTCTAATTATTTTTCAAGTTTTACGTAAATAACTTACTATAATATTGCCGAATAGTAAATTGTATGCCGTTATATCACTCGTCTTTAACAATTATATTTTATATGTGCCAGGAAATACATTTTAGCAGAAGGTTCCATTCTAATCTATAAGTCTATGAATTTTATTATATATCTGTATTTCATCTTTATACTACAAGTTTTACGCATTGCCATCTTCGCCTGCTATCCGCATCCGGCCATCTTTGCTTTTGATGATCTCAAATTATTTGCGCATTATCAATTATTTATCTATGTTTTTGTGTTGTATCATATTCCTTATATACAGGCAAACACACTTGCAATGTATTTTAATTACAGGCTCCTTAATAATAAGTAAAACATCACTTTTAAACATTTACCTCATAACCAAACAGTTCTCTATAAAATTCTCAAAGTTTGATCTTTGCCAAACGCGTCATAAAAAATATATAAGTCTATTGTCTGTGGAATCGCCTTATTTACCGCGATGTCCACCCTTTGCTATAGCAAGAATTATAATGATAGATGGTTTAATGAAAATTTACAAAATTAAAGACATTCCCCGCCTTTTACCATCTATCCTTAGAAATCACAATTCCTACGAATATATTTACGAATATATCAAAAACACTGTAAAAACAATATAAACAAAATTTTGATATAAAATGATAATGTTAAAAGGAAAAAAATGATGAAACTCAAATACAATTAGAAATTTAAAAAAAATATATTAATGAAACTACAATAAAGTTAGGCTGAAAGACAAAAAACCAAAGCCGTAAAACACATTAAAAAAATTACCGCGAATAATCACGTACAATAATGAATAATATTTGAAATAAGTAACGTAAACATGATAGCGAGTATTGTTGTTTGAAGCTAGATATTAATGGAGTTATGCCTACGTATTACGAGGAAAAGGAAATATTTACCACATCCGCTACTGCGGTGTTTGCCCAGACACAGTAACGAATATAATTAAAATCTCTTTACTGTATCCATATATATTTCCGTATACTGTTCATTATATTATATTCATCAAAATTAGCCCCAAATCCAGCTAGACTTAAGCCTAGTCTTAAATGCTAGGCCCTAGCCCTAGCCCTAGTACTCTAAAAGTGGGCAAATTCCGTCAAATGTGAAGGTGTGGTGAAAATAATAAAACTTTCTTGGAATAAAATTCTTATAACAGAATGGTATGATGATTGTAAGTGTATGAAGCGTATGAAGTATGAAGTGTGTGAAATGTATTGAAGTAGGTAAAACCCTTCATCGTTGGACTCTGAAAGCACCATTCTTTAGCTTTTTAGCTTTATGCGTTGTTGTTTTCTGGTTTGAAGGGAGTGGTAAGAAAACATTAATAAGAGGCGTTCCTACTTACTCCCTCTGGCTGACCTTACGAAGGACTCTAATTCTATTTAGAGTCAATTTTAAATGTCCATGGGGGACAGTTGCCATTTATCATCATATCCTATTTGTCTCGTCTTGTTTACTATCTCTATATTATAAAAAAAAATATATCCGTCTGGTATCAAACCTAGACCCTTCAAATACATCTCAGTAACATATACACGTCATACACTTGTTAACGTTAACCAACACACAATACAAATGTCCGTCCGTTCTTAACAAACCATCGTCTATTATGCAATCTTATCTCAAGGTATCCTATTTACAAGTATTATCTGCAATATACGTATGTACAATTGTATTGTAATCTAATACGTAGATTGTATGTTTGAATAGCTCAATTTGTTGTTTGTAGTTCCTTGTTCATACACGAGTTTTATCTTACTTCGGTTTATACCTTTTGACTTTAATATTTATTATTTAATCTATGGAAAGCTATTTTTTCTTTTGCTTTTGGTTATCTTTATTGTTTATTATATATTAATTCTTAATATCAAAAAGTAAGTAAAAGGGACATCTAAAAATACAGTGTAAAATATTACAATTAAAAATGTGTACATATGTACTTATAGTTTTTTATCTGTCAATCGTCAGACAAATCAACACGAGAACTCATTATCTGCTTTCTTACCCAATAGACTGGTAAAGCGCACCTTTAAAACCACTTCAAAACAGATTCTACATTTCAAAAATCATTGTCTTTCATTCAAAACATTCGATCCGCGATCCATTCAATCAATGGCGGACCGGATGCCAATATTGGCGCGAACGCGGCCATATTGGTCGGACATTGTGCGCGCGCATAATTATGAATACACACAGTAATCGGACACATTTACACAAGAATATGGTCTCGGTGCCCGGAAATTTTGAGTCATGCTAGTATTCATACGAAGTGGGCCTCTGTTTGCAAATCAATTTTTTATCAACTGACTTATGCTTCTTTGAATTGTGTCGACCATAACCTACCAGTAACGCCGTAAAGATAGTACTAAGTACATAGTACTATCATAGACAATTTATTTATTAAGTATTTTACATACTACGTTTTCTGTACTAACAATTGATAATTTTGTTTTCGCTCGTCTTTTTAGGATATCACCTATCACTTCGCTGACTCTACCTTTTGAACTGTTATAGACACTTGATATTTTTTATAGATTTTACATAACTATAATAACAAATACAAAAAATAATGGGGAGTCCGCCAAAAAAGAATTACATTAGGGCTCGTTCATGTTAAGTATTCTTAAAATATTCCCGGAGCGCTGTGACGTAGGGCTCTTCGAAAAAGGTGCAAAAAGAGCTCTCCCCCAAAGCCGGCGATGCATGTGCGACTCCTCTGGTGTTGCAAATATCTATAGGCGGCGTTGACTTTTTCCATCAGGTAGCACATCAACTTAATCGTTATTATTAAACATTTTTTTAATGTAGTCTACAGCATTCCGCTTCCTGTTAATTCATCTCTTTACAGTTAAAAAGCGTCGGACAACTATGTCCCTCTAATCCCTAAACCTTAACACTGCTTTTATTAGTCAGAAATAGGTGAAGATCCTGAATCTATCGTGTTATGGAGTTTCTTTCGACGTTTCTTCTCCATAACGAAACACCTTGTGAAGTGGTGGTAGTTGTATTGACATTCAAAAACTGCTCTGTAAAGAACCTATTTTAAATAAAAAAAAATGATTTGATTTGATTTGATACCTCTGGGTAGGGCAGGGGATTAGGCCGTATATCCCGGCGCGGGGCGCGGTACTGCGTGATGCGGGGTATGACGAGCGGGGGCCTCCGTTCCCGGCTGTACACTTCACATTCTTCGGGCGTGATCCACTGCAACAACAGAGAACAACATTAACAACTGACTGACGTAAGCAACAACAACTAAATATATTATTTATACTACATAACCTAACCTTTCCTAACCTATCTCTAATTACTTAGGTTGGTTTATAAATTAAAACAATTCAAATAAACAAAAATCATGAATAAAATAGGGTTACATTTGTGTGTCAAGCTCAATACATTATATTTAAATACATATTATTATATACATTTAAATCTCGATTTAAATAATCACGATATAAACGCCTCCATCTTGAAAGATATAAACTATTAATTTAATAGGTGGCGCTGTTGTCGAAATTTATTTATTTTGTATGAAACGACAGCGTTCACCCTAAAGCAAGGTTATATTAAAAAAAAAAATCTATAATCGCTATACCAACAAGATCTTCAATTACATTGTAATTGTGATTAACATAATTACGCAATAAATAATTTCATTTCCATGAATATATTTCCAAAATGACAATTTACAAGTCACGCCTCTCGCTACTTCCGTTTAGTGACGTCGGCTGCTTACTAAGTTGCGGTTCCGCGTTCGATTCTAGGCGATAATGTCTTTACGAGTAATATTTAATAGAACTCAGTTAATTATTGTAGTAGTAGCAAAAAGGCAAGACATCCTCCTAATGAAAAAAGGTAGTGCCGCTTATGGCTATATATAAACAATCTCAGATAGGAGTAGAATCCTACCTATTGTCGGTCATATACGCGATGGTAACATTGAGGACTAAGTTGGAACGCCTCGGAAATATCTCCCTCACTACACCCCTCAAAACGAAAGAGAGCAGCGCTTAACACTGCTGTTATTAAGCAGAAATAGGTGTGGTGGTGGTGGCTCTAAATTCGAACTACGAAAAGTTCTAAACCTACTACTACTAGATTTTCATTGTATTCCCAACTAGCTGACCCGGCAAACTTTGTACCGCCTCAAAATCTATTTATCAAATATATTTCATGTAAAATATAGCATATGTTACTCGTGGATAATGTAGCTTTCGAATGGTGAAAGAATTTTTAAAATCGGTCCAATAGTTTTTGAGCCTATTCATTACAATCAAACAAACAAACAAAGTTTTCCCCTTTACAATATTAGTATAGATTTAAACAAATAAATAAAATTAAAGTTTATCTTTGTGCGACTTTAAAATAACTGTCCTAAATTGTTTATCTGGACCTAATATTGAGTTATTAAAATTACTTTTAGTTGTAACCTCTTTATATTTCTCGTTGTATGTAAAAAGCGCATTATTAATCATCACATGCAAATCGTAAAACCCCAGCGTAAAAGAAAAAAAACATAGATAAAAAATACTCCATGATCACAGATAAAAACCGATCAATGAATCATAATGAATGGAGGTGTGAATGAATGATTTCGTGAGCACAACACTTGGATCCATCGCCTTGACCCCAAATAATCTACTACCAGTGACTAACGCCTCCGGTCGTGTGTTTTAATGATTAGAAGTATTTAGCCTATCGAATACGGTATATTACGTAACAATGGATAGCTAGAATGTACGGATAAAATCCGTAGTTTCGGCCGAAGTTTCGGAACCCTTTGTGATTCCTAATTCTGCCTAATAACAGCAGTGTTGAGCGCTGCTGTATTCTGGTTTGAAGGCTGTGGTAAGGTAGACATACTTTTCCGATGCGTTCCAGTTTAGTCAATGGCCGATTATCAAATCCTATCTGGGCTTCATTACAGATGCCATGGGGGGCAGTAGCCACTTACCATCTGATGGATTTCTCGTCTGCTACTCCTATATTAAAAAAGTCACCTACCACTTAAATTGTAATGCTTTCGTTCAGTGGTATCTTATACGGTACATTAAAACCAGTTAAAGTAATTTCTGAGGTACGGTGTGTAATGAGGCGAAATCTGATTTCTTTAGCAAGTGACCACGCGTGACGGTACCACCTCGCACTCTCATTACATCCACTTAGTGGTACCTGATGCTAATCTTGGGTTACTTTTAAACTAAGTAAAGTTTACTTGGTTATACAATTAAAGATACAAAGAAAATATTTATTCCTATAATTGATGCGATCAAAACAGAAAATGAAATAGAATAGGTTAGGTTAGGTTAGGTTACGTTGAGGATTTCTCCGCGTTAAAAAAAAGGTACAGGAAGAGAAAAAAATAAAAATATAAATTCAGGGTGAATTCCTTAAACGAGGGAAATAAAATAGTATTCAGAAAATTATACAACATCTTAGGAACTTACAAATATTGAAGTCTATGTATCAAGACTGTATCGAAATTAAAATTCTTTTGTAGTTTCTTCTATCAACAAATTACATTTTTGTTTTTTTTTTTTGTATGGTATTAAATAGCAAATAAGCAAATAATCATTGTAAATGGCCGCCATTCCCCGCTCTTGAAACAAAAAGATTTATCTTCATAGTATGTATGTATGGACGTATGTATGACTGTATGTATGTCCAGGAATTTTACAAGTTATATCTGACCTACTTCCCGGTTTTAAATTGAACTGAAATTTCGCATGCAAATCGGATGACAGTACAATATTATTTCCTTAACTTAGTAAAGTTTCGAAATGTAAACAGTAAACATTTCATTCGAAGCGATCATTCGCCAACACTACTGTTTCTCAGTAATTATTACCATTGCATCATTTCCGGCCGCCGTCTCGCTCGCACGGTCGATTTTGTACGCATTAGAACGAGATAGATGCATGAATGGAGCTACGTAACCGAGGTCAATAAGTTGATTCAACTCTTGATCCCGATAATTAGGGCCAAGAATCGACGCTACGTCTCCCATTTGTTTTAATTGATATAAATTGATATGCACGACAGTCTGGTGAATGAATTTCGTCTGATCAAAGGTCTTCTCTTGCATCCCGTACGGAACAAAGTTTCGGATTCGTCCGAAAACTCTCCGATAGTTTTTTCCGATAGTTAGTAGCAGACGAGCATACAGTACACCTGATGGTAAGTGGCTACTGCCGCCCATGGACATCTGTAATCAACCCCAGATAGGATTAGATATTCCCACCTGAGGTCGGCCACAGTTGCGCCGCTACCCCTGAGGACTAAGCTCGGAAAAATATGTCTCCCTTACCACACCCTTCAAACCAAAACACAGCAGCGCTTGACACTGTTGTCATTAGATATAAATAGGTGTGGCGGTGGTGCCGCCGGAGTCGAACCACAAAGGGTTCTACCACCTTCAAAATGAGTTACGAGCATAGATATAGAATACCATAGATTAGTAAAGATTTCTCACTCCTAAAAAGAAAATGTTACCAGTTTTGACAATTTAAATTGTGACTGTCATCTATTTTCGTGTTTGAAAAATATTTAAAAAATGTAGTTTTTAGATCATTTACGAATGAAACGATATTTCTCCGCACTTGTTTGAACTCTCTCTGTTTGAACCTGATAACTCTCTTAGTTTAAAAGTTATAGCGATTTATTTACTTCAGGTGCACAATTCCCAAAAAAAAAATTCAAAAGGTTTTTGTCGACAAAATGCGGTTTCATTTGACCTGTTTCAATATGTGCACAATATGGAGATTCACCCTGTATTAGGCACGTCTTTCAGTTAATCTTATCTACATAGGTACTTAAAGAATAAAACTAATTCTTGAACCAATTTACAACTTTTACTATTTCCGCGCAAAATACAACTCCAAGGTCAAGACCGTTCTTTTTCTTTTTTATGTTTTCATACAATCGTACCAGCCAGTAATTAATATAAATAGGAATATAATATTATAAAATTAATACATCATGAAAATGACACGAAATATTTAAAAAATAATACTAATAATAAAATAATTTGATTTCTAACAATACATAGTGCCAATAGTCGCCTAGTAAAATGGCTGAAGAGTGATGACATTCGGACAGACAGACCGTCCATATCAAACTATACATCCTCGGTCCTCGATATTCCGAGCAACGTACAGACGTACAAATAAACAGAACGTCACAACACTGGGTTACGAACACCATTTGCATACTTCGAACGAATTGTTTATTTGGTCAAACCTTGGCCTTGCTTCGTGCTTCCAATTCTGGTCCAAATTCGGAGATTGTTTCACAAATACCTTCTATAGGTATATTGGAAGTGTATTTGGAATGTCTATCTATAATTTTAAAATGAGTGTCTATATAAATATCTAAAGATTCAAATAATCTGTGTTTTTAAGAAGATTAATCAAATATAGCTATGCATGCTAAAATAACATGTTTGCCCGTTATCTGTGGCGAAATAAAGATGTGTAAATTAGAATTAGGAACAAACCTAGACGTAGGAATGTGTTCATGCATCACAAAATGATGTTTTACTTTAACGCTATGCTTAACGTCTCAATTTCATTTAAAAACCAGATATTAATTAAAATCTATCGTGTGAAACCAGAGATATAACTTGACCTTGCCTTACTATGCGTCACCGTACATTACACAGGTCAGTCATAATTGTCCATGTGTTCAACAGTCAACAATTGTACAAGTAAATAATTGTACATTCCACATTATATCTTCGATAAGCAGTATACATATCTATTAAAGTAAACAGTAAGTTTATTTGCCCTTTCAATACTGCATTTAAAAGTAATGATGATGCAAAGGATATCGAAAGTGGCGTCGGCGTCCCGGCGCCGTGTGAGCTAAGCGAGTGACATCACGAATTAAAAGATAATTTGCCACTAACAAAGAATTCTCTGTGAATCATGTGCACGTCACTGATTAATACCGACAAAATAACATACTATTTACTAGAAATATTTTTTTATACTATAGGAGTAGCAGATGCGCATGCAGTCCACCTGATGGTAAGGTAATCAACAACAGATAGGATTAGATATTACTACCTGAGGTCGGCCACATATGCTTGGCTACCCGTGACCACTAAGCTGGAACGCCTCGGAAACGTATGTCTCACAAGCTTTTGCCCGCGTCTTCGCTCGCGTAACGAAGTAATATTTTCATCCCCTATTTTATCCCCTTGGGGGTAGAATTGATCAAAATCCTTTCTTAGCCGATGACTTCGTCAAATACTACGCCAAATTTCAGCCCGATCCGTCCAGTGGTTTGGGCTGTGCGTTGTTAGATCACTATGTCAGTCAGTCACCTTTGAGTTATATATATTTAGACTTACCACACCCTTCAAACCAAAACACAGCAGCGTTTAACACTGCTGATATGAGGCAGAAATCATTTACTTAGAATAAAATATTTTTGTTTTGATTTTGAATAGTGAGTAGGCAACAGGTCAAATTGTTCTTCGATCGAATAGCTCGTTAGTTACTGTTATAACACTTATAACCATAAAGTGCCACAGACTATACCTCCATTCCTTTACATTATCTGTTATCACCTAACGGTCGTGTGAATCATGCTCAACGCTGCATTGTTTACTTCGGGTAGAGCAATAACCTATATTTTGCTCGACCTTTCCCCTATCACGGAAACTCGATTTCACTTGCGAATTAGAAATACTAATATAGTAACATATAAGTGTTGTTTCTTTAAAGATGGCATAAAAAGAAACGTGTTCTGTAATTTCGTTCAATAATTTCAATGACTAAATCTGTAGTGAATTATCAAATTCAAAAGATGACGATGGTGGGGTTGAGATGTTATTGTGTGTGAAGAACTCTGCTATTGAATGCTTGCCAATGTCCAAGTTATTTGTATTAAAATGGTACAGTAATATTTAAAAACATGTTTCTTGTTGCACCCTAAAAATATGTATAATATCAGATTTTGAAACCATCATCTTATCAAATGGGCACATTAGTACCTACTTATTTACGTACGTACTGTTTAGTATTAGAAGTGTAACTTACGGGTTCAATTAAAGTAAGTAGTATCGACACTGTCGACTTACGATCGAGAAGTCGACTGTTAAGATCGAGAAGTCATAGTAGGGTCACGTGTTTGCTTGTACTATGCAGGAAGTTCTGTTTTTACTAGACAGCGAGGGCTGACGTGTGATGTACAGATAATATAATTTTACGACAATATTCTACAACAGATACCCGTACTTGAAACCAGACCTATAGGGTTTAATTTTCATCGAGAATAATGTAAATGTAATAGGGTTTTAATTTTCTCGTATTTCTATACAATAATTAAGGAAATTTAACTTTAATACGATAAAGTAAGGTCGACTTTGAAGAAACAATAAGGATTAAGCTTAAAAATGATTTATTTGTATACAAAAACTGTTAATAGATATCCATTCTTGAACGATAATAAGGTTTAATTTCGCGCCTAAAATCTGAAATTATTTTTATACCTTCTATGTCAAAACTTCGTCTATTTTCTTTGATATATAAGGGCTATTTTCGGTTGAACAATATTTGGGAAATGCCTCGTTGAATAATGTACTGTGATGACAAGATGGACAGTAAAGTAAACTTTATGTCCGTAATAAGAATTTTTCGTAAAGTATGGAGTAAAATTCTAATGTTTTGGTACATTTTATAAATCCGTCTATTTTATAATTAGTAGAGAGAATCTTAGAGAATCCGTGACCAGTAAAATGTAATATTGGGGAGGAAAAAGGGGGATAGGAGAACTGTAAGACAGTAATATTATAAAGTGTAAATCATCAAGTTTTTATAAGATTAAAGTAGCAAACGAGCACGCAGTCCACCTGATAAAGCATGAAGCGTGCACTTCTAACCATGAGAATGTAACCAGCTTCATATAGAGCGAGAGGTCGCCTCATATGTTAAGGTGGTAGAACCCTTTGTGGTTCGACTCCGGCGGCACCACTGTCACACCTATTTCTACCTAATAACAGCAGTGTGAGGCGCTGCTGTGTTCCGGTTTGAAGGATGCAGTAAGGGAGACATACTTTTCCGAGGCGTTCCAGCTTAGTCCTCAGGGGTAGCGGCGCATCTGTGGCCGACCTCAGGTAGGAATATCTAATCCTATCTGGGGTTGATTACAGATGTCCATTGGCGGCAGTAGCCACTTACCATCAGGTGGACTGCATGCTCGTCTGCTACTCCTATGTTATATAAAAAAAAAGAATAAAGAAAATGATTTTTAAAGTCATGTACTAAATGAGTCTACCTGATCAACTTCAAATAATTGTTACCTTGAGGGCTAAGCTAAGTGAGCCTCTCCCTTATGTCACATATAAACTAGAAAACGTAGTGCTATATATACTGCGGTCATAGATAAGTATAATATCTCACTGCCTGGTAATTAAAGGAAGCCATTAAATGGCTTAAACGGCTGACAAGTCTGTCGGTCATTTAATGGATGTCATGGTGTTATTTACGGTATAATGCCGACATGCACAGTTAAGTGGTGCAAAAACACGAAATCGAAGAAAAAGTGCGGAGAAATATCGTTTCATTCGTAAATGATCTCAAAACTACATTTTTTTAATATTTTTTAGACACGAAAATAGATGACAGTGACAATTTCAAAACTGATTACATTTTTTTGTAAGGAGTGAGTAATCCTTACTAATCTATGACTGCGGTAGACAATTTTATAAGGTAGAAATAGGTATGGCGATGGTGCATTCGAAGGGTTTTATCTTTACAGCGTGGCAAAGCTCCACAAAGCGACTATTCTTTATCAAGTAGCCTATTTGTTTTATTGCTAGTTTATTTCTATCGACTCTTGCGTAAAATCCCACAAAATACGAACCGTGCGCAGTCTCTTCGAATAAAAGTGAAGACAAACTTACGCAATAATAGAAACCACAACGAAGTTTATAGCAATGGACCCATTGTTCTGCCTAGCTCCCGTCTTTGGGCATTAGGGTTGCCAGCTGAGAAATCAAAATGGAAGAGCTTAACATTTGTCTTGTATTGTCTGTATTTTAAAGTTTTTTTTTGTTTTTTACAATTTCAAATATCTATTTTTTTGACAAATGAGTGTCTATTTATTCGTTATAGTATGAAAAAAAACATTAACATGTAACAATTAAAATAAAAGTAAAGTTAAATTAAATCATCATCAACCCATTACTGTCCCACTGCTGGGCACGGGTCTCCTCTCAGAATGAGAAGGATTAGGCCATAGTCCACCGCGCTGGCCAAGTGCGTATTGGTAGACTTCACATACCTTTAAGATTTTTTTTTTTATAAATCTCTCAGGTATGCAGGTTTCCTCACGATGTTTTCCTTCACCGTTTTAAGCAAGTGATAATTAATTTCTAATACGCACATAAATTTGAAAATCAGAGGTGCGTGCCTGGGATTTGAACCTAGGACCCCTCGATCGAGAGGCCGCGTTTCTTAACCACTAGGCTTTCACTGCTACAAATTAAATAATAAAATAAAATTATAAAATTTAGATGTCGTCCAAAACTTAAAAAGATAATTAAAAATAAATGTAAGAATTATTTAAGATTCTATTTCAGAATTATCTAAGAAATAGGTACATTAAATAACTGTTATTTAAGAATTATTTAAGAAATTAAAGAATTATTAAATATATTTTTCTTGTAAATGAGCGTGTAGCGTGCAGCGTGTAATTTTAGAGATGCATACTAGTTTCGCATTCTTTTTAGCTAAAAAAATGTTTAAAGTCTCATAAAACCTAGAGAATTTTCAAAGAGAAGATATGTGGAGTTTATACTAATTTGCACTTGGCCAGCATGGTAGACAATGGCCTAAGCCTCTCACTTGGAGAAAAATCCGAGCCCATCAATATGACAGACACGACGATAGACACGGGCCAGAGCATATTTTATTAAAGAGCTTTCTACACTCACAGTCCCACACTAGGATTCTCTGTAACGTTGGTGCTATGGACACAAACGGACGCATACACAAACACTCAGACCCAGAAACAGAAACCTAAATTCATCATTTAGATATCTGTCCGGGGATCGAACCCGGGACCCTCTGCACGTCAGACCGGTATGGTGACCGCTCCGCCACGCGGGTCCTCATATTTTACTTTGCTATGCCTATTAGATAAAAAAAATATATAAAAAAATATAAAAAAGAAAAAAAGATAGATAAAAAAGAAAAATAAAATTATATATTTTTATGTCAGCAACCCTAGACCATATTCGCACGTGTACCGCCACATAAGAATGGCATTGTTGCCTTTCAACCTGTCCGTGATGAGTAAAGCTATCCGATCGAAGAACTTGCGTAATTTTAAACTTGTCCTCCTACAAGAAATAACTTGCAATAAGAGTCTTATAAGAGTTTTGAAAATAATATCTGAAGTATTCGAGCTTGGTAAACGTTTTGTAAAGAAGTAAACATTGAAATGTGGTGTTTTTAACCAAACGATCAGCATAGATGGGCTTCGATCGACAATCGATCGGTTGGTGTGTGGGCACTCAAACACTCCCTTAGAAATGCATACATAGTATAAAATTAAATTGAAATACTTAGGAATAGAAATAGTTAGTCAAAAGTGAGCTCAAATTTAAATAAAAGCTATAAACAAAATATTAACCTACTTAAAATTATTGAGATTATTGACACAGATTATTTAAAAAAGCATCAATATTGCAAATGAAAGAAACATTAGTGAAGTCCAGAGTTTTTAGGTCAGTTGTAAAAAACAAATAAAGCCAACAAAAAACTATAAAGGTTAAGTACTATCACGAATGGGTACATAAAACAGTAAATATCTCAATGTTACAACACACACACATACCGTTACTATTTTTATATAGTTCCTCAATAAACTGCCCGGTTAACGGCGGTTCTAAAAAGTTTATATTTCTCTTCATTGCAACATTTTGTTAAAAGAAACAAAGAAAGAACAATTCTGGAAGTATAGAAAGAAAGAAAATAGAAAAAGATTTTTGCGAGTCACAAAAGTTATGAAAACAAAATAGAATTTCAAGATAGACCTTTGTTGTTTGCCTAATAACAGCAGTGTTAAGTGCTGCTGTGTTGTGGTTTGAAGAGTGTGGTAAGGGAGAAACACTTTTAGGAGACGTTCAAATGGTAATAATGCAGATTATTATCCACACGACGATAAATAGCAACTACTACCGATAGCTATAACCATCCCCAGATAGAACAGAACTCTACCTAAAACCGGCTCCAGATTTTTCTTAAAAAAAAAAAACTTTCATCCCGTTTCACACTGGAAAGGTGGTAGAACTCTGTGGTTCAAATCCGGCGGCACCACCGCCACACCTTTCGCCACTATTTCTGCCTAATAACAGCAGTGTTAAGTGCTGCTGTGTTGTGGTTTGAAGGGTGTGGTCAGGGAGACATACTTTTCCGAGGCTTCCAGCTTAGTCCTCAGGGGTAGCGGCCCATCTGGCGGACCTCAGGTAGGAATCTTATCTGGTGTTGATTGCTGAGAAAACACTGATACCGTCTTGGATTGAATGTTTTTTGTCATATACATATTACCAATAGGTAAAACATGGATAACATTTTCCTTCCCATGCCCAGTCCGACTACTACATTGTTCTTGGTTCTACCATCAACAAATAAAACTGTCCACAATAAATTGTATGCATAAAATGAATCCCATATATCATCCACAACAATGATATTATATTCAGAGGCGCAACAAAATAATGGATCTGCCGGCAGTCACGTAGGCATAAGGACAGACAGACAGACGCCCTAACACTAGGCACTACAATAACGCCTTCCGTATATGGAGAACCATAGTATTGTTAGCAAATAGAATTGGCAGGCCTATATACAAATTATGTTTTTTTTTTTTATATATTGGATACATCAGCCTTTTGAGGTCCACTGCTGGATATAGGCCTCCCCTAATTGGCGCCACTCCAACCGGTCCCGTGCCCTTTGAATCCAGCGGTTTCCCGCCGTCTTCTTCAGGTCGTCGGTCCACCTGGTCGGGGGGCGGCCTGAACTCCTTTTGCCTACGTGTGGTCGCCACTCGAGGCAATTCACCTGATGGTAAATGGCCAGTGCCGCCACATGGTTGAGGTTGTTCTTTTTTAAAAACTATGTGCGTATTAAAAATTATTATCACTTAAAACATCGTGAGGAAACCTGTATACCTGAGAGATATCAAGGAAAAGTTCTCAAAGGTACATGAAGTCTACCAATACGCACTTGGCCAGCGCGGTGGACAATGGCCTAATCCTTCTCATTCTGAGAGGAGACCCGTTCACAGTGGGACTGTAATGGGGAGACCCGTGCCTAGCAGTGAGACAGTAATGGGTTGATGATGACGACCCTGGGTCCTCCCAATGGACCTGGCACCCACAACTGTCTTCAGTCACTTCTATTTACTCTCTTATTAGTTACTACAGATATTTCACACTAATTCCTGTATTGATCACATAATTTCTGATTATTGATAATTAATGTCACTTTTAAATAATTTTTCTATTATTATATTTTTGGAATCAGTCTTGAGTTATAATATGTCATCTGATTTTTGCATCATTCGTAATAGAAGTGTGATAAATTAGTGGATAAAGATGAAATAGTTACAGTTGCCGGATCCCGAGCGCTGTGACATGGGGCTCTTCAAAAATGGTGTAAAAGGAGCTCTCATACAAAGCCGGCGATGCATGTACGACTCCTCTGGTGATGCAAATATAGGCGGTGTTGACTACTTTCCATCAGGTAGCACGTCTGCCTAATCGTTAGGTTAATATATTAAAAAAAAAAGTTGATTATTACGGAAGAATATTGTATTTTTGGAATCTCTTCTAGCGTTTCAACACTACCATATTGCTTGTCTATCAAGATTCCAACCACGCCATCTAGCCAATATAATTAGTCACTGCATACTAAGTAAGACGCAGTGCAAATGACTGCGTGCTTGCTCAATCGATAGGTTGTATAAATAGATTGAATTGACAATTAAATGTGCTCAATCAAGCAATTATGCTGTTCGTGACGACTTTAATTGCTGGGTTCACGAGTGGGAGAAGGTTTATTTCATCAAGGCAATGGTATATTACCAAATAGGTTTATTACCAAAATCGAGAAAACCGAAATTGGCATATGTGGCCATAGATTAGTAAAGATACTTCGCCGCCTTGAAATTGAATGAAGTCACAAACGCCTTATTAGTAAGTTCTTTTTTTGAATTCTTGTCAAATAAAATCATTTTTAGAGAAAATTTACGAATAAATAACTAATATTGCGTAATTTACATAATAAATAAATAATTATTTCAAATATTTTAGGGACATTTTAGCACGGAGACGTGGCAAAACTTTTTTACGCAACTATTTCATTTCTCAAATCTGGGTACATTTTCTTGTTAGGCGTGAGTAATCTTTACTAATCTATGTATGTGGCGCCGAAAATAAAGACACTTGATTTTTAGGGTTCCGTACCTGAAGGGCAAAAACGGAACCCTATTACTAAGACTTCACTTTCTGTCTGTCTGTTTCTCTCAGGGCTCTAATCTGGAACCGTACTAAATAACCTCTTGATTTTTTTACAGAGGATGCATAACGGTGGCCGCTATAACAACAAATACTAAACATAAAACGTTGAATATTAAAGGGGGTCTCCATACAACAAACAGGTATTTTTCGGCATTTATCCATCTAACTGTTAAACCGTACGTCCTATAACTAAGTATTGCTGAAAATAATAAAATGAATAAAAATAAGTAAAAAATAATGAATATATGGTATACTAGCTGACCCGGCAAACTTTGTACCGCCTCAAAATCTTTTTATCAAATATATTTCGTATAAAATATAGCCTATGTTACTCGTGGATAATGTAGCTTTCGAATGGTGGAAGAATTTTTAAAATCGGTCCAGTAGTTTTTGAGCCTATTCATTACAACCAAACACACAAACAAAGTTTTCCTCTTTATAATATTAGTATAGATACGGATGCCTCCATGTACGAGTTCAACTCGTAGTAGGCGAATTATTTTTAATCTCGTCATTATTTTCGCTAAGAGCAGATACAGATTAAAATCGCATACAAAACGGGCACAGATAAAATAGAAAGAGGAAAAAAACATTTTCTTGCAACAGCTAATCATTGCATCTGCATGTGGTTTGCATATGTCAGCATGTGCATGATTTATCGTTCAACTGAGATGTTATCGTCGTTTTCTGTCCCATTGCTGGGCATTGGTCTCCTATATAAAAGTGTTTCAGCCCATAGTCTAGCGCACATTCTAAGGTCAAATTGGTAAACTTCACACACCTCAGAATTTTATTTTAAACAACTCACAATATTTTCCTTCACTGTTTAGCAAGTGACAATTAATTTCTGATACGCACATAATTTTGAAAAAATTTTGTTGTGTGCCTAAAATTGAATCTTGCCTCCAATGGGAAGAGATCTGCTGGGCACAGATCTTCTCTTAGAGGGGTTTAAACCCAACAATGGAACATACAAAAATTGCAACCACTAACTATACTTATGTTAAAATTTTCAAATCATATGGAAACTTTAGGTGAGGTTACTAAACTAACTATAACAGTTAACCACACATCGAGATAACCGGACAACGTACACAGATGTTAAAATGGCACACGATACTCACACATATATATTGTATGAGTGCTGAAGGTACATGTCATACTCTTTGATAAATAAAGATACTTCGCCGCCTTGAAATTGAATGAAGCCACAAAAAGGCTGATTTGCCAGCTGTTTATTTGTTTTTTTTTTTTTCAATTTTTGACAGATAAAAACATTTGAGAGACAATTTACGAATAAATAAGTAACACTGCGTAATTTACATAACAAGTAAATAATTATTTCAAATATTTTAGGGACATTTTAGCACAGAGACGTGGCAAAACTTTTTTACGCAACTATTTCAATTCTTAAAACTGAGTACATTTTCTTGTTAGGAGTGAGTAATCTTTACTAATTTATGGTCATACTACTAACTATTGTAGGGATAAACTTCCGTTTAACCCATACCTCCGATCGATCTGAATTTTCAATCAAGAATATCAAACTCAAAATACCCGCAAATTACATTTTCAAGGTCAAATTGCTGAAAAATGAAAAGAGGAAATTACTATACATGAGTGTGTGTTAATTATTGGATTCTATCTATACACACATCTTTGTCACATTTCTTGTGTAAGCGAAACTATTATTTACCTATCGCTTATCGTTTCTCGCTCAGCGTGTAACACAATATAAGATTCGGGTCGAGATACAATCTTTTGAAGAATTGACATCGGTTATAGGCTATCGCTTGTTCTGAATAATTTTGCGAGATCAGTAACTGGAATCTAGTACGAATTCAATGAGAATCCTCAATGATACATATACTTCCATAACTCAATAGATGGCGCCACAAGGATCCCCAAGTAATATGAATCAAGCTACCGAAGTTTTTTAAACATCCAACTCGTACAACACATCATTTTTTAAAATGTAATAAATAGTTTAAAAACTAAAACACTAAAAACACGCTAAAATCAGACACGGAAAATCGTTAATCCTGATTCCTGACGATCCTGATGAGGATAATGGCATAAAATTATTAAAAACGTGTAATGTCAACCGTTCTTGATAATTGTTCAAAATTTTAAATTAATCGGACCGTTCAAAGTGGGTAAAAATCGAGTTTAAAGATTCCGTTACATACATACATACATAGATACAACCAAAGCTAGTAAAAGCGTGGTAAAAATAAATAGAATTTTGTTTATATTTTTTATTGATCATCATAAAGATATTAAGATATCTGGTTGGCCGGGGATCAAACCCGGATCTCGCTTGTCAGACCAGTATGGTGACCGATTTACTACGTAGCTCTTCGGGGAATCAATCGACACAATATCTAAGAATTGCTTAATAAGGCTCAGTGTGCCAGTTGAACGCGTGATTCTGCTTTTTTATCAGACAGCAGAGGGTAATGTTTTTTTCGAACGTATGTATGTTCCTATGTCTCAGGCTTTCGAATACCCCACAGCTAGATAGATTTTAACATATGAGGAGCCGTTGGATTCGTCTAAATTTTGGAAGTGACCATAGGTTATGTTTTAATGGGATTTTGGTTTATATATATATTGCTAGTTATTGGTCTCATCATCAAATCCATTTTATCCCACTGCTGGGCACGGGTTCTCAGAATGAGAAGGATTAGGCCATAGTCCACCGCGCTGGCCAAGTGCGTATTGGTAGACTTCACATACCTTTGAGATTTTTTTTTTAAATCTCTCAGGTATGCGGGTTTCACGATGTTTTCCTTAACCGTTTAAGCAAGTGATAATTATTTTTTATACGCACATATTTTTTATTGGTTTGATCTATACACTTATCTTAACGTCAGAAGTTCATAAACCGGGAAGTATTCATATAAAAATAAATGATAAGCAATAAGTCAGAAACTTAATTAATTTAATAAGGATATTTGAGATAAAAGCAATTTAAAATATTAAGACTTTATCATTCGTGGGAATAAGAAAAGTTAAAAACTTAATTTTCATTTATGTTTCATTTTACAATTAACAAACTTAAGTGCCGCGATCATTTCGAAAATTTTAACACGTTATTCTCGATATTTCGAGAATTCAAAATATTTTAATAGTTCAAAATGTTCATTTAAATTAATATTTTTTACCACTTCGTTTGTTATCATAAACTGTGATCTAAACCCTATTCTTAGAGACCTCACGAGCAAAATGTTAGTATGAGAGCAAGCGACGCCGCATGCTTTGCCTAGTTGCAATAGCGATACAAATTCACAACACGAGAGCATTGCCGCCTGCCTTATCCGCCAGATGGCTCGTAATGCGCTGATAAGTGCATATCATATTCATAGTAATGTTATATCTAATGTTATGTTGTAATTGAACAGTCTGCGATTTAGAGACGGTTTTGAAAAATATGTGATGTTATTTTTTATATAGGAGTAGCAGACGAGAGTGTATACTGCTATTGTATGGTTTGGATGGTAAGTGGCTACTGCCGCCCATGGAGTTCTGTAATCAACCTCAGATAGGATTAGATATTCCTACTTGACGTCGGCCACAGATGCGCTGTTACCCCTGAGGACTAAGCTGGAAACCTCGGAAAAGTATGTCTCCCTTACCACACCCTTCAAACCAGAACACAGTAGCGCTTAACGCTGCTGTTATGAGGCAGAAATAGGTGTGACGGTGATGCCGCCAGAGTTAAACTATATTTTTTAACCATATTATAATATCTTTTATGGGGGCCATGACAACACAGACGATCACCACACTTGCAAATAAACTGAAGACAATGTTTGTCTAGCCAAGAACTGAATCCGGAATCTTTTGTACGTCAGACAAATTTGTAAAATGGCAAATGAGACACTCAACTCTCAAAAAATAAATTTATTTTACTTACTTCCTTCCTTATGTGTATGTATGTATGTATGTGTGTACTGTGTATGTATTCCTTGTCCATATGTACTAGTTACATTAGAACGTAAAAACTTTATTGTATTAAGGTTTATTGGCATTTTATGGCACAAAAAAATGATAAAATTTTGTTTCAATATTTAAATACGGAAAATCTATAATTGTAAATTTACTTTGCACAAAAAATATTTGCACAAAAAAATGATAAAATTTTGTTTCAATATTTAAATACGGAAAATCTATAATTGTAAATTTACTGCGCTTGTTTAATTAATTATGGATTAAATTTACAAGATCAATTGCCGAATGAGAATGCATCGATGGTCATTTTACCATTAGGTTATGTGACCACACATTCTTAACTGCATTCCAACATACAAATTACATCTAACCCTGATGTTAATGCAATTACCCAACACAATCTACATTCGACATTTTTAATCTGTTACAGCATTTACGATTGCCTAATGAGACAGATAAAAAAAACTGTAAACACTATTACAGAACACGGAATTACTGGCCAGTAAATTGGCCATTTTGCCACACGTTAATACGTTATGTTCTTTAGTTTTTGCTTTTTTTCTTGAATTGCATACTTAAGTTAAGCCACTCAACCGTTTTCTATTTAATCTACATTACAAATTAGTGGTCTGTGGCCGCACACTCTAAATGATTTATAATGACAGTGACAGTTTTTTATCTGTGCGTTTCGTTTTTTCTTTCATAAATTATTCAAAAGCTTGACTGTTTAAGCGGCCTATTATGATAAGATGTTATTATTTATTGTTTAGGGTCAGAAGGGATGATTTCAAATATAGAAGATACACATTATTAGTAATTTAGATAGATAATAGACCAAATATAATCAACTAGTAATAGACCGGACATGGGGATGAAAGATGTCATCCAGTTATTACCAATTAGTAGGAGATGGTGTTAGTGTGAAGCGGAATTTAAGGTTTTATTTGAAAATCTTAAAAATAAGTATCGACTCTACAACTCTATATCTTTTTAAATTAGAAGTACTCTTTAATATATATATTTATTGTTTTAAGATTAAATCTCTGTATGATAAGTCAGCTACTCGTATTGTAACTCACTTGTCAGCAGATAAAACGATTATTTTTCTCACGATTCTTTTCGTATTTTTTCTCATTTTTCAAAATAATCCGATAGTCGTGACAAATCATAACTAATAAACATAGATTAGTAAAGATACTTCGCCGCCTTGAAATTGAATGAAGCCAGAAACGGCTTATTAGTAAGTTCTTTTTTGAATTCTTGACAAATAAAAACATTTTTAGAGAAAATTTATGAACAAATAACTAATACTGCGTAATTTACATAATAAATAAATAATTATTTCAAATATTTTAGGGACATTTTAGCACGGAGACGTGCAAAACTTTTTTACGCAACTATTTCAATTCTCAAAACTGGGTACATTTTCTTGTTAGGAGTGAGTAATCTTTACTCATCTATGCTAATAAATGTTTGATTATTTGCTATACTTTCACGCCATAACTACATAACGGATTGTCATGAAATTTAGTACACACGTCGTCAGGAGTTTATAAAAGGCCATAATAAGGCTAAAGGTTCTTTAGCCCGAAAATAAGTACCGTTCTCAAGAGTTAGGTAAAAACCTCTGACAGCGAGCATAGCCGCGGGTAAAAGCTAGTCTTGAATACTGTACTAAGCACGCAGAAGTCGCCAATGTGTCGCCAGTTGAACGAGTCGTATTGTACCCTTTATGATGAGTTCAGTACCATAACTTTAAGAGTATGCTTTAGAAGTTAAACACAGCATTCAAATCTCAATTTTAAGGCTATAGCAGAAACAAAAGTAAAATATTTTTTTTATATCATTAATTTATAATGTTAAGTAAATATTTTATTAATGTAAGAATATCTAAAAGTAAGAAAAATATGTGAGAGAGGTATTTTCACATAAATAAAATTTCTCATATCCCTACCATTTACGAGTATTTAACAAAATTTCAACACAAGATGACATGTTAAAAAATCTCGCCAGTTATTGATAATCTATCCTTTTGCCTACCTAAGACCGAATGTTGACAATTTCTAGTATCATCTAGTATGCAGTAACCATATATTAATAAAGATACTTCGCCGCCTTGAAATTGAATGAAGCCACAAACGGCTTATTAGTAAGTTCTTTTTTGAATTCTTGGCAAATAAAAACCTTTTTAGAGAAAATTTACGAATAAATAACTAATACTGCGTAATATCCATATTAAATAAATAATTATTTCAAATATTTTAGGGACATTTTAGCACGGAGACGTGGCAAAACTTTTTTACGCAACTATTTCAATTGTCAAAAATGGGTACATTTTCTCGTTAGGAGTGAGTAATCTTTAGTAATCTATGGCAGTAACCATCAAATACAGACTTAGGTAAGCAAAACATTAAAATTAGCGGTTGATAACCACTTAAAATATATTATGTATCTGTGTAAACAGCAAGCATAGACAAGCATGCGTAACCAGAGACAATACTGTTTTTTTCTTTTTCGTGTAAATACAAATGCAACACGTTTCTTAACCTGTAACTGCTAATCGGTTCATTAATTATCACGAATATGTTAATTAGTGGCTTTCAACACTGCCCTGATTAGGGCAGGTATGACAAGATGGTTGACTTGATAATGTTTGTACTTGTTTTAGTAATGAATGTAATTCATTATTTTTAGGATTCCGTACATAAAACCTCCACGGTTTGTTTGCTTATCTGTCTGGCACTGGAAAACGTGATAGATAGACAATATAATTGTTTAACCCTTATTTAAAATAAAGGGGGTGGGGAAATCATACAAAAAACCATATTGGTTTTCAATGTTTTTTCAATGTTTTTCAGATTATCTATTAAACCGTAATAAGCAGAAAAAATATCTCATTCGTATATTTTTAAATAAATATTATTTTACATATGTAGATATACAAATATAGTGATAGAGGGATTTTCAAGTTATAATTTAAGATATATTTTTAAACTATTTTACTTTCTTCTTTTAATTTTTTTTAAAAAGGAAAAAAAATATTTTTCAGTCATAAATAAAATAAAGTACGCTTACCTAAGTGCTATGTGGTTAAGTACACAACAATAGCCTCAAGAAAAAACCAGGAAAGTAACTTGCCCTCATTAAAAACCACGTGTCGAAATAAGTGTAATACTAATAATACACTAAACTTCTAAGAAAGTGGCCCTTCCTGACGTGTACTAGGAAATGTAAGACTTCAACAAGGTAAACAAAAGTTACCTACTACCACCGTGAATTACCTACATCGATTAAGAATTTAAATTATAACACTTCATTTGCTTAAACTTTGTTTTTAAACAACATTTTAAATAAATAATTTATTATAATAATAATTATAGTTAAAAAACTATAAGCCACGCTAAAAGCGCACGTGGTAGCTCATTAATCCTAACGATCTTGATGAATGGGACTATTAAATGGGAATATTAAAAAAATGTATTGTCATCGGTTTTTGATAAGTGTTCAAAATTTTAAGTTAATTGGACCGTTAAAAGTGGGTAAAATTTAGTTCAAATTTTCTTCCGACTTCCGAATCAGATTCCATTACATACATACATACATACAACTCAAGCTAATAAAAGTATGGTATAAATATAAAATGACTGCTTAAAATAATTACCAGAAAAGGAAATAATTGGTCAAGTGCAAGTCGTACTCGCACTCTGAGGGTTCCGTACCACCAACATTTATAAATTTATTTTTATTTTTAGTTTTTTTCTCTATAATATGAAGTAGTTAACGAGCATGCAGTCCACCTGTAAGTGGCTACCGCCAATGAAAGTCTGTAATAAACCCCAAATAGGATTAGATTCTTGAAGGTGGTAGAACCCTTTGCGGTTCGACTCCAGTACCACCACCGCCACACCTATTTCTGCCTCATAACAGCAGAGTTGAGCGTTGCTGTGTTCTGGTTTGAAGGGTGTGGTAAGGAAGACATTTTCCGAGGCGTTCCAGCTTAGTCCTCAGAGGTAACGGCGCATCTGTGGCTGACCTCTAATCCTATCTATAGTTGATAACATAAGTCCATGGGCGGCAGTAGCCACTTACCATCACGTGGCCTGCATTCTTGTCTGTAATTCCTATATTATAAAAAAATAGATGTGTCGAACTCTTCGATCACTAATAAGAACGTCAAACTACATAATGTTATACCATCATCAAGTCAAACAAAATCAACAATTCTTTAATTAGTCAACCTACAGCGGGATGATCATGATTCTTGTGGTTTACAAACAACATTAGTCATTAGTCGCTAACAAAGATTTAATTACTGACTAATCACTGACGTTACCCGTCATTGTTTATTTTGTTTGACAAATCCTGAGAATTATATTCATCTTATAACTAATTCAGAATAACAACATAATTATATTTATTTAAAGAGGTCATTTGATATTGTTTTGTCATAGAGCCTCCAACAAGGCCTAAAACTAACCAATCATAACAACCGAGGATTAACGAGCCCTCTAATACACACAGATGTATGTTGAGCCACTAGCGGTTACCCATCCAACTCCCGAGCACAAGATGGTTAACTAATATTTTATAATACACCATTAGGTAAGTAGTCGTTTGTCCCTGTAGTACCGGGACCAGAATAGGGCTACGGCATCCCCTGCCTGTCGTAAGAGTCGACTAAAAGGGGCTTCCGGGGCTGCGGGCGGCAAGAGTGGGAGCTCAAACCGTCCAGCAAGCGCCCCGGGAAGGACAGCGGTTTGTGTGGTCGCATATCGCTGTAATCACCAGGGGATGTGAGAGGAGCATGAATTGCTCCCTCCAGGGCAGAGCCCGATAAAAGGGCATCGCGTTAGGAGGACTCCAGTTGTGTTCCGTTGGAGATCCCGGAGTTCTCCACCAAACGCTGAGGACGGCCACCGGGGGGTTTTTAGGGCGGTAAAAAAAAAAAGGTCAGTGGTCGTTGTCGTCCATCTATAATTATCTCCTGAGGTCGGCTGCAGATTCCGTAGTTACCCCCTTTCTCCCTTACCAGACCTAAACAAAGTCCTTAACACTATACTTATAAGGGAGTAGTAAGGTGGTGCCTCCTGAAGCTTCTCTACAGCTTTTTAAAATATCTGAATTTATTTTGAAAAAAAATAGCGGTGCATGCCTGGGATTCGAACCTTCGCACCTACCAATTTCAGATGGCAATGGTAGTTTCTAAGTAGGCTTAAAATTTAATAAATTTAATTATGATTTTGTACCACATAAAATAAATGGCACATATAGGTAATTATAATATATTATTTATTTTGTGTGTTATTACGTAAATGTGACGTCATTCCATTACTCGACAATTTATGGCTCTACAATACCTACTCTACACACGTGTTTAATTATTTTAAATAGGTTTACAACATACATATTCGTATTATTAATATAAACAGAACGTGTGATTTAAGAATATCTTCTAAAAAGTAAATTGATACTTTTAGTACTAGTTTGATATTTTTACTGGGATTTAAAGCTGGGACGCTTCGATCGAGAGGCCGAGTTTCTTAACCACTAGGCTATCACTGCCTTATTCAAAAGTACCTGCCCTTTATAATCGAAGGACAGTCGCAGCCGGAAGCTACTCGCTATAAATAAAAGTTTCAATGGATGTTTGTCAATCAATCAAGCCGTATCCCAGCGGATGAACGAATTCGGATGAAATTTGTTACAAAAATAACGTTATGTTTTATCTTTATCACCTTTCTTTTTTACTCCAAAAATGCGGAAGTATATAAAATAGTTGTAAACTAGGTAGTTTGTAGTTTAGTTTGCCTAAAATAAAGAAGTTTACGACTGTTATTAATAATCAATCTATCCCTATTTTACTTACCAAAGATCAAAAATTGACAAGGTATAGTATGAAGAATGATAGACATTTAACATTTTCTTCATACCTACTAGACATTGTCTAATTTCGATCTTTAGTTAGCAAAACATTGGATAGGTTATTAAAAACGGATATAATTAATTGACAACCAGTAAAATAGCTGCGTTTTAAAAATAAATGCTTTTATCTATATTTAGATATGTAGATTTGAACATAAACCCATTATACAAGTTTTGATGTTTATTAAAATAACATTATGGATGCTTGTTTGTATTATACAAAAATATAAAACGTTTTTCGTTTGTCAGTCTGCCTGTACCCAACGGTTTTACAACACATTCGCACAAAGATAGTGTATTTAACAAGAATTATTAAAAAATTAAAAAGGTAATTAAAAAGAAAATTAAAAAGATGACAATGACAGTGTCACGGAAAAATTAAAGCTCCGAAAAATTTTCAACTTAAATATTAAAATAATATATTTATGTGATTGTAATAAGTTATACTTATTGAATAAATAGTGCTTTAAGTGCCTATAACTATTACTGCCAATACAGTGTCCATCATCTTAGCCATTGTTTGCAATAGAAAAGAATTTGACAAGGATGCAATCACACCACAAAAAGAGGAGAAAACCAAATCAAAAATCTATTCAAGTGCTTCTCGTGATCGTAAAAATATCTTCCGACTATTATATCTTCTGTTTTTGCAACTATCCAGTGTCCAGTCCAGTGTTCGAAAGCAGTTAAAAGTGTTGTTGTTTTTATTTTCTTTGTACCAGAAAACTGTGTTTTTAACTTTATTTAGTATATAATTATAAATAATATAGCCCATTTACTTTAAATAAATCATAAGTTTTAGAATAAGACATAGTTATAGTGTTTTATTATTTGTACAGGTTTTTTTTTTTAGAGATTTTATTCTATCTTATTAATAGATGTCTAGTGATTCGTTATTACGATGCCCTATCTGTGTTGATAATAAATTTTATAAAGGCCAACGGGGATTAAAAATTCATTGCAGCCGCATTCATGTCCCCCGTATAGAAAAAATAAATATACCTTCTGCTTCAAATTATATAAATAACACAGATAGGGACCGTAATGACGAACCATTACACAAGAGACTCGCAAATCTAAAACATAACATCAGGGTGGTCAAACGAATCCCTAAAGGAGCGCGTCATGCCGTGGCTGTATGTCTTACCGAGCACGTGGCCAGAGTAGTCGCAGAAAATAGCTTCAATGCTTGGAAAGACCTATTATTATTCACATTTAAAAAATTACATTTAAACAATAGAACTCAAAACCAAACATTAACTAATTTAATTAAACAAAATATTTCCCAAAATGTCCTTCCTATTAATACGTTTTCTGTCAATTTTAATTCCGTAAGTAACAATATTCTAAAGCTAATCGAAAACAAACTCTCCGATGGAGATGTAAAAGGCGCTGCGAAAATTTTATTTTCTGACGACACTATGGCTACGCGCTCGTCTGAAACGCTTGGGGCACTTCGCGAGAAGCATCCCACACCGACCACATCTTCGCAGCTTCCTAGTCCACCGCGCAGTTCACAGCGCGATTTTTTGAGAGTCAGCGAGGAAGCCACCAAGATCGCTATCCGTTCTTTTCCGAATGGATCTGCTGGTGGCTTAGACGGCCTTACACCGCAACACTTAAAAGACCTTACAGATTCGTCTTTAGGTGAAGCAGGCGTAAATTTGGTGAAGGAGCTCACTGCCCTCATTAATATAATGTTGGCAGGTGTAGTTCCTCCCGAAATTACGCCTGTGCTTTACGGGGCCAACCTTGTTGCTCTCAAAAAAAAGGATGGGGGTATTCGACCCATCGCTGTTGGGTGTACGATCCGAAGATTGGCTTCGAAGTTGTGCTGCCGTAACTATAGTGAGCTATTGGCTATTCGGCTTAAGCCACGGCAGCTCGGCTTCGGAGTCAAGGGTGGCTGCGAAGCAGCAGTACACGCTGCTCGCACATTTTTAAATAATAAAGATTACGAGGTTTTTCTAAAAATAGACGTTAAAAATGCTTTCAATTCGGTAGATAGGGGGGCCCTTCTTGCAGAAATTCAAAAAGAAATGCCTGAGATTTTCGGTTACATGTGGCAATGTTATGGTACCCCCTCAAAATTATTATTTGGTGATAATGTCATCGAATCGTGTGTGGGATGTCAGCAAGGCGACCCTCTTGGCCCAGTAATTTTCAGTTTGGCTATTCAACCGATTATCATGGAACTAAATTCGAAATTTAATGTATGGTACCTAGATGATGGTTCTTTGGGAGGAAATGCATCAACTGTATTGGAGGACCTAAAAATCATAATCCGTCGTTTTAATAATATTGGTTTGAGTTTAAATTTCAATAAATGTGAAATATTCTTTTCGGAAAAATTATCAGTTGAACAGTGTCATCATATTTACGGTCAATTCAATTCAATATCACCGAACATATCTATTTTAGAAAAAGAAAATTTGACACTACTAGGTGCTCCAATATTTGACGATGCATTTTTACCCATTGTAAATTCAAAATTACATAATTTTGAAAATATTTCGGAGCGACTTTTTGATTTAAAACCACATATGGCTATGTACATTTTGCGCCTTTGTTTATTCGCACCAAAATTCTTGTACTTACTTCGTTGTTGTCCTTTTTGGAAATTCCCATCTGTCACTCACATATTAGATACGCTTTTACAAAATTGCTTATCCAAAATTCTAAATTTAAAATTTGATGATCGTTCCTGGATGCAGGCAACTCTTCCGGTTAGGTTTGGTGGCATAGGTGTCCGCACCACGGAAAGTTTGGCGCTTCCGGCTTTCTTGGCCTCTTGTCATAGTACGATCGCCCTCATCTCCGATATATTAAACTCTAATTTGGATGATGTTCGGGTGACGTACATGCCAGAGGCTGAGGAGGCCTGGAGTGGTTGCTTTCCGGCTGAGGATATATCTATGTCAGATAAAACCAAGCAATCCGTTTGGGATACACCGGCTCTTAAGTCTGTTTTTGCCTGTCTTCTGGAACAATGTTCTGACAACTCTGATAGGGCCCGTTTATTAGCTGTTGCCCAAAGTGAATCAGGACATTGGCTACACGCGCTCCCTTCCAACAATATTGGCACCGTGCTGGATCCTATAACGTTACGCATTTCTATAGGTCTCCGGCTCGGTGCCAAGATCTGCGAGTCTCACTTTTGTCCGTGTGGGCAGGAGGTGGACACGTTGGGTCGACATGGCTTGTCCTGTATCAGGAGTGCCGGCAGGTTATATCGTCACGGGACTCTGAACAGTTTGATTCGTCGGGCTCTTGCTACCGTCTCTATACCAGCGACGTTAGAACCCCCAGGTCTTTTAGAGACGATGGCAAGAGACCTGATGGAATCACTCTAGTTCCATGGAGTCTCGGACGACCCCTGATATGGGACGCAACGTGCGTTGACACTTTAGCCCCCTCTCACCTAGCTAATACTTCAGTGAAAGCGGGGGCTGCAGCCGACCATGCCCAGACTCTCAAGCGTCGTAAATATAGTAATTTATTAGACAATTACTTGTTTGCGGCGCTTGCTTTAGAGACAATGGGTCCATGGTCATCTGACATGAAAAAATTCATGTCAGATATGTCGACCAAACTTGTCACTGCTTCCGGTGACCAAAAAGCTGGCGGCTATTTTGCACAAAGATTAAGTCTTGCCGTGCAGCAAGGAAACGCCGCCAGCGTTTTGGGAACCATGCCTCACACGGCAATTTTAGATGGCTTATTTTATTTATAATTTTCTTGTATATATTTTGTAAATAAGTTCATTTTTAGTTTATATTAAAAACTTTTGTAATTTACAAAAAATAAATGAAGTGTTACAAAAGTAAAGTAAAAAAAAAAAAAAAAAAAAAAAAAAAAACAAGAATTATAAATTTTATGAATGAAGATAACATTTTTTCATATAAGATGTATATTTAAACAAAGTGTCAAATCAAAGCCGTAAGTCTTGAAAACAACACGTCAATAGTTAATAATACAAAAAACACTTTTTAAATCCTTTTATCTCTTTCCCTAATCACCATAATAAAGCTTAAGACATCCCATAATAAAGCCATCGCCATAATAAAGCTTGCTTTTAAAAATAAAAGGTTCGATTTCAAAAGGCTACAGGTATAACTTGTTTCAGTTAAGAATTTAACCCAATGACAACTTTGGTTTCTTGCTTACACATATAGAAAACGATTGAGATACAAATAGACCGCCATTTTGGATTCAAATATTTATTGGAACTTTATAAACAAAAGGACTCAGGTATTTTCTTGGCCAGGTACCAGGTAAGTTTTAAAATATACCAAGAGTCCAAAGAATAATATATGGGCTAATCTCCGATTTTACAAATTAAAAAGAAGATCTTAATTGTTTCGATTCCAATGTACTTAAACATATGTTTCTTAAAAATAATTGTAAATTAATAATTTAAAGTATAAATATTAAATAATTGAATATCTGTCCCAATCCTAGACACATCTCTTTTCTAAGAAAAGTTTAAGCTATATAGGAGGAACCGGTCCGCGGGCGGGATCCGGCCTTCATGGGCTGACGGGCCGGGACCGAAGATTCGGTAGATCTGAAGATCCGGCCCATTTGTGTGCGGCTGCAAAAACGTCAAAAATTATAAAACTGCAACATCTTTTCTTCGTCTATTTCCTGGATGGTGAAGTTCTACTCTAATAAGATTTAAGAGGTGGGATTTTAAGGGATGATCTTTTAATTCGTTGGCCGTTTTTCGTAGAACCACTTCGTCTGCATCTATTTTGGCCCGCCAAAGGTTAACCATATCTCGTTCGTTCATAGTACGTAATTGATCATAGTACATATTCGTAGACTTCACGCTAATCCTAGGTTTAACACGAAACTTTCGTAAACGACAGACATTTAAATACGAAGGCACCTCGATTCGACGTTAATTAATAAATTTCACGCGCAAATTTACATCACCGCATATCATTCCATCGGTACCAGGAAAGGCAGCCATTTGCAATGCCACCGATTAATATTCAGTACGCCTAAGCTAAGGCCCTTGTCGTATTGTCACGTCGAAGCGATAAGCTAGGATTGTAGAACTGCTTAAGTATCAAACTTGGAAGAAATTATTTAAAAAAATGATTAAATTGTTTCTAGTTTATGTGCATTTTAACTATCCCATGTTTATAGGATAGTCTATGTAGAAGATATATTTTTTTAATTTCATTTAAAGTTAAGCATATAACTTAAATTTAAATTTTATACTTACCTACTCTTTTCCACAACACTTTTATGAAAGATACAATAAAAAGAACAAAGTATAGGTAGCAAATAGGTACATATAGCGTAGTGCGGTGGGATCACCAACGTCAGAGACGAACTTCATTAAAAAAATGCAATAATGAGACAATGTGATTGACGTATGAATTAAAACAACAAATAAGTTTTAACGAACTTTCCACGGGTATTGGTTATGTAAAGTAATGTTGGTTATAGGTAATACAACCGGCCGCGCACGATGCTTTTGTTGTGTAATCTCGGTATTCGCACACATTTCTAGTAAAAGGAGATAGAGAGAGAACGGGAAAATCGCATGAAATTACCATAACCCTTTTTTTTGTCCTTATATGACGATTTCTTCCATTCAATTTTTTCCGCGTTAAGTATTATCGTTCCTCATCTTTTATAGCATTCTCCTTGTGGTAGAACAAGTCAGATGTGGTAGTAAAATTAAAATTAAAAGTATGGACAGTTCTCGTTAATTACAGACACCATACAGGGATTTTATTAGCGATTACTTTTATACCAGTACGTATAGGCACGTTACCTTAACATTTTAATACATCCTCTCTTTTACGATAGTTCCTGTGTATCTGAATTTTTTCACTAATATTGTACCTAACGTACTAATTAAATATACAGGAAAAGCGATAAAAATCTATATCTATATATAAAATTCTCGTGTCACAATGTTAGTTACCGTACTCCTCCGAAACGGCTACCGATTTTTACCAAATTTTATATGCATATTCAGTAGTCTGAGACTCGGGTCCTATCTATTTTTCATGCCCCTAAGTGATAAGGGTTGTTCACCCTTAACATTTTTTTATTTATATGGCAACACAACGTTTGCCCGGTCAGCTAGTCTAATATATAAAATTCGAAATCCTATTTCTGCGTAATAACATGAGTGTTAAGTGCTGCTTTGTTCTGCTTTGAAGAGTGTGGTAAGAGAAACATATTTATCTGAGGCGTTCCCACTTAGACCTCAAGGAGCAACGCATCTGTATCCGAATTGATGTAGGTCTCTTATCTTATCTGTAGATTACCAATGTCCATGGGCGCCAAAAACACTTACCATCAGGTGGACTGCATGCTACCTCTAATTATTTTAAAAAATCAGATTCAGTATGTTTGTGTCTATAAAACTCAAAAAATTGTGAATGGATTGGCTTGAATTTTTTATACAAGGTTGCTTTTATATATAACAGTGATATTATATACTTTTTGTTTGGACATTCCCCCGAGAACATGAATTAGAATAGTACGTATAAATTGTTGTTCTCTGTGAATAAATGTTTACTGCATTACTTTTATTTACTTCCCTATTTATATGAGACTAACAACAACATGTGGCCGGGTATAACATTTAGCTAGTATAGTTTTAGTAGTTGTATAGCCCGCGTAAAATTGCTAGTCCGCTCCGAATATAGAAATGAATCGCGTCGCCATAGCAAATTTTATGACTACACCTGCTCGCAACAACTTCAGAGCGGACTAGCAGTTTGGCGAGGACTATATCAAACTAGTTTTTGCCGGCGGCTTCGCCTGCGTTTAAAAGAAAATAATATAACAAACATAAAACTGAAAATTCGTACCTTCAACTTTGCTAACTAATATCGATTAAAATACTAATACTAAATAACTGCAACTAATATCGATTAAAATAATCGATGTTTTGGGTGCAAAAGATCGATTCTCCGATTAATCGATCTTAGATCGCCATCCCTAGTTCCCGTGGGATTTCCGGGATAAAAACTATCCTTTGTCCTTTCTCGGGTCTCAGACTATCTTTGTACAAAATTTCATTAAAATCGGTTCAGTGGTTTGGGCGTGAAGAAGAGACAACCGGACAGACAAACAGACAGACAGAGTTACTTTCGGATTTATAATATTAGTAAGGATTACGAAGAATTAAACAAAACCCACTGTTTTCGTGTAAACCGTTTAAAAACAAATGTGTTCAAACAACGATTGAAAACTACCAAAAGTGTATTATAATATATGCTCCTCGCTATTTTAAATACCTTGATCTCATTAATGTAATAATTCAATATGTATATTTATTCCCGTTATTTATTTTTAAGGTCGCTTTGTTTATAATTATTTATTTATGTAACGCTTGGGAAGTCCCAACTGAAATACCTATTACCTACTATGTAAATTATCGACCACTTATAGCTCTATATAGTTATTATCGTTGTTATTAATCAATCTATCCATTGTTGTCTACCAAAGATAGAAATTTGACAATGTCTAGCAGACAGAAATGGTATTTTTTGTCTTTGTTTTATCGAAGGACAAAAGGACAAACAAAATCCATTAATAAATCATTTTTTTATCATAATTGTCATTTTTATCATAATATGTATCAATAATATTTTCTCTATTTATTTGTCTATTTTCCACAATATTCATTTATCAACCATTATTTTTCTATCATGCGTAATTGCGTAGTTATTCCAAGCCTGTTCCAAATTTGAATGTCGCGCCATTCAAAGTACTTATGATTAAAGTTTTTTAATAAGTTAAACTAACGAAGATACAATAGATATCCATTTTATAACATTATCATAAAACGACTATTAAATTTATTATAATAAATTACTACTATATCCTATGCCCTAAATTAGTACATTTATTTATCAATTGTTATTTTATGGTATAAATCCATAGCGCAACTAGCCCTATAAAATACAACTTTATATTATGACGTTTATATTATGACGCTTACATTTGGTAAGCAAAACTAATTACCAACATTGATTATTACTTATACTGGATGCTAATCCTTTTAATCACGACAAACAAGTAACATAAAGCTAATTAGTAACACTAAATAACCGATTAATGAATTAGAATTATCAGTTAACGTGTTATTTGACTAACCAAATACATTACCTTTCATCATAGATTAGTAAAGATTACTCACTCCTAACAAGGAAATGTACCCAGTTTTGAAAATTGAAATAGTTGCGTTAAATAGTTTTGCCACGTATCCGTGCTAAAATGTCCCTAAAATATTTGAAATAATTATTTATTTATTATATAAATTGTACATTGTAATTGTAAATTACACACTATTAGTTATTTATTTGTAAATTTTCTCTAAAAATGTTTTTATTTGTCAAGAATTCAAAAAAAAACTTACTATAATAAGCCTTTTGTGGCTTCATTCAATTTCAAGGCGGCGATGTATCTTTACTAATCTATGCCTTTCATCTGACTTTAGTCATTATCAAATTAGTCAACAAGGAACTTCATGTAATCAACCATGTTAAGAACATCTTAGCGACTCTACCAAATATTTTCTGTTTATGTAATAATCTATCTTATGTTTTATCTACCAAAGACCGATCATTGACAATTATTTCATATGTACTAGATATTTTCAAATTGCGATCTCCGGTAAACAAAATTTTGATAGATTCAATATTAATAGCGTAAATACTGATCTCTTTGAGCAACAACTGTTATGAAAAACAAGTGCTAGATAGGTATGTATGTGTGTAAGTATGTGTAACTCTTTATAATAATAATCATTTATTTCATATATTATTCAATATAGACAAAGATACAAAAG
The DNA here is from genome assembly GCA_014595695.2 of Epargyreus clarus clarus. NCBI lineage: Eukaryota > Metazoa > Arthropoda > Insecta > Lepidoptera > Hesperiidae > Epargyreus > Epargyreus clarus. The sequence goes on from JACTTY020000024.1 coordinate 697,951, forward strand.
TCAAAGTATAAGTAAGTTTATGTGATTAGTAGTATTTTTTATGTTTCCTTCGATTTTATTCAATCCCTGTCAATTAAATTAATTGACGCGGCGTAACGATGTTCTTATCTCTAAACTTTGACATTGAGTATTTATCATTAAAATTAAATTAAAAATAACTATTTACTTAGTAACACAAAAATACCACGTATGAGGACGCAATCGACTCTTAATTTCAAGGAATGCTCACTTGAAACAAAAAATAAACAAACAAATATGTAAAATACTGTTAAACTTACCTCGTCCTCCTCATCGTCGTTGTAAAAGGGATCCAGGAGTTGATTCTTCCAGAAAATAACATCCGGTGGTATAGCGTACGCGTCGTGGTCCCTGAGATTCGCGTAAAAGGGACTCTCGCGGCCTACGCCTTCTGAACTAGCACTTATCGAGCAACTCTCGACTTCCCCACTGCCGCCACAGGAGCACCCTTCATCAGTGTACCCATACTCGATCTCCTCGTAAATATTTTCGTCGGTCAGAGCGTCCCGCACCGGCTCGTAGCCGTCGTCGAGCTTGTCCGGCGTCATCGCGACGACTGGCGCACACCTGTCTCCCACCTCTTCGAGCGCGTAAACAGAAAACTTCGGCGGCGAGAAGTCACTGGCTGTGTCGAAGGACAGCCGCGAAATTTGCGCCTGCTGCAACACTTTCCGTAAAATCTCGTCGGAGTTGTGGAACCCGGTGGACTGCGACCACATCGCGGCATACGTTTTAACCGCATCACCCTGACTACACTCCTTGTAGCTCCAACAGGTACTCGCGGAATCGCTGTCCGATTCCAAAAGATTGTACGCACCGACCGATCCGAATTCAATGTTGTCGTAAACAGAGGAGGAACTGGAGTCCGTTTTTAATCTCGTCCTCGGCGGCACAGGTGGGACACCTTCACTAACACTAGACATCACTCTCTCGTACCTCGCGGGCGTGCTCGTCACAAAGGAGACGTCCGATAGTGTCGATTCACCGTCACTGCACTCGTCCACACCGTTTATTATACAATCGTTGGGCACTGCTATTTGTTTTGGTGTTGCATTTTCCTCCAAGACGACTTCGGTTTGTGTTGCGATCGCGACGGACTGGTTGCCACTCATTGTATCTAAGCACTCGTCGAAGAGGTTCAGGATACTGAGGGACACTTCCTTCTCCGTTGGGACCAGGTTGCGCTGGTATTCATCGAGTTTGAAGATTTCCTTTCCGAGTTGGGAGAGGATTTCGTCGAACGCGCCGTCGGAGGTTTCGGAGTCTTGTGAGACGATGGACGGCGGTCGGACCACGACGAGAGGGTCGTATTCTTCTATCGACGCTCGTATTGCACTTAGCCACGCGATGACAGGCTCCGCGGAACGGTCCGCGATCAGTGTCGCCACCACGGCGTTCGGAATCCAACTTGTGACCTCACACATACTGTCGTCGCTTCAAAACACGATAACCGGTGTATGATTCAGCACGCTTGATTCCGCGAAGGGACGGTTTAGCCTCAATACACTACACTTTTCTAGCGTATTACAAGTAATACGTGAGGCAGCGAGCGCGCCTTTTGGCCGATATCGGCGACATTTGCACTCGGCCGATTGCTTATCGTGACATTTTCTTCCTAATATAACCGCGATGTAACGAAAACATCCCGCGCGGAGACCTGTCTGACCTTTCTGATATCGGCCGATATTTTCGCTGTTTTTTTATTCGGCTCTACACCGTTTACTTGACCATCTACGTGTTATTAAAAAAAAAGGAAGAAAGGCTAATTTCCCGGATACAGAATAAAAAAAAGAACTGTCAGATTTCCCGCGCTGTCAACGGTAGCGTGTTTTGTTTCGTCGAATCGAAACCGGCCGGAAGCGTCCGCGCGCGGCGCGTCCACCGCGATAGTGGTACGGCCGAGCAATTAATTCGATGCGTTCAGTCTCTGAACGGAGTCTGTGACCGATATTCTACGTTATTTCTGTGGCAGAGCGAGCATGGCGTAACCGCACTAAAAACTAAAAGCAAATGCAATGTGCATTAGATAAATGAGGCAGATCGGGCGCCGGGGCAAGCCTACATAACGTCTATTAGGTACGCACTACGCAGTGCGGGAGTTATTAACTCGAGGCCCGCATAATATCTTCGAGATAACAACTGTTCGTTTACCTACTACGTCACACGAGGTGGAAAACACGCGAGTTAATTAACAATTCATAATTATTATAATATGTTGATATGCACATATTATAATAATTATGAATTGTTAATTAACCATTTTAATAATATGTATTTTAACCATTTTTTACCTTAAAACAAGACAATTTTGCTATGTTACAATTTTGGGTAAAAAAAATCATGGCTTATATAATAGGTGAATTTGATTTTCGATGAAAAAATATTACACGAAGACTTGATAGACTCTGAAACATGTCTCAGCTATTATCGGCAAAATAAAAATTGTAAATAAGACCTATAAAAGCAAATTTGATAGAGGAGGACCTAAGTCATGGTGGTAGTTACGTTGCTTTTTTAATTTTTCCTAAAACGGGACATTTTCGCATTCCCGAGTTGTTCTTGGGACAATGGTAACTTTCTACCTACCAACATTTAAATGCATATCATAAAAAAATTAACGATATATCTAATTAATAATATTAATTACTTTTTATTTTATTTAATAATAAAACTCATACAATTTAATAATGATTGGCACATTTATAATCATTCTATTGTTTAACCATGCGGCACAATATATGAATAAATTTGAAAACAATTGAGTTTAAAATTCGATCAAATATTGCGAAGGTAATTTATGACAAACTAAACTAAATGCTCATTATTAAGCAAAATACATTTTTTTGATACATTCATATAGCAATCTTTACTCATTTTTATTTTTTTAATAAATCACTACATTTTACACGCAGTTTCGCTCCCAGTCAGATGTTCTTATCTATCCCTCAGGAACGGTAACTGTTTTTGGAATAAAATGTACCCTATGCTCTTTCCTGAATCCCCAACAACGTATGTACAAAATATGACAATCAGTTATGGAGTTAAGGCGTGCAAGTGTAACAAACAAACAAACAAACATACAAACAAACAAACTCACATTCGCATTTACAATATGTTAGGATAATCCGCCTAGTACACTTTTATAATATAGGAGTATCAGACGAGCATGCAGTCCACCTCATGGTAAGTGGGTACAGCCGCCCGTGGACCTATGTAATGAACCCCAGATAGGATTAGATATTCCCACCTGAGGTCGGCCACATGCGCCGCTACTGAGAACTAAGCTGGAACGCCTCGGAAAAGTATGTCTCCCTTCCCACACCCTTCAAACCAGGACACAGCAACGCTTAACACTGCTGTTATTGGGCTGAAATGGGTGTCGTAGAGGTGTCTCCGGAGTCGAACCAGAAAGGGTTACCTTCATTGGATTATTTTCGATAGGTGGTGCTGTTTTCGATTATTTTTTGTGGCAAGACGTTTGCCAGTCTAGGGCTACAAATAGGGCTAATCTACTGGGCTACTATACCTATATTAGGACGCGCATAAAGACTCAAATTGATAGAAGGTTACGTTTCCATATAATAATTCCAACCATAAAACCATTCATCGTCCTTTATAAAAACTACAAAGGCAGAGAGACTTTAATGTGGCTGCCCGAGCCTTGAGTTCCACTGGACGCAATGCTCTCAAAGTTTAAACTGTCGAAATCTTTACTTCCTTATTTTATATTCAGTAATTTGTGAATAAGACCACTTACCTATACTTATTTCTACCTAATAACAGCAGCGTTAGGCGCTGCTGTGTTCCGGTTTGAAGGGTGTGGTAAGGGAGACAAACTTTTCCAAGGCGTTCGAGCTTAGTCCTCAAGGGTAGCGGCGCATCTGTGGCCGACCTCAGGTAGGAATGTCTAATCTTATCTGGGGCCGATTACAGATGTCCATGAGCGGAGGTAGCCACTTAACATCAGTTGGACTGCATGCTCGTCTGCAAGTTCTGCAACTCTTTTATTATAACAAAAGAAAAACACTAAGTAGGCTACAGATATTTATTAACGGCAGTAAGTGGACCATTTACTAGCAGGCAGACTGCATGTTCATTAGCCACTTTAATGTTTTTACAACCTGGATGATTGAGCTTCGCTCTGTATTTCTTTAAAACGACGTTTTCTAAAAATGAAACCTAGGTAGGTCGATTTATTGCCCCCGAAACCTCCAGCATACAAAATTTCATTAAAATCGTTCGAGCCGTTTCCGAGATTCGGATTATATGCAAGAATAGCTGTAGGTAAGAATAGGTTTGCGTTTGATATAAAAAAAAAACATTATCTTAAAATAAATAATGAAAATGCATCTATCGATGTGGAATTTAAAAAAAAAGTTAAAAAAAATTTGCTTTGGAATTCATTAGTGGAGGTGCTGGGACTTGAACCCAGGACTTTCAGCATGCGAAGCAGACACTCTACCACTGAGTTACACCCCCGGTGAGAATACTTGCGAAATTTGTCAATACATGTTTACTGCCGATGGTAAAAGATTAAAACCTGGTTTCATCTACGTTTAAGAAAACCAAGTATAGACCGCGTAAAACTGCTAGTCCGCTCTGAATGAAATATATTAATTTTGTATAGGCCAACGACGGAACTTACAAATATATTGGGTTGTTCGAAATGTAATTTCGTTTTTTCCCGATAGAGGATTTAACTGTATTTTTTCACAGCTAACTTCACACTTAAGTCGCATTGTCATTATATGTTTCTACAGCTGATATAGCAAGGCTTATGTGTGAATAAGTTCAATTGATTTTATGCAAGAATCGACCAAACAAATTAAGAACCTGGAATCGCGCTCCTACCAGAAAGATGGCTTAAGGTGTTGGGCCAAAATGGCCAATATATAATTTTATAAAATATTTATTCATTATACGAAAATTGTCTGTCATTTTTACAAAAATAAACGAAATGACTTTCCGAACAAACCAATAGAAATGAATCGCGTCGCCATAGCAATTTGTATAACTACACCTGTTTGCAACAACGTCAGAGCGGACTAGCAGTTTGGCGATAACTATACTAGGTATGTATATCGTTAAATTCTCATTCAAATTAATGTGCTTTAGTGTTATCAATTAAAAATTCAATATTTATGATTGTTGTCGAATTCCGACCGGGCAAACTAGTAATCTTAATGAAACTTAATTATGTATGCCGAAAATATACTTCAAAATTATGGTTTTAGGTATATTTAATCATGACCTTTGAGAACCGGTGCACTAATGAATGAACGCATTGGGCTGACCACAAGGCGTATTCATTCATAAGAAATTTCGCTTACACACCAATTACGCTAACATCGCCCTTATTACTATAACATACGGGTCATTATTCTGTACGTCTGAGAAAAGTTAAGCTGTTTTGGATCAAACTGGCCATCAATGGATACTGTTTCGTTTCGCATATGTGAACTTTGAAGGCGAAAATATCGTACAGTTAATTAGAGTTGGAGATGTTTCCTGTTAAGTAATGATAATTCACTTTTCTCTCACTTTACCCTTTGTGGTTCGACTCCGGCGGCACCACCGCCACACCTATTTCTACCTAATAACAGCAGTGTTAGGCGCTGCTGTGTTCCGGTTTGAAGGGTGTGGTAAGGTAGACAGACTTTTCTGAGGTGTTCCCGCTTAGTCCTCAGGGGTAGTGGCGCATCTGTGGCCGACCTCAGGTCATATCTAATCCTATCTGGGGTTGATTACAGATGTCCATGGGCGGCAGTAGTCACTTACCATCAGGTGCATGCTCCTCTGCTACTCCTATATTATAAAAAAAAACTAAGTTAGAACACCTCATACTAGATAGCCTTGCGGACTAAAGCAGACTTAAGTCAATTGATCACCCTTAGAGCTGGTCAGAATACAACAGCGCTACAATGGTAGAAAACAGAAAAATCTCCAAAATTTTATGTTATTTTTTTTGTCTCTCTCTATTATAGTATTTCATTTGTGTTGCAATTATCCGAATAAATGTTTCTTTCTTTCTTTCTTTCAAAAGCGCGTTTCGAAGTATAACTTAAAAACATTTCGGAAACATCTCATCCAACCTGAATTTAGTGGCCTCTCAAAAAAGCGACATTAGCAATTGAGCCCATTGACTACAATTAGTAATTGTGGCTGTAAATTGTCTGAATTGGCCGTGGGTGACGCAGCTGTCACATGGAGTATACCTCGTGTCTCCGTAGTCAACTTTAAAATGGTTAAAAGTTAGTATAAATGTCCTTTGCAACCATGCGCTACTATATTATAAAACTAGCTGACCCGGCAAACTTGGTACCGCCTCAGAATCTATTTATCAAATATATTTCATATAAAATATAGCCTATGTTACTCGATAATGTAGCTTTCGAATGGTGAAAGAATTTTTAAAATCGGTCCAGTAGTGAATTGGCTCTCATTACAATCAAACAAACAAACAAAGCCTCTGTATAATATTATAGTACAGATGTATGATGGTATAGTCCGCGTAAAACTGCAAGTCCGCTTTGAATATGGAATTGAACCGCGTCGCCTCAGCAAATTGTATGACTACACCTGCCCGCAACAACTTCAGAGCGGACTAGCAGTTTGGCGCGGGCTATATATATTTTAAACCATGAAGTATGCACAGCTCTCCTTATACGAGCACACTTTCTAAACCTAACTTGAATAATAAAATATAATAAATAAAAAATTGACACTCATTAAAATATTTTTTCTATGCTGACACCGGACATCTTGACTTTTGCAGTTTGCTTTGCCGTCTTACGAATTTTCGATCAGGCCACGCGTCCTGACGTGAGTTTAACATTTTTTAACCATCACAAAAAGTGCAAACCGCTAAAGAAGTTTTCGCTTTAAAAATAAAAATATAAAACAACATGTCCACAATTTGTTAAAATTATTTTTGACAAAAGACACAAAATATCAAACAAACACTAAAAAGATGGTTTATCAAGCCAATAAATGGTATTGTCTTTTGAAGTATTTTGAAGTCATTAACGTTTTTTACATACTCCATTATTTTACGTAGTTATTTAACAATATAATAAAATGAACACATTTTTTTAATATGCAGTATATTCTAGAAAATGCAAAAAAACAGTCAGTACACAAATAAAGATCTCTCAAAAGAATAAGATTAACAAAAACACGAGACAGGCGGACAGAAATAATAATTCCTCTTAATATCAAGGGCATCCACGTGACATCTTTATATTGGGCCGGCCTTCCCCTCTTTCCCCTCACCCCTCCTCCCACATATACTTAGATATGCATACCTATAATATATGTCCCTAAATTTTCGGGACATGCATTATAGGTAATATGTGTATTTTTATTGCAGTAGCAAATGACCATGCAGTCCATTTCTGGTAAGTGGCTACTGCTGCTCATGCACATCTGTAACCCCAGATTAGAAGACAGTTCTACCCCTGAGGACTAAGCTGGAATGCTTCGGAAAAGTATGTCTCCCTTACCGTACCCTTCAAACCGAAATACAGCAGCGCTTAACACTCCTGTTATTAGACAGTGGCGGTGGTGTCGCCAGAGTCGAACCACAAAGAGTTCTACCATCTTCTTATCATCAAGTGAACTTTATGCTCATTTCCCCCGACAATTTCATTAAAAAAGTTAATGTACCGCAAGGCTTTATCTACTTTTTTTGTAGTCTGAGGCTATTAATCTAATAATGAGATACAATAAGCAGATTTATATTTTTTTTATAAAGTTCGATACACTCTTGATTTGCCTACTAATAAATCATTCATTCGTCCGTCCGTTGAAACAGATCATGACGGCAACTGAGGCCTGTCCATTAATATTAATGCCGGGAATCGAACCGCTACCCCATGATTGAACAGTACTGTTTATAATACCATAGAACTGTGTTTTTATAGAAATAATAGCTGACCTGACAAACGTTGTGTTACCATAAGAATAAATAAAAAAATGTTAAGGGTGAACAACCCTTATCACTGAGGGGTATGAAAAATAGATAGCCGATTCTCAGACTTACTGAATATGCATATAAAATTTGGTGAAAATCGGTAAAGCCTTTTCGGAGAAGCACGGTAACTAACATTGTGACACGAGAATTTCATATATAAGAAATAACCTAATATTAGCACTTTATTTTCTAATTTGAATCCATTTTTTTTGTTAAACATATGAAACATGTATTATAAATTGGGCAGCTGAATAAAAAATGTTATATTTTCGTATACTTTTATACAAATTATGAGAACGTCTCAATTTTTAATTACTTCTTAAAAACGTTTATATATTTTTTTCCTATTTTTGACAATACCACTATAATTAAAATTACGTATAATGTGATTTTTACATTAAATTACGTGTTAACCAAATCGACGAAAATTATTTAAATTCTTAAAAAAGGACAACAATATTATTTTCAATATCTTCTACGAAATAGTATGGTATGTGTTTTTAGTAAAAACTAGCTGACCCGGCAAACTTTGTACCGCCTCAAAATCTATTTATCAAATATATTTCATATAAAATATAGCCTATGTTACTCGTAGGTAATGTAGCTTTCGAATGGTGAAAGAATTTTTAAAATCGGTCCAGTAGTTTTTGAGCCTATTCATTGCATCCAAACAAACAAACAAAGTTTTCCTCTTTATAATATTAGTGTAGGTGACTCCTATGTCGTTTCTATTTTTTACGTAGTCTGTGGAGACTGTCATAATAATATGACCATAGAGATATGCGTTTTTGTATCGCAGCTCTATTGTCTATGTTTTTCTTACGTTGCGTACCGGAAATGTATGTTTTTGCAATGAGATGTTACATTATAGATTACAAGTTTTTCAAGATTGACGCTATGGTCTTCCCACTAATGGACGAGGCCTTTTTTTATCGAGGGGGAAACCTTCAAAAGGTACCCGACAACGTGGGAGCGACGCCGAGTTATGTGGGATTTTTACCGCACTAAAACCCCCCCGATGGCCGTCCTCTGCGCTGCGTTGAGGAACGCAAGTTCCTTTGGAGGTTCTCCAAAGGAACGCAACCGGAGTCCTCTTAGCGCGTTGCCCCGTCGGGCTCCGCCCAGGTGAGCTTGACGCTCGCCACACCATCTGGTGTATACGACGGTATGCGACCACACATACCGTCGTCCTTCCCGGGGCCGCTGGCCGGGCGGTTCGAGCTCCCACTCTTGCCGCCAATGGACGAGGCCAAGAGTTTAAGCAATATCATAATCAAGTTCGGTTTAAGTTACCCCGAATTGGTATTCGTTGAATGATTTACATCTTTAGTACGAGAATCCTTTATCAATACATTTTGACAATCATATATTTTATTTTCTTTGATAGTGTATAATTTCGAATGACGAGACATTTTGCAAACACATTCGTTTTTTCTACAATATCAGAGGGTCTCTGACTATTATCACGAGTTTTTATTTCACTTGTTTTGTTAGTTCATAATGCCTACTGAACTAAAATGTGGCATACACATTTTGTTTGGATTTTTTACAAAATAAGAGTATCAGAAGTGCATGGAATCCTGATGGTAAGTGGCAACTGCCGCCCACCGACATCTGTAATCAACCTCAGACAAGAATAGACCTGACTTACGCTACCCCTGAGGACTAAGAAGGAACGTCTCGGAATAGTCTCCCTTACCACACCCTTCAAATCAGAACACAAAAGCGTAACACTGCTGTTAAGAGGCAGACATAGATGTGGCGGTAATTGAACCGAAAATGAATTTGCAATACATCATTACCGACGTGAGAGGGTAAAAATGCAAGGATTTTTTGCGAAGAGAAAAGTTGTGTCAAGTTTTGCTTCTTAAATATATAAACTTCCTATTACACAACGTTGTAATGCAAATAAGATTATATCAATGAGATAGGATCTTTCAAAGAGATATTTTTGTTCGAGAAGAAATTGGTTCAAGTACTTCTTTTCTGGTAACGAGGTCGAGATGTTTATTGGTAAAATATCCATAAATCAATTTATAATCACTATTATTCTTCATTGCAGTATACAGTTCTTTTAGTTGTAGATATGAATCCTTTAAAATAGGTCTGGATTTTTTTGATTATTTTACCCCGAGTTTTAATTTGTCGCTAAAGCTCCACTGTTTGTCCGTCTGTCAGAGGGCTCTGAAGCATAATATAAACGCACTCGATTTTTTGATAATTAAACTCTATGCTACGATCTACTTATTATAAATGTATTTCACTATCTCCCTAGAAATTGGGTCAACGAAATAAAAAAGTCTTCTAACTCCTGTAAAATTTCTACCTTTATGAGGTAAATGTTGACTAAATAAGGTTCTCAATTTTTTCTTTCCTTTCCAACTAACGACAGGACATACATTGTATTGCGATTCCTTGAAACAGCTGTACCGATCTTAGGGGATTTTCCCTGATTACTTTACTGGATATAGAAATCTTGAGGATATTTCCCGTTGCTGTATAAATGTTTAAAGACTTAGATTATCAATTTCAAAAACCCGGACTCCAAATAGAAAAGCGTATGAACTTTAAATAGCTGATTAGGTTTTCTTTATTTATAATTAAGAACAGTATCTATACGGAACCCTTTAAGACAAAATCGAAATTGGGTACTTGACAGTTATAACAATAAAATATGAAATATGTTGGATATGATAGCTTATAAGTAAATATAAATTATGCAGTATTTCGTTTATTTTTTAATACGTTCTAGGTATTTTAATTTTTAAAAAGAAATTTTCGATTTTTTACCTGTGGATTTTAAATCCCAAAACGGCGACAGTGCTGCCTCAAATGTCATGTGACGTCACTACATCGAAACCAAACAAGACAAATAATAATTAAATTGTTTGCTGTTAGAGTTGGTTGAATTTATGTTGTGAACCGAAATGAAGCCATACTATATTAAAGCTGATAGCGTGACCCTGCTTAAAGAAGACCCATTTATGCAGTGCAATAAATCAAAATGGATACAAAAACTTCCGTGAGATAACCTATGGAAATATCAAATAAACAACGTAAGTAAAACATTCTTTATATTTACATTTAATCATATCGGACAATTAAAACATTTCTTAACTGACTTCAGACAGAAGAAAGGTTGTCTTCAAGTAATTATTAAGATTTTTATAAATATACTTATATTCTTATGTGAACTGTTTTAAGGTTATTAATTGGTTATATTTATATTTACAGATCTTCCCGACAATCGTATAGTGACGACGTTATAGAGTATGTGCAGTTTAAGAGGAAGGCAAGTTTGTGTTTCATGAAAAGTAAAAGTTGTCCTGAACACAAGGTACATCAATGAAAATGAAAATATGATGACTGTCCTGCCTAGAAGAAGTGAGGAGCCAAAAGTTTCGAAAGTGGGCACCAGTCTGAAATACATAAAGTAAAGTACACGGGAAATAGTACTTCTTTACTTGCGTAACCTACCCAACAAGATGAAGGAAGAAAAGTGACCATACAGTTCCTATTATTGCATATCCATTTGTTATGTAAAATAATTTTAGTAATGAAGAAAAGCAGACACGCAAGCAGCACAAAAATTTGGCTTAGGTGATCTGTAGTAATTATTGTAACTGTAACATATGATAAATATATACAAAAGTTCTACTGTGTGTACTCACTCATAGAACCATATAAACCAAATAAACAAAGAAATCGGTTAATAAAATACTAATATTAGCAAATCATGTATTTTTAATTATACAGTCCTGTAACTTAATCAGTGCACATGCACCATCAATAATAACACAGTCATGAAATTTTTAATTGTGTCCTATTAATTACAGAATGGGCCCTTAAAATAGAATCCTCATAGACGTCTCATAATTCTATTCTTATCATAGACATCTATATAATATATTAAATATATGAATACTTCCACTTGCTGTTTTGATTTGATTACGTCCCGTTCCAATGATTTGGAATTGACGAATCACTCGAGAGTTACTAAATTTATTCCTTTTTTTCAATAATACTTCTCTTACATAGATAGTATAAAATGTCATTGCTTGCAAACAGAGGATTTAAACATATAAGAATCTGCAAGTTCTTTAACGTTTATGAGATTTGGGTTTAGGAACTTGTATAAGCAAATTTGTTACGATCGTACTTGTACACATCTTCACTGCACACGTCTTATAACTTGTCATTTATTTAAATTTTAGTTATAATAATTAAATAACTCTCAATTTTCTTCTAAGCGTTGTTTGTTTACAGTGTAATGACGTTCCGCCACAAAATGACACTTGACCGCCTGATTTAACGCGACGTTCCGTTCACCGTAAAGAAAGTTCGATTTTTATTAATGAATAGCCCTTTTTTCGAAAAAGTGATCAAGGAAAGGCATATATAATACGTATACTAATTCATTAAAACACTTTCCCAAAAAGTGTCAAGTAGCCAATTGCGGGGCGGAACGGCCGCCATATTTGTGACGCGCAAAAGCGTCCGGGTTCGATCCTCGGCCAGACAAATATGTGAATGATAAACTTAGATTTCCTGTCTAGGTGTTTGTGTCGTATTTGTGTGAGTCCATGGCGCCTGCGACCCAGGCTGTGAGTCGAGGGCCTCTATAAATAGAAATAAATAAAACCTAGAAAAACCTAAAGTGAAATTACTCTTTTTGTATCACCGTTTAAAAAGATTAAGATGATAGATACTACATGAGTTGTACACATAGATTAGTACAGATACTTCGCCGCCTTGAAATTGAATGAAGCCACAAACGGCTTATTAGTAAGTTCTTTTCTTGAATTCATGACAAATAAAAACATTTTTAGAGAAAAGTTACGAATAAATAACTAATACTGCGTAATTTACGTAATAAATAAATAATAATTTCAAATATTTTAGGGACATTTTAGCACGGAGACGTGGCAAAACTTTTTTACGAAACTATATCAATTCTCAAAACTGGGTACATTTTCTTGTTAGGAGTGAGTCACCTTTACTAATCTATGGTTGTACATGATAAAAAATAAAAATATAACATACTTTTTGTTAGGGTCCTAGGTTGTATGTGTGTACCCGTATATTTTGATTACGAATTAGTAGTCTCTGCACGTCATAATTTAAATGCGTGGTGTTTAGGGTGATGTAGGGTGCGGGAATTGAGCAATCAGAGAACTATTAGTGAAGTTCACTTTAAAATCGTGTGAAAAAACCTTTCAATCAATTTCAATAAAATAACGACAATCGTATTTAAATTACATTTTTTTCATTTTTGTATCGTAAAATGTAAATTATGTATTGTACTTTCAAATAAATAACATGTGACATAGATATACTTTTCCGAGGCGTTCCAGCTTAGTCCTCAGGGGTAGCGGCGGATCTGTGGCCGACCTCAGGTAGGAACATCTAATCCTATCTGGGGTTGATTACAGATGTCCATGGACGGCAATAGCCAGTTACCATCAGGTTGAGCACATGGTCTTCTGCTACTCCTATATTATATAAAAAAGGAAAGTATAAAGGATAAGTATATATAGTTTGAGTATAACACTCCACAAAGTTTCCAAAGCGCGTTTGACATTTGATTATTTTCCAAAAAATATTAAAAGTGAACGGATTCTCTGTACAATTAGTTATTTATACCAATCACTTAAACCTTTCTAGAATCATTTAAGGATGTTGATAATAATATTATTTAACGTATTTATGGTCACGCACCGTTAAACAAAGTGTTTAAAGCATAAATAACTTGAAAATAATCGTTAATCAATGTTTAATGGGCGACCACCCAAACATTATCATCAACAAGATACCACTTCCTTAATAAACAAGAAGTTTATTAGTCATCTATTTAATATAACAAGTAATCTATTTAATATAACAACAACACAGACACACATCACTGAGAAAAAGAAAACGGAGAATATGAGACAATAAATATGACTTTCATGTAAAAATATACCGACATTTATCTTTATAGACAAAAATCCTCCCTTACGAGGCTACATGGAGAATAAAGTAGGACTAAATTTTATAATTTAAACATAAATATATTAATATACTCAATATTTCTAAAGTTCACATGATCTACCTAAAATTCCGCGTATTTGTTTTTTTTTTTCGTGAATGCTAAAGGTCCAATCTCCCTAAAGAATTAAAGTTTGTGTAAAAATAATAAAAGCGTGGTAAAATAGACGTCTGCATAATATAAAATAATATATAATTAATTTATAATAATATATATTATGATCTATATTATAAAATATATTATATACGCAATAATACGCATATTTCAAGTTATAAGTTAAAACGCGCCTACTACTGCCATCTGTTGTAGTTTGCGGGAACTATTTGACTCTATACTAGGGTTGTTGCGAATATCAGCATCAGCATCAGCATCCGCTGATTATCAGCTTTCTTTTACATATCAGCATCAGCATCCGCATCCGCAACAAAAGATGCTGATATTTAATGCTGATATTAAAATTATAACGTGTTCGTTGAAGGCGGGACCGAGCTTAAATCACGTGGAGTTTTAGCCAATCACAGAAGTTTATAAACACAAGTTGTCATCAAACAATCATTCGATTGTATTGACAACGTAATTTGGTCAGACATCAATAACTTTCGATCATAGTTCAATCAATCAATAACAGAATTATGTATTCAATTCATAATGCCACATCCAGTGAAAAGTGCAATATGACCAAATATTTCGTTATTAAACAAAGATACGACACAGTGTAGTTTCTGTAAAAAAAATAACAAATAAATGCCGACTTCTGTGTCACTGCAGAGTTGAGGGTAGCTGAAGTGGATGTTGGTTTGGTTCTGAAGTCGGTGCTAAATATATTTCGTTGGATAACGGCGTAAACAGCGTGTTCAATATGAGCGCCGGCTTCGGAGATATGTGCTGAGCCAAAATTTGTTTCAGTTGATTTTTGCTTTGTAGTGACATGGAAGTCGATTGTATTTTTTAATATTTTTTTTTCACCTTTTTTAGTGATGACATACTAAAAATCTTACAAATGCACTAGTCGACTTTACGATTTTTGAAAGATCCCCTCGATTTCTCTGGTCTGCCATCGTCAGACCCTTATTTTCTTATAATGGAACTACTTTGGAAATATCTTTTTTCCAACAAAATAAAAATCATCCAGTTCGGTTCATAAACGACGAAGTTATCCGCGAACAAACATAAAAAAGACATATATACGGTAGAATTGAGAAACCGGCTCATTTTGTGAAGTTGGTTAAAAAAGACTATTCTCGTAAGGGACGTACAAATACCTCAGTATAAAATATATTTATATTTAGTATTTTTAAATATCAGCATCAGCATCAGCATCAGCTGATATTAATCCGAAAAAATCAGCATCAGCATCAGCATCCGCTGATCTAGTAAAAACCTGCATCAGCAACAACCCTGCTCTATACTTGTAATGACGTTCCAATTAGTTACAGCCGGTACACTAGATGTCGCTGTTTAGTTCCTATTTGTGACACTAGATGGTAGTTCAATGATGACTGTATGTTGTTAACAAAGAATAAATAAATGGAAATTAAACAGCAATTAAAATAATTAAAATAACTACATACATTGTAACGATCTGAACCTTTACGTCTGAAAGCCATTTATAAAAATAATTTTAATTATTTCTTCGAGTCTATTGAACCTAAACAATAACAGTGATAAATAAACACTTCACAATTTCTATTGTTACACAATTATTACCCAATAATAACATGTTGCCTACTAATATAAAGAATATGAAACCTAACCTAACGAAGATTAACTTTATATTAATATTTACCTGTATAAATACTTTATCTATTGTGTTTTACCATATTTTTTCCTTGTATATAGTAAAATTGTATTTGTTTATTGATAGGATATTATTTTATAATATTAAACACCGTTAATGATTGAGACATCATTTAATTAGCTTAGTACAGAATAAAGCGCTATTTTTTTATATATTTCATAATAAATGCCTTAAAAAAGTTTTTACATTTATTGGGGTAAAACTGAAATAGGGCTCTTTTGTATAATGCGAAAAATAGCAATCTTATAAAAAACATTGTAAAAATATAGTACCTACTTTAGTAGAGTCACTTTTTCTGGACAATTGCACCCTGCAAACTTCATGCAACCAAGCTTATCTGTCGTTATATTATAATGCAGAAATAAGTGTGACAGTGTTGCCTCCACGTGCAATGCATGAATGCAGTAAGTACGTATCACCAGGTGGACTGCATCTTTACTACTTTAGTTTCTTAAAAAATAGGACCGTGCTTTCCTCGGTGCTGTAATAATAAAACAAGAAGACCGATTATTTCAAATAAAAAGTCACGAGTGCAATTATTTTTCACTCAAAAATTAGGAACCCGAACGAAAGAGAAAAAATAAAAGAAACAATCGGACAGAGAATTGAACCCGGGTTTCCTGCTTTTTAAGGGGCCCGATTTCCCGATCGAGCTATTATAACTCTAACTTCGTAAATGGTGGCGAAATTTAGCTTCGTATTCTAATAATATTGTAGGAGGTTTTTATTCAATGAAAACACGGTTATACATTTCATGAAAATAAAATCTAGCTAGATCGATTTATCGCGCCGAATACCCCTATCTCAAAAACGAATCACTATCGGCTAGGGTACTTAATGACAAAATCTATTGCAAATGAGCTCTACTTTTAACCCTGCAAGGGAAGTATCGAATTTTCAGTAACCCTGTATACAATAATTGCTCGTTTAAATGTATAAGATAGATAATAGTTCCATTAAATATAATATTTAAAAGATTATATACGAAAACTTACAAATGGATAGTACGTGTTTCAGTCGAGTGAATTGCACTAATTAGGTATATATAACCTAATCCTTCTCATTCTGAGAGGAGACCCGTGCTCAGCAGTGGGACAGTAATGATGATGATTCTAAACTGTTTGCTAACTACTTAAACTATACTTTTAACCTTAAAAAATTGAGACTATAAATAATGTTTTATGCTGTATAAAAGATAAATAGAAACCTATTGAATTATCAGTAAACAAGAGTTTTTTTAAGCAATTTATCAATGGCTCTTCATTCATCTATTTAAGTTCGCTTTTAGGGTTCCGTACTCAAAGGGTAAAACAGAATCCTTTTATTAGTACTAGGATTCTGTTTTTACCTTTTACCCGACGGACAGACAGCGGAGGCTTTGTCTATCCGGATCACAGGGCTCTATCTTTTTAACTGTAATAACACTTGATCTTTTACAGAGTATGTATAATGGTGGCCGCTATAACAAATTACTAAAAAAAGTATGGAAAATAAATGGGAGTCCCCATACAAGAACCGCTACTTATCAGAGTTTTTAACTTTTCGCTTTATCTATTGAACAGTAATAGCTAGACCGTTCAAATTTTCACATTTACTGCTACGGCTGCTACGAAAACAAATAACAAAAAAATGAAATTTAAATTTGGTTGTACGGAACCCGTTCTGTTCTAGTTCGACTCACACTTGGCTAATGTTACTGCAAACTTCGTTTAACATCCCAAACTATTAAGACTACAAGAGCCCCAATTCCCAAAGCCATAAATAATGGTATTGTTAGCTTTCTCCGCCCCAAATAGCAATTTAAACAAATAAACGACCTCAATGGCCCGGATTGACAATGGCCGCTACAAGAGTAATTGATGAGCGAAATTTGTTAAGTACTTAGTTGTTTTGCGCTAAATTTACAAATAGCGAGAAAGAAGTGTGTTTTAACAAACTGGGAGACAGACTTTTCCGAGGCGTTCCAGCTTAGTCCTCAGGGGAAGCGGCGCATCTGTGGCCAACCTCAGGTAGGAATATCTAATCCTATCTGGGGTTCATTACAGATGTCCATGGGCGGCAGTAGCCACTTACCATCAGGTGGACTGTATGCTCGTCTGATACCCTTATATTATATAAAGAAAAAAAAAAACTGGAGGGTAATATTTCTCCAATGTATGTATGTCCCATTCCTTGGCAGCCTCTACAACAAACATCTTGACAGATTTTAACATATGAAATTTTGTTAGAGTCGTCTAAATGAACATGTTACATGTTATATTTTAACCAGCCAAGTATTTTGTTTCTATAAGAATTATGATCTTAAATCTAAGGGTATTTACACACCAATAACAACAACAAGCCTACAATCCACCTTATGGTAAATGGGCACAGCGGTCCATAGACACATAAAATGAATCGTAATAAACAGTCTTTTCTGAGATTTACGATACATTTCCACGCCTAACTAAGCTAAACTCTACCCTACTACATCCTTGAAACCAGAACACAGTCACGTAATAGAAATGATATACAAATTAATAAAAGGGATTAACAGCTAATATCTAATTAAAGAGTACTTTTTTGCGGTACTATGTTCTGATAGAAAATATAAATGACTAGCTGACCCGGCAAACTTTGTACCGCCTCAAAATCTATTTATCAAATATATTTCATATAAAATATAGCCTATGTTACTCGTGGATAATGTAGCATTCGAATGGTTAAAGAATTTTTATACTCGGTCCAGTAGTTTTTGAGCCTATTCATTACAATCAAACAGACAAACAAAGTTTTCCTATTTATAATATTAGTATAGATACACAGATATTAAACGGATTAACATCTAATCAAGGAATTGTACCTGTTTTCGCGGAAATGTTAAATTTTTAACACTTAGGTCTATTGATTGCTTCCCGCGGTTTCTATTGGCCTTGATCGAGGGGCATAAATCATGTATTACGCACTCTGCTGCGGATATGATGACGGTTTGTATCCTGAATGATAGTTCCCGATTTACTACAGAGTAGACGCAGTTAACGAAATCCGTAGGTTTTTTTTATAATATAGGAATAGCAGACGAGCATGCAGTCCACCTGATGGTAAGTGGCTACTGCCGCCCTGGACATCTGTAATCAACCCCTGATAGGATTAGACATGTATGCGCCGCTACCCCTGAGGACTAAGCTGGAACGCCTTGGAAAAGTCTGTCTCCCTTACCACACCCTTCAAACCGGAACACAGCAGCGCCTAACACTGCTGTTATCAGGCAGAAATAGGTGCGGCGATGGTGCCGCCGGAGTCGAACCAACCGCAAAGGGTTCTACCAACTTCAAATTATTTTTTTATATTGTATAACAGAACTATGGAAAACTAGGTGTGGCGGTGGTGGTGCCGGAGTCGAACCACCACAGGGATACGGAAGTTCCTTCGAAGATTCTGACTTTATTTTATCCAAAGTTTCGGTCATGTTTCGGGCACTTCCTACTTCTGTGTACGTAAGTACAAATGTAAATCCGTAAGGAATTCGAGCAGATTTCACGACGGGATAACGTCATTTGAACTAAAGTTTCGGGAAAATCGAATTTGTCGCTTATTCAATTGGAAAGGTTTGTTATTATGTTTATTACTTATAGAGGTTCTGTACGCTAGTAGGGTAAGTAGGTTGGAGGTGGTAGGAACCTTTGTGGTTCGACTCTGGCGGAACTACCACCACACCTATTTGTGCCTCATAACAGCAGTGTTAAGCGCTGCTTTGTTCTGGTTTGAAGGTGTGGTAAGGGAGACATACTTTTCCGTGGCATTCCAGCTAGTCCTCAGGGGTAGCGGCGCAGGCGCATCTCTGGCCGACCTCAGGTAGAAATCTAATCTTATCTGAGGTTGATTACAGATGTCTATGAACAGCAGTAACTAATTACATTAGGTGGACCGCAAACTTGTTTGCTTCTTTGAAATATAAATGAATTTTGAAATATTTACGTTCTTACACATGCATAAGTGTTATTATTTCAAAAGTAGAGCAGCCATAAGTCGAACATAATCCAAAAATAAACATAAAATGACATATTGTTTTAAAGTTTTTGAACAAGGTCACTAACTGAAAAGTGCTTAATCTAGGTCAAAATCTAGATCAACATGCACCAAGCGGAACAGGTTTAACTAATAATAGCTTGACACGCGGATATGCTCGCGTGTAAGATTCGAATTTTTGAGTATTATCGCCATATTAATTTATAATTAAAAAAGAGGTTATTTTTCCAAAGATGGAAATCATAATGTCTAATTTGAGTCGATAGTTGGAAAGCAATTTAAAGGTGGTAGAAACCTTGTGGTTCAACTCCGGTGGCACCCACCGCCACTGCTATTTCTGCCTAACAACAATAGTGTCAAACGCTGCGTAGTGGTTTCAAGGGTGTGGCAGGGGAGACACGTTTATCCAAGACGTTCCAGCTTTATCTTCAGGGGTTCGAAGTAACGCATCTGTGGCGAACCTCATGTGAGAATCTAATTTTATCTGGAGTTGAAATCGAAATTTTACAATTTCTAATATGAGTAATTGTCTATATTGATTGTTGGTAGGCAAAAGATAGATCGGATTGGATAGATCGATTATAAATAGCGGGCGGTTGTCACGAGTGTTTCAAGTTTATTTTTATTAATTAGCCAATATTCCCACTTAATTTTTTTGTTGTAACTACTTACATTAATTTTCTTACAACATTCATAGGAAGTGGTTACTAAAACTACAAAAGCAAAACAACTACCTACATACTACCATATATAGTAACAATCCTACATACCGCGAAATACCTAATCGATGTTTGGAATAGAATGTACAATAACAATACATTTTACATACGAATGTTAGGAATAAAACGCACTATAATGATCAAGGACAATGCAAGGCCGCGGCGGCCATTTTGGATTTAAAATGGAAGAGCGATAACCGCGTAACGGGAATAAAGATTCGGCTTGGTATACGTTCGCGGTTTTCCAATAATCGCAATTACAAATATAATAATACCAGTAATAAATTTAAAAAGCTTTAAAAACCTGTTTTATGAGATTAAAAGTAAATTGCGGTCTAAAAGATGAAAGTCATACTTATTATTGTTTTCTTAGAAAAATATTCAAATTATATAATTATAGTAAGTAAGTACTATTTTGTATAATTATTTCGTGTTATTATCATTATTTTTACTTTCATAATGAAAATACCAATCAATGCCGCGGTTTTGTAAAAAACAGAAAGCTAATTTCAAAATAATCATTCTAAGCTAGTATAGGTCTTAAACATACCGAAGTCAAACCAAAACTCGCAACAACAAACCACGAATCTTGTTCCAAATAACTGTAATAATATTCTATATGTGTAGACGAGACGTCTGTCTGTTTACGAATGGTGCAAATAAATATTGATGTATGTGCTTTATGATTGCGATAAAATTGTTTTGGGCGGACTGCGCGCCAGATTGACGCTTTACTTGTTTATTTAAATAAATTTTAGGTAATAGAACTGTTTTATAATATAAAGATCGCAGAACTCGATATTTCGATAGTGCTGGTACTATTTCTGTATTTTATGATTGTAATAGTGTAACACTGTTATTAGTGTTATTACTTTACTGCATTTCCTCGGGTTAAAAATATTTTTTTCTTCTATAGGCCTGATAACTTAAAACTGGACACTTATCATCAGGTGGACTACATAGTAGTTGCTTACAGCAGATGTGGTCTGGTTCAAAAGCTAAAATAAGTTACAAATACTAATATCCTCATATTAGTATTCATTCCGACTTTTCAGAGAAACATAAACGTTTATGGTCTAAGATAGCTCTTACGTCCTATTCAAGTGACCTGTACCACGGCGACACTCTTTTTTTCCTATTGAAACAATAATTTTACCTCTGGCCAAAATTGGACAGAAAATTCCAGCTTTCTGAAGGTTCCAGGTTCGATACCAATCAGGCAAATATATACGAGTATCTACGTGATGAATTTAGATTGAATTCATACACAAATGCATAGAATACGAATAGATATATTAATCGTAACAATATTGAATAGTATCACTAACTAGAATCCCGGTAGAAACGCGGACGCAGCACCTCGTTTCCTACTCAGCTGTACCACGACAATTGGAAGGCCTGGGGTTCGAAACCTTTTGGACAATCTCTATTTTTTATATTATAATATGTAGCAGTCAAAAAAGTAGCAGACCAACATGCAATGCCGTCACCTTATGGTAAGTGGCTACTGCCGCCATGGACATCTGTAATCAACCATAGATATGATTAGAATCCTACCTGAAGTCGACCACAGATGCGTCGCTACCCCTGAGGACTAAGCTGGAGCGCCTCGGAAGAGTATGTCTCCCTTACCACACGTTCAAACCAGAACACAGCAGCGCTTAACGCTGCTGTTATTATGCCGAATTAGGTGAGGCGGTGGTGCCGCTGAAGTCGACTCACAAAGGGTTCTACCACCTCCAAGTGATGAATTTAGATTGAATTCACATACAAATACAATACGAATAAACATAGTAATCGTAACAATATTGTACTAGAATCCCGGTAGAAACGCGGACACAGCACCTCGTTTCCTACTCAGCTGTACCACGACAATTGGAAGGTCAGGGATTCGAAACCTTTTTGACGTTTACTATTTTATGAAATGTCACAGCTAAATTTTATAAAAATATTAAGTTGTCATTGTCATTTGTTTTGAGTATAACGATTTCCAAAAAGTCATTGATTAGTTAGGATTAAATTTGGGAATTTGTATGATTGTATTAATAAGTGATATTTTCAGACTTGACGGCTAACGTTCAATTAATTATTACAGAACAGTATTTCGGTGTACTGACTTTTATCTATTAAAGATCATCAGTTTCTAATTAAATTTAACAATAATTTTGTTTAAAAGATACTAATATATAATGGCAAATAATAAATAACCCAGTCACCATGCAAAGCGCCCCAGTGAATGTGCGACTAGGTAGACATCTTAAGAGAATTTAAGGTATTGGAATAAGAAAACCAGAAACTGTTTTTGATCTTGCTCTTGTGACATGACAAACTTAACTTTAAGACAAGAGTTATACACGTTATTATTTATTTAAACGATTTTAACACGATTTAATTACGATGAAATATTTTATTCTGCAATTTTACAATAAGTGCCAATTGTTCCACACGCCTGCTTTATCGTTTGGTCCGCCGCCAAACCGTCTGCCCCACATACCTTCAGTTTATTAATACTTTACATTTAACTGTTCGGACTTACTACCGAGTTCTTAATTGAACTCACTCTTAAATGTCTATTGATCGATGCAAAATGCAAGTTTGATATTAATGTTAATATATTTTACCACGCTTTTATTAGCTTGACCTCTATGTATGTATGTGACGGAATCTTGGAACTCGATTTTTACCCACTTTGAACGGTCCGATTAATTTAAAATTTTGAACAACCGATGATAATACACGATTTAAATAATTTTATCCCATTCTCCTCATCAGGATCGTCCGGAATCAGGATAAACGATTTTTCTTGTGCGATTTTAGGGTGGTGTTTAGTTTTTAAACTATAATTTATTTAACCCTGCGAAGTGACTGTAAAGATAAACTTACTACTTGAGTTACGATTTTTGTGTATTTGATTAAAATTTTAATTTATGCCTTTTAGTTCGACTCCGGCACGACCACCACCAAACCTATTTCTGCCTTAAAACAGCAGAGTTAAGCGCTGCTGTGTTCTGGTTTGAAGGGTGTGGTGAGGGAGACATATTATTCCGAGGCGTTCCAAATTAGTCCTAAGGGGTACCGGTGCAATTGTGCCCGACGTCAGGTAGATCTCTCATCTTTCCAGGGTTAAATTACAATTGTGCACGGAGGGCAGTTGCCACTTACCAACAGATGGACTACTCATTTGGTACTTCTATATTATAAACATAGATTAGTAAAGATTATTCACTCCTAACAAGAAAATGTACCCAGTTTTGAGAATTGAAATAGATTTGAAGGTGGTAGAACCCTTTGTGGTTCGACTCCGGCAGCACCACCGCCACACCTATTTCTACCTAATAACGGCAGTATTAGGCGCTGCTGTGTTCCGGTTTGAAGGGTGTGGTAAGAGAGGCAGACTTTTCCGAGGCGTTCCAGCTTAGTCCTCAGGGGTAGCGGTGCATCTGTGGCCGACCTCAAGTAGGAATATCTAATCCTATCTGTGGTTGATTACAGATGTCCATGGGCGGCAGTAGCTACTTACCATCAGGTGGACTGCATGCTCGTCTGCTACTCTTATATTATAAATAAAATAAAGTTGCGTAAAAAAGTTTTGCCACGTCTCCGTACTAAAATGTCCCTAAAATATTTGAAATAATTATTTATTTATTATATATATTACGCAGTATTAGTTATTTATTCGTAAATTTTCTCTAATTATGTTTTTATTTGTGAAGAATTCAAAAAAATAACTTACTAATAAGCCGTTTGTGGCTTCATTCAATTTCAAGGCGGCGAAGTATCTTTACTTATCTATGATTAGAAAAAAATATATTTGTGTATGTTATCAAGTTTATAGTAAACACATCACAAATTGAATCATTTATGACTGATGTTTGTCTGTCTGTGTTCCACATTCAAACGATAACGATGTGTGTCAGTTTAAAGAAATCTGGGTCTTTTACTTATTACAAATAAATAAAATTTAACTGTGTATTTGTAATGTCAAAATATTTTTTTTTAATAATTTAATATGAAAGTATTGGCAAAAGGTACGAAATACAAAAAAAAATGTCTGTTTGTTTCGGCTAATCTCCAAAACGCAATTAGCGGATGTTATAAGGAATAACTTACGACTTTAATTAATTAACGAAATTTACAAAATTAATTAGGGTCTGCACAGAAAATTTAAAATCCACGAAACCACATCTGTATGTAGAACGGGGGCGAAACCACGAGGCACAGGTCGTCTTAAATATATTCTATGTAAAAATTGAAGCTGTTTATGATTTCATTACTACTTTCTAAGCTCATGTCATTTCACGATAGCAATAAATAAAAACATGTCTGCCTGTCTATCTTCCTATTCTTGGAAACGTCTGACCCGATTTTGAAGTAACTTTCACATAAAGATTCACGATTTTGGAATACGTCTACAGCCATACTTAGAACGGAAATCTGAATTCATAATGTATTTAGATGTCTGTCTGGCCAGGGATCGATCCTGGAACGCGGAACCAGCGCAGATCGGCACGGTGACAGTTTTCCCCCAGCGGGTCGTCATAATTAAGGAATGCATAAACAAAAGGAGCAAAAGTTAGTAAGAATTTTCCGACCTTTGGGATAGTCGGTCCCCGGAACCCTGATCCGATCTGCGATTAATTACATATATCCAGTTAAATGTCTTTTTTTATAAGAATAAAAAAGCAAAGGAGTATGCTGCCCTGCTTTATAAGGGGTCACTCGTGGACATCTTTGCCATGTGAATTTGCCACTTGGTCTAGAAATTAATTATCACTTGCTTAAACAGTGAAGGAATACGTCGTGAGGAAACCTGTACAAATGGGAAATCTTAAAAAAATATTTAAAGGTATGTAAAGTGTACCAATTCACACAAAATCTGATGCTAGGATTTGACCCTTGGTGGATTGTATTCTCGTCTGCTACTCCTATATTCCAAAAAATGTAATACTCAAAATATAATTCAGTACATTACATACAAAACTTCCTGATGAGAACTCATTTTAAACGTAACGTAGGCGTCTCAATTCGATGCGCGTGGGTGGCCACCGTACGTCAATAAACCGAGTGCATGGTCATTCGCCATTCGTTTGTCGAATTTGATTAAGATTAATATGCTCGTGATGATGTAGCACTTAATAATGCTTTTGGCGCGATATGTTAAAGTTATAGTTCGCGTAAAGCTGCTAGTCCGCTCTGAATATAGAAATAAATCGCGTCGCTATAGCAAATTGTATGACTACACCTGCTCGCAACAACTTCAGAGCGGACTAGCAGTTTAGCGCGGACTATACATACATTTTTTACATGTATACTACATTGTATGTATTATCACACTATCTTGGTAAAGGTTTTAGCGTCATAGTTTTGAAGGTGGTAGAACCCTTTGTGGTACGACTCCGGTGGCACCACCGCTGCACCTATTTCTATCTAATAACAGCAGTGTTAAGCGCTGTTGTGTTTTGGTTTGAAGGGTGTGGTAAGGGCAACATACTTTTCCGAGGCGTTCCAGCTTATTCCTTAGAGGTAGCGGCGCATCTGTGGCCGACCTCAGATAGGAATCTACGCTATACGCTAATAGCTCTCGTCCGCGGTCCCGACGGCGTTATAGCTTTATTTTTTTTTTATTATATAGGAGTAGCAGACGAGCATGCAGTCCACCTGATGGTAAGTGGCTACTGCCGCCCATGAACATCAGTAATCAACCCCGGATAGGATTAGATATTCCTGAGGATTAGAGATTAACTGAGGTTGGCCACAGATGCGCCGCTACCCCTGAGCACTAAGCTGGAACGCCTCGGAAAAGTATGTCTCCCTTACCACACCTTTCAAAACGGACCACAGCAGCTAACACTGCTGTTATTAGGCAGAAATAGGTGTGGCGGTGGTTCCGCCGAAGCCGAACCACAAAAGGTCCTACCACCTTCTTAAATGTCTCACCCCTACCACGCCCTTGAAATCAGTATAAAACAGTAATCCTACTGTTATATAAGACAGGATAATTACAGGTGGCATGCTCATTTGCTTCTATTATATAAGATAAAAAGTCCAAAAGCGCAGTTGTTAAACCAAAAATCCTTTAATGCTTGCAATTGCTGTACGCTGTCAAAGGAATTTATGGTATATTCAGGTTTCTTTTACGCCATTTTCTTTCAGATTTTATGTTTTCAAAACAAGTTAAATATATGCCGAAATATTCATTCGTTCAGTTCATTTACATTAGAAAAACTGAAGGTTAAATTCGGTAGAGTTCTGCGATTTAATTACTGCTTCAAAATTTGCTTTAAAATTTAAATATACTAAAAATTGTAGTATATTTAAATTTTAAATTTAGTAAAATTTCTTTTTGCACCTCCCTTCAAGTTTCTATATACCTCAGAATGATTTTTATAATATTGGGGTAAAAAAGAGCATGCAGTCTACCCGATAAGTGACAACTGCCATGGATAAATCTGATCATCTATATTTAATCCAGATAGTGTCGTTGTTGAGGTCGACCACAATTTCGTTGCAACTCTTGGAATAAGTTAGAATAAGTATCTACCTACCCCAACCCTCATATAAGGACCCAATGCTTAGCACTGTTGTTATTATACAGAAATAATTTGAAGGTGGTAGAACCCTTTGTGGTTCAACTCCAGCGGCACCACCGCCACACCTATTTCTGCCTAACAACAGCAGTGTAACTGCTGTGTTCTGGTTTGAAGGTGTGGTAAGAAAGAAATACTTTCGCGTGGCGTCCAGCTTAGTCCTCGGGGATAGCGGCGCATCTGTGGCCGACCTCAGGTAGGAATCTAATTCTATCTGGGGTTGATTATAGATGTCCATAGGAAGTAGCCACTTACCATCAGGTGGACTGCATGTTCGACTGCTACTCCTATATTCTAAAAAAATAGGTGTGGCGTTGGTGCCTCCGGAGTCGAATTACAAGAGGTTCTATCACCTTCAAAGCACTTTTCATATTATTATTGCAAACGCTATAAATAGCAAAATTCCTAGTATTCAGACTTCTTTGTACCATAGTAATAAATGGTGTACAATTAACGGATCCCAGAGCAAGGATAAGAGAAAGCCCGCATGTGTGCATTCATTCGTGTTTATTTACATTTATTAGCGTTATCGACCTTAGGCGGACTACATACGAGGTCTGAAAACCGAACGTTTCTAATACCTACTTACTGCCAATGATAGATAAATATGACTCTGATATGTAGCTGTCAAATAGTGTTAAAATCAAGTAGTAAACGTAGTAAAAAGGTGTTTTAATTGAATTTGAGGGTATTATAGTTATTTATGAATCTGTACATAGTGCGCGTATATGGGTTAGTACGTACCGCTAATATATAATACCAAAGATTTTAATTAAATATGCTCAAATGGCACGGATCTATATGTATAAAAAATTGTGGCTTTTATTCTCAATTTTATGTATCATGAGCTTCATAGATACGCACAAAGATCCAGACGTAGAACACAAAGTCTGGAATCGCCATTTAGATGTTTGACTAACCTGCCTCAGAACCCAGAACCCTCAACACGCCAGATATGTATTATAACAATATTACGCAGCCTATTTCTGTAGGAAGCACACTAGAGCTACTATCAGAAATAGGCGAGCGGTACCGCGGCGGCCTAGCCGCCGTTTCTTAGCAGAAACGCTCTCCTGCAGTCCGCCTAACACAACGGTATCAGCTCCGCAACGGACTGACCCGTTCAGCCGGTCTGCAGGTGACGGCATACCACACGTAGGGTTGAACAATAAACGGAATTCCGAAGGTTTGCATTATTTTTAAAACTAATTACACTACTGCATTTTACAAATTTGAAAAAGGGCCAATAGTTCATTATAACTAAGGAGCGGCTGTGTACTAACTTGTCCAGTTAGGTCTTGTTTCAGTTCTAGTATTTATGTAAGTTCTTTAGAAAAGTTAGAACACGTGTGCTGCCATCTATATCGAAAAGTCATCAATTAGCATAAGAAGCTTTCTAAAATGTGTCGCCCACGCTCTCTGACATCAGGGACAACTGACATGTACAATGCATAGAATGAAACAATAAGACAATACTTGGCTGCAACCTATTTTATATCTCATCTCTCAGCACGAGTTGTGAAGCTGTAGCAAGAGGCATGAAGCTTACTCCACCTTATTAATAGTAATACCTATTTATAGACATAACCTTGTCTTCAGTTTTCAAAACTAACGTGTCATTTTTCCCTGACATGGTTGGTCAATAGTTTGGTAGAGAAACGCACCAATTATAGTAGAGAATGCGCCAACGTGCGATAATGCGAGTTACAATTTATTTTACCAGCGTCGACAACCCTACCAACACCCGAGATTGAATCGAAACAATAAAATTGCCCAATACTTCATTCTAGTGCATTGTTGCCGCCCGGGTCAGATGTTAAAACAATTTACATATTAATTTTAAGGTGGCAGACCGTGGTTTGATTGCAACGTTAACCGACATACTTCCGACTTGTGCTGTATTCTTATTAGAAGCATGATTTGAGTTTGCGAGATAACACAAATTTTAATATACTCCGCGTAAACTGCTAGTCCGCTCGTCGCCAAAGCAAATTGTGTGATTACACCTGCGCGTAACAACTTCAGAGCGGACTAGCAGTTTGGCGCCGACTGTACTAACTTTAACTTTTAAAGATGGTAGAACTGATAGTGGTTCGGCTCCTATTTCTGCCTGATAAAAGCATTGGTTAACGCTACTGTGTTATGGTTTGAAGGGTGTTGGAAGGGAGGCATACTATTCCGAAACGTTCCAGCTTAGTCTTAAGGGGTAGCGGCGCATCTGTAGCCGACCTAAGGTAGCAATACCTAATCCTATCTGAGGATTACAGATGTCCATGGGCGGCAGTAGCCACTTACCAGCAGGTGGACTGTCTGCTACTCCAATATTATAAAAGACAGTTGAAACATTTTTGGAATGTGTAAATGCAATGTACAATTCCAAGCACGTCTTGCTCTATTTTCAGAGTTGGCAACTCTGTTTCAGAAACCGTGGTATTTATTTTTGAACTAGGTTAAACCGTGTCTTTGCTGCAATCGGTTCTGCATCACGTTTGGGTGTTTGTATCCATTACGCTAGTACTTGGTTACACAAGAATGAAATAAAAATAAAAATAAGATGATATATCTACTGGCTAAAAAGTGTATGAATGCTATATTTTAAAACGGAACGGTCATCATACTGATCTGACGTGCAGACAGTTCCCAGTTCGATCCCTGGCCAGACAAATATCTAAATATGAATTTAGGTAACTGTTCTGGGTCTGGGTGTTTGTGTATTTGTCTTTGTGTGTGTCCATGGCCACCACGATATAGGGAATCCTTGTGGGGATTTGAGCGTAGAAAGCATATTTTTTAAAGTTACGGTTGTGTATTACGCTTTCACGTTATTGTCAGTAAATTTTGTACACACGCAGTTAGGAGTCCATAAAAGGACATGAGACCTTTGATGCTGTAAAAAAGTACCGTTTTCGAGGAATAGAAAAAAACTCGCGAAAAATGCGCACGAAACCGCGGCTAAAAGCTAGTACCCTTAAAACTACGTCAAACGCTTTTAACGATAACCCATTAAATTAATTACGTTAAGTACATAGATTAAAGGTAATGAAAACAGATGAACCTAGAATATACCGGTCGCAATCATAACCCTACTCCAAGCCGGATGAAAATACCGCAATTCGTCAGCTAAATGAGTTTCATTCACAAAATGTCACTAAAGATAACTCCGTACTGATTAGTTCAATGGCCGGTGTTTGAAGGGCAAAACACTTGTAAAACGAGATTAGTTTAGTTCCATTAACCCTTAATGGGAACGTTTTCACTCATTTGTTGTTGACCTAGAAACGAATAGATGTCGAATCTAATACTAGCCCGACAAAGTGGTACGTGCGAGTGGCATCGGCGCCATTGGCCATTGCAATGTTGCCAGGTTGTCAAAACTA
Organism: Epargyreus clarus clarus; assembly: GCA_014595695.2. Taxonomy (NCBI): domain Eukaryota; kingdom Metazoa; phylum Arthropoda; class Insecta; order Lepidoptera; family Hesperiidae; genus Epargyreus; species Epargyreus clarus. Next base: position 728,458 of record JACTTY020000024.1, read on the forward strand.
CCCAATAAGTGGAAAATGTTAACGAAATGAATACGTTTAATTAACATTTCCACTTATTTTTTTACACTGTCTTATATATAGTCTTAGTTTAATTAAGAAATTGCATGCCCATAGGGTAACTACAGAGTACAGAGAAATGTAAAACCGTCCAAAAACCTTGTAAACAGATGTTTACAACACAATATTTATTGCATAATACAGATGTATTATGCAATAAATATTGATTACTGATTGTACAATTTGTACATGTTTATTATTTTTTTGCATATGATTACGATTATCGGATATTAATGTTGAAAATATTTATTTTATTGTCAAATAACCTGTGTTCTAAGGATCGTAAGTTTATTAAATTAACTTAAAAATAAGAAACTTTTTACTTCTAATTGAAAAAACACTTTTGTAAGTATTGAACAATAAAAATACAACTGTTTAAATATAAGCCTATGTCGACCTTAACTTCTGCAGTCGGGTTATGTCCATAGATCTGAAACGTAAATTCATCACTTAGTCAGGCTGACCAGGGATCGAGCCCGGTACCCATTGCGTATCAGATCGGTATGGTAATCGTTCCGGTACGGGAGTCAAAATATATTTAAAGATTTTTATACTGGGTCTGGGTGTTTGTATTCTTGTCTGTGTGCGTGTAGGATATGAGTAGAAAGCGTTACTTAGATAACACTAAGATATTATGTAAGAAAGATCTTGATCACGGGCCGAAATTAGCGATCTCATAATCATTGTTTATAGAGATAAAATAATTAATCTGTCTGTTTATAATTAATTTTTTGATGAAGTAATTGCTTGTACTATTGCATAATTATTTTTAAAGTTATACATTTTTAGGTTGCTCTGACAGGCAATAAACTTTTCAAAACGATTTTGTTCTGAAATAGTAACAATAACACTAGAGCGTTATTCCCTATAAAGTATATTTACTTATTTATTTCATTTATAAATATTATGTATTGACTATCTGACCCGACAAACGTCGTGTTGCCATATAAATAAAAAAATGTTAAGGGTGAACAACCCTTATCACTTAGGGGTATGAAAAATAGATAGTAGCCGATTCTCAGATCTACTGAATATGCATATAAAAATTGGTGAAATTCGGTAAAGCCGTTTTGAAGGAGTACGGTGACTAACATTGTGACACGAGCATTTTATAAGATTCTAATTATGTAATTATTTAAGTACACCAAACAGAAAACTGAAAGACAAAGGCGAAAATAAAAATGAGGTTAATATCAGAAAACCGCGCACGTAATTTTAAAATCAAATAACGTCATCCATTATTAATACAGAAGCGAGATAAGGCAACTCATACAAGTTTCCAAAATAAAAAAATATATTATTATTATTAATGACTCATTCATGAGAGCATAAATATATCTTGGGAAAGATAGATTACCAGATTACTAACTAAAGATAGATTACCAGATACCATAGACTGGTAGTTAGGTAAGTGTCAACCTTTTTTATGTCCCACTGCTGGTCTCTCTTCCGTCAACTAAGCCTGGATTGTTCCACTAAGTTAGTCTTATGCGTATTGGGGGAGCACCAGGCTAGTCTACTTGCCTAGCAATTCTCACTTGGCAATCGTGGTGTATGGCCTACCACATTGAGACCTAAGTCCAGCAGCGGCATAATCATAAAATATGGAATGTTGTTACGAAATAAAGTAAAAAAAAAAAATCTGTTGACGAATACGATCCGGATTATAGCCCCACATTACCTGTATCATAGTAGAAATACACAAATACCCAAACCTAGAACAGCTGGGAATCGAACCTGGTACCTCTACATTTGACGTCGTGTGTAAATACCCTTAAGCTAAATGGACGGGAGGTCGTCCACGTAATCCACTTAGAACAAGTTACGGTACAAAATGTTCGTAACATCTAGTCTTCCGTCTCTCTCTAGCGTACTATATTGTCAGTCGTTGGAAAGGGACAAAACACCTACATATTGATAAATAGGTCCGAATGTTGCTGAACGCGCCCCGGCAATTATGCATTCTCATAGGGTGGTAATAGGGTTGGCGATTTTCCGAAATTTGTACAAAATTAAAGGATTTGTTTTGTACAAACAAAAAAATTCACAGCTTAAAAATATAGCCTATGTCCCTTCAACAACTTAGAAGCATGCTACCACATACCTGTATTTGTTTTGTTTATACTATCTATACTAATATTATAAAAAGGAAAACATTGTTTGTTTGTTTGATCGTAATGAATAGGCTCAAAAACTACTAGACCGATTTTAAAAATTATTTCACCATTCCAAAGCTACATTATATGTAGGAAACTGCAATGGGAAATAAATCTACAGTCTACTCTATTGCTTATCATCTTGTTATTATCCACGAGTAACATAGGCTATACTTTATATGATATTTGACAAATAGATTTTGAGGCGGTACAAATTTTGCCGGGTCAGCTAGTACCCAATATAGGTCTGTGAGTGCCATACCTCATTTGTTTTATTTGTAGGGTGTGTCAAAGAATAACACATACATACTCTCGAAAATATTTCTGCTTGTTCGTTTTTAGAAATTTTACCGCTAAGTGGTTTAGGGTTCTACTGTTCGCAGTTTTCTAAGTCTCTAGTATGATTTAAAGGAATCCGTGCCCAAAGGGTAACTCTATTACTAAGCCGTCAGCCCGTCTGTCACAGGACTCTTATCTTGAACCGTAATAGGTAGACACTTGATTTTTTACAGAGTATATATAAGGGTGGCCGCTATAAAAGCAAATACTAAAAATAAAATAGTTGAAAAAAATGTGGGTCACCATAAAAATAACTAAAAATTAAAAATCCTAAAAATAAAAATTTGGATGGTACGGAACCCTCCAAGTGTGACTTGCACTTAGTCAATTATTTCTAGTTATAATTTTACATTCTCACAGCACTATACCACGACCCATTAGCTTCCATTAAATATACAAACTTGTATTAATTGAATTCCGCGTAGCAACCCTTAGCGGGCGGGCGGAGGGTGTGGGGGATGCTGCAGTGCGCTCAAGGTTACGTAACGACCGTGACCTTTGCAGATCCGCTGAGAGCACTCCGAATAGACGAATTGTTTTAATGTTTCGGATTCTGGTGGAATTTGGTTATTTTTGTTATTATAACTATTTTTTTTTTTTGTTTTCGTTGTAATATCGTCGTATTATTATAAGTATGTTTTCGTTTTTTTTTTCATAATATAGGAGTAGCAGACGAGCATGCAGTCCGCCTTATGGTAAGTGGCTACTGCCGCCTTCAAACCGTAACACAGCAGCGCGTAACACAGCTGTTACCTATAAATCAGAAATAGGTGTGGCGGTGGTGGCCGGAGTCGAACCACAATGGGTTCTACCACCTTCTATAATAGTTATAAAATAATAGTCATACCAGTAAAAATTGCCAAAAGATATTATCTTTTTACAAGTCTATTTCTAAATCTAAATTACCAGAGGAACGCCGCGAAGTTTTAGTCGGTAAGAGTCCGACATACTCTACCCTTCCCCAGGCGAGAAAGGATCCATGAGGCTTTCTCTGCGTCAAAAATGGTCTCGATTTAGATTAACACGTGTACAAGTCTTTTACAGTCATGTGTAAGAGTTTACCACCTCAAAACATAACCTTGGGCAAAACGTAGGCGGTGTTGCATTTTTTTTTTCAAAATTTTACGTTAACAAATTGTGTACATACTTATGAGTTGGTGTTGGAGCATCCTTTTAAGTAAATATAATACTATTACAATTTGCTTTTATAAACAGAATATTACTTTTAGTTTTTATACTAAATTTTACATTAACATTTCTAATATTTCGCGTGTCTGTATGTACGTGTGTGTTTGTGAAAATGTGTGTGTGTGAATGTGTGTGTGTGTGTATGCATGTGTGTGTAATTTAGTTTGCGTGTAACACGTGTACAAGTATTTTTACAGTCATGTGCAAGAGTTCTACCACCTCAAAACATAACCTTGGGCAAAACAGCGGTGTTGCATTTGCAATCACATAGAATGTTTATTATTCTATTACCCATTGTGATTAACACATACATTCACCTACATACACTCATACGTGGTGTCAGAATAGAATTAAGTTTTGTATGTGTGAAACGTGGTAGAGTAATTTATGTTGGTTGTCGACACAAAAGAATTAATTTGAACTACATAGTATCTTGTAACGTGTGTGAGGCCCGCCTCATATTTATATATGTAAAATAGGCAAAAGTTTATGAGAATATTTGTGCATTATATCTATAGGCATTTGAATAATTGGAAAATTGCGATTCAAACTCGCAAATGGACGCATCTTTACTACCAAATTTTCATTTTTTTTTAATATTTGTTACCTTAGCAACCGTAGAAGTAAATGCGAGTGAAAATTTGAACTGCCTACCTATTACGGTACCAATAGATAAAGCGAAAAACGTCGAAAAATAGTGTTTTTTTTTTGTATAGGACCCCCATTAAATTTAAACTTTTTTTACTTTTAGTATTTGTTGTTATAGCGGCTACAGTTATACATATTCTGTAAAAAAATCAAGTGTATATCTGTTACGGTTCACGAGATAGAGCCTTGTGACGGACGGACAGACAGCAGAGGCTTAATAATAGCTTCCCGTTTTTACCCTTTGTGTACGGAACCCTACAAAGCCACATTTGGATAGACGAAGTTCAAAAACTAGGTAAACACTAAGTCTATTGAACCTAATTCAAAACATATCTTTGAAGGTGGTAGAATCCTTTGTGGTTCGAGTCCGGAGGCACTACCGTCACACCTATTTTTGCTTAATAACAGCAGTGTTACGCGCTGCTGTGTTCCGTTTTGAAGGGTGTGGTAAGAGAGACAGACTTTTCCGAGGTGTTCTAGCTTAGTCCTCAGGGGTAGCGGCGCATCTGTGGCCGACCTCAGGTAGGAATATCTAATTCTATCTGGGGTTGATTACAGATGCCCATGGACGGCAGTAGCCACTTACCATCAGCTGGACTGCATGCTCGTCTGCTACTCCTATATTAAGATAGAAAAAAATTACATATTTCTTGTAATTTGTAACCCTGACCTCCAAAAAAATCTGAAAACAGTTCCGAGAGAAACTACCTACCTATAAACCGCAACTTTAATAAACCCTCGTCATATACTAACCCCAGCGTTTGTGTGCCAACAATACCAGCACAGAATAAGAAAAACACATTCACATATAATATTTTACCTACATTCGTTAGGTCATAGACCAGTAAAGAATAGACTCCTAATAATAGTATTTTATTTCAATAAATATGTAAATTAAATGTTATAAAGAATTTTTATGATGATAGTTTTAGTATAACGCTAAAAGTAGCAAATGTGTATGCAGTCCACCTGATTGGTTACTGTCCATGGACATCTGTATACAACCCCAGATAGGATTAGGAATCTGTGGTCGACCACTCATGTGCGATCCCTGAAGAATAAGTCTAAATGCATGTTTAAATTGTAACACCATATGCAATAGGAGTCAATTCTGTTATCACGTCCATGTTACGTAAAAGTTTTTATGAGTATGAGAATAATAACAGCGTGCGGTCTACCTTGACTTAAGTGGACACACAAGTAGCTTACAAATATATAACTATTCTTTTACGTAATAAACGGGGGCTCAGTCCATTTAGGTATCTCTTTTTCCCGACTGCCAAGGAAGGGTTATGTTTTTCGCGCGTATCTTGTATGTTTGTCTTTCTTTATTTGATCCGATCTAACAAACGGCTGGATGAATTTCAACAGTTAAAGTGTCATTATATTTGTCTCAATGACCCGAGTGTCCTTAGATAGGTGTTAGTAAAAAAAAATCAAAATGGCGGATTTTTGGCGCGAAATAGTAACACATTTAAAAAAAAAAGTTAACCGAACCTATCGAGTAGGGTATCAAATGGAAGGAAATTAAACGGAGATTATAAAAACATATTTGTATATATATAAAACAGTAAGGTGACTGACTGACTGACTAAGTAAATGACTTTTTCATTTTTCAGAAATCAACGTACAGCCTAAACCAAGGACCTTACAGTTCTGAAATTTTGCACACAAGTTCTCTATATAGCTTGAATAAGTACTAAGAAAGGCCTTTTGGAAATTCTACCCTTAAGAGGGTAAAATAGGGGAAAACATTTTTTTTTGAAATCCTTTAATTTTGAAGCAACTACTATAAAATTTTGTATTTGGCTTTCTGGATAGGAACAAGGACGCACTTATTTATCCCCCTCCCGAAAATCAACCCCATAGAGGGTAAAGTAAGGGTTAAAAGTTCATTTGAACAATCGTCAATTTTGAAGCAAACACTATGACATTTTGTATCAGGCTTGTTGGATAAAAATAATGAAATGTTACCTCTAACGAGGTAAAATAATGACTGAAACTTTGATTTACTGAAGTTTTATATTTTATAGACCGTAAATGGTGAATTTTTTCGCGAAATAGTAACACGTTTTAAAAAAGTTAACCAAATCTATCGAGTAGGGTGTCAAAATAAAGGAAATTAAGAGGAGATTACACATACATTATATAATATATCTTATATATAAAATTCTCGTGTTAGTTACCGTACTCCTCCGAAACGTTGAGTACGGTAACTAACACGAGTGACGAGTGAGTTGTTGTGCCAGAGATCAACGCAAAGGGAAACCGCGAAACTTAAGCGTGCTGGAATTTTACACATAGGTTCTTTATATAGCGTAAATGAACACTACGAGGATAAAATAGGATAATATTGTTTGAACATCTTTTGTTTTTGGAGCAGACACCTACTATGAAACTTTGTATTTGGCTTTCTGGATAAAAATAATGAAATGCCTATTTCACTGCTTTTGGAAATTCTACTTCAGCCTTTTTGGTGCAGTCGGGTTTTTGATTTTTTAAATTAATTACTTGTTTATAATATAAGAGTAGCAGACGAGCATGCAGTCCACCTGATGGTAAGTGGCTACTGCTACCGACGGACATCTATAATCAAACCCAGATAGGATTAGATATTCTACTAGAAGTCGGCCGCAGATGCGCCGCTACCCCTGAGGGCTAAACTTGACCGCCTCGGGAAAGTATGTCTCCGTACACCCTTGAAACCCGAATACAGCAGCGTACACTGCTGTTATGAGGCAGAAATAGGTGAAGGTGGTAGAACCTTTTGTGGTTCGACTCCGGCGGCACCACCGCCACACCTATTTCTACCTAATAACAGCCGCGTTAGGCACTGTTGTTTTCCGTTTTGAAGGGTGAGGTAAGGGAGACATACTCTTCCGAGGAGTTCCAGCTTAGTCCTCAGGGGTGGCGGCGCACCACTACAGATGATTAGATATTACTATATCTAATCCTATTTGGGGTTGATTACAGATGTCCATGGGCGGCAGTAGCCACTTACCAACAGGTGGATTGCATGCTCGTCTGCTACTCGTATATTATAAAAAAAAGGTGTGACGGTGGTGCCAGAGTCCACGAGAAGTACTAAAATGTGCAATTCAGTAATTTATGTCAATTTTACAAAAAACAATTTATCGCCCACGCAGGACGGAAGGCTAGGAGTACGTAGTAACTATTTATCTGTGCTAGGGGTATCACAGCGGAAGTTATTTATAGCGTAATCTGGCAGATTTGATCCATCCGCCGACCATTTCAATAGTCAGGGTCATGGCACCGGTCATAACGCGAATAGCATAGTTATGTCTGGGTTCAATTGCTCTGTTGATATTACACACAAGTAGCTTAAAGGCCATACGAAAAAAGAGATCATAAAACCTTTCTTCTCAAAATGAACACCAGTATAAATACATATATATACGCGACGAATAAGTAGAACCTTTGGGAAGTCGGTTAAAAACTTGATCTAAAAACTATGACTTTCTCACTAACATTCTTGAGTGTCCACAGTTTATCATAGACTTTAACGGTCTTATTCATAAAAAATGCTTATAGAAGGTTTTAAGCACTCATTAGTTAAAGTGTTCAATAAGCTTATAAAACGTTCTATAAAATTGCTTATTCATAAACGTTCCATAAACCTTCTATAACTAATGTGTCGCTAAAGTCAACTATAAATGAAAATGTTGCCATTATAGTGAAGTTCGGCGAACAAATTGACGAATATCCATAGATAAACATCATTAAATGACATTATTTCGTACTACAAAATATTCTGTCTTGACATTCTTGTCAATGGGTTGTCGATAAAACCAAATCACATGTCAGTGTCATTGTATTTGTAAATACCGCGAATTTAAAAATATTTTATTTGTTAAAATGGGATGTGAAGCAAAAGTTGTGAAAAGATAAAGGAGTGAAAATTGGTTGGATATTAATGTTTTATGTAATATTGATATAATTATATAAAATTAAATTCAATTAAGTTTCGTTTTGTAAACATTCGCAATATCTTATGGCAGTAAACCCTGTATTTCAGAAGGTGTACCAGGACCTCTGCGATCTAATTTACGATCATTACGTACGAGATCAATTATAAAATTTACTGTCGATTTATTAAAGCGATAACGCTTCCTCTGTTCCTCTGTTGTCTAATGAAAACAGATCACTCTTTTGTGCAATGTTCTTCGAAGTGGACGGTTTTCTAGATTTTTAATAATCTAAGCTTTGTAAAATTTGCATTGTAATTTAAAATAGTGATATAATAATGTTATTTATCGGATATTAAAATAAATTATTTCAAGTTTGTATACAAAATGGACATTGACATTATTTATTAAAAACGTATTGTCAAATTAGGTTAGTAATCACGAATCAGCTGTTGAGAGTCGGCCATCTTTGCCTTATAGCACTGTTATAGTAGGGTTCTGGCCTCTATAAGTTATAGAAGGTTTATAGAATGGTTTAGTGCCTAAAATGCGTTTATGAATAACACTTTTTGACAATCGTACTATAGCAACGTTATAAGTGTGCTATAACTTTTTATGAATAAGACCGTAATACTAACGGTCTTATTCATAAAAAATGCCTATAGAAGGTTTTAAGCACTCATTAGTTAAAGTGTTCAATAAGCTTATAAAACGTTCTATAAAATTGCTTATTCATAAACGTTCCATAAACCTTCTATAACTAATGTGTCGCTAAAGTCAACTATAAATGAAAATGTTGCCATTATAGTGAAGTTCGGCGAACAAATCGACGAATATCCATAGATAAACATCATTAAATGACATTATTTCGTACTAAAAAATATTCTGTCTTGACATTCTTGTCAATGGGTTGTCGATAAAACCAAATAACATGTCAGTGTCATTGTATTTGTAAATACCGCGAATTTAAAAATATTTTATTTGTTAAAATGGGATGTGAAGCAAAAGTTATTAAAAGATAAAGGAGTGAAAATTGGTTGGATATTAATGTTTTATGTAATATTGATATAATTATATAAAGTTAAATTCGATTAAGTTTCGTTATGTAAACATTCGCAATATCTTATGGCAGTAAACCCTGTATTTCAGAAGGTGTACCAGGACCTCTGCGATCGAATTTACGATCATTACGTACGAGATCAATTATAAAATTTACTATCGATTTATTAAAGCGATAACGCTTCCTATAGTCTAATGAAAACAGATCACTGGTGCAATGTTCTTCGAAGTGGACGGTTTTCTAGATTTTTAATAATCTAAGCTTTGTAAAATTTGCATTGTAATTTAAAATAGTGATATAATAATGTTATTATTGGATATTAAAATTAATTTAATTCAAGTTTGTATACAAAATGGACATTGACATAATTTATTAAAAACGTATTGTCAAATTAGGTTAGTAATCACGAATCAGCTGTTGAGAGTCGGCCATCTTTGCCTTATAGCACTGTTATAGTAGGGTTCTGGCCTCTATAAGTTATAGAAGGTTTATAGAACGGTTTAGTGCCTAAAATGCGTTTATGAATAACAGTTTTTGACAATCGTACTATAGCAACGTTATAAGTGTGCTATAACTTTTTATGAATAAGACCGCAACTTTTCAAGTTATACTTCTTTTGACGCGTTAGAAAAAGTATAAAAGAGTGAATATATGTTGAATGAAGAGTGAATGAGTGAATGAATATATATAATGCGTGCAAACTAACATCTAAAATGGACACCATAAAGTTGGAAACACCGCAAGTTTTGTAGAAAAGGTTACGATGTCGTTCCTAAGGACTTGATGGTCGTTTCATATGTAAGTCACCGGCAATCCACACCCTTCCACCGAAAGGCAAGAACTGCTTCACGCTAGAAATAAGTACCGCAGTGGTATTACCACGGTCAAAGCCATATTGCCTCTACCACCTCTCAAATCTTCATTCAGCTAAGTTATTCGTCTTCTGCCGTCACCAAGACGTACACAGAAGTAGTGACCTCCGAAACCTTCGAAAGGTACCCGGTGCCGTGGGAGCGACACAGAGTTATGTGGGATTCTTACCGCACTAAAACCCCCCCGGTGGCCGTCCTCGGCGCTGCGTAAAGGACTCCGGGATCTCCAGAGGAACGCAACCGGAGTCCTCTTAACGCGTTGCCCCGTCGGACTCTGCCCAGGTGAGCATGCCGCCACACCGTCTGTTGTACACGTCGGTATGCGACCACACATACCGCCGCCCTTCCCGGGGATGCTGGCTGGGCGATTCGAGCTCCCACTCTTGCCGCCCGCAACCCCGGAAGCCCTTTTTAGTCGCCTCTTACGACAGGCTGGGGATACCGTAGCCCTATTCTGGTCCTGGAACTACAGGGACAATTTATCACGCCCTGCAGCCCACAAAGGTTGACGGATTGTAACATAATATGAGGTGTCGTTGGATTCGCCTTAATTGACCAAAACATAGTCTATATTTTTACGGTCTTATTCATAAAAAGTTATAGCACACTTATAACGTTGCTATAGTACGATTGTCAAAAAGTGTTATTCATAAACGCATTTTAGGCACTAAACCGTTCTATAAACCTTCTATAACTTATAGAGGCCAGAACCCTACTATAACAGTGCTATAAGGCAAAGATGGCCGACTCTCAACAGCTGATTCGTGATTACTAACCTAATTTGACAATACGTTTTTAATAAATTATGTCAATGTCCATTTTGTATACAAACTTGAAATAATTTATTTTAATATCCGATAAAAAACATTATTATATCACTATTTTAAATTACAATGCAAATTTTACAAAGCTTAGATTATAAAAAAATCTAGAAAACCGTCCACTTCGAAGAACATTGCACCAAAGAGTGATCTGTTTTCATTAGACTATAGGAAGCGTTATCGCTTTAATAAATCGACAGTAAATTTTATAATTGATCTCGTACGTAATGATCGTAAATTAGATCGCAGAGGTCCTGGTACACCTTCTGAAATACAGGGTTTACTGCCATAAGATATTGCGAATGTTTACAAAACGAAACTTAATTGAATTTAACTTTATATAATTATATCAATATTACATAAAACATTAATATCCAACCAATTTTCACTCCTTTATCTTTTAACAACTTTTGCTTCACATCCCATTTTAACAAATAAAATATTTTTAAATTCGCGGTATTTACAAATACAATGACACTGACATGTGATTTGGTTTTATCGACAACCCATTGACAAGAATGTCAAGACAGAATATTTTTTAGTACGAAATAATGTCATTTAATGATGTTTATCTATGGATATTCGTCAATTTGTTCGCCGAACTTCACTATAATGGCAACATTTTCATTTATAGTTGACTTTAGCGACACATTAGCTATAGAAGGTTTATGGAACGTTTATGAATAAGCAATTTTATAGAACGTTTTATAAGCTTATTGAACACTTTAACTAATGAGTGCTTAAAACCTTCTATAAGCATTTTTTATGAATAAGACCGTTAAAGCAGTCAGATTTTTGTTTTTCGAACAATCATATACATAGTTATGGCAATAGAGTAACAAGTGACTATACAGCCTACTGAAGTACAAACCTACATTCTTCGTTATCACTGCCATTAACTCATTATTTTTGTATTTATTAATAACTGATTTACGATCTTGTATTACATTCATTTCAATTTGGCATTGGTGCGTATGGAAATGCAGTAAAATCGTTGTGTGCCCGCAATAACTCCGTTATCAAACAAACTTGACCGAAATACAACATGCACGGGTCATTTTATCGCGAATACATAATGTGATGTAATTCAATTGACACATATAAATGTATTGCTTTATTTGTTGGTATCCACAGACCTGTATTGTACCTAAGGTCTGTAGTTAAACCAGTAATTAAAATATAGCCTAATTAAATATACCTACTAATACTAATACTATCAGTATTAGTAGGTAATAAATACCTACTAATACTATTAGTAGGTATTTAAGATAATTCAATTGCTCTAGGTAACATGGTAGTAAGTCTTAATAATTGGCCAAGTGCAAGTCAAACCCGCAACCTGAGGGTTCCGTACAACCACAATTTTCATTTTTTTTCAATCTCTAGTATGTATTTATTATTATAGCAGCCATTGACACACATTGTGAAAATATGAACTGTCTACCTACAACGGTTCAAAAGTTCATTGGAAAAATAGCAGTTTATTGACCCCTTTTGTATTCAATTTTTTATTTTTATTTTTAGTATTTGTTGTTATAGCGGCCACAGTTATGCATCCTCTTGAAAAAATTCAAGTGTATATCTATTACGGTTCCAGAGATAGAGCCCTGTGACAGACGGACAGATAGCGGAGGCTTAGTAATAGGGTTCCGTTTTTACTCTTTGGGTACGGAACCCTAAAAATGGTTTAATATAAAAACCTACTTTTGGTTAAAAATACAAAGATATAATAGGGTCACAGTGACAATAACGATGAATAATAGGAAGTTTATTATTGAAGAAGGGCTATACATATATATATAGACTACATGTATACATACATACACATGTATGACTAGATGTATATATAGACTACATGTGGCAATATTAAAAAAACAACGGGTTGCACTCCGGGAATACCGGCAGAAGTGAAAACTTGAATATTAATGTTGTGCATTTTTGATATTTGGTTAAGCAATAATTTTTGCACGAATTTCTTTAATTATCAATATAAAAGTACTATCATCAATGTCGTAAAATACAATAATAATTTAGTGCGCTATCGTACATAAACATGACAATCGCTCCGTCTTACGAATTTTCGATCAGGTCACGTGTCCTGACGCGAGTTTTCATTTTTTACCCACCACAAAAAGTGCACAACGCCGAAAGAGTTTTTCACTTCAAGAGAATTTTATACAAAAATGGCAAACGTAGGAATTATCTGCAAATCTCGTAACACAATACTTGACCGCGTTGCACGGTAATTTCTCTTAATTGTTCCAGTCACCTTGACGACAACTTAGCTAAGACTGTGATGACTTAATTACTACCTACAATCTGACCGTGTTACTTTATCTCTAAAGAAACTAAGAACAGCTTTACTATTGAATAGGAGTTTTATTTTAAATCAACTTTTTTTTATGACTTTTAGGGTTTCGTGCCCAAAGGGTAAAAATAGTACCCTTACCATGAGTTTTTACGTTTCCACAAATATGACTGTTTTGGTATTTGTTTACGTATTGGCCCATACAAATTCCAAGTTCTGGCACAATCCGCTAGGGGCGCTGGTTGGAATTAGTATGAGCAAATACGTAAAACTGCTGTTATTAAGCAGCTATAGGTATGGCGGTTGTGCCACGGGAGTCAAACCACAAAGGATTCTACCACCTTAAAATTAATCAAATGTAATAATAAATTCATTATTTTGTCACAATAATAGGAATAAAGCTATCACAACTTTAGTCAGCAGCTAAAGCAGCAGCAGTAAAGCAGCTTCAATCCTATTAAGACTTGACATACAACACTTATTATGGAGAAATGTTGAATTACAACACAACACTTTACAAATATTGCGAATTATTTTTCTGCGTAATTTACAAACACGTAGAGATAAACAATATGGTATTGTTACAATTTAGAAATCCAAGTCGTGACGAAATAATATATTTAGAAATATTGAGAAATAACGTATATGTGTACACATGACATGTATTACAGTTTTAAACATTTGGTCGCTATTTAAAAGTGTAATATTTACGATATTTTGGTCTGTACATAAATTATTCAGAATTAAAAAAAATAGTTTTTATTTTGATTTTGTTTTTTATGTCAATTATACTTAAAAAGCGGATTTTAAGATTTAATTTTCGTTAAACTCGTTTACATCATTATTTTAAAGTTGTTAAAGGTAATTCATAAAATATACAGGAACTATATAAATAATGACAGTAAGACCACGTTTCGAAAATAAAAAAAACACAAACTAATCAGTTGGATGCAAACGAATTCTCAAAAACAGTTATAACAATTTACAATCAAATACATCGCAAGGTACATTGACACTTAAGTTGTGTACACACTATCCGTAAACGAAAAACGAAATAAATTCCAAAGGATTCAGAAGCAGGGAACCGGAGAGTTACCATCTCTTCATCTATCTCTAGCCGGAAACAGTTTCGGTATAAGGATATGGATGCGGAATGACCTCTAGCGGACTAAGGGGAGGAGGGGCCCCCGGGCCCCCGGTACTGGAGGGCCCCCAAGCACAATTCCCAAAAAAAGGTCGCTGGAATGAACCCATCTGTGAAATACGTATTTGCATATTAGTCTATGTGACATTTGAAATTTTGTAAAATCTTATCAACTTTTTAGACCGGGGGCCCCCATTCAACTTTCCGCCCTGGGCCTACGACGACCTGCGCATAATCCGCTACAGCGAATGACTTTTATAGAATTACTATTTTAGTTCTCAAGAGAGGCAACGAATCAGAGATCGTCTTTATGTATATCCTCCATTTTATGTGAAATTGATTCCAGACGGCTAGGGGTGGCAGTGAGAACTTACTATAAGATGGACTGTATGCTCGTTTGGTACTTCAATCTTCAATAAAAAATACTATTCATAAATTATTAGTGCTACGATGTCTAAGATCAGTTATAGACTTTGAGACGAGTTTGGTAGACGGGCGCTAATTACTGCCCACTAATTGGTCCAGAATGCGCACTGATTGGCTAAGACCTATTAGGAACCTTAATATTAAGTTTTGAAAGATATATTTTTCTAATATAGTTATAATAATGGCTTATTCTGCAGAGTGCAGTGAACTTTAGTGTGTGGTTATTTGAATAAAGATCGGAAGGACCCTTAATTAAGAGCATAAAAATAGGTGGTAAAAATATTGAAAGTATTTGCTTCTCGCCTGTGCTAACTCGGGGTTTGGACCCCTTAGACCCCCTCCCCCCTCCCCCAATAATTATAATATGAATACTATATCTATACATGTAAAAGCATTTATGTTTTAAAGCGTTTATAATAAATGTACTAAAATAAATATAAAGATTGTACTGTAGTGAATAAGCAGGCTCGTGAGGGATTGAAAAGGCGTGTTGGTTGAATGATGTCTTTATTAGTACTGTCCTAATACTAAGCTTAACCTAACTTATACAGGGTGAATCTCCATAAAGTGCACATATTGAAACAGGTAAAATTAAACCGCATTTTGTCGACAAAAAAAATAAAAAAAAATTAAAAAAACATTTTTTTTATTATTTTTTTAATTTATTTTGTCGACAATGTGCACTTTATGCAGATTCACCCTGTATAACTAAGAGTCTTACGCACACTACATTACTATTTTATTACGTAACATGGACTGGACACATATTTCACAATAACGTTACAACTAAATACTTAACATATTGTGCTCATCACTACGGTAAGTGCATATGTGTCCTAACATTAAACTCATTTGAAATCCGCTTACTTACGTAAAGTTATCAATTTACAACCGGTTATGTGACACTTCGTGCGTTTTACGCCGAATGGTCAAATTTGAAAACGTGCCAAGAATGTTTCACGTACTTTTGTACTGTTACAATTGTTATTAGCTTTTTATTTACGCGAGATCTATCCTATAGTGTGGTGGTACCATTAGTGAATGGTTTAAAATACGGAATGGATAGACGAATGAAGAACGAATAAACGGACGGTCACCTAATCAGACCGGTAGGCTGGACGGACGGACGGACGGTAGATCTATACAATAGTTGGACTGTACTAACTGTACTGTACTGTAGGTGTGGAACGATTGGATTGACGAATTAAGAACAAATTCGAACGGACTTATAATCGGACCGGCAGGATGGACGGACAGACAAACGGACGGACGGACAGACAAACGGACGGACGAACAGACGGACACAGAGAGACAAACTGATCAGATGAATAGCAGCGCAAATTATCAGTTCAAAAGTAAATGTATGTCTTCTTATACGTTATGTGTTTTTTATTATAATTGAACGCTACGGCAGTCAACATAACTCTTGTTCTATCAGCCAAGGCCAAGTGCATCCGCGTGTATTTTTAAAATTTTGAATGAGCTTTCAGTATATTTTTGAGTTAATGGGTTTTGGGGGAGAGTATGTTTGTACGAACCAATGTAAGCATTTATCTCCAAAACCACAGGTTAATCTATACTAATATTATAAAGAGCAAAACTTTGTTTGTTTCCTTGATTGTAATGAATAGGCTCCATTCGAAAGAAAACTACTGGAGCGATTTTAAATATTCGTTTACCATTCGAAAGCTACATTATCCACGAGTATCACAGGCTATATTTTAATCGAAATGTATTTGATAAATAGATTTTGAACAAAGCGCTACAAAGTTTGCCGGGTCAGCTAGTTGAAATATAAAATAATTAAAGATTAGAAATTGAAGATATAATAAAACGTCCACGATATTTGTGTTATCTAGCACATGTAATATTATGTAACTATTTTCTTTTTATGACTTTCAACAACCAGTATGGAATATAGAAAATATAATAATAAAATAACCACGAATTTTCAATTTATATAACAACTATAAATTGCATAACCTACCTCCGATGCTATCTTAACTTTATTAATTTTCAAAAATGTACCAACACGCACAGTTTTATTATACAGTCATATATTTTATACATTGTAATATACTCGTATGGAGATCTAGTTTAAAAGTGAACAATTAAAACACATGTAGGTAGGTGGTGAAATCTGACGTGAACGGGTGGCCTCGACGGTCGCCGCTTGGTTTGCTTTTATTTGGTTTTACACAAAAAGGCCTGTCTGCCACTGGTCTGGTTGTACAAATATTATTTCTTAAAAAAATTGGCCAAGTGCAAGTCGAACACACACGGCGGTTTCCGTACCACCAACATTTTAATTTTATTACTAACGGCCCGTCGCGACATTTGATTACAATATCGAAGTTTTCATACGGATTTCTTTATTTAACGGTTTTAGAAATATTCTATAGCCTATGTTCATCTCGGATAATCAAGGATTCTAATGGTAAGTTTTTTTGTCAAATCGGTCCAGTAGTTTCGGAGCGTATTCATTACAAACACTCAAATCTTTCCTCTTCATAATATTAGTATAGAGTATAGATTAGTATCTATTGTTATAGCAGCCATTGAAATACGTGCGTTGTGAATATTTCAACTGTCTATCTATTACGGTTCAGGGGATAGAGCCCTGTGCCAGACGGACAGAGAGCGGAGGCTTAGCAATAGGGTTCCGTTTTTACCCTCTGGGTACGGAATCCAAAAATACACTGTGTCTATCAATAAGAAAGAAATGCGTTACCAAATTCCGGTAATAAATAAGAAAGGAATCTTTAAAGTTTAAAAATAAATTACTTCTAATCTGCACCCTTACCATGAGTTTTCAAAACATCCCACAATTTTACGTTACGTTTACTCAATCCATCAATATTCTATTCCGTATGCTTCAGTAGACTGAGTAAACGTAACGATAAGTAAGTGCTCAAGTCTTTTTGTCTGCCTCACATGTTCGCAAAAAAGAGAGACAAAATATAAAGCGCCATTTTGTCAATTTAGACATTTAATGTTACGTTACTGACACAATGGTTCTGATATAATCCGCTAGGGGCGCTGATTGGAAATAGTATGGGCAAATACGTAAACAAATACCAAAACAGTCATATTTGTCAAAACGTAAAATCTCATGGTAAGGGTACAGGACCTGTTTGGTGGAACTCGTCACGGGATAGTAATAAGCTCCTGGTATTTGAGTCTATAAGATCACACAAAACCCAGAAACAGAACAGCAATCTAAATTGTCCTGGCCAGGGGTCGAACGCGGAACACTTTGCCTATTAGTCCAATATATTGACCACTTCGCATCATATTTTACACAACATAAACAGTTACTATAACAATTAGCAAGTTAATAACAGCTTATTATCACCTTCTCTTTGCATAGGTGTGATAGAGACAACATACACTGATCCTTAGTCATATGAAAACTGAACCATATGGCTTACATACTAAGAATCATGGGATATATAAGATATATTATTGAGCTCCAGTTGTATAAATATAAAACGTGTGGAAGTCATTACAGATAAAGTAAACAACTGAGGTTTAGTTATTGACAGCGGTTTTCTTTGTTAACTGTTAACCGATGTCTAGTGTAGCTGTATATAGGTATGTTTACTTTTTGTTAGACATTAATTATGTGTGGTCGATAGTACCCATAGTATACGCAATAGAAATAACCAATAATATATCTTATATATGTCGGAGGAAGAGTCAGAGTTATTTAATATAGCCTTAGCTATACCGTTACTTTAGTATTTTAGTAATGTTATTGGTACTTGATCAATCGAAGGGTTAATTGCTTTAAATTATAATCAACAGTCATTGTATAGTTTTTGTATTAGAATCAGAGCAGAGACTTTAAGAGGTCTCTATTGAAGTCGAGGTATGTGGCGGCGCGGTGGGGAAACATTGATAAGAACTGATGTGAGTGATCGAGGTGGATCATTATTTCGTTGTGCTTTGGAGCGTGTAGTCACTACCTTGAACCTGCTGCTCAAATCCTTTGTTTGTAAAGTAATAGTAGTAGTATAGTATAGTTATTTAGTTATTTTGTAAATCCTAAGTTATAATGTTAAGAACAATAAATACTGTGATTACTGTATTTGTGCCTGCATCTACCCTATGACAACGCCCACAAAACCCATAGATTCTATCAATGATGTCGATGAGAGCCGTCCTTCTCCGACATATATAAAAATTCTCGTGTCACAATGTTAGTTACCGTATTCCTTCGAAACGGCTTTACCGATTTTCACCAAATTTTATATGCATATTCAGTAGGTCTGAGAATCGGCTACTATTGGCCCTTAACATTTTTTTTATTTACATGGCAACACAACGTTTGCCGAGTCAGCTAGTTTCTTTATAATATCCACCCTATAGTAAGGGTGGATATACTTCTACCGTACATGGATGTCTGTAACCAACCCCAGATAGTTAGATATTCCTACCTGAGGTCGACCACTGATGTTCCGCTACCCCTGAGGACTAAATTGGAGCGCCTCTGATGAGAACCTATGTTTCACTTACCACACCCTTCAAACCAGAACATAGCGTTTAACACTGCTGTTATTAGGTAGAAATAGGTGTGGCGGTGGTGCCGCCGGAGTCGAACCACAAGGGATTCTACCTTTAACAACCAGTTATTCTACAACACGCACACACATCCTCGTTTAATAATACTTTTCCTTGTGTGGCTGACTCGTTTGTAAAGTTTGATCGACTCTGAACGAGTTAGCAGATTGAAATTGAACAAAGGTAAATGACTAAATGTCACTTGAGGTGGACCCTTTTGTCCTTGTTAATATATTCAGCGTCACATGCAGGTTTTGTGGTGGTTGTCAAACTTGAAAATTGAAAAGGTATTAAAATCAATTATACATAAATCGTATTGAGATCTTTACGAGGTTCCGGGTTTATTCATCGGGTTCCAGGTTCGATCCCTGGCCAGACAGATATCCGAATGATGAAGTTGGAATGTTCTAAGTCTGGGTATTGATAGATTCGTCTTTATGTGTGTCCAAGACAGCCCCGACATAGCAGGGCTTTGGGAATAGAAAACAAGATTTTCTTTAATAGCCTTTTATTTGTAGCATTAAAGATAATTTTAATAACTATAGAAGATTTTGAAAATATTCGATTTTGATCGAATTTTACCGATTGGGCGAACCTTGCCTACATAGTTTTTAATAAAGTAATTTTGTTTTTAATAAAGTCTTTCTATAAGTGAAAGTGCAGTCAAAATAGACTCTCAGATTTACCGAGATAAGCCCGTCCAGTCTAATTAACAGATACACTTTTAGCACCAGTTTTTATGTTTTATACTGCGGTAAGTCTGAGCTTAAAAATAGATTCAAAATTTATTTTGAATTCACAGACGATATTCCACTTTTATATATTTCTACAGAACTGTAGTTAATAACTATTTACGAGCACATTTTTTATACATTAATCCATATCCAGTCGTTCCGCTAAGCAAAGGGTTCTTTCCCCGGCCATACATATCTAGTCTTTGTGTGTCCACGACACCTACCACAGACACCTACTTAATACATTGAGATTTTTAGTATAGTCCACGTAAAACTGCTAGTCCGCTCGGTAGCATTACCATGAGTTGGCATAGAAACGCCACTATAGAAATGGTAAATAGAAAACTATTGTCATTTTGCTAGTGAATAACATAACTACTATCGTTACGGTATTTCTTGACAACGTCTGTCAAATTAATGACTCATGGGACCGAATTTGTATGGCAATAGATCATAATGACATTCGCTAGCGTTTTGATTTCGATAGGTTTTTTACGTATCGAGTTACGTCACTACGGATTTTAGTTCTACGAGTAACCACCAGAGGCGCTGTACAATTTTTCATACATTTATTTTACGCAGTCGCTAGCGAGTAATACTTTTGTAAACTCATGGTAATCCTATTGAATATAAAAAATCAATCGCGTCGCCATAGCAACTACACTAACCCTGCACCTGCAAATTGTATGACTACACTACACCTGCTACTTCAGAGCGGACTAGCAGTTTGGCGCGAACTATACTATAAATAGATATCGCTACTTCTGTAATATTGTAATATTATTATAATTGTATCTGATAATATTTAAATATTTATTTAAATAGGTTCACTAAATATCATACGTGGAATAATACATAAAATACAATTTAAAAATAGACATTTGACATTTAAGCAGCTGACTAGACGTCACATAAAAGTAAAAGTGTTGCCAGTTGCCATGCAACAAAAAGATAATTATAACGACCCGTTAGCGGTTTTTCTGGTCCATTGTTACAGCTTCCCACGTTCCACGGGTATGAGATGCACTATTTTAAGAATATAACGTTATCGTTCGCTTCTTGTTGAATCGATAATGGCGCGAGAAATCGATTTTACCGTGCAACACGTTGATTATGCAGTTGTAAGTAAATTAGGAAGTGAGTAGTTGAGTAGAGTATTCGCAACAAAAATAATAGATTGAAGACAGGAAAAATCAGTGTGTGAATTTTATATAAAGAACTAGCTGACCCGGCAAACGTTGTGTTGCCATAAATAAACAAATGTTAAGGGTGAACAATCCTAATCTCTTAGGGGTATGAAAAATAGACGGTAGCCAATTCTCAGACCTACTGAATATGCATATAAAATTTGGTGAAAATCGGAAAAGCCGTTTTGGAGGAGTTCGGTAACTAACATTGTGACACGAGAATTTTATATAGGCATGAGATATTAATTAACGTGTAAGAAAGAGTGCTTAGTCTATATTCGCTTTAAAGTCTTTCCTAAGCATAACACCCAACTCACTCCTGGCTAAACTTTATTCAAGGATTCCAATTATAAATGTTATAAGATATTTATTATTTACTTTTTATTCGCCCATAAAGTCCAGCTCAATGATATGTGAAGTTAATTAAATAGATAAGGTTTCTGTTTGTGACATTTCGAATTACAAAACAAGTTTTATTTTGATGGTTTTGCAAATATAAGCAGAGACTGCAGTTACACAAAATATTGCATCGCAAAAATAAATCAACTTTTTTTATTATATAGGAGTAGTCGACGAGCATACAGTCCACCTGATGGTAAGTTCCTACTACCATCCATGGACATCAGTAATCAACCCCAGATGGTATTAGATATTCCTACCTGAGGTTGGCTACAGATGCGCCGCTACCCCTGAGAACTAAGCTGGAGCGCCTTGGAAAAGAATATCTCCCTCTCCACACCCTTCAAACTAGAACACAGCAGCACTGCTGTGATGAGGCAGAACTTTAACAATATTTAAACTATTGATGAATTTAGCATTACATTTTATTATATACGGGTGTACAATTCGTTTTGATGCCCGGCATCCGAATAGAAAGTGTACTAATTGGGCTCCAGTCGATTATGCAGAAATCTCTGTGAAATGTGACAATGCACGATGGATTCCTTCGTTCCGTGTTCGTGTCGCGTTTACCGTTTAGTTACTTAGTTTACTGTCTTCATACTTGAATGATAGTGATGATAATGATGATGATAATGAAAAATTTAATGATGATGATGATGATACCGAAATTTTCCGCTAAGTACTTGTGATAGTTTCATAACTCTATGAGTGACGTAGGTCTTAAGAACGTGCAAACAGGATTAGTTTTAAAATCTTGCGCCGCTTCTTCTCCATAGCGAAATACCTTCCGAAGCGGTGGTAGTTTGTTGACTTCCAAAAAGTATTATATATGAATTAATTTTGAATAAATGAAATTTGAATTTGAATTTGAATCTGCTTTGGCTCGCAAAGTAACCAAAACTTAAGGTAATATATATTTTAACTTTTTTGCTGATAATGATTCTTCCTTTCAATATTGTTAACTTTCTCTCCCTTTATTTTAACAATTTTCCAATTTTTTAAACATTAAATACTGAAATAGTGTCTAAGTTTGTACCTAATACCTATAAATCAATATTTTAATTTTGTGTAAGCACTCTCTTAATATACGATAATCGTGGAATATTTTAAAATACAGTATTAAAACCAGCCTTTAAATCTGTAATATAATAATTTAATATAAAGTCATAGTTATGAAGTCTTAGAATTTCACGCAAGTCTTACGAGGAAAAAATATTTAAATGGCCGCCAACAATCACATTATTCAATATTTTATCGCACCTGAGCATGAGACGTACTGTTATTAAAACAGTTATGTAAAACAGATACCTAACAGATACGAATAAAAAGTTGAATAATCTTTATGGTGCTTTGATGGCGGTAGATTTGTAATGGAAATAGCAAATGAGGAAGCTATGTTAAGGATGGTAGAAGCCGTGTTACTACAGAACGGTATGGTTCGATCGGGGAGGTACCACTGCCACCTCTTTAGCGTAAAGCAATTTTTGCGTAAGTAGCGGGTAAAGCTTGGACAACTCAAGCCCAAAATCGAAAAAAGTGGCGTACATTAGAAGAGACCTACACTCAGCAGTGGGTGGCAAACGGTGAAGAAAGAAGAAGAATTTTTGCGTTTCAGTGGAAGTGTGGATGTTGGCTGACTTACATATAAGGCACATCTTAGCTTTTTTATAACTAAAGTAGCAGACGAGCATGCAGTCCACCTGGTGGTAAGTGGCTACTGCCGTCTATGGGCATATGTAATCTACCCCAGATGATATTAGATTCCTACCTGAGGTGGACCAGAGATGCGCCGCCACCCCTGAGGCCTGTGCTGGAATGCCTCGGGAAAGTATGTCTCACAAAAGTTCTCAGAAAAGACAGTCTAACTGTGATTGGCCTCTGGTAGAACCTCTGTTCTATATGGAGCTAGATATAGGGCACACAGGCGGATATAACCATGGCACATACTATCAAGTATACAGCGTACTCGTCTACTGCTTCAATATCATAGATTACTAAAGATTACGCACTCCTAACAAGAAAATGTAACCAGTTTTGACAATTGAAATTGACACTGTCATCTATTTTCGTGTTTGATAAAATACTTTAAAAAATGTAGTTTTTAAATCATTTACAAATAAAACGAAATATCTCTGCACTTTTTCTTCGATTTCGTGTTTTTGCACAACTTGACGTGCGCACGTCGGCATTGTTCCGCGTAAATTACACAAGGACAGCCATTAAATGGCTGACAGAATTGTCAGTCATTTAAGCCATTTAATGGCTTCCTTCAATCACAAGGCGGTGAGATATCTATACTTATCTATGTTCAATATAAAGAAAATCGTTCCTGGTTTGACTTCAGATGCGCCACCTATTTTGCCTTATAACAGTATATAGTGTAGCGCTGCCTTGTTGAAGAGTGTGCTAAGAGATACACAAAACGCCTTCCAACTCAATCAAGCGTACACGCGGGCGTCACCGCTCTTACCGCACCTAACATAAACAAACAAAGGCCATCAACAGGATCTTTGCGGCAAGGGCAGTCCATTAGACAATTGCTACCTTCCTGTCACTTAGCTGACAGTTCCCCTATTTCCTGCCCTAACAACCACGAACTCCCTAACACGACGTAGTAGAGTCTAAAATTGAGCAACACACAACAGTATAGAGTAGACATAAAGCTGATTTTTGTTTGTAAAGTTTGTTTCTGTTGTATTAAAACTCTATCAGCGTTAAATAGAGTTCATTTTACAGGAATAAATCTCGGCGGCTAAGCCAGTGATTTGACAGTTAGTTAAAAAGTTTTATTTAGAAAATTGTGGGCTGCGTACGCGTGGAAATAAACAATTTATGCTACGCTTTGTGTAATTGAATTGAGTTTTTTTAGACAACAAACGGATCTTATGTACCTCAGATTTTATATAATCGTGGTCAGTGGCACTCAGAAATGTAATCAAAAGAAGGAATATCAATATGGTACAGGTATTTTACGTGGAAAATGAACATTGTTTTGTATTTGTATATTTTACATGTTACCCTTGATGGTTCGTTATACCTATTTCTGTCTAATAACAGCAGTGTAAAACGCTGTTGTGTTCGGTTTGGAGGGTGTGGTAAGGGTGATATACTTATCCGAGGCTTTTTTTTCGATTTTTGTAGTTACTGTTGGCTGGCCCTAGTGAGCTGTACAGCTTCACAGTGTTTGGGAGGCGAGCCTAAGGCTCAGCCGGGACAAGAAGACTATGGGCTGGAAGAGAGGGATAGCTTTGGTCACCCTTGCCGGTTTCCTAGGCCGTCCACCTTCTGGAGGGACTTATTCGAGGCATTGTAACCTAATCTTTAGAGGTAGCATCGCATCTGTATCCTACCTCAGACATGATTCTAATTTTATTTAGGATGGATTATACATAGGTCCATGAGTGGCAGCTGCTACTTACTATCAGTTGGACTGCATGCTCTAATGCTACTTTCATATTATAAAAATAATTTAGAAGGCTGTTTCTTCGCGGTCGCGCACTGTCATGGTAGAAAAATACGTTAATACACATTTTATAGGAAACAACTATATCGTCTGCCACGGCACGCGTCTGTCACGCTCTATGCCTGTAGATGTTAACAAACCTTAAGAAATGCGTTACTAATATTATAATTCATCAAGTTTTGTTTTTAGAAGAAAATTCTCAGACAAACAAAAAATATATTTCATTACTACCTCTGTTTTACCACACCTGGTATTAAATAGCCGGTTTCCTAACTCTAAATTAAAGATATAAAAACTAAATTATTTGTAAGGAAAATGCAGCCAATTTAATGTAACCTCAATTTAAAGAATTTCCAGATATAATTTGCTTGCTTCGAAATAAAAACGAAATAATTGAACATTAACTTTATATCTCTTTATTACCTTGTATTACGTAATATAAATTACTTAAGTACTTACGACGAATTATTTTACGCTTATTAAAGATGAATTCGAGTGATTTGATTTTTATATTTAGTGTAACATTCTGAAAATACTAGATATTTTGAAATAAAGAAAGGTGACAGTTTGTTCCCCTTGTGAAGGTGGTAGAACCCTTTGTGGTTCGACTCCGGCGGCACCACCGCCACACCTATTTCCACCTAATAACAGCAGTGTTAGGCGCTGCTGTGTTCCGGTTTGAAGGGTGTGGTAAGGGCGACAGACTTTTTCGAGGCGTTCTAGCTTAGTCCTCAGGGGTAGCGAGGCATCTGTGGCCGACTTCAGGTAGGAATATCTAATCCTATCTCGGGTTGATTACAGATGTCCATGGGCGGCAGTAGCCACTTACCATCAGGTGGACTGCATGCTCATCTGCTACTCTTATATTATAAAAAATATAAATCTTCGGTTACTCGTATAATTGTAAGCATAATAACAATCTTATACCGTTAAAAGTCAATCATGTTATATTGTCTGATTAATTCATCCAGTGATTGAAAATAATTTGCCAAGTACGAGTTGATCTCGCTTGGAGGCTTCCGTACCACCAGAGGTTAATTATTTTATGAATATGAATTATTTATTGTTCTGATTTGTATTTATTATAATAGCAGTTATAGCGGTACACGGATTGTAAAAATGTCAACTGTCTTCCTAGTACGGTTTAACAGATAGATCGCAAAATGCCGAAAAATACCGGTTTGTTGTATGGAGACCCGTTTTAATATTGAACTTTATTTTATTGTTAGTATTTGTTGTTATAGCGGCCACAGTTATGCATACTCTGTGAAAATTTCAAGTGTCTATATATTACGGTTCCGGAGATAGAGCCCTGTGACAGACGGACAGATAAACAGACAGCGAAGTCTTAGTAACTACTTATGAATAGAGTTATTTATTTCTTTACAACTTACGAACATAATTTATCGTTGACGTACTTGATGGATATTCGTTCCGCCATTTTATTGCAGAATGTGTTACGTCTTTTGCAGATGTTATTTGTGCTTACGTCTTTCCATCGACTTCAATAAAATATTCGTTTTGCTTCATATTAAATAAAACTTACTATCTTTCCGTTTGCTTATAACTCGAGACCCATTGATCCGGTTTTCATTGTTAATTGTTACAGTTTTAAGTTTATAAGGCTGCAATGATTGGGTGTTAACTTATTCGATAAGTGATAAGTGGATGAGAATTGAGAGTAAAATTATTAGGACGTGACCGCGTGACGTCACATGTAACGGAAATTGAGCAAATGAGAAATATATTACACTTATTTAGTACTTACTATTATACTATAATAGTTATAGTTTAAAAACTATAAACAACGCTAAAATCGCACAAGGAAAATCGTTAATCCTGATACCTGACGATCCTGATGAGGTGATTGGGATAAAAGTATTTAAATCGTGTATTGTATTGTCATCGGTTCTTTATAATTGTTTAAAATTTTAAATTATTCAGACCGTTCAAAGTGGGTAAAATTCGAGTCCAAAGACTCCGTTACATACATACATACAGGTCAAGCTAATAAAAAAGCGTGGTAAAAAGTACGCCTCATTGCGACCTTCAAACGTCACAGCATCAATAAACTGATGTTATCTCCTACTTTTATATTAAACGTTACACATATTATTTTCTACCCAACGAAAAAAATTGATTCACTCTAGAAATAGATGTGACTCTACCACCTTTCAGTGAACCTTGCTGAAAATAACTAACGAGTTTCTTCAACAAGCCAAAAAGCTAAAAAGAAATAATATAAATGGCAGTGAAATAGAAAATCGCAATTAGTATGCAAATTGATATCTATTAATTATACTGTGACGTTACGTGACTATGCACATGCAAATATTTCTGTCGCTACTCTCACTCGCTATTGGTCTATTCGTCAGCGAAGTTTCAGATCAATCCGAAAGTAATCCGAACATCCGATGCGCACTAAACTTGTCAAATTCAATTTCGGACGGGCTTAAAACATACAGGGTTATTTTTTTGATAATAAGAGTAGCAGACGGGCATACAATCCACCTGATGGTATAGTCCCCGCCAAACTGCTAGTCTGCTCTGGAGTTGTTGCGAGCGTCATACAATTTACTATGGAGACGCGATTCATTTCTATATTCAGAGCGGATTAGCAGTTTTACACGGACTACAAGTGGCTACTGCCGCTTATAGACATCTGTAATCAACCCCAGATAGATTAGATTCCTACCAGAAGTCAGCCACAGATGCGCCGCTACCCCTGGGGGGCTAGCCAAGCTGACATTCTACAGTCGCTTGCGCTGTAGAAACGCTATGGAAACGCTAAAATGTATGAAATTATCAATGATCACGTGATTAAAATAGCGAAGTAGAAAAGTCGTAGCCAAGTTACACGATAGAATAGAACGCTAGCGATTCTACAATGCTCATGTCATTGCTTTTTTCCATACAAATGACAACCTTTGACAACCTATTGACAACCTTTTGACTTTTTTGTCAAATTTGTTAGCGAAGCGTATTCTAAGATAAATGTCATAGTGAGCGATCGCACCGACCCTGTAGAAAACGTAAACGCTAATAAAATTGCGGATTCTCTATCAGCTGTAGGACTACCATGAGTTTACAAAAGTATTACTCGCTAGCGACTGCGTAAAATAAATGTATGAAAAATTGTACAGCGCCTCTGGTGGTTACTCGTAGAACTAAAATCCGTAGTGACGTAACTCGATACGTAAAAAACCTATCGAAATCAAATCGCTAGCGAATGTCATTATGATCTATTGCCATACAAATTCGGTCCCATGAGTCATTAATTTGACAGACGTTGTCAAGAAATACCGTAACGATAGTAGTTATGTTATTCACTAGCAAAATGACAATAGTTTTCTATTTACCATTTCTATAGTGGCGTTTCTATGCCAACTCATGGTAATGCTACTGTTTGTCACTTCACTACGCGCTATCACTGCATTATAGATTTTAATTACTTTTGATCATTTGAAAATGTATACTTAAAATGTGTTGAAATTTGAATATGGCTCTCTATAACTAGGGTACCCTAAAATATTATAGAAATGAATTACACAGTCGTTTTTCTATTTTAAATTAATAGGAGCATATAATATAATAGATAGATACGATAGAAACTAGAGTTATTCCAGTGTTTAAATAAAAATATTGTCTCAGTTTAACTGTTTTATTGCATCATTATTAATGCTTCTTATATTAGCTTTACTTGTAACTAAACCATTCATTTACACCTCAAAAGAAAATATAATATTAATATCTGTATCCTTTTTTTCATTATTATCTCCTGTTTCCCAGCAATCTCTCTGTCTAGGCATAAAGCTAGAAATTATGAGGTTTCATTTGTTGGCATGGCATGTATGGTATACACCCAGTGGCATTTTCATTTAAATAATTGCCTCCTTGGAATTCGCTCCTACGATGGAAGAAGATCCTGAGTAGCTCTCCTTTTGATGAGCTTTAAAGTGCGGGTGGAATTCATTAGTTCACTAGCAAGTTCAGTGTCTTTATATGTACGAGTATATGATTTAAGTTTATTTGTCACTTTCTCTCACACTGTTGTCCCTGTGGCATCAGCTATCATGCGAAGCATTTTCGATTGGAAGCGCTGTATGATGTCCAAGTTTAAGTTGGATGCGGTACCCCAAAGTTCGGATCCATATGACCGTATCGGTTTTAGTATGGATTTGTAGTGGACAAGTTTGTTGCTGAGAGACTTTCGTGCCATGAGCCAGTAAATCTTAACAAGTTGGACGTCCAGATATTTTCTTTTGGTCATACGTATCTTAAGTTGAAGTAGGTAATTTTATACAAAATACATGCAATCGCTGTTACTGTCATTAGTAATATCGCTATGAACAATTTGTATACTCTTTGTAAACAATCACTAATCACCATAGTTACCGTCCATAAACACATTATTAAGTTTAGTTTTTGCAAATAATTTTAAATAATAAAATACATGTGCTATAAAATATGGTATATTTTTTTACTTATATGATGATGATATATTGTAATATTACTATTAAATAATTAATCATTACTATGTAGCTATTTTGGCTGGTGTAGAAACCAGACGATATTGTATTTGACGCCTAATTGATGTAAATGTGTGTAGCTAACCATAGACTTATCATATATGTAGAATGATATTAGCTAACGAATAGAATAGAAAACGAATAGAATGCAAAGTTTGTAACATGGCTAGCCCCCCTGAGGACTAAGTTGGAACGCCTTGGAAAAGTATATCTCTCCACCTCTTTATCCGGGTATCCGAGATTAAAATTTCAGGCACACCTATGATTTTTTAAGTTAAATTGTGGCGACCTCCCTGACCTATGGGAATTCGCTACAAAATTAATTATCACGTGCTTTAACGGTGAAGAAAAATATCATCAGAAAACCTACATGCCTAGTAGTTTCAAAAATTTTTGGAAATTTTCTGAAGTCTTCAATGTGCACTTGGAGCAAAGTGTACTATGGCCTAAGCTTCTCTCAGGTGAAAGGAAACCAGTGCCCAGCAGTGGGACAGTAATAGCGGGATAACGACTACGAATGATCTGGCAATAAAATAAAATTGAAGCTGGCAACACTAAAAGTGACTATAAACATCCGTTATCTATGGAAAGATGGCCACCGGAGCGTTAAGTTTCCGGTTCGTTTCAATTCGACACAGATGATTGCGAATCTTAATATTTATTTATATTAACCCAAACGCATAAATAATTTCCGATCTAAATATTTTCCTGGTCCCGATGAGGATATCAGTAATATACCTAATAAATAATAATAATAACTGTATATACATATAACTTAACCGATTTAGGGTTCCGTACCCAAAGGGTATGAACGGAACGGTATTACTAAGACTCCGCTGTCCGTCCGTCTGTCACAGGGCTCTATCTCCTGAACCGTACTAGATAGACACTTGAATTTTTACAGAGTATAAGGTTGGCCGCTATAATAAAAAATACTAAAAATAAAAAAAGTTAAAAATAAATGGGTGTCGCCATAGAATGAACCACTTTTTTGGACGTTTTTCTATTTTTTCTTTATCTACTTAACCAGTATCTTTATCCCTTAACCTTGTTAGACACTAGACAGTTCAAATTTTCACAATTTATTTACTTCAATGGCTGCTAAAATAACAAAAACTAAAGTATATGAAAATTAATAAAAAAGAAAAGTGAATATAACTATGGTCGCTATAACAAATAAGATAACTATGGTTTCTATAACAAGGAATAGGTACTAAAAATAAAGTTTTTTTGGTTTGTCTATTAAGACAAACGCATTAAATTTTAACTCGGCGTGTGTTTCTATATGCTAAAAATAAATGGTACGGAACCATCAGTGTGCGAGTTAGACTCGCAATTAGTACATTATGTTTATCCTGGATATTTTGTTTGTCCTCTATTGGTTATCGCTCTAAATGGCCCACATGCAATGCAATAAAATACAATTCGAATTCAGCCAATGCGTGGAATTATGCTACTTCAATTACATAATTATTATAGTTTAAAAAACTAAAATCACGCTAAAATCGCGCAAGGAAAATCGTTAATCCTGATTCCTGACGATCCTGATCAGGCGAATGAGATAAAATTACTTAAATCGTGTATTGTCATCGGTTCTGGATAATTGTTCAAAATTTTAAATTAATCGGACCGTTCAAAGTGGGTAAAAATCGAATTCAAAGATTCCGTTACATATATACATACAAGTCAAGCTAATAAAAGCGTGGTAAAAATCTATCGCTATGTATCCTTCATTTACAAATGAATAATATACATATTATGTACACACGTATGTAATAAATCTTGCAACTTTAATTTAGAAATAGTGAAATACCTATTTTAAACAGGTTTTTATTATACCTAGATTCGAAAATGTTAATAGTAACGAAATGAAATCTTGTACCTAATTTCAACCCACTTCTGGTTAACCTACCAAATGCAATATATTTATTAGATTCATTAAAGTTTACAATGTTAACATAGACAATTTTTATTAAGTTCCTAGTAGTGTCCGTGGCTTCGCCCGCATTTTTAAAAAATAACATGATATACATGGTAGTACATGATGACATACATCGGATGGTGAGCGGCTACTGCCACCAATGAACATCTGTAATCAACCCCATATGAGATTAGATTCCTAACTGAGGTGGGCCTACAGTTAAGATATTACCTATGTTTCTGTTAACGAGGGGGAAACCTTCAAAAGGTACCCGGTGCCGTGGGAGCGACACAGGCTTATGTGGGACTCTTACCGCACTAAAACCCCCCCGTTGGCCGTCCTCGGCGCTGCGTTAAGGGCTCCGGGATCTCCAAAGGAACACAAGCGGAGTCCTAAGCTAAGGAACGCTAAGAAGCGTGTTGCCCGTCGGGCTCCGCCCAGGTGAGCTTGACGCTCGCCACGCTGTCTGGTGTGCACGACGGAATGCGACCACACATACTGCCGTTCTTTCTGGGGTCGCTGCCCGGGCTGTACAAGCTCCCACTCATGCCTTCCACAACCCCGAAAGCCCCCATTTAGTCGTCTCGTATGACAAGCAGCGGATACCGTAGCCCTATTCTGGTCCCGGAACTACAGGGACAGCACCGCTACCTCTAATTTAAAGGACTGAGCCTCGAAAAAGTACGTCTTCCTTACACAATTGTAATGTATTGTGTTGTATTATATTCTACATCTTTTCATCTGTATCTTATCTCGCTTCGATCGGATATTTTATTGTAGTAGCGACATGATGCGGAACAGTTACGTAAAGTAACATAATCCGTACATGTAATATGTACATAGCGTTATTACATTACACAGCATAAGGACCATTGCACATATATAGGTAATGTTAATGTTGCCTCTCTGTTACAAGTGTAATATACATGTTACGTTATATTTACTGGTTTATTTGTATTGGCTAAGTATTCGACCGCGACCTAAATATTGATGACCTGCGTGGCGGAGTGGTCATCATACCGGTCTGACGCGCAAAGCGTTCCGGGTTCGGCCAGGCAGATATCTAAGTGATGAATTCAGATATCTCTTCAAGGTCTCCGTGGTTACCCACCTTACAAGGAAATCCTAGTATACCTACTACTTTTTTCATATCTTTGCTCTCAATCTGTTACCATCCCACTGGGCACTGAGAGGAGTTTTTTTTTTATATAATATAGGAGTAGCAGACGAGCACGCAGTCCACCTAAGATTCCTACCTAAGGTCGGCCACAGATGCGCCGCTACCCCTGAGGACTAAGCTTGAACGCCTCGGAACAGTCTGTCTCCCTTACCACACCCTTAAAACCGGAACACAGCAGCGCCTAACACTGCTGTTATAAGGTAGAAATAGGTGTGGCGGTGGTGCCGCCGGAGTCGAACCACAAAGGGTTCTACCACCTTCAAAGTCTCAGTGTGAACGGGGTATAGGCCACATCCCACTGCGCTGGCAAGTGCAAATCGGTACACTCTACACACCTTTTAGACTATATTTTCTTAAAGTCTCTCTCATCTTAAAATTCTCGGGCAAATAAGCTTTTATTACTTACATTTTTCTTTAGAGGTATAGCATATGAGTAATAGCAATATATTATGTAATTAAACGCACATACAACCCCGTAATTAATAATGGGTATAATCAATATAATTTGAAGTTCTCCAAGAAAAATTGCAAAATTTCAATATTTAGTCATTATTTAGTAAGCAAAAACTGCATTAGTTATGATTATTATTAACAATAGGTTTTACCCGTGGCTTCGCTCTCTCTCGGAGGTTTTACCTATACCTACCTCGGGAACGGTTCTTTTTCGGGATAAGATTAGTCATTAACATTTTATGACAATCAGTAATGTAGGTCCTGAAAGTGTAACAAACTTACATTCGTATTTATAATATTACTTAAAGATTTGTTTATCTATTCTATTATATATCACCCCGAACTTTCATCATCATCAAGATCATCAAAATCAAATCAAATCATTTTTTTTATTCAAAATAGGTTCTTTACAGAGCACTTTTTGAATATCAATACAACTACCACCACTTCACAAGGTGTTTCGTTATGGAGAAGAAGCGGCGAAAGAAACTCCATAACACACATCTTTTCAAAAATGTTTTTTACAATGTTAATCTTTACCTAATGGTACATGTGGAGTTGAAACTACTTCAGACCACACCATAGCGTTTGTTTAACGACATGTTTGAACTTTTTTTTCTGTGAGATTCAAAATGTGGTCAGGTATTTTATTGTAGTAGCGAATAATAGGCTATACCACTACAACTACTGTTGCGAATAACATAACATTGTTTATGTGACCGGGTAAGAGCGAAGTTTTTACACAATCTCGATTATGATTACAGCCGTCCAAGCCTTTCTCGTTGCGAGCATAATCAAAATGGCGGCGTGAGAAAATACCGCGCAAATTGCTATATTGTGTCCGCTTCATTTAGTCTTCAACAGAATTGTGAAGTGAATGTAGTTGAATTTGTATATTTTTACTGGATTTGTTCTAGCCATAGATTAGTAAAGATTACTCATTCCTAACAAGAAAATGTACCCAGTTTTGAGAATTGAAATAGTTGCGTAAAAAAGTTTTGCCACGTCTCCGTGCCAAAATATCCCTAAAATATTTGAAATATTTATTTATTTATTATGTAAATTACGCAGTATTAGTATAATACTAACTAAAGTATTTATAATTTGCTCTAAAAATGTTTTTATTTGTCAAGAATTCAAAAAAAGAACTTACTAATAAGCCGTTTGTGGCTTCATTCAATTTCAAGGCGGCGAAATATCTTTACTAATCTATGGTTCTAGCCTAGGGCTAGGGAAGTGTACTGGTAAACTTTTAGTGTGACTTTGTAAGGCGATTAGGGGCATAGATTAATTACGTAAGGTATTTAAATGGAGCAATGGGGGTAGGGATCGTGCTATTTATCACCAAATCTCATGAGGGCGAGCAGGGATCTTAACTAATCTTACATATTTTTCTCAGTTAGCACTAAAAAACCTCCTACAAAATTTGATTCAATGAAGTAAATATATTTTTACGAAAATATGACTAAATTGTACATAATAATATTTATCACGCTTATTACGCCATGACGCGTTTCTATTGTTTAGCTGCTAATTAAGTACTGATAACGTAATTGCACTAAACATTCGAATTTTTGACAATGTCAATCTAGAGGGAGTCAAAAATTACTTTAGTTACATAATGGACATACTACGGGTAGGTACTAACGATACATGGCCCTTTAAACTACCCCTTACTAATAAATAAAGTAAACATGTCGCCACGATATTACTTGACAATTATAACTACGACCCTTTGGACTATATGACAGTTATACATAGCTTAAATTAAAATAGATAACGAGTGAAACAAGCATGTAGTCCACTTTCTGATAAGTAGTTGATATAATTAATGAAGCCACAAACGGTTTATTAGTAAGTTCTTTTTTTTGAGTTCTTGACAAATATAAACATTTTTAAAGAAATTTTACGAATAAATAACTAATACTGCGTAATTTTCATAAATAATTATTTCAAATATTTTAGGGACATTTTAGCACGGAAACGTGGCAAAACGTTTTTTACGCAACTATTTCAATTCTCAAAACTGGGTACATTTGTTTGTTAGGAGTGAGTAACTGAGTAATCTTTACTAATCTATGTTACCACCCATGAACATTCCGAATATGATTAGAATCTTATAATCACAGGTGCTACCTATGTATTCAATCGAACCTCTTAAAATAGCACGAGTAGTGGTAAAATATTACGAAAATATATCACGTAAAATCAAAAGAAATATTTAATTACATAGAACCACTAAAAGGACTTACATACTTAAATATTACATGTTTTTTAGTTAACTATGCTACTATATAAATTAACACCTAACCACGTCGTTTCATAACTTGTTAATGTTCGGTTACTTAATAATTATATTGAAAAGGTTACTTGATAAAACATGTTTATATTTATCCGTGTTTACAAATAATTCAAGTTAAGCGCCAGTGATCCTTTATTAAGTAGTATTCACCTATACAGTTTCCTCTTTCAGGTAACTATAAACGTACATTCAATTTATAATTAAATTAATTGTTGAGTAATTGTGTGAGATATTTGTTTATTTGAAGTAAGTCGCCAACCCCAAATTTAGAAAGAAGGATTTGATAAGACGCAGTAATAAAGTAGCAATTGGTAAAGAAAATTATTCGACGTTAAAAATAACATAACGTAAGGATTTTGAAGGTAGCAGAATCCTTTATGGTAAGACTCGAGAGTCACCACCGCCATCTATTCGCCTATTTCTGCCTAATAACTGTGTGTGGTAAGGAAGACATACTTATCCTAAGCATTAAAGCATTCAACTTTGCCATCAGATATAGCAACGCATCAGATTGATTTCAGAGTAGCACTACCATGAGTTGGCATAGAAACGCCACTATAGAAATTGTAAATAGTAAATTATTGTCATTTTGCTAGTGAATAACATAACTACTATCGTTACGGTATTTCTTGACAACGTCTGTCAAATTAATGACTCATGGGACCGAATTTGTATGGCAATAGATAGGTTTTTTACGTTACGAGTGGCTCACACTACGGAATTTAGTTCTACGAGTAACCACCAGAGGCGCTGTACAATTTTTCATACATTAGTCGCATTAGTTTCATACATTAGTTTCATACATTAGTACAAAAGTATTAGTCGCTAGCGAGTAATACTTTTGTAAACTCATGGTAGTGCTACAGGTAGGATGTAGTTGCTTTCTTTGTGTAGTTGCGTTTCTCGCTCTGTGTAAGTGAAAAACATAAACACAACCGCCATTTTGGATTACATTTACTGAATTCGAAATTCAAGTTATAAATGATTAGTAATCGGCTGATAGATCTACGCTGACTGTAGTACTAGATTTAGATAGTGCAAATCATTTTTTTCCCAGCTGACACCAGTTAACGATTTATCACCCCCGAACCCCACACCTCCATCAAAGATATATCTAGATTGACAGACGGGTTCGGGATTACGTCGCAAAAATGCGGACAAAAAACTTGGAATCGCTTTTATGGTCCGCCATTAGTGTCACATACACTCACACATATTTCATACACACACACACATAGATAAAATATATAATTAAATTAAATATATGAAATATTTAAGGGGCGACGAATAACGAGTATATTATTTATTTACATGTTTTTTTTCTTCATTTTATCACGTAGGTAATTACGAGTTAGAATAAAAGCAGAAACATTTAAAGATTCATAAACATAAAAGTATTCATGTAATCAGTATCAAAATAAAAAAAAAAACTTTAATTCAATTCAATTCAAAGTAAATCTTTCACAGAATTTTTGAATGTCCACTATCTACCACCATGTCGCGAGATGTTTCGTTATTGAAGAAGAAGCAGTTAAAGAAACTCCATATTATTAAAAAAAACTACAATGTTAAACTTACTAATCTATGGTTAAACTTAGCCTAAAAATAATATGTGGAGCTGGAGTGACCACAGACTTTTATCAGTTAAATAAGTAATCGCTTGCTTTTTAAAACGAATAAACTTTTTATACAGCGATTGTTTAACGTTCTGTTTAAACTTAAATTATTTTTTTTTTAATTAATTTTAAACTTAAATTAAAATTTCAACTTTAAAATAACTTTTTGATGGCTGTTATGATAAATTAATAAGGCCCACGTCACACTTACGTATGAAACAAAACTTAATTCATATGGTCACTTGTATTTATAAATCATAGATGGATCGATAATAATTACAGGCTTTCTTTGTGATTGAAAATGCGGTGTCTAACGTCACACCATGAAGACACTAATGGCTATATTATATAAAGCTTAAGCCTTAGGTATACGCATAATCTTTTCATTGTGCGTAATATCTCTGGTAAGATTTGGTGGATAATAGAATTTTGCTTAGCATTAATCATTTACATTAATTACGTAAGTTAAACAAAGACCTAATAAAGTAGTATGTGGTAAAATTATTTATGGTTTGTTTAATTTTATTGTTTACTGAAGTAATAGAGAATTTATATACGAATTGTATAAGTTTAAAATTCTTAAATATTACGTTTTATGTAATTTATAATTTATTATTAAAATATTTTCGCCAAGAACATGCAAAAGGTTACACTGGGTAAATGCAGGCATTAAATGCATAATGTGGATAAGCTGAACACAAAGTTTACAAGGATTTTATGTTTTATGTTTTTATTCAAAACCTGCCTCGTGTATTATATATAAAACCAAACAATATTTCGTCTTATAAACCAGAATGATTAGACTCTCTAAATTGTTCCAATGTTAAACTACTATAAAGATAAAAAGCCAAGAATACGCGTCACATCCTAAGCGTAATTAGACAAACTCAATTAATATTCCAAGATTGGAACTCACTAACGAACAATGAATTTGAAATTTCAATTCAACGAGCAAAAACTCAATATAGAAAACGTGAACAATTTTTATAACGGAAGCAAGGCATGCATATGTGGTATATTATGTTTTTGCACAATATGCTGTAAATCTAATGTTACAAACAATGAGACTGTCGACAAAGGTCGTGTACCTCCGACCTTATATTGTCTCTGCTGACCATAGAGTCTACCTTTCACTCTTTTTTCAGTTCTGCCAAAATTTGACCAGTAGTCGCAACGCGACAGTTTAGCGTAATTGCCAAAATCTCCAGTGGTTTACAATTGTATCAAAATCGTCAGTTTACGTACCGGTGGGTAGCGATCGTCCTCTGCGTTCAGGAGATCACCAACAGAAGATGCCTTCGCCTGGGTCGCGAGATGCTTCCTGCTATTCAGGACATACGAGAGCTCGTCCAGGTACCTTAGCGTCAGATTAGCCATTGCAACACACTCACAAAACACTGAACATTTACTGTCACTTCACTATTGTGCACGTAAACAATTTAATCACTACAACACGCACGTCCACTTCCATCCATTGCCGGAGCGAGACTGAGGAGGTACATTGTCGCCAGCGCTTACCGAGCGCCACATTCGAGGTCAAAGATTAATACGCGGCAAATAATTTTTAATAGACTAATTCCGAATGTTTGTGTATTTCGCTAATCTAATGAATTCGTGCTCATCCAAGATTATTGTTAAATATACATAGGTACGTCTGTACCGAAGCGCGCGGTTAGTCTTGTGGTATGATTGCCGCCGC
This sequence comes from Epargyreus clarus clarus, assembly GCA_014595695.2. NCBI lineage: Eukaryota > Metazoa > Arthropoda > Insecta > Lepidoptera > Hesperiidae > Epargyreus > Epargyreus clarus. The sequence continues at coordinate 767,452 of JACTTY020000024.1, forward strand.
TTGCGTCAAGGGTTTCATGTTCTAATCTCATGCACATCTATTTTTTCGAAGTTATGTACTTTATACGGACTTCAATATGAGGTTATTTTAAGTTACTTAAGATATCATGCATTTCTGTGACTACTCTATAATTTTCGTGAAAATGCATCTTCGCACTTTACAGCGTAGTGTACTGTAGCTAAGGGTTGTTAAGGGTATATAAACCGTTCTCATTTGGTTAGAGGATCCAAGCCCTCCCGCTCTAAAGTGTTAGGAAATTCGACTATTGCAATCACGATGTGTTCTAACAGTAAACAAGTTGTAATAGCGTTTAACTCTGTCAAATTCCGAAACACAAGATTGTCCTAATATAGTCCTGGAATACATGCTATTCCATACATACAGCTTGTTCCAAGCCTAAGCAGTTCAGGACTGACCAAACTGGACTAAATTCAAGAACAACTCTAATCCCATTTAGAGTTGTTTTAGATGTTAATGGGCGGCAGCGGCCACTTACAATCGGATGGAGTGCATGCTCGGTGCCTACTTCAGCTTAATACTAAACAAGTATCTCTTATATACCAACGGCTTTAAAGGCTCAATTTTAACGACTGCTAATAAAATGACTCGTACTGCTTATGACGTCTGCAGTATTGATTAAACTGGCTTATGGTGAGCGATTTGCCAGTGCCACAGAGCTCTAAGCACAATATGACAGAAACCCAGCTAAGAAAAACCTAAGTTATTAAAAAATCTCAATACTCAAAATATCAACTTTATAAAATGTATGTCACGAAAATCATGAAATTTGTTCTGAAACGAAACCTATATTTAGGAAGTATGAAGTAACAAAAATCAGTTTGCGAAACTCCCAAAAAATCTAGCTGGACTAATAATAACGTTATGCTGTTTTAAAAGCGCAATAATGTTGAAATACAAATATACATCGTGACAAAATTCGAAGCGAGAGTAATCTTGCTTAAACGGACCGACGGAGGCACAAAAAATGGGACGTTACAGATTATGCTACTCTACACAATGTAGAGAGTGTAGAGACTAGAGTAATGTGGACACTTGGCTTAGAGCCTTACCACACGGACCATGGCGATTTGGTGGTGAGGTTCTGGTACGTGTGAAAACAAGTATAGTGAATTATTTCGTCCTTTTAGGGTTCCGTACCCAAAGGGTAAAATCGGAACGCTATTACTAAGCCCCCGCTGGCTGCCCGTCTGTCACAGGGTTCTATCTCCTAAACTCTCCTATAGATAGTGCTTGAAAATTTTAGACTAGGTATAACGGTGACCGGTATAACAACAAATACTAAAAATAAAAAAAGTTGAAAATAAATGTTATACATCTATAGTTGAAGACCAGCGCACCATCTAGAGCACTGTTTCTCAAAGTGGACACGTGGGGATTTGGGGGGTAACTTGTCTTGTTAGTTCGTTAGTATGTGAAGGTCGAATTTCGCAACTGAATTTTAAACCAGTTGCCCCCAACAGATTGAGCTGAAATTTTGCATGCACCTTTCGTTTACATAATGCATGATAAGTCACTAAGACTTCATGATGGACACCTCAAATTGGCGGAATAATATATTTTTTTGCATCCCTATGGTTATCAAATGAACTAGTTTTTCAAAAAGAATACGATAAGGACTTGTTTTAAAAACGTTTTCTAATATTAATTTATTTTTCCGCGACCTTTGCTTTTTTTACTATAGTATAACATTTGCTGCAAATTCTCTACATCCACCCAGGGTTGACTCGTAGAGATTGCCATCAGGCATTATGTTTGCCTTTTTGTACATTTTTTCACACAGATGATGCAATAAAATTTTAATAAATAAATATTGAGGAGCTAGAAAATACCCCAAATTCCAAAAGTGGGTAAACGCAACACAAAGTTTGAGAATCTCTGGTCTAGAGTAAGACACAAGTCTAGATGCGAGGTGACACAGTCGTGCCGCAACATTTCCTAGTGCTTACGTAAACAATGGAATGGAAAGAGATCAGACATCTCGCTGTAACGCGCTCGTAACGGTGCGCGCATTTGTTAATGTTGTCGTGGTTATCAACGTTACTATCCCACTGCACGGGGCTCCTCTCGGAGTGTGAAGGATTAGTTGTTCATTGCACTAGCAAAGTGCTAATTCTTTGAAAAAAAATCCTTTGAGATTGTTTCATAATGAAATATTTGTAAGATGATAATACTCGTTTCACTTTGATGTTTCTCAGTCATCTTTTACTTTTACTACGTCATCTTAAACACATTATTAGCCCACAGCTGGGCAGGGGTCTTTTCAGAGTCTAGAGGGATTAGACTCTAGTCCATCGCATTGGTAGACTTCACACAATATTAAGATTTTTTTTCAAATTCTCAAGCGTATAGATTTCTTTGAGATATTTTCCTTCACTGTTATAGCAAGTGATACTTTATTTCTAATATGCAAATTCTAATTCAAATTTGTAAAATTAGAGGTGTTTTACTGTTGTAGTCAGCTAAGAATAATTACTAAGCCTAATGATGCATTTATATCAACATCAATCGCACTTGTTAGACACGGTCTGCGACGAAACAAAAGTAAGGTTCCTTATAATGTGTATGAACGTACTCGTATTTATATCTAAGTCTATTGAAATATTACATTTTTTTTTTATATATAATATAGGAGTAGCTAACGAGCATGCAGTCCACCTGATGGTAAGTGGCTACTGCCGCCCATGGACATCTGTAATCAACCCCAGATGGGATTAGATATTCCTACCTGAGGTCGGCCACAGATGCGCCGCTACCCCTGAGGACTAAGCTGGAACGCCTCGGAAAAGACTATGTCTACCTCACCACACCCTTCAAAACGGAACACAGCAGCGCTTAACACTGCTGTTATTAGGTAGAAATAGGTGTGGCGGTGGTGCCGCCGGAGTCGACCCACAAAGCGTTCTACCACCTACAATTTTTGGTCCTTAGCTTGCAAAAGTCTGAGGATTTTCTGAGCGCCATTTTACTTTTTGGATGTCAAGGGAGGGTTTTTGTAAAGCTAAATCTAAGTTTGTGGGGTTGCAATTTTTATCCCTCCGTCGCCATCTTGAAAAACAGTTTTCAAGCTCTATCAGGCAAACTATTCGTCGCACAAAAAATGTAAGAATTAGAGTCTCAAATTGAATTATCTACAACTTACTATAACGTTTTACTCTAAAACGAAAAATAACAAAGTTAATAACGAAACCCTTTAAAATATTTTACAGAAAAAATGATTTTGTTTGACACAACACGTTCATTGTTCATAAATATAATTGGGGCCGTTCTTGCATTCGTTACCTAAGTAAATCTTATTTCCTCCGAAACGGCTTTACCGATTTTCACCAAATTTTATAAGCATATTCAGTAGGTCTGAGAATCGGCTATCTATTTTTCATACCCCTAAGTGATAAGGGTTTTGCCCTTAACATTTTTTTATTTATATGGCAACACAACGTTTGCCGGGTCAGCTAGTATTTTTATATGTGTTTGACACTGTTGTTTGTAGATATAAATGTGATCGTTCTTGCATTCGTAACGTAAAAAATAAAATATGTATAAAATAGGTGAGTAAATCAGTTTCGCCCACTGAATGTTACCAAACAGTTACATATCTCGGCGACAGTGTAACTCCTCTGATTATTTCACGATAAAAACCGCAAAATCGTTTCACAATAAGTTATAAGGCTGCTCACAGACGCGCGGTTTTTGACATCGGCACGCATTAATTTACCCACGTCGTTAAAAATAACACATTATTTAAGACATTAATAGATGTTTACGGACTGCTAGGCATACTGAGTTCGTTGGATAACCTTGGTCAAAAATACGCTTTCATCTGTATTAATATTTTAATGTACAGTTATTCCTCTTTGTTCTTAGTAGGCACCTGTCTGTTTTATTATAAACTAGCTGATGCGGCAAACTTTGTACCGCCTCAAAATCTATTTATCAAATATATTTCATATAAAATATACCCTATGTTACTCGTAGATAATGTAGCTTTCGAATGGTGAAACAATTTTTAAAATCGGTCTAGTAGTTTTTGAGCCTATTCATTACCACCAAACAAACAAAGTTTTCCTCTTTATAATATTAGTGTAGATATTTATTTATTTCAATATGCACTATATATCATATTATTATGTCATATTCAGGCACTTTGAAGTTGGAAAATATTGAACGTTTACAATGCGTACAATATATTGATAGAATTTTTCCAGTTGAAAAAAACGCGCGTCTAAAACGCCTAGTTTGCAATCACCTTAACTAATTATCACCGCCTCCTCTGATTGTTATCTACGAACGCTAGCTGTGCCAATTCCACTGTTATTAAATTAATTAACGTGACTCAATCCATAACTCGTTAATTTTGGATAAGGTAGGCTTAAGAGGTAACCGTTGGTATTTGGTTAGCTGTCCGATTTTTCATGAGGATGTGGTATATGACCTGCATTTCAGCAGGAGTACCCACAGTGTTCTTATCTATTATCAGAAACATATTTAGTATACTTATATTATCATATGAGAAGGAATTGTAGGAAATAACTAAGCTATATTGCTAAGCTATGATCGGTTGCAAATTGCCATAGGCGATCACTACTCGTACATACTTTGCTTTCTTTATAAAGTTCAATTTGAAATTGACTAGCGGAGATCAACGCATGTACCTTTATGGAGGGGTTTAGGGGGGTAATGAATTATTTCGCTGAAATATATCAGAGACTAAACATCCTTCTTTCGCTGAACTGTTCGTATAGCTGCTAGCGATGCCACCATTTTAAGCCCTCTCCTATGTAACAAAAGTCACTGTAGTGATATGACCCAAAAGATTCTGATTGTATAAAAAATGCTAGTAACCAAAACTAGTAAGAAGAAATAAGAAACCGACTTCTTCCAGTGATTACACTTCCATTTTGGCTTCTGGCAACTTTGACTTACTATAGTTACAATACTGCAAACGTTGTTCCCACCGTTCCTCCCTTATATATAACCTGACAACTTTTGACTAATGAAACAGTGACTGTTTCATTATTACTACAGAACAGTAATTACGTATATTAATATACTATAGTTCGTTATTCTAAACCTGTTCATTCGATGCGACGTTACGTGACATGGAGCAAAGTAACTGTTAATGAACGTCACTTTTCACGATCGCACTGGTATGAGGACGAAGCATTTTAAATGGCTGCATGAACAAACATTAAGAGAATCTCAGAGGATTGAAATTAGAAGGATTGTAATATTGGTGGTTATATTATAACGGAAGATTTAAGTTTCATTTGATTTGAACGAATTTTTGAAGGCGGTAGAACCCTCTTTTTTTCTTCTTCAGCGGCACCACCGCTGCGCCTATTTTTGCCTAATAACAAGTATTAAGCGCTGCTGTATTCTGGTGTAAGGTTGTGGTAAGGGAGACATACTTTTCACATTCAAAGCGATATATTCTGTGGCCGATCTCAGGTAGTAATGTAATCTTATCTGGGGTTCCCTTATTCCATTCTCTTGTATTATAAAAACAACGGCTCGGTCACGCCTGACTGCATTTTTTTTTTCAAATCATTTTTTTTTAATCAAAATAGGTTCTTTACAGAGCACTTTTTGAATGTCAGTAAAACTACCATGACTTCAAAAGGTGTTTTGCTATGGATAAGAATCATTCTTATATTCCACGGTTGGAGGTGAATTTTTCAAACCTGACGTTTTAAGGACAAACTCAGCTGCGTTTTTTTTCTTACATGTTTACAATGAATGTCTTAGAATTTTTCATACGAAGCCTTCTGGATATCTCCAATCAACCATAAAGGATTTTAGTTTTACCTGAGGTCACAGATGCCTTAGTATTAGTACCGTTGACTAAATTGGAATGCCTCGTGTTAGTGACTTTTCCATACCAAACTGAACGTCGGGCCACGAAGGGACCTGCAATGTTAGACGAACATGCAAAAATGCTACCATTACTATCAGTGCAATTAGTTTCAGCACGCGATTTCGCAACCACCAATAAACCGTCATATGCTATACAAGAAATTAATACGCCATTGTACATGCCCGCAGTGTTCTTCGTTTCCGCTTGCTTTCACTGCGCCTGCGCATGCATCGACAGACGGGGAACTACGTACAATACGCACTAATGAGCCTAAAGACTTATGTTTTACATAATTAGTAATCTGTATTTCGTTGTTTATAATTTTTATAGATCTATTGTATGCTGTGTGAACGAAGTCATAAGGGTTGAAGACCAACATCAATAATCTTCTTAATCTTTAATACCGACTTCTTGTCTATATAATCGGTCAGAAAAAGTAGATTTAAAGATCGATCCTAAGTAAATAAGCCGTCTTCGGTTATTATTTTTTATCTTCAGAATCGTGTCTTCTGCCAAGTGAGATTTCTAGTTTATACAATATTCAACCACGCTTAATGAGAGCAGATGAAAGAAAAACTTTTTTATAGAATTCTCAGGCATGTACGTTGTACGTTTATAACAATTTTGTTGAATTTTGCAAACCTCATACAGGTAGAACACACTGGACTGTAGTATGTACATAATATCTGTGTAATAACTGTGTTCTAGCAAATAACGAATAAGAATGTGAATTAAAGATGTTGGCTATTACAAAGTTCATAACTTAAAAGAATAATATTTTATAGCATAAAATATAAAAAAAGAGTTGGGCCTGCCAGCTAACCAGCTTCCCAGAAATAGGACCGCCAGCACTTCCTTATATTTACTTCTTGTAGTGTGTAATCCAGAACTCTGGTATCTCTAGTTTATTGGTGTCGCAGAACAAGTGGTAACTAGTAACATATAACCTCTCTGTACGTCATATAATCATGTGCCAGCGTAATTAATCGCAATCCGTCTCGTTGTAAATGATCGCACGTTACGACACGTCGCGTGCGCAGATCCGAATGGATGTGCGCTTGCGCAACTTGTTTGATTGGATAGCTCGTTGTTGTTTGAAGGTGAATAACATGAAAATATATCAAAATATTTGATTCAGTCTCTAAGGATAATTTAGACATGTATGTTGATCGTTAATAATGAACTATCTCATCGCAAGGTCTTTCGTTTTTGGAAAAGAAAGGCCGAAGGAAGAACACGCAACTGTGTGTTACGGAACTTCCATCGGCCAACAATAAGTTACGGATTACACATATTTATTGTACTTAAGGAAAAGCTCTGCTGCGACACCTCTTCTTCTATAGTATTAAAATAGCGATGCTGCTGAGGGCTATATATTCTCGTTTAAAATGGCCAGGCAGCAAAATTAATGTAAGATGTTCCAACTCACATCATAAAAAATCGCTTACTAGGCCTTCATCCAGGACCGACGTATTAGCGTCCTTCCGAATCATAGAAGCTCCAATTAGCCACTGACGGTCACCCATCCATCTCCCAACCGCGGCCTATGTTGCTTATTCGTTTATATTTTGTAAATCGATTCAGAGCGAAACAGACAACAAGTTATGCATGAGTCATATTTATTAGCGATAAAATTTTAATAGTACACCTAAAGACAGCTAAAGGTATCGTAAAACTTGGAATAACATCATTTTAATTGTCTGTTTTTACGAGAAAATCGTTCATTATACGTTTTGCGCAATCAAGTACTGGTAAACTGGATTATCGTTTTCCTATTCGAGTTATTATAATGATTGCTCAAATTGGTGGTTTAAATCTTGAAGCGAGATCTCTAACATGCTTTGTGGTTGCAGTAATAATGATGATTGCACTTTACATGCCGAATGTTTTGTGTTAGTACGATATTTTTGGAAGTGAAACTTATTTGAAGATTTATTGTGATAATTGTAAAATAACGAGAAGGTGGTAGAAGCCACTACCAACACACCTATTTCTGCCTAATAGCAGCTAAGCGCTGCTGTGTTATGGTTACAAGTGTGTGACATACTTTTGCGAGGCTTTCAAGCTTCATCCTCAGAGGTAGCAGCGCACCTGTGACCGAACTCAGGTAGGAAATCTTATCTGGGGTTGATTACAGATGTCCATGAGCGGCAGTATCCACTTACCATCAGGTGGCATGCTCGTCTGCTACTCCAATATTATAAAAAATAATTTTAGTCTAAAATCATATATTACGAAGGGCTCTACTACCTTCAAAGTAAGTAGTTGCTGCCCTCCATGGACATCTAAAAGCAACTCGATATACAACTGGGTTTATACCCGATACTGCTGAAAACTAAGATTAGGTACTGAACTATATTTAAGTCAACCGGCATCCATTTTTTTTTATAGTTGAGCCTAACGATAAAGCAGACGTGCTCCCTGATGAAAGTAGTCAACGTCTTCCATGGACACATGTAACACCAAATGAGTCGCCAATGCATTGCCGGCTTTGAAGGAGGGCTCGTTTTGCACTTGTTTTGAAGAGTTAATAATAATAAGAATAATAATAATACTTTATTGCCACACAAGATAAAAAAAAGTAATTATTACAAACTTAAATCTTATTCACACAATAATATTTTGTTGTGAGCAAAGGTCTTAGCTTGTGCTAGTACGGGTTACCTCGTGCAGCGCTGCTTTTCAGACTCTCCCTCTCCCTGAGATGTTATTTGGGGAGAGAAGAGTTCATTCCCCGATCGCCGCTACGCTAATTTGCTCTATATTTATGCACATTATGTATTTAACATTTGTGTGTGTGTATGTGTGTGCATTCGTGCTTCGGAGTTCCACGCACTTCCACCGAAACGCAGAAAAAAGTGTGACCTACCCGATCGTTTCACACCGTTTCTACCTTCATATTATTACGTCGACCACAAGATAATTATTATAAATACATATTCACTTTGTTTAAGAGATCGTGTCATAATATTATTACGATTTTTAAATTATTACATAAATTACTCGTCGAAACGGCTCAATGCTGTTACGGAATCTGTTATAATCTACTCAGTTATGTTTATACAGGTTGATTCAATATTATCTTATGCTTACACCTAGGTAATTATTTTAAAACAAAAAACTGATTGCTTAACGAGTAATTATTATAAAAACCAAACATATGATTGATTTTAACAATTAACGTTACACTTGTTACTCTTTCAAGTCAAGTACATTTGGCGTAGTAATGCAGTTTTTATCCACGGTACATTATATTTTTAAATTGTGAAGGAATATAAATTGGACATTAACAAGTAAATATATTTTATTAAATGCAACAAAACCTTTCAAATTACCCTTTCAAGTCAATTCAAGATACCTAACAAAAGATAATAAAGATAAAAAATATGCTCCAAGTTTTACATTTTTAAGTAAAGTAATATAAATTGGACATTAACGAGTAAGTAAATATATTTTTCAAAATGCAACATCCTGTAGACATATAATTATTTATTACCATAGCAAGTGTTTGTAACGTGGTATTGGAAACAGCATACGGATTGCGCAAAGCGTGATCTGTTGGTAAAGGAGCAAGTACATAAGGTCATTAAGTTCTGGTCTGTAAACTTTCTTAATGTTACCCATGTTACCGTTTTAAATCAATCTAAGATGTTAAAAAATCGCGTCAAGTTTACCATAGTAGTGCAGTTTTAATCCCAGTTTTCTTAAATAAGTGCATTATTTTAAGTGGCTACTGCCGCCCATGGACAACTGTAATCAACCCCAGATAGGATTAGATATTTCTACGTGGAGTCGACAGGTGCGCCGCTATCCCTGAGGACTAAGCCGGAACGCCTCGGAAAAGTATTCCCTTCCTACAGCCTTCAAACCAGAACATAGCAGTAAATGTATTTAATGCAACACCCTGTAGATACATAATTATTATTACCATAGCAAGTGTTTGTAACGTGGTATTGGAAACAGCATACGGATTGCGCAAAGCGTGATCTGTCGGAATATGGGGCAATGACGGATTGTTAGGAAACTGACAGACGACAGTACAAATTACTTGTAATAATGTGCGATTACTACCATTATGCTATTGATTTAGTGACGCCATTGTGTTAAAGGCCTGTCGTAGGAATGAATAGCCTACTATATTTGTAGGCATTCTAAGGAAATCTACACTAATATTATAATATTAGATAAGAGGAACACTTTGTTTATTTGGTTGTAATGAATAGGCTCAAAAACTACTGGACCGATTTTAAAAATTCTTTCACCATTCGAAAGCTACATTATCCACTAGTAACATAGGCTATATTTTATATGAAATATATTTGTTAAATAGATTTTGAGGCGGTACAAAGTTTGCCGGGTCAGCTAGTATTATATATATTGATGTGATCCTGATGGGATGATAAGCAAATATCCCTATTTCTGCCTAATTAGCAGCAGCAGTGTTAAGCGCTCCTGTGCTTAGATGGAAGGGTGGTAAAGGAGATATATTTATTTGAAGCGATCAAAACCTAGGTAATTGTCATGAGTAGCCACGCATCTGTGACCAACCTCAGGTAGGACTCTACTTTATTTTATCTGAGGTCAATTGCAGATTAGAATAAGGACGAGGTTATGTGCCTAAAATTGTCCCCTTTCTCCCCACAATTACGGTTACATTTACATTGTCTAGACAAAGAGGAAGTTTTAGGATGTAACAGCAAAATTTAGTCGTTTCACCAAAAAACTATTAAGTTTATAAGTCTGTACTTATATATTTAAGTGATGTTTTTTTTGTAAAATAGAAGTGGGATCGGCACATCTGCCTAAAATGATAATCGATTCCACGCCATAGAGCATCCAATGTCAAATTCTTGATCGGTTCCATTCGAAGCTTCCGTTGTCATTACCATAGATCACGTAAAAATTAGAATTACCCTTACATATATGCATCTACAATGTATTAGTTACTTGTTAAAAATATTTAAAAAACAAGTAGGTAGTTATTATAAGTAAACTACTTCTAAATATCAAATTGAAGTATGTAGTTTCAGAATAATTGCTGTTTTTACGCATATGTTAAAAATTTACAACCAAACCGACTAAACATTTACAATTTATTTGTATTAATAGAATAGTGCAAGAAATTATTTTAACTACCTTTCTATTCGTCATCAACTCTATGGTTCTAAAAAAATATAAACCCAAACCTATACATTCCATTATCCTCGATCACAATAGAGTAGAGTTCCCGTGTTATATGAACCAAAATAACATGCGATTATAGCCCCAATATAGCTTTACACAGAGGCTATGTTCCTATGTCCAGATTGGCAAGACAAAAGTACCGGATGCAGTCAATGAAGTGTCGTATTACCCGCATGTGGACGTCCCAGGGTGTCGGGTTAGCTTTATTTTTCTAGGCCTACCAACCGTAACTGCATTGCTGTTCGCTACTTGGGAAGTTCTTTTTTACCCCTGATGCTGACCACGTATTGGCTACATGCAGTCCAATTGATGATAATTTGATAAGTAAAATCTTAAACCCATTACTGTCTCGCTGCAAGGCACGGATGTCCTATCAAAATGAGAAGTATTAGGCCATAGTCGACTACGCTGGCCGAGTGCATATTGGTAGGTTTCACGTAGGTATTGTCAACGTAAAACTGCTAGTCTGAAAATAGAAATGAATCGCGTCGCCATAGCAAATTGTATGACTACACCTGCTCGCAACAACTTCAGAGCGGACTAGCAGTTTGGCGCGGACTATACCTTTAAGAACTTTTTTTTAAACTGTCTACTTATTACGGTTCAATCGATAAAACAGAAAACGCTAAAAAATAGCGGTTTATTATTTTTGGGCCCTCATTTGTTTGCAAGCTTTTTATTTTTTTGTTATAGCCTCCACCGTTATACATACTCTGTAAATATACAAGTGTCTTTCTATTACAGTTCAAGAGATACAGACATCTGAGGATTAGTAGAGTAGAGTAGAGGCTGGGTAATGAAGCCTAAAAAGCTAAAAAATCACACATATTCACGAGATATACCACCGCCTCGCTAACTTTCTACATGATTCGCGATCCCACTGGCGATATCGCGTCATCTCAATAGATAACGGGTATAGTAGAATGTTAGACTCATCGACACCATATATAGCATGATTAAAGGTTCCGGTTGTTCGGGCAATTGAATATAATAGGTAGGAAGCGCGTTCGGAGTTTTGTGATGTTGAGAAATAGAATTTGAAACAGAATAGAACTCTTTTATTGAAGATTTGTGAGGTCGAGAAGATGGAAAGAAAATATTTAGACATTTTTTATAAGATTAAAGTAACCAAGTTTACAGTCTACCTGATGGTAAATGACCACTACCGCCCATCAAAATCTGTATAGAAGTACTGTTGAGAAATAGAATTTGAAACAGAATAGAACTCTTTTATTAAAGATTTGTGAGGTCGAGAAGATGGAAAGAAAATATTGAATACTTGACATTTTTTTTATAAGATTAAAGTAACTAACGAGCTTGCAGTCTACCTGATGGTATATGACCACTACCGCCCATGGAAATCTGTATATAGAACAGGTTTCAGTAAAAGGCGATTACAGATGCTTTACCACTCCTGTACCCTTACCAGGAGTTTTTACGTTTCGACAAATATGACTGTTTTGGTATTTGTTTACGTATTGGCCCATATGATTTCCTAGTTCTGACACAATCCGCTAGGGGCGCTGATTGGAATTTGTATGGGCAAATACGTAAACAAATACCAAAACAGTCATATTTGTCGAAACGTAAAAACTCATGGTAATGGTACTGAGGGCTGATTGCCTCATATGTAAGCCGAGTGCTATTATAATTATTATACTACTATTGTGTAAGCTAGAACTTCTTAGATCCCACTAGTAGGCACGGGTCTATAATCACAACTAATAGAAAACTATACCATAAAACCTGATCCAATGGGGTAGCGTCGAATCGGCCGACTTCAGGTGGGAATATCTAATCCTATCTGGGGTTGATTATATCCACGGGCGGCAGTAGTCACTTGCCACCAGGTGCACTGCATCCTCGTCTGCTACTCCTATAGTATAAAAAAATCAAACGCGGAACTCTGGAATAAAGGGCCGAAGATCGCACCACTAAACTATCACCACTTAACGTACCAATTTGTCAACTAAAGCCAAATTTAGGTGTGAATAAAGAATGTGAACATTTCAACGCCTAAGAATCGTCATGGTCCATTTACCACTCTTTAGATTTACGCCTTTTTATTCAATTCTTGCTCTAAAAGGTTTAATCAGAACGGGATTCTTCAGTTTTATTTTAAAAGGGTTGATAACATGAAAACCTTAAATTATACGGGATGGGGTCATTGTACGATTTGCTATAGTTTTTGCGTTGTTTGTAGGGTTGCCATCTTACTGATACAGAATGATTACAAGAATGTAAATAAAAATCTTGTTATTATTTTTGGGTATTATATTTTTCAAGGTTTACATTTTTTATTGTTTATACCGATACACAATGATTAGAAGAATGTAAATAAAAATCTTGTTATTTTTTTTGGGTATTATATTTTTTTGAGGTTTATATTTATATTGTTTAATTTGTAAGTATTTTTTTTATAAAAGTCTTAACTTCTCCATTTACAGAATGTAAGGTTACGTGCACTTCCCCGATTTTGACTTAAGAAACAAAAATGGAATACATTTTTTGTTGGCATTCACACTTGTTATATGGTTTGTATGTTTGTTGTTGGCATTCAGTGAATAGTACTCCAATAAAATTAACTAAAAAGTATAGAAGGAAAACTTCAGCATGTAAATATTCAGCTTGTTATGAATGTTAAAACAAAATACGTATGTCCCATCATAATTAAACACGTGACAACCCTAATCGGAACAGACAAAAACACATACACACGTAATACAAGTTTCTTACGGATTTGTAGTGAACCGTTATTTGTCTATGGACTAGTAGCGATGCAATATCATACTAAAATTTTAGTATTTAAAAACTGAATATGTCAGTAATTTAAAATGTAGCTTTTCAATATATTTTGGTTCGAAGCGCTTATAGATAATGATTTCAGCTCATAGTGAGCGTGATATGTGGTATATTTAATCCATCTGATGTTATGTGTTAGTAGTAGTTATTGCCGCTGACATCTGCAGTCAATCCCAAATAGGATTCTCTCTAAAGTTGGCTATTCAAGCAGACAGCGCACAGCACTGGTATTAGGCAAAAATAAGTGCGGCGATGGTGCATTCGGAGCCGAACCACAAACGGTTCTACCACCTTCCTATAAGCTCCCGACTACTTACTTCGCCGTAGAAATAGGTGTGACGACGGTACCCTCCAGAGTAGAACCACAAAGGGTACTTTTCCATTTATTTTCTATTTTTCTCCACTTAAACAAAATTATAAAGTTGTTAAGCAAAGTATAAATGGCAAATGTAACATAGTCGGAACCGCAAAGCGAAACCACACCTGAGTACACATATGTATTACAATATCGTGCTAATACATACCGACAATACGATTATGCGCATGTCACTGTCCAATCGTTAAATCAGACATAACGAGAAATAACTGTTTTGACAGTCATAGAGTTCACATGAGTGTCGACATATTTTCGGTATAATTGTCTATGCTACTCCTGGTTTTTGACTTAGGTACTTATAAGGACATCTTGCGGAATCACTAGTTCAGTACTTATCATAATTAAATGTGAAGTTCAGTAGTTATCATAATTAACGAACCACAAAATTATATACACTTAGCTGATAGTCGATATGAGTTAATCAAAAATCAAAGATAACTTCAAAAGTCCTTTTTGTGTTACCATCATGTTAAAGTCAGTTTACCAAGTGAAAATGAAAAATGTGTTTACATTTTGTTTAGGTTTCATAAAAATAAATATATTTTAAAGCGGAAACTATGATTATATTTTACTTATGTGCTTTATGAAGTAATCGGATTTAAATATTAGCCCGCAACTTAAGTAGCACATAATAGTCTGAGATCTAACAACCATTTACACGTAATTATGTGTTTCTTTTTTTAATATTCGATGATTTCAAAAATAGTGAAACACTCAGGATGTGGTTCAAAACACGATCAAATTGTATTTTTATTAATATAAAAAAGAAAACAATTTTTATTTTCTAAACATGTCAAATCTGATGATAATTGATTTATGATTAAATAAGAATTACATTACAATTAAAAAAATCTCGAAGGTATGTAAAGTCTACCGATACGACTTGTCCAGCGCGGTAGACTATGGCCCAATCATTCTCATTATGAGAGGAGACCCGTGCCCATCAGTGGGACAGTAATGGGTTGCTGATGATGATGAACAATTACATTTACGTACATATTTAAAAACCTTCCAATTTTCATGAGGCAATAATTAAACACTCATATTTTTTTTAATACCTATGTAAAAAAACATTTTTCATTAAAAACAGATGGATATATAAATCATTCGGTCGGTTCTCGTACTATAAGCCTTTAGAAATGTGATACTGAGCTCTGCGGTTACCCAGCCCCGGAGTGTTTGTTACTTTAGAATATGTGTAGTAAATAGTAAAACACGTATGTATTCTAAAGTTTACATGTACAGTACGGATCTTAGACTGAAACATCGAAATACAATTAGTGCAAAGGGTAGCTAACATTTTATGTTGGTAAATGCATAAATTAGGTTAGGTTAGGTTAGTAAATAAAATCCGTTATTAAGAAAAAAAATAAAATTATGACATTTCTATTCAGTGACTTCACTGGTGTTGCGCGTAAAGTGTGGATATATATGTTTGTCTCTTTCTACGTAACGCCTCAACTTTTCGTGTTACACTTGATTTTACTCCTCATAAAATTTCCGTACCGGGCCTTATAACTCAAATCGTTTCTTAAGGAGTAAACTCCAATAAACTCCAAAAAAGTATTTCAATGGCTTATAAAACAATTGTCAATCGATAGCCTACTACAAGTTGGACGAAGTAATGTTAATACCCAGATTATAATTTATTTTTACAATGGTTCATAAAATAATAATAATGTCATCAGGTTCCCTTAATTCTATTAGACTAAAGGCTATATTCACTATCAGGCAAATTCTTGCTCAAATTTTGCTCAAAACTAAACCATAAAAGCCACACAAAAAGATCTCGGATGGGCATTCGAATTAGTTGGTAACAGCGCTGCTGTTCATTTTAAGCAATATTATAAATGCGAGAGTTTTTTTTGTTACACTTATGCCTTAACTACGTAATCGATCGATTGATCATGAAATCTTGTATTCACGTTATCAGGGGTATAGACCGCGCCAAACTTCTAGTCCGCTCTGAAGTTGTTGCGCGCAGGTTTAGTTAGCATACCTACACTAATGCAACTATGAGCAGGAAGCGGACGGGTGCTTGGGGGGGTCCTGCGCTGTCTTCGTCCCGCTAATATCTACAATTTGCTGTTGCAACGCGACTCCTTTCTATATTCGGAGCGGACTAACAGTTTGGAGCGGACTCTACTAAAATAAAATGGTCAATCCGTTCTTGAGTGATACATAAATCAATTTTAACATATCAATCGATGTTATCGACCTCTGCCTTGCACGTAGCAAAGCAGCGGGCACAAGCTACTAGTGAATAAAGCCTCATAAAATAACATCCAAATAAGACAAGGCTGATAAAAATACACTTGATTCGCAATTTATATGGAAGCCTTACGCTAGAACTTGTCGGGCTTCGGTCCCTAACGAATGAATCACGTTTGTTTATCTACGTCAAAGATATTTACATTAGTATGTCTAGATTCCGTGTCGCCGAATAAATAAACACTGAAAATGTCTCGATTTCGAATAGTGTGACTGTCGACGATTATGCTTTAACATGTGTCTGTCATTCTAACCGTATTTGTGTGCTGCAGTGAACACAAAAAGGAATTTAGAGTTTTAGTCTGGATATTCAAAATTTGTATGTGCAACAATGTGCTGAGACGCAGTTAAAGCTAGGTAGCTTGCTAGCTCGTTGACTTAACTACCAACCTAGATAAAATCTGCAAAATTGATGTGCAAATTAAAAAAATGTAAGGGTACTCCCCTTACATCCGTATTAGGGGAATATTTTCTATAATGCAATTGGTAGCCTGTGAGTAATCCCAGCTTTGTGGGGTGCTAATCACTATATTTATTTTAGATGCTAAAGGTGGTAGAACCCTTTGTGGTTCGACTCCGGCGGCACCACCGCCACACCTATTTCTACCCAATAACAGCAGTGGTAGGCGCTGCTGTGTTCCGTTTTGAAGGGTGTGGTAAGGAAGACAGACTTTTCCGAGGCATTCCAGCTTAGTCCTCAGGGGTAGCGGCGCATCTGTGGCCGACCTTCGATAGGAATATCTAATCCTATCTGGGGTTGATTACAGATGTACATGGGCGGCAGTAACCACTTACCATCGGGTGGACTGCATGCTCGTCTGCTATTTCTATATTATAAAAAAAGCTGCTTTGTAACGAAAAAATATTGTTCCTATTTTATTCCTCTTTTTCCAATAGGCACATTCTATTTAATCAAAATGTTATTCAAGTATTTCGTCAATAAACACGTCTCATCAACTAACTCCATTAAAAAGCAACAGGTAATCATTACTTTCCTACTTAATATTTTGGAAGTCAATGCCACTTAATTTGAAACGCTCATTAATTATGTACAAAAAGACATGCAATGCACGGCGAGTTAGTTGAGTCTGGGTGCGACGTCACGCATGTTCAACTTCCATGTATGAGTAGAGCACATAGTGATAACAGTAAGCGATTAGCGATTTTTTTAAAGGTGGTAGAATCCGTTGTTCAACTCCGGCGGCACCACCGCCACACCTCCTTCTGGCTATTTACAGTAGTGTTAAGCGCTGCTGTGTCCTGATTTGGAGAGTGTGGTAAGGGAGACATACATTTCCGAGGTGTTCCAGCTTTGACCCAAGAGGTAGCGACGCATCTGTGGACGACCTCAGGTAGGAATATCTAATCTTATCTGGGCTTGGTTACATATGTCCATAGGCGGCAGTAACCACTTATCACCAGGTGGACTGCATGCTCGTCTGCTACTCCTATATAATATTATATATATAAAAAAGCGATTTACTATTTTTCCATAGTACCTACTTAATGTTATATGTCATGTTCTAGCTATAATCTAAGTTATATGTTATTTTTTAGCTGTAATCCAAATATCTTATGCTATAGTGATCTGCACTGTGTTATTCTATAGACATCCTTATATTATTGTTGACGAAAGTCATATAACAGAAATCATATTAAGCGTAGCATTAATTATAATTAATATAATTATAATTAATATAGGCTTAAGTAATATGATTAAATTTCTCCGCTCAATATGGTATACCATTCTCAGAGCTATTCTTAACATTTATATATGTTTTTACTTATATTGGAGTTGTTTACAGTTATATGACCCCTAGCAAAATTTACCATTTTATTTCAGGCGGATTGTACACGCTAATTCTTACTCTCCTCTCTGCTATTGGTTAATAACATTTTCATTTAATATTATTAAAATTGGTCTCAATTTTGCTTAATTTATACACAATATTCAATTCGATCATTGGTATTTCCGCCTAATATATAACCCGCGCATCGCTCCGCTCATCATTAACCGAAGCTTTACGTACTTATTTTGACGTGTAACACGTGTGCGTCACGACGTCCGGGACGCACGTGTGTTGCTCAATGCTTCATTCGCTTTCGACGCCCCATTGTACGAGCACCTTTATGAGCAGATGCACTTCCGAACTGATTCAGTGAGAACAGCTGTTCAACAGAGATTAAAAATAAAATAGATAAAAGATTAAAAAGCGTGCCTTAACCGATTTAAAAAGGTGTATGCTTTAAGTGTATTCAATTATTATCAGATAATTTCGTCATGAGCGTTATTCTGAAACTATTATAATATTACCAAACCTTTTAAATCTTTATAACAGCAATCAATAGCTGCTAAATTTTAGTTTGAAAAGTATGGCAATCACGCTTCGTGACTAACAACTTACTCCTCGGAGCTAGCACCGCATCTGTGGCCGAAATCAGATAAAACTGCAATCTGAGTTGGTTACAGATGTCTACGAACCTCAGTAGCCATTAACCGTCAGGTGGATTGCATGCTACTTGCACTTAAAAATACGTAATTGAGTACAGACATCCAATTGTCCATAGGCAGCAATTATACCACTTAGCATTTCCGCAAAATGCACTCATATAGTACTATTGAAAATTTCAATATAATTTATAACTTTTCATTAATTCAACTGCGTGTATTCGCTATGTAATTGCATGCATAAATTGTGACGTAAAGAAACTCATAACATGTGTAATATCTAATATCCCTACGTTTCCGCATGAGCCGATTCAATAAAACTATCGAATGGTCGTTCAAAGACTTAATGAACTTATTATAAATTCATAACGCTATGCGGCTGATCGTGGTGTGAAGGACGATCTACATCTCCTGGCTTCCAACCGTCGATGATATTACGCACGGACAGACGTCGACTAATTTGCGCCAATGAATGTTGGGAAGAGCATTGTCTGGTCGCGGACGAATCTGTAGCGATGCGTAGAACCCGACGCGAGTCGGTAACTTTAAGGACATTCGCTAAAAGTGACGCGACGTATGTTCGCGTATTTGTATTGGAAAACAGCATGAGCAGCGCAATAGGTGCAGCCGCGCGGTGCGGACTCTTATGCAGTTTCTCCAATGAGTTGAGCATCACCACTATACCCTGCATCCGGAGCAGACGTCCGCTCCGTACACACTCCCCAGTGTTAGCGAATGCCCTAAGATGCGTTGTCACTTGCATCTCTTTTTGCCCAACTGCGGGGGATAATATTGTTGAGTGCATGTATTGTACTATACAATGCGATTCTTTGCCGCGCCCTACAGCCCAAACGGTTTTAACAGAATCTCCAGACCGACGTACCGTTGTAAAGACATTGGTGTGGTCAGCGGCTGTCCGTGGCCGTCCGCCGTCCGTGCATAAACGCTTTCTACAGTCACAGCCCCAGACTAGGATTATCTGTGTCGTGGATGCCATGTACACACAAAGACGAATACACAAACACCCAGACCCAGAACACACATCTAAATTCATCATTCATTCTAAAGTCTGTCTGGCCTAAATCCGTAAACTCATGAACCGTGAGAGAACGCCATTGGATATGAATCGTCCTTCCACCGGCGTGAAAGTAAAAGGTGTGTCGTGCCGGCGAGTCACGGGCTCGAACGTGCTGAAATCACGATCGTCTTTTAATACGAATCGCAAGTGATTGATAATAAAAGATAGAGAAACTTTTCTTTTATCATCAGGCTAAAAAAGATAGACGTCGTGTCTTGAACAAAATATTGAATCTTGGCAAATTATATCGGTTTGTGTAGGTATAGGTACTTACATATATAAAGTAAATATAATTAGACACCGTATAGAAATTTCCATATTTTTATGTAACTGTAAGAAAAAGTGACGCTCTAATACTTAGATGAGTAAAATGCATAATACAATAATTTAAGTGCAAGTTGTAGTTTCGCGTATTCTTCCTATTTTGATCTGAGTTCTCATTACCATCAATTTCAATGACGATATTGGTGTGTGATTTCTAACTAGGGAAATTCCTCTTAAATTTAGTTCCTAAAGTTATGTTTATTTTGCCTTATCTTAGGAGCCGATAGATCAATTTTGACAAGACTTTTAAATGACAGTAGGCGGACTTTGTCAGTGTAGTTTACATTTCGTGTTAAAGAACAATTTAACACATGACTGCTTGTATACGAAATATGACAACAATCGAACGCACATATCGTTATAATTATATTCGAACGCACATGTCGTTATAACACGAATTAATTGTACAATATTCATTGAATTAATGACCTAATTGATTTCACATCGTTCGTATTTAATCATAGTGTTACGAAAGTTTTTTTGAGAAATTGATGTATTAATCAGGCGAGCGTGCTGTCCACTTCATAAATGGGTACTTACTGCCCATGGCCATTTCTTATTTACCCTATGTATCAATGACCCTAATTTTAGTCTAAAATCATATAGTTCTTAAAAAAGTTTTCAATCAGCGTCGTGGAATATGGCCTAAAATTGCTCTTATCTTGAGACCCGTGCCCAGCTGTGGGACGGTAAACCTAAAATTTCTTTTATTCTGAGAGGTGACCCGTGCCCAGCAGTGGGATAGTAATGTGTTGACGATGATAACCATGGAATAACCAATTAAGATTATAGTACTATGTGAATTCGGCTATAGATGCATTGCTATCCTGAAGAATAAGTTGGATTACGTGTAAGTAACTCTGCCCCACCTTTCAAACCAAAATACAACAACGCTTGACACTGCTGTCATACTCATATCATCACAAGTGTCCATGGATGGAATTACCATTTACAATCAGGCGAATTGAAATCTCATATTCTTCTTACTTTCATCACAAACATCTGATATTAAAATATAATAAATATAAATTTGACAACCAGTCTGACGCGCAACGGGTCCCGGGTTCGATCCCCGGCCAAACAGATATCTAAATTATGAATTTAGGTTTCTGTTTCTGGGTCTGGGTGTTTGTGTATTTGTCTATTTGTGTGTCAAGGGCACCCACGACACCGGGAATCCTAGTGTGGGGCTGTGAGTGTAGAAAGGGTTTTTTTTTAATATAAAATCAAGCAGTGATAGCCTAGTGGTTAAGAAACGCGACCTCTCGATCGAGGGGTCCGAGGTTCAAATCCCAGGCACGCACCTCTGATTTTCAAATTTATGTGCGTATTAGAAATTAATTATCACTTGCTTAAACGGTGAAGGAAAACATCGTGAGGAAACCTGCATACCTGAGAGATTTATAAAAAATCTTAAAGGTATGTGAAGTCTACCAATACGCACTTGGCCAGCGCGGTGGACTATGGCCTAATCCTTCTCATTCTGAGAGGAGACCCGTGCCCAGCAGTGGGACAGTAATGGGTTGATGATGATGATGATGATGATAAAATCAGAGTTTAAAACGTACTTCTTAGGTAATTATAGTAAGGTCAGGTTAAGTAGACGTGGTTTGCAAGCGTCCTTAAGTTTAACTTAAGGTACAACCAAGTAGGCAACATAGTTAATAGCGGCGTGAATAGGCCCTTCTGTGTAGAGGCCTCACAATTGGCACTTTCTAAGATCGGGGTCAAACGCTGCGCTTTGTACGGGAGAAAAATGGAATGGAATTTGCAGAGAAATAAAAAGGACGTGACTGGTCGATTATGGTTGTTGGTTCTTATGTATAAGTCTAACGGTAAGGCAGGCGTGCTACCTGATGATAAGTAGTCACCATCACTTATGGAAATTTGCAACACTAGTAGTCGTCAATGCCCCGTCGGATTTGATTGAGACTTCAATAACTCAGGAGGAAGTTCATTCCACAAACAACTAAACCGCAAATCAAACCGTGGAGGACCGCCACGAGTCCAGAATATCAGCCTTCATGAATGAACCTCCAGAAATCCAGAATGGAAATTCTTTGGCGAATGGTCCAAATCAAATGGTTTTTCGGAACGCTCACCATCGTAAATCCATGGCTATAACCCATCTTTGTCTCCCAACTGGGGGTAACAACAAGAGGGTAACGTAAAAGTTATTCCGTAATATATGCCACGAAATTTCGTGCGTGTTCGCCCTGTTACTACTTTTGAATCGTTCTCTACCTATTAATATCCTACCGCTGGGCACGAGTTCCTCACAGTGGGAGTTCAGGCCATCATTTTAGCCACCGTTCTGTGACTTAAAAAATCGTAGTAAGTATATGTAATCTCACTTGAAATTTGGCCTTCTATCAACGGGTCTTACCAGATTAAAAGCAAAATTCTGATATTTGAAGCATTCAACACCAGCCTATTTAAAACATTTCCATTCTCGAAATGTAGAGGGACCATAAAAACACTAGAATTACACTTGAAATGACTATAGTACGGTTTTTAACGTAAGATATACATAGTGTTTACGAACTAAAATCTTGTACGAAAACGAAAGTTGCTTCGTAGAGCATTCATCATGTTGCATACTACTTGTCAGTTTAACATTTACTGAAGTAGGTTTGTGAAGTTATCGATATTTTTATCCAGGTACACAAATGGCGATACAAATAATAGACGTTTTCACGCGATGTTATCGATATATCGATTATCGTTTTTTTCCACCAACACATTTAAAGTTTACTAGTTGACCCGACAAACGTTGTGTTGCCATATAAATAAAAAAAATGTTAAGGGTGAAAACCCTTATCACTTAGGGGTATGAAAAATAGATATTAGTTGATTCTCAGACCTACTGAATATGCATACAAAATTTGGTGAAAATCGGTAAAGCCGTTTCGGAGGAGTACAGTAACTAACATTGTGACACGAGAATTATATATATAAGATTAATTTGTTGACGTTTTTTTCCGACCTAGTCGTTTATCTATATAGAATTATATTAAAGTTTCGTTATTTAGTTGCATTGTATGATGTGATAATGATAAATATTATTAGCGATAGTTTTATATTGGTTAAAAGTATCGATATTTTAGTCTCGATATTTTTGCATCCCTATTAACATACGAGTAGGTGAAGAATAACGCCGCTTGTAATGTTTCTTTAGCTTGTTAGTTGTCAAAATGTCTACTATTCGGTGTTGTTCTAGATTTTTTAAGTAGATTTCTAAAGCGGTTTTAAGCGAGAGAATTATCAGATTTTTTGGAAGTAACTATTCAAATTATTTTACGTGAAGTTTTAAAATAGGTACCTCTACTAAAAGTAGTTAACTCTTCTTTCGATTGACACAGTTCCAAAAAAGTTGTGTTGTAAGTTCTGAAAAAACTTAAAAATAATTATTGTTTGACAAAAAATCAAATTACTCATCTACATACTCAAAACAAGACAGCTTCTCAAGCTGAGTAGGTTTAATAATTATTTATAATATTGAAGCAACCGAGCCTCCTCCCATATAAATCATGAAGATAGTCACAACTCCATATAGAACAGGTTCTCATAATTCAGATGTCTGTCTGACCGGGGATCGAACCCGGAACCCTCTGCGAGTCAGACCGGTGGTGACCGCTACGCCACGTGGTCGTATCAGTAATATTAACATTACTTAACACGTGTATACTTTTAAATGCAATCGACTAATCTACAACAGGAACCTTAAGCTGTAATTATGATATCGGAAGGCACATCGTAATCGCGTCCGACCGGCTCACGGCGACGAAGAAACTTAATTGACGATTCGTATCGCTAATCTGTTTGTATATCATTATTTGTTAAGTTGAAGGAACAAACAAACAGGTGGGCTGATGGTTAATGGTAACTTCCACCCTTATGTTTGTAATTAATATAAATATGTTAGTAAGGCCATGTAGAGTCAAAGCGATCTCGAGAGACCCAAAGGAGGGTCCTACAATAATATTTATTATTTATATTGATTTATGTATATAGACTGACAATTTTTTGTATGAATTATGGAGTAATCTCATTTAGTAATTTACTTCTTAACTTTAAAAATTGAAAAATTCAATCTTCAATTTTTAAAATGATTTAAAACAAGATGGACTTTGCTTTACAATAGTCAATTTTAAATTCCTAATTCACTATCATCTATTCATCTCAATTCAGATTTTCCGGTCGTCTGCCACATATTTTTAATGCTTTTTATAAGAATTCCATGTGTCTATTACAGGCCATGTACATACTCGTATACACTGACTACACAAACACTCACGCACTAGGTGTAAGTTAAAATTTATATCCAAATTCATCATTTAAATGTTTGTCTTGCCGTGAACCGAACTTAGAACCGCGTATCTTTACCAATCCAAATTCATCATTTAGATGTTTGTCTAGCCGGGAACCGAACCTAGAACCGCGTATGTAACCGTAACCACACTGCTATTTTGTTACATTTTAGTAAGACCCACACCATGGGTGTTGAACAATAACCTCAATAATCTGTAATTGAACGGTGCAGCTTTCTAGCCTACATGCTAGACCGTAATTAGATGCTACATGTGACACGGTCGCAACGGTTGCCGGTGTGACATTATGTAATTAATGCGTTTCTAATTGTCACTCATACGACCATTGTGTCAAGTATACATGAAGGTAACTGAATAGAGTTTTTTTTAATATAGGAGTAGCAGACGAGCATGCAGTCCACCTGATGCTAAGTGACTACTGCCGCCCATGGACATCTGTAATCCTGTGGTTGATTAGATTAGATATTCCTACCTGAGGTCGGCCACAGATGCGCCGCTACCCCTGAGGACTAAGTTGGAACGCCTCAAAAAAGTCTGTCTCCCTTACCACCCTTCAAACCTGAACACAGCAGCGCCTAACACTGCTGTTATTAGGTAGAAAAAGGTGTGGCGGTGGTGCCGCTGGAGTAGAACCACAAAGGGTTCTACCACCTTCAAATCGAGTTCTAATGTAGTTTAAGATATTAGATACGTTGAAGTTGGTAAAATGTGCTTATAGCCTCGACTTATAGCGGCAACCGTCTGGTGCGTACGACGGTATGCGACCACACATACCGCCGTTCTTCCCGGGGCCGTTGGCTGGGCGGTTTGAGCTCCCACTCTTGCCACCCGCAACCCCGGAAGCCCCCTTTTAGTCGCCTCTTACGACAGGCACGGGATACCGTAGCCCTATTCAGGTCCCGAAATCCAATCAGCGCCCCTAGCGGACTGTATCAGAACTGATTGGATATGTATGGGAAATATGTAAACAAATACATTAACAGTCATTTTTTGTAAAAACGTAAAACTCATACTGTTCTGGAATGAAGGTTGTGTCAAATTCAGCTTTATCCGTCTTACGCTGGAAATTAATAATCAAAGAAATTTGTTTATTTTGTCAACTAGACATTTTTTGTAGGCAAAAATTTGTCAGTGTGATTATTATTAATAACTGCTGTTATTACTTCAATCCTTCATTCTTGAAATGACGGGATATTAAAGAAAACTTAAGATCTTAGAGAACAGTTCCCGCGGAAAATGGCTTAAATAGGTGTAGTCTGATCAAACTTATCAAAATCAAATCTTGTGCCACGATAGTGCAAATCCCCAAACTTCCTGCCAGTGAGGTAATCGTGACACGAGAGTAAACACAGTGAAACACTAATCGTTCTTTACTCTGCAGTATCATGGACGTGAAATATGCAGAATTAACTTTCTTCTTTATTACAGTGTTCGTATTTGAACTACCTATATCATTTTTTTTTAAAGATGTGTGTTATTCTTCTTTATTACAGTGTTCACATTTTCAACTAAATATTTTTTTTTTTTAAAAGCCGTGTCTTATTTAAAAAGAGTGTCTTTATTTAAAAAGACGCGTTTCTTTCGCCGCTTCTTCTTCATAACGAAACACTTTTTGAAGTGGTGGTAGTTGTATTGACATTTAAAAAGTGCTCTGTAAAAAACCTATTTTGAATTTAAAAAATGGTTAGATTTCATTTGATTTGATTGATTTTTAATGCAGTATAATCTTAACTAATATTATAAATGCGAAATTGAGTTTGGTTGTTTGTCACGCTTTAACTACCCGTCACGTTTACGTTTTAACTACCCGTCGCCAGGTATCCAGAAAAGGAGATAATGTAACTTTTATCCCTAACAAAAATTACCATTTCCGATGGATAGATAATAACAACTATTACCTATCATCGATATCTGACCGCGTGTGAAACCGCGGTTGTAAGCTAGTAATTCATAAATTTTAGGTCCTTATTCTACTGGTGCATGAAAATAATTGGTCCTCAACCTTGGGGCTTTAATCATACTAAATTTGAAATTATGTCACTAAGCATGCTAGGCAATGTCATGCGACCTGCAAAGCTTCAGCTAAATCAGTTGGGGTTAAATATTTACACTACTCACATACATACGACCTAACAATGCCAGTTAAATACAAGCTAGCAAACTATCAAATGCCAAGACATGCTCCACAAAATGACCACAGAACACACAAGAAACTGCAGACATTATCTGTGCACACAACGTGCAGTTGCATTAGTGGAGTATAGTATTACTTGCCCTGTGCATTCCCAGCGCGGTGAAAGGCCGTTCCCGTCACGCCCTGAATCACAGTTTCGCTTTTAGCGTAGGATACCATTGTTGTGGTGGCCCATAATGGTTTGTGCAACTGTGATGTTTAACGTGTGGAAAGTCGCTAATGTGGTGGTATATGGTGTGTGTTAGATGTTAGCAAAAGTGGATAGTTGTTGTCATCAAGCCATTTTATGTTTGCGCATGAGCATGGGTCTACTTTGAATGAACAGGTTTTAGGCGATAGTCCACCGCGCAGTAAAATATTTATATTAGTAGTTCACACGTGACGTAACATTCATGACGTGATGAATGCAATACATTCTAGCCTGAAAAATTCTAATAGTCCTTCAGGGCAGCAAGACCCTGAAGAACTAAGGTAAAATGTCCCTTAAAATCAGGTAACCTGATTTAACCATTAGAAAACCTAATGATTTCTGTTTTTTTTTTTGGCTTAAGAGCATTTTTGTAAAGATTTTTTGAATATTGTATCATAAATCATAAAATGGTTCGCATAAAATAATAATGTTAAAGGAAAATGTACCAATATTTTGTTCCGTTACCGTATTACTAATTAATAAATAATAATGGGACTGACCTAGCCTATAATGCAACTCACACTTAGCACATCAAGTCATAGCACAAACATGTAATCACTGGACTACTCTAATTAAGAGCGCTTGCCACGGAAATCTGGGCCACGCGAGATGTTAAGATTGACTCAAAGGTATCTTTGGCAACGCAGATAATGGTACTTAAGAGATTGAAGAGGTTCCTCATAACCGTAACCAGTTTTTATACTTAGTATGTGTAGTCAAATACGTTATTACAATCACATTCAACCACCAAAATCACCCGAAACATGCGCTCAGACAAACAAACACGCAGGCACGCACGCAAATACAGCACAAACTCACATGTAAACTTAAGCACACACATTAAATGCATGACAAAAATAATCTGTAATTGATTACTTAAATAAGACTTCAAATAAAGCTCAAAAATCAAAAGTTACGTCCTTTGGGTAACCGATAAATAGGTACATGTAGGTACAGAAATGAAAACAGGTGAGTTGTTGACTATTTTGCTTCACTTTTTCAAAAACTGGGTCATAGTGTAAACTCGTTTGAGTCAAAGGTACCTTTGGCTGTGAATTGCTGGGATTAATCAAGCCATCGACAAAACTGTTGGTGTAAAAGTGTATTTTTTGTGTGTCGTCAGTGTATGCAACTATGCAATGGACCCACACAAAACAAATACACAAACCGTACACAGACTTACAAATAAATTTAAATTCGTTTAGATTTTTAAAGTCATGGCTATTTCTTATATGTGCCTGCTAAGCCTGTACGCTTTCTTGGTATATATAGGGCTCTCATAGGTCTCTTCTCATAATTAGATAGATTTCGGTTATTAGTTTTCTACTCTGGCCAAGTCCGAATTGGTAGACTTCGCAGACCTTTAACTTCTTTTTGCAAAATTCCCAAGCATGTAGGTTTTCGCGCGATGTTTGCCTTTACCGTTATAGCAAATAATAAAAACAAAACTTGAAAAAATGGTATAGAGATGTCAGGAATCAGAGGACAAATTTTAGACCACCACCACTGGGTTTAAAAGATTTTTTTATAATATAGAATTTGTTATCAACTCCAGAAAAGATGGGAGTCCTACCTGAGATCGGCCACACCTCTGAGGACAAAGTTGTAACACCTAAACTAAGTGTATAGAAAATCTGAAGAAAAAAAAACTTTCTGTAACCAAAATATCCAAAAGTTTGTTGACATTCAATTAAGAATCCCAACAATGCAGTGCGGACAGCGACTGCGCCCTAGTTTCATCAATTCCTATGTCATAGGGTCAAACACTGTTTGATATTTCGCTCGGCTGTGTTGAGCAAGCGCTTCGGGCGATCGCTTGATTGCAAACAAAGCTTTGTGTGTCAAAGATACCTTTCGAGGTAAATCCCGGTTTGCCATACATAACGCCCGTGAGGAATCTTATATATAAAATTCTCGTGTCACAATGTTAGTTACCGTACTCCTCCGAAACGGCTTTACCTATTTTCACCAAATTTTATATGCATGTTCAGTAGGTCTGAGGAATCGGTTACTATCTATTTTTCATACCCCTAAGTGATAAGGGTTGTTTACCCTTAACATTTTTTTTATTTATATGCCAACACAACCTTTGCCGAGTCAGCTAGTAATCTATATATTAATACGTGAAGCAAAAACTTTGTACCCGTTTTTACGAAAATTACGTGGACGAATGAGTATGAAATTTGCCACAGTTATAGTTTATATACCGAAGGAGTGCAGAATGCTAATATTTTTTTAAATAATGCATAGTATATTAAATCGCGATCGCTTTATTGCAAACAAAGCTTTGTACTCTGTCAAAAATACTTTTGGAGGTAAATCCCGGTTTGCCATACATAAAGCCCGCGAGGAATAATTCAAATAGATCAATGTTAATTAGTCTTTTTGTATGAACATTTAAAATTTATCATTTTTCCAGATAATAATTGTCGACCTTTACTAGGCAACAATTGATTAAGATTGATTGTTACTAACAGTTGTTAGTGGAATAAATATGGTTAGATTTAGGGACAATACGCCTAAGGGGCTTAATCCGCCTCCTCCTTAAAGTCCACAATGATGCGCTAAATCCATCCGTAACCTTTATATAGGACATTAAAATTTCAAAAATAGGATATTTTTTTATCAACTTTCAACGTATTTCGGGGATTGCATATTTATTTATATTTCTCCTTATAGAAAGAGCTTTTTTCCGCCTATCCCTAACCTGCTCTCGAAATATAAAATGTACAATAAACTATAGTGTCCAGAACTGGTTGACTAATATCTACCTGGATTGCAAAATTTCACAAATTGTATTTTGAAAATTACAAAGAAAAAGACTTTCTCTTTTTCTACATTTCGTACTTTATTATTTACCCAGAAACCATGCTACGTCATTGATCGCTTATATTTATATGATAGTAAAAACTTTTTTTTCAATATCGAATCATGATGATCATGTTTTATGACGAAGATTAATCTTCGACAAAGCGTCAACGCGTTGACCTTTCCTTCTGCAGGCTATCTGTCATTGTATCCGCTATCGAGCAGCCGAACTTCAGCTGTATCTCGATAGATTGATAACGGAGACGCCATTGTGGCGTAACATTGATACATAAATA
Source organism: Epargyreus clarus clarus (assembly GCA_014595695.2). Lineage (NCBI taxonomy): Eukaryota > Metazoa > Arthropoda > Insecta > Lepidoptera > Hesperiidae > Epargyreus > Epargyreus clarus. Next base: position 797,627 of record JACTTY020000024.1, read on the forward strand.
CTTCATTTTATGTAAAAATAAAATGTATAAAGTTATAAATTATGAATGAGATATTTTTTTTATAATATAAGAGTAGCAGACGAGCATGCAGTCCACCTGATGGTAAGTGGCTATTGCCGCCCATGGACATCTGTAATCAACCCCAGATAGGATTAGATATTCCTGCCTGAGGTCGGCCACAGATGCGCCGCTACCCCTGAGGACTAAGCTGGAACGCCTCGGAAAAGTCTGTCTCCCTTACCACACCCTTCAAACCGGAACACAGCAGCGCCTAACACTGCTGTTATTAGGCAGAAATAGGTGTTAACGAACGAACGAGATAAAAAAAATAATTATCAATTGTTTTAACATTGAAAGAGAGCACCATAAGAAAGGTAAATTTATGGGAGGTTTCTAAAAAAGTTCTCAAGTTGTGTGAAATTTACAAATTTATACTATGCCGCCCTGGTGGTCCCTCTCTAACTCAGAGAAGAGATCCTTGCACAGCACTAGAAGTAATTGGTTGCTGCACAGTATAATATATCCTTATACTGTGGTTGCTGTGAAAGGTGGTAGATCTCTTGGCGCCATCAAAACTGTCACGTACTACAGCCGCAGAATATTGCTGAGTGCTGGTGTAAATAGTATGGATAGGAAGATTGCAAAAAGTGTGGAAAGATACATTTAAGATAGACTGCTTATCCTTTTAGAGCCACAAATATATTTTTGACCAAGTGGGATTTCTGTACCCTTATCATGAGTTTCCAAAACATCCCACAATTTTATGCTACGTTTGCTCAATCCATTATTCTGTTCCGTTTGCTTAGTAGACTGACTAAACGTCACAATAAGTGAGTGCTCAAGTCTTTTTGTCTACCTCACATGTTCGAAAAAAAGAGAGACAAAACATAAAGCACCATTTTGTCAATTTGACATTTAATGTTACGTTACTGACACTATAGTTCTGATACAATCCGCTAGGGGCGCTGTTCGGAAATTGTATGGGCATACGTAAACAAATACCAAAACAGTCATATTTGTCAAAACGTAAAAGCTTATGGTAAGGGTACAGTACTCTTTGGCGGTAACTACAAATGTCCATGGGTGACAGGGACTTAACTTTCGATGATGCGCAAAACATCAGCAACATAAACCTATATAAGACGAGCTTTTACCCGCTTCGCTCGCGTTACGAAGTAATATTATTAACTAAGAAGATTTATACAAACTTTCATCCCCTATTTTATCCCCTTGGGGGTAGAATTGATCAAAATCCTTTCTTAGCGGATGCCTACGTCATAACATCTACCTGCATGCCAAATTTCAGCCCGATCCGTCCAGTGGTTTGGGCTGTGCGTTGATAGATCACTATGTCAGTCAGTCACCTTTGAGTTATATATATTAAGATTGTAACTCTATATACATAATAACAAAAACAGTTGTGAAAACAGTGAATGATTTCATAAATTGATTGATTACTGAGTATGAATCAACTATGAAATAGGTATCTATGTCATCCAATACAACTATAAACAATAAGTCTTATCAAGATCCAATAATTAAATTAGTGATAATAAAATATTTGTAACATGATAATACTCGTAATTTCACTTTCATGTTTCTCAGTCATCCACTTTTACTCTTTACTTTTTTTTTATAATATAAGAGTAGCAGACGAGCATGCAGTCCACCTGATGGTAAGTGGCTACTGCCGCCCATGGACATCTTTAATCAACCCCAGATAGGATTAGACATTCCTACCCGAGGTCGGTTACAGATGCGCCGCTACCCCTGAGGACTAAGCTGGAACGCTTCGGAAGAGTATGTCTCCCTTACAACACCCTTCAAAAGGGAACACTAACGCTGCTGTTATTAGGTAGAAATAGATGTACCGCCGGAATCGAACCACAAAGGGTTCTACCACCTTCAAATTTACTATCGTCATCTTAAACACATTATTGCCCACAACTGGGCAAGGGTCTCTTTTCAGTCTAGAGGGATAAGGCTCTAGTCCAACGCACTGGCTAAGTCCGGATTGGTAGACTTCACAAAATTTTAAGAACTTTTTTAAAATTTGCAAGCGTATAGATTTCCTCGAGATGTTTTCCTTTTCTGTTATAGCAAATGATAATAATTTCTAATACGCACATAGTTTTGAATCTAAGAGACGTGCCTGTGATTTGAATTCTGAACCCCTTGATCGAGAGGCCAAGTTTCAACCACTAGGTTATCATTCCTTAAATTGAGTATATTGTAAATTCTTGAACATAATTTCTCTATCAAAAATTTTATTTATTTACTAGCTGATCCGGCAAACATTATGTTGCGATATAAATAAAAAAATGTTAAGGGTGAACAACCCTTATCACTTAGGGATGATGAAAAATAGATAGTAGCCGATTCTCAGACCTACTGAAGATGCATATAAAAATTGGTGAAAATCGGTAAATCCGTTTCGGAGGAGTGCGGTAACTAACTTTGTGACACGAGAATTTCATATATAAAATTACTTGGCAGTAGTAATATAAAAAAATATATATTTTCGCAATTCGTTTTATGGAATGAATGCTTCTATCCCTTGATATTTAGATTGATCCTAAATATCGTTCTTCGATGACCAAAGTTTTGCAATTAAACATAAATAATGTTAAAATCTGACAATTATTTTGTAATCACTACTTATAAATATTATCTCACTGTGCTTTAACACGGAATAAAATTTTGAAATAAAAATTGCAAGTCCTACTTATCTGAACATAAATTTTATTTTTGCTGAATGTTTACTTTCAATTGCAATCAGTGGCCTTATTGCATTTGATAAAACCTGTGTCCAAATGTGGGTCAACAGAATACGTACAAACAAGGTTTTAATATCGAATATATTCTGTCCATATGTTACTTTCTATTTGACAGATTGGTCTAGTGATGCTCGGATTGCAAAATCGAATCGATTTATCGATATAATTGATGTCATTAACTAACTTATTTTTTTTAAAGTTCAAATATACGTTTCAAAATTTAAAGACATTTAAGCACACTTGCACGTTTCGTGAGAGAATCTGATTGGGATTAATTCAGCTCTTAAGTACAATAATTATTTATTGTGAAAATAAGAACTTATTAATACTCAAGTGTGTTGATTATTACCCAAACGCTTCTTTCTAAGGCAATTGTATCTACTAACGGATTTCTAAAAGTAACTGTAATACTATTACAGAGCTTATAATGATATGACGGTTGCTTTTATATTGCTGTAAGCGATAAACTGAAAGAGCAAACGTTGGTTTGTAATTGAATTTCTAAAAATAAAAAAAAAATAATGTAGATGCTATGATACGAACGTTTGCAAAGCTATTTGCAAAGCTACTTTGAGTTTTAAATAAACGAAAACAGGCCCACATAGTGATCTACATAGACTTTTTTATTATTAATCTGGTAACAACATAGAACTAAAATGTATTATTATTTTTTTTAATAATATCTTAATTACTGGTTCAAAATCAGATATGATAATCATACAAACAAAAAATGTAACAACAAAATGTAAACGCGCTAAAACATAGAAGATACTATAATAATAAATATTATTGCATTTATAGAAATAATATACTTCGTAATAGAAAAGGCATGTAGCGGCCTCCGTCACAGATAAGATACTGTCTGAGATATTTCTTTGGACATTGCTGCAAATAGTAGCGATAATGTACTTACGTATTTGGTGGAACTTATCCTGCGCACGCGTTTCGTCGGCTTCTTCTGCGCTCTTCTGTACTTGTTCTCTTCTATGGCGCAGGCAGCGGACATCGCCTTGTCTTCTAGCACGAACCAATCCGTCACTGAACCACGTCTCACATTTCTGTTCACACCACCACTCTCACGTTTCACATTCAACATTTTGGACAGCTCTGTCTTAAAATCTTCATTAATCTTGTTCACTTTAGTCACTTGCACCACCTTCGGTGACGGCAGGGTGCTAAACGAGGAACTCTTACGTTTCTCTTTCACTGGCAATTGGTCTGACGTTTTCGTGTAAGGTTCGCAGTCACTCAAATAGTTCTCACTGAACATATCAACCGTCTTGTCAAATTCGTCGAGCAGATCTTGTATCGATTTCGTCTTTAACACATTGACGACCAACCCACTCGATCCTGACACCGTGGACAAGCTGGAGTTATTATTCGAGGACCCGTGGATTGGAATCTCCTTGATGCTTTTCAGGAACACTGTATCCTCATTATCATAGTACACATTGGATAGGTATTCAAGGCTTTCATTGGATGACCAAGCATCTCCCATAGTATCGCTGCTTCCAAACGCATACGAGCTGTTTTTTGTTAAACTGCATTTTCTTTCACTGTTTTCATCGAGCGCTCGAGGCAAGAATTCGAAGCTTTTGCTTCTAGTGTAAACGGGCCTTTGTTTCTGACGCCTCTCCACTAGTTCTTTGTTTCGAAATAACCAAAAACGTTTGCTTGATTTTTGTTTATTGTCAGTTTTCATTCCGCTCTTCTGTAACATGGGCGGGGGCGTGTCTTTTATCCGCTCATCTTCTAATATTGTCTTTTCCTGCTTCCATTTCGTTTTATCATGTTTGTCCTTGCCGAAAAAGCTGATTCTTGAAAATCGTTCCCGAAAACTGAAGGTCTTTTTCAAAGGAGAAGCGCTCTCGTCCTCTGAAGACGTTATCTGATTTTCGCTGGGAGATGGCGAATCCGGAACAACGGGTAAGCATGCTGACAACAAACTTGTTGGTTTCGCGACGACTAGTTCCTTATTCAATTCACCTCGCACTGGTCCCTTGATGGCTGTGAACCCTGGCTTGAATCTGTCAGGTAAATCTCCGAGTAGACCACGTTCTAGAAGTTGAAGATTTTCAGCATTTAGCTTTTTCAATACTTCTGCTCTTCTTAGAACAGGTTTAACCTTATCGGTTTTATTCTCCATGGTGGTACGTCACCACGACGCCGCGGCGCGTTCTCGACTGCCGTATCGTGGCTCGTCATATCTGTAACTGATAAGCGTTGATAAGCTGTGTTTCGATGTTTCGATCTTGAAGATACACAATCATTGTATTGTTTTACTGTCTTATGAAATACGTACAAGTTTTGTTCAGAGAAGTAGGTAGTATTTAGTTAGACCAAGATATCAGTATCATTTTTATGCAATACGTTTTTAACAGACTCTAAAAATAAGGTTAGTTGAGGCATAGATGCAAAAGAAAGATACTAAATACTTAATGTTCAATTACCTTCGTACGATTAATCGAATTATATCATACATACTCAAATGAAACTAAATCGTTATGGATGTATTAACTAATAGCGATGACGTTTTTATCATCTTTTCCCTGTGACGGTGCACGCGTGCGGGTACTTTCACATTTTTTTGCCTCGCATAAAAAAATCTAAGTTTTTGGTACTTTCAACGTTTAAGATAATTTTAAAACCGCGAGGCACAGCGTTGATGTTGTTGCAGATTTATGTGCGGCACTCTCAACCGTGCGATGTTGGCTAGTGTTGGCCGCCGCGGGCGTCGCCGCGTGCACCGTCGCGGCGCTGCTGTTCTGGTGGCAGCAGCGTGATCCCGCGCAGCAACCGATGCACAACTTGTACGCCATGGTCTATACTCTTACATACTCTCATAAGTACTTTTAGTTATTTTATTAAGTACTCTTATTTCTCCCAGAACTACTCCCTTACTTAGTTTTACTATGCGTTGTCATAGACAAGTCTCACGAGGAAACATTTTCCAGGGAATTCGACGCAATCAGCCCACAATGGACTTGGGTCTGCCAAAACGATCGATGCGAAAGGCTAGCTACTTCGCAGTCCTCCATATTGCAATCGCTACCCACTTGCAACATGCTGTGCGCTCCTGCGCAGCTGTGGCCGGAGCCAACTGGACCTTACACCTTCGCCTCTGCCACCGTACCAGTGCGAGCTGACGGCTTTTCCTTAAGAGTCACAGCATCGCCCTCTAGTAACGTCACAAAACACCTCAACGATGCCTTCGCGTTGATGCGCAATGACATACGAGCTCTTGTGAAAAGAGACGGCAAAAAAGAAAGCAGTATCGGAACTCCGTACGATATCGTAATCCGCGTGTCTGTAAAGGGCAGCGCTGATGTCCGATTGCGCCTTAACACTGACGAAAGCTACACACTTACCCTCACGCGTAAAAGTAACCTAATAGCGGATATCACTGCTCATTCGTTCTGTGGCGCTCGTCATGGGTTCGAAACTCTGTCGCAATTAATCTGGTTCGATCCGTATGTCAACTCCCTCTTAACTCTAGAAGCAGCAATGGTGGAAGACGCTCCACGATTCCACTACCGCGGCTTCCTCTTGGATACTGCCCGAAATTACTTTCCCGTTCCTGATCTCATGCGGACAATTGATGCGATGGCCGCTTGCAAAATGAATACGTTTCATTGGCATATTAGTGACTCACAGTCGTTTCCATTGAGGTTAAAAAGTGTACCGCAATTGGCTCAGTATGGTGCGTATGGATCAGGCGCAGTTTACACGCCTGATGACATTCGTGCAATAGTACATAGAGCGAGTTTACGTGGTGTCCGGGTATTGATAGAAGTAGACGCACCAGCTCACGTCGGAACGAGCGTGGGCGTGGGGCCCTTCTGTGGGACAAGGTGACCTCGCTTTTTGTATCGAAGCAGAACCTTGGCAGATCTTATGCGGTGAACCTCCTTGTGGACAACTCAATCCGCTGAACCCATTTGTGTATGAATTATTGGAACGAATATATAGTGAAATTATTGAGCTCACTGGCGTCGATGACGTGTTTCATATCGGTGGTGACGAAGTATCCGTATCCTGTTGGTCTCGGCACCTCAAGGGCTTCAATCCTATGGATCTATGGCTCGATTTCACACGGCGAGCTATGTTGGCTCTCAATGCCGCGAATGGAGGGAAATTACCGGAATTGACGCTACTCTGGTCATCACATTTAACACGCTCGCCATACCTTAAGAAATTGAATTCAAATCAGGTAGGAATACAAATATGGGGTGCGTCAAAATGGCGGGATTCTCGCACGGTCCTCGACGCTGGTTTCCGCTCGGTGATATCGCACGTGGACGCGTGGTACCTCGACTGCGGCTTCGGGTCCTGGCGAGACAGCTCCGACGGGCACTGCGGACCGTATAAATCGTGGCAGCAGATTTACGAGCACCGGCCTTGGAAGAAGAACAGTGGGACGTGGCGGATAGAGGGCGGTGCGGTGTGTCAGTGGACGGAGCAACTTGGTCCGGGAGGGCTGGACACGCGGGTGTGGCCGCGCGCGGCGGCGCTAGCGGAGCGGCTGTGGTCAGATAGAACGCAAGGCGCCGAGAAGGACGTGTATCTCCGGCTAGACACGCAACGGTCGAGGCTCTTGACACGCGGAGTACACGCCGCGCCACTTTGGGCTCGCTGGTGCTCACACAATCCACACGCGTGTCTCTAACCCCTGTGGAATAGTTTTCGACTTAGGATTTTGTCTTAGACATTAGGATCATCAAGCCAAATTGTATGAGCAATTAGTGTCGTTACTTGTATTGCAAATTTTTGAAGTATGTCTCTTGAGTCCATATGTAGAACATGCGTTATATAATTAGGACTTTGATATTAATTCATACACATTTTTAGATAATTCTATTATCCATCTTTATTGGAAGTTTATGTTAAATACCAGATATTTTTATCAGTTTATATTGATGAAATAATTTTAAATTTTTTTTACATCATATTTTACATTACATCATGTTCAATAGTTTCGTTAATCATTACTTGACATATTATGAAGTAAAGTTTTTTAACAATTTTTATGAAAGATATTGTGAATCATTCTTAACATGATTTCATTATGAGAAATATTTTTGTATACCAACTGGTAATGTAATAATACGTATGTCTGACCTATCAAAATATATTTTTAGTTTGTGTCCCTTATAAGAAAGAAAATATGCTAACCTATTTCTATGCACACAACACAAAACAGTGAGTTATGAGTCCAAAAAGATGTTAAACATATCAAAATAATGGTATATAAAATAGATTATATAAAATAAATATTTTATGGTTTACACCGTTTTTCCTTTTTTTAGGTCCATAATTATCATCAGAGCCTAAAGCACTAAAATGTTTTTATCAACTCCTCTCGATTTTCGTATAAGCGAATGTTTCAACAACAACAAATCCGTTTCAGCCGGTACAAAATTAGTTTCAACAAACCTAAAAAAATACAAATAATATACGTATAAATATGTCAATACCGAGAATTTGTCTGAAAATTAAATAATGAACTTAAATAAAAAAAAACCCTAAGTATCAACATGCTGCGATATAGGTAATAATTCTTCAGATTTAAACTATAAAACGTTATCGAAAGCCTTATCACTCTCACGATATTATACGATATCATCTTACATCATGCATTAAGTTTGTGCGTTCACGCAGCGTATCCGCCGCGTACACGTTGCGACCTCGCTGCGGCCACGTTAATAGATCTCGTTCGCAACTCTTGCGAATTTTACCAGAATGCGATTATACCAGAATGCGAATAAATACAAACGTCAAATCAATATTCATGCATCATATATCTTTATAGTTACAGTAACATTTTTTTCTGTGCCCTAAATACTTGATAAACAGGGTACGAACGCAAGAAAGTAACTTGTAAAAGTTCACAATATAAAGAACATTCTTATCACACACGCTCGCTAAATCGATATCATCATAGTAACCGAATCATATCAACGAAAACAATCGGACAGTTCGGATCGAAAGCCAAATATTTCGTGTGTCCGGTCTTTGTGATGTAGTCTCTGTGCATATTGTAATATGTGTGTTTGACAAAAATTGTGTGTAACATATTCTTAAGGATAATATTAGTATACTTACCAACGGTGTTTGTGTGCATCATAAGTGGACAGAGGTTTTATTGTTTATTTCTTTCATTACCCAGATACTTTCGGCGTGAAAAAGGTTTATTCGCAGTCGGTCTTTGCATCAGTTATTGTTTTACTACAATCGTGATTGTATTTTTGCACTTCCTATTTTTGCACAGTTTTAAAAGTTTGACATGCAATGGTTCGTTTTTTGTATAATATGAAGTAGCAGACGAGCATGCAGTCCACCTGATGGTAAGTGGCTACTGCCGCCCATGGACATATGTAATCGACTCCATATAGGATTGGATATTCGTACCGGAGGTCGGCCACAGATGCGTCGCTACCTTGAGGACTAAGCTGGAACGCCTCGGAAAAGTATGTCTTCCTTACCACGCCCTTAAAACCAGAACACAGCAGCTCTTAACACTGCTGTTGTAAGGCAGAAATAGGTGTAGCAGTGGTGCCGTCGGAGTTGAACCACACAGGATCTACCACCTTAGAACAGTGGTATTCTCATCATTTCGAGATCTGGGTATTGTGTGTGTCTCTATGGTATATACAGAACACTAGTCTTAGGTACCACTCTACTACAAGCACAGCGCGTAGCAACAAGCAACAGTGGCACCCTACTACAAGCGAAGCGGCAAAATTTTAAAATGAAAATCTAATTATTACTAAATTCCATAGATAAGTAAAAATTACTCACTCCTAACCTAACAAGAAAATGTACCCAGTTTTGAGAATTGAAATAGTTGCGTAAAAAAGTTCTCCTACGTCTCCGTGCTAAAATGTCCCTAAAATATTTGAAATAATCATTTATTTATTATATAAATTACGCAGTATTAGTTATTAATTCGTAAATTTTCTCTAAAAATGTATTTATTTGTCAAGAATTCAAAAAAAGAACTTACTAATAAGCCGTTTGTGGCTTTATTCAATTTCAAGGCGGCGAAGTATCTTTACTAATTTATGCTAAATTCAAATTAATCTACAAAACGTACAATAAGTAGGGCATACATAACATAATACATAACAGTTTGACTACAAACATCGTAACAATATACAATAGTTCCATTCCCACACAGGAGCCGTAATGAAATACGGAAGTGTGATATAATGGTGTTTGGCTACGAACTTATAACAGTTGAAGAGTCCAATTAAATTACTACTGTTATTAAGAAAGGCCTGGCTGTATGGGCCACCCATTAGCGTATCTGAAGCAGGTTTGTTAGAGGGCCCTTGCGTGGGTCGTTGCGTGGCGGAGCGATCACCATGCCGGTCTGACGCGCAAAGGGTCCCGGGTTCGATCCCAGGCAGAGAGATTTCTAAATGATGAATTTAGATATCTAATTCTGGGTCTGGGTATTTTGGTATTTGTCTCTGTGTGTGTCCATAGCACCAACGATACAGGGAATGCTAGTGTGGGGCTGTGATTGTAGAAATCGTTACTTAGGGGGAGGTCCAAAATTCATTGTATGTAAAATAGATTTTTTGAGTATGTGATTAGTTTGGAAAGTAGTAGAACCCTTATGGTTCGACTCCAGCGGCACCACCGCCAAGTCGATTTGAAGGTTTGAAGCATTTGAAGGGTGTGGTAAAGGAGACATACTTTTCCGAGCCGTTCCAGCTTAGTCCTCAGGGGTAGCGGCGCATGTGTGACCGACGTCATGTAGGAATATCTAATCCTATCTGATGTTGATTACGGATGTCCATGGCCGGCTGTAGTCACTTACCATCAGATGGACTGCATGCTCGTCTGCTACTCCTATATTGTAAAAAAATATGGATATAGCTGAGGTAGACCTACAACGTACTCCACTTCCATTCCCCTTCCTCTCCTATTCTTATCCAGGCCTTCACTTGTAGCTGATAGTGTAAGGCTTGATGCAAAAACACCCGGTGCCTATACGGAATAGCAACATTTTAAAAAACTCTAACAGTGGTCGTCCAAAAACTGAGTAGAAAGATAATTATTTTAACGTTTTTAAAATTGAGGAGTTTACTAGGGAAGTTTAATTTTAACTTGGTGATGTAGATATCTGTAAAAGACAACACTACAACTGAATGAGGTTGTTTTAACGAGGACATAAGTAATGGGGTTTTGTTACAAAATTATAACAGAATCGCCGAGGAGGTCGAGATGTGCGTCACCCAGGAAAGCGTCGCCGATTGGGAGGCTGTCGTATGGTAAGTCTTTATGTCGAAAACTCTTTAAAACAACTAAAGGTAGTTTACTTGTGAGAGTTATATCCTGTAAGGTATAGCCAAGCACAAGACAGACACTTATAAAAGTTATTTTAATTTTGTCATCAACAGTAGAAATTTGATTTCTTATTTATAGTATGTATGTAGCTGTGTGTGTCATATATGTAAGTCTCATGAGTCTACTAGGAAAAGAGTTATTTAACTAATTAAAGTTAAATAACGCCTGTACAGTTTCGTCAAACAGAAAGTATAACGCGAAATTGAGTTTTTACCAATTGTTAATAGAAGGCGCATTTAATTTCCCTCGTTAATTTACTGCATAGCTTATTCCTAACTTTATAGTGTTTCTGTCTTCTGTGATTCATGTGTTCACTTTAGCAGGGTGCCGCGAAATACTGGAAAAATATTTTGTTAATTGGTAATGAAAACATTCCAAACTCTTTTTGAAAAAATTCAAAAGTAACGCCTGTTATGTATATGTAACTTTAGTGCCAAGTGCAGTATCCCAACTGATCGGCTCCCTGGACTACGAGGCGTATGGCAGCGACATCCTGGACTCCATTCCTGAACATGATTGGAAGCTGTTGGCGGCACTCGCTCGGAAACGAGAGGAAGATGAGGAGAGGGAGCGACTCGCGGAGCAGTTCCAGAAGATGTGGATGAAGGAGAAGGAAGAAAGACAACTGGTAACTTTAATTCTTTCTTATTTAACGTCGGTTTATTTTATCACACCTGGGCATGGTTTCTTACGGTTAAGTCATGTAATGGCCATACCATTATGTATGCATACCATACGTAAGAACATGGAATGGTAGACTTCATCCTCTGAAAATAAAAGGGGTTTAAGACTACGATTCACCCTGCTTACCTTGAGCCGATTTATATACCTTAACCATCGACGAGAGCTTTTTTGGGAAGATTTCAGAATATTGGTTTCCTCATTATGTTTTTGCAATGGTTCAAAAAAATAGAGGCCCGTTAATAACGGCATTACAATACCTATACTGCTAGAGGTTTTTTTAGGTGCAAACCCGAAGGCCATTTGATTGTAGGTTTCAACTTAACATTGCATAAAAAAATCCATTGTATTCTTCCACAGTTTTTTGGCAAAACGTATCACAAATACTAATAATCTTTGCGGATCTTTAGGTGGAAGCAGAGACAACAGGCCAGTACAAGAAGTACCTCCAAGATAAGCGTGACCAGGAGCGTTCCTTCCTGGAATACAAACGTCTGGAGAGGGACCTGGACGAGGGGATAAAGAGGGGGCAGCTGATCAGCTGCATTAGGCACAAAGAGAAACGGAGCGCGGATTTGTTGGCGTTCAGGGATGATAAGAAGGTTAGTTTAGAACAGAGGTTCTCAAACTTATTACGTCTATCGCCCATTGGCTATGAGATCATGATAAGATGATATTTTTAGCAACCATTGCAAACTATAGAAGCCAATGGCATAACAACCTTAGATTTTTTTTTATCGCTCCTCCTTTTTCGACTTTTGGAAAAAATCGGAGAAAAAAATAGATCTTTATTTTTCTGGGACTTATAAAGCCGATATTATTTAGATATTGCCCTTCTGCAGACTCCTATAGGTCTCTAACACAACGACTATTATTGTTCAATTTGAGAAACACTGGTTTAAGTAATAAAAACATCGTACACGCAGATCATTATCCTAGTGGATGCTAATATCATAAAATAAACCTAATGTCATTTTCTGGCTACAGCTCTAGTAGTTTAGGCTCTACGATCAACAGTCAGTAAGAGAGTCAGTAATAGGTAGGTATACTGTCGCTTTTATTTATATAGAAAACTAGCTGACCCTTTGTACCGCCTCAAAATCTATTTATCAAATATATTTCATATAAAATATAGCCTATGTTACTCGTGGATAATGTAGCTTTCGAATGGTGAAAGAATTTTTAAAATCGATCCAGTAGTTTTTGAGCCTATTCATTACGATCAAACAAACAAACAAAGTTTTCCTCTTTATAATATTAGTATAGATGATTAGATTGTAGTATTTTCGTTCTTCTGTCAATAATCTGTTACCCATCAGGCAACAGACCTAGTATCCAAGGCGTTAGAGGAAGACGCCCGGGCGTTGCTGGCGGCTGACCGTCGCTGGAGGCATAGCGCTAGTGAGGAGTGGAGGAAGCATGTGGAGTTAGTCCACGCGAACAGGCGAGCTGAGGATGCGAAGAAACGGAAGGACGCTTTCCTCAAGGATGCTGCTCAGGTGAGAGAAATGAAGACTGCTGTTTGGTACGGGAGAAACATACCTATTTACGCGATGAGTCTCAACTGAGTCCTAAGGAGTAAGAAGCAAGTCTTCCGTGGCCGATTCTACTTATCTGTGATTATAGATGTCCATGGATAGCACTAGTCACTTACCATAAAGTGAACTGCATGCTCGTTTGCTACTTCTATATTATAAAAAAAAAACGTATTTAGTCGGACTTCGATTTTTGATGTCTTGTTTGGAGTTGAGGGTTCGTAAATCAGATAAGCTGACCTATTTTTGTATACTTAATTAATATTATATAATTGGTAGAAAAAAATGAAGAAACCATCTTGAGTTATCAAAATTGAGTGAGAGTTCCTTGTTAAGTTAATGTATATTTAACCAGGTTGCTTCATTGAGAATTTTAATTTGTATAAAATCCACATATATATTGTATCAAAAACTAACAAAATCTCTTTTCACAGCGCGTCGCGATATCAAACGCGCTAAGCTCATGGGAGTCAACACTTCTTAGACAAGAAGTAGAAGCGCAAGAAGCGGCGAAACGCGCGTGCACCGCCGCGGCGAGCGCGCTGAAGGACGCTCGACGCTCGCGGCTGCAACGGGCGAGAGATGTGCGGAGAACGCGCGCGGCTACTCTAGCGGAGCTTACTGCGAGGATGCGGGATGCCGTACGAACGGGCCGGGGACGAATGTATAGTCCGCGTAAAACTGCTAGTCCGCTCTGAATATAGAAATGAATCGCGTCGCCATAGCAAATTGTATGACACACCTGCTCGCAACAACTGCAGAGCGGACTAGCAGTTTGGCGCGGGCTATAATCTTGAACGGACTTTAATCGTGATATGGTTTAGAATAGCCGAATATGGAAACTAGTCAGATCATGTTTTGTTTAGTTATATTACATTTATTTACAGTAATATCTAACTATTGAAGGAATACAATAAAATAATTATTGTTATCATAATTAACGTTCTTGTTACTAGCTTTCAATTTCTTAATAAACATTTTTAATTATAATTCATTGTTTTACGCTCGCGGAGCTCACTGCGAGGATGAGGGACGCCGTACGGACGGGCTGGGGACGATAGTTATACGTGGATATTGTACTGAACGCACTTTACTCATGACATTTTTTTAATATTGAAAAGTGTATGCAATGTGGAAAATATTCTGATTATGTTTTCGTAAGTTAAATTATTTATTTGTAGTAATATCGAACTATTGAAGGAATATAATATAATCATTATTGTTACCAAATTTTAACGTTTTTGTTAATAACTTTCATATTTGTAATAAACATGTTTGCCACAAGACAAGGCAACTGTGTTTAATTATAATTCATTGTTTTATAAGGACTTTACATTGTATTCACATTCCTATGTAGGTATAATTTTATTTTTTTTCTAAATTCATACTTACCTTACCCACCTACGTGGAAAATGACTTAAGTTTATATATTTTTCACATGACAACATTTTCAAAAGAGAAAGGACGAGATGAGAAAATCTTTACCTTTGAGTATTTAATTGAATAAAATCACAAACGAGCATTATTATTGAATTAGACAATCTCCTAAAAAAAACTCTACACATAGCACATACCTATATATCATCTAAAGTCCCCTAGCGGAAACGGAGTGTGCCCCTGCTCTTGCGTACCGGTTGATATTTATTTTTTTCAAAAACAAAATTGGAGAAATGAGAAAATCTTGAATTCAAAGCATTTTCAACGTATCTTATCAAAGGGGACAGACGAATAGTATGAATAAATGAAACAATATCCTTTAAAAACTCGTTACACATATCAGCTAGAGTCTCCCAGCGGCGGCGAGGCGTGCCCGCGCGCGTTCATACTGGCGGAATTTTTTTACAAAAGAAAAAGGAAGAAATGAGAAAATCTTGAATTCAGAGCGTAATTAACAAATCTTATTTAAAAGGACAGACGAATAATATAAACAAATTTCAAAAAAATATTAAAATAAACTCGGTACACATCAGCGGTGGTACTGGCGGAATCGTTTTCAAAAGGAAATAAGGAGAAAATCTTAAATTAAGAGCGTTATCAACGTATCTTATTAAAATACGAATAGTATAAATAAATGAAACAATTTCCTTAAAAACAAAACTACATATAATATCAGTTAGAGTCCCCCAGCGGCGGCGAGGCGTGCCCGCGCGCGGCGGTACGCGCGTAACGCCGCGTCGGCCGCGCGCAGCGCCGCGCCCGCCTCGCCGCCCGCCGCGGCGACCGCGCGCGTGCACGCCAGCGTGCTCCACCGGACTTTGATCTGACCGGTTGATTTGAAGCGGTAGCGCGAGTTCTGTTAACATATTCAGAAGTTATAATTATACTTACACTAACATACTGGTAGAAACAAAAAATAAGAGAGAAAGAAATACAAATAATGAAGGAAGAAAGAAATAATAAAATAAAGGTGGTAGAACCCTTTGTGGTTCGACTCCGGCGGCACCACCGCCACACCTATTTCTACCTAATAACATCAGTGTTAAGCGCTGCTGTGTTCCGTTTCGAAGGGTGTGGTAAGGGAAACAGGCATTCCAGCTTAGTCCTCAGGGGTAGCAGCGCATCTGTGGCCGACCTCAGGTAGGAATATCTAATCCTATCTGGGGTTGATTACAGATGTCCATGGGCGGCAGTAGCCACTTACCATCAGGTGGACTGCATGCTCGTCTGCTACTCCTATATTATAAAAAAAATAATAATAATAATGAGAGTGATCTTTCATCATGCATTCTGTCCCTCAATGAGGTCCCTGCTGTACATGGAACTAGAAAAGTCCCATATTAATAAAAGCTTAAATAGTCCTATGTCCTCTAAATTCACCATTCTTTCACCTCACCTACATGGTCATAGACACCTCACAGTCACATCTAATCGACGACGATAAGTGCAACTTTCGAACATAATATGATATAAAATAAACACTTCCAAATTTTCAAATACCTGTAATTGTCTATCAAGCACTTCCAAATCCTTTATCAAATGACATCCTCCAACAAAGAACCGCCTGCTCTCAGCTTCCACAACATCCAACTCCTCAGGCCTGGTGCAGGTTAAGCACCTTGAATACCCCCCGGGGTCCAGGGTAAGTGGGAGGTAGGTATACCCTTCAGTGCGGTGTCTCCCCCACCAATCCGTTGAAATGGCTTCTAAATACACTTTTATTGGACGTGGTTCTGAAATACCAAGAACATTGATGCTTTCTACATTATATATGTCGGAGAAGGACGGCTCTCATCGACATCATTGATAGAATCTATGGCTTTTGTGGGCGTTTTCATAGGGTAGATGCAGGCACAAATACAGTAATCACAGAATTTATTGTTAATAACATTTATAACTTCGGATTTACAAAATAACTATACTATACTACTACTATTACTTTACAAACAAAGGATTTGAGCAGCAGGTTCAAGGTAGTGACTACACGCTCCAAAGCACAACAAAATAATGATCCACCTCGATCACTCACATCAGTTCTTATCCATGTTTCCCCACCGCGCGGCCACATACCTCGACTCCGCTAGAGACCTCTTAAAAGTCTCTACTCTGATTCGACATCTAATACAATAGCAATACAATGACTGTTCATTATAATTTAAAACAATATTCCCTTCGATTGATCAAGTATCAATAACATTACTAAAATACTAAAGTAACAGTAAGTCTAGCTATATTAAATAACTTCTACTCGTATGTTGTATTCGACTCTTCCTCCGACACGGCCATCCTGACGCTTCACACGTCCTCGTGTGATCTTGAAGGATGAGTGCAATTGTTATCTGAAATAAAACGTGTCTTTTGGTAAAACTGTATGGTAGGAATGACCTCGAACGGGGATCACATCTGAGCAAAAGGAGACCAGAGTATTCCCCGACCAGGCCGCGCAGATTTGGGTATGTGGACTTTCAAGGCTGATAGATGGATGGTTGGAAAGTTGTATGTTTAAATATTAAATAATAACGAGTTTCACAACACTTAGTCACCATAAGTATTTTGTTGATTTATTGGCGCCCATACACTTAACCATTCAACCAATCTTAAAACAAAAATATTGCAGTTAAAGTGTAATCTTAAGTGGGACCTTAACATTTTAATGATTAAGAAAGTCTCAAACGTTAAAATCAGAACGCCATATCACTTGAAATCTGTCATGGAACTAAGTAATAAACTAAACCCAACTTAGTTTTCAAGTGGCATTTTTGTATTATGAGGTGTAAAATGCCATTGTGTTAAAAATACGTTGGAATTTCTTTTCCTTCACGACATAAGTGGCTATAAATTTGCTCTCTATGACCCTCGACTTTAAGAAATTAAGAATGTTGTGATGTGACGACGCATAACTAGCCACTTTACACTAATACTTAATCAATGACTGTTTCCTATTACTTTTAACTGACAACTGACAGTTCACACACAGCAAGCCGTGCGAACTCTAGCCACTTGATTCCCGCATCTTGATTTTACTAATAAGTGTGTAGAAACTGCCCAAAAATTTTGTAATCAACTACGCCCCAATTTAAAACAACGTATCTCAACTGTAAGGCAATGAAAATCAGTCAATTACCAGTTGTTACAATAAAGTTATTTTACATCTATTGTATGACATTACTCATGGCAAAAAGACAATCTATACCACTGGTACGTTAGTAATCTCACCTCAGTTAAACAGCCACCACGCCTATTTAACGTATACATATAAATACATACAATTGAAACGGTCAGTTAAATGGCCACCTCGCCTATTTAACATATACATAAATACATAAAAACAGTTAAATGGCCACCTCGCCTATTTAACAATACATAAATACAATTCAAACAGTTAAATGGCCACCTCGCCGATTTAACACATACATAAATACATAAAAACAGTTAAATGGCCACCTCGCCTATTTAACACATACATAAATACATAAAAACAGTTAAATGGCCACCTCGCCGATTTAACACATACATAAATACATAAAAACAGTTAAATGGCCACCTCGCCTATTTAACACATACATAATTACAATTCAAACAGTTAAATGGCCACCTCGCCGATTTAACACATACATAAATACATAAAAACAGTTAAATGGCCACCTCGCCTATTTAACACATACATAAATACAATTCAAACAGTTAAATGGCCACCTCGCCTATTTAACATATATATACATGAATATAATTAAGATAATCAGTTAAATGGCCAACTCGCCTATTTAACGTATACATAAATACATACAATTTAAACGGTCAGTTAAATGGCCACCTCGCCTATTTAACGTAATTTTTTTTTTCTTATTGTTTTTTTTTTTTTTGAACGCTTTCTGAACGATCATATCGCCGTTAGAAAGGTTTCCTTTCGCTTACACAGCCTTCGTGCTTTATAAGCCGCCTTCATGCTATATGTTAAAAAGCATTTGTCTCGCTTGCATAGTCTTCTCCTATTTGAATAATCATATTACCTTTAAAACGTATTAACCCCCTAAGTTAGTCAAACCATGATACATGCTATGAACAGTACACATCACTACTATTCAACTCATTACACTACTAACTTACAACTCATTGCATAGTTGGTCCATTTAACATATTGTGAGTTGTTCTTCTAATATTATATTGTAAGACCTCACTTTCTAACATTTAAATGTGTCATATTCGCCTATTTTATTTGCTTACGTAGGAAAGTAACTATTATTTGAAATGCATATTGTAGATTTTGTAACAAGGGAGATTTCCGCAGTAACTGATAAATAATTTCTAATACGCATGTAATTAAAAAATATCGGAGGTGCATATTGGAGTTTGATCATTATATAATATAATCATATCTCTTATGTTATACATCATATAATCTTATACTTATTATAACTTATTCTAACCACAACGCCTATTAAAGAGTTACTTTCACATAGTTTAAATTTAATGGCATCTTTGCTTATACGGTTTCTTTTACCCTTAAATATGTGAAAAAAAAGAAAGATGTTATTTATATGGAATACTAAGGCTTCAAAGAAAATATACACTGTATGTTTATGTGTATTGAATAATCTCTTAAACTAGGAAATATTTCAATGCCTTCATTTCTTACAGTATTCTTAATAAATACAAACTATATAATATACGATAAAAAGAAGTATTGATTTATTGCATCCATCACAGCGTTCAATATTAGGCTAATAACTCAGACATAATCTAGTAAAATATAATTATAATGGTATGCTTACGACTTGATGCAATAGCAGAACATTTTCAATAATAGTTGATAATGCTGTTATTTTTTTTTTTAATATTTAAAAAAAAATATTAAGTTCGGATCAATTTATTTCGGAAACTCTAGAAAAAAGTGTAGCCCGAATCTTAGTTATTTTTATATTATATAGCGGCGCTATCTCGACAGTAAAAATATAGATCAAACTGCCTGAAACATTAATCCCATACGTAAAACGTTCATTTATCAAAATCTTTATGTATGGGTAACCAAATTAGTTATCACTTGTACGAGTATATCTAAAATAGTCAGTCGTCAATCAGATTTCATATATTAACAGTAACATTTTGCAATCCAAAAACTAAACTGTGAAATGCAATCATTGAAAATAAAACTGCTTTCCTATCAATTCCTTCAAAGTATTCGTAATTTCATCATCATCATCATCATCAACCCATTACGGTGTCCCACTGCTGGGCACGGGTCTCCTCTCAGAATGAGAAGGATTAGGCCATAGTCCACCGCGCTGGCCAAGTGCGTATTGGTAGACTTCACATACCTTTTGATTTTTTTTTTTTTTTTATATCTCAGGTATGCAGGTTTCCTCACGATGTTTTCCTTCACCGTTTAAGCAAACGATAATTGATTTCTAATACGCACATAAATTTGAAAATCAGAGGTGCGTGCCTGGGATTCGTAATTTAATTCCTAATTTCCTTCATACGTTAATAATTATCATGTCAAAAATATGTCACCAATACCATATGCTTCTATTAACTTGCATGAAACTATACTGGCGGCTTTAGAAGTGTCTCTTAAAGTAGATTATAAATGTGGTTAAAATTTTCATACAAAAATGTTATCTTGCGTCACACGAACAGTTATATTATTTGACTTATATTTCAGAACGACTTACGCATTTATTAATAAAATTGGTAACATCTCTTGGATGATAAATTTCCTCCCTTTGTTCAGTCTATTGCTGATTTAATTATAGTTAAATGTCTTTACACACCAAGCATAGTACCTACTGTCTTCTCTATTAAATTCGATTCTATGTTTATAGACGAACTGTAAAATCCATTAGCTATGTATGTATATCATCACGATACTAAGGCAATCCTTAAAATGTTACATATGAATGACAAAAGCGATTAAGAATTTTGTAAGTTTCATTATTTATGAACACCGATAATCCGATGAACATGATATACAAAAAAAACCGGTCATATCTATTTCTAATAATAATATTGGTCCCCAAAATCTACTTACTCACAACTAATTTTATCGCATAATCTGTTCGTTTGTCAACACTTACAACCCGACAATTTTGCTAAGATTTAAGAGTCTAATTTTTAAGTTACCCGAATAATCCTACTACCTACTCGTAGGTTAACATCAACCTGTAATGTGTAAATCTACCAAGAACAGTAAGTATATTACTGTTAATATTGATTGAAATATCACTGTCTTATTCTATAGGTCTCGACATATCAAAATACAACAGCCAACATCTTATTCATTTAACTTACTAATCTATGATTTAAGTATTTTATATTTATGTTATCAAAATTATATTACGTAACTCTTATTTTAATAACACACATTCAATCCAGATGTGGTTATTTAAACTTTCTTCAGTTTTTTTAGCTTAAAATACAATTATAATGTCATAAACACAAAGTACTTGAATGTATTTTACAATAAAATGCAAGAATCTACATTTTTTTATCATCATATCAGGAAATCATATAGGTATTTTAATTTCTGGCCATTATTTCTCTTTTGTTTTATCGTAATTAGCATCAAAATCACAAACAAAATGAATATTGCTCACCAAATTGTGTGAAGAACTCGGGCCTTATACAACGTCTACTCGTGTACACCTCTATACAGGCAGATAATGGTTTTACTTGTTTTTAGCTGACCATAATCTCCAACTGCACGTTCTTATATGGAATTCAGCGGCACGCTTATATCATCAGGTGACTTGTAGCCTCGTCATAGCCATCGTCGTATTGAGGCAATTGGTTTTCGAACATAGTGTAGTTTTCCGTTGGTTTAACTGAAACATTTATAACAGCTATGACAACAAATACCGAATTGTCCACAAGCTAATAAAAAATGTAAAATCTGGGATAAGATTAAGGTCCTGTATTGTAGACTTTCATATTTTTCTACAAATAAAATGTCACGTTACAAAGGAACGAACTAATAACATATAATTTGTCCTGAATGGACAAAAATAATAAATTATCTAAACTGATCTATGCTGTAGTAATTATATAATATAACCCATCTCGCATAAACATATGGACAACGAAACACTCACAACATTGTAAAATATCACTAATAACCGAGAGAAAAAAAAAATCTTAAAATTTTACAATATTTATGACAGAATCTTTCATAGTAACACTCAGAAAAGAAAAGATAGAGAAAAAAATACTCCCCTGACTTCAGCTGTTCATCAACCAAACAATCACAGTCGTCAGGTTGCACCTCCTCAGGATGAAACTCAGGTGATGTATTTAGACCAACTTTCGCAAGTTGCGCAGCTCCTCCACAAGTAATTGTTATTTTACTATTTCTCGTTGAACACCGCCGCCGTTATTTGTTACACTCAATTCACTTAAGTCTTTTGTGCCTGCACAGATCCCGCTTCTGATGTCGGAGAAGGACGGCTCTCATCGACATCATTGATAGAATCTATGGCTTTTGTGGGCGTTTTCATAGGGTAGATGCAGGCACAAATACAGTAATCACAGAATTTATTGTTAATAACATTTATAACTTCGGATTTACAAAATAACTATACTATACTACTACTATTACTTTACAAACAAAGGATTTGAGCAGCAGGTTCAAGGTAGTGACTACACGCTCCAAAGCACAACAAAATAATGATCCACCTCGATCACTCACATCAGTTCTTATCCATGTTTCCCCACCGCGCGGCCACATACCTCGACTCCGCTAGAGACCTCTTAAAAGTCTCTACTCTGATTCGACATCTAATACAATAGCAATACAATGACTGTTCATTATAATTTAAAACAATATTCCCTTCGATTGATCAAGTATCAATAACATTACTAAAATACTAAAGTAACAGTAAGTCTAGCTATATTAAATAACTTCTACTCGTATGTTGTATTCGACTCTTCCTCCGACATATATATTTTTTTAGTAGCAGACGAGCATGCAGTCCACCTGATGGTAAGTGGCTACTGCCGCCCATGGACATACGCAATCAACCCCAGATAGGATTAGATATTCCTACCTGAGGCCACAGATGAGCCGCTACGCCTGAGGACTAAGTTGGGATCCCTCGGAAAAGTATGTCTCCACAGACCTGTATTTGGGTGTATGTCTCCCTTACCACACCCTTCAAACCAGAATACAGCAGCGCTCAACACTGTAATTGCATATAAATAACCATTTGATAGACAGCGTTTTTCAAGTTCTATCTGAAGTCAGCCACACATACCTAGTCTATAGACTAGTCCTAAAATTCTAAATAATATTGAAATTGCAATAAAATATATTGAATTGTAAATAATCAACAGTACAAGTTCATTACCTAATCCAGTCGTAATATCCATTTCTAGTTCAACAGTATGTCCATACTTCCATTCTTGAAGATCCTCTGTTTTCAACGCTGTTGTTGTGTGCGTTTTGCCTTGAAGAGTATCATTGCATTGTATGTTATCTGGAATCTTACAAAAATACCTTTCTTACTCAAAACTAGAATAATTTAGCACATTCAGCATTCTACATAAATAGTAAAAGTAAAAAAGTAAAAATAGTAGTAAAAGTTTTTTAAAAGTGTTTTTTTCCGCTTGATGGTTAGTAGTTACTGCCGCCCATACACATCTATAAATAATTTCAGATAAGGTTTTGATTCCTGCTTGAGGTCGGCTACAGATGTGTCGCTACGCCTGAGGACTAAGCTGGAATACCTCAGAAAAGTATGTCTCAGTATGGCAGAGTTTAACGCTACTGTTATAAGCCAGAAACAGGTGTAGCGCTGGTGCCGCCGGAGTCGAACCACAGCGGGTTCTACCACCTTCAAAACATATAGAAAGTATTTTTTCATTTAATAGGTCATACACACCTTTATATTAAACTCTATGTAGATGTTATCCATATCAAACCCTCTAGCAGATACAATTTCGAAGGCTACGTAAATCCTTTTCTTCCCAAGCGGCGCCAATGTGAAGTTCAATAGATTTTTCTGCTTCTTTTCCCACTTTTTGTGGAGCTTGTTAAGCTGAAAAATTTATATCTTCTGTTAAAATCATGTATTAAAACTTAAATATACTGCAGTGAAAGCTTAGTGGTTGAAACTGAGCCTATTGGTCAGAAGGTCTGAGGTTCAAATCTCAGGCACACATATCTTCTCTCTCTTATTTTTTAACTTTCATCGTGATTCATCAGGCACGATCCCAGGGGTGGTCACAAGGGTCATGACACCCACGCCCTCAAAACTGTCAAGTCCAACCCGCACTTGGTCAGTTTTTTTTCGTGGGTAAACCCTGAATGGTTTGTTCTCTGCTGCAGGGATAGTGGAGAGGATATGTCAGATTTTACAATAAACATAATATATTTAAAACGCATTACAAAAAAGTAATCTAATTTAACCAATTTTCAAATTTTGTGCTGCAGTTGCACCTGTAACTGGTCCTGATGAAAAACCCTGTATAAGCTAGCTACTTACCAACATCACAAGTTCCTCTCCATTCTTCCTACCACCAAAATCAACTTCCACAGCATACTGGAATCTAATACCCTCACCGTCAACTGTATATGGATTAAATGCTATATCATTAGTGTCTGGTGATAGAATGAGGTAGTTTTTGGCTGTGTTGTGGTATATGGAGAGGAGGATCGACTCTTGTTTGAAGAGACATTGGGAGTCTCTGAAATAGTAAACATATTTACATAATAATAAAACTTTTTAAAACACAATTTTTAAGTAAGTCTTACAGAGTATGTATAAGGATGGCTGCTACAATAGACACTAAAAATAAAAAAAAGAAAGTTAAGGAGGTTCGCGATACCAGAAACTGCTATATTTTGATGTTTTTCGCTTTATCTATTCAACCATTACAGTTGAAATTTTTGACAATGTACTTGCTTCAATGGCTGCTATAATAACAAATACTAAAAATAAATACTATATGAAAATTTTGATAGAATGAAGCTATGGAACCCTCCATGTGCAAGTGTAGGTAATGTAGCAATGTGTAAGTGTGTGTTTATTTATGTATGTATGTTTGTATGTATATGTATGTATGTACTTTTGTGTGTGTGTGGTGAACTTGTGAGCCCACACAAGCTTGACTTGCACTTGGCCAATTATTAAAAACTGATTCATAAAGTACTCACTTATTGTATTCTGAATTGTCATACACTATATGCATTGCTATCCATTGCTCCGTCTCCACAGAAAGATCTTGATTACTCCGAAACAAATGCGTCGTTGAACCTGAACCATCATTAAAAAGCCTTCCAACTTCATCACCTTTCAAATTCAACTTTTCAAAACATGAACTAAGAATGTTCAATTTATTTTCCGGTCTACTCTCAAAAGGTATCGGCAAGTGATAATCTTCATTAATGTAAGTAAATATTTTATTTCCTTTACTTGGAGTTTTTTCAAGTTTTTCAAAATAAGATAGTTCCGTGTCTGTTACACAGTTATGAACGTTCAAATATTTATCAATTTCGTGAATACTGAAGACTTTTTCTTGCCATTTAAAAATGTATTCTTCTATGGTATTCTTACTTATTGGATTTGTATCTGGTTGGTTGTATTCTTCGAATTTAGGCAATTGGAAAATGCCTTCCTGAGGTTTAATTTTGATTCTGAAATGGTAATTTTTTTTTTTTTTTTAATTTTATTTATTTATTTATAAAATCCACAGCTACATGGTATGTTATATTGATACAATTAATCTCAAGGTGGTAGACAACCTTGGTGTTTACATCTGAAAATATATTTCTGCCTTACATTAGGATTCCCTGTCGTGGGTACCATGAATACATACAAAGCCATGAGACCCAGATGAAATATTAATTCATCATTCTGATGTCGACCTGGCCGGGATCGAGCCCGGAACCCTTTGTGGCGTCAGGCCGGTATGGTAGCCACTTCGCTACAAGGGTAGTCAGCATAATCGTCAGATGGAATGCACAAACTCTACAAACACACACACTAAACATGCCCTCAGATATTAAAAAAGAACTTACTTTAGTGACAATGCCTCGATCGGACTTTTTAACCAATATACTCCGCTGACTTTATTATTCTTTATATATTCGTTCATTACGAATTTATATCTTTAGCAATTAATCTATAACACTACAGAGCAAGAATTGTTATTATGGTCTTTGTTTACATTATTTGTATTTGTTTTGACATCTCGTATCACCATAGCAACGAAGTTTAGCTAACCTTCAAGTTATAGATGTAGACGTAAATGTATGTCCTCTTGCTGCCATTTTATGACCTGATTATGAAATTGATTTCAAATTAGAACTATACCATTACCATATTACCATAGGATATTCACAAAGAAACACTTAAAATAGTAGATTCGTTGATAAAAAGATGTCAAAAAGTCATTCTAAATGATACACTACACAGATTATGGATTAGTACTAAGAAATGATTTGCTGAATAAAATATAAATGGGCATGATTTAGTAAGTATCATGCGTGATACCAATAGGCTATTAAAATAAGCTAAAATCATAGACTAAAATTAGTAAATCCACTGATCGTATACCATTATACCAATATATATATAGTCTATGTCGTGTGTTATCAAACGTCAACGTCGCATCACGTCAGTCGTCAGCGTCAGTCAGTCGCTAGCGGTGCTTGGTGTCGAGTAGTTATTATTTCTGTTATCATCGGATAAACACGGATACAACAAATCGAGATAAAGTCATAAATCGAACCGCTATCTTATCGCGCGCACTAAATCGATCATGAATAATCGCCGAGCCCTGCGAACGTTATAAGTTTATCTATTAATAGTCAAACATTCCCATTGTATAACAAGTTAGTCACGAATTTTAGTGAAAAATGCCGTCCGGGCAACGCGAGACGACGGTGTCGGTGCCGTTAACACCGACGAGATCAGACCTGTACTGGAGGCGGATATTCAACAAGGTAATAAAAAGTATGAAATAAGTAGTGTATATTTTGGATGAATGGCATAGTTTACGTTGGCCGCGCATTTCGACCCGGCTGTAAGTGAAAGTTGAGGCCAGGCTTCGCTTAGCAAACATTGAAACCTATTTTTCGGTCACGCGAAATTACGGGTAATTCGGTGGATAAAAATGAGTAATTGTTACGTTTTGTTATTTACAAATCGTCAAATTTTGTTCCAATATTTTTATTTTGTAAGAGATAAATCCAACTTTATGTAGTTCGATAAAGAATTAAGCGTGAACTTTGTCAAAATTTCAATACAACGCTTTCATACCGCTTCAATTCGGATTGAATTCGATTTGAAATATGACATATATTTCAGTACCATTTGGTAATAAATAGGTGAATGATTACATTTATCCTCCCCATGGTGGGGCAAAGAATAATATATTGAAAACTAACTAATTTGTAATAATGTTATCTTGAGATTGTGCACAAAAAAATCTCAATTATGAAATTATTATTATAAAATGTTATTAATTATAAATTATTATTATAAAATAACTAACTGTACGAAGTCACTATTGTGTAGTCACTTAAGCTCAAAAGTTCATTTTGAACCATATCCTTTTTCATAAGAAAGGATGTGATTTATCTACATCCTATCATCTATCTTATTACAATTACAACATATCTTGAGATGGTGATATTATAACAATATTTAAGTACACTAAGTAATTTTTATTGTGAAAAACATGAATAACCATGTATGTGTGAACATGTTTTCTCAGCGTGTAGAGCGTGAATAAGCATGTGTGAATAATTAATCAATCATGAGAGAGATTAACAGAGTACTTATAACTACCACAGTATTAAATAGTTATGGTTTTAAGTCCCACTGTTGAAACACGGAAACTCATGAATAACATTATTTCACTCGTAGAAGTTTTATATTGATAATAAATAGCTGTTATAGCTCAGATTAGTAAATAGTTTTTACATTAAATATTACATAAATACCTAGTTTTTACATTGTTTTCTTTTTGATATTTTTTTGGCTAAAACCAATCACTGTTAACAGAAAAACGTCTTGAAGCAATGTTGTTCATCATGTCATGTTCTAAAATAGTAATAACTGATAACATAGGACCACAAGTAGGAATTAAAATACACTGTTTTTTATATGGATGCACGCCATGGACACACACAAAGATAAACACACTTATACCCAGGATAGAAATTGATGTTCCACATTTAGATACCTTTTTTTTTTTTTTTTTTTGTTCACGAGGGGGAAACCTTCAAAAGGTACCCGGCGCCGTGGGAGCGACGCAGGGTTATGTGGGATTTTTACCATACTAAAACCCCCCGGGTGGCCGTCCTCAGCGCTGCGTAGAGGGCTCCGGGATCTCCAAAGGAACGCAACCGGAGTCCTCTTAGCGCGTTGCCCCGTCGGGCTCTGCCCAGGTGAGCTTGACGCTCGCCACACCATCTGGTGTGTACGACGGTATGCGACCACACATACCGCCGCCCTTCCCGGGGTCGCTTACCGAGCGGTTCGAGCTCCCACACTTACCGCCCGCAACCCCGGAAGCCCCCTTTTAGTCGCCTCTTACGACAGGCAGGGGATACCGTAGCCCTATTCTGGTTCCGAAACTACAGGGACAACATTTAGATACCTATCGGATGGGAACCCAATTCAGAACCACCAATGTGTTAGTACGATGCGGTGACAAAAATGAGTAATTAAATTATCAAATATTAATAAAAATAATTTATGTGAAATATTATTTCTAACTTTCAAATATATTAATGGATTCTTCTGCCCCCATTAAATTTCTATTAATGTTTAACTCTTAGTTAGATCTTTATCTTAAAAGACTGTTTAAACTTTCAACCTTCTATAATTGGTACAATTAATCGTTACCTACAGTACATGCAAACCTATGTTCTCTATTTTAGCCACAAACAATTTGTAGTTGGCAGTGTTCCAATTGTGTAAATGCTTTGAAGGAATTTTATAAACACTGGAAAGTATATCCAGAGTTGTAACAGTCTGTTACTATGAGATACAAATTTAAATTCCTATGTACCCTTTGTCATGAGTCATATCACTGTGAACCCGCGGACGGCATGTGGCCCGCGACTAGTGGCGTAATATACTGTATGAGACTCGTGGCAAATTGGCATGGGGCCCTAAGAAAATGTACTTTACTAACTGTTTTATTTGCTGATTTATACACATTTTAGATATTTTAACTGCCTTCAATAAAGGAGGTTTCTGAATTCAACCGTGTATATGTTTTTTTTTATGTTCTTTCGGCGATTACTTCGTCGTATATGAACCGATTTTGATGATTTTTGATTTGTTGGAAAGAAGACATTTCCAAGGTTAAAAGGTTAAGGTAGTAAAAAATAATTGAAATTAATGTTGGTTCAGTACATATTTCTGAAGTCGGCGCTCACATTGGACACGCTGGGCGCCGACTTCAAAAATATGTACTAAACCATCATATAATATTTCAATTACTTATTTTTTACTTTGTAGGGACATACAAATCGGTTGTAATATTTTTTAATTTTTTTATGGTCACTTTTGAGCTCACAGCCACTCGGGTCGGGGGCCTTGGCATTTTGCAAGTCCTCCCATCCTATAGTTACGCCTCTGGCTGCGACCCTATCCTTGCGGCCCGCGGATCTTCCTTCCCGCTTTTTTCGGCGTTAAAACATTTCAGAGACTATTTGTATTTCTACTTGACTTTCGGCGTTAATTTCAAAGCCTACATTTAAGTGCAGCCCGCCAATTACCTCATGCAGCTACTATGGAACCCGTATTGCCGAGCGTCGCTGTAAATCATCTCCATTTATATCTAAAAACATCGAACGTGACAAACACGGGTCGTAGCAGACAAAATCATATTTTTGTATACAATAATGTAAGACAGGCACGTTTCACGGTTATGTACGGTGTGTTACGGTAGATATAAATACGTCAATTCACATTGTGTAGGACAGCGTTTCTCAGCCTTTTTCAGTCCACGGACCCTTAGGAAACCAAGCACAGTTTTCACGGACCCCCTTAATAAAATAAAATAAACAGCGAAAAAAACGCAATCCCAAATATTCTTTTTTTACAGGAGAGCCATAACAAGATTTGAAAAGCCAATTTTTGTATGTTTTCTTTTTTTTTATAGATTAATAATAGTGCTATACATCATTGGATGCATCTTTTTTATTTTTTTTAAATATCGTGTGCTTAGATCACATTTTTCTAATAAATCTGGTTTGCTGATTTTTCGTTTTGCGGCCCTTTTGCATTTAATGAGCGATTTATGTATGGTCCAGAGATGACACCGCGGACCCCGTACATATACTCGCAGACCTCCAGGGCAAGCGGACCACAGGTTGGGAAACGCGGGTGTAGGAGAATCTTTTTGTCTGCCACGGCACGCGTTTGATACGCTCTATGTCTGTATAAATAAATTAACCGTAAATGTGACTTTTGGCTAAAATGTTTGGTACCGAAGCTATATTAATTCTCAATCACACTATCGAAGTTTTCTA
This sequence comes from Epargyreus clarus clarus, assembly GCA_014595695.2. NCBI lineage: Eukaryota > Metazoa > Arthropoda > Insecta > Lepidoptera > Hesperiidae > Epargyreus > Epargyreus clarus. The sequence continues at coordinate 827,896 of JACTTY020000024.1, forward strand.
ATATACATTTCAATACAAATTCTGAACTGGGTTGAAGAAGCATATCGGTATCATAGACCTTACCCAGCCTTGCAGAGTTTATATATGTAATATATGTGTTTATCAGTGATAACAGAATCTAAACTGGCCTCTCCTAGTACAGTCATAACGGGACCACCTACACATTAAATAAATTATGCTTTATACATTCCCGACATGAGAATTCTCTGCAACCCCTGGACATGAGAGTATCCAAACTTCAAACTCACAAACCCAGAACAGATTTAAACTATCCTTATTGGTCTCACTGAGATCGAACCCGGAATCTTCTAAATGTCACGCCGGTATAGTGACCGCTGCACCTTGCGAGTATTACATAATTTTAATTAATTGCATAAGTACTCGTATGGTGTTTCAAATAGGATTCAATTCCTATCTGTCACTGCTGTGTTGTTGCTTCTGACGGGCTCGTACACAAAACTGCGATGCGACGTCGCATCGTAAAAATCTGCGAGCTCCCTCGACGCATCGCAAGAACTTGCGAATTAATTCGCATCGCACATTCCTGCGATGTTTCGTCACACTTGTTGACGTCATTTTTAGTTCGTTCTGAGACAGCGTGTGAGGAAGACGTACAGACCTGTATTTGTTGGGTGGGAAGACGTATACTTTAATGTAAAAAAATGACAAAGTACCTACGTCGTTGACTTTTTTATATTACTGATTGAGGAGCGCCCTGTTCTTTGGGAAACTAAATATAAAATAAATGATAAATGGATGAACCCAAAATTTTCTTTGTTACTCTTTCCTGTATCTCTTAAGCAATTACAAAAGTGCACACTTCTATTTACAATCCATGTCACGACCTAATTTTCAAAATACGTTCCGTACGGTTGACGGTTGTCGAAAGAATGGTCACCCTGAGAGACATCGCATCGCATCGCAGCAATTCGTGTCGCAATTTTCTGCGTTGCAAATTCGCATCGCGTCGCATCGCAGTTTTGTGTACGAACCCTAAGATAAATGCCCACAAGTAGGCCTCACCACACATATCAAACTATTTCAACAATTGTTCGCTCATTGAGGTAAGTGACCAGCCAATTGCCACTTTGACCTACAAATTATTTATAACATTAGCCATCGTGGTTACAGCGAGTTTCGCTTCGGTCGCAGTTAGAAATTAAACCTCTAATCCTCTTTTCTGAGTATGACGAAATAAACCTAGAATATTTGTCAATGAATTAACGTTTCTTATATCGAAATGTTGCAAATTAAACGCAAATTATTGCAATGGAAATATTAGCAAAGTACTAAGTGGGGTAAACTATTTTCTGGTATAGATAGACAATAGATTAGAAAAGATAAACGGATTGTGGCGAACTCCCGCTACTCGTGAAGAGATGGCGCCACGAGTATTCTGAATCGCGCTATCGAAGTTTTCTAAATATCCTGCATATATACAAGTTCCGAACTGAGACTGTCGGAGCACGGCCGCTCCCCAGGCATGATCACCTAGCCTTTTTTTTTTTTTTTATAATATAAGAGTAGCAGACGAGCATGCAGTCCACCTGATGGTAAGTGGCTACTGCCGCCCATGGACATCTGTAATCAACCCTAGATAGGATTAGATATTCCTACCTGAGGTCGGCCACAGATGCGCCGCTACCCCTGAGGACTAAGCTGGAACGCCTCGGAAAAGTCTGTCTCCCTTACCACACCCTTCAAACCGGAACACAGCAGCACTTAAGGGTTCGTACACAAAACTGCGATGCGACGTCGCATCGCAAAAATCTGCGAGCTCCCTCGACGCATCGCAAGAACTTGCGAATTGATTCGCATCGCACAGTGGTTGTTGTTGTTGGTCACCCTGAGAGACGCTACGCCGCACGATATCGCATCGCAGCAATTCGCATCGCAATTTTCTGCGTTGCGAATTCGCATCGCGTCGCATCGCAGTTTTGTGTTCGAGCCCTATCACTGCTGTTATTAGGTAGAAATAGGTGTGGCGGTGGTGCCGCCGGAGTCGAACCACAAAGGGTTCTACCACCTTCAAAATCTTCAAAAGGGAGATCTGCCTGGCGGGAGATCTCCCTTTGCCAAACGGATAACAAGTAAATTCTAACAACACAGGCGTATTGATGTAGTTTTGATATTTTATGACTACCATGGCAGGACGTTCTTCAAGATGTATATATTATAATGTAGGATTATACGAATTTCCTTTTAGCATGTGTCATATTTAAAATAAAAATAAAGATGAATGGGCAAATTTTAAATAAATGAATAATTCCTATATGTGATAGTGTAACACACCCCGCGGTTTATGTAATTCGTAACTGATTTATAAAACTAACCAACGTCGGACAATGGGAAATGGATGGGTGATCGCAAGTAGCTATTTTTCAGTTTCGCCGTGACCACGATCCATGCAGCTGGGTCGAAATATCGGCAATAAAAAACGCATATCGTGAGTACCCGTTACATAATAAAATGTCTCAATTCCGTGATAATTTTAGTCTATAACCATATATCGCAAGTAGCATATTCGCGCTTCCATGATTTAGAGAGCGTTTAAGCATTGGTCTCGACTCTCGGTTGTTATCATTGGATAGAATTCTTTAAATCTTGTAGAAGGCCTTCTTAGTGGTTTTATTCCATCATGGATTACCTTTAACTTTATCCTTTTCCACCAACCTGCATTAGACCAGAATCAGGCCCCCTTCAATTATGGGAAGAGACCAATGTCCATGGAGCATAAAATAAGTTGCATTCAGGCATTAAGTTATTAGAGAAAAAACGGAAATAGTGTTCACAAGCTTACGGATTCTATCATATAGAATATAACAGGTATTAAGATTTAATCAGACAAAATTGAGGAAAACATTTGTTTTATCAAATGAATGCTACAAAATTCACTAATTTTAATAATAATATTGAGGAAAACACAAGGAAAACTCGATTTTTATTCTAAGTAGCTATCCTTAGAGATGACTCATGATGAAGGCTTTTCCCAACAAACTTGAATATGTAATACATAATATATACCTCTGTACTCGCTGGTTGTAATCTACCCGTACAAAATTAGCTACAAGTTCGTGCGTATTTATACGATACTTAAAACATAAAACCAGTAATGTAGCCTGTAAAATGTTAAATGATGGAACCTGCCCTAATTTTGACGGGAATTCACGCGAAGATTAGGAGCAAACATAGGCGTAAAATTAAATAAATTTTAAGCAACTAGCATATGTAGTCCACCTAATTAATGATAAGTGGTTACTGCCGCCCATGGAAATCAGTAATCACACATATTACATCATAGTCCTTCCTGAGGTCTCTACATGTGGTTTGTTAGTTATTATCCGTTACGAATTAGTTGGCACGTTTCGGATAACTATGTCTTCTTACCACAACCTCCAAACCAGACTACAGCAGTACCAACACTACTCTTGTCAACCAGAAATGGATCTAACAGCAGTGCATCCGGTGTCGGACCACAAAAGGTTTTTCAAACATTATTTATTTATTTATTTATTTATTGCAAAAATACACACACAACTTACAACATAATATAAGAGATATGTGATGCCCTGAGAGGGCGTCGCAAAAATACTAGAGAGCAGCATTAATTTATATTAGGTTACATTACATACATTACATTACATTACATTACTTTACATTACATTACATACGTTACATAGGACAACATACAATTACTGTTAACATCTAACATACATACATACAATTTTTAAAATTTATTATACATGTCAAAGATTCGTCATTCTATTGAGTTGTCAAGTGCATTAATTAATAAATAATATAACATTCAATCGCATTACAAAATATGTAAATGTAAGTATTATTACATGTCTAAATATTAATGATCTAATATATATCTTTATCTGTCATAAATTATTTAAGGGAGTAATATGATTTTTTTATTAGTATTGATTTTAACTTATTCTTAAATATTTTATCGGATTTTTCCATTTTTACGTCATTTGGTATTTTGTTATATATTTGTAAACATTTATAAAAAGGGCTGTTTTTGAACATTTCTAGCCGGGATGGTGGGATTTCTAGGTTATTATTTCGCCTACTACTCTTCACATGTTCAAATAGATCTTTATTTTGTCTTACGAACATGGCCAATTCCAGTATGTACACTGACGGGAGAGTGAGGATTTTTTCTTGAATATAGTGGGGTTTGCAGGAATCTCTGGGCTTAATTCTGTATAAACACCTTCTTCCTTCTAGAAACAAATACCTTTAGTTTTTATATTAAATGTCTAAGTATGTCTAACAATCCGAGCTTTGCCTGCGTGATCGACGATACCCTAAATCTTTCGTACTGTGAAAGGAGACCAGTGCCCAACAGAAATGAATGATACCAATCAAAAGATGAGACGACAGCCAACAGATAAGACAATCTAACAGCTATCAATTAATTGAGACTTTATTTCTATATAACTATTACTACCAATTGTCACTACATCTGGATGACTAAGCTGGAATGATAGTTTTCCTGCGTGACTCACGAACACAATTGAAAAAAAATTGCGTACGCATATGTTAAGGTTTCGTATGTGTCATGTTAAGAGTAGTGGTTCTTATGTATTGCATGTGCACATTGTTTTTAAACTCGACATGACATGATAGTTTATTTATATTTATCTACCAATGTTGTTAGATAATAGATATTCACTCTGTTAAAGTTTATATCTTTTGGTGGTGATACTTGCAAAATATAATGAATTGTAACAAATACTTCAAATTATACAGCATTGATTGATTTACCAATAGATTGATGCCTAGTGTGGTTTAGGAACGGCATGTTTATGAACTTGAACGACTCTTCATTTTTGACGCAATCTGCTTAGGCTGACTTATCCCATTAGCAGTACGGCTAAAAAAAATTAACGCCCTACAATCTATATAATAATTTGTTTTGGCCCACCATCATACCTGTCTAGACAGCACTGTAGGCTTCGATCAACAATACCAACCATACCACATAGCAATGGTATTGTTGATGTTGGCCTGAAGATATTAAATGTTCTCTGCGTGTTCTAACGGCTTTACAATGGTGAGTGTTCTGAAGAACTGTTTGATCTGGTCCCTACGTCGCCTCTCCTTCATCGCACCACTCGCCGAAGGATGAAGTTCCATTCACATCAACTGGACCCGTGGCGGTCCTCAACGGTTCGGTTTGAACGTTCATTTTTGCCGCGTACGTGCAAAATGTGGAATGAACTTCCTCCTGAGGTATTCCTTCAGGACTATGACGTGGGGCTCTTTAGAAGGGGTGTAAAAAGAGCTCTCCTTCAAAGCCGGCGATGCATTGGCGACTCTGGTGTTGCAAATGTCCATAGGCGACGGTGACTGCTTTTCATCAGGTAGCACGTCTGCCTTATCGTGGTTACATATAAAAAAATGTAGAGGACGGTAAGAGCGGCAAAATTTGAATATCCTATTGACGGCAAATATGTAAAACCGTCACTGGATCGACCGCAAATACGTACTAACCCCGACGATAATTCGGAACGCGCTAAACAATGTTCTCTTGTGGTTGTGACCGCGATTCAGCTACAATAGCATCATGGTATCACTTCAATAATTGGCAAAGTACAAATCGAAATCGAACATGAATCGTACCGTAGCATAAAATTTAATTTTTTCAAAATAAATATTTTGTTAATTGTGTTATTTTGGTAGACGTAAGTAGTAAATGACTGAAAAACTGTCTTTCCATTACGGTTCTGTGTTTAGTAGGAAAAAGTCCGGTTTCTTATACGGGGACCTGTTTTTATTTTTAACTTTATAATATTGCTTTATAAACAGATAGAGCTCTGTCACAAACAGCGGCTATTAGGGTTTCCGTATTCCGTTAATACCCTTTACACAACAACACAGAACACTAAAAAGGCATAAATTATGTGTGAATATTGGTATGTGTATTTCGTTATAACGTTGAATTGCTCTCCACGTCTTGTATTGCATAATAAAGACGATTTACGTGAATTCCCAGACTTTGTTTTTTTGCCTACATTGAGCGCAGCGATCTTTATGTCAATTTGTTTAGCTTACGGTATTTATGTATAACAAATAGCAGAACACGCAACCCAGGTAACAGGTACAAATCCATCCATATTTATATCTCAGGGCAGCGGCGCTTCAGTGATCGACGTCTAGTAAACTTCTGGGGGGTTACTACCATCTAATAAAACAATATTATTTTAATCATACTTTTACTTTTTATGGAGGAAATTTAACTTTTTTAGCAAAATATGACGATTTCACTTGGGTTTATAGTTTATACAATGGATAAGCGATAAATCAATGAGGGTTTAAGTTTGTTCAACTGTGTATGACAGAATATTTTACTGTTTTAAGGAGGAAATAAAATTTTCCTGAACTATGATGGTTTTTAAAAGATGATGGTAGGCCCTCTGGTGTATGAGGTAGGATATGAGTGAGAATTTACAAAAGGAATTTCTGCCGCCTCCTTTGCGTACGCACACGCGGAATAGTTGCCTTATTTCAAAATTCACGAGATTTTAGTTTTGTTGCGGCGACGACCGCAAACTCGGCGGTACACGAACCGCGGCGTGTGCGGCTTCCATATCGAAGCATAAACTTGTACTAATCTCTTCCTGCTGACTTGCGGTCGTTTTTCGCCAAGTTTGCAGATGCTTCTACACATAACTGCAATATTTGAAGGTAGGAGTAGAGCTCTTTGTGGTTCGACTCCAGCGGCATCACCGCCACACATATTTCTTCTTAATACCAGCAGTGTAAAGCGCTGCATTGTTCTGGTTTGAATGGTGTGGTAAGGGAGACATACTTTTCCGGGGCGTTCCAGATTAGCCCTCAGAGGTAGCGGCGCATCTGTGGCCGACCTCAGGTTGGAATTTAACCCTATCTGGGGTTGCTACTATAATGGAAAGGAATGGCGTGTAAACATAGCGAAACATTATTTATGAGTCAAACGGTTATGTGAAGAGACCAAAATAGAGTAATAGTAATTGTTGAACAAACTACACATGGTCATCAGTTTACATACAAAGTAGCTGAGGGCAAATATTTGGACGTGCTATGATGAAAGATCGCTATTAGGGTTGACAAAAATTTTTTGATCAATTTTAATAAAATTGAGATATTTTTTAACATTTTGCCGTGGCATATAACGAACTTTGGCTAGCTAGCTATATTCCAACTAAAATGAAGGATTAAGAAGCTAGATTGATCTAAGGTTTTTTATACTCGTAACACCAAACTGGGATTCCCTGTGTAGGTACAATCAGTCATGTCTTTGAATGTGTTGTGTATATTTACACAGACCTTGAACAGAAATCAGTATCCGTTATTCAATTCACACCTGGAACTCCCTTAATTTCAGACTGGTATGATGATGATCTCTACGGTCTCTACACGTTTATCTTTAGCTGAACACTATGACACAATTTATGTTCCTAATTTAAAACTCATTTAAAATTCTAAAAGTCTTAGTAACAAAGAAAATATTTCTTTGAAATAGATGAAAAGAAATCATTTTCAACCCTACGCTTGTGTGTTTCCGACATAATATTAAAGAAGATAAAACAGCGAGTGCGTGACTGTATGTGCGGTTAAATTGTATGTTTCGTCATCAGCCGATACCGTGCTTTCGAGTAGCGAGTAATAAGCAATCCACGTAATTTACAGGATTGTAGCTAACTGGTCGCAAGGTATTAAGGATGCCTTCCTACCTTCCTATTATAGATATGTGCGAGCCAAAAATGTTTTATGAAAATGCTATAGGAACAACGGTTGCAATCCTTAACTTGCATGCGTAGCGCCAACAAATAGCTCTTATCCCTCTATTTTTTATAATATAGGAGTAGCAGACGAGGATGCCATCACCTGATGGTAAGTGGGTACTGCCGCCCATGGACGTCTGTGATCTACCCCAGATAAGATTAAATTCCTACCTGAGGTCGGCTACAAATGCGCCGCTACCCCTGAGGACTAAGCTGGAATGCCTCCGAAAAGTAGTCTCCCTTACCAAACCGTTCAAACCAGTACACCACAGGGCTTAACACTCTTGCTATTAGGCAGAAATAGGCGTGGCGGTGGTGCTGCCAGAGTAGAACCATAGAGGATTCTACCACCTTTTAACCACAATGTTCTAACATCTTTAAACGTGATTTTTTGTTCCAGTACGACAAAGACAACGACGGGAAGATATCCTACGTGGAGCTGAAGGAGATCATAGAGTCCCGGGAGTACGACCACGACCTCCCAGACAATGTGGTGGACAAGATAATGGGGCTCGCGGACCGGGACAACTCAGGCTACCTGGACTTCCGAGAGTTCGTGGAGATGATGCAGAATCCCGACCTGAAGGCAGTGTTCGGGCACTTCGTCGCGAGATACGTACACTCCATCATACCCCACCGTGGCCCAGTGGATACCACTGGTGAGTATTGAGTACATAGGCGGATCTTATCGATTTCGCGATAGAAATGTCCGAGCAAATAAATTCGTATATGTCAAAATAAATATGATGTTTTGTTGAAGGAATATTATGGTATATGAAATGGCTTAGCAAAACAATATATCATAAATATTTTTGTTCCTGATACGCAGTTAGGTATAAATGTCCTAGGCAGCTACCTCATATTTTGGCGCCCACACAAATTGTTTTCCTCGGACACTTTTCAGTCTTTTTTTTTGTTACTAGGTCATTAGTTAAAACTGCAGCTTTGTCTGTATTCACAATTAGAAACATTTACTAATTAAATACGTTTTATTTATAAAGTTAGTCTATAATTTATGTTTTCTTATTCTATGCTATGTTTATGCAATTGATTGGCGCTTAATAATTAAGTGTTAGAAGATATAATCTGCGCGTGCGCACCTCACAATCACCTGTTATGTAAATTTGTATACAATTTTATAGTATCTATAGAGAAAATATAAAATATAATTCTTCTGTTAGATGTAATTGGATTAATATATCAGGCCTTCAATTTTAACTATTTACCCCAGGGTCTCACCCCAAAGCCAAAAGGCCTAAAGCATTGTTTCTCAAAGTGGACGAAAACGTTGGCCTATAGGGGAGGGGTGTAGGGCCCAGAGAAAATAGGGGAAAAATGTGGGCTACTTAAAGATTTTTTTTTTTCTTTTTTTTTTATAATATAAGAATAGCAGACGAGCATGCAGTCCACCTGATGTGGCTACTGCCGCCCATGGACATCTGTAATCAACCCCAGATAGGATTAGATATTCCTACCTGAGGTCGGCCACAGATGCGCCGCTACCCCTGAGGACTAAGCTGGAACGCCTCGGAAAAGTCTGTCTCCCTTACCACACCCTTCAAACCGGAACACAGCAGCGCCTAACACTGCTGTTATTAGGTAGAAATAGGTGTGGCGGTGGTGCCGCCGGAGTCGAACCACAAAGGGTTCTACCACCTTTAAAAATTACGGGGCAATAGTTGATTTATGTTATTTTTTTTTATAATTACGAGTATGTTAAGCACAAATAGGGCACAATGACATTTTTGGGGGCGCTAAGAAGTAATTGATTCTAATAGTGGGCGAAATTAGTTTTTGTAATATCTGGCCTTGAGCATTCACAGCTCCATTTTGTAAATGGAACCGTGCATAAATATTTTCTCTATCGATATTTTTGCCTGTAAATTGTATAATATTATGTAGTATTAGTACTAGCATGTAATTAACACAACTTTACACTGCCAAGTGGCATAACGACTAATTTTGTTTGCTAGGGAGGTGGCCAGGGTTCCAGACTGTGTCGACATCTGATGGCGGTACTTTGATTTTTTCTTTTTTTTATGTTTTGTGTCATTGGTTTTATCATTTGGCCATTATTTTTTACGAGTCGAGTGTAACAAGGTTTTTGTGGAATTGTTGATTTTTTGAGTTTTACGAGAGAAAACTTTTGTACATTTCATAGGCGTAGAATAGTTAATATAATTATGTATGATTTTAACTACATTTGATTCTGAAGAAAACATATATACTGAAAGAAAAAATACACACGTTGTATAAATATGCTTTTCAAAAAGATGATAACGTTGGTCATAAAATCCTAACTATTGTGCCCATAAACTCTATTGTTAATAACAATAATTCTTACTTAAAGACACGCTTATATGATAGTCAGATGAATTCTAATCTTCATTTCTTTTTTTAACAAAATCAACAAAAATCCAGTTTTACACTCGCTCCAAAATAAAACGTTTAGTTCATTCACATCATATTGGTTTTTGTATATTATTCCTCGTGCAAAATTCTAAATTTTTACATATTATAAATTCATTCCGTCCGTCGATCTGTCATCTATGTCACGCTTGATCACAGCATGTTGCATTATATTGTTGTTATTATGTCTATTAGTATATAATATTGTATGTATGTTATGTTGGCATTATAATTTCCATTGGATATAATAGCATGGATTGCATGTAAACAATATGGTCTCAAGATTACAACCTTGAATTGATTGAAGTGTGATACTTTTTGACCTTTAAACTATTGTGAATCGCTAAAATTTTTAACCAATAACAATCGCCTCATACGTACGTTTAAAATCCTTACTAATATTATAAATCCGAAAGTAACTCTGTCTCGATTAATGGGATAATCGATCTTTTGGACCAAAAAAAACGATTATTTTAATCGATATTAGTAAGGATTGAATCGTAAACTTTGCATTTGATCAAGGGATGATCTTTAACAAAGTTGTTGTCCATGAGCCCACGAAGGTTCCAGAGTTGGTACGACCAATTTTCGCCTGATGGCGCCACTGGTATTCCAATGAAGGTACGAATTTTCAGTTTTATGTATGTGAGTATGTCATATTATTTTCTTTTAAACGCGGGCGAAGCCGCGGGCAATAACTAGTAATATAATATTTTTAACTCATACTCCCGCACTACTTTCTCTGACACTGACACCGTCTCTGATTCAGAATCTAAATTCATCCAACAAATAATTCAGGAATCAAACGCTATGTACAAAACTGTAAATCGATATGGTGACATATGCGTCACTCAAGTACCTATGTACCGATACATACAAAATGAAATTATGAGTTATTTCATATCACGTCAATTTGGGGCAGCATCTCCTCCACCGTTTCCAATGACGTAAGCCGTATTTACATGTGATGCCGAAACAAAAGAATCATTATTTTAACGAATGCTATCATAGCTACGTGACATATTGCATCGTAACAATGATGGTACTTTGGCTATAACGCTAGCCTTGACTTGATACAACTAACCCCAATTTAGGAGCGTCTTCCAAATGAGGTAATTTGGCTGAAATATACCTTCTTGTGTCTAAACGTGACAAATTGATGCGGCTATAGTAAATGATGCGCGCTTTAGATTTTTAGGCAATGATCTACGCTACTTCCCATTATCTACACTATCTACACAAATACTATAAAAAGGAAAACTTTGTTTGTTTGTTTGGTTGTAATGAATAGGCTCAACAACTACTGGACCAATTTTAAAAATTCTTTCACCATTTGAAAGCTACATTATCTACGAGTAACATAGGCTATATTTTATATGAAATATATTTTATAAATAGATTTTGAGGCGGTACAAAGTTTGCCGGGTCGGCTAGTATTGTATATTTGCGTAAAAGTGAGGTAAAGAGAGGAGTCAAAGTATAAATTGCAAAATAGTATTATCGTTGTCATCCCATTACCAATTGTCCAACAGTTGGACATGGATCACCTTCCAGTGAGAGGGGCCTTGGTTTGGCCATAGATCACCGCGCTAGCCACCCAAAAAAAATACAGACTCTAGCCAAGTTCCAAAACTTTATCGTATTTGTTGTTATTTCTTAGAGATTCATTAAAGTATCTTCCTAAAACTTGGCCTCAATTCAGTTGGTGCAACGGCAATATTTATGAATAATCAGTCTGTTTGTCTTTGCGTGTGTTTACACAATTGCTAAGCGTGTGCTAATCATGTGAGATAATTTTAAATGTATGTGTATACTGCTGGCCCCTAATCCTTCAAAGTTATATGTGTATGAGAAATTAACTATCACTCGCTATAAAGATGAAGGAAAACATCGTGAGGAAAGCTTAAGAGTTCTTTTGAAAAAATCTCGAGCACCAAGGCAACGTATTTAGTCTACAACTTGTTCTTATTAGTGATCGAAGACCAACTCGCATTTAGTCAGTCCGGTAGTTTTTTTTTTTATAGAATAAATTCAGTAATGGATTGATAACAGATACATGAATGTGTGCATGTACATATTCATTATGACATGAATATGTATGATTCGATCATTGAATTTTATTGTTCGTATTGTTTTCACGGTCTGTTTAGCGCAATTAAATTATCCACTACGGATTTGATTCCGCAATGAAGAACATAATCCCATTTAAAAGTCTGGATAAATACGTTTTTTATCTATTTATTACCTACTTACAGAATAGTAATCGTTGTTATTATAAAACTGAATAATTAAAAATGTTTATTAAATATTGGCGGTCCACACATATATTCTGATTAATGAATTATATCCATAAACATAGTAATTAATGAGGTCAAAGGCATTATTCCATAAGGCTTGAAACACATGAAGCGTTTTCCAGTCACCTCAGCGCGCGGACGCGGAACCATAATACACCTAGAAGTAGAACTGTAGAAAATATATTAAAAAGATAATTGCTATTTGCAGTATGCACGGTTATTAGCGTGTCTCTTTCTATCCGCCTTGCGATTACGTTTCGAATTCGCTGGCATTTCCATAACGCACAAAACTGCGGTCTGGTGATTTTATAAATAAAACTGCTTTTCTGTGTCCGCGCGTTGACGGATCTGAAAACCGCTCCGTGAGGTCTTACCCTAAGATTTATTTGACTGTGACATCAAAAAAAATCTCAGGGCATATCAGACGTGTTATTTATTGCATTGGGATACCGCAGTTTAGAAGCACTATTTACAAATAACTAATTGTTATGTTTTTGGTATCCGTTATCACCTTTAGCACACGACCTTGATTGTGAGATAAGGATTCGTAGTACGAATCAACCGTATTAACCGTTATCGACACATCTATTAACGTTATCTGTACGTATTGACTCGTGGCAGAGCAGTCACTGTACTAATGTTACGTGCGATGTACCGGGTTCGATTCCCAACTAACTAAATGATGGTTTTAGATGTGTATTCTGTGTCTGCGCGTTTGTGTAGCCTACGATTCCTAAGGTTACGAGTTCTTAAAGAGCCATTTTCATTAAGTAAAGGAAGAAATGTATCATTCCTTTAAGAGGTTCTTAAAGGAATGATACATACATCATTTAGTTAGTTGGGAATCGAACCCGGTACATTGCACGAACTTACTTACTTAATAGTATAATACAATTCACAAAGAAACAAGATTATTTAAAAAATGTCGTAGACGCGTTTTCCCGACATTTTTAAATATGACGGACTTTTTAAAGTTATGTTTGTATAGTGATTGATAATAATCATTTATTACATTTACTGATAAAGAATTTCGTAGTAACACTTCGGTAATCTTATCCGGTAGGTTTAAACGAAGGTCACAGAGCCTTGAGTTTAACTCTTATTTTGTTTAAAATGATTCAACACATAAGTCTCCAACGGTCTTTGGTTGACTCATTGTAGGTTTCAGAATATATGGCGAAGTCTTTGGTAAACTTTACCTCTGAGTATGTTATAGAATAAGTCTTTAAAGGTAGAGCAAGTTATATTCGACCGAAGAGGTACCACCTCCAGAACTATTTCTATCGGAAATAGTTCTTGAATTTCAATGGAAGCATGTGGATGCCGACTGACTTACATATGAGTCGACCATTTTAGCCTTTAGGAGTAATACCGCATCAGCTTCAGGCATAATCCGTTCTATATAGAGTTGGTTGCTCTTATATTATAAAAAAAAAATCAATCAAAAGTCTCCTCATAGGATTGTCACGACTTGAAGTGCTCTTCCTCCACACGCTGCCCCTCTACTACGTCCCATTTGAACCCAGGGACTCCGTAGTAGAATGTAAAAAGTTTTGCAGCCAACGTACCTGGATCATATTTATAGTTTCCTATTCCCGTCTATGATTCACTCAAACTAGCTACTTGTACAATCGAAATCTGCAGGTCGTTACACCTGTTTTGACCTAGAAAATGATATGACCTGCCAATGTCAAAAGAGTAATTGGTCATCATTTGGTCATTGAGAATCTGTGACAATTTGTCCTCATCTTATGAACATGTTATGCAATAGATACACAGCTGAAAAACAGTGTGCAAAAAATTTAAGGGTGAAAATAATATTGGAAAATATTGAAGAAGTACGTACTTTGTGCAAGGCTGTTTCTTAGCGTAAAACTAGCGTACCTCTACAAAAGCAATACAAATTAAAGAACGACATTTGGTTATAATATGTATATATTTATAAGTACTGAAAAATCTCTTTGAACAATCGTTGAGAAATGTAGAATATGTACTCCCAATTTTTTGTTAATCTTAATTATGTCCACGGGCCTTTTATAAATTTCTTCTTGTTAGTATTTAATATTTTCCTATCGTTTTATTTCCTCTTAATTAATTAATCTTAATTTGAGGGACCGTAGAGTAATAAAGCAAAAACATTTTCCCCTAAGTTTATTCGCAATCACATGTATGTTTTGGAATCAAATATGGGTCAAACTAGCATCCATATATATACAAAATAATACGCGAAGGTTGTCTATTGTCCTTATTGCGGGTCTTTCATGAATGGAGTAACAGAGAGGTCTGATTTGCTCAGGCCATTGTGACTGTGACCAACTAGTTAGAGGACGCTAGGACGGCTTTATGCGAGAGTTCGTCGATAAACATAATTATTTAATTATCGTTAGTTTTACGAAAAAAATACCTTTACTTTTGTGAAAATATTATCATTCAAATGTCTTATTACAGAATTTTTAAATGGAACAAAAATTGCCTTCTTTTGTGTCGCACATTCGATTAAAAAAATATAATTGCGTGATTTTTAAAATAAACAGCTGAGCTTAAAAAGTCTCTTATATTTAAATACTGATAAATATGTAAACTGTATGTATATATAGGAGTTATAATTATTGTGATTTTATCCCATTAGTAATATGTGTTCGTTCTCTACCGAAATTCTATAATACATTTTATTACCTGCATATATACATTTTTATTTATTTATTTTTATTTACTCTTTATTGACCATGTTAAAACAGTGTGGTGCAAAAGGCGGACTTAATGCTAAATAGCATTATATCCCAGTCAACCTTAGAGATATGCAGAAAAATTGAAGGCAGTACAACTATACTAAAAAAATAATAATAAAAATATTAATAGAAAGGAAATAAAATAAAATTTAAAAAACGGAGAAAGGAGAACATGAAAAAAGAAAAAATGTTAGAAAGAAAGAGAAAAAAAGAAATAAGATATAAATAGATGAGAAGTAAATACATTTTAAAATAAATTACTACGTGAAAATGAAGAAAACATTAATATTAAACTATAAATTAATTAATCATAGATGAAGTGTGACCAAGATAACTATCAAATTACTTGTAAATATAATTTGATCAACACGTAAACACTCCGATTATACAAATCATCATTGTACTATCTCTAAGTATATTTACTAATGGCACATTTTATTATAAAACAAACGCAATATTTCTGTTAATCTAATATAGACCGTGACATTGTTACGTAGCTGATAATATTAATGGGTTCTTATCTTTTATTTAAGTGGAATTTAATTACTTTCGTTTATTTATGTATTATAGTGAAACTTACCTGAGGCCGGTCGTTAGTCATTACAGATGTCATTCAGCTCCTGGAAACAGGGTTATAATCAGATTCGTGTAATTTGATAGTTATTAATTTTATGAACTAATAAATATTAACATTACAGCCTTTCAATTAGATTAAAGAAGTTTTTGTTTGCTATTATTAGGCAGAATAAATAATAGTTTAAAAAAACTAAAAAAATACACTTTTTATAGAAAATCCAACTAAAAAATAGAAAATATTTTTTTTAAAGTTTGAATTAAGAATAGTGTAAATAAGATAAAAATATTTTTTATTGTAAAAAAAGCGTGGGGTGCATGGTGTCAATAGTTATAAATATTTATTGATAGATATTGAGTAGAAGGATTATCATTTTGATAATATCTTAAAAAGCAATAGTTTTTTTAAACTATTATTTATTTTTCATTTTTTGGTCGAATTTTTTATAAAAGCGTATTTTTTAGTTTTTTTTTAACTATTATTTATTTTTCATTTTTTAGTGATTATTTTAGCGATTATTTTAACGATTATTACGTAGCGTATTATCAAGTTTATCTTTCGAATCAGCAACAGCACCTTTGCTTAGCAGTGCAAAAATGAATATTGGGTCATTGTTTAACACAGCTGTATGAAGTGGTGTTTTACATTGGTGTTTATTTTTATTGTTAACGTGAAAATCCCAGAGGAGTTGTTGAATGACATCCGAATTGCCAATGCTAACTGCTTTCTTTCATAATTTATACCATATCCCAGGTCCTCTATCTTGGATAAAAGTAATCACGGAAAAAGAATGAAAGAGCATCTTTTAAAAACAGGCGCTGATGGCAATACTCAAGAGAAAAACGGTCAACTTATTTACATCTAGCCATTTCAAAAGGACGTCGTCCAATCATCGATTTAATATTACAGCATGATTTTTTTTTTATAATATAAGAATGGCAGACGAGCATGCAGTCCACCTGATGTGGCTACTGCCGCCCATGGACATCTGTAATCAACCCCAGATAGTATTAGATATTCCTACCTGAGGTCGGCCACAGATGCGCCGCTACCCCTGAGGACTAAGCTGGAACGCCTCGGAAAAGTCTGTCTCCCTTACCACACCCTTCAAACCGGAACACAGCAGCGCCTAACACTGCTGTTATTAGGTAGAAATAGGTGTGGCGGTGGTGCCGCCGGAGTTGAACCACAAAGGGTTCTACCACCTTTAAATGATGACGTTAATATCAAAAATAATTCTAGAATTTCTTCTCTTTGTGTTGCTGCTGCCTGCAGAGATTTTAAAACTGTTAGTAGTTTAATTAATTTTACAGCTCGAGTTAATAATATTAGTTGTGACTATGACGATGAGCTGAAATCATATATGCCTTTACATTAGGCAGCAAGAAATGGGAACAATGAAATAGTGGAAATCTTGTTAAAGGAAGGTGCAGATGTTGAAGTGCTGAATGAATAAGGATGATGAGACACCGCTTCATGATGCTATTAACAACGGACGCGTCGAAGTTGACCACGGTCAGGTCAGGTCAGGTCAGGTCAGGTTAGGTTAGGTGATCGGCGCGCCTGGTAGATTCCTTTATTGGTCTTAACGCAGACCTCCCGGGTCTCAGGAAAACAAAAATCGCTGATCCTGATTATCCTAGCAAGGATAACGGGTCAGAATGTTTAAAATATTGAATTGTCATCGGAATAAGTATGCCAAATTTCAAGTTAATCCGACGTTTTGAAGGGGGTTAAAATCATGTTCAAAGATTCCGTTACATACTAACATACATACGTCTGAAGCTAATAAAAGCGTATTAAAAATAATCTTCCTTAAGCAAACCATAGTTAATTAATTAATGACAATATAAGTATTTTTGATTTGACTGGAAAATCAACGTCACCACATTTTTGCTTAAAACAAGTGTCTAGCGGTATTTCGTTTTAGTTTGAAGACAGTGACACAAAAGATTATAAACTTAGTCCTCAGACATAAAAAAGTATCTATAGCCAAAGACAAGTATGACTAATTCTATTTGGAGAAGATAAAAGATGTCCATGGGCGACATGGATGAGTGAACATTTACCGTCAGATGGACCGCTTGTTTATTCCAAATTAAAAAGTTAATTGGATAAAGTAGCTACTACTTGGTTAGCAATAACTAGCATAAAATAAGTAATTAACACGATGGCTCACTGTTGCACTGTCGGTCCATGGCGCCTTGCATTACAAATTCTATCTGTCATCTGTCCATTCGCTTTCTGTAGTGTAACAGTAAGACGCGCGACCAAATGCACGTGTACGTTGCGTTGATAAACCGATAATCCGCATCCGTGGGCCTTGGGTATAAGGAATACAGGGGATGTTCGGGTAGAAAGGACCGCGACAGTTGTAAATATTTATTTTGTCGCTATGTTCTAAATCAATCGAAAGGTTTTTGTTTAGTTATCCTTGATATAGTTTTTTTCTAGTTTGTGGCGTAATGTGCTCGGTATAATTACTGGCAATTAAAGAAATGTCTCTTTTAATAGACGAATAAATATATAAAGTAAGACTTAGAATAAATTAATCGTTGTAAAGTTTTGGGCATTGTAAACGTTTTGTGTCTAGGATGTGTAAATGTGTCTGTTCTAAGAACTTTAAATATAAAGATAATAGTTTTTTTCTTAATAAATTATTAAAGAAAATCTTTGAATATGGCAAGCGTGTTTTGCAATATTTTGGTATGAATCTTTGTATATACTGCATCTTATTATTAATACAGTAGGTTGCACGTAATTCGTTAAATAGTTTTATATCTAAAACACAGATTTTCAAACCTGCTATTGACTTTTTTCTTTTTAAAAACAAATTTTGTAAGTTAGCTTTGCTTTTGAACAAGTTATATCAATTAAATTCGAATTTTATTACCAATTTGTATATTATACACGTGAGAGTATTGTACTTTTTTAAATATAATGTTTTATCACTAATTAATAGGTAAGCCCCATCGAAATTGCTAATCTTACGAAACAGGAAAATTAAGAGACAAATTTTCTAATCATTTTCCTTTACCACTCACCTTTGCTGTGATATTTTTTTATATATATTTTATTAAGAAGTAACATTTATTTCATGACCAATTTATTAAATCAGCGAAATATCATAACATTAGTACATTTTGGTAATTAGTAGTACTAAGCTATATACAGCATCACTACCTTAATGAAATGCAAATTATAGACTACTTTTAAAAAATAGTTAGAATTCAATTTCAAAATTTCCTTTCGGCTTCCACCACACCACAAAGCGTATATACAAACGCATATTAACATTCAAATAAGGTTAATAACACTAATTGCAAATCGAATGTGTTTTGCATGCGCTCATGATTGACCTTGGGCTTAATTCATTGCATGCGATCAATTGGGCCGATTGTACTTTAAGACGGTTTTAGGAATCATACATAAAAATGTATATACATTTTAACACCAATCTGCATACTTCTAACATCAATTTTGTGTAACTTTTATATAAGATTTTATGCACTATTTTATCTCCTTATAAGATCAATTTTAAACTGGAAATTCATTATTAATTCCCATCTACTTTATTTAAGGAATTACTCTACAAAATCTGATATCGTTAAACATCCCGGTTTGAGTACTACCTATGGTTTCTCGTAATATCAATGTTCGTTTCTATTAAGGCGATATTCACTAATATTTATTAAGGTTATGTGTGTAAATCCTCTGTGTGGACGTTGTCATTTTCGTACGTGAAATTATCATATTATTAAAAAATCTTGATGGACAGTTTTCCGAGCTGGTCTTAAAGATAGCCATGCCTTCTCTTCTGATAGCTGAGAATGGTAAACAAAAGCCTAAAATCTTCACATATGTACCTACAATGACGAATGACGAATTGTATGTGAAAATGTGATGATCACATTTCATTATTTAGGTAAAAGATTTAAATGATAAAATGTATCAAAACTACAATCACTTTAAGGTTGCTAATTGTCTCATTGTCAAAGGTGACGGGTCAATGTGGTTTGAGATCATTATATTGTAAAGAAGCATTCACATTTGTATATGTTCCCGCTTCTTTATACATTGTATGCATTGTGTGTTACTGTATTGCTCGTTCTTCAAATACATTATTATTTTAAATATTTTAAGTACTTAGGTTACAGACTTTGAGCTTTTTGAGATCAACTCTATTGTTTTTTTTTTTTTATTTAAAAACACTAAAGTAATTTTTGAACGAATTTTACTGTAATTCGAGTTGTATAATAAAATTTATATAAAATGATTTATTGAGCTTCTTTCAACACTAACTGATAATAATATTACTCGTAATTTTAATCTGCTGGGTTTTAACAAATATATAAAAATTATATTAACAAAGATATGCATGAAGTACTAACAATATTTTTTCTTTTTTTTCTCCCCCCGTCCTACTGTTTGTTTTTGTTATACCTCTTTATGTGTTACCCTAAAACCCATAAATCCTGTAAAAAAAATTACTTGCCACGCGTATACCACGTGCCAATAAAATCGGAACCGATTATTCTGCTAACTGCAATTCGCCCTTTTCATCGCGGCCGTAATTCGCTTAATGCGTCCTGTCGTGACAAACTCCGACATTTTAACTGCCCGCTATTGTGTTGTGTAACGTGGGTTTTTCCTTTAAAAACATATACAACTACGTAAATGTACAAAAATATACATTAAACTAAAATGACAATGTATTTAAAACAAATTTTGAATGTTACGATAAATATAAAATAAAAAAAATCGTGTATCGTAAAAATGGTTAAATAAAAAACAAATATGAAACGACGTGCTGTAATCTGTGATCAAATCAAATTGATAAATAAACACTTGATCTCATTCTTTTTGTAACAAAAAAAAATATTACACATCTATTTTAAAATTTAATGTGACATTGCCGCGAGCTATTTATACTACAAATGAATGGGCGCGCGGAAATTATACATTTAATGATTAATCGCTCGTGTCTTCATGTCGTTGACTTGTATATATGACGAATAATTTCCCGCGACCGAAATATGAATGGATGTGCGACCGAAATGCATGTGAATCATTACTTTTTAATCTTAATTACTGATAAAAATATCGTCATTTGAAACATTTTATTGCGTTAAAATCGTTTTAATACATCTTTAAAATAATGAAATTGATATCAAAATTAAATGATTAATATTCGCGTCGCTGCTAATGAATACAATAAATATAATTTTTATTAAATTTTAACTTTTTTCTGCATGAATCGTTTAAACATAATTTAAAAAAATGACATCACTATCAAAAATATGTTAAATATTCGCGTTCTTCAATCAAAATTTTACGTTTAATAATTGCGCTATTACGAACAAAATAAATATATTTCCCCCATTTCACTCTTACTTTCCTGCTCCAACCTCCAACTTCCTTATTTGTCCTACCTACCCCACTCGCCTTATGTCGTTCAGCCCGTACCCGTAGCCAAGCACTGTTCACATACACAGACGGCACCTACGAGGAGGAGTACAGCTGCTGGCCACCAGCGGTCTGCATGATCCTCATCTCTCTGCTGGAGATCGTGCTGTTCTGTTACGACGCGGCGCTGGGCAAGTCGGACACCACGGGGCCGATGGCGCAGCTCTTCATCTACAACCCCAACAAGAGATACGAGGCCTGGCGGTTTTTGACCTATATGCTGGTGCATGTTGGGTATGTATGGTGATAAAATATTGAATGAAAAAGGGGTTCTTGCTGTGGTCGGCCATAGGTGTGTTGCTGCCTACGGACAAAGGGAGTCGCATCATAAATAGTCAGCTGACATCTACAGTATCCACACGGTTCCACTTAATCGGCGTATTTTGCTCTGGGTACCTCGATGATCGAACTATATTGATTCTACCACATTTTAGCGACAGATATACAGGGGCTGAATATTGGTGTACTGACTTATTTGGAACTTTATTTGTCTCATTGTTACACCGCCAGTCCACCGCGCTGTCCAAGTGCAAAGTGGTAGACTTCACTCACCCTTAAGATTTTTTGAATTCAAGATATTTTCCTTCACTGTTTAAGCGCGTAATAATTAATTTCTAATACGCACATAAGTTTTGAATCAGAGATGCGTACCTGGGATATGAACCACGGGTTCTCCGAATGGGAGGCCGAGTTACTTAACCACTGAGCTATCACTTATATATGTAACAACTATGTATAATATTTTTGCATTTCAGCGTTGTCCACCTTTTAGTCAACCTGCTGGTGCAGCTGTTCCTGGGGGTGCCGCTAGAGATGGTGCACAAGTGGTGGCGTGTGACGCTGGTGTACCTGGCGGGGGTGGTGGCGGGCTCGCTGGCCACCAGCCTCACGGACCCCCGGGTGTACCTCGCGGGCGCCTCGGGGGGTGTCTACGCGCTCATCGCGGCTCACATAGCTACGATAGTTATGGTTTGTTGACGTTGCACGAAATTAATACATATTATGATTTTATATATCATTAATCAATGACATGTTTATTTAAAGCATACAATGATAAATTTATAATATTAAACTAAAATCTTCATAGTAGTAGTTGCATTTCTTTATAGATTACATTTGAATGAAAGGCTCTTTTAAGGGTTATTTTGATCAGATTACCTAATGTACTAACACTTACACAATTTACATAAAAGGTTAAGTGGTCTGCTTGGTACAAATAAGACCAGGATGCTAATAATACGAACCCGTTAAGACAATATGCCAAAAAAAATATTTTTAGAGAAGATGAACAAAACAAGAATTAAAAAAAAATCAAAATTTTAAATAAACCAAATTTTAGTTTTAGAAATTAGCTCCAAAGTATTCTTATAGAAATTGTTCACAGTTATTGAAATAACAAATGAATACTCATTCTCATACGAGAAAAACAAAAACAATAAATTAATAGCTCACGTATACCCCCACAGAGGAGCACAAGACAAATACAGGTCTGGGTGTACCCCGCAAGTGCTTGGTTCGAATAACGGCCACCAAGTGAAATCGTTTGGTTTGAACCCTCGCCTTTTTAGGATTTTATATCCTTACTAATATTATAAATCCGAAAGTAACTCTGTCTGTCTGTCTGTCTGTCTGGTTGTCTCTTCTTCTTCACGCCCAAACCACTGAACCAATTTTAATGAAATTATGTACAAATATAGTCTCAGACCCGAGAAAGGACATAGGATAGTTTTTATCCCGGAAATCCCACGGGAACTAAGAATGGGAATCTAAGATTAAAAATCGGAGAATCGATCTTTTGGACCCAAAACATCAACAAAACATTATTTTAATCGATATTAGTAAGGATTGAGAATCGTAAACTATGCATTTGATAAAGTGATGATCTTTAGCAAAGTTGACGGTACGAATTTCCAGTTTTATGTATGTTAGTATGTTATATTATTTTCTTTTAAACGCGGGTGAAGCCGCGGGCAAAAACTAGTCTACTATATGGGGGTACATATTACAATATTAATGGTACGAAACAAACCGTTTCCAGAACTGGGCGGAGATGGAGTTCGCGATAATCCAACTGCTGGTGTTCCTGCTGCTGGCCGCGGTGGACATCGGCACGGCGATCTACTACAGATACTACAAGCACATGACGCAGAACATCGGCTACGTGGCACATTTTGCCGGTGCTGTCGCTGGTATGGACAAAATACTCTTTTAAAATAAATGTCTTTGCTCAGTATTGTAATCTAGTTCATAATTAGATATTTCAATCCTCTAGCGGGTTAAGGGGTCGGAAGGGGTGGTCAGCCCTGGGCCCCCGATCTTGTGGGGCCTCCAAACACAGTTGCTAAAAAAAACTCGTCAGAACCAAACAATCTATGAAATGTGTATAAGTCAGCGAAAAAATACATACATATTTGTCATTTTGTAAAATCAAATCAACTTTTTACACTGGGGGCCTCAATTCAACTATCCGCGGCGGGCCTCCGACGACTTTAGTCTGTCACTGTTTCAGTCCACACCATTTTTCATCATTTGCACTTAGTAATGTATTATAAAATGTGTTTAATTCTTATCTATTTGTCTTATTTCGTTTATTTTTTCTTTCTTTCTTGTTTAGTGTTCTCCTCTCTCTCTCTCTCTATTTTTTATCTATATTTCATTTCTTTACTTTGTTACTTTCGTACCGTCATTAGTTTTTCTGCTCCACCCTAAGGTTGAAAACGCTATTATTAGGCAAATCGGTAGCATATGGAAGTAATAAAAATCGGTGTGGCGGTGGTTCCTCTAGTGTCAAAACCACGAAGTTTTCTTCCACCTTTGAAACAACTATATTATTAACAATTCCAGTAAATAAATCCTTAGTAGAAGACTTATGCATGCTTTAGTTATTTGTAAGTTTATAACACTAAGTATTTTATATTTCAGGTCTGCTAGTGGGTATTGGTGTCCTCCGCAACCTAGAGAAGAGGAAGTGGGAGAAGCGGTTGTGGTGGGCGGCCGTAGTCCTCTACTTCGCGCTCATGCTGGCCGGCGTGCTCGCCAACATCTTCTGGACCTCGCACTTCCTATAACACCCTGGAACCGTGGACCTATGATCAGTAGGCTTAGAAAAATCTACCCTTGGTAATATGGACCTCTGTGATGTACCTATTGTGGCTGTAGGGAAATTTACCCCACCCCCTGTTTCACTATTTTATCAGTGGAGTAGGCTATACTGACTTGAAGCGTGAGGGATCCCTTTTCGGAAGCTTCGCAAATCTTAGTGGAACAGTATGGTGATATATTCCAGGTTTTCCCCATTTAACGAAGGGAACCTTCTTCCTACAACTTCAATTCGCATGTAGCAGCATGGTGAAGTTTACCCTAAGTAATCTTCAGTAGGGGTGAACGAGGGAGACCCCGTCCCTACAACTTTGCCAATTTGTACAGCGGAGTATGCACCAATTTAGTTTCAGGTGGGGCAATTGGGAAAAATCGTACTCTACATAAGATACAGGCTGCAACTCAAAACTTGGGTGTAAAACCAGTGTCGTGGACCAATGCGTCACAAAGGTCTTTTTCTATACATAATATCTCTATAGGCATATATTTTTCTATGTAAAATGTATGATGTATTTGTCAGATATGAGTTACTAGACATATTTGTCGTCGAAATTTGAAACAAGGTCAATGTTATAAGAGAATTTAATAGGGACCATTGTTATAAGCAACAATAAATTGATATGTTATTGTTACAATAATTGCGAGTATTTGAGATTTGTTTATTTTCTTTAACGGTAAAAGAAAACTTCGTAAGTGTTCTGAATAAAGATATCACAGATGTGTAATATCAATGAACTCTTTTAGATTTAGAAAGAAGATCCTGGCAGTAGTAAGTCAACATTTTCAACGAATGATTAGTGAAAAAAATTATCATATTTTTAATATCAGATGATATGTAGTAAAATATTTTTTGTCTTGGAATTTACTGAGTGACCTATTCACCCCTGTGTCCTCTCGAAATATATTTTTCTAGAATTCTACAACTTTTCACCAAATGTAATAGCTACCAAATATATTTATAATACTAATATTCGTATGTATTCGTCCAAATGACGCGATGGAAGTTGTACTTCTCTGGCGTTACAAAAAAAGTTGTAATCTAATAATTACAAAAATTTTTTTTAGAAAATGAATTACATCTTGAACTATAAATGAAACGAATTTCATTTAATAACAAATTCACAATTCAGTATAGAGAAATCTGTTGAAGCCTATTTTTTACTTTATAGAATAAATCGAATTTGTACATTGCTCTGCCAACTAATAGAAGTCTACGATCAAATACGTCCCAATTACAAGTACTACAAATCGAACCCTGTTTAATAATTTACTAATTTCAAATTTTGCTTTCGTTTATCTTAAACGACCAAAGAAGTATGACTTCTATAAGATCGTTAAAAGTCATATTGAAAACCACGCTCAATGTAACATTTTTGAGATTTTTTTTGTATTTTCATTAACTTACACTTGTCTTATCGAATGATTAAAAATAAGGATTTAATTCTAAGTGTCTATTGTTCGTTACGCATTTTAATTATTTTCAATTGTAAGCTAAATTATTTTAAGCAATATTTATGATAATTATTTATGGTTTAAGATATAACAATAAATCGAAAAAGATTATTCCTATACTTTTAACATGTTTTAAAAAGATTATAGGTAATTAGAAATAGAGAAACGCATACAAAATCCATCATTCTGGATCACTTTCTCTATTGAAACTAGTTATATATAAACTTCGACATTAATTGAAATTCGTAGCAAACTATGAATAAACATGACTTTTATGTTAAGCACTTTACACTGAAACTGTAAAATTATTGCGATTATCTAACTTATGTTTATTATGGAAATAACACTCAAAATTTCAAAAAATAAATAAGCCATAGAAAGAACTTGCCATCTGCATCTTCGGATAACACTTTGCTACGTGATTTCTTTTGGAAAATCTTTCAAAATAGCCATGTAAGAAACTTGCCTATTTTTTTTAATGTTTCGTATTATATTTGCCGTCCTTTATTACATAAGGTGACATTTTTGACAATTATCTTACGAGTATTAAGCAATGTTTGCACGACGCCAGTGTTAGCTAGAGAAGTAAATAATGGTTAAAAATTAAATTTCCTCCATTTAATTATGTGTAAAATTGATTTCCTTGCAAAATTCTCTATATGGGAGCCTAATTTGACATCTTTATTTTTTTAGTCCATCTAGAAGAATATGCTTTATGAAATTTGCGAGAAAGGGAGAGAGGAGTTATTCCTCGCATCAATATTAATTATTTCTCGTCACTAATATCATAATAAACTAAACCTCTAAATTCAATTCTTAATAAATAATCCCTTTAAAAATAGGACGATATTTTTCTAAATACATATCATGAGCAAACAAGGTAGCAGGCATAAAATTTGGCCATATAAGGTGATTAAAATTTAAAATTAACGTTTTTCTGTAAGGGGCTTAAATCTTGCTAAAAGATTTGCTTCATATATTTCTAGCACAATCGTACTGTTCTAGAAACACAGGCGTCGTACAAGCGAGCCATAACGAACGCACAAAACTAGTCTGGTGATTGTGGTGCCTTGAATTTGTAAGGATTTACATCGAAATTTACAATTTTCAACATTAGCATAATAATTATTGTACTGACGGCTTGGGTAAATTTGAATTATTTAATTTTTAAATATATATTTAATAGGTATAAAAGATAGTAAGTAATAAGTATAAAATATAATATTTCTCTTAATTACGCCTTTGGAATCGGACTAGTAAAAAGTAAAAAAACATCAAAATAGGACCATGCATATTATTTATTTTTAAGTATTAATTGTAGCTTTGAATAATAAAGTATTTTCTTTTAAATCGGAATATAGTTAATAGTTCATTTTTGCCCAAATTGATCATACTAGATTAGTATATCCGATGTAGTTATTAAAACGAAATCGTAACCGTTACTAACTACCGTATTAGTAAAAATATGGGTGTTATACAAAGAATGCACTCTTTTTGAAAAAAATACAATTCCTACTTTCTTAAGTTTATTTATTACTTTGGTAAAATGGCTCTTAGGTATTATGTAATATTAAGTTGTTTGGTTTAAAAATTGTATTGTGCATAATAATTTATAACAACGAAGTCTAGTTTTCATTAAGTGTTGAATAAACAATAATTTTTATAAAAAACAAGAAACCCCACTGCTTAAAAATATAAACTATATCGCAATTTAGAATCCAACGACATCTTAAATGTTAAATCAATTTGGGTTGCAGGATGTTATAAAGAATGAGTAATATGTACCCTCAAACAACATTAACCTCTGCAGTGAGTAAGAAAGTATATTTTGGTACCTTTAAAATAATTATATTGTGTGTAATACCAAACATGGGCTGGCCTAAAATGTAAAATCTGGATTACATCAATTACACATTTTTCGCACAATTTTATGCATGACAGTTGTTCTAATTTAAATTAGCTACATATTTTAATTATTTGTTGAGCTATCATCACATGCGACCTTATTATTTAATAGTTCTTACTGAAGGTGCGTACGTAAACGCACCCAGTTCACTTCATAGTAAGTGGCTGCTGCCGCCCATGGATATCTGTAATTAACCCAAGATGGGATTAGATTGCTACCCGAGGTCGGCCACAATTTCGTTGTTAGCCCCGAGGGCTAAATTAGAATGCCTCTGGTAAGTATGTCTCCGTTACTACATACTTCAAATCAGAACACAGTGGCTCTTAACACTGCTGTTATTAGACACAAATAAGTTTGTCGGTGGTGCCTCCAAACCATAGAAGGTTCTACCAACTTGCAGGATACTATTGAATAATAATGTATGTGACAGTTATTGTAATTAAGTTCTGTGATAAGAGATTAATGTATTTCCGTTACTTTGTTCAAGCTTTAAACTCCATACACAAGTTTATTTTAAATATAATTATATGTGAATGTATATAATTTTTTGTAACTCCAATGGGACTCAAGTTTTATAAATTACTTGCATGCAATAAAATAGTATATCAAAGGTGTAACTTGTAAAACTGTTTTCCTTAAATTAAATCTTCAAAATTACCTTAAACTGTATGTCGGTTAAATGATTTTTATTTATTTAAATTCATACATTTTTCCCCTTTGTTTTTATCTTGTGATTTTTATCTACCTTAGAAGAAAATTCTATTTTTTTGTAAATTAATAAGATATTTAAGCAACACTAATTTATTTATCAAATTAATAATCGGATATCGAATACCCGTTATTTTAGGCGAATTTCTGTAGTTAGCAACACTGGTCACAACTTTCGTCCTTATATGAAGATTTGAGACGATTTTTTATAATCGTAGAAATAGATTTGATTATTAAAAAGTAATAACTTTCCGTGGAGTTACCAACCATAAATATGTAAATATTTTTTTAAGAAGGTACTTGGGTATTTTAGTATTTGTTACAAATTATAAAAATAAGAAAATCTTAAATTAAAATCCTTTAGTATTTTTGATGTTATAATACCTGTATTATATTTTTTTTATTTGTAACAAATAATATATTTTAATACTAACTTTAATTATTAAAATACCTAAATATTTTGTAGGTTACTGTGAACCATCTTGATTCTACTGTGTTCATATAGAGAAAATAATTAGCTTTGTTTTATTTAATGTAATTGTTATGTGAAATATAGAGGATTGCCGTATTTTGTATTATTTTATAAGTGTTGCTAGTGTAAGGCCCTGTTTGTAAGTAATTTGTTTTGTATGTAAAGCAAGCACAATTTAGAAGCGTTGTGATAATAATTGTAAAATAATTATTATGAATTATTTGAATTAAATGCCATCTCTTTGTACACTTTCTTTTATTTTAGCTATTTTGCTTTAAGTCCAAAAGTGCTGGAAGACCAGAAAGTCTTAAAATAATAATGTATGATTATATCGAAAAGAAATGAAGCCTCGTTCAACGCTTTCCCACGAATAAAACTGCTAATGGAGCTGTGGTTAGTTATTCATGTTCTAAATAGATCTGTTAAAAAGGGTAGTTTGATAATCTTTAATTTTTGATCCGAGACAAATAAATTGTACGAAATAATAAGTACTATAAGCTATCACCTATTGTTAGAAAAATGGAAGGTGGAGGAAATACCTGATTCGATGTTTTCAAGATCTCGGAATCTCGCGTCCTTGCTCCGTCCTTACTTTTTCTTTTAAAAGTATCTAGTGTTGAAATCGCGATAACGACGCGCACTATTGTTATTTTGAGTTAAATACACGAAGTTTTGATAGGTCGCACAATTTCACTCGTCGAGAATGAATAAAAGTTATTATTTCGTTTGGCGCCACACACCCTGTGTTTCGCGCTCGCGTTTGAATTGTTTTTTTCTAATTTGACATGAGTCGAGCCGTTTTGCCGAATATTCCTCAAGGCATGCATGGAAGGGGTAGGAAACGTTCGGAAATTGATACGTAGGTTACAAAGGAGATGTTTCATTTTCGGCCATCTCATGTACACTATATCTAAAAGACACGAATAATTTGTATAATTGAAGAAAAATACACATATATTTTGATAACCTAAAGTATTCCTGTTTAAAAATATTTAAAATAAGCATTCCTCATTAAAATATTAAATATGGCGGGTTACTGTCAATGTCAAGTTTTCAAAACTGTCGATGTCGGTCAGGGACCCTATGTGTACCCCACACCATGAAGTTATAGGTAATATAACTTCATGCCCCACACATAGGTTACTATACTCTTTGGATGTCGGTAATTCTGTATTTCGCTGTTTTTGTCGTAAAGTTATTGTTACCTCAGTACTTTACAACCTGGCTTTTGTTTTGTGTATCCCGTCATTATTTCTGAATTTAATTAATTATTTATAATAATTACAACAAAACTACCTTTTAAATAGTATCTGGTTTTATAGATGTAAGTGACATGTCAAATTGAAAAAGAAGAAGTTGTCAATTTGATATGTGTAAAAGTTGATATATACATATTATATAATAGTGGACTTCAATGTAAACGTTGAATAAATATGTACTGGTGAGAAGATTCGATTTCAATCCTGAATATGTTTCTGCTCTGTGCTGCTTACGATTTTGGACTGATTCTACCTTACTTGTTTACCCAGCTTATGTTTTATGGACTCTTGTAATTTCGTGCGATCGCTGTGGATTGTGTTGACAAGGATTCAATATCATCAGGTAATAAAATATACATCAGTTAGTTGTATTAATCGTGAAATAATCGTTAATAATTTTAAACTAGGGAAGCTAATCTTTTTACATTCCTCTTTTTTTAGATAATTACAATAGCAAGACAAGGACATTCTTGGGTTGACAAAATAATCAGTTATTATTGCAACTGCATCGCTGGGCCGCGAACCGTACTCGTAGGTAGTTGCGCTCACATTATGATCATTGTTTGATGTTTGGGCTGAGCTCGTCACAGAATATTACAGAACCTGCTACATGATTGGATGAAAATATTGATAAGGGAAGATATTGAAAATGAATAAATAATGTATTTAAGTGAAGAATAAATAAAATATTATCTAAATGTGTAGTTAAAGTTGTTTTATTTACACACTTAAATGTTTTAACTAAAATAAATTGATATAGAAGTACTTATTTTGGTATGTTTGTTTTAAGTCAAGATTTATGAAAGTAAATATAATTAATGTTTATCAAATATAGGTATTGTTTCTCAATACATACAATACAATATTTATATATCTACGCCCAATCGCGTAAAAAATATATTAAAAAGTATATAATGTATATAGTAAGTTAAAATAGAATGACAGATGACATTGTTACGGTAATCACTACCGCCATGATGTTTTTCCACTGTTGTGTTGCAAGTTTAAGTGGTAATTATTGTTTTTAAACAATGAAACGAACATGATTTGAAGAAAATGAACCACTACGAATTGTTCTTTGCATGTTTTCTTAGTTTTTAGTATAGTGTACAAAAGGTGGCCGGGAGCCCATACATTTTGAAACATCTCCTTTGTCATACTTTTTGCGCAGGATGTGTTCTAAAAAATATTCAAGTATTTCGCCTCATAGTAAAAAGTCGCGATCATAAACTTGCAGTTAATCCGAAAGTAACAAATTTTGTCGATACGACTTCTGTGTGTTGTGGGAACATTTCCTAAATAAATAAAACGCAAACAGTAATATTAATTCTATATTATATAAATAATTGAACTATCACAATATTAAATACAATAAGTTATAAATTTTGATTTACATGAGAATATGAAGCACCATCGTTATGGAAGAAATGTAAATATAATATAAATTCGCCACAGCCACATGTGTATTTTGTTTTGAAGAGGAACTGATTTAAAAAATATATTTTAATACTAATTATTTGAACCCCTCGTAAATAACTTTAGTAAGTTAATTTAAGTAGTAATTAATATAAAATACTTTTCTAAAATATATCAAAATTCATGTGACCGGTTATTAAAGAATTTTCAGTACATATTTAATTTACGATAGAGATTCATTACAAAAATTCGTATTACAATTTTACGGCCCGATGTCAAAAGTTCACAGGTACAATTTTTAAAAATTCGGTTTTGTAAATTGTTAAATTATTATTAATATATTCTGGTTTAACACTTTTGTCATCAGACCGTTATTATAACTAGCACTTATGTACCATAATAATACTAATAATATCT
Source organism: Epargyreus clarus clarus (assembly GCA_014595695.2). Classification (NCBI taxonomy): domain Eukaryota; kingdom Metazoa; phylum Arthropoda; class Insecta; order Lepidoptera; family Hesperiidae; genus Epargyreus; species Epargyreus clarus. Next base: position 859,878 of record JACTTY020000024.1, read on the forward strand.
CTAAACTACTTTTTTCATACGTATTCAATGCTAACATTCTAAATTATACTATGGTAAGTAAAATCGATACATAATGCGAACACTCGCAATATTATGTAAGCAGCATGGATTTATGTTATTTTGATGACATCTACATAGCAAGGCGTTCTACCTCAGTCCTCAGGTTCTATAATGGATGTTACTGTTCTCTAATACATAAAAAGTCTAAGCCATCCATATGCTACCGTGAGCATGTATCATCAGTATTCCATTTCTAACTAATACAAGTAACAAATAAACATACAGCCCATCTCTTAAGTGGTCACTGCTGCATTTAAAAACATCTGTAGCCGATCCCAAATAAAATTAAAGTTTTGTCTTATGTCGATCATAGACGTATTTCTGAGGATTAAGTGTGAACGCCTTTTAACGCTCCTCATACGGGAGCATAGCAATGCTAGTCGCTAACAAGGAGAAATAAGTGGTGATAATAATGTCTTACTCAGAATGTTTAAAATCTTTGAAGAGTCTAAGAATCTAGCAAAAATAGCCTGCAAGTGGATATTTCCAAGTTTAGAAATGCATTATAGATCATAGTTCGAGACAGGAATGATTAGAACTTAAAACAGGAATGTTATAATATTTCCAATGGTAAGTTATTAAATATGGAATATAAAATAACAATTTTAAATACCATTGCAATGGAATAAAATATAAAATAGACGAATTGTAATACAAAATTCTTCACATAAAATAATATTTTAAAATGTAATATCAATCTATGTTTTTGAAAAAAAAAATGAGTCCAATGTAATGAGTTTCGTAATTTTCACTAACCTTCATAAAGATAATACCGATGGGTAATTCAAAATGACACACATTTTACATTTACGAATTTTACGCAATTGTAACATAGATTAGTAAAGATACTTCGCCGCCTTGAAATTGAATGAAGCCACAAACGGCTTATTTTAGTAAGTTCTTTTTTTGAATCCTTGACAAATAAAAACATTTTTAGAGAAAATTAACGAATAAATAACTAATTTACGTAATATTTACGCAATTTACGTAATAAATAAATAAATAATTATTTCAAATATTTTAGGGGCATTTTAGCACGGAGACGTGGCAAAACTTTTTTACGCAACTATTTCAATTCTCAAAACTGGGTACATGTTCTTATTAGGAGTGAGTAATCTTTACTAATCTATGAATTGTAACTACAAAATTTAAGACATTAATTTTAACATGTAAACCAAAGATTTAGCTACCATCTATGTTTATAAATATTTAATAACAGCTATTGTGATTTTGCTTTCATTATTTAATTTTTTTCAAAATAAAAGAAAAATATTTGCTGCTATTAATTATTCATAAATAAGACATAAATACAAAACGTCTTGAAATCGCATATAAAATTTTAAATAATTAAGGTTACGTATTTGAACCATAATTTTTTTGAAAAAGCATATCACATATTAAATAACAACATACATCTTACTAACGAAATGCTCAGACCAAAAAAGATAGACAACGCATCGCAAAAACATAAATTGATACGGAGCTTGCACTTGCATACACCTGCACTTGATTTTTAATATCCCTTAGTAACATAACGACTTATCAGAGATCTTATTGCACTGAACGCTATAGACATGATTATACTTTTGTATCTTTGTTTATATTGTCTGAAATAAAATATGATGATTATTATTATTAATTTGTATAGAACGTGTGTACAAGTCATCAGAATTTGATATGTTATATAATCTTGTTAAGGATGCTTAGTCTAACCTTTTTTTGGTCTGAAACCGAATAAATGAATTAGAGTGTTATGAGATTGTTTGAATTACTAACTATATTTATCAGAAAACCGCAATCAATATATCATTTACACCTGCCCGTATAGCTCAAGTAAAACAACTTTAGATCAAAATTAGTTTTCAAAAAATGATTTTAATTTCGCTAATACTATTGCAAAGATTCAGTTTTCATCACTGGACTCGAAGACATCCTAACCATATTATTTAAAAGACACGTTTAGTACATCGTTGTAGATGTAAACGATTGATAAATAGTACACAGTGACGCAACATAGCGTCATATTTAGTCTACTTATGTCAGGTTTTTAATAAAATAGGATTTTTTAATTAATAAATCAGTAAGTTCTTCATGGTATTGACACTAACGCAGCTCTCGTAATAAAGAACGCAGTAATTGACATGTTGACATTAAGTTTTTTGGAGAAATGGCATCAGAAGACTATGATAGGAAGAAAAATTTTTTTTTCATTGGAAGTCGATCAAATCGTTACTAAAAATGTAAATTTTCACCAGATTAGATAGTAATCCTTAATTTAAACGCGTTTTCTCGGAACTATCATTTTGCAAATTCTGCGTTCTTCATTACGACGCTGTCAGTTTAACCCAACTTATGAATAAGATAGGTATTTCCTTAGCGGTGATGTAGTACAGATCATTCGTACTGAGCTAGCTTCCACTCTCTGTCGGAGCGGAGTAGAACAATCTCGTCTTCGGAGTCTGTCTCCGAGGGTGGTATCACCTCGTCGTCGTAGTACGGCTGTTTCACTATATCTGGGGAAAATATATCAAATTTCTAGAAGAAATATATTTTTATACTTAAACATATTTTTGTATTAAATTAAAGTTACAAGTGTACATGGAGTCCAGAATGTGAAGTGATTTGTCGTATACACATTTTAAAGAGAAAGATTCTTCATAGTTTGTTTATGGAGCACCACTATAAAGATAGTTATTTCTGCTTTACAATGTAATGACGTCACGAACCAAAAAGCATAGCGGCTAGCGGCCATTAGCGCGACAATTAAAAAATGATAAAAAGTCTGCTTTAAGGCACTTTTATGTTGAAATAAAAATTCTAGTACTTAATTATAAAAAATCAACAATCATTAAAAAACTATTCACATAATCCTGTTTGATAAAAAAAAATCTCTTACCATAGCTAACATCATCGCAGAGCGGTCTCTTATCGTCAGAGGGTATTTGCGTAAACAGATACTCCCTACGGGACTCCCGCGCCCTCTGCCGGCAACTGAAGCACCACGCCGCCAACGTCACTAGCGCCACGCCCACCACACCTGAAACACATGTATAGAACATAAATACAAGGTACTTCAATTTGAGACCACATTTTGTTTCATTTTTCTATGCGACAAATAGTTTGCCTGATAGAATGTGGAAACCCTTTTTCAAGATGGCGCCCGAGGGACAAGAATTTCGTACCATACACTAGGACTTACCTTTAAACTAACCGCCATTGCTCCTAGTTATCAAACGGCAAAAGGCGAACTTAACATTTTATAGCAATTATTACATTTTTCTAACATTATTTAAAATAAGTAATTGTCCAAGACTCAGAATCAATTAATAATTTTGGCATTTTTATGCGTTCTTTCTTTTTCTACATAGCGGAAGGCCGTCAATTGATAATATTCTTTTTTTAAATCGTTTCTTTCTTTCTTATTTACACACCGGACCTACATACCGGACATACACACGGCTACATACCGGACAGCATGACGAAGATCAGCCGCGGCAGCCCTAAAACGGTGTCGTCCTTCTCTAGCTTAAACAGCACGTTCGGCGTTGTGTTCTCGCTGCTATTTATCTGTGAAAAAGATGCATTATTTTATTTATAAACATAATGAATTGAAATAAATTAATTTAAGTTGCGGTAACTGATCCCAAAACATAAAAAAATGACACCAAGAAAAACTAGCGAATTATTTCCCGAATAAGTGACCTCCGAAAATGATGACGAAAAAAATTTTAATATTTGGATCTTATATTTGCCTCTGTTTAGAGATCGGGAGGGGTATCCGGATCGTGACTTCTTGAATTTAAGATTCAAGATCTTAGACCCGGTTTTGTGAAGATTATTATATTAAGTTGATAGTTATTTTATATTATGAAGTTGAAGGTGAACCCTTTATAGTTTAACTCCGGAGACACCACCGCCACACCTATTTGTGCTTCATAACAGCAGTGTTAGGCGCTGCTGTGTTCTGGTTTGAAGGGTGTGGTAACGGACATACTTTTCCGAGGCATGCCAGCTTAGTCCTCTGGGGTAGCGGCGCATTTGTGGGCGATGTCAGATAGAATCCCCTTACCTTAATATGCCTCGTCCTGGTGATGTAGGGCTCCACCGCGGCCGCGAGCAGCACCTCGTGCCCCATGTACGTGACGGGCAGTGCGAGGGCGAAGCGCCCGCGCCCGTCCGTCGTGTTGGACGCGAGCGGGTGCCGCCCCGTCAGCGACGAGGCCGTTAGCGCCGCCCCGGGGATTGGCTCGCTGCTCGTGTCTAGCACTAAACCTGGTTAATGGTAAAATCAAAGTAATTATCTACACTAATATTATAAAGAGGAAAACTTTGTTTGTCATGAATAGGCTCAAAAACTACTGGACCGATTTTAAAAATCATGTATAAAACTGATTCACTTGGGTATGAACAAGGAGCAATAGTAAAACCGATAAAAAAATCATAGTGAATTAGGTACTTTTCAGCCCACCTGACAGTAAGATGTCGTCGCTTATGATAAGCTTAATGTTGAAACGCCACATGCCTTGATATAAATATTTTTTACCAAATTAATCAAACCGTATAAAAAAATCAAATATTGCTTAACGCGTAAAAAATAATTTCAATAGCACATAATATTATGTCTGTCTAAAAGTTTATGTTACATTCATTAAATCAATCACTTATATCATACGATAGTGTATGGCAATGGATTAGTGGACCAGTTCATAAACTAGTTTTCTGATTTATTTTAATAAGTTTTCCTAAATTAAATAAAATAAAAATGAAAGTCGTCAACTATCTTGGAATAACCTTGGAAAACCACGAACATATCACCATGCCAAATCGCCCTAAAAAGTACCAATACGTACCAGTAACGTAGACCATGTCAGGGTCATTCGGCAGTGGCAGCTCCTCCAGCTGCTTGAGAGGCTCGGCGTTCAGCCGCCGCAGGATCACGTCTTTTTCCTTCACTACGCCATCCACAACACGCCAGGTCAACATCTACACACGTTCACAAAGTTAAAATAGGTATTATTACAAAAACCGAAGATAACTGCTTAAAAATAATTAAAAACGTAATGGAAGTAGTAATGTAGACTATGTCACTTCCACATTGTAGATCAATCCTTCTTATATCTTAAAATTCGTTAAGCAGTTTAGGGTGTAGTACGTGCCAAAGAAAAAGACAAACATAATAATTATATACATACACTTAAAAAACATTATTCTCCGCAATCGGGTGAAACTACAATATCCAAATTTATTCAAAACCCAAACCGCTAATGATACAAAAAATTTAAGATTGCTTTGATTTTGTTTATATGCAATATGAACAAGTAAAAGAAAGTATCGAGAATACATATTATAGATAAAGTTTTTATTTAATATTTTTTTATTACAATACATAGTCGTTTTAAATTCATAAAGACAGAAAGCGTTAAATTCGCACAATGGCGCGTTACGTCACTACACCAAGAGCTGGTTTGACCCATCGCATTACACAATAATATTTCAGAGCAATATCACTCATTCATCGATCTCACACAAAACTAAACCCACTGTCAACCCACCTGATCTCTATACCCGTGGCAGCGCACGATAACCTTGTAGTCGCCGGGCGGCAATATTGCCCGGTAGTGGGCAAGGTTGCCGGACACGCGGTATTGCCGCGCCGCACCCGCGATGGCCACACTCGCTCCGCGCATCGCCGCCCCTTGCTCGTTCTTTATGTAACCCTTTACACCTGTCAAATATTAAGTTAGTATTAATAAAACCCTGCACAAGATTTTTCGTAAATTTAATTATACATCTTAAACATTGCCTTGTTCATAGGAATGTTGTAAAATTAGTTTGACCTACATAAAGGAAAATAAAATAAGCTTTATTTTCATTTATTGTCAGAGCCCTTTCCAGTTCAATTCAGCCATCATGGCCCGACTAAATAAATAATTTCCAATCTAATTTTTTCTAAATGTTTCTAAAACATACCTCCAAAATGGTCCTTCGAGAAAGCATAAAAATATAATAATGTAATCAATAATTAATTATAAATATAAATTTTAACATGAAAAAAATTGAAACGCATTGAAAAATAAAGGGACTATCTTAAACGCTAAATTTAAAATGCTTAATTACATTTTAAAAAATGTATATAATTTTTTTTGTATAGTTTGCGTCAAACTGCTATTCCGCGGACTATACCTAGTGATACTTTAAGAATCTTTTTAAACACTTTTTACAAAATATTGTATAACGCCATTTTTTATGGTATATTAATAGCAATAGAAATAAGCAAATTACTTTGCAAATAGTGGCAAATATTAATAATTGCCAATAGTAAAAGTTACACACATATCCAAATTTTATAATATACCTAAAGTTATCAGTATCAGTTTGAAGAACCCTTTGTGGTTCGACTCCGGCGGCACCACCGCCACACCTGTTTCTACCTAATAACAGCAGTGTTAGGCGCTGCTGTTATTAGTTCTGTTCCGGTTTGAAGACAGGGAGGGACAAGAGAGACAGACTTTTCCGAGGCGTTCCAGCTTAGTCCTCAGGGGTAGCGGCGCATCTGTGGCCAACCTCAGGTAGGAATATCTAATCCTATCTGGGGTTGATTACAGATGTCCATGGGCGGCAGTAGCCACTTACCATCAGGTGGACTGTATGCTCGTCTGCTACTCCGATACTATAAAAAAAAAAAAAAAAACTTACCAGTATTAGCGGTTTCGATAAACCTCATGATGCCCCTCAAGTTGTACCGCCACACCCACGCGATATAGCTCTCGGCAGGCATCTTACAGCAACTCAACCCCACGGACACTATCGGAGTGTTATACCTCTCACTTATCACATCAATCAGCTCCCCTAACCTCACTTTATCACTCTTGCACTCGAATATATCACTGTACACTCTGTTATCCTGGTACTTCGCGGCAAATTTCTCGTAGATATTCTTCGAAAAGTCTGGATACACAACATCTTCGTTTCCTGAAGCTAAGTTTAAGACTAAGTCGAAGCGCTCCGATTCTAATAGGTTAACAAATGCCTTTTCCCTCGTGTAGTTTGATAGAGAATTCATATCTTTCTTCGTTAAATAACTGTAGAGGCTGTCTCCAAACTCTTCTTCCAACAACGCGACATCACACTTATTGCTTCCATCGTTTTGGCTCAGCACTTTCTTGACCAAGGGGTCCAGGTTCGGTATGAAGTGGAGCACGGTGTTCTTCAAGAGTCGCTGATGGATTGGCTCGCCGATAGTGTACGCAGTTGCGATGTGACGTGCGAAGTTGAGCAACATCTCCTGGCCGACGATCTGTGAGGCGTACAGGTTGCTGATGATCGCCACGTGGTACTTGGTTTCTTCTGGGGAACCCACCTGGGGATAATATATTTTTAAGTTGTCGTAAGTCATAGAAATGTGTTAGTACTGTGTATGTATATCAGTTTATATTACGCTACAGTTAAAATTTTCTCTTTAGCAATAAATTTAAGACATCTGTTAGTCTGTTCTGTCAGTTCAGTCAGTTCTGTCCATTGGTTACTCTGCTAGAACATAATTATTGATATCTAACCAAGAGTAATCAATCTTCATAATCTCAACTGCGACAGCACCACCATCACACCTAATATTGTCTTAATATAGCAGGGTTAAAAGCCGCCGTGTCCTGTTTTAATATGTACACGAAAATTCCCGGTTGTTATGATGATGAGCGTTCAAAAGAACTAAAATGTTATCTGCTTTTCAAACATTTTACGATTCGAATTAACACATACCTATATAAGCTTTAAAAAGTGGTGAGTCATAGTCTGCGCCAAATTGCTAGTCCGCTCTAAATTTGTTGCGAGCAGGTGTAGTCATACAATTAACAATGGCGACGCAATTCATTTCTATATTCAGAGCGGACTAGCAGTTATACGCGGACTATACTAAAAATCTTGGCAAAACATCTGACACCCAACCCTCTAATTCATTAATCAACCTACTCAGTACTCCCTTTTTGGCCGTTCAACCCACCTGATCAGTGAGCTTGAGCTCATGCAGCACGGCTGTGTCGAGGCTGTCCCCGGAGCGGAACTCGGCGATGTCCGGGAACCTGTTCTCCAGCTCCGCCAGCTCCGCGTACAGCTCCAACGACGAGTGGTACCGTGTGTTCATTATGTTGTCTAAAACACTGCGGCAAATTCATAAAATATTTAAACCATCCTTCATACACTAGTATTCTCAGTGTAATGTTAGTACACAAAAAATCTATATACATATAAAAATCAATTCCTGTTCGTTAGTCTCGCTGAAACTCGAGTATCGCAGGATCTATTTGGCCAATTTTGGTTTGAAATTATTTGTGGAAGTCCAAGGAAGGTCTAAAGGTTGAGTAAATATGAAATATGTTTCATATTTACTCAACTTTAAAATATGACATATATAGATTCTGAGGTGGTACGAAGTTTGCCGGGTCAGCTAGTGAAAAATAAATTAAAACCACCCTTCCTACACCAGTATACTCAGAGTAATTTTAGCTAGATAGAACCCGGAAGGCTTCGCACAGTGAAAATGTATTTACTCACGCACACACAAAGCAAACACAAGAGAAAAGCAAAGTTAGTAAGAAAAAGTACTAAGGAGAAAGGAAGTGAGGAGAATTATTAGAACGAGGAAAAAGGGGAGCACTCTGAGAGTAAGGGAAAATAGATCATGAGAAAGAAAACAAAAAACAGTAAAGGAAAAACACCAAGGAAAAAGGAAATTGGAAAGACGAACAGTAAAAGATAAAAATCGGAACAATGACAATGAAGTAAAATAGAGAGAGAGAGAGAGAGAGAAAAGGGAAACGAGAAAAGAGAAACATAAAAGCGTATATGTTAATTGCAGAACCATTGATCAAAGGCGCACTAAGCAACTAACCGACACCATCCCCTTACTACGTCGCTGATGGCTTTTGGCCACGCCAGGTATTGTATTCCTTTAACGTTTATAGTAGGTACGAATTAATATGGGTACAGGTGTACAGATGTATGATTAATGTATAAAATGTAAATCCGGTATTGGCTTAAAATGTAGCTGTGGATTTTAAAAATAAAAAAATATCTTGTGCGCGTAGATTTCGACACCAAAGTGCGACTTGTATTCGAGTGGACCTTCAGTATATCACTTCCGCATTAAAGTTGATTGCCCATTGGCTACATCGCGAGCTATAGTGCTGAAGCTTCCATCTTGTATCTTACGCTACTGAGCATTTGCTTAAGCCGCTGCCGCACAAGCGTCCAATTTCCTTTTTGAACGAACGTCAAATGATACGTGTTTTATTTTAATCGCAAAATAGTATATAAAAATGGTAACTATAATAATAATAGTAAGTAGATTTAACTACCACAATCGTTAAAGCTACAGTAGCAGTAGCCAATGGGCGGTCAGCCTGAAGATAAAGATGGTTCGTACAATCAACCATTATTTTCTTAAATCTTTTTATGATTATTTTTTGCTTTAATGATACAAAATATTATAAGTGTTGTAGAACTCTTTAAGACAATCAAAAAATCTTTTAAACGGTGTGTCAAAAGTGGTTAAAAATTGTATAGTTAATAACAACTAATTATTTAAAAAAAAAATGAAAAATGCGAAGCAAGCTAATTTTAATATAACTTTATTTTTGCATCAAATACCAAAAATATTAATTAATTAATTTAGCGGAAGGAATTGTTAGTAAACGTACACAGTTAGTTGAAAACATACAAACGTGAACGTGCAAATAGTTTATTAATAATATTAATGGAAACAGTACATAAGTAAGTGTTAAGAGTAGTCGGTGATTTCCAACCTTAGTGTCTAAAATAATTCTAAATATTTTGCGACCAACCGATAACCGAATGAACGTCTGGGCCTGAACTACAACAATAGGTCTTAATTCTAAATGACACATATTATGTTTTTGTAAAGTCAAGTTTCTTATAAACATACGTGTTAATCGTTTATCAATTAGATTATAATATACTGCATATTCATGGAAATAATTAATTCCATATGATTATAAGTATGTGTATTCATGTGTTGAAAGATGGTATACTATTTTTTGTCAATTAAAAGTAACTAAATATAGTAAAAATACTTTGTAATATTAAATAGTCAAATATATTTTAGGTAATTATTTTTGAACGACCAAAACGTTTAAATTTTGGTTAAAATCACCGACTTTTAAATTAAGTAAATGTTAAGTATATTAGAATAACAAAATATACATGGACATAACATACACACAAGTTACAACAAGAGAATACAAGTATTATTTGATTATACATATGCATTACACTGGAGGCAGTTTTGATATTAAAAATAAAAATAAATTTAAGAAAAAGAACCGACTTTGAGCCAATTAAAAAATAAAAAAACATACCGTGTTTAAGAAAATAAAAGGTAATTAAAATACAAGAAAAATCTTGTAAAAATAATCACAATGAGTATATTTATAAAAAATAAATCGACTTTGAGCCCATAAAACATTTTACCAACGTAGTATAAATTATAATTGTAAAATTTAATAACCTAACAAAATCCAATAAAAATAAATCCACAAACATAATACTTTAAATAAAATACAATAGTATTTCGGTCGAAAAAAATATATAATATCAATGGTGTTGGCCAATCAATAATTTAATCAAAACGAATTGTCAATGGACGGAGATTGATTTCCAATTTAAAGCTAATAAAGTTTGGCTGAAAGGCAAGAAGCCAAGGCCGTAAACCACTATATTAAAAAATGATTTTCAATAAATGTCAACTTGACACATAACAAATAATGTAATATCAAGTGGCGCCCCTGTCATACGCACAAAAATGTTTGTATGACTACGAGTATAGAGTATAGATCGATTGTTCAACGATTGTTGTTCGACTATAAATTACAGATATTAAAAAAATTAATCGTTGAATATTAATTGTTGTAAGATGTTCTATTTTCGGCGGCAATTTTAAATTTATTATTCGTACAGTATAAACTACGTTTAATATCCATTAAATTTAATAAATTGGAGATAATATATGCATGTCGAGTAACATTTGTTATCGATAGATAGACGTTAAGTGATAATTCAGGTTGTGACTGATTTTTTTACCCTATTGAAGGTAGTAGCACCAATATTAAAATAATCTCTGCTTTTAAAGCTTTTTCTAATAATATCTTCGTTTTCAACAAATAATATTTTCAAAACATAAATCTAAGTACTATGCACAATTCAGAGATCACATAAAATAAAAATAATAAAATAAAATCTCATTCGTAACTAAAAAAATATCAAACTACCTCCAAATATACAAAATACGATAAGTAGAGACAAGCACAAAAGGTCTTAAGCGACATAAAACAAAGCGAAATTAAGTCAATCTTATTTATTATGAGAGCAACATATGATCAAATTTATAGTAAAATTTCCACGAAACCATTATGTAGCTTGTTTCAATAAGAAATTAAATCCAGAATAGCGTATTTTAATAAAGTCCACTTACATAACAAATACTGTTGCATTGTCGAAACAAGTAAATATTTGATGTAATGGGCATGATGACCAATTTTGAACTCCCCTTCTATAATGTAGGTACATGTCTACTGATTCCAACACTCTTATTATTGCGGCAATAATTTCAGTATTAAAGGAAATATTAGCATTTTTAAAACAAATTTTGAATTAAGTGCGAAAACACTCACGGGTGTCATGGCCTCCGCGAGTGACGTCATGCTTCGATATCCCATAGAAAAGATCAAGCAATACGGTGACACGCCAAAAAAATGACGTCAATACGCCCCGATTAGCGTTTTAGACAAGATGGCCGACTGCATTATTTTACACTTTTATTTTATTGAAAATATAATGAATCCTAAAGTTTTTATTAAAACTGGGCTATTTTTGAGAATGCTTTAAACATATTGTTTTTAAGTAAAACATTTATTCTTCGATTTTTTAATACTGTCATCATGTCCATTGCCGACTGAAATTTCACATGAACTCCTATTTTCTAAGCGTATTTACTTATTCATACCACCTTTTGTCTGTTTGTTTATATAAGGTGTCATGGAAAATTAACGATAAATTTGATCAAAAGTACGGCCGAAAAATATATAATCTGTTGTTAGTACCGCAATAGAAGCTTTCCAAAAACTGGTATAATAACCACTGGGTTACATGAGGACGTCCTAGGTCTTTCATTATAGGTCTAGATACAACAAAAAAAGCTTTAAAGTTAATTTATTGTTTTGTTGAACGGTTCTCCTCCGAAACGGCTTTACCGATTTTCACCAAATTTTATATGGATGTTCAGTAGGTCTGAGAATCGGCTACTATCTATTTTTCATACCCCTAAATGAAAAGATTGTTCACTCTTAACATTTTTTTATTTATATGGCAACACAACGTTTGCCGGGCCGGCTAGTTGTATTATACAAAAATAGTCACGACCATAGTTAAAAACACAGATTATATATTTCAGCCGTACACGTGTTAGTGCTTACCGGAAATCGTACGCGGAGGACCAGTGCTGAGGGTCATCTGGCATCAGCGTGAAGTTGAGGCTCACACCGCCCTCAGGCACCGTCACCTGCTCGGTCACGCTCTCGTAACTGAAACAGACGATATTATGATAGTATTATTATACTTTACCTGGCGTTACATGCCTACCGTACCTACAGCTAAACACATGGATTTGTAACATTTTTTTAATACCTAATGTTAGTGTCAGTTTTTGTAAAATATACGAGAAGTATAAATTCGAAAATCTAGATACCTACTATATGGTTCATTTTGAAAAACACATTACGTATTATTTATACGTACTATTTACAACATTACCTGTTTGTATAGTGACACTCGACTACTTGAAAACTAATGATATGACAAATTTAAGGAAGGCTTATTTTTAACGAAACATTAATTTATCTACCAAAGATAGACATTTGAACTTTTGATCATACTAGACATCGACAAAGGAATGCCCATTCTTGGTACTGATTTTTCCCATGCTTCAAAATGAAAGTAATATTAAAATTATTTTTTGATTTTTTTACATAATTTGTCGATCAGAATAGTTTCTTTGAACAGGGGATTCCATTTAAGATAAAATAAGACAAAATGTTGATTGTTGTTTTTAAAAATTAAAATGGCGGTACTCGGAATTCATTATTTTAGGTTTTTAGGATTATTTTAGGTTTTTTTACCTACTACCTTTAAAAGTAAATGGAATATGTTAATCGAACTACATTATAGGTACCTACTATCAGTTAAAACCGACCATCAATCTATCGTAGGATATTTTCAATTTTGAGGTTATGTAACATTTCGGTAAATAACATCAGAACCCGGGTGCTGATCTAAAAAATAATTATTGGTGGTAGTATTTGGTTAATTATACATCGTCCACAACAAGTTTCAATTTGATGCAACTCTGGACGGCGGTCTATACTTTCATGGGCATTGTCCTTTCAATATTGATTAAGCAAAATAGATAGATTGACTATTAATACCGGGCTTAAAGTTTGTAATTTCAAACGAAAACTAATCACCCACTCACCCAATCTTACTGGCAGTGACGTTATATGTCCCGGGGCGTAACAGCCGCCAGTAGTCACCATCGGCAGCAGTGCGGACACTGTGCCGTATCCCCTCCACCGTCACCGTCGCGTTGGCTAAGCGGTGACCGATGTGGCTCGACACGAACCCGTGGACACCTTGGTGCACCTGTTTGCAATTTATTTATTTATTAACTAATTAATAATACATAATATATATAAAAATAATACATAATATATATATAAAGATATATAAAACTTTGTTGCAATAAAGTATAATTTGAAAAAAAATAATAATAATCTAATGTAGGTTTGAACCAATTTCACGTGCTAGGTGTGGATTTAATTCCTTCCGAGGTATTCCCTGAGCGCTATGATATTGGGCTCGTCAAAAAAGGTGCAAAAGGAGCTCTGCTTTATGTTCGGCGAAGTATTGGCGACTCCTCTGACGTTGCAAATGTCCATAGGTGACAGTGACAGCTTTCTATTAGATAGTCCGTCGTCTTTAGTAAATATAAATATTTAAAAAGTTTTACGAGTTTTATAAAAAGGAAAAATATGGCATTTATATTATCTGTAGGTCAAACTGTTATTGTAATTTATTGACAGACTTTTCATTCAAAAGCTCTAGACATTAGCTCTAGACATTATATTTTTCTATATGTTCATATGTATATAGTCGGACTAACACATAAAGGTTTCTCAGTTAGTCAGTCAAGTTTATTTCGTTAACCAAGTACTAGACATTTTTTTTGTTTACGAGGGGGAAACCTTCAAAAGGCACTCGGTGCCGCGGGAGCGGCGCAGGGATATGTGGGATTCTTACCGCACTAAACCAAGAGCTCCCAATCTTGCCACCCGCCACCCCAGAAGCTCCCTTTTAGTCGCCTCTTACGACAGGCAGGGGATACCGTAGCCCTATTCTAGTCCCGGTACTACAGGGACAAAACTAAGTACTAGACCTAACATCCACTTATAAGAAGTGACGTCACCTCACCTGCTCCATGTACTCCAGCAACGCCTCTCTGTTGTCCTCCCAGTAGGAGGGCAGGTCGGTAGCGAGCGGGAACTTGTAGCAGCCGAGCTCGAGGGTTATCTCCATGTCGCTCGTGTGCACGTAGTTCCAGTCCTGCATGCCACCCGCCAGGACATACCTGAACGCGAACGCGACATTTGATTAATCGAAGTTTTCATACGAATCCCTAACATTTTTGAAAATATTCTATAGCCTATGTTCATCACGGATAATCAAGGATTCTAATGGTAAAAGATTTTTCAAATCGGTCCAGTAGTTTCGGAACCTATTCAATACAAACAAACACTCAAATCTTTCCTCTTTATAATATTAGTATAGATTAGTCTATACTAATCTTTACTTCTACGTATACAGTGTATCTACATGACATTGTATTCTTTATGATACCATATGCTGTTTATTATTTAGTCTTATAATCAATAGTTTAAGATTTATAAATAATCAAGTTTAACAGACGAAAGAAAACAAGCATTGCTTCAACACCCCTTCTTCCCTCCTCCCCTTGAGCTCCTCTATCTGCCTAAAGCTCAACTACCCACTTAAGAAAGATCATAGAAACCTTAATAATTTGAAGGACTATATTGATATGCGTAAGCCATTTAAAAATAAGTTAGTTTTTCTGTTTATCTATACTAATATTATAAAGAGGAAAACTTTGTTTGTTTGTTTGTTTGATTGTAATGAATAGGTTAAAAAAATACTGGACCGATTTAAAAATTCTTTCACCATTCGAAAGCTATATTATCCACGAGTAAAATAGGCTATATTTTATATGAAATATATTTGATAAATAGATTTTGAGGCGGTACAAAGTTTGCCGGGTCAGCTAGTATCTAATAAAACTCTTAAAATTAGGTAAGCTACACAATCAATTGCCACTTCCATGTTAAAACATACCATTTAGCGCCATTCGTGATGCCCTCGGGGAACCGTTCGCTTGGCGTGCTCTTGCAAGGTTGACCCAGGTGCATCTTATGGTGAGCCTGTAAAAATATAAAAGAAATGACAGATTAAAAAAATGGTTATTTATATTTTTGACAAAATTCTCAACATTTTTAATGCGTGGCTCGCACGTAGTCGTTGTGGAACAAATTTAATCCTGCCATTTTTGTGCGACCTACATTATAATATTTCTCCCCATCAAGCTAATCAGGACTATTTTATTATTAAGTACCTATTGTACATCGTGTTGGAATTTGTATTTGATTTAACAAGATATGACATGTTAATATATTTATATTATAAAAAAATAAACGTATCAAAACTTACATCAGAATAAACATGCGCCAGGTGTAGAAACACATCCTTATCCGGCGAGGGGTACTCCGTCCCGCTGGTCATAGCGGGGTTCCCGTCGTAGGGGTAGTTCGCCACCAGCGCCCCCCCGTGCAGGTTGGCGGACAGCACGAACGGGATGGCTTGAGACCAGGACATCACCGCTGCCGTCTCCGGCTCTTGGATCACGTTGTCCTGGGGGTTATTTATTTATTTATGCACATACAGATATAAATATATTAAAATATATTCAATTAACATTAAGTACGAAATATAATTAACATTAAGCACTACTTATCTGAAGTATTTTTTTAATAGTGCAAGAGTAGCAGACTAATGTGCAATATACAGGGTGAATTTTTCAAACGGGCCTTCAGGGCAAAATCCGAAACTGTAAGGATTAGCGAAAAATGCTGAAAGGAGTTTCGAGGCCGATTTTGATAAAAACTATAACTGCATTATTACTTTTTTAAAATAACTTTTTCCCTAGCCGGGAATCGAACGAGTTCATTTTGAAAAAAAAATACATAGAAATAATATAGAGGATATTATTTCACTATCTGATAGTGTTACTTATAAGGATCAAAATCTGGGCAGTAATGTTATGTGACAAATTAAAGGAAAAGGAAAATTTTGAAGAAAATACATATTTTTTATTAGGTCTCTAGCGGACGAAAGGGGAGGGGAGCATTACGGGCTGTCGGCTCCTGGCCCCCGTTCTTGGAGACCCCAATCACAGTTGCAAAAAAACGGTCGTCAGAATCAAACCTCACCGGAATCATACGTATTGATCAACGAATAATCTATGACACATTTGTAATTTTGTAAAATCAAGTCAACTTTTTACACTGGGGGCCTTCATTCAGTTTCCGCCCCGGGCTCCGACGGCGTAGTCCACCACTGAATTAGGTTTACAATTTTAATGTTCCGACTTCGATATCTAGACACGCTTGTAAACCGTAATATAGTGCATATCATATATTGTATTTAATATTAAACGATTAAACATGCAAATCAAATTAATTTTAATTTGTAATACCTCTGTGGGTCCAAATTGATCGGGGAAATTCCTGTTAAGGTCAACATCGTGCGCGTTCGCTCTGCCGGTCACACCGCGACGATCACCTGAAAACAAATTACACTCCAAAGTCTATCAACAGAAATGAACTCTATTACATTTCGTATAGAATAAAACCTCACTAACAGCTCTAATCGTTTTAACTGTAATAAGGATGCCGTACTATCGTATTATTAATAGTAGATAAACCCTGTTATGTTGTAGTTTGAAGGATATGTAGTACGAACTTTTGCCCGCGGCTACGCTCGCGTTACGAAGTAATATTTTCATTCGCTATTTTATGCCCTTGGGGATAGAATTGATCAAAATCCTTTCTTAGCGGATGCTTACGTCATAACATCCATCTACCTGCATGCCAAATTTCAGTTCGATTCGTCCAGTGTTTTGGGCTGTGCGTTGAAGGATCACTATGTCAGTCAGTCACCTTTGAGTTATATATATTTAGATGACTGAAGGTAGTTCGAAACCCTTTGTAGTTCGACTCCGGCGGGACGAGATGTTCTTTTGCTAAACAAACCCTCACCTTCAATACTACGTTCGTAGCGACTTACCGCAACTGCCACGAAATGGCGCAACTAGTACTTCTGAATCACGCTAACGAAGTTTTCTCCGAATTCTTTGTATAAAAATCTCCGAATTGAAACTCCCACTACCTCGTTACCGTATATAAACATTACATACAAATGTAACGACTTACCGCAACTGCCACTAGATGGCACCACTGGTACTTCTGAATCACGCTATGGAAGTTTTCTCAACATCTTGCATATACACAAGCTCCAAACTAAATAGCGGAGCACAGCCGCTAACCTGGCATGATTACGCAGCCTGTCGGGTAGATCTTTCTTATCAAGAACCACTCCTCACCTTCAATACTCCGCTCGTAGCCGTCCGGGTTCATGCTGGGCATCAGATGCACCCGCGTGGTGTTGAGCAGCCGCTGTACTCGCGCGTCCCCGGCCGCGTACTGCTGGCAGAGGTACTTGGCCAGCAGCAGTAGCAGCTCCCGCCCCACCACCTCGTTGCCGTGCATGTTCGCTATGTACTTGAACTCGGGTTTGCCTGTTATGTAAAAGGAAATTATTAAATGCCATTTTTCTCAGCTGCTTTCGTTTCTTAAAAAAAATGTGTTTTTACTTAAAAGCTTGATGATGCTCTCAATTTAAATATGATAATAAATGTATTTAATTTTATTTCAACGGCAATGTTAAGTGCTAATGTAATGTGTGTCTTTGAAGTGTGTGGCCATCCATTCTTTCTCCCTTTCTCTCTGTCTCTTGAGACACGATAGGTATTTCACCTTCATCGTTAGGAGTTTGTAACTGCTTACACTTAGAAAATCGTCTGTGACCCGAAGACCACCTCGAAGACTACTCCAACTTAATAAAAAATATATGAGGCATTCATGAATATCAATGATCTCAAGAACAGTCACAGCAACTTTAAAATAATAATGACGTCACAAGGTTACAACTTACCTGGTATATGCTGCCCGGGGTTCCGCGTCACCTCCAAAACGTACAGATCGCGTCCTTCCACCGACTTCCCAATACTCGTCAAGCTGGTGATATCAGGGTATGCGTCTCTCAGGTCCTGGAGGAACCTCTCCATCTTCAGGTAGTTGTGGTGCACGAAGTCGGCTGCGGAAAGACCGTCGATGTTGTCACGAACGCGCCTGCTACGCTCTGGAGATTTGCCCGCTTTTATTTTACATGTGGAGTGTATAGTGTCGTCATTGGTTTATTGACTTGATAGTCGTAGTAAACCTAAGTCTACTAATAAATTTAGCGCGGGAGCCTTGACTATCTGTTATAAAAACGGTCCCCTTATCTTCCTCCCCCCTTACATATATTTGTTTTGAAAAATTGTTTACCAATGAATGTATAACCGGGTCGAAAAATAAATTGCCTCAAAAATAAAGCTAGCAACGAATGTATTTGAATTATTTTTTAAGTATTCTATAGTCTCTATTTTGGCCCAGCGAAACTATTGCTACTTATTCGACATTTTTTTCGTTCGGCACGGTCACTTTTAGGGGCAAATTTGGTATCCATTTCTCGGTGAAATATTAATATAGTATTTATTAGGAAATATTGAAAATGTTTAGTGTAATTTATTAGTGTAGTGTTGTGTTTCACGCCATACTTTATATCGCATTTTCTGCCTGAATTGCATTTAAGCCGATTTTAGTTAAACTTTCATAAAGCTTATTTAATTTACTCGCTATTTCGTGAAATGCTAACTGAATTCTTGAAAAGTAATAACAATTATGCATTTTTAGATTAATTCGTTCAATCTTTATACTTCGGTTTGCTGAGTATAGAACCCAGGATACTTTTCAGACCATGCCGACATTTGTAACTAATAGTCTATATACTAGGTCCTCAATGTATTTTTTTGTAAATAAATGTAACACATATAACATAATCTATCTGATTAAAACGGACATATAAACTGCATTAAAGACAGAAATTTGACTACATTATATCCGACTGCAGAGGGTAATGTTTTTGAGCGCATGTTTGTCTCATTCATTGGCACGCCATGCAGCCTGATCGAATTGACGGATTTAAACAAGTGAGGTGTCGTTAGAGTCGAATGAAATATGCTATATTTTTAAGCAGTCACGGTTTTTGTTGTTGTAATTACTCTGCCATATTGATTTTTATTAGCTCTTTATATTTACAAAAGAGAAAAAGTATATTCTGTGAAAATATGTGTTGTGGAAATATTTTTTAGGCAACCCTCATATATAGCAAAGCATTTTATTTGTCCGTTAATTTACATATATTTAAACATTGTTCACTTACCTCTTTGTGTAGTTAGTATTCTTTAGGGAAAAAGTAATAAAAAAAAAGAAATAGATAAAAACTAAAAGGGCAAATCTAGAGAGCGTAGAGACGAAATAAACCAAAACCAAAAGGAACAAAAAATTAAAATAAAAGAAATAATACTAAATACTACAAATTAAAAAATAACAACACAGTAGTTAATATAAAAAGAAATGTTAATTTTCATAATCATTATTTATTAAAGCTAAAGATTATTTACATTAATGAGCAAAATTTCGTTTGAAGAAAATATTTACATTTTTAACAATTATTACATAGAAATTATTTACAATGTTTAATAAATTACAGAAAATTATTGCGAAATAGAAATGTAATTTTTCAAATTCATATCATATACAGGGTGTAGAGATTTTGTGTACACTGATATTACAGGAGAAAATCCTCGACTTTTCTAAAATTTCTACAAAAATAATAAAAATTTGCTATACTTGTGTCTTATGTTTATGAATTTTAAGCAACAAATTACCGTGTAATCTACCTGCAGGTAAATGGTAACCCATCCAGTAATATTTTTAATTAACCTCAAATTGGTTTGGAGTACTTAACGTCGACTACAGATACATTACAAGTAAACTGACTGACTCAGTATTAGGCAAAATCTTGAAATATTTCATAACCACTTTAAGTTTCATAACACCCTGTATATACAGAAACTACATATTTTACAATATTTTAAATAACTTACTTTCGAGTCTAAAAATCACAAGACAATTGATATAAAGTATAAACACCTCTCATATTACTTGGCCACAATATATTAAACCAAAAATCCATTTTGAACACATTAATTGTTTGGCAACATTTATAGTTAATTACAGAATGATAAAGTATACCACCTCTTTGCTTTTTAAATAATGCACCATACTACATAAAATGTTAATTTAAATTTTATTATATGACAGTTTTATTAGTAAATATTAAGTAAATAAAATACTACATAATTTACAATGGTTACTTTAATATAGACAATAAAAAAATTATTGACAAAAACCAATCACAAGTATGAAAAAAATACATCCTCCATTTTTATGTTGCTTGAAAAAAAGGTTAATAAATAAAATCCCATCAGTGTATTAGTATCATTATTACAATTACTAAAACAATCCCAAAAAATCTAATACCCAAATACCAGCTGCAGCCCAACAAGCCTCTGTATAGAAATATAACAGAAATCGTGTTAATTAGCTTTCCTATCGCGTAACTTTACACACGTATGCAAGTCACTGCACCTTTCATTTCATAGATACTTTTCCTGTCATGCGTGATACACGCACGCAGGTCGCGTTAATTCACGCGTGCTATTGAGACTCGCGTGACAGGAAAAGGCTCTTATTCTTCATAATTTTCACGACAAATAAAAATGTTATAAAGGTATATATTTTATTTACGAGTTTTCCCTTGCGACGCCACTTGTGTGAAATTATTCTTCCAAAAACAAATTTAGACGAAAAGTAGTTTAAGACTATCATTTTCAAAAGAATATACAAAAACAAGAAAATTACGACTGGATTAGATCCGAAGAACAACATCACAATCACATTTTCATTAATAACGTGTCATATGCTAAGCATATGCTATCGTTAGTCAAAAATACCAATTAACTTATGGGTTGGTTATAATTAAATGTCAATGTGACCAGCTCTTCAGAATGGTCTTATACAAGTGCCAACGAACATTCGTTACCGTGATTCAGAGGACTGGTCGCGCCATCTAGTGTTAAATATACAAAAACAGAGTCGAATTTTGTTTCTATGTAAATACTAAGACAATAATTTCTAGACTAGATATATTGTTAGTTCTAAGAATCTCGTTAAAATCTACAAAATTTGGAAAAAAGTACTTAATTTAAAAGTCTAATGTATGATATTGGATATTCCTATACAACTATAATTTAAATGGACTAGTACAGCAAAATACATTTGTGACAACAGAATGCCTTACAAGCGCGGTTACACACGGCGATGTTTTTAACCGACTGAGGAGAGTAATGTTTTGCGAGCGTATTTAACTATGTCTTATTCTGTAGTAAGCCCTGCAGCCCATATAGCTTCATAGATTTGATTTATTGATCACATAAGGGCCCATCCAGTGGCCGAGTAAGGTCGTTCGCTGACTGAAATGTGTATATTTCATAGATTGTTTGGTTCTGACGACCTTTTTTTTAGCAACTGTGTTTGTAGGCCCCCCAGGATCGGGGGCCCGGGGCTGACCGCCCCTTCCGCCCTAGCTCCCCGCCCCCTTAAGCTGATAGAGGGCCCAGGCTAGTTTAATATATATGATTAGTTAATTTCGGGATTTGTTAGCTATGCCAAGGCATTCTGCACGTATGATTTGAAACTTTAGCAGAGTTTGGTATAAACTTGTGCGAAAATGTTACTTAATGACTGACGAGAAATTTAATGAAAAAATCTAAACATTTTTTATAAAGATGACATGCTATTAGGTGATCCGCTTTTCTTACCGAAATATTTTAACCTATGTTCTTGTTCCTATAATATTGCTTTTTAAGTTGTCTTTCCTATAATAATAAGTAGTATATTTTAATACTTTTTTCGAAGCCTTAAATTTTACATGTTTAAATGGTAAAAACAAGCAATTACTTTACTTATTTATATTTTTGGCGCTTTCTCTAATATTTCTAATTAAATGACTATTTTTAGCATTTCTATACTTAGTATAGAACTGAAAAATGAGCATTATTTAACAATTGAAGAACCTTCTACCATCCCTCTATTGGGACACTACCCAAGATGGAAACTATTAACATTTTAGGTTATAGACTGATAGTCTACCGCCTTAGAATATTTATTTAGAATATTTTGTATCATGCCCTGTCGCTGGTCGGCATAACCTATCGTTTCACAGATTCTTGTCATGCCACGCCCACGCGGGACGCGGTACAGCAGCGGGTTACTTCACGCATGCGGTCATACACCCGCGTGACAAGAAAACGGAATGAGACATTATAAGAACACTATGGAAAATGTTAGAAGAGTAAATTGTCTCACAATGATTATTTTTACCGTTAAAGGCAATGATAAACAATTTAAAACAGGTTTTTTTATAGTTTAACCTAACGATTAGGCAGACGTGCTACCTGATGGAAAATAGTCAACGCCGCCTATGGACATTTGCAACACCAGAGTAGTCGCCAATGCATCGCCGGCTTTGTATGAGAGCTCTTTTTGCACTTTTTTCAAGAGCTCCATGTCATAGCGCTCTAGGAATACCTCATAAGGAAGCTCATTCCACATCTTACACGCCCGCGGCAAGAACGTCCGTGCAAACCGAACCGTGGAGGACCGCCACGAGTCCAGTTGGTGTGGATGGAACTTCATCCTTCGGCGAGTGGTGCGATGGAGGAATGGTGACGTAGGCACCAGGTCAAATAGTTCCTCGGAACACCCACTATTGCAAAGCGGTACCTTAATATTCAAAGCTGGATTTCCATAGCTGCTATTCTTATACGATTGAGCTACCTCACTGTCTCCCTACTTATATTATTAAACTATCTATCTAACTATTTAAGATTGACTAGAGCAATACATTTAAATTTTATGTTATTACTCATAATAATAAATATTCTTTGTTCCTAGTTGTCTGTGCGTATTTGACAGTCTAGCTTCATCACTATACTTTTTTGTTAATAAGCCGATTTTATTTTAATACTGATAATAAATATATACATAAGGAATGATCTATAATTATTCCGTAAAAATAGCTACGAATAGCATTTAGGTACTATTAAATAATAACATATCCGCTATTCAAAATTTACTAAATTAGTGTTTTTTTTTTATTTTCAAATTCTTAATTATTTATTGTCGTCATTTTCGATATAAGTGATATCGTCACTCTTATTATTAGCATACTACTCTGCAACCTCTCAACATAGCGCGAAAGTTATTAAATACTATGTATACTAACTTATATATAAAATTCTCGTGTCACAATGTTAAACTGCTCTTTAAAATTTTTAAATTATTAATTATTTCTACAATATATCGTCGTCATTGTCGATATAAGTGATATCGTCACTCTTATTATTAGCATACTACTCTGCAACCTCTCATAACATAGCGCGAAAGTTATTAAATACTATATACACTATCTTATATATAAAATTCTCGTGTCACAATGTTTGTTACCGTACTCCTCCGAAACTGCTTTACCGATTTTCACCAAATTTTATATGCATATTCAGTATCTATTTTTTATAGCCCTAAGTGATAAGAGTTGTTCACCCTAAACATTTTTTTATTTATATGGCAGCACAACGTTTGCCGGGTCAGCTAGTTATTCTGTAAAAATTGCTATGAATAGCATTTAGTTACTATTAAATAATAACATATCCGCTATTCAACATTTACAATTTTTTTCTTTTTTAATTTTCAAATTCTTAATTATTTATTGTCGTCATTTTCGATATAAGTGATATCGTCACTCTTATTATTAGCATACTACTCTGCAACCTCTCATAACATAGCGCGAAAGTTAATAAATACTATATATACTATACTATTATAATAAGTACTATATTAGAACATTAAAACGCCCACAACAAACTCCGCTTTTCTAAACCACCGATTACCTCTGTTACCCCTCTCGATCAAACTTTCATCCACATTAATACATTACACACACATTCCCAGAAAATTACTTACATAACCATATTATAGGAATCCTATCTTAATAAACTAACTTGTGTGCGATACACTAGTAGGTTAAAAACTACACAATACTATCGATAAAATTTTAAAGCCTCACGTGGCCCATTACCATCAGGCAAACACTGGCCTGCCACATTATCATATATTATAGATGTAACTCTTTTTAAATCTAACCTAACCTAACCTAATCCTTATAGTTGTTCATAGAATACTATTTCTTTCTATATAAGAATCCTATCTTAATAAACTAACTTGTGTGCGATACACAAGTAAGTTAAAACTACACACCTATCGATAAACTTTTAAAGCCTCACGTGGCCCATTACCATCAGGCAAACACTGGCCTGCCACATTATCATATATTATAGATGTAACTCTTTGTAAATCTAACCTAACCTAACCTAATCCTTATAGTTGTTCATAGAATACTATTTCTTTCCCTTCTCCATAATTTTCCTTTAATTTTGACATCATCTTCCAACAACCAACCACTCTATTACATAGTAAACGAATCGTTAATATTATTTTCAACCCTTGTCCACCCTCACCTCACCCTAGGATACTATTCCCCCTTTTTCTCTACTTTTACCGTTTTCCCCTCCCTTTGCCCACTCGGCAGATAACATACAATCTTCACTTATTCCACACCAGTCACTTCCTACCACTCCCTTCAAAATTCTCTCTCTTTTGCCACCCTCATCCTGTTTCCCCCATTACAAAAAACATCCCTAAACATAATATTATCTCTCTTTTCCCATCCTTCCTTCACACTCTCCTCAACTACACGTTAAACCAACCTATCACACAAACCCCACTACACACCCTTCCAGCTCCCCCCACTCACTACCACCCCTACCCCTTAACAATCAACACCAGCACCAGGTTAGCGACCAGCGTCCAGGTGAGCGCACCACCGGAGTTGTCGTGGTAGCGCGCAGTGGGTGGCACCTTACAGCTGCACAAAGCATCTGCTCCCACCCCTTCCTCACATTTCTTTCTCATTTCTAAACTGTCTTCTTTCGACCAACTATCATATCCTACAGTACATGACCTCAGTAAACAATTCTCGCTCCCCCACTCATCCCGCTTCCCACCCCCATGAAACACATCCCTAAGTACACTATTATAGTCCGAGCCAAACTTCTAGTCCACTCTAAACCCCCCCCCCCCTCACCACCAGCCCTACCCCTTAACAATCAACACCAGCACCAGGTTAGCGACCAGCGTCCAGCAGTAGGTCAGGGCACCGCCGGAGTTGTCGTGGTAGCGCGCGGTGGGTGGTAACTTACCGTCCGAGAGGCCGCGCGGTCGACGGTGCAGCTTGAAGTTGACGGTGCTCGGCTCGGCTTGGGTCACCGTCACCGTTGCGGATGATGGTGGGTACCTATATACAGTTATTTCCAGATTCTTAATTCATGAACTTTATAAACCTTTTAATTCATCTTAATACTCATTGCACTCATCTTGCCAAGACAATCTATTTATTTAAAATATAAAAGATTTTTAATTTTGATATGGTCTCATAAGATGTTGTTTAGTTAGTTAATTACGAAGTAATTTAAGACGGATGCTCCCTTAAGTAGGGACTGAATAAATTAACCGACTTGGTATTACATGGATCTGATAACTTTTTACGGTAGAAGAATGAAGTTGTGAGACTTGATTTTTTTACATATTTTGATGGCACACATAGATTAGTAAAGATTACTCACTCCTAACAAGAAAATTAAACCAGCTTTGACAATTGAAATTGTCACTGTCATCTACTTTCGTGTTTGAAAAATATTAAAAAAATGTAGTTTTTAGATCATTTACGAATGAAAACATATTTCTCCGCACTTTTTCTTTGATACAAAAACACGAATTTTGCACCACTTAACCGCGCATGTCGACATTGTGCCGCCTAAATTACACCATAACAGCCATTAAATGGCTGACAGAATTGTCAGGCGTTTAAGCCATTGAATGGCTTTCTTCAATTACAAGGCGGTGATATATCTATACTTATCTATGATGGCATATAAGTTGTTGAATTGACTGTATGAAGTATGTTACCCGGAAGCGACGGCGGTGACGTTGTACTCCCCGGGGAGCAGCATTCGCCAGTATGAGCCACTGTGGGTCGTGCGCACTGAGTGCTCAATGCCCTCCACCTTGATTTCTGCATTCTACAACGGTAATAGAAAAATATTTGTTTACATTTTTATATTTTTTATATAAGCAACATAAATATCTGTTTAGTATTTTGTAAACAACCAAATTGCCTGAATATTTCTATTTTTTCAATAACAGAAGTAGCGTACGACGTCCATCCCACAATATTAAGTGGTAACTGACACATTCTAACTTGTATTGCTTTGGTTTCATAACATGAATGGAAAAGCTTAAAATAAATGAGTATACAGTACACCTAATGGTAAATGGTCACTGCTGACCAAAGCGCAGCAATCTCATACAGAGGAAGGGTTCCATCTGATGCTACGCCATTCGTGAGGACTAAGCTGATCGCTCAATCGACGAATATCAGAATTATATTACATATAGTCTTTAACGGGATATTTTAGAATATCAGAATTGTCCTAATTAGAGACTAAATAAAACATTCTATTACCTTGACAGGAGCCCCATCTTCATCAACAACCACGCCTCTGACCCCGATGTTGGTCTGCTCCATGAACGCGAGTAGAGACTCCCGGTTCATGTTCCAGTAGGCGGGCAGTTCCTTCGCAGGTGGGTACTTGCAGCAGGACAGCTCGAAGGTCACCTCGAAGCAGTTCGAGTGGAGGTAGTTAAAGTCCTGCATACCACCTGGAAGGTTATAAATTGAATAATGGGTGAGTTGCCTACTTAATGTTAGATAGCTGAAATTGGATTGGCGGCAACTCTTTACATGTTTTGTTAGTGGGCCAGATCGTACATCACCACCTTGAAACACTGTACCATTTGTGCACGACTGTCTTAGGGCATAAGGGAGACATTATTTTCCGAGGCGTTCCAGCTTAGTCTTCAGGCGGCGCATCTATGGCGGACCAGGGCAGGTAGGAATCTAATCTTACCTGGGGTTGACAGATGTCCATGGGCGGCAGTAGCCACTTACCATCAGGTGGGCTGCATACGTCTGCTACCTATATTATAAAAAATGTGAGCCGTCACGGGACGCCTGGCAGATGTGAAACATCGACATTATTTTGTAAAAGTAATATGCAGAAAACAACATATTGTGATAGGAATTATAGCTAGTTATTTCAATATATTACTAAAATCGTAAATTATAAGTATTAATAATGAATGTTTTACAATAAATGCCACTATGATTAGAAAAATTAATTAATTTTTTAATGTTCATATAATCTATGGTTCATATTTATAACAAATAAGAAAAAACTTTCGTGCGCTGCACGCCATCAGCTGATTTTGAAATACAATTCTGTCAGTCTTAATAAATTTATTCTCTGGTCAATTGTTTTAATGCATTAATTTCAATAAGAATGAAATTAAAATTAATTAATAATTTAAAAACATTGTACCTATGCAATGAAATTTATGTGAATTTTAATCTACCAAGATAGTAGATTTTACATTTGCTGGCGCTCAAAAGACACCAGATATACGCGTGCTTAATGCACAGATAAATGCATACTTTAATTATAAAAATTTAATTAACTTACTGATGACTTGATGGTGTGTCATAGTGTGATTTTGCTTTCTTTGCAGGAGGCTGATCACTTTCACTCTCTAAATTATCACGGTCAGACATTTTATTATCAGAAAAATAATTTGTTTTCAAGCATTTATCTATAACCTGAAGATACGCCGCAAGCTGACAAAACTTGAAACATACAAAATACGTCAAGTGGTGTAGAACGAGTTAAAACGACTCCAGTCGCTCTCGCGCGGCGTAGTAATACACACGAATGTCACTGAACACCTTAAACGTCATTATTATGAATTTTAAGCCTCAAAATGCCTTCTTGTGCAATGCGTAAATGCAAAAATTATGCTCGAAAAAGAAACAAGCTTCATGGAATCACCTATCACACGTAAATAAAGAGAAATTATTAAATTTTGTTTATTTTTCGTGTTCGATCCGCCATGATTACGTGAGTAACCAGAAAGAGACAAAGTATGTTTTTGTCAATGAAAGTGATAAAGACGCAAAATGCATGGTCATAGATCAACAGAACAGAAGTGACATTTTATTGAAGCTCACGATGTTCATATGTCGTATGTTATAGTTTAAGATCCCACTGCTTAATTTTTATATTAGTGTGTTTTTAGTCAAAATATAACTTTCTATAGTTTATTTTAATAAAATAAAATCGATATATGGGAAATTCAGTATCCTAATCTCTAAATTTTCTTCGATACCTGTGGTAAATAATAAAAAATATTACCATAAAATTTGTATAGGATAGTATACGGTATTTTAAAATTTCTTTAATTGAATAAATTAACCTAAACATAATTTAATAAACAATCTTTGTATAGCCAGAAATTAATCCTCAAAAAGACCACGGTAAGATTAGAATCTTATATATAAAATTCGCATGTCACGATGTTAGTTACTGTACTCCTGCGAAACGGCTTTACTGATTTTCATCAAAATTTATATGCATATTCAGTAAGTCTGAGAATTGGCTACTAGTACATTTATAAAATGTACACAACTTTGCAATTAATGGTCGTGTGTAAAATAAAACTGAAAATAATAAACATAAATTAGTAAAGATACTTCGCCGCCTTGAAATTAAATGAAGCCACAAACGGGCTATTAGTAAGTTCTTTTTTTGAATTCTTGACAAATAAAAACATTTTTAGAGAAAATTTACAAATAAATAACTAATACTGCGTAATTTACATAATAAATAAATAATTATTTCAAATATTTTAGGGATATTTTAGCACGGAGACGTGGCAAAACTTTTTTACGCAACTATTTCAATTCTCAAAACTGGGTACATTTTCTTGTTAGGAGTGAGTAATATTTACTAATCTATGATAATAAATATAAACAATTTTTAAACCGTATATTTTAAACCAGTCGATACATCTGTATAGATGCATTCTTTCAAATTATATATTTATATAATAATAATTTATTTAGTTAAACTGTACTATAACATTTCTACGTAAACGATATACTAAAACTATTATCGACAGTTTTGGACATTTTTTACCTTCTGTTCCATTATTTCATTGTCTGTGACAAGCATGCGGATCAATGGGAAAGCCACCATACGTCCCGTTTTTAACGGGACAGTCCCTTTTTTCGATGTTTCGTGCCGTCTCCGAAATGAACCGTTGCCATTGTCAATTATGTAACAGTAAATATTATAATTGTGAAAAAAAAACATGGGGTGCTCCATTTATCAGTTTTCATAAAGCGCCCCACATTTTTTGCACAATTATACTATTAACTGTTCATTAAATGATTCCTAGATTGAAAATTATTTTCTACTTTTTAGTTAATTTTATCATAAAAGCGTGTTTTTATTATTTTTAACTATATTTTTTCAAGTAAAAAGTATTTGACATAAAAAAATCGATGTCCCGTTTTGACTGAAGTAATCATTGGTCACTATATTACATGGTCAATATTTACGTTTGCGTACACTTGAAACGCAAGGTCAAACACTAGTTGTCTTTTTTTATCACATTGTTCTAATAGCTCTGTCCCTTATAGAACATTTGTCTATGTAGTTAAAGGTAAGCGTCGCCACGCCAGAAATCTTTTTTACGTGCGGCTATAGATGTTTCACATCAAAAAAATACATTTCCATTACTATTTACCTGGCACATTACACAAGTGCCTGAACAGCACATTGTCAGCTGTACCTAGTGCTCACTAGGCAACAGTCCTTACCACACTGGAAGTGTATCATCGCCACTCACCCGGCACGTTGTACCAGAAGGCGCCGTTGGTGACGCCGTCGGTGAAGTTGTCCGGCGGGCACACGTCGCCGCGGCGCATGTCCGCGTGCCGCAGCGCGAACGTGCGCGCCAAGTGCTTGAACACCGCGTCGTCCGGCGTGAGGCTCTCCACGCAACAGTCCTTGCCGCTACTGGAAACAAAGAAAAAAAGAAACATTTCATTCTGACAATTGCAACACAAATGAAATAATAGTATGCGACATGCTTGCCGCGTACGTGAGAAATGTGGAATTGAAATTGAAACTCCCTCCTGAAGTATTTCCTGAGCGCCATGTCATGGGGCTCTTCAAGAGGGGTGCAAAAAGAACTCTCCTTCAAAGCTGGCGATGCATTGACGTCTCCTCTGGTGTTGCAGATGTCAATAGGCGACGGTGACTACTTTCGACCAGGTAGCCCGTCTGCCTTATCGTTAGGTATGATATGTAAAAAATAAAAAAGACAAAAAATAACATAAAAAAACAACAACAAAAGGACAATAAAAATGTACATTCTATTATAACCATAATATGTGTTGCAACGACCGCGAAAAGGCACAAACTCAGCTTGTGCAACGTGCAGGTAAACTGTTTGCTCCATGCGTCCGGGCTACTCCGTGATACAAATGCATTCAAACATAAACAAACCAAATCAAACACTCTATCCACACGTTTGAATTTGTGACAGTTTATTAGAGTTTAGCAAGCTTGTGGAGTATTTTACCGATCGTTTAATCTACTAGACCTCTCTCAGCAATGCACACAAATCAAAAACGCAAAATCTCACCTCGAATCATCATACGGGTAGCTAGCAACAATCGCACCACCATGCAGGTTCCCGGACAGCACGAACTGTTTGCCGAGCACCCATCGCATCAGCGCCGCGGTCTCGGGCTGACGGCCGCCGAACAGGTACTCGTCGTCGCGCGCCCTGTGCCTGTCGAACTGGTCCGGGAAGTCGCGGTTCAGGTCCACGCCCTTCGCGTTGTTGCGGCCCACCATGCCGGGGAGAGACTCGCAGAGACCTTCCTGAAATTATAATGATGACTTTTATAAAAATCAATAATTAAAAACTTGACAAGACTTGTGGTTGAAACTGAGCCTCAATCGACAGGTCCAAGGTTACATTCTCAGGCACCTCTGATTTTTAATGTTATGTGCGTATTATATATCATCACTTGCTTAAACGGTGAAGGAAAACATCATGAGGAAATCTGCATACCTGAGACCTTAAAAAACTGTTTTCAAAGGTGTGTAAAGTCTACAAATACGCACTTGACTAGCGTGGTGGACTATAGCTTAATCCTTCTCATTCTGTAATAAGTTGATGATAACAAAAATAAAAAGGCATGTCCACATTATTGGTTGTTGGTTTATGGACATCTTTTATCAAAACCAATTTAGCGGAGTCATACTTGAAGTCGGCCAGAGATGCGTTACTACCTGTGACTATTAAGTAAACAACCTCATGTAATTGTTATCAGAACATATTACCGCTAGGCAGGAATATTTGTATGATAATAATTTTATGGCGGTGACAATCTTTAAAAAGATTGGTCACTCATCACTCATCGATAACTTGTTACTGTTTTAAAAAATGGCTTATGTGTTTTTTCAGACTAATAAAACTGGATTGAAGTTATAAGTAAAAGTGAGTTTAATCTTTTAACATTCGGAATAGCCTGTGATTGAGTACGCAGTTTCTTTTCTTTTTTTCTTTCTTTCCTCGCAAGTTTGATAATACAGCATTATTTATCTGGGCTAAAATATCATTTTTAATTATTTTAAAAAGGTATATAATTATGTCTAATCACAATATTTTTGACAATTTTAAAAATATTCATCTCTAGCGAGTTAGAACTAGCGATGCCGAACAATAGATAGTTACACTATCGATAGTTGACCTCGAACTATCGATAGTATTGATAGCACAGCGACTATCAAACTCAAATGATATCGATAATATCTATAGTATTGGTTGCATCGATACTATCGATATTCCTATCGATATTCTCACTATTGCCACATATTATCGATAGACTATCGATAGTAGCGTATCGAACGGCATCAATAGAACAGTAAACTAACAATAAACAACAAATATTCAAGGTTTCTTGTAGTTATAACAAAAAGTAAAATACATTTAATCGAAGCAGATAAAAACATGGTATTAAAATATCAATACATATAAAATAATATAATATTAGCGACGTATATCTCGATATTGTTATATTAGTAATAAAAGTTACTTCAATTATAAAGAGTTATAAATTTAACGTTTATAAAAAAGCGCCCAAGTGCGATTCGTGCCGTTCTGTTATGAACATTATAAAAAAGACATTAAAGTATTTCTTATGAAGATAATAAAGTTTTCATATGAACTAAAGCGTGGTTCAGCATAATTTACCCCTCTGAAAAGTGCTATCCAACGACACCTAGCTTCAACGAAACGTAGCGTCAGCGTCGTACGTTTTGTTATCATATTATTGAAGTAATAGTATTGTGAAGGTGGTAGACCCCCCTGTGGTTCGACTACGGCGGCACCACCACGCTTATTTCTGCGTCATAACAGCAGTTTTAAGCACAGCTGTGTTCTGGTTTGAAGGATGTGGTAAAGGAGACATACTTTTCCGAGGCGTTCCAGCTTAGTCCTCAGCGGCAGCGGCGCATCTGTGGCGGACATTTACCAGGAATATCTTATCCTAGCTGGGGTTGATTACAGATGTTCATGGGCGGCAGTATCCACTGCTACTTCTATATTATAAAAAAGTAGAAAACGGGCATGCAGTCCACTTGTTCGCAAGTGGCAACTGCTTCCCATGGACAATTAGCATTAACCCCAGATATGATTAGAATCCTACTTAAGATCGGTCACAAATGCTTCGCTACCCCTTATGCCATTATGCCTTGCATAAGTATCATCTTTTTAACAGTCCGCGTAAAACTGCTAGTCCGCTCTGAATATAGAAATGAGTCGCGTCGCCATAGCGAATTGTAAGACTACCTGCTCGGAACAACTTCAGAGCGGACTAGCAGTTTGGCCCGAGCTATAACACCATCAATCACAGTAGCATTTAACACTATTGTTATATACCAACTGGTGGTAGCAGTAATTACTAAACCCTAGTTTATTTCGCGTTGTGCCGTAAACTTCCGCCGTAACAAGGTCATGACCTGCATTAGGTTAGATATTGTAACCGCCTTTCAAAATGTTCAATACGGCATAAAGTAATACATTTCGAGCAATTACATAAAACTGGTCCACGCACCAGTTTGGACAAATCACATGACTGTTATGTAAAATTAACTATGCACATACTTTTACATTCCGTTATTGCGAATGATTTATCTACTTTTAACGATAATGAGTTGTCGGTGAATTAATTTTGGTGTGCAATTAATCGACTTCATAAGTGTCGTTCATAGATAGAAAGTAATTGATTCCTTAAACAGCTCGGCACCCGAGGCTCCCAGCCCACACGTCGCCCGCTGGTCGTTCTATGTGGCCCGCGGGTCTAAAAAGAACCCAATTTCTCAACCCCGTTCAACTAATAAATTTCAAATAATAAAGCAATCGCGGTCAATTCCGACTGCTCCCAATTCCGATCTACCATTAGCATTTAAAGTAATGCTCCTCCCGCACACCAGGTGTTTACGAACGCCGTCCTTCCCGGGATTACTTACTGGACGGTTCGATCTCCCACTCTTGCCGCTCGCAACCCCGGAAGCCCCCTTTTAGTCGCCTCTTACGACAGGCAGGGGATACCGTAGCCCTATTCTGGTCCCGAAACTACAGGGATAAGCTATAACCAAACCTAGGAATCCTACTTAGTATGGTGCTATGAGCATAGAAAGTTTCATATATTTTAATATTGTGCATAATAATGAGATGCATCGCAAATTTCTCTTACAACAAGTTATCGATTTGCATTCAACTTTCTTATCAGACGACAGCTGCAAGTGATAAAATGTCAAGGACCCCATGTTTCTCTATTTGAATAGTTGTTGCAGACGATGTCACTTATTTATTGAATTGTTACGTAATTAATCGAAACAAGCTCTTTGTTTTTGAAAATACACATTTTCCTTTTTTTTGCAAATCCAAATTTTACGTCAGAATAAACATACCCCAGTACATAGCTTATGGTAAGCAATATGCAGGATATGTGATCACTGAAGTACCAAAGTTTAAATCCAAAATTTAAGTAGGTATCTATTAGAAAACTAGTAACCTTTCTTGTCTCCTACTTTATGTGCTTAGGAAAAAAATAGAGCATTCTAACCTTCGATCAACAATACCAATATATTCTTGATCAAAGATTCTAACATAGACCTCAGAGGCAATGCATCTATGACCTCAGGTAGGAATTAAATTTCATTTGTGTTTAACCAGTGTATAGACCAGTGTTTGTGTATAGACCAGTGATCATTTAAAATCAGAACTGTTTGCAGTGTTTACATGTTTCTAACTTCATTATCATAAAAAAATACTAGTTTTAATAGGAAATACTTAAAAAGTTATTTATTTATAAAATATGTGAAGGTACCATCTTACCAAGGTACCATCTTGAAGTATTTCTTCACATATGGTACATATATGAAGGCAGTAAAATGTAAACAACCATCTAAATCCATACCCTTGCCCTGTGATGTTGACCCTAAGGTCTTGCAGATATGATAGCTATAACTTGCACCGCAAATAACGGATGTAACTCATCATAATTGCAGCTCATAACAGATAACAGGAACAGTATGCACAATTATTGTTTGTATTCCTTTTATTATTTTGCAATCATTCAAGTCATTAAATTAAATTGCATGAAGTGTAGACTCATTATGTATTATGACTTTCTGTATGAAATTTAAATAGCAAACAAGTGTACAGGCCACTATTAGAAAGTGATAACTACCATCCAGACATTTGTCTACTAATACAACTGTTAGAAAAAAAATGGTGTGGCAAAAAAAGGTCTAGCCTCACAGCCTAAAGGAATTTTAAAGGGCCATTTAAGTATGTAGATTGGTTTAATTAACTTCAGAGTATAATGCAGATTTTTATTGTTATAAATTCTCTGTTCCGAGAGCAAAAGAGGGCTACAGAATCCCCTACCTGTTTTATAAGGTGACCGAAAGGGGGCTTCCATTTCAAGGGGTTTTAGTGCAGTAAGAATAGCAAATACCCGTTCATTTTTCCTACAGCACCTTGTATCTTTTGAAGGATTCCCCCACATTAACAAAAAAAGGGAAATCACCTAATTCCTTATCACAATAAATTGTTATTAATTAAAGCTATGACAAATAACTAAAATGATGAAACAAAAATAAACAACTATCATAAACCTGTTACAGAAAATTAGAATTAACTCTTTATTGTTCAATTTATCCTCATAATTTGAGATCCAAAAGGTCACATTTGCTTGCATAAATAAAAGACAATGTTAATAGAAACATTTTGCATTATCCATTATGGGTGATTATTGTCATAAAACATAAGTTTAAGTCTTTTGATTATATAAAGATATTTTGTAAGTGTCTATATTCATAGCAGCACACCAATGCTACACATATTATCTTTCTCATTCTGAGAGGAGACCCATGCAGACCACAGCAGTGGGTCAGTAATAGGTTGATGATGATGATGAATTATTTGATGGATTGATAATTGAATAATGATTGGTTTAAGTACAAATCAATCAACATCATTAAAATATGTATCTCATCACAGATTAAACCCAGAATCCTCTATATCTATCACAAGCAATGCAAAGAAGAATATTTCACGGAATATGCCAGCCCAGCTTAGAAACAGCTGAGTCAGAGATAAGATAAAAGATATTTTATTTTACAAGCAGACCTGAATAACTTAGTAAAAAAATTAACACCAACAATTACAATACTTTAGAATTACTTTGTTACATTGACAAAAAGTACAAATACTTTGTCATGTTTTGTCATAGAACCATTATTTTTTGTTGAGACCTTCAAACTGTTGTATTTATAAATTGAAATAATAAATCACTTGAATGTAAAATACAATTGTTTAGTAAGAATTTAAATAAACTTGTAGACCGGAATTCATTATTTATTTGATCTAACTGACAATAAATGATGATCTAAATTATAATTTTTTTCACAGCAAGCAAAATAAAGTATTAATTAAAAATTGCTACAGCTTTAATAAGATTCTTATAATAAAGTTTTAACTCAATATTATTTATTTATTTAGAGAGTCTAATGGAATTAAGATTATTTGTTAGATATTACATAAAATATCTCTGTTATGTTCATAATAAAATTATTGTTGGCAACTATAACAAATACTCAAATACAAATATAAAGTCTATCACAGGTATTACTAACACACACACTAATATAAATAAAGTTGATATTAATAAAAGTCCATAATAAAGATGAAAGGATCACCAGTCACATATATATTTCGTTGTCTCTTTCAAAATGAGTCTCAAATTTGATTACCAATTAGACAACTCTTATTGATTTTTTTGTGAAATAACATTTGTATAATTACGTTGGGTGTGTGAATGATTCGGTGTTGATAGATTGAAACCTTCTGGATTGGTGGGATTGGGGGTATTGTACTTACCCTATAATTTAAAAAATCACTCACCTTACTATGTTCAAATCCATCCGGATTAAGAGACGGCATCAGGTGTATCTCGGTGGTATTCACGAGTTTCGTGACCCTGTCGTTCTTCCCATAGTTAACGAGCAGGTATTGCGCCAAGTACACCATCAACTGCCGCCCAACGGATTCGTCGCCGTGCATATTCGCCACATACTTGAACGCCGGCTTCTCAGCCCGCTGTGCGTTCACACCTTCACTGATCTGCAGCACCAACAACTTGCGTCCTTCCACCGAATTCCCTATCGAATATACTTTCGCCAGTTCCGGGTACGTACTCACTAAGTTATCGAATAAAACCACTAAATCATCGTATTTCGTGTACTTTGGCTCCTTAAGAAACGACTCGTCGTCCTCCTGGATCGAGCGTGGCGCGCATCCATTAATGAATACAGCAAATACGACGAACAGACCAACGTGAAGACACGAGACCATGTTTGCAGTTCGCGACGACCATACGTTTTGATCTCAACCGCGTTTATATGCAAATGTAAACACTTAAGCTTATCACAGTAAACATTGTACGGGAACCCCGCACGTTTCGTTTGTAAAATGATAAGAAAGGAATGGGAAAGTTAAGTTACTGTATTAATCACTGTTCACACCCCGACAGCTGAGCTGACGTATGCGTATTGACTAGAGGTGAGGCGTATATACTGGAACAGGTTCAGGGACTAAGTATTTTACCGGACTAGGTCGGACCTAGTCCAACTTTTAATATGTACCTAGTCCAAGAATAAGTACCTAGTATTTTATGGGATTAAGTGGTTTCTCGGACTAGGTAGTTTACTGGACTAGGTAGTCTATCGGACTAGGTAGGTTATCGGTCTAGGTAGTTTATCGGATTAGTTCCCGACTGGGTTCCCGTTTTTTTTTGGTCGTCGCGCCGTCTTATGACATGGTTCTCGTTTTTTTTTTGCTCGTCGCGCCATTTCATGACACGTTTAAGGCATAAACGAACTAGCTTCCTAGTCCAATAATAAGTACCTAGTCCACACCAAATTGTACAATTGTACTAATGAGACTTTATGGGACTAGGTGGAACAGGTTTCTGGATCACGTATTTTTAAATACTAGGAACAGGCATACCTAGTCCCAAATTTACCTAGTACAACCCATCTCTAGTATTGACGTTTAACAACCCATAGACTGACACAGATTGCAAAGATAATCTTTTACCAAAGAGAAAGCAAACCTTTCGTTTGAGTGTGTTGCAATACAATGAATTCTAACTTCCCATTTCGATATACCATTTTAATTTTTATTTTACTATTTATTTTATTCACTAAGAGAAGTCATGTAATAATGCATTGCTTTACGCAAGTAGAAGATAAAAGCTTATAAAAAATATAAGGTATGAAAATACATATATGAAATGTATGTATATTGCTATTGAACAAATAATAATAATAAGTGCCCAATGAGTTGTTGGTAACTTTTTTTTGTATTTTAAATTGCACTTTATTTAAGGTAAATTAATGAAGCTGGCACCCTTAATTTTAGCTGCCTAATAATGTCAAAACATCGTTTTGATTTCCAAAGATCTTAATATTTTAACTTCACTAAATAATCCTTTTTCAATTATAACCTACTAAGTTTTATTTACAAGTTTCTTGGTATAGTAAAATTAAATACAGTTTGCCTTTTTTATCTATCAAAAAGTTTATTTTTATTTAATAACAAGTCTTTTTATATTTTTGTTGCATTATCAAAACGCAATTTATAACCTGTCTCATGATAGCTGTTCCGTTTCTGAAACTGAAGTCTGAAAGAGTTATAGCGATATTGGATTTGCAATTATTGTTCATATAGTGTTATAATAACTGTTATCAACTATTTACGATGACAATCACTGGACTAACTTAAACATTAGTACCTGTCGACGTCAATAATTACATTGTGAGTGTTTTGGTAATGGAAAGACCGAATCCGAATCTGAGCGACATGAACCGACGCGCCGGGGAGATAGTCCGACGCATAAACAGGCTTACAGACGGCCCCCTAACCAGAAAGAAGTTAGTAATTCTACTCCTAGTATTTACATTTCTAATATTATACGTAGGTCCGTCATTATTAAATTGGTTGTTTTACTCTGAAAGCGCGTCTGTCAGCAAGCAGAACGTTTGCCACCGGAAGCTTCTGGAGCCGTTCCAAGACGCGTTGTCAGAGTACGATGCGTACATGAGGCTAGAAACAACTGCTACTTTATCTACAGTCGGCCATAATTACGTGCCTTACGTCGGCAACGGCCTCTTAGGGCTGGCCTTAGAACACGACTCGTATTTGAACATTAAATATGGAAGGACATTATCCCTCCCTGTATATTACCATCCCCTGTACATTGTTGATGACTACGAAATGAAGGAATCTACAGTAGTGGAGTACAAAAACGGAATTGTGCACAGGTTCCATTGCAGCAGCAGTGGCTTGCATGTTACCTATCGTTATTATGCACATAGGACTATACCGTCACTCTTTGTCCAAGAAATCCATGTTAACAACCCTGAGACAGATGTCAAGTCATTAAAATTATCAACCCCTAGGGTATCTGACTGGCCCACATCAGTAAAACAGACTATAAAGTTGCACCAAGGTGTCGACACCAAGGAATATGAGGTTGTGACTGGTATGATATCTATACCGGAAAGTGAGAACGTTCTGGCAGTTTCCGTTGTATGTAGGAAGATGGAGAACACCATTGATATTGATGCCAGAGATGCCCTGGACGTTCTAGTGCTAACTACGGTACAATACAGCAGACCAATTAAAAGGTCAGAGTATGCGAAACATAAGGATATTGTGGAAAAGAAGGCTGTAGATGAGATGGAAAAGGCCATAGCATTGACAGGAGACCGATCGGCTGTTAGAGCTCTCCGGGATAACCATGCTAGAGTATGGCAAGGTCTTTGGTACACTGGCTTCTATATCTCAGATTCTAAAGCTGAAGGAGTGATCAATGGTGACAGGATCAATGCAACAATATATGCCATTCTATCCCAAGTGAGGAGTTATGAACATGAGGAGCATATCAAACCGGCAACAAAATCAGAGATCTTACGTACATTGACCTACTCTGAAGGTTGCTATGAGGGATTTTCTACATTGGACGCATTCAACTTATGGAAGCCTTTGAATTCCCTGACCAATTTGAATGCTGTAGCCAGTGTGTGGATGTTAACGTTAGAAAAGCAAGGATGTCACAACTTACTCAAAGCTGGTGCAAGTGGTGTGAACCAGGCGATGATTCTCAGCTTTGGAAGCTTACGTTTCAGCAATCAGCATTTGGAGTATAACATCCATCCATCGAAACTACACAGGGACTTCCTGTTCCGTCGAGTCAATTATGGTAACATGACACATGTGAATATAAGTGTTATATTGCAAGAGGATAACAAAGCAGCTATATTTGTCGCTTTAGATAGATCGGACAAGACATACTATGCCTGCGATGGCGGCTGTTTGGACTCACCTGTGCAATTGGGACCGTACAGGAAATACTTTCCAGTTAAACTGACAGAGCCGTTGACAGCAATACTGTACATAACAGCTGATAAGCAGCACATGGAGGACTTGAGGCATGCTATCCATGTACACGAGGTTGTTGAGGCTCCGGCTCACGAGAATCACGTCATAGCACTTCATAAACACGGCCACTCGTTAGGTGGTTTGAACCCTCTGTTCTGGGTGTCGATAATAGTGTTAATAGTCATGTTCCACTTATTCCTCTGTAGGATAATAATGAATGAGTTTTGTGACAATAACTCGAACGTTAGTTACAAAAGGTTGTACAACAAAGCTTGAAGGAATTGCCTTATTGTGCGTAGTAGATGGTTGTACCATTTGTCCACGACTGAGTGTTAGGCCTAAAGTTTGGGATTGACATTTATATTGTTATGTTCAAAAGTTCTTCATACGTGATAAAGGTTGCCGCACATTATGGGCATGCCGCACCGCAATCCATTAATGGGCGTAAAGACATGGGTGAGGAGATAAGTTTTTCTATCCTAGGATGAGATTATCACGAATTATTTTTTTTATATCTGGACTGGTCAGCACATCTGTCTCATACACAGAGGGTTTAGGTTTTGATCTCTGAGAGTGTGTGTATTATGGTTCTATAGCAGACACTATTCTAGTGTGGTGTTATAAGTTTATGACATCACATAAGTGTATGACATCACCTAAATTATAAAATAAATGTTCATAAACCTGTTACTGTAAGTATAATAACAGACGTAAGGGCAAGAGTGGCTTTCGAATGTAATGACATTGTATGATGGATCATACAAAATGTATTAGAGTATGAGAATTTGTGAATTTTGCTTTGTGCGCGTTGTGACGGCGTAGCCATGTGCGGTGATCTTTAAAACACTGCCACATTATTTCTCTCTTTACATTTAATTTAGTAGTTACCATTCCACACTACAGAATTCAGTTGAGACAATTCTAAAATGTGCATAATTCCGTAGCTATAATTAGCTAAAATGATATAGCCATTGTATTTTTTATGAAACTGATGTTTATTGACCTGCAAGTCATGTGCTTCCTTTGAAGACCAAGGGTCTACACTCACTGCTGGCACCGCATGGCAAGGGAATTCTTTGCTAATAGAAATCAGTCGCAGTTTTGTTTTTGTACCAATGCTGATGATCATTTAAATTTAATTTATATTTTCAACCTGTTAAGTTATAGTTCATTTCTTCACATAAGCAACGGCAGTGAGCATAGGCCCTAAGTTAGATTGCCCCACATAAGTGCCTAGAAGAAAGGGCCCTCGAAGTAGAACCATAAAGGTTTCTACCACCTTTAAACCAATACTTTACACATACTGAATCAAAAACTTATTATATGAATAACATATTATCTGTAATACTTAATTACATTTTGCAATAATCTCTAAAAACTCAGCAGTTTTTTTAGATCATTCGTGTAAAACTTTCGAGACTATTTGATAGTTTTATTGAAAAATTAATTGTTTCTACGAGTTCATTTGAAATGCTCATTATTGGCTTATTGTAATATATTGTAACGAATAGTATCACATTGAATATAAATGTAATCACAGACCAAAAAAAATTAGACAA
This sequence comes from Epargyreus clarus clarus, assembly GCA_014595695.2. Classification (NCBI taxonomy): domain Eukaryota; kingdom Metazoa; phylum Arthropoda; class Insecta; order Lepidoptera; family Hesperiidae; genus Epargyreus; species Epargyreus clarus. The sequence goes on from JACTTY020000024.1 coordinate 902,020, forward strand.
TGTCTCGATATTCACCTTTTTTGGTTTGAAATTTAATAATGTTGCAATCTTAGTAAGCGTTTAGTGTTCGTCTATTTCTCAATATTCTAAATTAGGGTCCAATGTGCTTTTTCTCCTATTTATTAGATAAGATAGCGTTGAGTTTAATATCAATGTCCATTTCGATGCAAACATGTCATGTATATCTTTGGCTTGGAAATGGCTAAGCTAGGGCCCTGAGGTCGATTCTCGGCGAAAATATTTTTTTGTTACATTTATTTTTATTTTCGACGTAGAAAGCAAACTGATTGCTTCTTGTATAGGCATCAATTTTGGATGAAACACCGTCCAAGTCTGTTCAGTGTTTTCCAAATTTAGATAATATTTAAAACCTTTACACTTACAACAAATATTCAATTTAAATTTCTCTATAGAATTCTATGTTTAAGTTACAAAAAGTTTTCATTTATTTTTCAATAAAATAAAGATGGAGTAGCTATAGAATGTGATATTTAAACAACTATAAATTTAATTAACAGTATTGTATACAGTTTATTTAGACTTGAAATTCTTTGATCTCTAGAATATTCTTCAAAATTGTCAAAAAAAAATTGTATTCCATTTTATTCCTATTTTTTGTTCCTGCTTTATTAAGTTGAAGATTGTAATATTTCGCTTAATATTATTACCACTAATACAGCATTGGGAAGTGGTAGGACCCTGATGATATTTGGAGATGCTGTGTTGGTAATACGTGAAGTTTACTAACTATATATTTATGTATTTCTCGCTTACATATAGAGAAATGGAAGAGTAAATAGAAGTAACGCCATTGAATAATCTGTTTTGCAATTTTTATTGAAAAAAGTCATACTTATTGCTTCCATAATATTAAATATTCCGTAAAATATGATAAGAGAATATAAAATGTACAAAAACATACATAACAAGACTATTTCTACGATTTTTGCGTCTTACTCAATACTTTGTGTCCATGTATTTCTTTGGCGAAGAGGCCTAATGCTGCAACCACACGCTTGGCGCAATCAAACCTCAACAAACGCACAAACGTGTGGACGCGTCGCGATCGCTTGCGGCTAATACTCAAAAACTGACACTATTGGATCGGCTACTGTTAGGGTCCTGGGACTTAAATAAAAGAGTGGACTGTAACTATAAGGCTGGTTTAATAAGGCCGCTTAATTACATGAGGGTTATCCCGGTCAAAACAATATTTTAGCTAAATCGTCCGTGGCCGAGGGAGGTCGCAAGCGTGAGTGTTCAAACGCTCTCTCCACACGTTTGATATTGTAACGGTTTGTTGAAGCTTGGCAAGCGTGTGGACGCTGCATAACATATATAATGTAATATGTTATTATACTAATTATTATTAAAAACGTGTAAATGTATACCCGGCACAAAAAGAACACCTTAATTTTTAAGTAGATATATTGTATAAAGGGAAATGCTGTATGTTTGTACGTATGTATTAAAATATAATGTTGTTCATTAATTTATTTGTAGGAACGCCGCTGCGGTCCTTTGACGAATTGTACATAATAATAATTATATTCTATACAATCGTAATATAGAAATAATTATATTGTTATAAGATTCTGGTGTATATTTTTCAAATTAAACGCCAAGTTATATATGTTGATATGTTTTTTATTAATATGTCCTATCCGATAATCAATTAAAATTGTTTCTCATGACTTCTCGAAACTAGCGCCCTACGTATATTGACGTCAGCAAAGTTTTCCACATAAGTAAATATAAGCCCAAAACTAGGGTCCTGGTCAATGCAAGGCATGGCCACCTAGCACAGCAGAAGATATGCCTTTATCAAACCATAATGAATTTAAAACTCATTTTTATCTCCTCACGAGAGCTTTTTATTAACATACCAGTTTAGATGTCATGGACATATCATTATAAAGTCAATTAGTCCAACTAAGTCTTCTAGATAGGCAATGTATCAGTAATCGACTTCAGATAGAACCTCCTGCTCTATATGCAGTATTACAGTCGACAATGTGCGGCAGTGACCATTTACAGCATAACTGGATGTTCGTTCATTACCTGAATCTTATAAAAAGCAGTCTCAATATAATAGTAATCGGGTAATAACTAATAATTAACACTATTCGGTAAAATAAAACATCTCATTAAAAATGACTATAAATATATTTACAAAAAATAGCTTCTAAATATCTTTTACAAGGCACTTTATGAACGGTTAACATAAGAATTTAATACAATCACAATTTCATTATTATTAACATCGATTTTGTATCAATATAGCCATAAAATCGATATAATTATCGATTCCAGAGGCTTTGATACCTGTGCAGACATAGTTTGTTATTTGGGAAGAATTTTAATTAAATAGTATGGTAAAAAAAACTCTTGTCTGTATGTATAGGAAAATCATTGAAAAATAAAAATCTCCTTAATCATTTAATTAATTTCATAGTCCAAAATATTTATATTTTAGCCCTTTTAAAGTTTTTACTATGAAAACAGTAATAAATGACAGGATACAATATATAAAAACTGGTATTTTAATATGAATAAGGAGACTTATTTTCATATATTATCCATTCTTAGTCCAAACATTAACATGACCATTCTACGAAAAATATGGTTTATTGTAGGTTCGCCACATAAGACAAAAGTTACATTTCATTTTTGACTTATACAAAATAAGGTTTTGAATAGTACAATACTATTTGCGCAAGACTTACATAATATAATTTATAGACAACGTTTTTAAACACTATAGTTTTTTTTATAACTTCATTATTTTATTAATATTTCGGTTGTTGAAAATGTTTAATTTTTCGATGAGATATAATTTTTGTGTTAACTTGGTTCAAAAAATTCAAAACCAAAATGACGGCTAAATGTATCTCGCTTTCACATTATAGAGATAAATAGAGGTGCAACTATGTAATACAATTATATGAAACAAATTATAACTTGTTTGTAAAAAAAACCGAACAATTGTAATGCGTTAAACGCATGACTTACTTTAAAAGTTACACAAAATATTATGTCGATTAAACAGTTATACCATCCATATAGAGAATATCCATCCATCCATCCATCTGATCTGCAATATGCAGGATAAATTTTATTTAACTATTTTTTAACAATTTCAAAAATTTATTCATTATGTATATTTTATGTATTAATTTGTACCTTTAAAATTCAAAATATTGATTATAAATTTTCCTATGTAATAAAAAAAAAAACTTCATACGATAAACTATATTCTATGAAATATAGAATTCGTAGAATAAAAGTAACATTTAGAATGCACATTATTTATGAGTAAAAGTAGTGTTTGAAAATTATTACTTACATGATAAAAAGTCACATTCAAATTCAACCATCAAACTGATGGAAAATATATCGCAACGGCGTCCAAAAATGGCAACATTTGATTCATAAGACATCATATATTCTTAATTTTTAAATTAAGAAAGGCACATCTAAATCTATGGTCGAAAAGTAAGCCATAGATGGCAGCACTTGTTACATATGACTCGGAATCTGTATATATTTATTATAACTTATTTAATAGAAAAAACACATCTTACAATTAGTATTAAAGTATATCAAAGGTACGTAAGAGAATGGTCTGGTACATAAATTTGAACTCTCCGATGGCTGGAAGAACAACTTATCCACTTAATTGCAAAAGCAATATATTATATTGCAATTGTAAGTTATCTATTTTTATCTAAGTTTTGAAAAAAAAAATATATAAATCTACTACGAAAAAGAGCCCAAACTTCGTAAACTACAATAAATCACAGATGATACACAAAAATTAAAAAAAAATCATTCATAGCTTTTCAAGTTGTTACATTTTTTTATTTATTAGTTGTTAAGTAATATATAAAAATGATGTTATTATTAGCTACCTTCTAATAAGACGTGAACACGTGGAAAACCTCAATATTCATTACCACAATATCCTCTATTTGTATAAAATATTAGACCTTATAGCAAGTTTTTAACAATCAAAAATTAAAAATAAAACATTCGTAAGTAACATACATATAAAATTTTACAACTATTGTGCGTCTACAAATAGCATTTAAAGTGGATAAGATGTTTGCTTCATTCATATTGGTACCTAATTTAGTGGTATCCTGCACGAAACATTGGTTTAAAACATTATATTAATTGTTTTAATACATTTCGCAACGACACTTGACAACATTTTTATTCGGAGGCAATCGGAGGCAGCTGCCCTTCTCCAAATTTATAAACATTTACAATATGATAACACATATTCATATTGCTTATCATATTTATTGGCTTTGGACGCACATAATATCAATCATAATAACATGTGTCACTCTTGGGAATGCTGTTGTCAATCTAATATGATTATAATATGCATATTCATATTACCCTCACTTTGAGTAGTGATTTAACTGACAATATAATTTGCATGTAATAATTATATTTCGAGGCCAATAACTTCTTGGTGTTGTAGCTACTTTCCGCTACTCGTCAAGAGATGGCGCTGCTGAATCACGCTATCGAGGTTTTCTAAATATCTTGCATATATACAAGTTCCGAAATGAGACTGAGCACGGTTCCCCAGGCATGATCACCTAGCCCGGCGGGAGATCTTCCTTTGCCAACGTGTCACATGTTTTACGTGTGACATATCCATATTGCAAATAGTCATAATAGTTAATCCCATAATTTGTCCGAGCACCAGGAACATTATAAGAATGATAATACCATAAATATCCGAATAACCTTTTTCATATTCATATTGCATATTCAATAGCACCATTACCTCCAAAATATATTATATACAAATATAAGTATATACATTTTTTGTTTAGTTCAAATCATTTTTATGTTGATTCAAGACATTTCACCAATAAACCAGGTACCAATATGTGCCTATACCTTACTGGTCCATTAAATAAAAAATGGTAAAACCTTACAACTACAGAAATGTATGTGGAACATTAAATAAGCAGATCTTATTACGATAATATTCTATAGTATAAAAAGCGTATTTATATATTTTTAGTAACATATTCAGCCAACTAATGTGTATTTAGAGTCCATTCGTAAAATACAAATAATGAAAGGCGTAAATACCGGGCGATTGCCTATTTGGAGTGCCTTATCCAGAAACAGAGTAGTATGGTCCGCGCCAAACTGTTAGTCCGCTCTGAAGTTGTTGTACACAACTACAAGGATATATTCCGTAGCAACGTAAGGGCATACTAACGCAGCTATGTAACCGTGGGCGAGAGCGGCAGCGGACGGGTAACGGAGGGGTCCCGCGTGTCTTCGTCCCGTTAATATCTATAATTTGCCATTTGACGCGATTCGTTTCTATATTCAGAGCAGACTAGCAGTTTGGCGCAGACTATAACAACCAAATGGCCTTCCACTCTCTGTTTTAAATCTTAGGTCTCTAATATTCCTAAGTTATAAGGATATATTTTTGGTTCAGAACGAACGTTATTTCTAGGGCTACGCTAGGTCGATTTTTATTTTGTATGTATTTTACGAATCAAACCCATACCTAGTATTTTGCATTAAAAATATACATAATTGTAACTATCTAAACAAGTACGAGAATCCAATTCTAGTACTTCTTGACATTTTCAACTCAATTGTTACTATTTATTACCTCATACGAAAATACTCGAGGTGAAACTTTTCAAAAAGTAGTGTATTTGAGAAATTGTTTATTTTATTAAATTTGAACGAGATTAATTTTCATAAAACTTTTAAAATTTTTACATTGATTTAGCACATTGAATCATTGAAGTAAGTTCCAAATTTGTCGAATTTCCCTTTTATATACAATACATCAAGAAGTAGTAAAATTGCGTTAAATATAAAAGCGTATAAATATGATATAAAAACAATTTAGGAAAGTGTTCAGTCAATTGAGGATTTTTATGTAAAAATTATAAATTTTATCTTAATATATTTATTAATATTAACATGTAAAGATAACTTGTGACGTATCTTAGTATACAATAACGTTTCCAAGTAAAAAAATAAAACTATTTTTTTTTGTCATAATTTTATAGTTCTCGTATATGCGCGCAAGATTATATGTCGGTGATTTAATATTGTATGTACGATATTATATAGTATGTTTTAATATGGGAATTATAAAAAAAAAGTCCTTAAAAAAACTTTTCGGCATTTTATTGAATCATGAATTAAATTATTAAATTTAATTTAATAATTTAATTCATGAATTAAATTATTAAATTTAATTCATGATTCAATAAAACTAACGAAAACCTGTTATTTTTGATCTTATTTTATCTCATTGATTAAATCATTACATATTTACAATAGGTATTCATTAAATATGTAATCTATGAAATATTAAGAGTGCCTTTTCGGACTGAAATATACCTTAAGTCCTCATTATACATTACTAGCTGACCCAGCAAACGATGTATTGCCATATAAATAAAAAAAAATTTAGGGTTGTACTACCCCTAACATTTACGGGGATGAAAAATAGATGGTGGCCGATTCTCATAGATACCGGATAAGCACAAAAAATTTCATCAAATTCGGTCAAGCCGTTTCGGAGGAGTATGGCAACGAAAACTGTGACACGATAATTTTATATATTAGATTTTTGATAACAACCACCTTAAAACATACGAATTATTCATACATATAAACAACTCACGCACACACACCCCTGCACGTATATGAACATAATTATCTACAATTCACATTACGTGCTATCTGAAATCATCCAATATTTTCTTAGTAAAAATGTATTGTATAGGAATATTTACCGAGCACAGAATTCCTTATTAAGTAGTAACAGCACTTACCACTTTACAAACAAGCCTCTTAATACCTTTTCGTATGTCAATTTCTAATTTACTAGTTGAATCACGTACCGTATATGGCTTTCTGGCACCTGAAAAAAGAAACAAATTTTGCAGGCTTGAGATTATAGTATCAGTGACACACGACACATTAATAATATATACTTCGTTCGATTTAAGCAGATGTTCACTCCGTGAAAGTTATTGGCAAAGAAATACATTTACGAATTATTTCTAACTTGAGAAATTACATTAAAACTTAAAATATCGCACGCATAAATGTCTACGCACATCACTACGATCGACGCCCTGCACTAGCGGTGCCTGCGGTGCCAGTTCGCTACTCGTGGTCGCTCGTCACACACTGTCTCCAATATGCGTGTTTATTTGTAATTTTATTGTACAGCAACAGGGTGTTGGTGGAGCCCTGCTTGAGGCGGCGCAGCGTGGTGTACTGTCGCGCTCACCTGGCTACAGCTCCTCGTAGAAGGCGACGCGGGTGTTGGTGGAGCCCTGCTTGAGGCGGCGCAGGGCGGTGTACTGTCGCGCTCACCTGGCTACAGCTCCTCGTAGAAGGCGACGCGGGTGTTGGTGGAGCCCTGCTTGAGGCGGCGCAGGGCGGTGTACAGTCGCGCTCACCTGGCTACAGCTCCTCGTAGAAGGCGACGCGGGTGTTGGTGGAGCCCTGCTTGAGGCGGCGCAGGGCGGTGTACTGTCGCGCTCACCTGGCTACAGCTCCTCGTAGAAGGCGACGCGGGTGTTGGTGGAGCCCTGCTTGAGGCGGCGCAGGGCGGTGTACTGTCGCGCTCACCTGGCTACAGCTCCTCGTAGAAGGCGACGCGGGTGTTGGTGGAGCCCTGCTTGAGGCGGCGCAGGGCGGTGTACAGTCGCGCTCACCTGGCTACAGCTCCTCGTAGAAGGCGACGCGGGTGTTGGTGGAGCCCTGCTTGAGGCGGCGCAGGGCGGTGTACTGTCGCGCTCACCTGGCTACAGCTCCTCGTAGAAGGCGACGCGGGTGTTGGTGGAGCCCTGCTTGAGGCGGCGCAGGGCGGTGTACAGTCGCGCTCACCTGGCTACAGCTCCTCGTAGAAGGCGACGCGGGTGTTGGTGGAGCCCTGCTTGAGGCGGCGCAGCGTGGTGTACTTGTCGTCCCCGGCTCTCGCGCGAGCCTCGTGCAGTCGGTCGAGCGCGGCGGGCTGCTCCACGCGCAACACGGAGAACTCGCAACGCAACTCGTCCAGCTGCTGTTGTAGGTGTTTCGACTTCGCCAGATACTCCACACTGTAACAGTCGCATACAATCAATGGCAACTGAATTAATTCCTAAATAAATCTTATATATAAAATTTTGTATCACAATATTAGTTACGACTTTACCGATTCTCACCAAATTTTATATGCATATTCAGTAGGTCTGAGAATCGGCTACTATCTATTTTTCATACCCCTAAGTGATAAGGATTGTTTACCCTTAATTTTTTTTTATTTATAAGGCAACACAACTTTCGGGTCAGCTAATAAATATATAAATTCCAATCATTCAATTCCATTCGCTACAGTAATTAACATAATGCAAACAGTAATACAACTATAAAGATAATCATTACAACAATAAGGAGTTAAGGACTTCCACTAGAACTAGTTCGTATAGGAGCGGGCGTAACCCGCAGTACATAGTAGCGACGCTCGACTGATTTGAAGAAACACTATAATGAGCGAGCACCCGCCGCGTGCAAACGCGCCATGCGAGCAACACCTTCCACACATTTAAAATTCGTCACACGCATGGGAGACTATGACACTGCTTATACAGTCCAATACAGATAACAAGACAGCTACAACATAAAAATATAATTTAGAAAATGAGACTAACTTACCGTTCCTTTTCAATCTCCAACGACAGTCTATGTATATGCGGGTCGTGATCATCAGGCAACAGTTGGTAGGAGTTCAGTTCGGACTCTGTCGGACTGCCGCCGTTCATTATAACTTCGCCCCCTAGCTCCGCTGGCAAGGAACACGTCGAGGGAAACAGGCTTGATGGCACTGTCGATGATGATGGCTGGGAAGGAGGTGATAAGAGGTCAGTTGAATAATTTAATAAGCCCCAAAAAGGGTATAGGGAGAGGTCTTTGATGATATAAGTAACGAGGGAGTCTGGATGGACATTTGCATAATTTCATTACATACAATAATATTATTGATTTTTTGCTTTGAGAAAATTTCAACCTTAAACTATATGTCACTACCTAAAGCTATAATTATTTTTTTATTATTGAAATAATTTAATAAATTGGACGTAAGTGTACAGGTTTTATTTATTTATTATCTCTTTATTCATCAACAAAAATGTTGTATAATAGACAGACTTTATGATAAGAAGCATTTCTTGATATAGGCACTTTTTTTATATAAAACACGTCAAAGTAAGTTGCAGCACTTTTACTTCCGAGACTTCTAAAATCAAGTCCAACATCCATTATTAAATCAGAATATACATTACTATCCGGTGGCAGTGATCCAGTTGACGTCCTACTGAGAAAGTTGATGAGCTTCTCCGACTCCTCCACTAACCGCGCTATTAGGAACTCCGCCTCACGGGTCTTGCGCTAATTCAGAGTATTCAACTCACCGGGGCCATCGACCCAGTGGACGTCCTACTGAGGAAGTTGAAAGCTTCTCCGATACCTCCACTAGCCGCGCCGTTAGGAACTAATTCATAGTATTCAACACTAACCGGCGGCAGCGACCCAGTGGACGTCCTACTGAGGAAGTTGATGAGCTTCTCCTTGGCCTGCTTCTCGGCGACCTTGGCGGCGACCAGCTCCGCCTTCAGCCGCTCCGCCTCCGCCGCCCGCTTCTCGGACTCCTCCACTAACCGCGCCGTTAGGAACTCCGCCTCGCGGGTCTTGCGCTCTAAGTGCACCTGGGGAAATAACCCTTACGATAACTTAGTCTTTTTATTTATTTTAACCTTAAAATTTATATGATTGTGGCGCGCAACGCACATAGCGTTTATCAAATTAATGCGTTTATCTATTTAAATGGTTGTGTTTTCACATTGTAAAAATAAAACAATAATACATGCTGTATGTAATAAACCACATTGAGACTTGAATTTTCCTTACGAATTTTAGGTGTTTTCATTTCAATATACCCGACTGCGGAGGGTAAAGTTTCTCGAGCATATGTGTATTATGTTTCATTATTTGGCCCGCAGCCCAAGAATGAAAAGGCTATATTACTACCCTTTTCATTGAATTATTTTAAACCTTTGCGATATTACTACATTCTTATTATATTGGTTTTCTTTTTTATCAGTATTTTCACAGTACCTTTTCCTCCTCAGTTTTGATAGCCGATAACCTCAGCCTGGCGTTCTCCCGCTCAGCATCGGCCGCCTTCTGTGCCAGTAAGGACGCTTCTTCTTCAGCAACCCGACCTTTCTCCGCGAGGAGTTCCGCCGTCTCCTCTGACCGTCTCTGTAGAATTGATTGGAATTTATTGAAAGTGATGTTGATAGAAACTTAATTAATTTTACAAATAATGTTTTTAATAAACTAGTAATAGGGAGAGATGGTTGCTGTGTATTCTGCTGCTAGGCACTATGTTCGAAGTCAGGAGAGTATTTTACCTGTGCTCTTTGTATTCGTGCAATATACAAATTAACAGCTAACTCGTATATCGTATGTTTTTAAATCTAAGATAAGGTTTAGCGATTGCCATGTATCGATAAATCACGCAGTTGCTTCTGGCGTGACAGCTTGTTGCGCTCCACCTGGCGCCACTGGGCCTGCAGCGACACTGGCGCACAGATATAGAGACCAGATCTCCTCCTGGTAACAGTAGGCACTGCTGGTCGCCCTAGTCGAGAGCGGGCAGCGGGGGATGTCGGAAGTCCAGCGCAGTCGTACCGCTGATATCTACAATTTAATGTAGCAACGCGATTCATTTCTATATTCACGGACTAGTAATTTAGCGCGGAGTGTACAGACCAGGGCCTCGTTGGCGAGCCGGATCTCCTCCTGGTACTGCAGCAGGCGCTGTTCAGCCGCAGCGCGCTCGCGCTCCGCCGCCTCGCGCAGCTGCTTCTCGCGCGACAGCTTGTTGCGCTCCACCTGGCGCCGCTGGGGACCGCAACTTACATTACAATTGATAAAAGAAAAGTTAAATACGACAGACATTTTTTTTTATTATAGGATTAGCATACGAGCATGCAGTCCACCTGATGGTACATAGTGACTGCCGCCTATGAACATCTGTAATCAATCCCAGATAGGATTAGATATTCCTTCCTGAGATCGGCCACAAATACGCCTCTACCTCTAAGAACTAAGCTGGAACGCCTCGGAAAAGTATGTCTCCGTTACCACATCCTTCAAACCAGAACAGCAGCGTTAAATGAGGCAGATAGGTGGTACCTTCGAAAAAAAAAACTATAATACGAGTAAATCGTATCTAAGTGCGGTACGTACGGACCGTAACTAGACTCCGGCCATTTCCTACCTAGCGCACGATTTTTAAATTCTTACATCCACATATAAATATTTTCGGAATAAAAAGCTACTGTTACTGATGTCACAACACATAAAGTACTAAGTGTTATAGTTCGCTGTGAATATAGAAATGAATCGTATCGCCATAGCAAATTGTATGACTACACCTGCTCGCAACAACTTCAGAGCGGACTAGCGGACTATACCCACTTCCAACCATTTATTACATGACTTGTTCCCACTCACCAGTTTCTCCTCCTTAGCCTGCGCCTTCATCTGCTGCACCTCCATCGTGTCGGGTTTCCGTCTCCGCATGTACAGGTCGTGGTTACCGATACACAGGTCCAATATCTGCAATCCAAATGTCATATGAAGCTAAATGGTATTGGGAGAAAGGAGCAGAATGTTACAATAACAGACCGACCGAATCTTCGGTCGTATCCTATCCAGCCCAAACGCAACCCGAAAGCTTACAAACGTTCTAAGCTGAACTTATGGCCGAGACGAAAGTTTGGTCGATTTCTCACCGAAACAATCACTTTGGCCAAAACTTTTTTAATGGCCAAAACCAAAATTTGATCGATCAGTAGTTATAAGATTACAAACTTTCATCCTGTATTTAACTTCGTCATTAGTAATTAAAGAAGCTGTTCAATATTTAGGACTGGTTTAAATACCGATTATAAAAAGTAAATTCAAAATTTGAAATATTGACGTTTCTGTCATTACATACAAAATCATAGTCACAATTGGGAGTTTGTCACGGAACGAGAGATAATTATAATGATATTATATCTTATTACAGAGGTCCTGAGGACCTATTTGAGAGTCGCGAATGAGTGTGTTGCAACAAGGACGACCGGTCAAAGGGAGCAGAGCACTACTCATTGGTATCTATTTATTATTTACATCTGCTCGTATTGACTTAAAATTTGAAATATTGACGTTTCTGTCATTACATACAAAATCATACAGTCACAATTGGGAGTTTGTCACGGAATGAGAGATAAATATAATGATATTATATCTTATTACGGAGGTCCTGAGGACCTATTCGGGAGTCGCGAATGAGTGTGTTGCAACAAGGACGACCGGTCGCCAAAGGGAGTAGAGCAATACTCATCGGTATCTATTTTTATCTATTATTTACATCTGCTCGTATTGACACTAGCACACAAGGAAAATTACATCGGATTAGAAACCAGTGACCTGAAATTCATACACAAGCTAATATCTAAATATTTTTCATTAATTTTATACTACATACTACCTGCTACATTACCAACATTATCAACGATTGAAATACTCACCAACTTATTCATGCCCTTGGGTGAAAAGAATATAAAGTTTGTGACAGCCTTGTCAACGAACTTGATGACAAACTTCTTGTCGTCGAAGGAGATGTGCTTGATCTCGGACCACGGGAACGTTGTCTTGGGGGTCAGCTTGTTGTCCTTCTCGTATATGTTGAGACCGAGGGCCGTCACGCCCAGGTAGAGATCTGTTTCTTTTTTATTCTGGAAATATTAACACCAATACATAAATTATGACATCTGTCGGCACAATAGATCCAATATGAGGTAATGATGGGCCGCATTCGGAAGTATAAGAAATTTTGTTAGCAAAAAAATAAAGTTATATAAAATTATCACAAATAATCTCTAATTTGAAGACAAAAGAAGATATATTAGGTCCGCGGGCCGCAAGAAATATGTCGCGGCCTACATGCGGTTTGCGGACCGCGTGGTGTCTACCGCTGCAGTATACAATAGCTCATTGAAACAATAGTTGCTTAGCCTCCCAATGGTATCACATAATCACATAATTATCATCAATCATCAACAACCCATTACTGTCCCACTGCTGGGCTCGGGTCTCCTCTCATAATGAGAAGGATTAGGCCATAGTCCACCGCGCTGGCCAAGTGCGTATTGGTAGACTTCACATACCTTTGAGATTTTTTTTTTATAAATCTCTCAGGTATGTAGGTTTCCTCACGATGTCTTCCTTCACCGTTTAGCAAGTGATAATTAATTTCTAATACGCACATAACTTTGAAAAATCAGAGGTGCGTGCCTGGGATTTGAACCTCGGGCCCCTCGATCGAGAGACCGAGTTTCTTAACCACTAGGCTACCACTGCTTTTTTTAATTACACATAATTATAGTTAACGTTTATTTACCTATTTTATTTGGAAAATTTCATTGAATATTGAAACAATGTAGGATTAAAGAAGACTATCTAAGTTTTTAACGAAATAAATTAAGAATTTGAGAGGTATTACATATACCATATATAGAGACTTATAACTTACATTAATCGCAAAGTAGTTAATACCGTACATGTCCAAATCTTGTGCTATCTTAAGATATTCCATCTCAGCTTCATCTCTCGACATGCCCTTGTGGTCGGCATACCTGGAAACAACAAATAAATAAGAAAACTAGTACAAAATATGATAATACTAATTACAGCTTCACCAACTTGTGACAATACTGGAAAAGACTCACCCAGACAGTCAGACATAGCTTCATGATTCCGACCCTCTACCTCCAAATTCCAAACTATTGTTACCTTAGACACATACTAACCATTTGACTTAGTCTCTAAGGGGTAGCAACTCATCTTATTTATATGGCGGCAGTGACCACTTTCCAACAGCTAGCCCATGCGCTCCTATCTATATGCATTAAAAAATAAGTAAGTATTTGTTACTCTAGCAGCCTACCAGCCTACTTTTTAGAGGCATTCCAGCTTAGTCCTCAGGGGTAGAGCATCTGTGGACGACCACAGTTCATCTCAGAGTCCACAGTTCTTTAGACCACAGACCACAGCTAATCTCATCTTATCTGGGATTGAATACAGATTTCCAAGGGCAGCAGTAGCCACTCACCATCAGACGAACTGCATGCTTATTCACTACGTGAACATTATTAAAATATCCAAGCCACTAGCACCCCACCACCACCCCCAGCACTTACAACACTAACCATATCTTAATCCTCTCCTCCCACATCTCGGGCGTCATCTGGTACTGGTCGATGACGCGCTGCGGCAGCAGGTCCTCGCTCGCCAGCATCCCGGGCTTGTAGGCGCTCTCGTCGTAATCACCGTACTGAAAAACGATGTTTGTTAGGTAAATTTTTGGATTATGGTACATTGATAGGCATTTTAATGATGTTAAATTTTACTAACATAGGTTTTTAAGTGCAATGTAAATACTAACAAAATATGGACTATGTCTGAATTAAATGGAAATAAATACATAAATTACGATAATTATAATCTTTCTCTAGTCAATTTTTATCACAAAAATTGACTAGAGAAAAAAGCGAAGTATATTTAATCGAGTCTTGAAATGATTATGGCTGCAAGGAATTTTATAGCATGGGTACAACTAACACCGTCCTAGGGTTCTGTACTTAATGACACTGCTCTAATTTTGGAAGGTAGAAAACATTATGGCAATGGCCATCCTAATATTGTAACTAACAATTCGCACATGCACACACGACGCCGCCTCGGTGATAACCCGCATACATTGCGATATCGTATATTATCGCCCTTAGGACTTCACAAAATATATTTTATATCATATCATTATTTGCTATAAGAACATACATAAAATACAAACACATTTTGAAACTAAACCCGCCTCACCTTGGCCTGTACAGCATAGCTCGCCAGCAACACAGATGCCTCCGGCGGGCAGTAGATATCCATGCTGAGGATGGCTTGCTTCACCTGGAGGAACAGCAGGTGCTGCGTCACCTCCTGGATCAGCTCCTCGGCAACGTCCTCGGGGTACAGCTTGCAGAGCAGCATGAACGGCGTGCCCGGCATCTGGGAGACGCACTGGTCTTGGACTGCAAATTATATAAAAATACAAAACTTATAAATAATTGCATGTGTAGGTTCTGATTGATTATAATTATGAGGTATGTTTGCTACCTCTATTTTATAAAAAAAGTTGGTGTAATGTGGCAGAATTAAATGGTGTTGCAGTAAGGTCTATGAGGCAGAAGAACTCCCTCATAGCTGATGTGTTTTTGTAGGGGATTTATATTAGTTTCACCTTTGTTATGTATACCATCTTAAGCCTAAGCAATGCATCTACAGTCGACTTAAAGGCAATGTCCATTTAAACAAATAAATTTAACTGAAAATATCAGAATGCCAATGTTATTTCTCAATATGTTCAAAGAAACTTTATTTGAACGATGAGTGGCAGTTGATACATCAGATATAGTGAGATGCACAATCATATATACATCAACGCCCCATGCAAATCTGTGGTTGTTATGAATATGCAATATTTATTACCTCTCTTATCCAACTTCAGCCAGCTTATAAAGTGCTTGGTGTCCTCGAACTGCAGACCGAAGAACCATGTTTCCCGAAGCCCGATGGTCCTGCATACCAGGTCGAAGAGATCGCGCCCAGTTGCTCGCCACTGGAAAATGTATGAAAACAAAGTTGTAATGTGTCACATACTTATTAATTGTTCATTGGTTTTGGGACTAACGTGCCACATAATTAAATACCACATGATGATGCAATAATAAGAAATTTCGTCGCCCTTGTTAGGAGGAGGTGCAAAGTTACAAACCCCGAGCATGGACCTCTGATTTTTAGTGATGTGCTTATAACTTAATAACTATTTTAATGATGACAAGTTCAACAACTAAGTAATTATATCTTACATACTTTGTGGTATTTGTAACATAGGAAATATTTATATCTTTTATAAAAATTTTAACTGACTGCAGACATAGATTAGTAAAGATACTTCGCCGCCTTGAAATTAAGTGAAGCCAGAAACGGCTTATTAGTAAGTTCTTTTTCTGAATTCTTGACAAATAAAAACATTTTTAGAGAAAATATACGGATAAATAACTAATACTGCGTAATTTACGTAATAAATAAATAATTATTTCAAATATTTTAGGGACATTTAGTGACGTGGCAAAACTTTTTTATGCAAATATTTCAATCCTCAAAACTGGGTACATTTTCTTGTTAGGAGTGAGTAATCTTTACTAATCTATGACTGCAGAGTAGTAATGTTTTTCAAGCTTATGTATATAGGTTCATATTATGTCTTATTCATTGGCATGCCTTAAAATCCAAACGGCTTTATGGATTTTAATACATGAGGTGTCATAAAATTTGTCTAAATTGTGGGAGGGACCAAAATACATATTTTCAGCAGTCACATTTTTGTTTTAATAATAATTGCCAATTATAAGTATCTCCTGACCTTATTGATATCTATTTTACTCTTGTATAACAACAAAATTGCAAACAATCAACCATTACAAATGTTATTAAATTATTATAACAATAATGTATATAATCAGTACTCATTTAAAAGTGTTTCCTTTTGATAAGAGTTGAATGACTTTAGAGCAATTAGAGAGATACGAACAATATAATAAATAATGGCTGCAATGGACATAAATAAATCATAAAAATATTTCTAAATTCTTTTATTACATGCTGATAGAAAATTAAAGCTTTAAGAAAATTAAAGCTCCCCTTTATATTTATTATTATTATTATTTAACCGAAGCTATTATTTTAAGTAAGACTTCGGTAAATTTTAATTGAATAGGAAATCTCTAGCTATTTTTTTTAATAATAAATGAGTAGCAGATGAGCATGCAGTCCATCAGACATGCTTCATTAGACTGGACATCTGTAATCAACCCCAGACAGGAAAGACATTTACACTTAACAAAACTTAAAAAAGATATATTATATAATTTAATTTTTGCATATATGTAACATTTAGTTAAGTTAGTTTTTAAGTAGGTATATTGATTGATTCCCTAGGCAAAGGAGAATAGTTTTATGTCTTGGAAATTTATTTAGGAATCAGTAGAGTAACATATAACAATACAGAGTGTATATCATGTATGTCAATACATGCAATCACTTATAATTAATTATGTATGCATGCACTGATATACAATGTCTCATTCTTATTGAGTAACTGCTACATAATTTATGTAATTGCATAATTTATTGGATATGCTTAAGCATGATAAGTTACCTATATTGTGTATTGATTAATCTTTAAGTAGAATTCTTAGGTTGTACTTTCGTTGAATCTAGAAAATGCTGATATTATTAGGCAGGACTAGGAGTGGCGATAGTGCCTCCAGACATGAACCACAAAGGACTCTACCACCTAAACCTATTACCATAATTATTACATACCTCCATTCAGATATCATTCATCTTTTATGAAAATAGAAATCTTCATAGAAAATAAATACTACAGACGACAAATACAATTAAATAGTTACAGAAAATAGGTACAGAAAATGTTGTCAACCCCTTACTATCCCACTGCTGGGCATGGCAGGTTTTTTCAGAATAAGCGGTTTAGGCGATAGCCAACCTCGCTAAGTACAAATTGATAAACAACATGCACCATTAAGGATTTTTTTGTTTCTCGGATTAGTCGAAGTAGGTTAACCCACTTGGTGCATGTCTGACTTTAGAACTTCGAACCTCCGACCGAGAGGCCGGGATTGAACCACTAGGCTATCACTGCTTATAATTGATAAGAATTTTACATAAGATAATATAGTAATTTTCAATATTGGTAACAAAACTTATTTTATATAACGTTTCATGTTTCTTAACTACACTATTTGTTTTATTCCAAATTCAAAACATTGTAGCAAACATTTCCTCACACCGGAAACCGAACCCACTTCGACGTAGTTTTGGTGTAATGCTAATTACATACTTGTTAATATCACAAAAGAATTCAGTTCAAACGTAGTACTAAGAATTAAAACAACAAACAATTAATTATCGCTACAATTTACATGAGTGACCTAAGGTCAAGATGAGTCACAAACAGCTTTGCACCAAGCGAATAATTGAAAAATTTCTAACACTCGAATTACCTCAAGATTGAATTCCAATTCCGCGTCCAACGTACACACTTTGACTGGAAACGACTTAGAAGCCTTCTTCCTTCTAAACGGCGGCATTTTCACTTACATTTCTCAACAACACTAATGGTGAACTAGAACCAAATAGGTTATGATTGTTGAAATATTGTTCAATTAGCGTCCACTGGCAAGTTTACGTAATGCGCGGTTCGAAGCAACGCGTGTAATATCACATCGTACTATTTCTAGCTGTTATTATTTACAAACAAAAGTAACGTCAATGAAGCAAGAATGCGAAATTGAATGAAAAACTATGGAAGGTAGATCAAATCAGATTTGAGCGTGTGTGCGTGTGTGCCGTATGTGACGTTTGTGTGCGGCAGCTAGGTTTATGTCTATTATTATCTACCTACGCTGATCATTAACTTGAGTACGATTACAAAAAATATTAAAATCTTTTAAACAAATAGCTATTTTTACGAATAATCAACGCAATAATAATAAGTGACAATATTAGAATAAATGGAATTATATAATATGACAAGGTTAATATTTGAAATCGGTTACTTCATTTAAAGTTAGCGTATCATAGTACGCACACTAGTGATAAATCTTCCATTTTAAAGATGATGCTTACCACAAAGATCGATTATTAAAACAAACATATTGTTGTAATGTACTTCATCTGTGACACTCTCTTTGTTATCGGTAAAAAAATGTCTTTGAATTCAATGTCAGAAATCAGCCGTCAATGTCAGTGACACTTCAAAACACACGTGGTTGTGTCATGTTTTGAAACGAGCTGAGTGTTATATTTAACGAAAATGGGGAAATTTCGATCCAAAATAAAGGGCACTACAAAGGGAAAGAGATGGCAGAAAGGGCAGTCATCGAACTCCAACCCGAAGATACAAAAATACAGAGAAATGGCCAAGTCGCGGTTTTTTCAAGAGAACCTCGGTATTTAAGCACATTTTATGTTATACTTCCTTTTTACCACATCATCATCACAACTGACTATTTATCATATCATACAGTTATATAATTAATGGATTATTCTTATAAAAACATGATTTAAAAATATCTGCACCAGTTATAACCTTGATGCACCTAATTCTCATAGTTCCGAGTTATTATATTATTATTATCCACTTGTCAGTTATGTCCGCTTAATAAACGACTTGCCTCTTGATGGCTAGCAATCCTCCGTGCAGTTTCCTTACTGTTTCTATCATTTTTCTAAAATCATACTAATACTACAAAAAACTTTAATACAAATTTAACTACAAATTAATACTGATATTTTCCATTGTAGGCAATTCCGGGTTAACCCAGCAGGCTATGTTGAAACACGACGCAATGATGACATACAGTCACAGCACAGCCAAGCCCAAATCAGCTGCGGAGAATGAGCTGACCATCGCCAAGGAGTTTGAGAGCATGTCAATGAAATCTGGAGAGGATTCCGACACTGAGTACACGGGGACTATGAGGTCTGGAACCTTTAGGACATTCCAGACCTTTGCTTCGGATTGGAGTCAATGTTCAAATGTCAGCTTTAGCAAGTAAGTAAAAGTGTTATAAATATCTTAAAGTGGTTCCTTTAAAATAATATTAATTACAAAATTATGAGTATACAGTATTCTGCATACATTCTAACAAAATTCCAAAAATAGTTCATCATCATCATCAACCCATTATTGTCCCACTGCTGGGCACGGGACTCCTCTCAGAATGAGAAGGATTAGGCCATAGTCCACCGTGCTGGCCAAGTGCGTATTGGTAGACTTTACATACTTTTAAGATTTTTTTTTTATAAATCTCTCAGGTATGCAGGTTTCCTCACAATGATTTCCTTCACCGTTTAAGCAAGTGATAATTAATTTCTAATACGCACATTAATTTGAAAATCAGAGGTGCGTGCCTGGGATTTGAACCTCGGACCCCTCGATCGAGAGGCCGCGTTTCTTAACCACTAGGCTATCACTGCTTTAAAAAATAACTGCTATAAAAATAGTTAAAAAGTCATAATTAGAAAAACTCCCTTATTTATTTATTTCCATTTAATCCAGACATAGTTCATAATTTGTTAGTATTTACATTGTACTTAAAACCTATGTTCGTAAAATTTATCATATTACAAAAAAATTACCAAGTGAACAATAAATCTAGAACCATTTTCTGCGCGACATTCCCACAGAGGTCATATGCACAATATTCCAGTGACTCATAATTGAGATGTTGACCTTCTGACCATAAGGAACAAGGATCTATTTAGATTTTGAAGGTGGTAGAACACTTTGTGGTTCGACTCCGGCGGCACCACCGCCACACCTATTTCTACCTAATAACTGCAGTGTTAGGTGCTGCTGTGTTATGGTTTGAAGGGTGTGGTAAGGGAGAAAGACTTTTCCGAGGCATTCCAGCTTAGTCCTCAGGGGTAGGGGCGCATCTGTGGCCGACCTCAGGTAGGAATATCTAATCCTATCTGGGGTTGATTACAGATGTCCATGGGCGGCAGTAACCACTTACCATCAGGTGGACTGCATGCTCGTCTGCTACTCTTATATTATAAAAAAAAATCTATTTAGATTTCACAGATTGGTGTCTTTTCACAGGTTGCTTAGCAAATTTGACTCAAACAATGCCTTGCACAAGGAAATGCTGGCTGTCCTGGCAGCAGTCACTGAGGTCATCAAGGAGCAAGGGGGAAAGGAGTCCACTACTGAATATTTTGCTGCCCTTGTATGTTATTCATTATTAAAATTTATTAGTACAGAGACGTTGATAACAAAGTTATTTAGATTAGAGTGTAATTCATAAATTATTGATATATTTAGGGGTAGGAAGGGGTACAAAAAATTAGAAGTGGCAAAAAGTTATCAGATTTGTGAAATCACATGCAATTTAAAATATTACAAGCTTTTATTTAGTTTCACCTGTCCCAGTGTTTATAATGAAATCTTGCAAGCTATATTTCACCCACTTATCAGTGTGCGATTGACTTGAAACTTGGCATGTATCTTTTTAAAAAAAAAATTAAATGTCAAATAAAGACAGTGATATTTAAATATTGATATGTAATTTGATTGATTGGTGATATATTCCTTTTTGGTGACGTCATTTCTGGATATTGTATAAATATTTTCACAGAGAATATCACTAAAATGTAACCAAGTAAATGTTGTATAGTCAATTTTAAAATGCCATTTATACATAGTGTATGCCTATTGTGTATTGTTTTAGTGTACAAACTCTGTTCGGAATTTTTTAATTTAAATCTCATTATTCTTATAGATGGAAACCTTGAAATCATCCGAAGGAGAAGACAGTCTAGTGGCAACCCTATCACTCTTATCCATGGGCATCAAATCCGTACCACAAGCAGTACTGAGGAAGCAATTCTCCGACTCTGCCACCATATTCCTGGATATTCTAGAAAAGAATGCACAAACTGAGAATGGGGCGTTATTGAGAAGTGTGATAGGTTGTCTGTCCGTGCTGTTGAGGGCACAGGAGTATGCTTTATGGGGTGATTCGTCAACGATGAAGGTGTTCGACTCTGTGCTCGCTTTTTCTTTGCATTCCAAGCCCAAGGTAAGTTTTTAAGAAACACATTCCCTGTTATAAATAGAGGTAATCAATAATTTTGCAGTTCCCCCGATGTTAAGTCCTTGAGCTATGAATATCATAGCTCGAATTTCAAGTAGGTCTCTGATAGACCACTTTAGGTCAATCAGATCCATAACCATTTTAAAATAGAACAGGAATTATTCATGAAGTTAATCAAAGATCTATTACTAACTTTGAGGAGTCAGGTAAATATTATATTATATTAGCAAGTCATTGTTGCCAACTACAAAATGTTTGTGATTAAACATATTTATCTTATTTTTAAATGTTGTTTTAGGTTCGGAAATCTGCACAACATGCAATAATGGCCATCCTAAGAGGAAGTTGCTTCATGATACCATCTGATGATGAGAAGATCAAGGTGAATATTACGTTTAGTAGGCTCTAATCTGGCTCGAAGGACCAAGTTTCTGAAAATTAAATTAGTTAATATTTCTGCACTACTTAACAATTTTAATTTTAACTTCAGATTTATTTTTTGGTGTACCAAATCCTTTGAATGGAAACTTAAGCCAACAAACCAAGTAAAAATTTGTGATCACCCAATTTATATTCTTCCATTATGTTTAAGCATTATTTTTTTTAAATTTATAATGATTAGTTTACTTTTTTTTTAAATGATTATTTCAATAAATTATAATTAAACAATTTCTAAATAAACGCTTTCTACACTCACAGCCCCACACTAGGATTCACACACTGTGTCGTGGGTGCCATGGACACACACATAGACAAATACACAAACACCCAGACCCAGAAACAGAAATCTAAATTCATCATTTAGATATCTGTCTGGCCGGGGATCGAACCCGGGACCCTTTGCGCGTCAGACCGGTATGGTGGCCGCTCCGCCACGCGGGTCGTCAAGTATTTAAGTATCTATAATAGGTTCACTAAGGGCTAAAAAAATATTATTAATATCAGCAGCTCCTATGTTTTCAGAATTTACCCTTACATCATTCCGTTTTATTCATTAGTAATATGTGTAGGTCTTATAATTCAATATGTTTTAGCCACCAAAACTGCATCCAGCGTCGAACCGCGTAGCCGAGTACAGTCTGTCGCAGATTAAACCAGAGGCGCTGCTGTCCGGCCATCGACCGGTGCTGCACACTCTGACCATGCTGCGGGATGTACTGCCGGTCTTCAGTAAGGAGTATATTAAGGTAATTAAATATGAAGTATATACAGAATAGAGGATTATGAAAAAAACAAGAAAAGCCTGCATAAAAATATACCGTGACAGTTGATGTGTTAAAATCCGTAAGTCGCTTAGGCTACAGGGCATGCTAAAGAAAGAGGTTTAGAAACATACATATCTTTGAAAAACAAGAACTCTGTAATCAGCGAAAAATACCTCAATCAATATGATATATCTCCTTAAACTAATTGATGAGGTGGTAGGTGCATAGGAGAAGGTTTGGGGCATTTTTGTCTAAGCTCACTTTTTGTGGTGTTGTGGGAAGTAAACTGGAATGATGGGAAATGACACAAGACTGAACTATTTTAAAAGTTTTGAAATTGCCCATAAGGCCTTCAATAAAGTGTAAAATTTGCTATTAGTACTATCAGATTACTATGTGGATATTTATAAAGTTGAAATATATAACATGATGTTGGTGGTTGCCAGTGGATTGATCCAAAGTAGTTTTGATCCTCATACCAAAACCATTTTCTTTTCAACTAATATTGAAACGTCACTTGCAGACGATATCGGAATCAATCCTGTCCCTGATGACGCACAACAACGTATACATAAAGACATGCTGTCTCCACACATTACACGCGTTACTATCGGCGCCGCGGGACTCCAGCAATCTGCCTGCTGGACTTGCAGCTCAGCTCACCAGGGCGTTACTAGCTGCTAGACCCCCGGCCAATGACACTGGACAAGTGCTGGCCTGGGCGGCTGTTCTGCAGCAGGGATACGGATGTCTCGCCAAGTGAGTGGGTTTTACTGTCTTTGGGTTGGCTTCAAGTTCATTAGTGTGGTCGTTGGGTATGTATCTGTACGTAAGCCTTGCTGTCGGGGCCGCGTGACGCCAGCAACTTGCCTGCTGGACTTGCAGCTCAGCTCACCCGGGCCTTACTAGCTGCTAGACCCCCGGCCAATGACACTGGACAAGTGCTGGCCTGGGTGGCTGTGCTGCAGCAGGGATGTCTCGCCAAGTGAGTGTGTTTTATTGTCTTTGGGTGTGCTTCAAATCTCATTATAAAAGACCTGCTGTCAGCGCTGCGGGACATCAGCAACTAGCCTGCTGGATTGGTAGCTCAACTCACCCGGACGTTACTGGCTGCTAGACCCCTTGCCAATGATACTGTTCAGGTGCTGGTCTGGGCGCTGTGCTGCAGCAGAGATATGGATATCTTGCCAAGTAAGTTATGTTGTCTCTAGTGTACATTTAGGGTCTCTTTCTCTCTTTGTCTCTTTCCATTATAAAATCGCGAGGTCCTCCCCCTATCTTCCGTGGGTGTTGAAACAGCCGACGAGAAAAAAAGCCTGTGCAAAGGCCATCCATGCAATAAATATACAGTTTATAGATATAATATATGGGCTTATTTTTTGCTAAACGTGCACAGTTCGAAATATGTAGAATTGCACCATATCAAATTGGGGTGATATGATTATATATTTAGTTTTATTTCATTGTAACATTTTATTTTTAGGTTTATAAGACATATATTATTTATTTCTATGTACAATGTTATCTCAGTATGAATTTACACCAAGAATATCTCCGGCATAAGTAATATCCATATCCAGTCCAATGATGCTCCATTCGACCAAATTATAAAACAATACTGTAGTCTGTACATAAAATGAAACAGAATCATTTATTAAAAATATGAAATTAACAATTGCATAAAACCAATTCGTCTTACAAAAATAAAACTATTCACCAGAAATATGCAAGGTAGCTAAGGATTAAATGTTTGTGTCCCAGTTTGGATTTGAACCTGTGCACGCCGAACCTGCCGACGTTTGTGAACATCTGCGTGTCGGAGCTGTGGCTCTCGGACGTCGGGGACGTCAACTCCGCCGCCACCAACGCCCTGAAGGTACACCATCATCATTCACTTGCCAACTCAAGTTAGATATAAAATGAGACAAACCATGACAAGACCTACAGTAGCGTACAGTCTGCGCCAAACTGCTAGTCCGCTCTGAAGTTGTTGCGACCAGGTGACGCCCTACAATTTGCTATGGCGGCGCGATTCATTTCTATATTCAGAGCGGACTAGCAGTTTTAACTATACCTGTTGACCCTCTATGAAATGGTATTCAGATATACTCAAAACTTCTGAGATAAAAGCGCTTCAAAATACAAAAACTTTTACAATGGCATACTTGTCTATCTGAGCCGTGCAATATTCCAAACGTAAATAATGACACTTCGTGTAATTAATTAAAGCAACAATTACAATGAAAAATAAAATAAAAAAATATAATATAATCTTAAGAAGCAATGTAACATTATTTTAAATGATGTTGATAATATTGGTGTAAATAAAAATGTTTTATTGGCATGTCTAAGAGAGTTCAGTAACTTCATATTGTTATAAACAAGTCACATTTTAATAAAGAACATTGATGATGAATATCATCATCATGAGCATACTGACGATAATGTTAATCATAGTCATGATAATATTGAACATGGTGATGACAGAATTCTAACCCCACAGGCCATTCTTCTAGACTGCGTGAAGCCAGCAATAGAGTCGGAGGAGTGCCTCGTGAAGCACAAGTCTCACATAGACAATATTTTTAAGACCATTGGCACCGGATTGGACAACCCCTTCAATCGGGCCATCAAACATGTGATACTGACTATAGCTGTGTGTTTCGAGGTACGTATAAATTGGTTTTTTAATTCAGTGATAGTCTAGTGGTTTAAAACTGAGCCTATGTTGTTTGGAGTCCCTGCGCCGCATCTTAAGTATCTTTATTAGCTCCGGGCTTTGAATAATAGGGTTTAATTTTTTTAAAGTTAAGTAAATGTTAGAAATCAATAATTTGTTTTAACGATTAAAGAAAACGTTGTCAAAATTCGATTACTCTGAATAAAAATGATTGTATTCAGCCATAGGGCAGATGTGGGTTGGCGAAGAGACGCATACATGAGGAATTTTAATGTGTCCTAAAAAGGGGCAACGTATTTGTGGCCACTTAGTACTCCAATAATATCTGGAGTTGCTTGCTCATTTGATATTTCAATTTCGTAAAAGACGTCTAAAGGTCACTTACCCTGAGACTTCCACAAAACAATATGTATTTAATGTACAAAATGTATTTATTTACATTTATAGATGTGCATGTTTAGATTTTACAAATAGGCGTGTATTTTACATTTACATTTTACAGATAGGCAACGAAAAAGTGACATACGCTCTAGGACCGTTGCTCAGGAAACTGATAGAACGTCGCGAGAGCCACAACTTCTTCAACGAGAAGGAAGTTGAATACGCCACTGGATGCGCTATTAAGGCCCTTGGACCCGAGTTCGTACTCAGTATCATACCTATCCGAGATGGACCTAATGTTAACTTGGACCGGAGCTGGCTGTTACCGGTCCTACGTGAAAGAATAACGCATTCGAATCTTAAATTCTTCGCTACGGAGATATTAGAGATGGCAACGTTCTGTAGGAAGAAGTCACGTGATCTCGCTCAATTGAACGATACGCCCGGATCTCATACGTACGATCTTCTATGCAATCAACTATGGGCGTTACTGCCAAGCTTCTGCAACTACCCGCGAGATATCAAGGAGAACTTTAAGTCCCTAGCAAGAGTTTTGGGTACCGTGCTGAAGGATAACCCAGAGTTTAGGTTGTCGGTGATGCAAGCGTTACGGAAGCTTATATCTTGCTCGATGGAGAATGATGAGGATAGAGCGGAGTTGGGCAGGTTCGCGAAGAATTATCTCCCGATTTTGCTGAATATATATATGTCGCCGGTTAAAGGTAGCGGCGCGTTGGGACACCGGCTGGCGGCGCTGGAGACCATACAGGTAATAAAAATTGATTTTGTTTAGAACCTATACTTTAAATAATATTCCAGATGGTTCAAAAAGTGTAATAACAAAAATACTGTTTGGATAATACAACTATTTATCCACTTCATAATATTGAATAACAAGGCACACACACTCATTAGAGGCGTTTAAACATAAGCCCTTAAAAGAATGATCGAACTTCAGCAGAAAAGCAATTTGATTTGTAACTGATTTTATATACTCATTTAATACTTCAGTTCAATGTGGTGCTAAGATACCATTATCCTATGTTTATGTAATATTCTTTTATTGTAACTTAGTAACATTCATATTTTTACAATGTGTATGTTGTTTCACACAATTTATACAAGTCTTTCAAGAAAACTATTGTATATTAGTATAGAACCACAAAGTAACAACCTTAGTACCTTAAGCTAATATATCCAAATTTCAAACAGGCATACCTGTCAATAAGCGATCAATCCTTACGCGAGGAGCTCTTCACGAACGCCCTGCAGCAACTGGAGACCTCTCAGGATAACCACTTCCAACGGGAGGCTATCCTGGACGTGATCAGATTGTTGGTCCTCCATCAGAATAGTGATCAGATCAGCAGCCTTTTCGAGAGGTGGATCTTCCCGCTCTGTGAGACAGTGCTGGAGGATCCTAAGAAGTTTAAGAAGGCGAAGAAGAATGTTAAGGGTGCGGAAGGGATGGAGGTTACGGAAGAGGAGAAGGGATTAAGGTAAATGTAGCTTTTAACACGTTTTTTTTACTTAGTGGTAAATGAGAAAATGCATTACAAATGAAGACATGATTCCTGCTGACATTTTTAGGAGAATAATTGTACCATCGTAGAAATGGAAGACGTTCTGTAATTACACAGAAGGAAATACAGAACAACAGTTACGTATGATATTTTTATATCATACTTTAGTGTTTAGTACAATTGTTAATAATAACAGACTATAGAAATATTTTTAACCAACTGCAAAGGAAAATATTTTTTCGAGCGTATGTATGTAACTATGTATGTAGGTATATCTCATTATTTGGCACGCCCTAAAGCACAAACGGTTTACGGATTTTAACATATTATGAGGTGTCTTTGGATTGGTCTAAATAACAGACCTACAGGTATGTTTTGTTCCCAAAATACAGGTCTAAATGTAGGAGTAACTTATATTTTTCGTTATCGTATAGTCGTTTTTTTTATAATCATTGTAAGTATTTCTCCCATTAGGTACAAGGACAAAGCTCGGTTGATAGAGATGGAGCACAAGAAAGCGTACCGCATCCTGGAGGAGATCTTCAAGAGTACGAGCGACAGTTGCAAGCAGTTCCTGCTCGACAACCACAAGAAGATCAAGAAGCTGCTCATTAGCTCGTTGAACAAGGTCGCTGATAGCAGCAAGGCGGCTAGGTTAAGGTTAGTATTTCCTATATGTGTGGTGGACGGTGTGGTCTGAAGTAGTGCCAGCTCCAAAACTGTACCATTAGGTTAAATTTGACACTGTAAAAATGTGTTTTTTTTAACGAAACACCTTGTGAAGTGGCGGTAGTTGTATTTACATTCAAAAAGTGCTCTGTAAAGAACCTATTTTGAATATATTTTTTTATTTCATTTGGTTTGCAACTGTGTATCATTTTCAGGTGTATAGAACACCTGATCAACTCGACACAGAACCTGAACGCGGAGAGCAAGTTGCTGAAGAGTGCGGTGGCGGAGTCTGTGGTGTGCACGAAGGACATCAACTCCAAGTGTCGGCAGTGCGCGTTCAACGTTATCAACACCGTTGGGAACGTGCTGAAGACTAGTGAAGGGGGTGAGTGGTTTTATATTTATTAATTATAACGGCTAGGGCTTTATATTTTTGATTGTTATTGACAGTGGCGGACTAAGGTCGTCGGTGGCCTGGGGCGGAAAGTTGAATGGAGGCGCCCAGTGTAAAAAGTTCGCCTGTTTGGAGGCCCCCTAGGATCGAAAGCCCGGGTCGGACCGCCCCTTCCCTTCCCCCTCCCTCTTTAAGCCGCTAGAGATTATTGAATTAGTTTTCAAACGAATTAAGTTTAACTTGTAACGTGTTTAATGTGAGAGATTCTACCACAGATAACACAGAACAGTAGTGATGTGCATTACGTAAGATACCTGGTATATGATATTTAATATTGATAAGGTTGAATTGTTAAGCAAACGAACATACAGTCCAAATAATGGTAAATGCTACTATCGCCCATGGACATCTTTTTTTTTTATATAGCATTGAAGGAGTAGAAAAGCATGTAGTCCACCTGATGGTAAGTGGCTACTGCCGTCTATGGAAATCTGTAACTAATCCCAGATAAGATTCCTACCAGAGGATGGCTACAAATATGTTCATACTCCTGAGGATTATGTTGGAAAGCTTCATAGTAAGTGTTCCTTACCACACCTTTCAAATCAAACACAGCAGCGCATACTACTGTTATTGGGTAGAAATAAACCTCACATATCTGATGGAAAATGCGTCGAGCGTCGGTCGGTCGCGTCTATTCGGTTAAATTAGAGCTACCACATTACGCGTCTTGTTTTGCCTGTACACAAACGATCTCTGCTGATGTTTAATAGTCTAATATCAAAATACACGTGGCGCGTGGCCGACCGACTGATAATGCGTTGATGGAGACGCAACAGACGTCGTATGCTTGACGCACTAACGCATCATCGGTTAGATGTGAAAGGTTGAATGTTTTACTATATAATTGTCTGTTCTGGCCATAGATTAGTAAAGATTACTCACTCCTAACAAGATAATGTTCAAAACCCAGTTTTGAGAATTGAAATAGTTGCGTAAAAAAGTTTTGCCACGTCTCCGTGCTAAAATTTCCCTAAAATATTTGAAATAATTATTTATTTATTATGTAAATTATGCAGTATTAGTTATTTATTCGTAAATTTTCTCTACAAATGTTTTTATTTGTCAACAAAAAAAGAACTTACTAATAAGCCGTTTGTGGCTTCATTCAATTTCAAGGCAGCGAAGTATCTTTACTAATCTATGGTTCTGCCGTAACGCGACCGATAATACGCGACGCATTTTCCGTCAGATATGTACCGACCCTATAAGTTTGTTCTATTATTATCAGGTATGCAAGCCTTCATAGACATGCTCCTCACGGGTCTCTCAGCGCCCTTGCCCCGCATCACCAGCGCCACGCTCCGCGCATTGGCCTCAGTACTGTTCAACCTGTCCGAGGACATGGGGCTGCAAACCGTCCAGGGTTTACTGGAAACAGTGGCGCAGGAGATGCTCAAGAACAATAGAGAGATCGTAGCGGCGGCGTTGAGTTTTCTTAAGGTTATTGTTTTTATAATATAGGAGTGGCACGAGCATGCAGTTCACCTGATGGTAAGTGGCTACTGCAGCCCATGGACATCTGTAATCAACCCCAGATAGGATTAAATATTCCTACCTGAAGTCAGCCCCAGGTGCACCGCTATCCATAAGGACTAAGCTGAAACACCTCGGAAAAGTATGTCTCCCTTACTGCTGTTATGAGGCAGAAATAGGTGTGGCGGTGGTGCGGCCGGAGTCGAACCACAAAGGGTTCTACCACCTTCAAATGGTGAAATGTTTCGTATGTTGTATGTATGTTGGCCTGTTTGGCATTGTTAATATTGCCACTTTCTAAGTGCTAAATCATAAATACTTTATGAAACAAATATAATGCATTTGATTTCATAATATAATTTAAGAAAGAAAGAAAGAAAGAAACATTTTTATTCGGATAAATTGCAACACAAAAGAAATATAACGGAAAGACAAAAAAAAATAACATAAAACAAAAGAAAAAAATAAAACAAATCATCAACAAAAGGATAATAAAAAAAATGTACATTCAATTTTTACGATCATATTAGTCTTAAATAATACATCGTCCATCTTACAATATTCATCTTAAAATGCACATCTAAAGTCTAGTCTGTATACTTGTACTTTTACGGCATCTCAACACTCAATCAATAAATTAAAGTTAAGCGTTACAATTCAAAGGACATAATATATTAACGCAATATGAACAAAAAACGATTACATTTGGGATTCTCTGTAACAAGTGAGTTCATCTCTGTAACAAGTGAGTTCATTCGTGAACACAACAAGGAAGTTCATTCCACACCTTGCCACGGACGTGCAAGATGTGGAATGAACTTCCTTCTGAGGTATTCCCGGAGCGCTATGACATGGGGCTCTTCAAAAAAGGTGCAAAAAAGAGCTCTCCTTCAAAGCCGGCGATGCATTGGCGACTCCTCTGGTGTTGCAAATGTCCATAGGCGACGTTGACTACTTTCCATCAGGTAGCACGTCTGCTTTATCGTCAGGTTCAAATATAAAAAAAAAAAAAAACAATTTTGGAAAGGTCGAAGCTATATTACTACGACTGACACGTAAAAATAAAAGGCTTTACATGCACACATCCATAAACTTAACATGTTTAAACTAACATACACATGTATGAACGCATTAAAATTAAACTTACATCAATCCAGGTATACACAAAGGTCCTACCAACTGACGTGTTAGCGGGCAGTCTGCCTCTCATCTTCAAAACCCTATCCTCAATGTCTGATGACTGCAAGAGGCACTCCCGCCTCGAGATCGGATACTTCCTCAGCCGCATGATAAGGAAGTATGGTGCTGATACCGTGGAGAAACTCATACCTGGAGAAGACGAGGTCATGCTGAGAAGACTGAGGAATATACGGAAGATGGATAATAGGAAGAAGCGTCAGAAGGAGAGTCAGAAGTAAGGATTTTTTAGTTACTTTACTTTTTTTTTTATTTATAATATAAAAATAACTTACCTGTAAAATCTTAAAATTACATATTGGATGTAACTACAACACACATTGACTCATAGTGTAGTAGCATTGTACAATATACATTATACTCATATTGGTATATTGTCCTGGCATTGTTTAATTCATGACGGATGAATATTTAGAATACTTTTTTCCCATTTGGCTACTGCTGAATATGGATATTATTTACAAAGGGGTTGTTTTGTATTCACGCTTGATTGCACGTAGTGTTAAATAACTTTGTAGCAAAATACTGTTGTCTGTTTCTTGGAGGTATTTATGGCAACAAGGTTCGAATTCGCCCCAATGCGAAAGCTTTCGTGAGAATGGGTGAGAAGTGAGAAGGTAACTTTACTGTTCTCCTCCAGTCATGAGTTGGAATTGTTATGGAAGTTGAAATTAGGATACAATAAAAAAAACAGTTAAATTTTATATTTTGGCCGGGTTTGAAGACATAAAGGTTATGATTAAATTGAAAATATTATTCATTCTTAATCCAGCCCGTCCGAAACGAACATCCTTAAGTGCACCAGAGTAAGAAATTCCCGAATCTTCTTGTATCCTAGGAATTCTATATTTCTCATCATATTAGTCCCATTTCAGAGAGCAAGAATCAGATTCGGACACAGAGTTCGCGGTGAAGGGCACGTCGAAGACATTGGAGGACATTCTGAGGGACTCCGACTCGGAGATGGAGCACCTCGAGGAGGAGCGGCCGAGGGTCAAGGCGAGGAAGGGCAGGAACCGCGCCTGGATCCAGGATGACCCGGAGAACATTGTTGATCTGGCTGACGTCTCCTCCGCTAGGAAGATTACTGGTAATCTACATTTTTAATAGTTATGTAGTGTGGGTTAAGCTGCCCTTTGAGGATTGGTTAGAGAAAAAAAATCCTATTAGGAGAAAATTGACGACCCGCGTGGCGGAGCGGTCACAGAGAGGTCCAGGTTCGATCCTGAATTTAGGTATCTGTTGTGGGTGTGGGTGTTTGTGTCTTCGTCTTTGTGTGTGTCCATGGCACCCATGTTACAGGGAATCCTAGTGTGGGGTTGTGAGTGTAGAAAACGTTTAAATAAAAATATACGTATTATACATATGTGATATAAAAAAATTGGTGTAAAAAGGTTCTTCTAAAGTAACGAAATATTTGTTTAAAGTGTAAGAAACTGTATATTTGTGTAATTTAATTAAGCAGCCTTTGGAAAATAACGCCTTGAACGTAATTTTAAATGGGTTGGCGTAAACGAAGTCTTATGGGGATTATTACTATTAATACAAAACAGCTGTAATTTGTGAATTTTGCTCTATACTTTAAAGTAATAATATAAATATAGTATACAAATGGGCCCCTGATAGCAATAAGGACCCAGCAGCTCAAAAAAATATCTTATTTTCAAGGCGACATAGTCCGCTCTGAAGCTGTTGCAAGCAGAATTATAACTTTTCTTTTTTCTATTTTCGCGTAGCAACCGATCCAAGCAAAAAGAAGATAGCAGAAGATACGCCCAAGAAGAAGGACGGCGGGTTCAGGACGGCTCCGGATGGCAGGCTGATCATCTCGGAGGAAGACTTCCAAGATGACGAGGAGCCAAGGCCCAGTGGGGACGTGGACACCGATACCGATGATACTGGTTAGTTGGAATTGTATTAGGATTTATTGCTTTTGTCCATGTAGTTCCGGGACCAGAATAGGGCTACGGCATCCCCTGCTTGTCATAGGAGGCGACTAAAAGGGGGCTTCCGGGGTTGCGGGCGGCAAGAGTGGGAGCTCGAACCACCCCGCCAGCGGCCCCGGGAAGGACGGCGGTACGTGTGGTCGCATACCGTCGCGTACGACACCGTGTACATTTTGAAGGTTTCCCCCTCGATAAGAAAAAAAGGATTTATTGCTTTCATCTATCTTTTTATACAACTTAAATACACGCGTATAATTCACCAAATAATGCAGTCAAACGCCGCGCACAAATACTTCAATTCTTATTTTTATCAAACCCATATAAACGCTATCAGACAGTCAGTGCCAAGAAAAATACAATACCAGTAGATGTAAATGAAACTTATAAAACGTATTAATATAATTTCCGCAGACGACGAAGGTGCGAAACCCTCGAAGCTGGTGAAGACTGGTGGAAAGCGCAAGTACGACGACATCCTCAGCATCCGCAGCGGCTCCACCCGCGGCACCGCCTACCGCGCGGGCGGGAAGGGCATCCACAGGTACTGACTACCGCACTCTCGACCATTAACTAAGCTTGTATTCGTATTGTAGAAGTAGCCAACGAGTATGCTGATCACATGGTAATAAAGTTTGAAGTTTGAAGGTGGTAGAACCCTTTGTGGTTCGACTCCGGTGCCACCACCGCCACACCTATTTCTACCTAATAACAGCGGTGCTAGGCGCTGCTGTGTTCCGGTTTGAAGTGTGTGGCAAGGGAGACAGACTTTTCCGAGACGTTCCAGCTTAGTCCTCAGGGGTAGCGGCGCATCTGTGGCCGACCTCAGGTAGGAATATCTAATCCTATCTGGGGTTGATTACAGATGTCCATGGGCGGCAGTAGCCACTTACCTTCAGGTGGACTGCATGCTCGTCTGCTACTCTTATATTATATAAAAAAAATGCCAACAGCCTCCCGTAGATTTTCTTTATATACCAAAGTGGTACATAGTGATACCAAAGTGGCATGCAGACCTCCCAATGGCTATAACTGTCGTTCATGGACATTTGTAATCAACCCCAGATAAGATTAGATTCCTAACTAAGGTCAGTCACAAACACGGACTACGTTAGAATGACTCATTTGAGTAGAGACCCATAGTCAGATTAACAAGCGCGTTATTATAAATTTAATATTTATGTGACAGTGTTGCCTGTGGAGACGAAAC
Organism: Epargyreus clarus clarus; assembly: GCA_014595695.2. Classification (NCBI taxonomy): domain Eukaryota; kingdom Metazoa; phylum Arthropoda; class Insecta; order Lepidoptera; family Hesperiidae; genus Epargyreus; species Epargyreus clarus. Next base: position 936,618 of record JACTTY020000024.1, read on the forward strand.
ATGACCTCGTTTAAAACTATAAAATAAAATTAACAACTATTATATATATTTATTTTACATATTTTAACAACAATTGACTGGTTTAATCAATGAATGAAAGGATTAGTGTCGGCTGCCTGTATTCTTGTTTCAAGATGATGCAAAAATGATTTAATGCATAAACCGAGTTTACGTCCATAAATCTACCAGATTATGTACTAATTATTTGTTTCAGACCGCTTGGTTCCGCTGCGTCTGTAGCCTCTACGGTCGCCGCGGACTACAAGTCGAAGAAAGCCAAAGGTGATATCAAGAAGAAGGGCAAACACGACCCTTACGCCTATCTACCCTTGTCTAGGAAGAATCTTAACAAAAGGTAAATCTATCAAAGTAATAGGGTTTGGGAATATATTTATTTTTGTTTTCTCCTAACAGACTAAGATTTTGCGAGCCCCCAAGCACAGCTTAATTAGCTAAAAAATAGGTCGCCGGAATTGTATTTGATGACGAATAAGTCATTGAGACATTTGTAATTTTGTAAAATTAAATCAACTTTTTAGACTGGGGGCTTCCATTGAACTTTCAATAATATATTCATATTATATATATGTTATAGTCAAAGTCCGATACACAGTCTCTTCGCGGAAGGACTGGTTTATCCTAGGTTTGGCCAAAGCCATCAGGCAATCCCCGAAATACATTTCAATTTCGCCCTTTGCCTGAAGTATTTTTAGTCAAACCCAGGAGCTCCTAACTTTTCAGTCAAACGTCGAAAGTAAATTATTCTGTTTCGGTTTTGGCCTAGTCAATCCTAGAAGCGACTGCAAAACTCGGTCAAACGTTGATCTGAACATGTTTAAACAGGTTCATAATGTCTCTCGCGGTGTTCCGACCGATTGTTTTGTCATTTCATGTTCGTTCATTGAGCGTGCGGGCGTGTAATTGTGTAAAATTGAAGATGAGTGAGGTTAGGTTAGGTTAGGTTTTTTTAAATTATTAAAACAATAAACATCAAAATTTTAAAAATGTTATTTTTTTTATACCTAATCTTACAAACTAACCTCCGTATATTCCAAAGCATTTATTTATTTATTTTATACTTTATTGCATATCGTACAAAAGGTGGGCCTAATGCCACACGGCATTCTCTCAAAGCATCTCAAATATAAAAGGTGTCAGAACTGGCAGAGTTAAGCGGTTCTTAAGACTTGAAAGCTGCTTAAATGATAAAATGCTTCCAAATATACGAAGATAAGACACTTCATACCTATATCGGAGTTTGACTCGTCAAACCCCGATTTAATAAAATTGTGTTTTGACGTTTGCCTGACCAAATTAGTCTCTCCCAGGTTTGACGAAAATTGTTTAGTCAAAGGCCGAAAATTTACATTTGTTTGGGCTTTGACTAAGGCATTCAGTCTGACCTGAGGATTGACCAGTCCAACCTAGGAGCGCCGGAGCTTCGGAGTTTGCCTATAACATATACATATATCATATTCTAAAATGATAATTAATTTGAGGTCTGTGTTAATTTGTGAATGTTAAAGATGTCGGAAATCAAATTTAAAAAAACAACTTCATTTAATTAGCGTTTTTTAAGGTAACGCGCGACAGCCAAACGCCCAGAGCCCGTTTCTCTCTTAGACAGTTTTTATTGACGTATATGTTATAAAATATTCTAAAGTATAATATTGAAATATTAAATGATATTTTTCAAACAAGTTTTGTAATTAATGTTTTTGTTTTCAGGAAAAAGGCAGTCACTTCGAAACAGTTCAAGGGTATTGTCAAATCAAAAACGAAAGGTGTTAAAATTAAAAGTAAAAAAACTAAGTAGTTCTATACAAAAATATTGCAGTGTACTGTAGTTTCAAACTTATTGACCTTATGAAAGCACTATAATAGAACATAATCAAATGATTATGTCTGTCTATTTGTCTCTAGTTTTGAAAATAATCTTGGAATTGATGGAATTGTATAACGAAAAAATAGAGAACTTTACGGGGAGATACGAAATTAAAAAAAAGTATATATTTATAAGTAAAATAAGTTACTTTTTATTTTGAAAATATGTAGAGTTCGATAGAATTAAAAATTATGGGAAATGCATCTACTAATCACATATCGATCGATACCTTAATACGCCAACTCCACTTTTTGCCAAAATGTTTTTTTTATTTATTTTGATAGTAAATGGCGTTGAACGAAATCAAAATAAATAAAAAAACATTTTGACAAAAATGTGGAGTTGGCTGATTTGCGAATTAAGGTATCGATATTATCATAAAGTAGTGAGGAGGGTTGATTGTAGAATGGTTGACTATGGTAAAGCCTGTTTCATCATTGACCCATTACTGTCCTACTGTTGGACTAGAATCTTCTTACAGAATAAGGGTTTAAGCTCACAACGCTGGGCAAATTAGTAATCAACGCTTCACACAGGCCTAAAATCATTATTAATTATGAAGAAGTCATAAAATTCATATGGACATTGACAATATTTTCTTTCACCGTTAAAACAAGTTATAATTCCTAATAGACGTGTAGCTTTAAATTAGGATTGATATATTAAAGTGCATATAAATCGAACCTTGGGCAAATTGAAACTTTGACGACTCGCGTGGCGAGCGGTCACCATATCGGTCAGACACGCAAAGGAATCCGGGTTCCATCCCCGGCCAGAGAGATATCTGAATGATGAATTTAACTATTTGTTCTGGGTCTGGGTGTTTGTGTATTCGTCTTTGTGTGTGTCCATGGCACCCACGGTACAGGGAATCCTAGTGTGGGGCTGTGAGTGTCGAAAACGTTTATCTAGATAAGGGGCAGATTAATGGACTACCATCAGTACCATACACTTGTTTAATATTGCTCCTGTGTCCCTGAAATATCATTTATTCGTGTGATTAAAGTATTTAAAAAAAAAGTGCCTTTTGAATTAAATGCTTAAATAAAAAAAAATCTTTATAAACCCTGGATGGTGTGATAACGCTATAAGTTATTTATGTGATAGAACGTTCGAATAAATTGTCATGAAATTATATGTTTTTTATTTCTAATAATTTTGAAGGTGTAGAACCCTTTGTGGTTAAACTCCAGCGGCACCTCCGCCACACCTATTTCTGCCTCATAACAGTAATGTTAAACGCTGCTGTGTTCTGGTATAAAGATGATGGTATGATTAGGGAGACCTACTTTTCCGAGGCATCCCAGCTAAGTCCTCAGGGGTAGCGGCGCATCTGTGGCCGACCTCGGGTAGGAATATCTAATCCCTGCTGTTATGAGGTAGAATAGTCCACCACTGGGTTGATTACCAATGTTTTATATCATCTCTGCATCACTACAACAACAAAACAAAATAGCATCTTTATACAGCTGTGAATTTTTTATAGGTAATGGTACTGTATCAGCTAGCGAACCAACATTCTACCACGATCACACTATTACATGCGAATAGTCCTCTGTACCCACTATTATCTAAACACTTTTTTATTAGCACCTTTTCCTTGTCACGCTTGTTTCCTGGACACATGTCCAACAATAGGGAAAATGCCCTTAAAAGTAACGAAATCCTTAACGTAACATTATTGTCCTATGTAATAGCGCGAAGGCGTTTTGCAGGGTTCGCCGACTACGAATAGGACCTACTAAGGAGACACATCAGACGTCAGTCTTCACAGATCCACTGGTGAGTCTGCTTGGTGGGTCCTGGGAGACAAAGTGGACTATTCTCTTACTAGACTTTTCCCTGTGAGCGCAATTTTGACTGCTTGTTCTGTTGCGGAGAAGTTTTGCGGTCATCCTTCTTTGAGGTGTGATGTTGGACGGTGAACTAAGGCTTACCTAACGACGTAACTCTTAAAATTAGCATGTTAAAGTAGCCAGATAAGTACATCGCTAGGAAAACCGATAACCGATGGGGAAGCAAGGCTCTTTAGTGGCATCCAGGATTAGGCAAAAGAAGCACAGGTTGCACTCTGGCCAGGTAGTCCAACTAGAGAGAGCAGGAGACCAGTCGGACTGATGCAAATTTGGCGCGGCTTATGATCAACAGTGGACTGATGGATGGATAGTTGAAGTCACCAGCCTTTCGAACGAGCAGTCTTCAGGTGTTCTAGCAAGTGTAGCCCATTGTAAGCGCGCTCGTAAATAAAATCACGCCAACTGGAACACAAACCTGCCCAAGGTCTATCTCAACAACAAAACTCCTACACAATGATGACATGTTATATCTGTCTTGTCATAACCGTGAAGTAGGGGGCCTTACCGTAAATTATACAGCGTGTTGCAATTAGCACGCAAATAAGGCTCTTGATGTAGGATTCTTTCATGTCAATGCTAAATCGAGGTTAAATGCTAATCGAATATATTCATCTCGCAGAGGATTTTAGGCTTTATCTTTGTTTACAAATTAGTTCAACCAGATTTAAGTTTTCACTATACGAACAAAGTGGTCCTCAATTCTCAGATATCAATTATTGAAATAGTCCGGGAATCGAAGCCCAGAATTATCCATTTGGGTAGCCAACATGCTTACCACTATGTTGGCAGCCACTCACAATATATTTATTGGTTGGACTGTACGCTCGTATAGCATAATAAAAATCAAAATGAATTATGTTACTACATACTCCTTACGTACAAGGCTTTGATGTCAGGCGCCACACAGTCTGGATGTAACCCTTGGGCACTAAGCAGAGATACTTACACAAGGAGATCCTTTGTCGTGCGAAGCTACGCTGCGGCCGAGTATATGTAGGACATGTATCCTATTTGGGGTTGAATACAGATTAGGGAAAGCAACGTCCGTTGGAGATCCCGGAGTCCTCTACGCAGCGCCGAGGACGGCCGGGAGGGGTGTTAGTGCGGTAAGAGTCCCACATAATCCTGGCGCTCCCACGGCACCCGGCACCTTTTGAAGGTTTCCCCCTCGTTAACAAAAAAAAAAAAAGGGAAACAATGCACCATAGCTTGGATTGGATTTTGGTATCCATGAGCGGAATTGGCGGCAGTGAAGACTAATTATAGTGAAATTGACGAAAAATGTATACTGTTGTATGTGTGTATACTTTTGTTTCTTTAACATTTAACAAAAAATTCGAAAGGGGAGTCGGTTGCTTAGTCTTATTTCTGTGGTCCACACAAAAATCGCGAACCGAAGCGTTATAAATAAATAAAAATGAAAACCCTTAATAAATTCTTTTTAATGCAAATAGTAGTTATCAATCTTTTTATTTCGATAAAGCTAGTTTTGTTGATGTATGTATGATGTATGTATGTGTGGATTTTTTTGTTCTATAGGCAGCTAGCGGCTGTCTGAATCTCATATATTTTAGTCTTAAAACATAAGTTACAACATACATTACTGCACTGTAGAAATTATAAACAAATGTAAAATTTGATTAACAATAACGCTTGCGAAATGAACACGATAGTGGTTAATAATAAACAATTAATTCTTTAATCTCGCCAGTCTTGCGCCCAATCGTAAAGCAGATCAACTATCTTAAAAATGAAAGGCAGTTTCACAATTTTAACCGACGCTAGTAATATATTATGTAGTTTGTTTTCGAAAACATCGCGAGGCTAAAAATTCGAAGCTTGGCACAACTTCAGTGAGCGGCGGGACCAATCGCCATCATTTCTCAAGCGCACACTGTATCCAAATATTTCTCATTGAAATATGTTACCCACACGACTGCACTCACAGCTTTTCGTGAGAACATCTCCCGGTTAACAAAATTATCGGTGAATTAAACGTTTCAGTTACTGAGGTATCTTCACGAGAGGCGATTCTCTATTACGGATAGACTTACACTTTAATAGTATTTATATTTTTACATGGAAATTTTCATCACATTGAACATTAATCCTAGGCCATTTCTCAATATCCATTTCAGTATCAACAATGAGTTACGTCATCTCCAAAAAATACAACCATTCCCTGCACGATCTACTGCCGACTTCGCGTCCGCGCCGGCGTCTCCGGCGGCGATCCGTTTCAGAAAGATTCTTATAAATAATATACAAAACAATACAAACATTAGTTCATATCCGACGACAAAGATTGAGATTTAACATTACCCCGACGTCCTCGTCGGCGACGAAACCCGCGATCCTACAACATTCACAACGAGCGCCGGTCGATTCGATTCCTTACACAAAAATAAATATACAATCAGGTGGCTACACGTCACACGTCACGTCGAGTCCGTTCAGCACTTCTCGTCGGCGAGCAGCGGGTCCAGCGAGAAGCCGAGGTCCAGCACCGCGGCCGGCCGCTTGCCCTTCAGCCGCGCCTTGCCGCCCGCGTGCCCGTTGAGCCGCGCCTCGCCCAACAGCTCGCTCAGCGTCGCCTGCACGCCGCCGCGGCACGTCACCACCAGCCGCCGCAGCTCCGGCCGCGCCGCCCGCCCCGCCGCCCGCCCCGCCCCGCCGCCGCCCGCGCCCGTCTCCGCCTTGCACGGCCGCGCCAGCGACGACTTGATGTTGCCGCGCACCGTCGCGTACCGCTTGCCCAGCGCCACCGCGCCGCCCGCGTGCGACGCGTTGAACGTGCACAGCGCCAGCGGCCGCGGGCACGCCGGGTACCAGCACACGCCGTCGGGCGGCTCCGCCTCGGGCTCCTCGGCGGGCGGCTGGCTCAGCAGCGCCGTGATGCCCGACGTGTCCGGCAGCACCGAGTCGGGGTCCTCGTCGCCGAGCAGGCTCGCGTAGATGTCGTCCACGCGCTGGTCGTCCGCGAGCCCGTTGAGCGCGCCGAGGTCGACGGGCGGCAGCGACGGCAGCGGCGGCGGCGGCGGCTGATGCGCCGCCTCGCGCGCGGCGCGGTGCTCGGCCAGCAGCGTGTCGAAGGGCTTGGCGCGGCCCTCCACGCCGCGCCGCAGCGACAGCGCGTGCGCCTTACACGTCAGCGAGCGCGTGCACGGCTTCGGGTTCTCGGCCGTCGTGACGCCGCAGTGCTTGTTGGGGTCGTACTCTCGGAGGTTGAACTTCGGCTTGCCCTTTCTGGACGTTCTCGTGGAGGGCGTCGCCGGTTTTAAAGCTTGCACGTTGAGGGTGTTGCCGTCCATGGCGGGCAGCGAGGCGGGAGAGGCGTCCGGGGCGAACTGCAGGCCGGCCAGGTCCGCCTCCTGGATCGAGGTGTACCCGGCCATCGGTGGGTCCACGGGGGCATACGGATCCGGATTTTGTATCGGGTCGGCCACCGTGGGAAAATTTATCTCCTGCATGTCGATGTCTCGGATTATGTTTTTCCAATCTGCCGCATTAGTGATATCGTCCGCACTCCGGATGCCCTCCGAGTTCATTATTGCAAAAATATCATCGGTCAGATTCTCACCGAGGGGCAAGTCCTCGGGGTCCTGGATGCTGACTACGGGCAAGTCCCCCGTTTCTACGCTGACCTGCAGCTCGGCGTGCGCGGTGCCGTCGTCCAGGTACTGCAGGTCGGGCGGCGGCACGCGCGGCGGCGTGGGCGGCGGCGGCGGCGGCGCTTCGGGCGGGGGCGGCGGCGGCGGCGGCTCCTTCTTGGGGCGACTGCGGCCGGGCGCCGTCTTGGGCTTGACCGCGGGCGCGGGCGGCGGCGGCGGCAGCAGCGGCTCCGTGGCCGAGTGCGCCTCCAGGAGGTGGCGGTAGGCGGCGCTGCACTTGACGACGACGCCGCACATGTGGCACACGGCGGCGTCGAGCGTGTCCATCTGCGGCAGCAGGCCGTGCAGGCTCATGGCGTCGCAGCGCAGGCGGTTGAGGCCGGCGCGGCGGCGGCGCGCGCGCTCTGGCTTGCCGGCCTCGTCGTCGCGCCGCGGCGAGCGGTACCCGATCTCGCTGATCCACAGGTCCCACGGCTTCTCGTTGCACTTCACCGGACTCACCGTCTTCGCCGGGAACGGGAAGTCGCCGGACATGGTTCGGCGTTTGCGGGCGTTGCGGGCGAAAGGGGCTCCTGACGAGCTCACGGGAGTCCGGCCATCGCGATCGCCTCGCTCCGTGATAGGTTATTATCCCATTTCTGCCCGTGGTTGGCTCGTGGAGCGCAGCGTCCGGCTCACATCGTAGCTCCCCGGCTGGCTGCGGGACTCGCGCGCGCCGCGCTCGCCGTGTTTTGGTCGTGTCGACTTTTATATTTACTACAGATGATCTATCTCACTGACAGCTGATTATGCAGGTTGTAAGTTTTTCTCGAGCACGGAACACTTCCATCTGTACGCTGTCCTTTCTAAATCACTTCTCGTGTCCCGATTGATAGAAACTGTGTTTGTTGTCTTAATTTTAATTTATATTGTGATTCCTGCGCGAGAAAAATCGAAATTTTCGATTCGATTGGTTGTGATTGTGATTTACTACAGAAAGCATCAACACTTTTTTGAGTATTTGTAATAAAGTAAAGACAGAGTCTGAAATTTTCTAATCTATGGTCATTCATTCGCAGATTGTGAGTGACGTGACAAGGCTAAGGGCTATCCCATTGCCAGCCTACTATTGAATTATTTAATGTTGTTAATATTAATGATAACTAATTTAACGATAATGATACTAAGTTCTTTTCAGAATAAACTGTCTTTATTTAATTATTTTAATAGACGAAAAAGTTAATAATTTACAAGGGTAAAGAAAATTGTAAATCAGTATATTTATGACAATTATATACATAGATATTCTAATGAAAGTTTGATCGTTGTAGTACATATATGTCTGAAGCCGAGACATTCTATAAAATATATCATTTATATTTATTAAATTAAAAATTAAGTTTATGAAATTAAGGTTAATTAGGTAACGACAGAAATCGACAGAACACAAATATTTTTGGCATCTATGGTATTAGGCACGTTACACATTGATATAAGTAAAACGAAATGCTCAAAATATATTTTTCTCTTAAAATACATAAAAAATATTTCATTGTTTAATACAAGATTGTCCTAGATCCATCCATGCATAGTTTTGTCTATGATCAGCGTGTCATTTTAAAATATTATGTTGCGGTAATGCATTGCAGTATAAATATTTACGATTTGTTACTGCACGTTGAACGTATTGTTCGATTTACAAACTTAGAATTCTTTAAAGTTCACTAAACTGCGTCTATTTTGTGCTTGATTTTTGTGCGTTGTGAATTTATCTACCGCACAAAACAGTTTAGGTTCACAATATTTTTTAATAAAGGTCATTATTGAGGGTGACGTATTACCATTATTAGATAAACAAAGAAAATTTAATTGTGAACTGAAGTTTAAATATACTACGAAAAACACTAATTAACAAAGTCGGATATTCGCTCTAAGTGTGTGTTAAACTTAATTTGATAGATATTTGTGGTAAGCAATAGTAGAAATGAAAGAGAAATCTAATTTACTGTAAATAATATTATACAATAAACCTAATCCATTAATATCCGTCATATATAAATTGTATAATAACGACAGTTCTATATAATTTTTGGATCTTACTCAAAGAGTATAGTAGTCCATATAGGAAATCTTACTTTTCTAAGATATCCTTCTAGATTACTATATTCTATGCTCTTTGATATCCTTATCTAAAATTAAATACTGATAGGGCAATACCATGCATAACCGTCAAAGTGACATGTTTACTAGAAAAGTCAAGCCAATGTCAAAGACGTCAAAGTACACATAAAATATGTCAAAAGGGCAATGGTATCTCTAGGGTACATATTATTTACCGCATAAAAACCGAATTCAACATGTTTTTAAAATAAAGTGGAAAAACCAAAGGCGCCGATCGACTATGCCGGTAAATTTACAACCAGAGTTATTATCGATTCGTAAATGGCACTCAGAAGCTTGTGCAGGTCTGTTTTCGTGGGTATTCCTGTTGGCGTGACCTTCCTCGACACCGTGGGCTACGTGGCGAGGGTGGAGGGTATATCGATGCAGCCAGCGCTCAACCCGGAGTCCACGAACACCGACTACGTGTTCCTGTCGCGATGGTCAGTCAGAGATTACAAGGTACAGCGAGGCGACGTTATATCGCTCGTGTCGCCGAAAGATCCGAATCAGAAGATAATCAAGCGGGTTGTGGGCCTTCAAGGAGATATCGTGAACACGATAGGGTACAAAAGTCCGTACGTGAAGGTTCCCGAAGGTCACTGTTGGGTGGAAGGTGACCACACGGGCCACACGCTCGACAGCAACACGTTCGGGCCAGGTGTCTCTGGGTTTGATCAACGCCCGCGCGGTCTGCATAGTGTGGCCGCCGAGCAGGTGGCAGCAGCTGGAGGCCAGGGTGCCGGAACACAGGAAGCCAGTCAGCACGAGTAATGCATAGCTAATGGTATCCTAGTTGGAGATTGAAGAAGACTTCAGCTAGGTAGATTGGACTCAATTGCTATTTATTTCTTAGGTTATAATACCAGCTTCCAATTAGGGTTGTTTTAAAATTTTACAGGGGCAATAAGTGAAAATGTACAAATTAATACTTAATTCTTTACTACAAAAAATGTAACTGAAGATGGCATACAGCAATAAAAGTTATTCAGAGTTATAATTTCAACATATAGAGACATCAAGTAGAAACTTCCCATGTATACCCTATCCTAAGACATTCTAAAACATCAATCATCACTATGTCTAAATCAATACTTTCATTTTTTTTTCATTCATACTTGCACAATTAATATTCCTACCATTGGGCTTTGATTGGGATAGTTATACAGGGCTAACAATTGCCTCTCCCCCCCTAAAAATGTAAAAAACCAGTGTACCATATACTTGCTGTCTGTCCTTAATCTGGCAACTTTCTTGATTTAAGTATTCTACTCTTATGGCCCATTCATCTCCATGCTTTAATACTCAAGGTCTGTAGGTAGTACCTAAAAGAATATTTATTTGATGTCTGTATTGTTTTTAATTATGAGAAATTGTGCGTTTATCTAAATTTATAATTTGCATCGAACTTTGAGGTGTGGAGATAATGTAATTCTGAAGTAATTAGAATTATTATGGAGAATTTCTGATATTCACAGGTTGCTACAATAATAATATTGTCTTGTACAATAATCATGACTCGAAATATACTCCATAAACTTTGAATAAAAATGGAAATTGTATTTGCTAATAATTAGAAATAATACAAAGTTTTAATAACAGACCTCAAAACGACTAATAGCAAGAACTTTGCCAAAATAAAGAATAAAATAATTTCAGTGGCTGAAAATTCTGGCATCAGCATGGAAGTTCCTGTAAATTGTGAGGAAAGTTTCATTTCCAATCTAGATCTTTGTATACTAGTCCTTGCCTTGTGAGGCCTAATTTTACTGGAAACATAGTTTTAAACATTAAACTGTACCTTATTCTTAGACTGACTTATTTATTTGCTGTCTTCTTGACTATATCAATAGTAAGCTGTTTAATATATTTAAATAGTTGCAAAATTATTTATTTATTGATGATAATAGTGACTTTTCAAATGTCTGTGTATACCACTTTTATGTCTGAAATTAATTTTTTCATGTGTTGTGAATGTTTAAACAAAGTTTTTAGTAAAACAAGGACTCCTGTATTTTTGTAACTACTGTACTTATAATTAGTTATTGTAATTGGGTACACACAGTATTTTTACCAAAAATGCAAAACATGGCATAAAATTAGATTTTATTATTAATAAATAGTTCTGTTAAAATGCTGTATTTTTTTTTTACACTTTTTATATTTTGAAATAACTTTGGCCTGTAACAAAAAAAAAAATTTACTAACTGTTCAACTAAGATTTTTGTATAAAAACAATAATGTTACTGCCAAAAATGTCATATTACTCTCACAATTTAGACAAATTCAATGACACATAAATACATATGCATTTAAAAATATTACCCTCCGTAGTTGAGGTAAAAACTATAAAGATTGAATAACAGTAGGTCTCTAACATGACTGCATCTGCAAATTGCCAACTAGGAACAAATAATAACAATTGTACAAAGTTATAACAGTAAAATTACGTAACATCCAATTTTGCCAAACCATAACTGTCCAGAATATGGATTATTTGTTCATATGAAATGCCCTTCCTTATGATATCATAATGACCACAATTAGACAAATCTATTACTGTTGACCCTGTTCTGTTCTGCTCCAGCTGGCTTAGGATTCCACCGTCAAACACAGCACCAAGGTGGCAGAACAGGTGTTCAAATTCCTTAACAGATAGTGTAGAAGGTTCGTTACTAAAATTCGCACTTGTCAACGCAACAGGCATATCAAACATTTCCGTTACACTATTCATAAATGTATGGTTCGGTATCCGTATACCAATTTTGGTCGTGCTTGGGTTTAGGAATGGATTGTCCAATAGCTTGGTTTTTTCTAGAACCACAGTCACTGGTCCAGGTAGCAAGCTGTGCAGTAGATCATCACTTAAATGTTCCGACACTCCCCATTTCCGTACATCTGATATTCTTGTCACACAAATAGCAACCGGCTTAGCTGAATCTCTACCTTTGATCGAGTATAATTTCTTTATGGCCTTAGGGCAGTTTGCACTGCATGCTAGCCCATATATAGTGTCTGTCGGCACGGCTATTACATGACCATTTGTTAAGAACTCAGCAGCTTTTACATGGGAGTGTTCTTTCTTGCATGATATCACGGGAGCCATTTTGTCCAGCTTCATTTTCGCTGATGCACATTTATTTCTAACTACTGAATGACTATAAATAGTTTTTTTACTATATTCATACTACACTTATAAACTTCCCAATTAGTTAAATTATAGTCTTAGGAATATATGATAGTTAAACACACTAGAGTTCTAATCACGCCAATTATGTGCACATTTATGGTTGCAACAACGGTAGAATGTAGTCATGGGCTCATCAGCGGATCTGGTTTGCAGTTGCATGAAGAACGCTCTTCCGTGGCTGCATTTAGGGCACACAGCATCAGTTGAATCTACATTCTCCCAGGCAGCTGCGCCGCCCATAATATAATCAAGTTCCTGAAATTGAAAACAAAATGTTTAATGCAACTTAGTTTTGATTTTAATCAATTTAACAAAAATATAAACTATATGCCATTAGGAGTGGTTACCAAAAACTTACATTAATCTAAATCAAATTTCTTCATTATCGAAACAACTTTACTTGAAATAAAAATAGATTTTAATGACTATATGTTACAGAAAATAACACTAATGTATCTGCTATAATTATGTAATATATTCTTCATATATTCGGACTAAAAGTACAAAGAAATCAATTTATTTCTCTATTTATTATATCGTACCATAAATTTTACAAGGATGATGCAACATCTCACATGCAAAACATACCTTCAATTTAGGGAATGTACGCGAAGACACCTTCTTCCTGATGTTGTACACATAGGGGCACGTGTTGCACGCGTACCGGAGCCCCGCCTCGGGCGCTTCTTCAACGATTAATATGTTAGCGCAAGTCGGGCAGAACAACATTACTGAATGAAGGTCGTAAAATAGGTGCGCAATGTTTATTTACACTTAATAATACTCAGAAACATTTCGTGCTTGTTAGCTTTCACTTTAAAGAATTCACACGAACAATGCTAAATAACTTCAAATATTTAAATTTATCTTCATACTACAACATCCTTTACCACATTTCATGTGACAATAACAATGAATGAATGACAATTTTTGATGTTTTGTAGGTTAAGTGCTGCCAGAGTCTTGTGTTGAATTAACCTGTCAATTTCTATGTTTTGTATGTTATTTCAATATTGCGCTGATACGTAAAAAATATTTGTAATTATCTATTAGACATTCATTGATCAAAAAAACGTATTGTCGAAATTATTTCACTTCGTTTGCTCATTAATTTATTAAAATTACACGGTTTTAAAAAATATATCCTCATTTACGCATTTCATATTACTGATAAGCGTGCAAAACTTATATTACTGGCAACTTTTGCACAGATATACGCTAAATATTTTCATAAAAGTTATATAGACATAAAATAACGCACAGCTGACAAAAATCGATTTTAAGGCGATTGGTTGGTCGTTATAAAAATATTAATATCTATTAATATAAAAAAATGTAACTTTCATATTGCGTTATTTTTAAATAAAAGTACACCATATAATACACAGCATTAAAGTTTATTTAACTTGTAGCTATAAGTTATAAGTTCATAAGAATATAAAGAGAAAATACCCATTCTACGTTTTTAACTATATTTCATATAGTGCTAAAATTATATTGTTATACACGTGTATTACAGAACTTATATGCTCGATCACGTTTCCTATTAGTTTATAAACTTTTAGTTTACATATTTAATCGATTTCACATGCGAGATCATGGCTCGTTTACCTTTGCCACCGCGTTGTCTCGTAATCGTAGCTCTCGTAAAAAATCGTAAATAAATCTGTGCAATCGGAATTCGGAATTTAATCGTAATTCAGTCGGATCGTTGAACGGTCGGTCGTTTGACGTTTCGTTACGATCGCTCCGTGTGTATTTGATATTTATGGCGTGATTTATTTAAATAGATATATTAGTTAAGTTACTCAGTGACTGTGTAAATAAGTGTAGTGTTAATAATGTTGCGGGCCTTGTTAGATAAATTTTGGGATGAGGATGTTTGGCTGCCGCCGAACACCACTTGGGAAGACATAGAGCCAGGTCCTGACAAAGCAGTGGTGTATGCGGACTATCGGCACCTGCTGTACCCCCTTCCCCTGGCCCTGGTGCTGATAGTCTTCCGGCATATGCTGGAAAAGTGAGTAATAACCTAAATAGTAAATACTGCACTAAGTATGTGTGTCAGTATGCCGCAGTCGAACCATGACATAAAGCTGTTATCAGATGTCGGTGATAGCTGATAATGCGTATCCGAAGTCTTTAAAGTTAATTATAAGTAGGCTGTAAGGATAGAAACCAAGGCCGTGATACAGAGTACTAAAATGTAATAAATATTAATACGTTTTTGAGTACGCCAATAAATGCTCATAATTATTATGATAAACATAATTACAATCGTAATTACGAGGATTATTGTCATCTAAATGACTGCTGTATTATTAAGTAATTACTATTATGGACTCAAATAATACTTGTGAATATAAGTAGATTTAATAATTTTATTGTAATCTTGTAAAATTTACGTTAATTTGAATTTAGAAAATATCACTCTCGGAAAAGGACAACAAAAACAGTTTTGTAAATATAAGAGACATTCCATTGAAACAACCAATGTGTGTCCAACTTCAATTAGAATTCCTTTCATTTTTGGAGTAGCTGGGAGATATCTGTTGGCAGCAATCAGGGGCGGCTTGACCTATAGTGCAGGTTGTGCATTGCACACAGGCGCCGCCGTCTCAGGGGGCGCCGCGCCTGTCAAGCCTGGGGGGCTCCAGGGTTGCATTGGACGCTACATGAGCTAGAGACGCCCCTAGCAGCAGTAACTGAATGGGTAGCCTACTTAATTTCCACTGTATATGATGGTGGCAAAACCTTGTAGTTGAATTGTAGAGTCTCTTCTGCCACACCTAGTCTGCCTCCAATAATATCTGGAGCAGATTCTGGATGTCTATGGACTACAATGTAAGTTATTGTTAGAAAAACATAAACACTTAATAAATAACATTTAAAAAAATATAATATATTAAAAGACAAGAATTACCTATTGTATTTATAGTTACCATTTATTATCAATTTAGATAATCACTTATCACAGTAAGGTATATAAAATATATATTATCTAGTAGAGTCATATCTATGAATCACTCATTTTTGCTATAGAATCATTATTAATTTATGTATGTAATGTTTTTTTGCATAATTATGTTGAGAAGTATAAGTGTTGCATATTTTTTATTATTGGATATATTATTTGTAATGATCTTTTCATTATCTATAACATGAATATTTTCCTTGAATGAAGATATTGTTTCCTTCTATAGTTTTATTTCTTAATAAATGGTTATATGTGGTGTGATCATTAATATCTGTTTTTGCCTACTTTTCCTTGTTACATTCTATAATTTAAAATAACAGTACACATATTTTGTGTATTTTTTATTACATCTAATGAGCATTTTAACTGTGTAAGCCAAGCAAGCACATTTGCCCCATAGTAGCTGACATTTTTTATTAACTTAAGCATACCAGAAGTTTATATCTGTTTACACTAATACCAGGAATTTAATTACTTACATACAAATGTTACCTCATATTAAATTTTTCTTTCAGAACTTCATTGTATGATTGTAGCTACACTAATATCAGCAGGTCTACTGTAGCTAGTGGGTAGCTGGATGATCTTGCATATACCAGACTGTTCTGGTACCACCCTTAAATCAGGGGTTATACAAATATTACTATCAATAACATTATTAACAGCTCATTAGAGATTAATCATTTTAAATTTTACTGCTGTAGTCGCCTAGTCGGTGATTCCAGGCTCATTAAAGCAGGTTCTACTATGATATTTTAATTGAACAATTCAATTAAATATATATTCTATTGTTAACATATATGATAGTATACAGTACTCAAGTTTCCTTGTAAGCGACATAAAGTATATGTAATAATAAAATTTTACGATTATTATTTACATAGCTTCCTTATTATACAATTACAGTTTTTCCTTACACGCGTGTTTGAAATACGCGGTCCGCACGCATGCAACTTGCTTCCTATCGTTTCATACACACACACATGGGTTGCGAAGACTGCAGGGCTTTCTCACACTCACGCGCATTTCATTCATATGCGAGAGTGAAATGCGCGTGAGTGTGTAAACACGCGTGACAGGAAAGGTGTCCTTAAGAATATTACGCACATATTTTTTATTGGCACTATTAAAACGCTTTATGTAATTTAGTACATTTATATTCATTAATTAGCAGCCAAAATTAGTTTAAATTTGTCGGTGAAGAATAAAAATTTAAAACATTATTTGATATTTTTCTTTTCTCGGCTTTTTAAAAGGCGTAATTGCTAAATTCCTAAACTCCCTTTACCACTTACAGGGTAGAAATAGAAACTTGTGGATGCGTCATTGTCACGAAATTTCGTCACTTACTATAATAATATTAATAATCTTATAACATAATTATGGTCATCACGTACTAACGTAAATAAAATTTGTTTCAGATACTGGTTCGCGCCATTCGGAAAGTCATTAGGTATTAAGAACACGAGACCAAAGAAAGCGCCGAACAACCCCAAGTTAGAAGCAGCGTACCAGGCACAACCAAAAATTAAACATAAACAGGTATTCATATCTACTAATTAATTATAGTCATAATAATGATATTCGTTATGCCGCGTCCTTACGCTTGGCATTTACCGCAACATCTAAATTTCTACCAACGTTCTAC
Source organism: Epargyreus clarus clarus (assembly GCA_014595695.2). Classification (NCBI taxonomy): domain Eukaryota; kingdom Metazoa; phylum Arthropoda; class Insecta; order Lepidoptera; family Hesperiidae; genus Epargyreus; species Epargyreus clarus. The sequence continues at coordinate 953,924 of JACTTY020000024.1, forward strand.
ACGAATCAAGTCAAATATCCCATCCACACGTTTATATTAGTGTTGGTTTGGCAAGCATCTGGACGCGGCATTATATGTGGAGTGTCTGCGAATTCTTAATAATTATATTATATGGTTACAAACACGCGTATTTGCGTGATTTTCCTCTTTTATAACTAAAATTCCCACGATGTTTACCGGAATATATTACGTATATATTTAAGTCTCACATGAAGTTTAATCTAATTTACGAATATTATAATTTTATTATGGTCGACATATTTATTTATGATTATGATCCAATTGATTAAATAACTTAGTATGTATTTAATATCGATATACCAATTAACATTATCGACCTAGTTGATTTTGTTAGTTTTTTTCATTCAAGTACTAATATTGCTATTCAATATCGGCTATTCGCTTCACGTGTTTACACACAAGTGACCATGTGGGGCGAGTATTTAGCGTTCTTCATACTTAACGGCAATCTTCGTTTTCTTACTACGTGCGGTGACGCGTGACTTTGTAGTATAGGTATACCACCACCATATAGGGGTGGCACGTTTTTTCTTGAACATAATAAGTAGGTAATTCTTATAAAAATATTGCCAATTCACTATAATATAGACGAGGATAGCTGACGTCACTACTTACGATATACATGTATAATGAGTGATGACAAGATATACAGGGTGAAGTTTTTCAAATAGGTCTTCAGGGCCAAATCCCATCTTAAGGATTAGCTAAAAATACTAAAAGGAGTTACGAGGCCGATTTTGATAAAAACGAAAACTCATTACTTTTTTAAAATATCTTTTTACCTAGCCGGGAATCGAACGAGTTCATTTAAAAAAAAAAAAACACTGTATTATTTCACTATCTGATAGTGTCGCTTATAAGGTTCAAATTCTGGGAAGTAATGTTATGTGACAAATTCTGTAATATAATTTACTAAAATATAGTAGAATTGACAGCAAGAGAGGTTGATCCTGGGACTTACCGAACATATTTTATAAATAACACAGGAAAAATGTTATGGGTATATTTTGTTTAATAATGAATTTCTTACGTAAAAATGTCACTGACTAGGGGACATGTATGATCATAATTCGTCACAAATCAGTTTTGCTTTTATAATAATTATTATAACATCCGTATACGGTTAATTTGTAATGTTATTAAATCTAATTTATTCCGCCACTTAAATCTGTGATAAGTTATAATAAAATTATAATCTAATACATGCATTATACTAACTTAAATGGTGGTGTAGTTTCAAAACTTGCGAAATGCTTAACATTTCTTATTCCTATGGAAACCTCAGAACAAAAAATAAATATTAAAACCTTCTTAATAAAACGTTATTTGAAATTTTTAGAGTATATAAATAATAGGGTCAAAGTTTGTCTGCAATTTCATAAAAGCCAAATTCTAAGGCTATATGCACGTTTGTTAATACCGGAATAAAAATGCTTCTTTAAATATATTCACAGTTATCTGTACTCATTTTGGGGCTTTGAAAAGATAAGGCACTTGAAATAGGCGACGTCACCCTGGGATTATCTGAGGTTATTGGCTTTAATGATAAACCATAAATGGAGGGAGCACGCGAGTTCGACGTCGATTACAGAATCTTGTACGATGTCTTTGACTTCTTAACAAGGGATATTTTTAGAGTTCCGTATCAAAATGGTAAAAACGGAACTCTTTTATTAAGCCCCTGCCGTCTGTGCGTCTGTCACAGGGCACTATCTTTTGAACCGTAATCGATAGACATTTGAATTTTTTACAGAGTATGTATAATGGTGGTCGCTGTAACAACAAATACTGAATATAAAAACAGTATAATAATTTATTTAGCTCATTAAAATTTACTTTTCCTCTAAAGTCTCCAAAGAGAATAAATTGATACGATCAAAAAATTTTTTTTTGGGTTCATCTACTTATATGATCAGTTTCTCTACAAATTTCCATGGTTCTAGAAATCTAGACCTATCGCGTTAAACATTGCAAATTATTGCTAGAATTATATCAACTATGCAGTAAATAAATAAATAATTGGCAATTCTAGCTACAAACGACGACAGGAGCATGAAGATCGTACATTCAAATACCTATGACATCAGATGTCTAGGTCTCTTTAAATAAATTTAGAAAAAAATATGATTAGACATTAAAATGTAATGGCGCGAAATGTGCACGTCGCTCGTCAGCCGGAAGTGTTGTCATTGGTATTTTGTGATGGCGGTTTCCTGCGTTTTATATTTATTTATAGCAACATATCAAATAATGAATTTCAAATCTGCGCTCGAAAACGTCTGTATAAATAATATACATTACATTATGTTTATCAACCGTATGTATGTATGTCAATCTTCATACAATTCGAGATAGTATTAGTGTGAAACGAGATCAAAATTTTTGTATAAAAAATCTTGACATTGTGCACTCTATAATTTTAATCTCTGCTCAACAACACTTCCTTACTAAGTCAATTAACCAAATTAAAAGTACAAGAGAAATACTACAATATTTCATATTTAATTAATATAGCTTAAAAGTATCTTGATTAAATCACTTAATACGTATATGATTGTAGTAATACTATTGTTTGTGCATGGGTGTTGTATTTATGTGTGTGTGTGCGTAGTATGCCATATTAATTCATTAACTGGATAAATATAAATAATTTACAATTCAATTATTTTAACAGGATATCATAATAATAACGATCGCCTAATTAAAAAGCTTATAAAATAACCTATACAGGCATTCGTTATAAAACGATTTATAATGTTAAGAATAATATAGGAAAACCCTTTGACGTTCATTTTAGTTACATAAACCCTTAGATGTGTTTTATCGACCTTGTTGTATAATTGCAATCATTAGTATAGGAAGTAATGGGGATCCATATTAATACAATATATGGTTAGAGAATTTCTACAAACCATTATGCATAGTAATACACCTTGAAGCTGAAATTCGGTGTCTATTTGGGTCTTCTTAAGTGTAATGTCTTTTGTTACATTCTGTTGCATGCCAGGGCAAATGGACTCGACAAAAATATATACATTGCATTTAAACAACAAGGCCTATTTTCAGTGTGACTTGATGAGGTTTTGCTAGATGTAATCCTAAAATAACATCGTTAATCTGTTTGAAACGATCTTGTATAATAAAATAACTGGATGCCAATTGTTAATTTCTTATTTGATAACTCGATGTTATTGCATATATTTTTTTGGAATCAAAAATTATATAAGATTGTTTCGTATGACTATAAAAATACATTTAGATTTGCCAAAGTGCGTTAAAATTTTAGGACACCCTGTTTCTAAACTTGAAACTAAGCCGCTAATGGCTAGTATTATAATATAATATCAATTAAAAATGATTATTTAAATTAATTTGGCAATTCTAGATGCATTTGATTGTTGTATTAATAGTTAATGACATGATCGTTTGAAACCTGAACATGCTGTTGTACAACTAAGTTTCGTTTGGTCTTCGGCAACAATTTCGTTTATGGATTGACTAAATATATAGTGTAACGCTCGTTATTAAAGAAAAAGTATCAATCTATCCATTTATAGGCCTCCAAAGATCGAAATTTGTCAATTTATAGTTTTAATCAATTGTCAAGTTTCAGTTTTTGGTAGGTAAAATATTGAATCGATTATTTTTTTGTCTGTGGGTTTGAGTCAGGCCAACGTAACCTTGGTTGTACGACCGTATATTCGGGTTGATTGTAACCTGTCTGTGAGCTTGTTAAACCTTAACTGTGCTTCCTTTCTTTTCAGTTCTATTTGAGCAAGGATGAGGTAAATGTTGCACATCTTACATATGCATGCTAATACACACTTGCACGAATCTACGAGAAAGGTCACATCTGTTGTGGTAACTGACAGTAAGGGTCCGTTCACAAAGACCGGCACGGAGAGCATCGGTCCGCATTTTTCTTTTCACACAGACCGGATGCTATACGTTTGGAATTGACCGGAGCGGAGCCGCCAACTATTCCACATAGACCGGCTGGTAAAGATCTGAAAGCGGACGAACTCGCAATCGGAGCCGATCGGCAACGCAAGCGAGAATGAGCACGCAGAGCCGGTCGGCTCCTCTTATTATTTCACACGAAGCGCGTTCAAGCATTCTTAGTCACAAAAGAAGTGCACATGCAAAAATAAACCTTAATACAATTAGGTACTCAAAACTCTGTTTCCAACGCGATAAAAATCTGCTCTCCTCTTCGAGCCGGTCTGTGTGAACGGACCCTTAAGTATTTAAATTCATGGCATTATTATGATATTTTGTAGAAAATTAGCATCAAATTAAGGCTAGCGTTACGTCGACCTACGTATCGAACATAATATGTGACCTATTTGTTAGAGCAGCTAGGTCAGTTGAAACCGTAGACCTAGTTACCAAATGGACGCCTAAGGAAAAACTTATGTTTTCTGGGTAACGTAAAATGTGTAAAGCTGCAGCTGCTGTTACCTTTTATTGGTTTCCTTATTTTGAACGCTTGTTTAAGCCAATTATCAAGAAGTTTGTGGTTTTATTTATATTTTGATCACCAGGAAATAACTATGTAGCTATCTATCGTTCAAGGCACAGACGTAGGTCCAGCTTTGTTATGGAAGAGTAGGTTCCAAAGTGGCGCAGAAGTTAAGTTTTTTGGCCCTTATTTGTCTAGAAAACCAGACGTTTTTGCTCTAAGGACATACGTTACTCCGGATAGGATGAGTCCAACCTGTGTCACTAACCTCAATTACTAATACTTTCTTACGCTCTTTCTAAAACATATTTAAAGTAAAACAATGAAGTTTTATATATTTGTAAGAGTCTATTTGTTTGCTTGGTCTATGGTTAACGTGGACCAGATTTTTCGATGTTCTTTCAAGTAGGTTCTGCTTTATCAATGTCGATTATAATGTACTTCTTTAGTAATGCACTACTCACGAGGATATGTGGTAAGTTAATAGTTCGTAGTACATTAGTTATTGATTTTATTTATTTATTTTAAATACTGGTACACCAGTATACATAAAATTCACTAATACAGAGAAAATATGTACACAAATAATTCGGACCGTTATAAATTATTTATAATTTAAATTTAATAAATGTATCTATTTTTTGCTTAACAAAAGTCGACATTTAACAATTTCTAGTAGGCAGAGATTGTCAAGTTACGATCTTTGATAGACTAATTAGGTACCATCTGAACTCGAGGCAGGGGTGTCCTGATTATTTGGCCGACTGTTCGTCCGTCTGTCTGTCAATTTGTACGTACGTCTGTCAAAATCGCGCCCTAAAGGATTAGTTAAATTTAATAAATATTTAGAACTACCCCGTAAACTTATCAGTGTCCCTCTGCTGGGCATGGGTCTTTGCTCAGAGTGATTGGTTACGTTTAGGTCAAACTGCGTATTGGTAGACTTTACACACCTTTGAGATTTTTTTAACAATTCGGAGGTGTGGGACTTTTCTTACCATGTTGACATTTACCGTTATTTCAATTAATAATTAATTCCAGTAAGTATATCACTTTGAGTAATTAGCGGTGAGACTCGGATTCGAACCTCGGCTCCTCCCCACATTGAAAGGACGAGTTTTAACCACTACACTATTATTGATTCAGTACTATTAGGACGTGATTCGAGGAATTTTCTACCTGCTCATAAATATTCATGGGACGATCAGTGATCTGATGACTTGCGATATATCGTAATGTATTCTAATTAACCATCAACCCAACCCAAATTGTTGGGACCAAACGTCCACTTTTGTAAAAAATATAAAATAAATCAAATTTAAAAGTCAAAGATAAACCAAAGACTAGACCTTCTTCTAAACATATAGAACTTCTTCTAAACACCCACCAGGCTTGGTGATCATGACCGGGGAGCGGCCGTGCTCCAAGTGTCTCAGTTCGGAGCTAGTATATGTACAAGATGTCGAGAAAACTTCGATAGCGTGATTCAGAAACGTGTAGCGCCATCTCTTGACGAGTAGAGGGAAGTCGCCACAGTAGCTTTAGCGCTTAAGTAGAAGTTAGCGCGACTAATCAGTTATTCACTGCTTGTAGATTATGTAGTTTAAGCTACTAAAATTTAATAGCTTATACATAAAGATGTATAAGTCAATCAATCAATCAACCAATTGACTATGAATTTTTCGAATAAAATTTGTAATACGCACAAAAATGAAAAATCAGAGGTACCTGAGGTTCGATCCTAGAAATCTTCGAAATGGTATTCGTGTTTCAACTACCTTGATTACAGGCTTCGTAGGCATAAGTTATTTATAAATGACAAAAAACGCTTCAATTTCGGTTACTAACATAGATTAGAGTACCCTCGCATGTCACCACAGATTAATGATGACGTAGACAAGCTGTACGGAATCAAACCCATGCCGGCATTGCCAGCCCACGCGTATCGATTGCGTATAATGGAACGTAATGACAACGTTTTACCCGAATATTGTCACTGGTATCAAATGACAAAGGTTAGGTATGCTATCTATATTTAGTCTGAGGAATTTTAGATATTAGGTGGTTAAAGTTTTTGTGGGTGTGATTGTTTTTAGGAAGTTTTTTTAGGAGTGTCACACATAGTCAGTCATGGTTTATTAGCTGTAATAAATAGCGTAGTGGCTAGACACTCGGTCCCGCAATCGGAGGTCCCCGGTTCGAAGCCCAGGAACGCATTTTAAAGAAAGTTCTCAAACGTGTGTAAAGACTACCATTTCGTACTTAACCAGCGCTCTGGACTATGGCCTATACTGCTCTAGGTCTGAGGAGAAACGTGCCCACCAGAGGAACGATAAGGAAACATTATAACTTTAATTGTTAAGTTGAAAAAAAAGCGCTGCCTAAGCAGCGCTGCCGTTGTAAGACAGAATTTTAAAGATGGTAGAACCCTTTGTGGTTCGACTCCGGAGGAACTATCAACCCCTATTGCTGCCTATTAACCGCTTAACACTAGAAGGCTGTAGCAAGGGATACATAGTTATCCGAGACGGTCTTACTTAATCCTTTTGGGTAGCAACGCATCTGTGGTCAACCTCAGGTTGAACTAATCTTATCTGGGATTGATCACAGAAGTCCATGGGCGGCAGTAGCCACTTACCATCACGTGGAGTGCATGTTCATCTGCTACTTAATATGAAAAGTATGTGTGGCGTTGGTTCCGCAATCGAACCACAGTTTTACAAAGCTCAAACATCGCTGGAATGGTGTGAAGTGAACTGACTCATCTATTGACTGTTTGAACGCCAACAGCTACTTGGTTACGCGGAGTAGTGAAGATAAGCTGACAAACGATTGATCTTGAGTATTGTGAAGATATTGAAAACTCCAGCATAAAGTTCATAAATACATATACTAAATTTCATTGTTACAGTATGTACAAATTGTAATTTCTAGCGTATGAGTCAAGGGTATAGTGCATATACTATTTGCTGGGTAGTAACGGTATGGAAATATCTTTTCAATCGACTATTAGGTTCTATAAATATGTAATTAAGAAGACGGCAAAACCCTTTTTCACTCCGGATTTTGCACTGGCACCATTGAAGGTATATAAAATTGTTGAAATTTTAGCAACTATTGTTTGCACAACCACCATTCTCATACGGAAGAAGACGTGTGCCCAAGAGTGGGGAACGACGTGTCGAAGATGGGTAGATTTATATGCCAGTACCATACCAAATTGTTACAATTTCGTTTTATCCAATATCATACCACCAAAACATGGATTTCTGGAAACGCCCGATGGTATACTATTCGTAGAAAAGTTAATTCATTGTTCGCCCATCCAACGCTATCGCCCTTGTGTCGGTATTCCGTTAATTTCATTTGCACGGACAATGGGTGCTTTTGTTTCGCTTCCCTAGAGGTCGTTTCGGTTGCTACAAATTATGTGCGATTTGGCAAAACAATAACTAGAGTATTTCGTGGAAGGTTGAAGGAGTAAGCGAGTCTTAAGAGATGATTACTGTGTTGGTAAAAGGTTGAAATCTGCTATAACACCCCGAGTTTTAAATTAGGGTCTAGTTAGCAAATAATTAGTAAAACTAATTTATACAATTTAGTTTGGTAAAGGAGAAATACACAAGGTATCTCAACTTACTCCTTAATTGAAGAAATGTACCTATTTAATGCCGGCCTAACACTAATTCTGTAACCTAAAGTCTACATGGAACTGACCAGCTCCGGGTGGAAAGCATGTTTAAAGGTGGTAGAACCCTTTGTGGTTCAACTCCAGCGGCACCACCGCCACACATATTTCTGCCTCATAACAGCAGCGTTAAATGCTGCTGTGTTCTGGTTTGAAGGGTGTGGTAAGGGAGACATACTTAGTCCTCAGGGGTAGCGGCGCATCTGTGGCCGACCTCAGGCAGGAATATCTAATCCAATCTGGGGTCGATTACAGATGGGCGGCAGTAGCCACTTACCATCAGGTGCACTGCATACTCGTCTGCTACTTCTATTGTCTGCTACTACTGTTTATTACTTTGTATTCAAAAAGTCATGTAACCAATGTCTGTAGATGTGAATAGAGCTTTATATTTCAAAGGAGCGGTATTTTAAACAAAGCCTTCAGTGACAAATGTAACAATACAGCATACAATCGATGACCTTCCGAACGATGTCGCACAATGGGTGCGTGAGGAGTTTTTTATTAATAATTCATGAAAACACTCATACGATCGAGCTCCAGAACGTATGATGCACAAAGGTAGAGGTTTTGTTTGGAATTTCATAACCTCAACTTAATAAGCCTTAATAAAGTAACTTAAATCCTAACCTAAACCGCTCCTCTACGTCCTGGTAACAAAGATGAGTTTTTATATAATATGGAGTAGCGGACGAGCACGCAATCCACCTGCACACCACACCTAATACACACTCCTCATAGTGGCACACAACAGCGCGGTTAAGTGCGTGCGAGTTACTATATCCTGCACAAACCGACCAACAGACAAATAATTAAAAAGTCCCATGACTCTTATATTAATTTTAACTGAGGCAATACTGTAAATATACAGCGAAGAATCTTTCCAACATCACCGATGTCCTTCAACAAAAACGCCAGAATCCCTACGGTATTTTAAAGAGCAATAAAAAAATAGACCTTAAATGTCATCACTAAATTGGTCATATAATTGTTTACCCACTTTGGCGTCATCCGATTGGACCGGTATAAGTTCCTACATTCCAGTAAGGCCCTGCCATCACTGCCGACTCAGCGAGGTAGCGAGAAATTCTTTATCTATTGACCGATAGGCTAGCATTATGCATTTCTTGGCATTACGTAGGTATGCCATGTATCAGCGGTGACGCAGTGATAAGGGCTGTGAAGCTAAATAGTTTAGTGTTACATGTATGAAGCGGAAATGCTGACTGGCCATTAGGATGGACAATGGTTTGTGATGCTCTCCCTAAAATTATTTAAGATATGAAATAGAAAGTCGATGTGACATATGAACGACAATTTTCATCACTCATCTGTGACCGGCTTCAGGTAAAACCCATGTTCTACATGGTATTGATTACTGATCTGATGTGTGACAGGGGAGTGAATTTTGCCGACACACATAAGAAAAACAAACTATGTGATCTATATTACAATGCGTTTGCGCACGAAAAGAGGTCTTCAAAATTTCGAAATTCTTTGAATATGATAATTCTGTTAGTCCCTTCTGTCTAGAAAAGTTTAATTTCTGGAAAAGTCTCAAAGGGGCACAAACATTAAATCCTTCGAAGATGGGAATTAGTTCCGCCCTTGTCAAAGAGTTTAATTATTTTTTATCAGTTCCTCCAATGAGCCCCTCTTGTATTTCCTCGCCGTCGATCGTACAACCAGATTATGTAAGCGCATAGAGCTCATAACGTCAATTGTCTCTATGAGAGACGCTATTGAAAGTCATTGTTCCAATTGCCTGGCGTTTTGTGAGTCTCTTAATGATTTTATGGCATTTGTTTAGCGTGATGAGATAAGTATTCTGGTGGAATGTTTGTGAACGTTGGTTAATATTTTTATTGACTTTGCTCTATGCTCCATGTTCTTTTCTTCGTAATCAGCGTCATGTGTAATTTCGTTGATGTCTTCAGGTTGATTGCTTCATATCTACTGTTACCTTACTTATTTGCTTACTTCGTGATATATGCTCGTCTTTTATTTTGGTTATTCTCTTTTTATTTGTGGTTTTGTCCGCCAAAAAAGGTCACCAACAATAAATAGTCTTTAAAAGTCAAGGAAAAATAGGTCGTCCTATTGTTTTTATATTTGTTGTCTATGCTAACAAATCTGGACGCCAAATCCCCTTCCTCCTATATACGCCAATGCTGAAGACTTAGTTACCCCTGGTGTAACTGCATCTACCTTAACACCAAAATACAGCACTTTTGTCTGCTGTCTAACGGTAGAAATAGGCCCTCTGTGAGACGTTCCACGGACGTTTTTTAATGTTCACAAAGTGTCTTAATTTATCTTGTGAACATTTTAATAAAAAGGTAGAAATAGGAAATGTTTTCAGCACATATTCATTTCGAATTCCAGGAGTAACAGTACAACTAAATATTAGTCAAATTTTAATACGCTCAACGTTGTTCGTGACTCGAGTTTCTGTGTCAAATATTTTTTTACTAATCTCCCTCACGTCACTTACTGTATTATGTTTACCCCAACGAGACAATGACCCCGATTAGGTTGGATAATTTTTGTCGAGGCTTATGCCCTTGTTTTTATGTAAGAAGTAAAAACGGGTGTGGGCTTGTTTTTATGAAATTGCTACTTCAATTCAAATGAGCATGCAGTTTACCTGATGGTTAACATTGTCGTTAATGCCTATTTTTTTTTGACGAGTGGAAAACCTTCAAAAGGTACCCGACGCCATGGGAGTGACGCCTGGTTATGTGGGATTTTTACCGCACTAAAACCCCCTCGGTGGCCGTCCTCAGCGTTTGGTGGAGAACTCCGGGATCTCCAACGGACCACAAACCACTGTCCTTCCCGGGGTCGCTTGCTGGACGGTTTGAGCTCCCACTCTTGCCGCCCGCAACCCCGAAAGCCGCTTTTAGTCGCGTCTTACGACAGTCAGAGGATACCGTAGCCCTATTCTGGTGCCGTTTCTACAGGGATATGTGTCAGCTTTATAAGGGCGTGTTTAAACGAGGGGGAGGGGAACGTTAGGTGTTCCATCCACCACCTTTGTATACGCGAGAAATGTATACTATTCAAATAGGAGGACCCTTTTTTCTCCGAGACTATTTATTAAGGACCCAGTGTCAGTCAGTCAAGTCAGAATTGAAGCGGGTGAAAATTTTGTGCGAAAATCTTGTCAATGTTGCGCTATAGTCCAATATATTATTATCTTTGGTTATATTATTCAGTTAGATATTCAGGCAATCTGATTTATTTAGAGCATGTCTTCAGTACAATTTTTGTCAGAAAACATTTATTAAAGATTTTTCGATAGCTGTCTATACTCAATTTCTAAAATGTCCTATATGTAAGATCGTTTTAATGTAAATAATAGTATAGGTATGCCCTAAGGATTATGCTTCAGTTATGTATTCCCAAATTTGGGCATATGTTTTGCATTTAAACGTTTTCTACCATAGAAAGGATAATATGTAGAAATGCCCTCTGCATTTACACAATAATGTAACAGTACACATACAAAATATCAATTTAATATTGAAAATTGCTCATATTAACAAATGATTTTAATGACATACGAAAATTAGGATAAGACGATTGGATTGGATAAAACTTAGAATTGGATTGGTACCAACCTGGAATCTACGAAGTTTTTGGTCTATATGGTTTTGACCACCGTCACACCTATTTCTGCCTTATAGCAGTAGTGTAGCGCTGCTACATACTGGTTTGAAGAGTACGGTAAAGGAGTCATACTTTTCCGAGGCATTCCAGCTTAGTCCTCAGGAGAAGCGCCGCATTTGGGGCCGACCTTAGGTGGAAATCTTATATGGGGTTGATAGCAGACGTCCATGGGCGGCAGTAGCCACTTATCATCAGGTGTATTGCACTCTCGTCTGCTACTCGTCACGTGACTTGTGTTCTGCCACATCTAGAAGATGCAATGATCTGTGGCAAAGCAAGCGGGCCACGGCCGAGTGGTGCTAAACAATGCTAGTCTGTCGATCTCGGGAGATTATACCGTCAGTGCTGTTGGTACACTGATTACTGGCATTGGTATTACCAGTTTAGTCACTCATATGTTAAACTAAATCTACACGCTTAAGGTAACTGTTCTTTATAATAGGCAATATCGTGCGTGAATGGTAAGGGAGATTACACATGGGTGAGTTTTTGTGGTTCATCTATGTCTGCCAAATAACAGCAGTGTTAAGCACTGCTGTGGTAAGGGAGACGTACTTATCAGAGGCTTTCCAACTTAGTCTTCAGGGGTAGCATATGTTGCCAAACTCAGATAGGAATCTAATCTAATCGGGGGTGATTACGGATATCCATCGGCCGTGGAGCCATATAAGCGGACTGCATGCGTGTTTGCTATTTTAAAATTACAAAGAATATATAAATATTGCCAAAGAGCCCATCATTCTACCTACGATGCTGATAATTTGCGACAGTAAATTGGCTTAAGATCCTGTAGTATTTGCGATTAGATGCCAGTATCTAAGGTGATAACTACGTCTTATTTCTACATCCCAACATAGAAATACAGGCATATATAACTATATATAGTAGCATTGTTACCAAATCAGTGTGTTTAGCGCGGGCGGTCATTGAGAGAGCAATTAACGCCTGCTACGTACAAATAGGCAGGGTTGTCACCGAAAAGAAAAAAAATACGCCTGGGCAATATACAAAATTGACATATTATACTACATGACATGTATTTTGTTTTTCAGAGCAGTTGTTAAACCTTTAAGACTTTATAAGATTGATGTAGCAAACTTGTAGTCCACCTGATGGTAAATGTTCATGTATGTGTATGTTCCTGTGACCAATTCCATATTCAACATAGTATCCGTAGATGATCACGGATGCGTTACACTCCTGAAGACTAAGATGATCATCCGAAACGCCATAACTGCTTCACGCTAGAAATATAATAATATATAGCGGGGGGTATCCAAATCAAATCATTTTTTTTATTCAAAATAGGTTCTTTACAGAGCACTCTTTGAATGTCAATACAACTACCACCATTTCACAAGGTGTTTCGTTATGGAGAAGAAGCGGTTAATCCCTGGTTACCTGGAACCCTACTCATTCTACCACCTTTAAAGATGTTATAAACGGCTCTAAAACCTCTTGCAATCTGTATTGGAGCGTGGATTATGCACCTAACCCATAGATATACTACAATTATTAGTCACTATATCGATGCATCTAAACCCATGTTGTCATGTCGGAATATTCTGTGATCTGATTTAAGGGTGTGGTAATTACCTAAAAAAATTATTAATTTACACAAAGCCAATATAGTTGTTTTGGGGATCAATACATCTATTGGGTAGAATTTGTTTGTGGTTGGTTACAGATCTACGGGCTAGGACCAAACATCCATTTTCTTATAAATGTATATTAGTTCATAAGGCAGCCCTGCAATGCAGGCCAGCCTTGAGCGGAGTTAGTTTGCCCCGTGCGGCCTATTTCGTGATCATGGCTCGTGCGAGCCGTATTTAGCTCAAAATTTATTTAGTCCGTAATATTCCAAAGTTACCGCACATGTCTCTGATGAAATTTCGTCAAATGAGTTAATGAATGATGTGTCTCTATGCTTTTGTTTTTGTTACTTTTGATGCAATTAAGAAAAGTAAATTTTCTCGGAAAAAAAACTAAGTATGTAAATAGGTTATGTATGAATGTGTATTGTGTATGGTATTCTGCTAATTTGATTAGCATTCCCGAATGAAACACAAATATAGTACAAATTGTGCGGATCGCGTTTATTACAGAAAAATCTTGAATGAATTGTGTTACGGTCTTCGATCACAAATAAGAACTAGATACACAATCCCATACAAAAATGAACTTCAAAAGTGGCGTCAAACGTGTTTATAAAATTCTAAGCGACAGAATCTAAAATTAATGCAAAATCAACCTTATCACTATTATTTAAAGGTGTTAAAAACTGCTTACCAAAAGCAATAAATTTTCACGACATAAGCTAGCTGTCATAAGCTATCACTTTGACAGGTTTGTGCACCCAAATGTCTATTTGGGTGCTCTTTTCGACGCACCGTTTTTTTGTCGCTGATTGTGTATCTAGTTCTTATTAGTGATCGAAGGTTATGGTCCAATATGAAATGGCTGTCAGAAGCCTGAAGCTGTTCGCGCAACTCCTTGCCCAAACAACGTTGATTAGTTCTAATTCTTTAGGTACAAAATGAAATTTAGAAAAAACCGGAATACTTCGAATACTACTTACGTGCGTTAATATCGTTAGTATGTTATTCCTTATCAACTCTATCTTTTCCTATCTTTCAATGGCAAATATAAAATTGGTTGAATTTCCCTAGATAATACAGTTTAATAGTAGTGATCCATCCTTATCAACTCGTGGTTTTGATAGTAGTCATCGTTATTTCCGTCTATTTCAATTTCGATTGACGTGTATTTGCGACAATTTCTATTTAATTAATTTTACAAGTATAACAGTCGATTAACAAAGAAGTCGTGGTCGATTTTTTTTATGAATTCTGGGTGATATGACGGGTGGGTCCATTTATGAACTCTGGGTTTATTTTATTTATTTATAGGTAATATAGGACTAGAAGACGAGCACGCAGTCCACCTGATGGCAAGTGGCTACTGTCGCTCACGCACATCTGTAATGTAATCTGCAACCGCAGACATGATTAGATTCCTACCTGAGGTCGGCACAAATGCGCCGGTACTCCTGTGGACTAAGCTGGCGCGCTTCGAAAAAGTATGTACTCTCCAAACCAGAACACAGCAGCGTTTAACACTGCTGTTGTTAGGCAGAAATAGGTGTGGCAGTGATGCCGCCGGACTCGAAACACAGAGTTTTGCCACCTTCAAATGGTTTTACTTGTGCATTGTTACGGAGTCCTACAAAATTAAGTACGAGTACCTACATACGACTTTATAATCTTTTACGACATCATTCAAACCGTCTGGTCGTGTCGTGTTCCTGAACTTTACTGCCTATTCGTATTGAAACTTTGATTCGAAGAAAACGTTTCAGTCAGTCCATGGTACAAGTTTTATGAGCGAAGTGTAATGACTAAACAACCATAAAGCCGGTTAAGCTGTGTACATTTGACACGAAACGTTACAAGCGATGGAGTTATCAGGGCTTAGAGGCCGGGCAGGGTCGGTTTTGGAAGTGAGGAGGCCCTTGGACAACGAAGGTGTGGAGGCTCTTAATTATTATCCGAATTAAAAAGAATTATTTTTCCGTGACAAGTATTTCAAAAATTTACCAACAAATTCAATTATTTTAACACTATTTCGAAAAACACAATTTGATACTGGAATTAGTAATTTATAAGTTGCCGAACCGTTGAAATATGTATATTGTTTTTCATATTGTGGGCCTCCCTCGATTGTGGAGCGAGTTGTTCCAGTAGCGCCACTTGGGCGTAGTCAACCCATTACTGTCCTCGCTGGACACGAGTCTCCACCGCGCTGGCCAAGTGCGTATTGGTAGACATACCTTTGAGGACATTTTTGTTATTAAATCTCTCAGTTATGAAGGTCCATGATGTTTCACCTTCACCATTAAAGCAACTGATAATTATTTTCTAATAAATTCAAAACTTTTTTAAAGATTAGAGCACACTACTGATCTTGTCAGGGATTTGAACCTGGAATCCTTCGATCGAAAGATTTCAACCACCGGCCTTTACTACAACCATACCTTATCAGGCCCTTCTTACCATCCTCAAAATCCGGCTCTGGGCCTAGGTACGGCAACGATGCGTATCCGATAACTGCTTATCGTATGCATCGGACCATCCGATAAGTTATCAACTAGTCCGGCTACTAAACTATTATTAAATGCGCATACCAGCTTTGATACGAGGCGATAGCGCGACACGTGTTTTGGGCAGGTAACGCTCCGTTTCGTGATGCCACAGCCACGCCTCTAGGGTTCCGTGGCTGCTGTAACATCAAATACTAAAAATAAATATAGTTCAAAAAACTAAAAAACACGCTTTTATGATAAAATTAACTAAAAAGTAGAAAATCTAAATGAATCTAGGAATCAATTAAGGAACAGTAAATAGTATAATTGTGAAATAAATCTACAAAGTTTGAACGAAATCTGGCCGTTTAAAGTGGGTCAAAATCGCGCCCAAAGAAGTCGGTTACAAACATACAAACAAACATACAAACAAACATACAAACATACAGGTGAAGCTAATAAAAAGCGTGTAATAAAAGTAAATAACTAACATGAGGATCTCGCCAAAACGCTACAAGAAACCGGTATTTTTTGGGAGTTTTCAGTTTATTGAAGCGAATAGTAACAGGTAGAGTTTAAATTTTCACAAAGCATGCATTACTATGGCTGCTATGATAACAAATACTAAAAATAAATTTATTGGTCCGGGCCCCCCTTATGCAAGTTCGACTCGTACTTAGCCAATTATTTTAGTGTTAGTGCTGTTGTATTAACAAGGTGATAAGGTAGACGGTTGCGAAAAATTTCACGTGTCCATTTATTTCTGCGTATAGCAACAGTGTTAAACGTTGCTATGCAGTTTGAAGGGTGCGGTAAAGCAGACATTTTCGCTCTGTATTAATAATTAATCTATCTAATGTTTCGCTTATCAAAGATCGATATTTAATAATTTCTTCGTAGTAAACATTGTGTAACATTGTGTAAAAAGCAGTGATAGTAGTGATAGCCTCGGCCTCTCGATCGAGGGGTCCGAGGTTCGAGTCCCAGGCACGCACCTCTTATTTTTCAAAGTTATGTGCATATTAGAAATTAATTATCACTTGCTAAACGGTGAAGGAAAACATCGTGAGGAAACCTGCATACCTGTGAGATTTATAAAAAAAATCTCAAAGGTATGTTAAGTCTACCAATACGCACTTGGCCAGCGCGGTGGACTATGGCCTAATCCTTCTCATTCTGAGAGGAGACCCGTGCCCAGCAGTGGGATAGTAATGGCTTGTTGATGAAACATTGTGAAATTTCGTATATGTAAAAATTGATGTATTCTGATTCTGACATAGTCTTCAGTATGTAGATTAATGAATAATTGCCGGTTCCTGTGCTATAACGCAAACGAATTATTAATCTATCCTCCAGGAATAACAAAGTTTGAGATCGACCTCGCGTAGGATTCCCATGCTATTTAAGATACATTATAGATGTCCATTGTCCACAGATAGTAACCTCATCCTGTGTCCTCGTTTGATATTGCAATTGGATAAAAAATGAGTCACATAATAAGCTTATAACATTACTCATAACGGCGACGATAGTATGCCAAAAATACCAAAGTTATCACATTAAAAGTAAATACTAAAAATACACATTTTTGCTGACTCAGCATTATGTACACAAATGGTCATGGTGATCATGATTCTCAGATATTAAATGTGCTTAAGGAAAGTGCGTGCTGACTAATACTGAATTTAAACGTCGCTTTTACAATAAGTAACTTAACTTTCCTTCCTCGTTCAAGTTGATAAACGAGATTAAATCCATGCGTTTTTGATGATATGTTTCATAGACCACAAATGCAAACTTAAGTTTTTTTTATAATATATGAGTAGCGGACGAGCATGCAGTCCACCTGATGGTAAGTGATTAGTGCCGCCCATGGACATTTGTAATCAACCCTAGATAGGATTAGATATGACCTGAGGTCGGCCAAAAATGTGCCGCTACCCCTGAGGACTAAGCTGGAACGCCTCGGAAAAGTATGTCTCCCTTACCACACCCTTCAAACAAGAACACAGCAGCTCTTAACACTTAAATCGTTACGTTCTTCATAATATTTGTTTCATAGACAACAAATACAAACTTAACAGTACGTACATTGAGATTCAGAACAGATATATCACCACTTAAACTATGAAGTTTAAGTGGCGGTGGTGGTTCAACATATCTTTGAACAATAACGATAACGATGTTGTTCAGTCTTTGCGATTACCCGATTGCGGTCGGTAATGTTTTACGAACGTATGAACTTATATGAGGCTGTTAGAACCAGAGTAGCCAAGCAACAAAAACATGATTCACAATATGGAGATATGTTAAAAAGTGTATAGTACGCTCTGAAGTTGTTGCGAGGAGGTGTAGTCATACAATTTACTATGGCGACGCGATTCATTTCTATATTCGGAGCGGACTAGGAGTTTTACGCGGACTATACAACATTTTTAAATTACGAAAATACAGATAGGTCAAAAATCATTAAAATGCAGTTAGGCCACTCTGGTTCTAGCAGCCTCAATATGTATGTAAGTCTCAATCTTTGGCACGCCCTGCAGCAAAAACTGCTTCACAGATTTTAATATGAGGTGTCGTTGGACTTGTGTTAGGGACATGGCTATATCTTTAAGCAACCTTTTTTGTATCTGTTTATTCTCTAGTAAACCGTGGCGGTCCTCCATGGTTCGGTTTGCACGGACGTTCTTGCCACGAACGTGTAAGATGTGGAATGAGCTTCTTCCTGAGGTATTCCCGAAGCGCGTGACGTGGGACTCTTCAAAAAAGGTGCAAAAAGAACTCTCCTTCAAAACCGGCGATGCATTGTCTCCTCTGGTGTTGCAAATGTCCATAGGCGGCGTTGACAACTTTCCATCAGGTAGCACGTTTAATCGTTAGGTTAAACAATAAAAAAAGACTATGAACTTTTTCCACCTGATGAAGTTTACGTTAACCTGGCGCTTTTATATTAAGCTTGAAAGCGCATTTAACCCTTTCATTTCTTTTATTTTTGTTGGTGAAAAGAAGTGGAATTGAATACGTGCAATTAAATTATTCAGGCCCAATTCATTAATTTTACAGAAATTAATTTAATTAGCTCCATTCGGATGCTCACTTTACGTTGTTTTATTTAAATACGACTGTTTTCTATGCTTTTAATTTATTAAAAGATGTGCTTGCTGATGATTGAAAGCTGATCATGTCTGTATGTTCGTTGTTCTTATAAGATGTCTGTAGATCTGTCTTGTTAGTGTAAGTGGCTTCTATTGCTCTAATCAACCTATTACTTTCCCACTACTGGGCACGGGTCTCCTCTCAGAATGAGAAGAATTAGGCCATAGTCCACCGCGTTGGCCAGGTGCGAAATAGTAGACTTAACATACCTTTTCAGATTTATCAGGTATGGAGGTTTCCTCACGTATACACGTGTATACCTTCACTGTTTAGGTAAGTGATTATGAATTTCTAATACGTATATAACTTTGAAAAATCAGAGGTGCGTGCTAGGGATATGAATTATGAACCTCGGACCCCTCGATCAAGAGGCCGAGTTTCGTAACCTTTAGACTATCACTGCTTTTTAATACGACCGTCGTAATAATGTTAATAAACCAATAAATATATAAACGATCTAATTTCTCCACAATCGCACAATACACACCTGCCCTACCGATCGGATTGTTCACGTAAATCAGAATTCAATAAGCTATTTACGTAGCTAAGGACGTTTCGTACGCACTTGTTCGTCTGTAGTGTGTGGTGTGTAGTGTGGATTGGCGCCACGTGATGCTGCGCACCCGAGCGATGACAGCTATATCGCGACTGATGTGATCTGGGTGGATTTCGGATAGGCTGGTGGGTTTTTGTTGAGTGAAAGCTTTTTAGGCGCAGTGATTTTAGCGTATTAACGACTTAATCTTGTAATGCACGATGATTTCAAAGTTGCACTATTAAACTAATGATTTTCAAAAGCGCAATGTAAACACTGCACGTGTAAATAGGCTGTTTACAGATCAGATCATACGTCACAGCATGTCTGTGACGTGAACCCATAAATTTCACTTTAACGTAATGATAGGCTTTTCTACCTGCTTATAATATTTAATTTCTAGTTTCTGATAATAATTTCTTTCTTTTTATAATTTGTGTAATTAAGTAGTCACCCTAGATATTATTTGAATAAAATAGCTATATACTGGAATAAAAATAGCTAAGTTAGTCCCTGTGCTTTATTCTAATGTTAAAAGTGTAATAATCCTCTGTTATTACGCGAAAATATTATTATTATCGGTTTAGTCGTTTTCAACATTTTCCGGTCTGTGTATACCTACTGCTAAAAATATAGATTGGTTATTACCTACGTACTGGTATCGTACAAAAAATATATTATCTTATATATAAAATTCTCGTGTCATAATGTTAGTTACAGTTCTCCTCCGAAACGGCTTTACCGATTTTCACCAAATTTTATATGCATATTCAGTAGGACTGAGAATCGGCTACTATCTATTTTTCATGCCCCTAAGTGATTAGGATTGTTCACCCTAAACATTCTTTTATTTATATGGCGACACAACGTTTCCCGGGTCAGCTAGTATTTATCTAATAATAATAGATTTTAATTTAGGTAACAATATTACTCGCGAGCATTATACGAGGTATTTGAATGTAAGATGATGATATCATCTCTGATAAATACCGTTTATTCCTTGCTGGTTGTTAAGGCAATTGAGGGTCCAAGTTCAACGGAGAATCCCACGTATATCCTATACTAACTCTGAATTTGGGCTCCGCTTTAGTACACTGCAATTACTTTTTTTGACGTGACAACGTCTTAAATTAGGTTGCGGCTGGGAGTCACTTATGAAAAAGTGTAACGCCCGGTAACGTTACGATGAGTCACCGAACGAGAGAGAGGCCCGCCGAATGCCTTGCGTCTCTCTCCCACTCAACTATGATCGGTCTGCCGCGCGCGCAGCACTAGAGACTAAACAAAATATATTTCTATAGTTAAAATTTGTGCAATTCTTATTTTCATTCAATTCCTTGTTCCTATTGTGCAATTTAATTATATTCATATCAATAAATATTCTACCGAGAAAAAAATTTTTAACAAAAAATACAACCGACTTCTATGTCACTACAAAGTAAAAAATAATTCAAATAAATGTTGGTTTAGTACATATTTCTGAAGTCGGCGCTCATATTAGATACGCTGTTGACATCGTTATCCAACGAAATATATTGATACGCTCATATTAGATACGCTGTTGACATCGTTATCCAACGAAATATATTGAGCGCCGACTTCAGAAATATGTACTAAACCAACATTTATTTGAATTATTTTTTACTTTGTAGTGACATAGAAGTCGGTTGTATTTTTTGTTAAAAATTTTTTTTCACCCTTTTTAGTGATGACATAATAACATTTATATTAATACAATATAAAATTGTATAAACGAGATCACGAATTAAGGTAAGGTCTGAATTTACATTGATTGGAACCGCCCGCTCGCAGGGCGCTGCCGCGCCCTGCTCGCTTAGTTTTATATTGTCTTATATGTTCCAACCTAACCTAACTAAATAGTCAATGATGAACTGGCTTTGCAATTTCATTAGAACCTACAGCAAATATCTTCAAACACAACTCAATTATTCCCATTGGTTGAGGAGTTACATATTTTGTCTCCGAGCCACATTATCAGATCCTCAAATAGTCAATGATAAACTGGCCTCGCAATTTCATTAGAACCTACACCAAATATCTTCAAACACAAGTCAATTATTCCCATCGGTTGAGGAGTTACATATTTTGACTCCGAGCCACATTATCAGACCCTTAAATAGTCAAAGATAAACTGGTTTTTCAATTTCATTAGAACCTACACCAAATATCTTCAAACACAACTCAATTATTCCCATCGGTTGAGGAGTTACATATTTTGTCTCCGAGCCACATTAGCAGACCCTTAAATAGTCAATGATGAACTGGCTTTGTAATTTCATTAGAACGTACATCAAATATCTTCAAACACAACTCCATTATTCCCATCGGTTGAGGAGTTACATATTTTGACTCCGAGCCACATTATCAGACCCTTAAATAGTCAAAGATAAACTGGTTTTTCAATTTCATTAGAACCTACACCAAATATCTTCAAACAAAACTCAATTATACCCATCAGTTGAGGAGTTACATATTTTGCCTCCAGAACCCACTCTGATCCTCATCATATTTAAATGGGACCAACTTGTAGCAATTGTCCACACACGAAATTAAAGGCATTAAAATAGGTTCATAAACGGCGAAGTTATGGCTGTTATATTTACATGGGTGGAGGAGTTCCCCTCTTTTTCTCCAGAACCAATCGATGGATCCTAACCATATTTAAATGGGACCAACTCGCAGCTCGTCTCTACACAATAAAAAAAGAATTATTAAAATCGGTCCACTAACGGCGGAGTAATTGCTGTACATACATAAAAAAAAAAAAAAAAAAAAAAAAAGATACCGGCCGAATTGATAACCTCCTCCTTTTTGAAGTCGGTTAAAAAGACGTTGTCACGTAAAATCTTCGCCCGTAAAACCGACTTTACAGGCAACCATTTTTTTTATAATATAGGAGTAGCAGACGAGCATGCAGTCCACCTGATGGTAAGTGGCTACTGCCGCCCATGGACATCTGTAATCAACCCCAGATAGGATTAGATATTCCTACCTGAGGTCGGCCACAGATGCGCCGCTACCTCTGAGGTTTAAGCTGGAATGCCTCGTAAAAGACTGTCTCCCTTACCACACCCTTCACGGTTCAACGGTACACAGCAGCGCCTAACACTGCTCTTATTAGGTAGAAATAGGTGTGGCGGTGGTGCCGCCGGAGTCGAACCACAAAGCGTTCTACCACCTTCCACCTTTACTTCTCTTGATATTATCATCCGTAACTTCATATAAATTCTTTAAACCAAATTAACATAGTAATTTATACTAAAATTTCAACTATCTCCAATAATTTTCAGAATAAAAAATGTTTCTAGTTAATCTTCATGACATACTAATTTTTAAAGAAAGAAAAATAGTTGTGATGTGTATTTACAATTGAATTTGTTTTTTGTTTTCTTTTTTCTTTAAATTGGTTTTAATTGGTTGAGCTATGACGCAGGTTGAAATTAATAAAAAACTTATTCTGGCTCATAAATCTACCAATAAAACGTAACTCATTCATTGATCAATGATACAGCGGTTTTAATAGTGAATTATAATTGTCCGATCCAAGACCAATGGACGGTTCACCTATCCCAGAGTATCACATTGGACACACTAAAACGGGTAAGTTCAAGTCTTCTAAAGCAATCCTGCGGGCTCGTGAACTTATTGACCTAAATACTGAATCTCGCGTCCATTTGATTGATGCCGACGATATTAATAGGCACGATGGTTTCGAACATAATGAGGGTCTATTCAGAAACGTATTGGTTATTAAATCTATTGAACGGTAATAAGCGATATTGGGAGGGATATCGGCCGAATGTAAGGATAATTTATTGATATAATAATACGGGCGAACACGGTTATTATAGTGATATCGTTAAAAACGTGCTTTGGGAATTTCGTCATATAACTTATCGAAAATAAAAGGAAGGAAAAATATTATTGAATATTTAATTCCTTAAATTATTATTATATAAACTTACGATCAAGTTTTGTTAAATTATATTATTAACCGTTATACCAATATCATACTTAACTTTAATGAAAAGCATTTAGGTTTGTTATACATATGAAGTAACAATAAAAAATTACTAAGCAACAACCCGCTACCAATTTGTATGTATGGTATATTTTTAAACCATGCAGTATGCATCACTCTCGCTTCTGCTACTCAAACAAAAATAAAAATAATAATAAAAATGTTCAGTATGTATTTACGTTGATGCCTATTTTTATTTTTTACCGCAATTTCTGCAAAAAATCACCTGACACTAATAACTATTTATATTATATTCCTTTATAAACCACAGTACAATTTTCGTTCCCAGATATGTGGACTAGCGAAGCAGTTGGATATGACCGAGCGGCAGGTGGAGCGCTGGTGGCGTCTCCGCCGCAGCCAGGACAAGCCCTCCACGCTGGTCAAGTTCTGCGAGAACGCGTGGCGGTGTACCTTCTACTTGTACAACTTCTCCTACGGCATGTTCATACTTTGGGACAAGGATTGGCTGTGGGATATTGACCATTGTTATATTGGATATCCACATCAGGTTCGTACTGGTTGTAACCTAATGTTACTACTTATGCGTCACATTTTTAAACATCTTTAAGAAGATCTTGAGAAATTAAAGAGGTCGCTTTTTGCTTTTGTCAGCAATACTTCTGTTCATCGAAGTTTACTTGTCTGAATTTGTTAATTAAAATCGAGTCAACACTTTACTGGAAACTAATGCTTTTTCATATATTAAAGTTTAGTTTACTATGCTATACCAGTTAAACTGTGCTATACCAGCGTTAAGTTAGCCATGTGATCTTGAAGGAATTTGAAATAATTTTGGATTAATTTCAATCAATGGCCAATAGTTCTAAGAGAGTTTTCAAAATACACTCCAAGTGTTTATTTAAAACACTCTTCAAATCACCTCTTCCAGGGTCTAACCACAGATGTGTGGTGGTACTACATGATATCATCAGCATTTTATTGGGCGTTAACGCTCTCTCAATTTTGGGACGTGCGTCGCAAGGACTTCTGGCAGATGTTCGTGCACCACATCGCCACCATCGCGCTGCTCTCCTTCAGCTGGGTCTGCAACCTGCACCGCATCGGCACCCTCGTGTTGTTGTTGCACGACTGCGCTGATATCTTTCTCGAGGTACGAATTAACATTTTGTAGTGAATTTTTATCGTCTTCTCTTTCATCTTCAACATGTACTATATATTTTTTCGAAACTCTTTGGATAGCAAAAAAAAAGAAAGAGTATATTTGCAAATTAACTTCCTAAGTATCTTAAATAGCGACTCGAAAACGACTATTTATAAAATTTTAAGAGTTAGGTCTTTCAGGGATCTACTTTAGATCCACTATTATTGCAGAGTCTCTTATTTACTTCGTTTTGGTTAGAATTAGAATTACTAACAGGTTTTTAAAATGTAGACCTATTCACAGCATTAATTTTAAATCAATCGAGGGATTTACTAATTTTCCTAGTAAAAAAATTGTTTATTTAATAGTTTCCAAAAATTTCACGTTATTGTAAATTACTGTTATCAAGATAACGTATCGATGTTATTTTGTCTGTAAATTTTAGATAATCGTTATATTTTTGGAATATGCGTACTACTTTGACCTTATCTAATGTCTGCAATTGCTAATCTAAGAAATAGCCTTCATTCTCAGGAAGTCTGAATATAACGTTAAAAAAACTATTATAATTCAAAATTCGATATATCAGCACTGAGTTATATCTATTTGAATAATTTTGAGATTATATTCATCTGGAATTTTAAAATCATTGTTATTGTATATGTTCATAATTATGCCCTTTTTTGTTCGCACCTCTAATACGGGTCACATTCAACAATGATATGCCTTGTTCACTGAGAACAAAATACAGTGTCTACGAAGAATAAGAATATAGTATATCATTTAATATTGTTATTTAGAATAAGGTACATAATGAATTAATTGGTTCTTTCGTTATTTCTTTGCTTCTTTCATTCCTTTTTCTTCGTTTCATCGTCCTAGTATTACTTCCTTATTACTTTACTATTATTTACTTTACTAGTATTACGTTTCTAGTATCACTTTCTCTACCTCTTTCTTCTTATCTCTTTCACATAATAGTTTCTCCACCTGCGATTGTGGGTCACACTGAAAAATTATTCGCCGTGTCCACAACGAAAAGACTGACGGTGACCTTTTACTTTGCGAATGTCTGCTAACAACGACATTGCTGTCGATTATGATAATATTATTTCAAAAGCAAACGCAATAATATTACTCGTGGGTTTGTCTATTTTTGTTGAAGTGTTTTCATTATTTTTCATTCTATCTATCATGTCTTTGTTTATTGATTTTTGTTTTTTTTTTGTTAATTATTTATTTTTTCATAATATAAAAATATACTTTAATTCAAATAGTAAAACTCAATTTGGGCCTTCGTATCACAACTGTTATAATTAATTTTCATTTTGAAATTTCCAATGGACTAATCAATTGAAGACATTTTTAAATACTTAAAACAGCATATCTTAGTTCTTATTTTTGGTTAATGCTATTTAAAACAGCATATCTTAGTTCTTATTTTTGGTTAATGCGATTTAAAACAGCATATCTTAGTTCTTATTTTTGGTTAATGCGATTTAAAACAGCATATCTTAGTTCTTATTTTTGGTTAATGCTATTTAAAACAGCATATCTTAGTTCTTATTTTTGGTTAATGCGATTTAAAACAGCATATCTTAGTTCTTATTTTTGGTTAATGCGATTTAAAACAGCATATCTTAGTTCTTATTTTTGGTTAATGCGATTTAAAACAGCATATCTTAGTTCTTATTTTTGGTTAATGCGATTTAAAACAGCATATCTTAGTTCTTATTTTTGGTTAATGCTATTTAAAACAGCATATCTTAGTTCTTATTTTTGGTTAATGCGATTTAAAACAGCATATCTTAGTTCTTATTTTTGGTTAATGCTATTTAAATATGTGTTTTGTCTTCCAGGCAGCCAAAGCAGCGAAGTACGCCAGTTACCAGAAGTTCTGTGATGCCGTGTTCGCTGTGTTCACAGTTCTATGGATAGTCACTAGGCTTGGGATTTACCCCTTCTATATTATTTGGAGGTAAAGTATATTCAGTTTCGTTTTATAATTCTGTGCTGGAGTAATATGACTTGTGCTGCAGACTGCTCCAGCAGACTTAGTACTGCAGCTTTTGCAGTCAGAAGAATTAGACAGTTAACAGACATCCCCACTGCCAGGCTTGTCTATTTCAGTTACTTTCACAGCATTATGTCTTATGGCATTCTGCTGTGGGGTAGTGCTGCTGACATAGACTCTATATTTACTATTCAAAAAAGAGCAATAAGGTCAATATATAGTCTGCGACGTGGTGAGTCCCTGAGAGAACTGTTCCCACTATTAACATATTGATAGTCAATACATCTATGAAAATATTATGTATATAAGAAAACATACTGATATGTTTGAAAAAAATAGTAACCACCACAACTTTAATACTAGAAATAGAAATAAATTAGCAATTCCTAAACATAGATTATGCAAGGTGGCTCGATCTTTCATGGGTAACTGTATTCGCTACTACAATAAAATACCCGACCACATGTTGAATCTCACAGAAAAAAAATTCAAACATGTCGTTAAACAAACGCTATGTAAAAAAGCGTACTATAAACTAAGTGATTATTTGACTGACAAAACGGTGTGGTCTGAAGTAGTTCCAGCTCCACATGTACCATTAGGTTAAGTTTAACATTGTAAAATCCATTTTTTTTAAAGATGTGTGTTATGGAGTTTCTTTCGCCGCTTCTTCTCCATAACGAAACAATAATATGCTATTTTAACCGGCTGCGGAGAGTAGATTTTGATTTTGTAGAATATACCAGTAGCAGACGAGCATGCAGTCCACCTGGTAAGTGGCTATTGCTGCCCATGGACATCAGTAATCAACCCCAGATATTAGATATTCCTATCTGAGGTCGGCCACAGATGCGCCGCTACCCTTGAGGATTAAGCTGTAACGCCTCGGATAAGTATGTCTCCCTTACCACACCCTTCAAACCGGAACACAGCAGCGCCTAACACTGCTGTTATTAGGCAGAATTCGATGGGGCGGTGGTACTGCCGGAGTCGAACTACAAAGGGTTCTACCACCTTCGGTATTTTTCGCTTACTTAAAAAATCAACCCGTATAATATGTCCCTGTATACGTTTATTACTTCTATATTTTAAATCTTCCACAGCACATCGATCCGAGCGCCGATGTTGTTGCCGATGTTCGCGGCGTACTACATCTTCAACTCGCTACTATGTCTGCTGCTCGCGCTGCACATGGTGTGGACGTGGCTCATCCTGCAGGTCGCCTACAAGGCCATCAGCGCTGGACAGGTAAGCTTTTCATAGTCAATCTATACTTATATTATAAAGACGTAAAATTTGTAACTTTGATTGTTTGTTTGTAAGGGCTAATCTTCAGAAATACTGAACCGATCATGAAAACTTTCACAATCAGAAAGCTACATTATTCACGAGTCCTATAGGCTATATTTTATTATGATTGAACAAAAAGTTCAGAGAAATATAATGACATATGTATGTATATCAAGTCAGCGGAAATTGGCAAAGATGTGATGTTTTATAGTCCGCGTAAAACTGCTAGTCCGCTCTGAATATAGAAATGAATCGCGTCGCCATAGCAAATTGTATGACTGCACGTGCTCGCAGGGTTAATGCGGATTGCCAAAAAGCGGGCAGGTCAAGTCCAAATTGGTAGACGGTAAATTGTAAACATCTTCATTCAATACTCATGCTGAATAGAGAGCATGTTTTGATAAAGTTTTATATAATCCTAAAAACGTGTTTTACTTTACCAAGTGGATTTGCAAGAGTTAGATAAATATGTTAAAGGTTATATAGTCCGCGCAAAACTGCTAGTCCACTCGGAATATAGTAATGAATCGCGTCGTCAAAGCAAATTGTATGACTACACCTGTTCGCAACACCTTCAGAGCGGACTTGCAGTTTGGCGCGAACTATACTTAATACTTTAATTAATACTAGGACCACAGACCTATATCTAAATAGATGACACATGTACCTTCATTTGTATGAAAACCAAGCGTGCCACTTTTATCCGATCGACTGACACTTGTCAAGAAAGATTTAGAGATGTGCATTGTTAATTCTCCGTCAGAGAGAAAATCGTTTCAAAAGTTGATTCGGTTCTGCTATAAAAATCGATTTTGAAATCGAAAAATCGAAGATAGATTTTCGAGAAATCGATCGTCTAGATTTATTTCACTAGTGCTCTGCGAATGTTTTGGTAAAAAAGTAGCCGAATCATCATTATCAAAATCTACCGTGTCGTCCATAAATTTAGTCAACAAAATAAAACAAGATGTCTACGGAAAAAAGATTTAATACAAAATAAATATTGCTTAAACATTTATTAAATTCTGGTGTTAAAATAGTCTCAGCATGGGGCCAACTGAAGTCCTTCGACTTCAGTAGACCCCGTGTATATGCCGTATTATAAATGGATAATAGACCTAGAAAAACTTATATTGCTTCATTTTTTAACATAAGAACAAATACATAAAATGATAAATAAAAACACTTGCTACATTAAGGTAGCTTACACTGTTTTATGATAGATAGATATAATAGAAGATCACGCAAATAAAATTCAGAGCGCGGATCTTTTTAAAAAAGTAAAACTGCTCACGAAACAATTCAAACACAAATCATGGGTCGTTGAGGACGAAAATGGCACACCACTTCAAGACCTAGACGCAATCACGGAAAGATGGCGGAGATACTGTGAGCAGCTCTATAGAAATCCATCGGAGCCAACACCATCCAAGCCTTTATTTAAGTGGAAAGATCTTGACCTTGAACCTCCCATACTACGGTCAGAGATTACAGCTGCGATAGCTGCGCTTAAAGCCAAAAAAGCTCCTGGACTGGACCAGCTAACGGCAGAGATAATTAAGGCCATGGGTCCATCAGGAGAGGACGCCCTATACAAAATATGCGACAACATCTGGCATACTGGCGAATGGCCAAGCGATTGGACAAAATCCGTTATACTACCACTGCACAAGAAAGGGTCTATGGCCAAATGCGACAATTACAGAACCTTGGCTCTCCTATCCCTAGCTAGCAAAGTGATGCTACATATCATCAACAACAGGATCCGATATTTCTTAGACTGGCAGATTCCACAGGAGCAGGCAGGCTTTGTCAAAGGAAAAGGAACTCGCGAACAAATACTAAATATTCGCCAATTGATAGAAAAGTCCTATGAGTTCAACACACCTATCATCTTGTGTTTCATCGACTACACTAAAGCCTTTGACTGCGTCGTTTGGTCAGCCCTGTGGAGGGTGCTGGGAGAACTCGGAGTACCTACTCACTTAGTAGCTTTAATACAATCGCTCTATCTGAACAATCAGGGCGTAGTAAAGATTGATAAAGCTATGTCCGGGCCATTCAGCTTTGAAAAAGGTGTAAGGCAGGGTTGTATTCTATCTCCCATTCTCTTTAACGTTTACGGAGAATACATAATCAACCGCGCGTGTGAAAACTGGAAAGGCGGTGTCACAATAGGGGGCAAAAAAATCACCAATCTCCGCTATGCGGATGACACAACTCTTCTAGCTGCCAACGAAACCGAAATGCTAAATCTCCTTAAGAGAATAGAAAGGATCAGCTTAGAACTAGGTCTCAAAATCAACCACACCAAAACAAAACTGATGGTAGTAGACCGTAGCAATCAACTACAGCTCTCCGGCGCTCTGAATCTGGAAACAGTAGACGATTTTATCTATCTGGGCGCAAACATCAGTAATACAGGCTCTTGCGAAAAGGAAATTCGTAGACGTATAGGAATGGCCAAAAATGCAATGACCCAGCTGCAAAGAATATGGAAGGATCGCAATGTCTCACGAAAAACCAAAATGAGACTGGTTAACACACTTGTATTCTCCATATTCAGCTACGGGTCAGAGACATGGACCCTAAAGAAGGCCGACCGAGATCGCATTGACGCTTTCGAAATGTGGTGCTGGAGGAAAATGCTGCATATTCCCTGGACTGCATTCCGCACCAACAACTCCATCCTTCGAGAGCTCAATGTGCATACCAGACTCTCTTCTATATGTCTACGAAGAGTACTGGAGTTCTTTGGTCACATTGCAAGGAAAGACGGAAACAACCTGGAACAGCTAACGGTTACCGGCAAGGTGGACGGTAAGCGCCCGAGAGGCCGTAGTCCGATAAGATGGTCGGACCAAATCCGTGCGACACTCGACACGAACCTGCACGAGGCTCTTCACGTAGCAAAGGATAGGCGTAGATGGCGTGACATCATCCAGAGAAAAATGACTCCATCACGGGGGGATCACGACCCTCAGTAATGAGGAACACGACGCGAGGAGGAGGAGGAGGACACTGTTTTATATATATATAGTTCTCATAGAAAGTTGTAAACATATAGTTATTTGATTATGGCGATGGTGCGTAGGCGCACTCGCAATCGCAATGAAAACCTGT
Source organism: Epargyreus clarus clarus (assembly GCA_014595695.2). Classification (NCBI taxonomy): domain Eukaryota; kingdom Metazoa; phylum Arthropoda; class Insecta; order Lepidoptera; family Hesperiidae; genus Epargyreus; species Epargyreus clarus. The sequence continues at coordinate 985,116 of JACTTY020000024.1, forward strand.
AAATTTAATGGTAAATATTAAAAAAAGAACAACAAACATTAACATGATTAGAATAAAAAAAATATGTTACAAAATATTTATTAAGACAGCATTATTATTCATCCATTTCGAAAATCGATTAAATAATCGAGAACAAGAAACTGGCATGTACAACCCCAGGTACTCATTTTGAAATAACCAATGACAATCATCTTTAAGCAACAAGATGAAATATCGATCGTTTTACTTTTCATTGCGTGTTTTAATACAGAAGCTTTACAACTTTGTAACCAAAATTTGCAATGGATTAAAAATTTGATAAAACACACTCAGTATCTAATTGTCATTGTGAAACCACAACAAATTTTAAATAATTAATTATAAAATAAATAACACATATTTTAAGAAAAACGGTACTTACGTATGAAAGGAAATATTTTCTTTATAGCGGCTACTTTTACTTGTAGAATTTACACAATTTATTATAGCGCAATTCGGCATGTTTATTGCTGTCAATTGACATCCGATGACAACAAATGTTACTTTCGGACTAAATGACATTTCATCGAAGTGAGCTGAATCCACTTCCTTGAACCCGAGTTTTGGCCACGCTAATACGTACACATGCGGGATCTATTAAGATATAGATCTGTGACTAGGACCCTTAGAATATTTATATCCAGCAGTGGACTTGTTAAGACCGATATATAAATCAATACATAAAAATATGTTATGTGTTACAGATGGAAGGTGACATCCGTAGCTCCAGTTCCGAAATCAGCGACAGTTCACACCAGTCTAATCACAGTACACCTAACCGTGTTAATAATAAAAAGTGAGTAATAATTGAAATGTTTATAATATATATAATATAAACAATCTCCTTCTTGTTTCGCTGTAGTCACATAAATATTGAGTGCTTGAGAAACAAAGGTTCGGAATTAAAATATGTATTGTATTGGTAATGATATATCTTATTAAAATTCTCAATAACGGTTGTGTTCTCGATCAATTCCTTATTTAACTAAAATATAATGTTTACTGGTGTACCAAAAATATTGTTATGTGAACTCATTATTCCTGAAAGACTAGTTTGTATAATAAAAGATTCAATAACAAATAACTCTTACTCTTACATTTATTATAAGTAATTTTTTTATTGTTTTCAACTAATTATTTATTTGTTTCCAGGAACACATAGGACCGGCTGCGGCGCCGCCGGGCACTGATCAGCGACACCGCAAGTTTAAGCTTAGCTTTTACTATTACTATACAATAATAAGGACGTTCATATGCCCATACGTTAAACCACGAATCAAACTAGCACAGTACTGTGAGAACAAAAATATATTGCGTTGTTAAGGACTTAAAAACCCTTATGCCTAAAATACTTTTTGAGAAATACATAAAAAAAACGTAATATTGAAAGGGTGTGTGTACTGATGTACATACCTAAGAAGTTAAACTTTTGTGGCGACCTCCCGCTACGCGACAAGAGATGGCGCCACGAGTATTCTGAATCACGCTATCGAAATTTTCTAAATATCCTGCATACATATATACAAGCTCCGAACTGAGACTGTCGCGCGGCCGCTTCCCGGGCAAGATCACCTAGCGCGGCGGGAGATCTCCCTTTGCTAAACTTCTATGATCAAAAAAATACACTTTCTAACGAATGTTAAGTGAATAAATAACTAATATAGGAAAATAAATACTACAAATTAATTATGTGTTACATCGGCGCGCAACTTCGTACCATTAAAAAATACACTCTGATGTATATTACTTAACGCGCTAAAATAAATTTAAATATCTTGGAACAAATATCCAACATATCGTATATTTAAGTGCAATAAAGTATTGTTTATTATAAACTTGAATTAAATAATAATTACATTTCTTTTTCGAGCAGTGGAGCTCCAAAAAATTTTCGCGAAATATTAAGAAAAAACTATTCGCAAAATATTAAGTAATACCTACTTTGACAATATAACATACGAAGATACAAGTTTACAAAGACGATGACTTGATTCAATAAAGATTGTAATGTAAAACACTGGTTCATATTTGCGTCTCGCTTGTTTTCTATAATCTATGAGCGAAAAACAAACACAAAAGCTGCCATTTAAGATTACAATCTTTATATATTCAAGTCACAGTTACATACAAAATAATATTTTTAACTAACCGTCGATTTTCTGTGGATTGGGCGTAACGTAAATCCTCATAATGAGGTGTTTTATTTTACATTTACCCCGCCAGAGGCGCCACTTTGCTATTTGCTAACATTTTGTTAGTAAATAATTTTACCTATATGTATGCCTTTAAATTATGCAAAATATTGTCATAGTTCTTTAAGATATGCTATGGTTATGAGTCAACATAAACTCTTAACCAATTTCTTCATTAAATAACTATTATGACGTCAAAATAAATTTAAATTATTATTTACTCACAAAATTAACCATTTGTTTGTCTTTGACTTGCTGGAATATGTCTAGTGCGCTTGATGAATGAATGAAAACATCTGCCATGAGCTCTGAAAATTCCGTTACTATTAAGTTAAGAATAAAACTACTTCGCAACAATCCGCTACAAATATGTATGATGGTATATATTTTTTTAAACCATGCAGTATAAAAAAATATATTCCATCATACATATTTGTAGCGGATTGTTGCGAAGTAGTTTTAATCTTAACTTAATAGCATGGATTTCCGCAAAGTAACGCCTGATACAATTAACTATCCGTTACTATTTCTGAGGTAAAAAAGAATTAGACACGATATGGTGTCATAAATTTCTATGACACAGTGTAGTGTCATAGAAGTGTATGACGCCTGGACCTGTTTTACAATAAATGCAAACATATGCAAACTTTATTTTATTTATAATAAAAACTATATTTATGCCTTTTTTTCTAATAATATAAAGGTTATTTTATATTATTAAAATTAACCCAGGTACTTTACGTACATATAAATCTTTAATATAGCGCCTCAAAACGATTACACAAGGACTTTACCTTTTTCTCATAATATATTATTAAAAATAACAATGATGTATATGCATTTCTAATTTCTACATTATAATATAGGAATGATTCACTTCCCTGTTTGACATAATTATTGATTAAGAAAACTTCGAAATTATTTTATTTAAATAAAAATGTTAAGTTAAAATTTCTCGGTACATTTGTTTTTTGGCATAGTTTTAGTAACTGAGTAAATTCCTGAGTAAACTGAGTCATTATCTACACTGAAATGAGCACGTCTTAGTGTTCGAGTTTTTAAGTACTTTCGAAAATCACCGCATGTTAAAGTACATAACATAAAAATCATTCTTATGACAATATGGTATTAAATAAAAAATAATTTTAACACCACAGATGTTTTGAGAATGTCTGAATGTTATGAAAAGTTTGTATACATATAAGTAGGAAACCAAAATTTACTTAAACGTTGTGTATTTGGCCATTACAGTTCCCGAGTTAGCATTTCGGGGAATGCCAGGGCTGGCCTTAAATTACTTTCACAAAGCACATATCAGTGTTTAAAATTAGTTCCTAAACTAATTGAGATTAAATGGAATGAACGGAATGAACAAAATTTAAATTATATATAGACGATTATATCAGTATTCGATTAACCAAATTTGTTAAAATTGTTCCTATAAATATTTATTTCGTTTCATCATAAAAATATTTGCGTTAGTTTAAATTGGTTTTTAATGGAAATTCTATTGTTTCAGGCTTAGTTGTCCGTACCAAGGTTGTAGGCATTTATTTATGTGAGATTATATACTTTATATTTTTTTTATACCATGTCACAAAATATTTATGTAGGTCATAAGTTTTTAATTGGAACTTAAATACAGTGGAAAGCAGACAATTTTGTAAAATAAATACGTAATAATTAATAAATATAAAAAAAAATAAGGAATAAAATCAAGACACATAAAAATAAAATCATCCCTGAATACATAAGCAGATTCACGTAAAAGTTTAGAAGACGGCAAATGAAATTTAAAATGTAGTCGTTTAATAACTATTCACTTTTTCGTGACGTCTCTTAGTGCTTGGAAGGAATTACGCATTTCCGATCAATCTAAGGTTCATATACCTATCGATTGTCGATCGATGCAATTACGTCCGTTATTAATAATTGATCTTATTTTATTATGTAACGGGTACTCACGATATGCGTTTTTTATTGCCGATATTTCGACCCAGTTGCATGGATCGTGGTCACGGCGAAACTGAGGTGGAGGGGAGAAACCGTTGACAAGTACTAGTGGTAGATTAATCTATCTACCCTACGTCTAGTTCGTTTTTCTTTTCTAGGTTTCATATCACGACACACAACACTGACAATATCCTTACGCACCGTACTTTGCACTATTTGTGACTTGCATAAACTAACCACTGGATTCCACGTTTACCATATCATAAAACCATAGCATATCGTGAGTACCCGTTACATAATAAAATGTCTCAATTCCGCGATAATTTTAGTCTAAAATCATATAATAGATCTTAACCAATTTTTGTCTACCACAATTCGAGATGTGTTGAACATTCTGAATTGGTTGAATTGATCGATATGTGTGGTGACTACTAACGTTGTTGAATGATCGGTTTCACTATCATTCATTTACATCGGTCGATTGATTGGTGTGTGGGCACCCTTATGTACTTGGTTTCGGATGTCTGTGGCTTGTAATAACCTTTTTGGTCATCGAGATGCAATGAAAATGCAATAAATAATGTGAGACAATGTCTGTACATGCAGATTTGTTTTAATAAATTTAATAGTTAAAAAAATATCTTGTAACTTCCATTGACATACTGACACTAATATTTTATTATTAATATAATATTTGCGTGTAAACGCAGTACATAGAAGCGATGTAAGGGAATGCGGTATATTTTTCAATCACCTAACGTCGGTCAGCTGAGAATATATGTCTTCTGTCCGCATCATTTATATATATTTAGAGCGCTTTTCTTGTCGCGCGTGTACGTCCGCGCACGCGTTCCACATGCACACGTGCATTATATCACTGTAGTCTCTTCGTGACGTGTGTACGTATGAAAGAATACAACACAAGTGGCATGCGTGTGGGATTTTCGTGCGGGTGGTAACAGGCGAGACAGGAAAAATACTCTTAATGTTTGACATAATATACATATAAAATAGGGGAAAAGGTGTTACATCGTTTTATCCCCGCTCTACACACTGCTAACCAGCTTTGTGCTTCAGTTAGGGATTTTATAGTTAGTCGTTAATCGTTAATAATTCTCTTAAAAATATCTGCGTCATAACACTTTTCTAATTGGGACCACATATTGGGCATAATATAATTTACTAAAAATAATTCTAGCAATGAAATTCCACAACAAAATATTGCATCTAATATGTATTAGTATTAAATACACATTTATTATTTAAGTTTATTACTATATGACATTATTTTAAATTAAAATAATAATAATTGCTTAAAAATACTATAAACCTATAGTTAGTGTAAACATTGTATTTTTTACACACATATTAACCGATTCAGTGAAATAAAAAGGGAATTAACTGAAACTTAATAAAAAATTACGAACAAATCATTTAGTTTAAAGTCTGCACCATAACACAAAAAGTTAATTTAGATTTAGTTAATAAAAAGAAATATATTAATTTGTATTAAATTTTCTTTTAATTAAGCATTGATTTACTAATTTGTACTTCTGGTCTCGTTGAAGTACGTCGAACAGAAAGTGTTAAAAAGTCAATTTAAAGAAATAAAATATCCTTAAATTTATAATTAATTTAAACACGACTTTAACATACGAGTATTGTATTCCTCTAAACGAAGTTTTAATACATATATCCTTTCTTAATTAAAAATATTTCGTTGCTTTCTTTACACATTTTCTTTCTTCACATTTGCTACATAGACCATTTGTGTAGGTATTAATATATTAACATTATTATCTCGTGATAAGAATATTTTCAAACTAAAGGCCTATAAAATATCCAATGTAAATACGCTGTTAAATAATTTAAGTTTTATTTAAATAAAAAGCGGCGTTGTTTATTAATTATCTTATGAATTCAATTATTGCATTAGTATAATTATGCGTAATATCAAATATTTGTACATTACATAAGTATCTTATTAGAAATAGAAACTCCAAAATTAGCACTATATCACCAAATTGTATTCATTAAATTCACATATTTAAGATGTCATGTGATGTAGATAAGAATATGGCTGTTATTCTCGTTTTCGCGGTAAATCAATAGATGTGCCCCGTATGGAATTTTGTCAATATATGAGTGAGTTCACTCAGTTTATACTTGTACGACAAAAGAGCTATGTTTAGTAGTAGGTACTGACATTATACTAATGTACCTCGTAATGAGATTGACAACCCGCGTCACGGGTTCGGTCCCCGGCCGAACAGACTTGAAGAATGCCATTTTCCTTTGAATGGTAATTTTAGATTTTCATTCTGGGTCTGGATGTTTGCCTCTGTAGAGGTGTTGTTTGTCGTCTTTGCTGTATATGGGATCCATAATATAGGAGTGGAATCGTAGTGTGGAGCTATATGTTATTATTACAAATTGTATGCTCTTACTCCTCCAAAAATTACAAATGCGTGATTGCAGGGCATATCTAATGATGTTAATCAAATTACTTGCAACGGCAGAGATGTATAAAAGTACACTTTTCCTTTTTTGTCATGTTATAGTTATGGCCTTTGTACGTTCAGTCGACAAGTAAATTACACAATCATAATATTAATTAATTATTAATAACATGTTGTGAGGTAAAATTAATAGGTAAAATTTATTAAAATATAATATAAATAATAAGTAATTTTGTGCTAATCGGGAAGTAATGTTTAAGAATAATAATATTAATAAAGCTTGAAAATATCCGTGCGGGTGCTAAGCGGAGTATGTCGAGTGTTTTACTACTCGTATATAAAATAAATAGTTGTTATAAATTTAGGTAGGATAATATTAATTATTGATTACTCTAATTAATAATCTTAGGTGACGCCTGGGATATGCGTGAAACAAAGAGATTTCATAAAAATATGCTTCGAAAAATGTTCACTGAGATAGAATTATGATATAACATCGCTTTCTGACTTCTGAAAACGTGCGAAATTTAAATTTTAACTTCCGTAAAGAATCCTTTAAAAGTAGTTGAAACGTTTGAACGTTTTGAACTTTTAGGTTTCTTAATTAGTAAACTCGAATAATTTTCTTACTTGTATATCGTCGTCAACCTATGGCTGTTCCCCTGCTATGCATGGCTCTCCTCTTAGAGTGAGAGACTTAGCCGATAGTCTACCGCGCTGGCCATGTGCCCATCGGTGCCGTTGGAGAACTTTTTATTCTTTAAAGGACCCTCAGGGTGTAGGTTTCCTCTACATTGAGAGACCGAATTTTAAACCACTGGCCTATCGCGGCTTGTATTATCAAGCTTTTGCATATTATTTTGAGCATCAAAATTACTGAGATTTCCGTGAAACCGCTTTATCTTTAGAATATATAAAATATTGTAATGGGCAACGTCTTAAGACCGGAAACTATAAAAATTCCTTTGTTATACTTGTATGTGTGGGCCGTGCTATGTTATATTATAATAATTGTGGTGTGGTTAAAAATAAATACTGTTGTATATTTAAGACACGTAGATCAATATTGATACCAAAAATCCATATCATTTGAGATAGCCTATACTTAAAGTACAGTCGGTAGGTTTATTTATTATTAATAATTTGCTAATATCAATAAAAATCCAAAGATATTTATGGATACAAAAATAAAGTAGAGTATTATTTTACGCGAAAATTATTTTTTTGTTAAAAAGACTTAAACGCACACTCGGAATATACAGACATTATGTATGTCTAAATTTATATCGGAATAAACTGGACAAGATAAATCTAACCATCTATTTAATAAGATGGAAAATGACGTAACAGTTAATTTTAATTGTCTCTTTAAGCGCAAATGTTGCATAGTGTTAAAGACATTGTGAATGTATCGGTTGCTAGAATAAAATAAGATAATATTTAGAAATTCATAATTGTTTAAAATGTTCATACTTCAGGGCTAAATAGTGCTAAAATAAAATATTGATCGCACTTCTGTTGTTGTTGTTGTATACCGAAGTTTGAAAATTCTGTGGTATATTGAAGTGAACACGGCTAATCGATCGTTAAGTAGGTACCTACAGCATAGATTAGTAAAGATTACTCACTTTTAACAAGAAAATGTACCCAGTTTTGAGAATTGAAATAGTTGCGTAAAAAGATTTTGCCACGTCTCCGTGCTAAAATGTCCCTAAAATATTTGAAATAATTATTTATTTATTACGTAAATTACGCAGTATTACTTATTTATTCGTAAATTTTCTCTAAAAATGTTTTTATTTGTCAAGAATTCAAAAAAAGAACTTACGAAAATAAGCCGTTTTTGGCTTCATTCAATTTCAAGGCGGCGAAATATCTTTACTAATCTATGACCTACAGTGATAACAAGTCGAACTTTTTTGTATCAGAAAATGTAAACCGATTTGAAACGCTAATAACTACGAGACTAATAATGCGTTAACGTTAATTATAAATTTCATTAACCGCGCCGCACAAGCAAAAAAATAAGTAGAATTTTAATCTGCACACGTAAAATCCCTATTTGACATATTTACCTTTGTTGACTTTTAATTATATTTCAAAGTTTATAGATGTTATGTTAATTATATAATTTATGCACCCTAAAACTTAAATCACAAGTTCTTGATACCTTGGTGACGATGCACCAAAGATGTTTTCTAAGATTCTTTGTGATATCCTAGAGATACATACGAGCTGTTGTGATCATATTGGTGGTCAGTTCGTCACCAATACTATTTCCTGGTTGTGAAACCGTTATGATTGTTACCTTTTTAGAAATTGGACAAGTTATTTCTTGTTTTAAAAAAAGTGGTATCATATACATGTCATATACCTACTAACGCGTATTAAAAGTTATGTTTTGGCGCGAATATGAATAACTTGTATTAGTTTATCACTGAGGGCCTTTGGTTAATCACTGTGTTGTCAATATGCATTTGATTAAAACAAAAATACAAAAAAATACCTAACTAATGACAATTCATGAAAGATCTAAATCAGGCTTAGAAAAATTGAGATTTTCTTATGATATTTTTGTGCCTTTTCGATAGGTACAATGATGTTAAATAATTAGGTAACATTTAGAAACTAGAAGTTTAGATACAAATTAATTAATTAATTAATTAATACGATATAATTTTAACGGGTTATTCATCAACATTATAATTAATTAATTAAATATAAACGAATTTTCCGTTAACAAATTGTTTCCCTATCAGGAATGGGCAACATTTAGTATTGTAAACATAATATTATTTGATTTAACTAACTTTTTACTTATCTTATACGCAGTCTGCTTTTAACACTTAATAATAGAATAAGACAATTTTGGCGCTAAAATTCTATAAATTTGTTTACCACACCATGTAAAAGTGTAGAGCCTATGCTCTATTTTTTGTACCTAATCCTTAAAAAAAATCAATTGGCGCCAAATACGATGTCAAATTGAAAACTGACAATTGTTTTTTTCTAGTCTGATTTTAAATTATGAACTAACGGACCTGGATTTATTTCAGTTTCTTCTGTAAAAGTTACATCGATTCTTTAAAAGTACATTCGTCTGAAGTTGTATTGACATGTTGATCTCCGTCACCTTAATTATTTGCATTTTTTCTTTTGTAAGTAGGTATTCTACATTTTAAAATGCGAGAATGATTTTTGATTGTCTTTGGATTGTCTTTGATTGTCTCTGTGTAACTGTATGTGTTGTGATTTATTCATATTATGCGTCTATTAAGGTTTAAGGCTCAAGGAAAATTTGGGAAATGGATATAAATTAGACCGAGTTGATTCACATTCATGTTGTGAGTTAATTAATTTAAATTGAGGGAACTTAATGTCATCCGTCCATTTCATCTAAATGATGAAATATACGATATTGATATCTTGAGACTTAAACCTAAATAGCTTTTTGTTTTATATTATATAGATTGTTACTAAAGTTGTTATTAAGTATTATCCATTATCCTTGTATGTAAATGTGTTACATTATGTAACTTTATTTTATGTTGATGAAACAATGGCGTGTTATTCTCTTTTGACAACTTCTACATAGGAAACCGGTTTTTATAACAAATCAAATTATAGTACTAATTATACTATCTGACGAACTTAAGCAGACATCTGGTTTTCTCTGACCTCATATTAATTATTAGTATGATTAAACAAATTGTATTTATATGAAAAATCTGTCGTTATAATTATGTTACTAATATACTACTTAAAAATTTAAAAGTTTAATAATTTAAAAATTGGAAAGACTGTAAATGAGAAGTATATAAGTATAAATAAGATGCTACCGGGTTGCTAAACGCGTTAGGCGCAAATCAACCAGTTGTCTGTTTAATTCGTCAAAGTGATCATTTATTCTATGTATACCAAAATATATTTGAAAGAGGGAGTAACACTTTGTTTGTATTATTCAAGTCACTTTCTAATATTAAATAGAATATTTTAGACATTCCCTGGTCGACAATGGTTTAATTTGTGCATTGAGTCTTTAATTTTAGTCGTAATAGTAATAAGATTGATTAATATAATATTAATTAGCACTTGTAAATTGAGGTGCTTACAGAATTACCGTTTTCCTTATGTTAATTATTATTGTTGTTATAATTTGGGGCTAATTTTATATGTGGTTGTACAGATATGTCTAATGTCTAGCGTGTTTGTTCCAAAAGGTACTGAGTGTAATGAGTGGGCTTTATTTTGCACAATATGTATTATCTTTTGTATGCGGTCAGAACGATGAATGGTAATAAAAACATTACACCGAAGCTTTTCTTTTAATTTAAATTTGCATTGTATTTCCAAAAATGTGGCATTATATACGTAACACCTAACATTCTTTAAAAAATATGTGAATACTACCTATTTTATCAATATTTAATGTACTAAAACATGAGTGATACAAATTCTATGACTAACGTAACCGTAGTGCATAATAATACTGGCGCCACTTAAATTAACTTATTAATTATTAAAGTTAACAAGATAAATTATAATTAAATTATACTGTTGAACTATTTTTGTAACATTGTCTGTAAAAGATTAGCCACTTTGTATCCATAGATATAGTTTTATAATCTGTTACGCCAGGGTCAAATATATTTTTATGACATCTGTGCTCAGTTCGCCCACGGCCGTCAGCCGTCACTTAACCAGTCACCAGTTAAGTCAAATCGGCTTCGGTGTGGGAATTGGGTTTATTGAATTTATTTCTAGTGTATTACAACATTGAGGCGGTGCGGATCATAGTTCTCAGTGGTCGGTCGAGATGCTGCGGACAGTATTAGACACGTTTTGGAGTGAAAATGTGTGGTTGCCGCCTAACACAACGTGGGAAGACCTCGCGCCAGCGCCCGAAAAAGCAGTCGTTTATACGGACCACCGGCACGTTTTTATACCAATACCGTTAGCATTCGTATTCATAACGCTACGGTATCTATTAGAAAAGTGAGTACATAACCTGAAACTTTATTATTTCGTAAGCGTAGCGGCGTTTCCGTTCGTCTAGGCCGGGGCGTACATATTCGCCGATTTATGACCAGCCTTACACGAGCCATTAAAATCAGTAGGTACATATAATTTGCTCATTTTATAGTAATTAACTAATAGTGGATATTTTTCAAATAAAACTTGAATTAAAAGTTTTATTTCAGTTTACAGTCTATGAATTTTAATATGGAAACAAAATACAGCGCCAGTTCTTACCTGCCATTAACTTTATTAAATTATGAATAAATTAACAATTATAATGTGTGTCAAATGTAAAAATTTCTTTGAAATTTGAATCATTACATTACATTTATTATTTAAAAATAGTTGAAATCCTATTTATACTTTAAAATAGCAGGTGGTTCTGTGGATAGGCTGAAAGGGTGTGGTCAGCTAGAAACACTTAGTTCTTCTTATAAATTCTAATTCTATATTCTTTTTATATTTCTAATCCAGTACTAGTAATACAATAAAAAAATTGTAATTGACAATTTGTAGGTGCCTCCATAGGCCAGACTAAGATTTTCAGGGATATCTTGTTACGAACTACAGCTTGACTTTGATCCTATCTGGGATTAATTACTAATGACTGTGGGTGGCGGTGACCACACACTTTCAAGTGGACTGCACACTCATCTGATATTTCAATTTATTATATGTTTTATTTATTTCTGTTAATGTCATAAAAATGCAGTATAAAATAATTACAAAATATAATTTATGAAGCTTTTTATTATAAAACAATGAAAATATTTCTTATTTTTGACTCTGGTCCAGTGTTCTCATAATGTACGATTAACCGTCATGTTCCGAGCCGTAACAAATATTTTAATATTAAAGCCTGATTGCTCCACATAAATTGACATATTGGTTGGATAGTTTTGCAATGGTCTTTCATCTTAAATCATTTAAAAAAGTTAAAATTCAATGTACACAAATTTTGCTTCTAGAGTTTGGTAATTTAATCAAAAGATTTACAAATAATATGACTTCATCTAGTTGCCTCATCTTACAAAATTTGCAATGGATTATTTACTATTTCCCATAAAAAATCCCATAATACATATAGTATTAAAAATAATATATTTTTTTTTTTCCCATAAAATGTTTACTTTCAATATGTTTACATATTTGTCATTGCTCGAATTATATCTGTTTTTATGAGTAAAGTCTAAAGTAAGATCATATTAAAAATAAAATAATGAGGAAGTTGAATTAATCATATCTGTATCCAGTGATAAAGATAATTGATAAATGACATAGTAGACGTAAAATGTTAAAGTAGGCTCAACTTAATACATAAATAATAAATAATATAGGGGGGATTACGGTTCTTACGGCGCCAAGATTTGAATGGGAATTACTTTTCGTCTTGTCTCGTCGAGATCTATAAGGATCCGCATACTAATTTTGGCGCCGTAAGAATCGTAATCGTGCCATAATATAAATGAAGTTGTTTATAATAAATGGCTGCAACCTCTACTCTTGCCACAATTGAGCGATCATCATCACCAACCCATTACAGTCCCACTGCTGGGCACGGGTCTCCTCTCAGAATGAGAAGGATTAGGCCACAGTCCACCGCTCTGGCCGAGTATTGGTAGACTTATATAATTTGGAGAACTTACTTTTTTTTAAGATTTCTCAGGTATGCAAGTTTCCTCACAATGTTTCACCTTCACCTTTTAAGGAAGTGTCAGTTAATTCTTAATACGCACCATTAGAATAATTACCATATGACCTGTGTCGTCAAAAGATTGCGAACTACTGGTTAAGTAATTATAGTTTTGAATAAATCACATAACTACAACCAGGAGTCTACTAAAATGTATTATTATAATGCAGGATCAAAACTAAAGCAGATCTATAAAATTTCAGTTTTATTTAATGATAAGGTTATCATTTAATTCCTCATGTAATAATTTTTAAAGCAATACAATACTATGATAAGTATTAATAAGCCAAGATAGTATCTAATGCAGGAAAAGTAACAATATACGGAAAAAAATAGTCTGAATTATGAGACTTATTCCATGTTAGATTTTAATCAGACTAATTGATTTAACAGTTTATTGCTATTATTGATTATGAACGATTGGATATGCGCAGTAAAACTTATAAATAAAATATTACTTATAATATTTAACTATTAGCCTAGCAGTGATAGCATAGTGGTTAAAGAACTCTAAGGGGTCCGAGGTTGAAATCCCAGGTATGCACATCGGATTTTATAAAGTTATGTCTGTATTAAAAATTAATGATCATTTGCTTATACAGTGAAAAACATTGTAATGAACCCTGCATACATGGGAAATCTTTAAAAAAAACGCTTGGCCAGCATGATAGACTATGGCCTAATCCTTCTCATTCTGAGAGGAGACCCGTGCCCAGCAGTGGAACAGTAATAGGTTGATGATGATAGTAAGGTGTAATCTACCGAGATTTTTGCAAGTGTTGGATAAGAATTTCTTGTGAATTTTATCTGGGATGTGATATCACATGTATAATCTAATCTTGTTACAATTTTTACCAGCTGTGGAATTTAAGAAGATATTTAATACCTACGTATTATTCTTAAGATATTTAATCTAGACCAATAAAATGAAAAGCCTGCCTGGAATTTTGGCCTGGCCCTATTAACTATTGTAAGTCATTCCAATATTTTTGGTGCAGCAATGAGCAGAACTACTACTGAAATGAAACGAAATATATTTACTTTATGTAGGTATAGACTATAAACGTACAAAAATATATATATTTGTATGTGCCTCCATAGGGACATACAAATTGTCAGTTACAATATATTTTCTAATACTACTACCGGATCAGATTGACTAGTACTACTACTATTTTGCATTTGTTGTTGTTATTGCATTTTTGTAAACTATACATATTATCTTTAACAACATGGAAAACTTAAAAATGCAGTGTTTGTAACAGGAATGCCCTGCACTATAAAAAATAAAAACAAATAATAATTTATGAATTAGCAATACACACATAACTTAGACTAGCACTGGAGTAGCTGAATTGATTGGGCTATTACCATCACTAAATCATCCCCTTCAGTACACGCCCTAAATTTCATAGTAAAATATTTAGAAGTTAAACAGGTTTATTTCTACCTAATAACAGCAGTGTTAGGCGCTGCTGTGTTCCAGTTTGAAGGGTGTGCTAAGGGAGACAGACTTTTCCGAGGCATTCCAGCTTAGTCCTCAGGGGTAGCGGCGCATCTGTGGCCGACCTCAGGTGGGAATATCTAATCCTATCTGGGGTTGATTACAGATATCCATGGGCGGCAGTAGCCACTTACCATCAGGTGCACTGTATGCTCGTCTGCTACTCCTATATTATAAAAAAACAGGTGAACTGCTTACTCAAATATATAAAAGAAAAATAAGTACAGAGTTACATTTAAAGTAGGACATATAAATATATCTCTATGATAAAGTTACATTCACATGACATTGGAGTTCTTCATGACTCCGGGCAGACAGGTTAGTGATAACAGATGACATTCTTATCACTAAGTAAACAATGTCTCCACAATCCACATGCATAAATGCAATATAACATTGTAGATAGATCCGGCTGTCTGAGCAATATGCTATCTGAGTTATTGGACTTCTCTCAATTTTTTTTATAATATAGAAGTAGCAGACGAGCTTGCACTCCACCTGATGGTAGGTGGCTACTGCCGCCCATAGACATTTGTAATCAACCCCAGATAGAATTAGATATTCATACCTGAGGCACCACCGCCACACCTATTTCTGCCTCATAACAGCAGTGTTAAACGCTGCTGTGTTCTAGTTTGAAGGGTGTGGTAAGGGAGACATACTTTACCGAGACGTTCCAGCTTAGTCCTCAGGGGTAGCGGCGCATCTGTGGCCGACCTCAGGTAAAAAAAATGCTTGTTTTTCTACTCTAGTTATAAAAGTACGTACTTCGAGTGTAACATACCCTTTAAGTACTATAATTGAAAATTAGACGAGCTTACCTGTAAGCGAAGTCTGATTATAATTTTATGAATGGTGATCTGAAATATAATTGAGAATTACAATGTAGTATCCTTCTTCCCACTCGTCGGCATCGCGATTGTTTAGCCTTTAAAAACAAAAAAAGTTTAAAGACCACTGACACTGCGTATGACAGTGACACTATATTGACAGCTACCTCACTTAATTTAGAGTCTATCATTTCCAACTTAGTCTCCTTGATAATATGCATGCTGTCTATATCTAGGAGACTCTTTTGTTCTTATTGTTGCAGTATGGGTTTTGATTTTGGGAGGGTGGGTAATTATATTTCAGATCACCATTCATAAAATTATAATCAGACTTCGCTTACAGGTAAGCTCGTCTAATTTTCAATTTTATTTCATGGTGATCTGAAATATAATTGAGAATTACAATGTAGATGTTTAGAGACAACTGCAACAATGGGACATGTAATTAAATTAAAGATTTATTACCATACATATATATTATTATATGGATTTAATTACATTGCTGAATATTTATTTGTTCTGCATCATATGGATGAGATGTTGTGAAATCCATAGTGCTTAATGAGATTTATTCTCAATAATAAAATATATATATATATATATATATATATATATATAAATACAATATGAAAATATGATATTAATAAGAAATTTTTCTCTTAATTAGGTATAATTATAAAATATACATAATTATTAGGATTGCTAACTGAATATTTATTCTTACTGTATAATATGGATGAAATGTTCTGAAACACATAGTACTAAGTGAGATTCCCTCTGAATTAGATGAAATAATATTCAGTGCAATAATAATGCAATATTTTTCTCTAAATATATTATTACTAAAATTGGCCAATAATAATAATAGTAATATTGTAATTTAGTCAGTATTAATGATTATTCAATTCAAGCTTTTGCACCTTGCAAAAAATAAATACATACAAGGTCGAAAATATGTTTTCTACCCTCCATAGTATGTCATAATTATGTGTAGAATGAATTACTTGGTCAATTTTATTGACACAAATAATACTATTTCCTTTGCTATATAGCAATATACGTATAAATATGTTTCATATGTGATGTGCATTATATAATAATGTACTTTTATATAATACTATACTTAAATGTACCAGTAGGTACATCGTATGTATTCCAATATTATTAAAATAGGAAGCCATCCCATGTTGAATATTAAGGAATTAATACCATTATTTATTGACAAATTATGATTGGGTATTTGATTTGATCTTGGGATGATATATGCCCCATGTGAGATAAATTTATATTTTATGTTGTAGGTATACCCGGTATAATATTGGGTGTTATACCTACTTTGTTTCTTTATATTAGTGTGCATGTTCAGGAGGGACATGATCATTCTTAGATCAATGAAACATTTTAGTTTTATATGACTTCCTGTTTTTGTAGGTATATATCAGATTTGCAAAAGTTACTTATACTTTTTGCTGTACCATGCTTATGCATGCCCTCTGTAAAGTTACATATCTATATGGTTGGTTGGAAAGCTTATGATGTGTTTCCTTTTGAAATCCAATCTGACTTTCCATCTAACATCTTTTCCTAAAAATGTGTGTAACTATCAGTTATGTGTATGTAAAAGTTGATATCAGTTTTCATAGCAGTATTTATGTATATGATTATTTCAAACCCCATTCATGACTAGACCAGAAAAGCTTATCTTGACTCAAAAGTATTTATGCTGAGCATTCCCAGGATTAATTCAGTTTTAATAAGTCAAATATTTTATAACTTCCATGGGGTTCTGGCTTACTTAGCCTGTAATGATTACTAACACAACTGGTTCTAGTTACAGCTCTGACAGTGATAAATTATAAAGTTATTACCCACATTTTTCTCCATCTTAATTCTTTAAGAAAAGGAAAGTAGATAAATCTTCTATATATAATAATTATAATAATAATTTGTATATATAATATAGTTTTCTTTGTTCCAGGCCAGATGTCTGCCATGTGTGTCCTATATAGTAACGTTCATCACACATACCCCTAAGGAATTCCTATTAATTCTAGGGATGCTAGATTTACATTTGAAAATTGATTGGACATGCAGCTTACTTTCTTTGTTTTATGTTTTATAAGAGCATCTAGGTATACACACTAGGCATAAAAGACCCAAAGAAGATATCATATTAATGGCTGGCCATTCACATGATATAATAATATTGTTATTACTTTTATATCATTAATGTGTCACATATTACCATGGTGGACATTATTTACCCTTAGCCTAAGCTTCATTATGAAATGAGAACAATTTCAGTTTTAGTGTAACTAACATAGACATTATGAAGACTTAAGTGCAATAGCAATTCTCATATTATGCTTGTCTTTATTCCAGGATTAATGGACTGCTGTGTTATTTTTTGACCTGATGACTGGTGTATAAATGTATGATGCATGTTTCTATATAAACCTGGTGTTGCTAAAGGAAATGTTTAAGCAACAATATAAGTAGTATGTTAATATTTGATTGCTTTTTGTAATGTTGGGAGTACCAGGCTTCTGTTGTAGAGCATTACATAGGCACCAATAATCTTTAGTCAATTTTTTCATGATGATCAGCCTCATATTTTAAGCAGTTTTACTGTACATGTAAAAGTGAAAAATATGTGCAGATATTTAATTATTACCCATATGTTTGTGGACTGAACTTCCAAACCTTTAATTATTACTGTATTTATTCCTATTGAGTCACTGAAACATAAGTGTAACGAAATCCAAAATGTTAATTTTGTATAAATTCTCACATTTGTACATAAAGTTCACTCTTGACATTCACATATTTGCATTTATGTCACATATGCCATATAAATAAGTAATACTTAACAAGGTTTTTGAACTATTTACAAGTATGGACATTTATTATTTAGCACATTTGTATTGTTATAGTATTGCAGGTATTGTTATAGTACCTGGCCTTAGAATAAATCATAAAGGTATTTGTGTCCAAAGACAACTCCAGACTTCTGGATTGATTATCACTGTAAACCAATGTATTAAATAGATAATTTAAAAACTTCAATTCAAGTTACATCTTTATATAATAGAGTTATATATGTTATGTAAGCTCAATGACTTTAAGTAGGTACTCTGTACCAGTAGTTAAGTGGTGCATTATAGTTCTGATTGTACACTTGATACAAATCTCCTTAGAGTTATTAACCTTACCTTACCTTGTTAGTTACCTTAATAATACGAGTATTTCCTGAAATCCGCAATATCTTGAAATACACCTAATCTGGATGTTAGGATATTCATATACCTAGCCCACAAGATATCAAATCAAACAGCTTTATATAGCTGGTAACTGATTAAATTTTACTATACATAATTTGTATATATGTGAGTAAGAGGTACTACAATATAACCCATGTAATATTGTTTACTTTGAGCCATGTATAGGTACCTGTTATTTGCTTATAAAACAGCTGAAATTGAGTAGGAACTATAGAGTATCCATAACAAATCAATGAACTCTGCTCAATTGTGTTGAGGTATTAACACAGAATGCTACTATCAAAGCTAGGACTTCAGACGCTGGTTCCAATATATGAGATACTTATAGTATTCTTTCTTCATGTGACTAAAAATATATTGGACAGATATGTGTCAGTATCAATAAGCCGGAGTCTTGTTTGCTTAATCATTGTCCTCCTGAGGTGGTTCTTTTGAGAGAGCATGCCTTCTGTTCTATTTCAGGTTAACATGAAACAGTTGTCATGTATATACACCAGTGTGTATGTGATAATGTGAGGAGCACATCTATTACCATTTGAGATCGAGCATTGGATTAACTAGTATACAAAGATAATTTTGTCATCAATGTTGTAAGATTTTTATCTTGACGCCATATATTAAATTTTAATATCATATAACACAATTGATTTGTGTGGAACGACCAATCTCAACCAATTTCAAATTGGCAACGGGGTGCTGCATAAAACATTTATGTCACAAATGTCTATTTTAGACATTGTTTTCTGATAAGATAGTTAGTCTTCTATCATTTGTAATGCAGCTAAGTGAGTTTCAATGTCTTCAGTATGATTCCGTTACATGAGCTCATAAGCATCATGCTGTGCGGTGAATCCTGATAAGATTCTTATATGCACGGGGTTATATTTGTTATGGGTTAGCGCACCAGCAATATGATGATTCCTATTTTCTGTTCTCCACCATGTATTGCACATATTTTTATCGTGTGTATTGTGGTGGAGCATAAATTACCTATTATGACCTTTATAGGTAGCACTAGTTAAAGTGTTATTCTGAGAAGAGCATCAAAATGTACCAGGTTGATTTCCTCAGTTCTCATTGGAATATGTTATTCATCCAGTTGCTTCACATATACCTCCCAATTTTAGAGAACTCTGATGATATTATTGTATTCACTCGTTGTCCCAGTATGTTGACATAATATTTTCCATTTCTGTTAGGACACTGTTTTGTCATAAAGTTACAAATATGTTTTGCTATTTGCAATAACTCCATGAATGATTCCTGAAATTATAGCTGGTTCTGAAAATTATTTTGTCAGAGTTGGTATAACAGGGTTGGCATAACCTTGTGTTGTAGCAGCTCTAGCTTGGTGCTTATAAATCATTCATGCTTTATACTGTGTATTGTTAGTGCAATAGCTAGTGATGGAAGCATTCAAGCCATTTGCCACATATAAGTATTAGCGCAGGTATCTCGTACTCAATGGCGAATGAGTGAAATGTTTAGTGTCAACAAAGTAACACTTGGAGTATCTCGTACTCGACGGTTCTGATGCTTTGTATATTCGACCACTTGCCACATAGAAATGTTAGCGCGAGTATCTCGTACTCAATGGCGAATGAGTGAACCGTTTAGTGTCAACAAAGTAACACTAGGAGTATCTCGTACTCGACGGTTGTGACTCTTTGAATATTTGAACATTTGCCACATATAAATGTTAGGGCCAGCATCTCGTGCTTAATGGTGAACATGGGAAACATTTAGTGTCGACAAAGCGACGCAACGAGTATCTCCTACTCAATGGCTCGGGTGCATTTTATATTTGGACCATTAATTGCTAAATTATATGCATAAAAATGCAAGCATCTTACGGTTAATGGCGAATATGAGCACTGTTTGGTGTCTGTAATGTGCAACAGCGAGATTGGCGTGCATGAATAGTTTTGAAGTTGTAGATACGAGAAAGTTTTTCGAACAATATAGTTTCTTTCTGAGAATATGTTAGTTATTTAGGCATTTTTATAGTCGTGCACATATACTGTAAAAGGTGAATAATGCATTATTTTCTTACATACCTGGTAAGTAATTTGTACATAACCTCTGAACCGGTGATCCAATCCGAAGAATTGCGTCGTAAATCCCTGCTACTGCGACTACAACTACGCAGACGTGATTCTTCATTCCTAGTTTCCATTTCCTTCATTTTTTCACTAGCTTTGCTTCACTATACACGTTTAACAAAACTTTGAAAAAATAGTATCACGATGCCTTGGAAGCGCGAAAAAGAAGTGAGGTAGCTGTCAATATAGTGTCACTGTCATACGCAGTGTCAGTGGTCTTTAAACTTTTTTTGTTTTTAAAGGCTAAACAATCGCGATGCCGACGAGTGGGAAGAAGGATACTACATTGTAATTCTCAATTATATTTCAGATCACCATGAAATAAAATTATAAGTCGAGACTTAAAGAAGCATTGAACTCGATAGCATGTAAGTCAAACGACTTTAGGGCGATAAAGGGCAGATTAAGGCCACGCACGGTTGGTGAACTGTACGCTGTTTTTATTGAAGTAATAAGCAAGACATTTAACCCTGCGTGATAGTGTCGTACTACAGTATTGAATAAAATAAATAAATAAAATAATAACTGAGAGTTCTTTAAAAAAAGCTCTCAGAGGTGTGTGTGAAGTCGCATTCGGCCAGAGTTGTGGTCTATGGTCTAAATGCCTTCACTCTGAGAGACCCGTACCCAGCAGTGGAAAAATAATGAATTAACTATGACAATGAAAAGCAAATTCTCTCACTTCATACTAAAACTGTATTTAAAAACGTAGAACCTGTTTGATTGTATCTAATCTTGAATAGATGATCTTGTTTTGATGGGACTCCTATGCAAATGATACGCTTAATTCGATAGTTGAATTGAGATTAATCTATTAATATACCACACTACTGAGCACTGAGATGGTCGAAAAATTGCCATAATCATCTCATGGACGCCCCTTTAGGGTTTAATATAAAATATTTATTGTAAAAACCGAAATCCGAAAGCCACGATGAAATGATTCCACACTTATACGTCTTTTGACAAATAGGTAATTTCTAAAATGATGATTACTTAAAAAAATCAACTCAACAGAATTGTAAATATCATAGTTCTCGAGTATCTACTAGTTTAGTAATTGATTCAAGACTTTCACTATTAATGGTTCAGAAACACTGAAACAGTTCTAGGTATGTGTGTTTTTATAATTTTCTTATCTAGTAAGTAAATAAATTGAAAAATATTTATTTGTAAATAATTATTGGTAACGCTAGAGCGTGGTTATCTCGAACGAAACAGGAACTTTGTATTAGAATTACCTACATTGTAACAAAACATAAAAATTCCACACCGTAAAAACTTAGATAAATATTGCAATACTGCATGCATATCTAGCCTAGTCGTAAATAGTGCATTATTTTTTATTATATTTTATAGTTTTTCACACTTAAAACACGCGCGAGCGCGCTGTTACTAGTAAATAAAGGATAAAACAAATAAAAGCATTCTTTAATTTCGTCTTATTCACATAATGTTCAGTCAAAGGACCTTTTTCCTGTCACGCGTCGCTACGCTCGGATGCATGTCCCATCCGCAGGTATGTCCCTGTAATTCCCGCGACCTGCGTCAGTGAGACACGCATGACAGGAAGAGTGTACAGAAACGATATGATGCAAATGAAACTGCGGTCAAAATCCATAAACGAACGCAAATCTGCGTGACAGGAAAAGAGCCCTTACAGTCAATAGCCCTAATATGCAAAACTCAAAAAAATTGTGAACGAATTGACTTTTTTTTACAATTTACAAGGTTGCATATATCCATAAGATAGTTTTTATATACTTCTAATCCTAAAATACCCGCGAGACTCTCAGACTCAACCACAGTGAAGCGTTTTAAAATTACCCAGCCATATACATAATTGAATAAACTCCTAAGTCTGTCTGGTATGTTTTTCACAATTAAATTAGCAGTAAAGAGAATGATGTCGTGGAAATTATGCATACCTATTTTAGTAATGGCTAAGTAGTTTATCTTACATTCATTTTTGGTTTCATCTTGTCGTGGCCTAGACATACATCCATTGTTTTTGTGCATGTCATTGAAAGGCTTGAGAGGAGTCAAAGTGAATTACCCACTCACGGTCGTGTGACGTAAATGAATTATAATGTATATGCGAATTGTAAATGTAGTACTAGAAAATATTTTATAATATACCTACAATATACATAAAATATATTTAACATTTTTTGTTGTGACTAACGGCACCGCCGCCACACCTATTTCTGCCTGTTAACAGCAGTGTGAAGCGTGTGTTCCGGTTTGAAGGATGTGTTAAGAAAGACATTTATCTGACACGTTCCAACTGATAAAAAAAAATTCTAGATACAGGATACTTAAAACTTCTTAGAACCTAACGTGCATAATGTCAGATGTTTATAAACCGCCCAAAAGGCCTTCGACATGGTTTAATGACTGCTATCCGATATTGCCGAATAAAGCAGTATAGTCTTGTGGTTGAAAATCCGCTTCTCGATCATGACGTCCGAGGTACGAATCTCAAACGCGCACCTCTGTATACGTATACCTCTTAAAAAACATTAGGTACGGTGGACTATGGCTTAATTCTTCTCGTTCTGAGAAGAGACTTGTGCTAAGCACGCCAGGACAGCAGTGGTACAGTAATGATTTGATCCAATATATAAAATGAACTCTCCGAAAAACATGCAAGAAAATTTAGCCACCTGCGGTCACCCACCCATCTTCCGACCGTGCTTAACCTTTGCTTAACTCTCATTTTATTAATTCCAGTTACATCTATGCACCGTTCGGCGTGTACCTGGGCATCAAAGGGGGCAGGCCTAAGAAGGCCCCCAGCAACCCTAAGCTCGAGGCGGTGTACAAGAACGGCGCGAGGCCCATAGAAGTAAGTCTGGCACAATATTATTTTGATAAGTCTACGTAGTTGGGCTGCAGTTGTAACTTTGAACGTAAATCTATAATAGCAGTGTTAAGTACTGCTGTTTTCTGGTTTGAAGGCATAAGGGAGATATACTTTTCCGAGGCTTTCCGACTTAGTCCTCAGGGGTAGCGGCGCATCTATGGTCGACCTCAGAATATCTAATCCTAACTAGGGTC
This sequence comes from Epargyreus clarus clarus, assembly GCA_014595695.2. Classification (NCBI taxonomy): domain Eukaryota; kingdom Metazoa; phylum Arthropoda; class Insecta; order Lepidoptera; family Hesperiidae; genus Epargyreus; species Epargyreus clarus. The sequence goes on from JACTTY020000024.1 coordinate 1,009,227, forward strand.
GATTACAGATGTGCATGAACATAAAATAGTTGTATTCGGCATGAAGGCTACACAAGGGTATAACGGAGGTAGTAACATGAGATCCACTAATTCAGTCATCATGGGCAATAAAATATGCAATAGAAGAATGGGTGTGTTGCTAACCAGTAGATTAAATGTCTGCCTGAATTTGGAGACAGTTATAACAGGCGTTTTAAGTGGCAATCGCTTAAGGTATCATTTATTACAAAAAAAAAAGTTTCAAAAAGAGTACTTTGTACTTAAAGGTACTTATAGGTGGTAGAACCCTTTGTGGTTCGACTCCGTTGGCACCACGACCACACCTATTTCTAGCTAATAACAGCAGTGTTAGGCGCTGCTGTGTTCCGGTTTGAAGGGTGTGGTAAGGGAGACAGACTTTTCCGAGGCGTTCCAGCTTAGTCCTCAGGGGTAGCGGCGCATCTGTGGCCGACCTCAGGTGGGAATATCTAATCCTATCTGGGGTATTGATACAGATGTCCATGGGCGGCAGTAGCCACTTACCATCAGGTGGACTGTATGCTCGTCTGCTACTCCTATATTATAAAAAAAGCAACTTTGGTTTGTGACTGCAAATGTGTCAGGCCACAAAGGGGGAGGGGCATCACAGAAATGTGATACCGAGCGTCAAGGATTATTACCCACACGATAAAATTAGAAGGATGTAATTGATGGATGAGCACTTTTTTTATAAAGTGTGGACTATTGTGCATACAATATATATATTTTAAAACTAAAAACCACGCTAAAATCGCATCAGGAAAAACGTTACTCCTGACGATTGTGATGAGGAGAATAGGACAAATTTATTAAAATCGTTCATATCATTGTCATCGGTTATTGACAGGGCCGGATTTAGAGGTCTAGAGGCCTTGGGGCAACAAAGGAGTGGAGACCCCCGGCCCCAAATTATTTTCCGAATAAAATGAACAATTTTTTCAGTTGAGTTTTTCAATAAATATTTTATTGTGAAACGCAGGTAGATTCTTCTAGTATTCATGTTTGTACAAAGTACTGTAGATAAAGGTAAAACAGCGAAAAAAATATCAAAGGAAAAGATTTTTTTTTTACTAGTGTTTACTAGTCGGAATTTAAAAAAAAATCCGATGTCTCCTTTGTGGAGGCCCCGGGGCTGCCGCCCCCTTAAATCCAGCCCTGGTTATTGATAATGATTATTCAAAATTTTCAATTAATCTACTGTTCAAAGTAGGTGTAAACTGTAAATCGAATTCAAACATCACGTTATATACATAAAGTTCAAGCTAATAAAAGCGCGATAAATGATATTTCGATCAATTATATAATTTATGGCCTAAAGAATTGCAAACACATGAAAATCGGAAACTTATAAATATATGAAGAACATAATCAAGAAAATGTAACGAGGGACGTGGATGGCTAGTGGCTACTGCTTACCCAATTCTATTGCATATGAACACAAATGGGTAAAAAATGGACTAGTTGAGCGATGTTGCATGAAGCATGAAGTATTGCCAATGTTCTGCTAATTATATAATTGTTTAATTTCGCAACACTTAAGCATCATGAAAAAAAATGTTAAAGAGACAAATATTTTTCTCCAAAAACCTTTTCATTTGATGTCCATATCATAGGGGTGCAAGAATAAATGGTTGGCGGTATTAGGGTGTCCGCCATATTGTATCTAGGACGTCACTTCTTGATGCATGCGTCGCCATACAAACTAAACGTCTATGCAAGATTTCAGCTCATGTGAGGGCGACCTTAAGTAGAAATCAAATCTAATCTCATGTGTGGTTGATTACAGATGTCCATGGGCGGCAATAGCCACACCATCAGGTGGACTCCATGCTCGTCTGCTACTCCTATATTATAAAATAATGATGAACAATATTTACAATTTCCAGCTATATGCCATAGCCAAACAGCTGGATATGTCAGAGCGGCAGGTGGAGCGCTGGTGGCGTCTCCGCCGCCTCCAGGACAAGCCCTCCACGCTGGTCAAGTTCTGCGAGAACGCCTGGAAGTTCACTTTCTACGTGTGCAACTTCACGTTCGGCCTCTACATCCTCTGGGATAAGAGCTGGCTGTGGAACATCGATCATTGCTACATCGGCTATCCCCATCAGGTTAGTGTATCTTGCCGGATTTTAAAGTTTCTGTGAACTTAAAGGTGGTAGAACCCTTTGTAGTTCGACTCCGGCGGCACCACCGCCACACCTATTTCTACCTAATAACAGCAGTGTTAAGCGCTGCTGTGTTCCGGTTTGAAGGGTGTGGTAAGGGAGACAGACTTTTCCGAGGCGTTCCAGCTTAGTCCTCAGGTGTAGCGGCGCATCTGTGGCCGACCTCAGGTAGGAATATCTAATCCTATCTGGGGTTGATTACAGATGTCCATGGGCGGCAGTAGCCACTTACCATCAGGTGGACTGCATGCTCGTCTGCTACCCTTATATTATAAAAAAAAAAAAATAAGAACTGCTTTTTAGTGGTGCAGAATGTTTATATTCTGGTAAATATGTTTAATATCATCACATAATTATGTAGATGCTAACCTACTATGTCTGCTTCTTATAATTGTGGATTTTGTGATTCTAAGAGAATTCAAAAGGAGAAAGATAGATCGCAAAAGAATAATGTTTTCACGAAATGTCAACTGGCCGTAAAACATATCTTCTTCAACACATCTACAGTCGACCCGTGTAGCGGTGCGGTTACCATACCGGTCTGACGCGCAACGGATCCCGGATTCAATCCCCGGTCAGACAGATATCTACATGAATTTAGGTTTTTGTTTCTAGATCTGAGTGTTTGGGTATTTGTCTCTGTGTGTGTCCATAGCACCCACGATACAGGGAGTCCTAGTTTGTGAGTGAGTGTAGAAAGCGTTTTCTTTTTTATGTAAAATAGCAATTTGTAGTATACTTCTACTTTCTATAACTAGCTGAGCCCCGCGGTTTCACCCGCGTTATTTCTTTTTACCACGGCTAGTTCTAAAATATAAGTAGCCTAAGTTACTCCTTATTACATCAGCTACCGGCTTATAAAAGTCCCGTCAAAATCGGTTTAGCCTTTTCAGAGATTAGTCAGAACAAACAGACAGACAGACAAAAATTGTAAAAAATGTTATTTTGGTGTATGTACCGTATGTATATACATATGCATGTAGTAAAAAGCGGTTATTTTATTATTAAAAACAGACATTCCAATTTTATTTATATGTATAGATAATGTTTCCTTCGATTTCCAGGGTCTGACAACTGACGTGTGGTGGTACTACATGATATCGTCAGCGTTCTACTGGTCCCTGACTCTCTCCCAGTTCTGGGACGTGCGCCGCAAGGACTTCTGGCAGATGTTCGTGCACCACATCGCCACCATCGCGCTGCTCTCCTTCAGCTGGGTCTGCAACCTGCACCGCATCGGCACCCTCGTGCTGTTGTTGCACGACTGCGCTGATATCTTTGTGGAGGTATGTCGCTGACTTTAATATGACCACGGTACAAATATCTATACAGTATTTTATCTTCATACAAACGTACGAAACGCAAGTTATACCTCCGCGCCTCGAGGTCGGTACTCACGTGGTATAGATCCTTATACTGTGCTATGACGATGTACATAATTAATTGTTAAAAGGTATAGAAGAACTTTGTGAGGTAATCTACATGCTTGAGAGTTTATCGTTATGGCTATGGAAGGTGTGTGTCTACCTAACTCAACCAGGGTGATATCAGGGAAAACCATGCCTAACGGTGTTAAATTGAGACTGAAGGACTATCAGTCCTTCAGTCTCAATTTAACACCAGAAGCAGTAACTTTTTACCGTACCGTATTATAATATTTATTATTTTTGTTTCTTGAGGGCTTTTGTAATAATTAGTCTCCCAGAAATTTATTTCAATAAATACAGCTAGGACACTGATGAAAAATAGTCATTGTTGCTTATGGACATTTTGTATACCAGAATAGTTCCTAATGCGTCGTTAGCTTTTAGCATTCCATTAATACTACAGAGAAGCCCTTTTAGATGTACTCAAAAGGGCTCAGCTGCTTAAAATCAATTAGATACCATAGCCTTGCCTCCACTTGCCTTTTTCATATATTCTAATGTTATCGTTCCAGTCGGTGAAGGCAGCCAAGTACTCTGGCTACCAGAAGCTGTGCGACTTCCTGTTCCTGCTGCTCATCGTGATCTGGATCGGCACTAGGGTGGGCATCTTCCCCTTCTACATTATTTGGAGGTGAGTCTCTTTCTACCTTTGATTTGCGAACAGGTGCACAGATGATTAAAGAAGGCGATCTAGAGCTGGGGGCGGGGCGGTCCACCCAAACACAGGGGGCCTCCAAACACAGTTGCTAAAAAATGGTCGTCAGAACCAAACAATCTATCAAATGTGTAATACTCAGAGAAAACAAACGGTCATCGAATCACAGGCGAATAATTCTATGACACATTTTTCATTTTGTAAAATGAAATAAAGTTTTTTACATTTTTGGGGGCCATCATTCAACTTTCCACCCCGTATCCGATGACCTTAGTCCACCACTGGTCTAGTGTTTAACAGAGGTTGGCAACCTTCGTGGTGGAGCGGATACACGCTATATACAGACACGTAAATGATGAATTTACATTTGGCTCAGTAGTGTAGGTATTTATGTATTTATTATAAACGCCGATACATTGAATGTTTGTCGGGCCTATGATGATACTAATGAATTTTTGAAGTTATGCTTCTTTAGACGCGTTTGGGAATGGTAAGAGTAAATTTTGAAATGCCCGGACACATCAACATATACAGTCGACACCATTAATGTGTACTCAACGCCATTTATTATTGAATCATTAGTTTCATAAGTCCAAACCACTCAGTGAGTAAACTAGAGGGGAGAAGTTCTCGGAGATATTGATTTAGCTTTTAGCAGTTATATCCAAGATTTCAAGTACAATACAACAAGTACATAATTCTTCTTGCAAGGACTCAAAGGTCTGGAAGAGATCGCTTTTTAGTTATAAGGTTGCTAATTGCACCTTTGATTATCTATTGTATAGTCCGCGCCAAACTGCTAGTCCGCTCTGAAGTTGTTGCGAGCAATGTAGTCATACAAATTGCTATGGCGACGCGATTCAGTTCTATATGAGCGGACTAGCAGTTTTACGCGGACTATACTTTGTTACTTTTAGTTTGGTGTACAATGAAGAGTTTTGTATTGTATACTAGACGGATTAGTGGCACTCTAACTTACTTACTTACTGCGTTGGCGCAACGACCTAAAGTGAGTCTCAGCCTCCGATACTAAGAGACACCATTTCGGCCTGTCCTGCGCCATCTCCAGCCAGTTATCTACCCGGAGCTCCCGCAGGTCCTTCATTACTTCATCTTTCCAGCGATATCTGGGACGGCCGACTGGGCGTCTACCACTCGATCTTCCTCCATTCTCTCAAGATGTCCGAGCCAGCGGAGTCTGTAAGCTTTCACTCTGCCCATGATGTTTGGCTCGTCTATGAGGTCTTCAATTTCCTAATTCGTTCTTTGCCTCCACATTCCTTTTGCCGTTTGTACTGGTCCCAAGATCTTACGCAGCACCTTCCTTTCCGTAATTATTATAAAAGTGGCACTCTAACACTTGTAATAATTTTTATCGTTTTCCAGCACATCGATCCGAGCGCCGATGCTCCTGCCGATGTTCCCGGCGTACTACATCTTCAACTCGCTGCTGTGTCTGCTGCTGCTGCTGCACGTGGTGTGGACCGTCCTCATCCTGCAGATCGCCTACAAAGCTATCCGCGCTGGACAGGTCAACTTACGTTAATAATATTAGTTACATAATATTATGTAACTGTAGGGTAGTGTAGGCGATGGGTTGTGAAGTTTTTTTTATAAAACAGAAGCAATAAAGCTGGCCGCACACATTCGTTCATTTTCGAAAAAAAAAACGGAAGTGTGTGCGTTAGTTAGAACATTTTATACGAAAAAATAGCATTCAGGTTCTCGAATACGGTTACGTAACAAGGAAAACGAATGTATGCGGCCAGCCTAAATAAGCGTTCGTTTTGGAAGTAATAAACGAGGCGCCAGGTATCTTATGGGAAGTGACTACTGTCGCCCATGAATATCTATAATCAACCCCACATAAGATTTGATTCCTATCTAACCTCAGACACAGGTGCGTTGGTACTCCTAAGGACAAAGTTGGAATAACTCGAGTACAACACCCCGCACACCAGAAGATCTGAACAATGTTCAGTTACCCTCTTATAAGGCAAAATAAATGTGGCAGTTGTGCTTCTGAAGTATAATTTCACATCTTCAGGCTTTAGGGAAAAACATTGACATTGGAATATTGTGTATAAGGCCACACCGTCACACTGAAACAATATGGTCAAGGTTTGTCTTCTCGTTGTGTTTTCAAGGGCAGAAATGAAAAAAGAAACGGTCTAACAAAATAACCTATTTGAAATATGTATTACAAATAAGAATTGAGTTAGGTTAGATTATACATTTGGAACTAAGACAAATCACTTATATTTCTTATGAGGTATTCCTAGAAGCATACAAAGTGTAATTTAATTGTATTTTATTAATTACATTTCAGATGGACGGTGACATCAGAAGCTCTAGCTCGGACCTCAGCGACTCTCCTAATCACTCTAACCACAGTTCGCCGAGCCGCAACAGGAATTAATAGTAAGTAGATGATATATTTTAACAGCAATGCTAAGTGCTACTATATTCCGGTTTGAAGGGTGTGGTAAGGGAGACAGACTTTTCCGAGGCGTTCCAGCTTAGGTCTCAGGGGTAGCGGCGCATCTGTGGCCGACCTCAGGTAGGAATATCTAATCCTATCTGGGGTTGATTACAGATGTCCATGGGCGGCAGTAGCCACTTACCATCAGGTGGACTGCGTGCTCGTCTACTCTTATATTATAAAAAAATATATTCAGGGGCGCATATGTTAACGACCAGAGGTAAGACTATCTGAGATTGATTCTAAATGCCCATGAATGGCGATATCTACTTATTACCAGGTTGCTTTGCTTTGCTACTTTACTATATAAAACCATGTTATTTCGATCGATTTGATTGTTAACAAAATTTAGGTTTTATTGCCTATATATAATCTTTATATTTTATGAAATAAAACTACGAATGTATGTAAACATATTTTTTATTATTTAGTTTTTTCGCTGTTCTTGTTAGAAACTTGAGAACTTCTGTATGCCTCTTCTATGTTCTTGGAACCCTTATACAAAGCGATAATAGATTTCGTCTTTTATATTCTTATGGAAATATTCTTTTATTAATATTTTTTTATTTTGTATTTTCAGAAACAACTTACTGAGCCCAATAACGTCTTCGGAAACCAATTTCTACATCACCTCGCTGGATCTCGGGTACATTGCATATAATAAATACACGCATATATTTTTTAGAAATTACATTCTATACTCTTTTTTACTCTTCACATTTCTGCGGTTGTCCCAAGTTGTTGTATGATATTACTTAACATTTGGATGGTAACATACATTTAATGTAAGTATTGGATCTAGTATTGTTCGCGGCAAACTGCTTTCCCGCTCTGAAGTTGTTGCGAGCAGGTGTAGTCATACAATTTGCTATAACGACGCGATTCACATCTATATTCAGAGCGGACTAGAAGTTTTACGCGGACCAAATGTATTCCGACAAACTTTTATGTGTGTGGCGGTTTTCAAAAAAAGCTATGGTCTATTCGTAATTTGTTGTTAGCAGTAAAACTACCACATCTGAATGCAATATCGGCAATATCATATTGCAACGTATACAACAATATTGCTAACTTAACATATTGCAATGTATCTAAAACTTTAAAAAGTAATATTATTTCTCGTTTCATTCATTTGTTATGTTGATGTTATGTCTTTGTATATCTTTTTTATTCGCACGGAACAGAGAATAATTCTGAGAGGAAGATACATTATCCCCGCAAACTAATTTATATTGTTTTTTTTATAAAAATACTATAAGTTCAAATGAATGAAATTACATAACAATATGTATTTTACACTAGAATTTTAAGCGTTATACACCCTACCCGTCTTAAAATAAATTAAACATATTCGTAATTTGTACATGTCCGTACATACAATCAAATCTACCAACTTTTTTTAAGGTTCAACTATAATATGATATTTTTCTATTATATTTAACAACATTGATAATATTTAACAAGTTTTATATAAATGTATTTGAAAGTATATTAAACGTATTTACGTAATAATTATGTGATTTTTTTTTTGAGAACAGTTTTTGAAATGTGTATTATTATTTGTTTATTTTTTTATAATCTGCTATAAAAATATATGAATATATATTATGTTTATTTTGATACTTCTAAACTTCATAATTTTCATATGATTTTTTACGTAAATATATTAGGACATTTTTTTATTATTCTGTATTCCAATTATTGGATAATTATCGGGCTGGATAGTGTGTATAACGCTTTATATTATTTAAGAAAACGAGGCAATCTGTTGTGTTCGAATGTAATTTTAGATAGTTTTTATTTGGCAGGGTAATGCACATTCTGAAATTTTGATTTTAGACTAATAATGTCATTTTATGTGGATTTTCGAAAAAAAATTGACAAAATTTAAGTATTCTGAGTATACTTTACATATTAGAATGTATATTTTAATACTATCCATATATCTTGATCTTCAAAACATTGTGACTGTTATAAAATGTGTAATTTCCTGCCTTCTTATAATATTATATAATAGAGAAAATTTCTTAAATATCCAAGAAAGTATCATACAAGATGTATGCAATGAAGATGTAATTTTAATTATGACCATTATATAAAAATACGTTTAAAATGATTTAAAAAAATATGTCTCAAAATTTATATATTTAAGCTGATTTAAATATTTACAGTAAGATCCGGAATGTTATTCAATACGATATCAATTTTTAATTTGATCTTAAGTGTAAAAAATATTGGCATAACATTGCTATTTAATATCGATACGTCGGGCAGCTTAATCAGGGCTCGATACTCGCCCGGACATGTATAAAAAAATATGTATTTTACTGTATGTTGTGTGTGAGTGTGTATGCCTATCTTTGTGTGTGATTAAGGGACACAACAACAACAGAAGTAATGCTTAGAAATGAATGTTTATGAATTTAAGCAAAAAGTATTTCTGTCTATTTCACTGTAAAATTGTTAGATAGTGCATCTGTGGATATCCTTCAGATGATCTGTTCTATGTAAGGTTAGTTACGAACTGTACACGAGGCATTCCAACTTAGCCCTCTTCATACAGTCTCCGAACTAATATAGGTAACACTCCAATCCAATTTAGGATACATGTGTATGCGCGGAGTCCTTTAATATCAGACGACTGTATCATTCTTTTACATCTAATATAGGAAAATAGATGACTTTCTGATAAGAAGTTATTTGAAGATAGTTGAATGTCTCTATATAAAATGTTATGCATGTTAATATATAAAATGTCTCGTCTGTTTATTCTCTAAGCTGGGACCACGAAGGTGGATTTAAAATCGTAAGGTACTTTTAAAAACTATTTATGTATGGATGTCTTGTAACTATTTTAATTATTGTATTTTACAAATAAAATATTTATTTTTGTGTAAAATGTTTCGAAGTTAAGATTTTGAACGCAAGTAAAAAAGTTCTTTGGTCATGTTTTACAATTTTCATTTCGGATTCAACATGACAAAATGATTCTATGTCCTGTTAGCTCGATATTCTATTCGATGTTAGTGGATTATTTATCATAATATATTAGTGGATATTTACATAAAATACCTTGAATATAATATTTAAAGTAGAGAAAAATCAGATACAACTTCAGTTCTTCACACTAATAATATAGAGTCAACTGTTTTGTAGTGTGTATAATATATAAATACAGTGTAAATCCTATGCCTTTATTAGCGATATAGTGTTGTCACTTTCTTTCATGTATTTATAACGTTATGTGGGAAAGGGAAAAACCTTGTCACCATATTTCAATTGTTGGTCCCAAAAGTACATGCGCTTTTGCAGTTTGTGTGTAGATGCAGTTTATAATACGATGTTATATATTTTCTTACTATTTCTAAGCTATATTTTGTATTATCTTCACGAAGTTTTTGCTTTTGAAGTAACGATACGTGAAATATTTCCATAAATAAGACTGTCTGAAAACCATTGCCATTGTTGAAAATATAATTCATATGGATTAAATAAATATAACAACTCACATTTTTTTTTAAATAAGAAGTCTTGTGTGTCACGTATTATCACGACGAATCTAACGACACCTCATATTTAAAAATCCGTCAAGGCGTTTATATCGTGAAAAAGAATTGGACATACATACCTACGCTCGGTAAATATTTCACTGCTTTTGAAGGAATTTTTCAACCAAACAATTTTATTCTTAACTGATTTAACCTATGAACTATGAATATTACGACCGTGAAATCCGTATGTATAATTTTATTTTCATTTCCATAATGAGTACATGTTTAGTCGAATATCGGTGTTCTGCTATTACAAGTTTACTTATAATAATCTGTTGAAACTACTTCTAGGTAACTTATTCTAATATAGTATATGATAAATGAGATTATATATGAATCTATTCCAGAGTTACTGCATTTTATATGTCGTATTTATTGGTATCCATATTTAATAGATAATATATTTATTTCTTACTATCCTAGTGAAGATGATGTATTTTCTGATGTAATCTTTAATTTAGAAATATTTGTAAAGAATATTTATAGTTATCTATAGTGCTAAGTCTTTGATGCGATAAATTCTATACCTATTCTTCGTATGTCTTTATTAAAATTACTAACAGTTTATTGTTGAGAAAAAAAAATGACTATGTAGATTATTATACTTGATGAAAAAATGTTGTAATCCAAATTGGCAGTATTTCTATATTTTTCATTTACCCATACGATACGAGCGGGAGGTAAATAAAAATATTGTCATTTTAGATTACAATGTTTAATGAATCAAGTCATTACTTGCTAAATTCGTGTTATAATGTAGCTATATGTACTTGTATGTCATAGGTAGGTAATTGTCGAATTTTTAAAATAGTACGGTGTATTTCTGTTTCAATTAAGATACGTCACTTGGTAGAATGTATAAAATCTCTAAATAATTGGTTTGTTCTCTTTTTATTTTGAATTGTAACACAGATAATATAATAACACAGATAATATAAATTTGTACCGATATTTATTGAATTCAAAAATCTTTTTCTTACACTTTAAAATTTTTACTTATTAAATTGAAATTTACTTGAATGTCATGACGTTACGTACGCTTGTAATGCTCGTGGTTTGATTGTTAGATTTAGTTGTAAAACGCTAGCTCTGTAATAAATGTTACATTACTATCGAATGTGTAATACAAATTGTAAAATAATGCTAAAGAAGTGTTTTTGAGAGTAATTGTATATGTGTCAGCTGTCATTTGATTTCATTTTTATTGAAACAATTGGTAAAGGAGCATCCGTGTAGCTATGATAATTGTGTAGGGAGCGACAATATTTGTGTCTCTGACGTTTACTTTGTGCAAATGTCATGTCAATATCGTGCATGTCGAATATAAAGCATTTGGTGGTATATTTTAAAGAATGATTAATTATCTATGCTATGTGGTATAGCAATGAATACAGATTTAAAAGTAAACATTAAAAACTTTATCAATGTGTTCATTATTGTTTACGGAAAGTTCTTGATTTATTCATATTTGTAAACGTGGGAATGCAAATTTAGGTATTATATTTTTATTCAGTTGTATTCCCTTATATGTTCTTATGATACCCTGCATTATTATTGAAATTGAGAAGAATGCGCCTCATTTTTTCTGCCAAAAATATAAAACAATCACAAGTTCAAGTTATACCAAATTATATTTTCCTAAAGGTTGAGAGGTTAGGCTTCACGCTTTGCTTAAGGCTTATTTGTAATTTTAGCGTATTTGTTATTGTTTAACTAGTTATAGTATCCGGCGCTTGCCGATTCGATAAGTGAATGGGTTGGATTATATGGGTAATCTGCGTTTTATATAATATAGCAGTTTGATCATTTACGCACGATTCCATAGGAGATTGATTTTTACTAGTATACATAACTAGCTGGGCTTTTAAGTGGTATTAAATTTGTGGAAAACACTAATGTCTTCAGTGTACCTGTTTTTTTTTTAGAAATAATTTACTTATAATTAAAGAAAGTTGATAAATTACAACCAAAATACATTTTGTTACTATATTTCCTTACTTGCAGACTGGTACTGCCGACTTATTGTAGGTATATGTTTTTAAATAATTGTAAAAATATATCGAATAACTAATATATATATTTGAACCTTTGCAGTATCTGTTTATACTGGATTTTTTTTTGCACCCAATTTTTTTATTTTTATTTTATAGGCACTGTCTACCTAATTTTGATGTACATGTTTCAATTTTAATTAATTAAGATTGTTGAAGATGCATTTCGCTTATGATATTATTTTTACCTATCTGTAACTTTGATTTGCATTGTATGATCGATTTTATACCCAGTGGTGTATAGAATAAGATTGTATTTAATTAAGTTTAATAAAATGTTGTGTACATGACATGTCTTTGTTATTTATATTTATGATCACCGGTGCTGTATTCTTTATTTAATTGCTTCCGCGATATATATATTTTTTTTGCATGTATAAAGTACCGAATGAGTAATAAGGTACTTTATATTAATTACAATCTAGCCTACTATAAGACTAATGAGAAATTTTACGCTAACTTAAACTGCTAAATAATCATATAATGAAGGCGGCGTCCTCTGACACTGCACTTCTTTGTCTTATCACATAAAGGAGTAGACACATTGTTCTTGTGTACTATAATGTTCACTTATCACTACTTCACTAACACTACACTGTGTCAATTCAATTCAATTCAATTCAATTCATTTATTTATTGTCATGTCACTAACTCAAATGGTTTAATCCTTTCGAGTCTTCTCACTAGGTCCTCGTATCGAGGAGCTGGATCGCCTCGATATTGACGTGATGGTGAAGTCTTTTTTGATGACCTTCAGCATAAGTGCTAATCACTTTTTTAACAAGGTCTACTTGAAGGTCCCGATGTAGATCTTCGTTTCTTACATACCAAGGTGCATTTGCAATACCCCTAAGTACTTTATTTTGGAACGTTTGTATGATATCTAAATTACTCTTTTTGGTACAACCCCAGAGTTGAATGCCGTACAGGCATTAGGACTTGTTTATATAATAATATTTTATTGTATATAGACAGCGAGGAATGTTTCCCAAGCAGCCAATGCATAGCTCTGTATTTGAGCTCCAACTCGTCACGTTTTTTCTTGACGTGAGCTCTCCAGCGCAGCTTCGCATCAAGGGTCATGCCAAGATATTTGGCTGTGTTTGCGTATGGTATGGGTGTATTGTTAATATATATAGGTTGATAATTAGGATGCCTATTTGTAAAATCAATGTGCACTGATTTGCTTTCATTGAGTTTCATTCGCCACTTCTTCGTCCAATTGATTACTTTGCTGATAGCTGCTTGGCATTTCTCCGCTGCTTCAGCGTGATCATTCCCTACAGCTATGATTGCCGTATCATCAGCAAAAGTTGCGAAGATGTTATTTTCTGTTTCTGGAATGTCACAGGTGTATAAGAGGTACAGGACCGCCGCGATATAAATGAAGCCATATAGCCGCGATATAAATGTAGTAATGTTGCAAGCTTTGCAAAAATATATGTACACGATACGGTACGTAACATTAACTGTCGTATCTTTTTGCACTTTATTAATTAATAAGCCAAAAAGTATAATTTCTTACGTCCGTACATAGGTCAACACACACTTTTTGAAGTTATGCTTATTTAGGAACGTTTGGGAAAAATAAAAATATTAATTTTTCAAAACGATAAAGTAAAATCGATACTGTAAATCGAATTCAACGCTATGAAAGAACCAGGGTAGCATAAGTATAGAGGTAATTTTTCAGGAATTCATATTCATGCATCTCTTGCGCTCTAAGCGTCTGCAAATAAGTGCGAGTGGGACACAGGTACAGTTATTTTCTGGCGTCATAACGCGTGAGTGAGATAGACAGATCCACACTGTATTATTTGTTCAACGCCATCTAGTATGCCGCGTGCGAACTATTTGTAACTGGCGTAATAATGCACCAATAATCCTTACTAATATTATAAATCTGAAAGTAACTCTGTCTGTCTGTCTGGTTGTCTCTTCTTCACGCCTAAACCACTGAACCAATTTTAATGAAATTTTGTACGAAGATAATCTGAGACTCGAGAAAGGACATATGATAGTTTTTATCCCGGAAATCCCACGGGAACTAGGGATGGCGATCTTAGATCGATTAATGGGAGAATCGATCTTTTGGACTCAAAACATTGATTATTTTAATCGATATTTGTAAGGATTGAAGCGTAAACTATGCATCAATTGATGATCAAGTGATGATCTTTAGCAAAGTTGAGCGTACGAATTTACAGTGTTATATATGTTAGTATGTTATATTATTTTCTTTTAAACGCGGGCGAAGCCGCGGGCAAAAATTAGTTTGTAATAAAATCCAAAACCTGCATCGCTAATGTACCAGTGTCATATAACTGTAGAGGAGGTAATAAAGTGTTTTAAATCCATAGGCGCAGACATGTATTTTTGTGTTCACGACATTATAATTTTTAGATTATATTTGACTTCTTTAATTCCACAACGAATGAAACGAGTTTTCTAGGATTTAAAATTCAAAATCACGATACTATATATTCAAGATGACGGATTATATAATTTCTTACTTCAGCACACGCTTTTTATATTTTTTTCAACGAATCTTTATATTTTATGAAATAAAACTACGAATTAGGTATAAAACTTTTTATTTCCAAGAACCTTACTTTTCATTACTTAATCTAAGCTTAATATAAAATACTACTAAAATGTAGCTGAACCATATCGCTATCACTTCGCGACGGTGGGCATAATCGCGTGCCTATTAGTCATAATTGTCTCCATAAATCTACTATGTACACGAAATTACACTTCAATAGAGTTCGTGAAACGGATGTATCGTCTAATACTACACTATATACCTACACCGAAGCCGTGTCGATGGCGATCATTCGACACAATCTGAATCTGAGGAGAGTTCAGGAGTGCGTCCCGTGTGCTAGAGGACGTTTAGGTGTATGCGGCGGTCGTGGATCATGTTGAGGTGGCAGGTCTGCACGGCGCGCTGAGCGTCGAAGGCGGCGCGGAAGGCCACGCGCGCGTCGCCCGTGGGCTGCCCGCGCTCGTTGTACCGCCGGATCACGTCGTCCTGGGACAGCTCGAACTCCGAGAAGAACGCCAGGATGTCGTCGATGGTCGCGCGGAAGGGCACGTTCTCCATGGACACCACGCAGCCGGGCGCGCCGAAGTCCTCCAGCGCGGGGTCTTCCTCGTCGGCGCGCGGCTCGCGCTCGCGTCCGTTCTCGAAGGCGACGCCCCCGCGGCCGCGGCCGAAGCCCCGCCCGCGGCCGCGCTCGAACCCGCGCCCGCCTCGCTCGTTCCAGCCGCCCCTGCCACGGAAGCCCCCTCTCCCCTGATTGAAGTCTCCCCGGCCGTGATCGTACCCGCCTCGGCCCTGGTCGAAGCCCCCGCGGAGTTGGTCGAACCCGCCTCGATTGAACCCGCCCCGCTCGAAGCCTCCTCTGTCGAACCCGCCGCGGCCTCTGTAAGGGCCTCGGGGAGGAAACCCTCCGCGCGGAGCTTCGAAGAACATCGCTGGACCGTTGCCGAGTAGACTCTCGCGTTTCACATCGGCCTGCTTGGGGCCCTCGAGGGCTTCCTCCACGACTCTCTTTGAAACTAGTTCGATTGTCAATCTGCAGTCTTCTAAATTTTGACCATGTTTTGCAACAGCCTGCAGAGCCTCCTGCGTTGACCGGAATTCACAGAAACATTCACCGGAAGGCGTACCGTTCGCGTCCAGCATTATGTGTATCCTTGCGGGTACTGCACCTGTGTCCGAGAGGAATGTTACAATGCTTCTATCGTTCGTTCCTCGCGGAAGCCCCTTCATGAGAATGCAATCGAGTGTTTCGTTTTCCATATCAACGGATAGGACGTGTGGTTTAGCTAATGGCCCTCCTGGAATTTGTTCTCCTTGATTAGGGAAAGGAGGTCGATTTGGCCAATTGTTAGCACCGGCCCGTGGCATATGGGGCATCCCAGGTCTACTTGGGAATGCTCCGAATTGCGGGCTTGGATATGGTGTTCCAAAGTTTTGAGGCTGCACTGGAAACTGTGGGTTGGGGAAGAAGGGCGGTCCTTGAGGTTGCATCGGGGGGCCACCTTGAATCTGAGGTCCACCTTGCATTGCCGAGCCACCTTGCGGCGGTATCATTTGTGGCGACCCTTGGTCTATTGGCTGACGTCTCTGTCTAGGATCTCGTGGTCCGGGCAGGTCTTGCGATTGACCCATACCATTGGATGGATCTGTATCTTTACCCATTACAGTTAATTTTTCATTTTCATATTCTTCGGAAGTGGCGATCGTAATTGTTGGTTGACGTCTTCCGAAAAGATATCTATCTTTAGATTCAAGAACTATCTTGGCGTCTTCAGGCTTTACAAACTGTACAAAAGCGACTTTAGATCGTGTGTTACGACAATCTTTGAGAGTTATTGATAAGAGTGAAAATTCGCTAAACGTCTTAATTATATCGTGTTCTTTAACAAAAGTGGGTAAATCGGACAATTTAATAATGTTAAACGCTGGCTGTGTATTATTTTCTTCAGACTCAGCAATAACCAAACTAGGATCTTCATCATCATTGTCTTCGCGGAATGGTAGAAAGGAATCTACGGCGGATTCATAAGCTTCATCGTCTAAATGTTCAACATTTACTGGAGCACCTTTTAACTCGTTCACTTTCATGTGCAGAGCGAGTTGTTTGGACCGAGTGTCACAAAACCGAACGAAAATGTTGCCAGTGCGTCTTCCCATATTATCATTTATCATTTTAATGCCGTGCTTGTCTATCATGAACGGGAAGAAACGGCGTACGTCACCGTAACTTGTGTGGTTTGGTGCGTTCCTGATTGCAACACAGCAGTCATGCTGTTGGTCATCGAATCGAGATGGCCGGTTCTCGCGACGGAAACTGCCGCCACCGCGAGGTGGGTTTCCCCCGCCGCGAATACTTGAGAACCTGCCTCCATTTTGATCGCCTTGAAAGGCGTTCGGATTACGTTTCTTACCCAGCTCCTGTAATTTGTTAAAGGTGTCTGCCAGCGCTGGGTCGCTGAACCGACTTTCATTTTCTCTCATGATTCCTGTCGGCCCATTTTGCATCCCACCGGGTTGCATCGGTCCTTGTGATTGCGTTAAATGTCCAGGCATCTTGTTGGGAAACTTAGATAACATTGGGCCCGAAATATCAGACACACCATCAAGAGATCGGTCTTGACTAACGTTGAGCGGAGATTTTCTGTCACGTTTATCGCGGGATCGTCGGGGTGACCTTTCTCGCGATCGACTGCGATCCTTTCGGTCCCGTTTGCGATCCCGTCGTTCTCTGCTACGGCTTCGGTCCCGGCGTCTTCTTTCCCTCGACCGGGACCGATCCCGGCGATCTCTCTTGCGGTCCTTCCTTTCTCTGTCCCTGGACCTAGAACGAGATCGCGTGCGACGCCTATCTTTGTCCTGTTTCCGCACTTTATCTGGCTTATCATCATCTTTTTCCTCATCAAGGTTAACGGTGATTTGGGTGGGACTCGACAGCGGCGCTGGGATTTCGATCACAGCGGGCTGCGGGATCTCCTGCGGGTTTCCTATGCCGGGGATACTGAAGCTGGAGAGTGGGTTCGTGCCTAGAGCTGCGGAAAAGGGAGTAATGGCTGGAGCCGGTGTATGCTGGGAGATGACGGGCGGTGCGGGCGGCGCGGCGGGGGCGGGCGACGCGGCCGCCGTCAGCGTCAGGATGGGCACGCTCTGCCGCGCCGCCTCGATCACTTTGTGCATCTCGGAGCGCGAACTGAGCAGCAACTTGACCTGGATCTCCTTGATCTTGCCGCCATTAAGCATCATCCCTTGACGAGCATCCTCATCAGTACTGTAACAATAGGAAACTATGTTTGATACTTTGCATAGCACGTGACTGGTATATACTCTGTGAAAAGTTTGCCTTAGCTAGGTATATGAGCGATTTTATTTCATCCAGAAATATTTTTATATCTTTTTAAATTTTAGAATGTGTCTGGATTTTTAATTACGTGTATTGTGTTCATAATTGATTATGCAATAACATAATAAACTCAAATTATGTAAAACATTGTATTTGTAAATTGTGCTTATTATAATTAGGTTTCTTAATAGTCAATTTTTTTGGAGACTTCAGACACTGCGTAAATTTTTGACTAATTTATTAAGAGGCCTACGTATGCGAATTTGACCACTGGTCACAATTTTCCTCTACAAATGAGAAGGATGAAGGCTATAGTTAAATCGGTACTTTCGTTTTTATAAGATTAAAGTGGCAAACGCGCATGCAGTCCACCTGACGGTAAATGGTCACTGTCGCCCATGAACATCTGTAACTAACATTAAATAGGGGTTCTCATTAAAGCCGATCACAGATGCGCTCCTCAGGATTATGATAGTCGTCTTATATCAAGTCAGCCAGCATCCATGCCTTTTCCCGGAACCCAAGATACCTTTTTCGATAGAATTAAGCGTGGCGGTGGTACTCTACTAGTTCTTTCACCTTTTGATGTGTAATAGACTGTATCAGATATCATCTAATTAAAGCTAGTAGGTAGTAATTTAATTATTATTCATAAATTTAAAAGCTAAATCGTCAATGAAATATGAATATTATTTAAAATTCAATAATGCCGGTGGCATTACACGTTCGTTGGTCTCAAAACAAGAATTCATTTAGTTTTGTAATAGAGCTTGGGATGTACGAGGGCCAAACTGAAAGTTTTTAGAACTGGCCACTTATAAACATTATATTAAAACATAAGTTTATATTGAAAATAGAACTCTTTACCAATATTATTACGTATAATTATATTTCATTCATTTGTCATTTGTTTTACGATTTGGCGGCAAATTGAAAATTGTTTGTGTACGTCCCACGTCTCATTGCTTTCTCAAGATGAACTAATTTAAACCGCTGCATGTGTATATACTTATTAACTTATACAAAGCTTAAGCGTGGATGGGTCATTAGAATTACACTCTACATTATCGCGCACTAGCAGTGCTTGAGCATGATCAGTGGCGCCGCTACTTTATGCCACCGGTGTAATGTGTAGATTCTGACTAGCTTCACGTCCCTAAATTACTCGTACAATTATATTGCGTCAGTCCATTATCGTCAATGTCTACCCTAGTGACGTAGCTCATCATATCGTCTGCTACGCAGAGGGTCTCTGGTTTGACCCCCGGCCATAGATTAGTAAAGTTACTTCGCCGCCTTGAAATTGAATGAAGCCACAAACGGCTTATTTTAGTAAGTTCTTTTTTTGAATCCTTGACAAATAAAAACATTTTTAGATAAAATTTACGAATAAATAACTAATTTACGTAATAATTACGTAATTTACGTAATAAATAAATAATTATTTCAAATATTTTAGGGACATTTTAGCGCGGAGACGTGGAAAAACTTTTTTACGCAACTATTTCAATTCTCAAAATTGGGTACATTTTCTTGTTAGAAGTCAGTGAACTAATCTATGCCCCCGGCAGACATCTAAGTGAAAAGTAATTTTCTTATCTAAGTGTCCGTGAGTTCGTCATTGCTGTATATCCATTCAGCTTCGTCATCCATGGCACCCTTAATTCATGAAAGGTCACTGAAGCTAAGAGTGTAGCTATTGTAAATTTTCTATACACTTTCCATAAATATACTTACTTTTCTTTATAAAAGAAAGTTACTAGAATAGATACACCGGGTCCTAAATAATGTATCTCGATAAACGATACCTAATAACGATAACGATTCCTAATAACGATTCAGGATTGAGTCTATCTTGATATATTATTCAAGATAGAGTCAATCCTGAATCCATGGATGGCATGGAATAACTATATGAACAATGCCAATGCATGGCTTCCTGTGATATGAATAATAGTGTTATATTTATTTGTTTTTGGTTTGTTCTTAAATTTTTATTTACCTACCTATCTTTAGTATAATCTATCACTCAATAAATCGAAGGAACTCGCAATGAAAATTTTTTGTTCCTAATGGTGGTGGATACCAGAGGCGCTGTATTCAGATGCTTTTAGGCAAACTCGATATCGAGGATGAACTCGTGTCGACTCGATCAAGTGTAAAAAATTTTTAAAGCTGTAATCTATTTAATGTATCTGTGGGGCATGGATTTCTCCCAAAAAGTGAAGCATAAAAGAGGATAGAATACGGCGCGGCCCCGGCGTAACTCCAGGTAAGACACTATTTTTATCTATAGACATTATAGTCCAGTTAAAAATTACAAATTTTGGTCCTCAGCATGCAAGAGTACGCATTTTTAACTTTTGAATGTCAAGGGGGGTGTGTAAAACTAAATCAAAATTTGTGGGGTTGCAATCTTGTCCCTCGGTCGCCATTTTGAAAATAGGATGCATATTGTTTTCACGTTCATCAGATACATAATTTGTGACACACAAAATTGCAAGAGCAATTATGGTCTCAAATTGAATTATGTGCAACTAGGACAAGAGTTGCGACCCCACAAATAAGGACTTAACTTTGCGCTAAATAAAATTGCGTCCTCTGACTATTGTAACTAGGGATGGCGATCTGAGATTAATCGATCTTCAGACCTAGAAAATTGAAAGTCGATCTTTTCGAAGTCGGTTGAATGTGTTGACTTATAGATATCTCTTGACATGTATTTCAGTGCTTGTACGGATCTCTTTTTTTCTTTATCTTCGCCCTTTTTGAATCAAAAGATCGAAGATCGATTTATGTGAATCGATTTGTTGCCCTTCGATTCGAACAGATTCAGGTATCGATCTTTTTAACACGCTTTATTTTAGCTTGGGTTGTATGTATGTAACGGAATCTTTGAGCTCAATCTACACCATATTCTACAACACTGATTAATTTTGAACTTTGCACACGTATCAAGAACCGATGACAATACAATAATTTCATAAGTTTCCCATTATCCTTATTAGATTAATTAATTCCCCAATTTATGAGCTTGTCGCAGACTAAAAAAATAAAAAAACACGCTTTTTTGCTAATCGATCTAAAAACTAGAAAATACTTTTTAATTACATAGATTTTAATATTACAGTAGGTACTAATATATGTTACAGTAGTAGATTTAACAATCAATCATAATGAATCACCTCAAATAAAATTCAAGTTATTAAAATAATAATTGAATTCAGAGTAAAAACTATTCTCTCATAGATAATTGCCAATAGAATGATTGTAACATTTAAAATATCAATTACCCCTTTTTACTCGCTTAATCACGCTTTTTACTCGTAAGCGTTACTTTTTTTAAATTATTATTTTTTCGGATAGAATCGCCATCCCTAATTGTAACCCAAATGTAACATTTCAGTGTCACGCTTGCGTGTCTGTATTGAAAAATAGTATGAGCAGCGCAAATTGGAGACTGCCCGCAATGTGCTTTTAAATGCGCGGCGGGCGGCAGACACACGTGACGGGCATCCGTTCAAAGAATTGTTTCTCAAATTTACTCGAGTGTCACACCTACGTCATGGGTCACCGGGTCACGTCACGGGTGGGTCCGTCACGATATCGCGGGTCGCACGCGGCGGCTGACCGCCGCAGATCTCGGGCTGTCGGGAGCGGACGCCCTCTTCGCGAACACACGGCAGTTTTAGCTAAATGTCTCACCCGCATCGGGTGTTTATGGTCTTTTATAGTAATTTGTAGTAAGTAGCCGGGAGACCTCTTATAGCCGGGATGGTAAAACATTCGAGGTCATGTTCGTTTTATTTCGTACCTGAATTTCCCTAATATGTGTATGGGGATAAGTCCAATAGTGTATCTAATATGCTTTGCAGTGTGTATTACACTATTTCTTTTGTATTTAGATAAACCAACCTATGATAGAACTGGAGAGAATGTTATGTTATACCTTTCAACGACAATATTATATTTTTCTCACCTACTCGTAAAAAGAATGTGAAATTGATTATTGTTAAATTATTTATGTAACTTCGTTACAGAATTCTTCATCTCAGAAAATCCTAATACATAAATTGTATGATTTTCTTAGTGTAGGTTTTTGGCTTCGACAAGCCTGGACGCACACGATGTGGCAAATTATATATCTTCATAATGCGTAACTTACGCGTTTAAACTATTAGAATATTCAAGGAATAAGCAGTGACCCTGCTAGACGATTCACTTCCGCGCCACGGCGACTCTTGCGACAACCTTTATAAGTCCTAAAAATAATGTTTCTAATATACTACCTGCTGCAAATTCTCAACATCTACCCAGGGTCGACGGGTAGAAATAAAGCATCAACGAGTTGTCATCAAGCGTTTAAGCCTTTTGTTCATTTCTTTTTAGAGGTGATGCACTAAATAAATAAAACAAATAAGTTATTTATGGGTAAAACCAACTAAGAAAGTCACCCTACCACCCTACCCTACCTCCTAGGCAAAAAATAAATCTTTTCTCGAGACAGTTTTCCAAGGGGTTACATGTATCCGATTTTTCTTTCGGAGGTCATTTTTCAACAATAAATTTCTCATCAAAGATTTCCCGCAATAGTGGTATGCCTTTATATAATCGCCTGTGTACATAATTAGCTACCTAATAAGATAGATTAACATTATCCACGGTTAAATAAATAATGTACGATCCGTAAACTGTATATACACTATTGTGCCTGAAGGAGTTTGGCCAGTAATAGGAGATTCGAATAGTATTCGTTTTCATAGCACTTCTCACGTACCTATTTGGTTCTTGAAGATGAAGAAGATAAGAAACACAAGAAAGTTGAGGGCTGCCATTAAATGAACCAGTTTTGTAGTTTTATAATAACGTGAATAATTTGTTTTTTTTTCTATTTTTATTTATATGTATTTATGTTGAAATTTAAAACAATTAGTAACATACGAGTATATTGTCTTACACGGCGTGAAGCTGATTTGCACCTCGTTTACAAGATGGCGGCCGAGGTACCTACAAGAGCTCCCCATAAACTTAGATTTACCTTCGCACAAATCCACCCTTGACATCAAAAAAGTATAATTGTGTCAGAGCAGACGTTTGCACGCTAAATTTATAGAGACCAACATTTATAACATCTCAACTGATCAGACGTTTTATAATAATAAATAATATAATTAACATTTTTCTTTTCACTAATAATGATTAATCAAATTATAATACTAATTTGCTTAACCATTAAGGTTCAATATTTATTCTAATGTATGATAAGTTCGTATTTAGGTATGAATACAGAATATGCAGACGTAATATCGATTATAATAAGTTTAGAAAATCGATTGCCTAAACCTATCAAAACTTAGTTTCCCACGGTCAAAGTTTATCGGAGCTAAAACATTCTAAATGGCGTAAAGTCAGATATCTAAATACATAATAATAATATGGTCCCATCGTACGATGTACGAATTTCACTTGTATACTTATAAGTCCATTCATTCCAATATACGTCCAGTGGGTTTTTGTCGTCGGAAGATGAAGATTAAAAAATTACAGAATTCATCAGTTGGGAGTGCTCGCATAGTTACCACGTGCCACAAATATCAGTACCTACTTAACTCCACAGGCACATACTTACAGGCGTACCCTAAAAACTGCGCAGGTCCGGTGTGGACGTCCGACACAGGCCTAGGATCCGCCATGGGCTTCCGCTGTCACGACCCGCGGTACGAAGAGTGGCCGCGCACACTTGATTTGGAGAAACCAAATAAGCGAACAGGAGCCCATCGCGTGCGGCCGCCGCGCGTTTAAAAATCCGTCGCACGCACACTTTTTATACCATTGCTCAACTCAAATACGCGAGCGTCCAACCGCGTCAATTTTAGCGTACGTCTTAGACTATGTGCCACCTAACTGCACGTACACACCAATGGGCAAAGTCAGTCAGTCAGCGCTCGTTACTCTGTATCCTACTTTTCTATTGAATACTATTACTACGGCTACTATTGTTAGCATAATATAATTTCACGTATACAGAGAGCCTGACTATATGAGTTGGTTTGGACTCACACAACTCCTTTCTTTTAAATACGGCAATTCACTAACAACTGACACTTTTTTAATCAATGATATGGAGTGTAGAGGTAAGTACAGTCTCTTGTGTATCCGAGTGTCCATCAAAAGTCGTTAAATTAGGTTCTGTTGAAATTATTGAAATTTTCAACTTAGCTCACTCACTTTACTCTGTCTACAACTGCTAAAGTAATTTTACTCTTGTACTGCAATACTAGGACTATTTTGAAGGGTTTTCGAAGTGTTACTTTTTGCTTAACACTTATTCAATATATTCCTCATATGAGACGGAACTTCTTAACTCTACAGTTTATAATCAAAACATAGGCTTTACAGTAAAAAAGTAGAATGCGGAGAACTAAAGTACTTACTCTACAATAAATGACATCCTTATAGGCCTACAGACTTTGTTTAATAAATTGATACAATTGAAAGAAAATAAATAAATCTTGTTCGCCAAGCCTTCTTGAAATCTATTGCGCGTATTTTCAACATGAGACGACGACAAAAGTTCGCAAACTAAATACTTTTTTATATGTATATATTTAGAATTCTAATACATTGGCAACACATTTGTGATCAACTTATTATTATTCATTACTATTTTACCCGGCAATGGCCTCTAAACTGCAGTCAGAAGAAAATCAGAAATTGTGATAAATAGTATTACTTGCCCTACAATAATCTATCATATAGATAGTCAGCGAATCGAAGGCATTGCAATAGCAAATAGCTTTAAAAATTAGAGACAGGTTTTTACGCTGGGCCGTCACCTTCTACCATCATAGTTACTGAACAGATCAGTAACGTATTTACATATAATGCCCCTGCATCCCTCAACCATAACGGATATGAACAAGTACAGATTAATGTTTACGTTTAAAGGTTGCATTTACGTTCACGTTCACATCAAGTTTACTTTCACGTAGTAAATTCTATATATAAATGAATTTTATGTTATCACTAAAAATAGTGTTTTTAACAAAAAAGAACCGTCTTCAATATTACTAGAAAGTGAAAAAAATATATGTATATATAAGTTGGTTAGATTTATACTTCTGAAGTCGGCATTTGAAAAACTAAGTACCTACCTACTAATTTCTCAAAATTTTGTTAAACGGATATTAGGTATTAGGCCACAACATAATGTGTCCATCCTTGTGGACTACCTTCACTATACTAAAAAATAAACTAACAAAAATATAACTCAGACTCATATTCATTGGGAGACCACTACAGGCATATTTATACCATAATGAAGACGTAGATAAGTCATACACGTTCGAAATTTGGTACATGATTTTCGGGTTAATTGGCCTATGACAACTTGTCACGGGCCGCGCGCGTCTCAGAATGGTCGTTCCTATGTCAAAGTGTCTGTGTTGAAAACAATAAAAAATGCCGTCTTGTGCTACGTATTTTTTCCTTAATACTAATACCATAGTAAATTAATTTATTCTCTCTATACCAAGCACATTATAGGTAACTCTAAAATTTCTTCATATAGACGCATCTGACTCAAACTCATTATATGTTTATCCCTTTTTTTGCACATTCAGTTAGATGTGCTGTCCTACTTGCTCCTCTTGACTATTTATTAGTGTTGTTTAAATAAAATAATAATAACATTCTTTATTGTAACCAAAAGAAGACAGAACACAAAACAAAACATACAATTTTGGACGATACAAAAGGCGGTCTTATCGCTAAAACAGCGATCTCTTCCAGACAACCTTAGGATGAGGAGTTAAAGAAGGGATAACTTAAAATAATAGGGAGGGTGCAATTAAATGATAGTTGCAGGACTAATATATAAAATTAAGTGTAAATTTAGAGAAGGCATACTATAGAACAAATAATAAATAAAAGGGGAAAGCCAAAAATTTAAAATTACAAAAAGAGAGGTAACACAGTTTTATAAGTGAATAGCAAGAGCACAAATTTTGGGAGGAAAAGCAGTTAGAGTTGAAGGAGTATAAGGATTGGGAGTAACGAATAGATACAGGGAGGGAGTTCCAATGACGGATAGCGGATACAGTGTAGGATTTTTTGTAAAAGGAAGCTGAGTGAGAGGGAGTACAGAGAGCAAGATTTTCTGAGGAACGAAGGGTTCGGTCAAGGGACAAGTGGAGGAACTATAAATATAATATTTGTAAAATAGTGTGCATTTCTCGCTATGGGTGCCACCAACAGGCGCCGATTGTTTTGTTAGTAACTTATCTACCTACGTCTTTATTAGTAGTATTATATCTATGACTACAGGGTATTCGAATTGGAAATATTGTCAAGAGAATAGCAAATATTCTGGCATATTAACCTAAAACAAAGTTAGTGATATAGAAAAAAAATTACGGTGGCCAATGACAAAAGGTGTCAATTCAAAGCCTAAGAAAGAGGTGAAGGCCCTCCAAAAATCTCTGTTTCCCACCGAAGGCGCAAACGCTAAACAAGTGGACTAATTACTATTTATAAAATAGTTTTAAGAAAATTAATAACACTCATCCATCACCAAATTAGAAAAATAAGAAAAGGAAAAAGTTGAAAGAGGTAGTGCTAACTTTATGTTTGTGAAAAGTTCAAAATTCAGAGAAACAATGTGGGCTACAATCATAGATAAGTACTGGCTACAATGATGACGTTATTTCCTTAAAACTAGTTGTAATATGTTAGGCCCAAAGCCTAAATATATAGAACAATGTTTACTACTGAAAAGATAATGTTAACTCTAACTACGAAGCAGTATCTTATAAATTTAGTCAAGATCATGTTAATTTAAAAAGTTACGGTATATTAAAATATGTGTCCATTTTCTATTGAAGTATAAGTTACTGCAAACTGTAGAAGACAAAGACTAAGTACTGACGGAGCGGTATTCAACTGAAGCCGCTTCGGTAGCGGAATCGCAACATAGCATAAGAAAATAGAAGTAAAAGATACATTCTAATTTTAATGTCGCAGTTTTTTGTCCGCACCATGTGTGGTTGCTTCCGAATACCGCAGCAAAAGCAGGCAACTTATTGTTGTAGTACCGCGCATACCACAGTCACCTGGGGCCGCTGCAAGTATTCCGCGCATTCGAAGGCCAAATCATTAGCAGAATATTTTAAACGCCAAACTTCAAGTCCGCTCTGAGGTAAATGTACGCAGGCCCGTCAGACAGCCAATGCGGTCGAATATAATTACAAGCATATACTCCGTAGCAACGTAACGTATGGGCACACTAACGCAGCTATGTACCCGTGGGCGAGAGCGGGCAGCGGGCGGGTGCCAGGGGGGCCCGCGCTCTTCGTTCCGCTAATATCTACAATTTGCTATTACTACGCGACTCGTTTCTATATTCGGAGCGGACTAGCAGTTTGGCGCGGACTCGCAAGAAGAAGTCGAAAGCAAGTAAAGGCAGTCTGTTTCTGATATTTCTCACCTAATCTGATTTAAAATGAAAGAAGCAAGACAGTCCGTTTCTCTTATTTCTCATCTAGTCAGATTAAAAATAAAACAACCTATCACGTTTTTGTTAAGCAGATCGGGTTTAGCCTTCAGTTCTGGAATTATTACATCGAATTTAAGGTCTTAAATACATGCGTTTGAGACAAGAGTAGGTAGGTGCAATTTAATCATACCAAGATTGTCGTGATCCAAAAATCTCGTGATACCTAAGTAACATCACCTTCATATAATTCTAAATACCTAGACACCGGTTGTATAACATCTTACACATGTACATGAAAATGTATACACACTTCAAATTCACAGATAGTTGGGAAGGTGTTTTAAAACAAGAAAGGGACCATCTCGAAATAATCAACAGAAATATATAAAGTTTGTCCTAGTAGTTTGGTAAGATACCTGTTGATCTGGAAAATAATGAATAAGAACCCAACCTACGGAGGGTCAAGATAAGAAGAACCATCTCATGTAGAGGATCTTGAGTCACCTGATGTAAGCAGTTAGAATATCAGTTATAGACAAAGTGAAGTGTGTAGAGTTGAAAAATTTAATATTTTGTAAGACTACAGTTGTTGGGTTCGTACACAAAACTGCGATGCGACGTCGCATCGCAAAAATCTGCGAGCTCCCTCGACGCATCGCAAGAACTTGCGAATTGATTCGCATCGCACAGTGGTTGTTGTTGTTGGTCACCCTGAGAGACGCTACGCCGCACGATATCGCATCGCAGCAATTCGCATCGCAATTTTCTGCGTTGCGAATTCGCATCGCGTCGCATAGCAGTTTTGTGTTCGAGCCCGTTAATAGAATAGCAGTATACATAACCTAAACTTTTTTACGAAGTCAAAAATATTTTCATAAGTATTCCTGGTGCTTTTTTTAAGCGTTATCCACTTACTACACTAGCGCCACCCTGATTAAACGACTTCTTATGGACACTTACGATACAGAGAAGAGCATAACAGGCAGGGCTCTTAATCCAAAATTCCTTTGTCTCAGCCTTTGATAACATTTAAGTTTTGCGTATGATTTTTTCGCATTTTTACTTCAGTAAAGTGATTTGTATAATAGCTTCACTTACTTCTAACCAAAAACATGGAATGTAAAACCCAACTTACGTCCTACACAAACTCATGAAGTCCAAGAAACAGCAAAATCGAAGGAAATATAAAAGTAGTATATAGCGCGAGAAAAGTGGATAGAATTTTTACGTAGATTATTTATTCAGCTAAATTTTCCGAAATGAAATTATAAACTCAAAACTTGAACAAGAAATTTGGAATAATGAAATAGCTTAAATCGATATTAAGAGCTGTAGCGTGTTAATCAACCATTTGATGTATTGCATCTCGTGTCGCTGCTAGGCCTCGAGGTGATCCCATTAACCGAAATCAAGGATCTAAAGCGCCTGAGTGTTTTGGTGTCGAATGGCAGCTGAGACTGGTCCAGTTTCCCGCCTACCTGTGCTAAGATTTAGCAGTTTTTCACTTGTTGTTCGAAAGAGACTAGCTTAGAGACTAGAATTCCCGAAAGGAAGTCGTGGTTTATGTGATAAACCGCAAAGAACGCGAACCCGGAGTCATATGTAGACTGCTCTATCATCCCTAGCGGTGTAATTTTGTGTCCGCCGTTCATCATATAGTAATAGCCTGTGTTCGTGATAGTTTGCAGCTTCTATAGCACCTGGTGAGATGTCTCCGCTGTTCGATGAACCTTGGAGACCACGAGAGACAACATTCTACGAGTAACATTTTAAATTTCTTAAATTAGCATACTCTATAATTGTAAGTTATCTGTAGTAATTGGCAAATATTAGCTTTTACTTTTTGGCAAAAATTAGGTTATACTATTGTAGGTGAGACGTCCTATCAAATGTTTTAGTTGTTCCCTGTTTTACGTATTTTTCCTTTATGGGCCACACAGCCTAGCGAGTTTGCTGTGTTAGTAAGGAAAACGATACATTTACATAGTTGTAATGCATAAATATAATTAAAACTGAAGTTAGCTAAAAGAAGAGTCTCAACAGACAGAAAGATAGGATTTGTGAAGTGTTATTACAGAAGCAAACTGAAAGGGTGTTTCGAGGAAGACTCTTCGTACCAAGTTAACTGTTGCTAACGGATCTGTTGCCTCTGATATTAACTCGGCTAGGTGAGGTGAACGTTGACGAGCAGAAATGGGCGACCGTAGCGATGTCGCGGCAAACACGTCGAGCATACCAAAGTAAACATACGTTAGAGAATAGTTACCCCGATAACGAGCCCAAAGCTTATAAGTCGTTTAATAGTTTGTTAAAATTAAGAATATTGGAGAAGATTCTTTATCGTAGCAACTGAAATTATTTTGTTATTAAATCAAATAAATATTTGTTGAAATGGACTATCCTTTGAGGTTTAAATGAAATTCACTTGCTAATTCGGTTCATCATAGTGAAATTAGTACCCATGTGTAACATGTGCAATTTAATGCAAAAAATATATTTGGGATGAATTTTTCTGTACTGAATAAAAAAATATTCGCTATGTTCAGTCTATTAGTAAGCATAAACATTCACAATTTTGTTGTTTCATCACTTTATCTTTCAGTAGAAGGATTACGGTATGAGTACGGCATTTCTTATTCACTAGGGCTCATATGTTCCATCCATCCATCCATCAGCCTTTTGAGGTCCACTGCTGGACATAGGCCTCCCCTAATTGGCGCCACTCCAACCGTTCCCGCGCCCTTTGAATCCAGCGGTTTCCCGCCGTCTTCTTGAGGTCGTCGGTCCACCTGGTCGGGGGGCGGCCTGAACTCCTTTTGCCTACGCGTGGTCGCCACTCGAGGACCTTTCTTCCCCATCGGTTATCGGTCCTCTGAGCGATGTGGCCGGCCCATTGCCACTTCAGCATGCTAATTTTGAGAGCTATGTCGGTAAGCTTAGTTCGTCTACGGATTTCATCATTGCGAATCATGTCTCGTAGCGAAATACCAAGCATAGCTCTCTCCATAGCACGCTGAGCGACTCTGAGCTTTCGAACGAGGCCTACAGTAAAGGACCTCGTTTCGGCGCCGTAGGTCATCACTGGCAACCGACATTGCTTGAATAGTTTCGACTTCAGGCACTGATTTTTGAAATTTTGGACGAGAAGATACTCCGTAACTTCCCGAACGCTCACATGTTACAATAATTTTAATATACAGGCTACCTGCTGGTATAGTACACTTATACTCCTATCAAAATGCACCTAAAATAAATAGTTTCGACCGACATATCTAACATGCAGGGTACGCATTAGGGCGGTGCGACCGCACCGGGGGCCCCTATACCAGGAGCGCAGAAAACACCCAAGCGTCTATGTTTAGTAAACAGGCTAGGCTATTAATTGAACGGCTACTTTAGCTATTTGAACATACATATTACAGTTTTGTTTCGATATGGCAGTTCATAAAAAAATTAAATTAAATTTCCAAGATTTTATTACTTTGACACTCTATATAAATAATGTATTTTTATATTTTAGGGGCCACCATGAGATGTGGCACAATCTACTTTTTTTAGCAAAGGCCGTAATTCAGGTATAGTTCGTGCCAAACTGCTAGTCCGCTCTGAAGTTGTTGCGAACAGGTGTAGTCATACAATTTGCTATGACGACGCGATTCATTTCTATATTCAAAGCGTACTAGCACTTTTACAGGGACTATACACTGTTCGTCTTTGACCCACTCCCAGAATTCTCAACGGCAACCCCGTGCATATTGCATGCCCTAATGTTCATCTTTATACATACACGTCTTACCAATTAAAGTAGCATTTGTTTCATGTCAGCCGTCCGTCGGGACGTCGTTTGGTTTGAGTCTTTTTCTTGTCACGTAGGTCTTTACTCGCATACGTAAATTAACTTGTTGAAGTCTCCCTGACCAGTGTGGGCGTAGCACACACGATAGGAAAAGTATGTATGAATTGCAGCTGGTACGTCCGCATGCGGACCAGATCAGCTAATTAGCAAAACCGTGTGACATGAAAGAGAAATGAGAATCTCTTAAGAGAAATGTATTAGTTTGTGTTCATCGTTTTAAGTTTAAAAAAAAAACTTAACTATTTTTTTTTTAAATACCCCCTAGGTGTAGTGTGGTATGTAGCGTTGTGTGCATATCTAAATGTATCATGGAACAGAAACGGTTACAATAAAGACATCAACATGGCAATACGCTTTTTATTGTAAGAGCTCCCTTAACGAAGTCAGTCTCTACGTACACAACGAACACTACAATAGATAATATGATCAACAATTCCATTTTGAAAATTAAGCAGTTGGACATTTTGGTAAAGTCACTTAGGACCAGAGATTTTTTGGCATCTTGATGAATATTTTTAAAAATATTCATGGAGATGGCAAATATTTTATATAAGCAAATAGCAATTTTTGTCAGGAGAGATTGAATTTTCTCGTAGTTATGTAGACTTATATTAATCGCGTTATACATAAAATTGTTGACACGAGCCAATAGTTTTGTTAATGTACCTACGTTTGTGAATATCTTATCGTTAAATTCCTACTGTCTATTAGCCTAAATGGCGGTTGAAATAGATTGTTGATGATAATTCATGTATAAATTTGGTATTATAACACATAGTAGGGTAGATACGTAGTCAGTGTCAGGTATAAGAACTCGGCAGTTGTTCATACAAGGTTAATGTTATTCAGTTGAAGTACGTAATAATATTAGAATGGTTCTATATTATTAAGATTTTAGCACGTGTAATAGTAGGACTCCGATGACATACCCGTATAGATGTATTGTGTCCAGACGTTACCTGAAAGTTTTTGGACTTGAATTTGATACAGACGAGGGATGTATAGTACATATAGCTAGCCTGTATACTTTGGGCATACGGGCAAACGTAACTTATTTCCACATGGAAATCAGTCATAAGTTTATTTTTCTCCATAAATATAGACATAATACGTATAGATATAAATATTAACTAGATAATATCAGTGAATCAGAAGAAAAGGTTAGTCAGGTATAACGGCTAGGATAAGCTAAAACCTAATACAGATCCCAAGATCCCAAGGTTGTCTATGTATTTTACGCACTCAGTTTGCTACACGATGTGCAGGAAAACATTGTAAACAGTGTACGTCCGACGATGTAGGCAATCGCAATATATTTTGTAGCTTATTTATTTTCTTTTCTCAAACTGAGTAGACTGTCCACTAAGGACAATGTAACGTAATAAATTAAATCAGTTATTATTAGAAAAATCTTCGAAGATAAGTGAACGTAAATGTATATATAAAAAAAATCTTGCAAGCACAAAATATACAGATTTTTACATACTGAAATTCACTAGATAGTGAAGAGAAAGTTCTGGGAAATTTTCAGCATACTAACCGTAGATTCCCTATATAAACTAACTTAAAAAAATAATGGAAATTGACGACGTAGAGTTCGTTCAATAATTACTACTTTTTACTAGTATGTGACCATTGAATGTGACAATGTTCTTTTTTTACTTACCCATATCTCCACTCTGTGGTCATCTTTACACAAAATATTTCTATTTAAATAATAATAATTTTTTGTCACACTATAAATAATGTGTCCATATAATTTTTTTTTGTCTCAAGTATATTCTTGTGTTAAGGCAATTTTTACTACTGATTAAATTATGAGCGAGCAATAAATAATGTAACTCACGCGACGCCATTTCTCATGATCTCTCTCGATACTTATTTACTAGTAGATCACTGAAATGTACCTCCAAGAGCTAACTTCGAATACCCCATATAAATATGCCTGCCTTACTACCCTACATTGCACATAATCAAAGCAGTGTACTTAGTATCGTCAAAGTATGTAGAGCCCAGCACAATTTTTGTTATCTATAAAAATGCACATATGCACGAACTATATGTAATACATACCAACACTTCTCAAGACAATAATATGCGTTGTTTTTATGGATACTACAAACCACTATGCCAAACTTAGATAACTTACAGACTATAGTAAATGTAGTATATTTGCCGATAACCATATGTCGAACAGAGTAGGCACATGTCTCCCATTACATTCAAGTGCCTAATATGTTGCACTAAATTTCTCTAGCGTAGATTTCTTTGCCTCTATATGTGTTTGTGTATCTTTTTAGTAGGTCTTACAGCGTGGAACTGCTAGCCGCCATCAAGTTTATGGACTTAATTTATGGAAAATCTTTTGCTTACTAACAAAGTGACGTCACATCGGATGACAAAAAAATGACGACATTCGAAGAACAGACTAAAATAGTGAAATTTAAAATTATACGAAACTGATATCAAAAAGAATTGACAGCCACTTGAATTTTACAAAATCTATCATAAACAGGTAATCTTAGATTTTTGCCTAATGTAGGTGCATATTATATAAGTTTATCAGTGTGTAATACAAGTAATAAGGTTTTTAAATTATATATTTATATGGTTTTACCAGAGTAAAGTAGAAATTGTCCAGTTGATTAACAGATGTTTGTCTATTTGTAATTAATGTATCTTTCCCAGATACATTATGCAATTTTATTCAATATCAATACTGCTTTAGATCCTTTGCCAGGAATCGAACCTTTCTGATAACAGTAGAATACATATAGAATGTGTATAATTAACAAGTGACTAAGTCAGTAACTAATAATTATGTGTATTAAATATTTTTTGACTTGTTTTGTTTTATAAATAGTACTTTTTATTTTCATATATCTAAGAGGGTTTAAAGACAGAGTATGTTGTGGGTCATTTATTGAAAAATAAATATAAATATTATCTTACAAGTGTTTATACATAATGAGATCAAGATTATTATAAATCATTCCCATGAAACATGGGTAGAAGTAGGGATATCTTAGTATTTTTAATGATTTTGCAATCTGCCTACCGGCTTGTGTAGTCAAAAAGCCTATAACCAACCTAAAATTAAATACTATGTACTATTTAAGGTATCTTTGACATAGATTACCTGTTACTTACACTGGCATTATATTATGTAGTGATTTTTATTTTTAAGAATTTGTGATTAACGTCATATCTACCTGAAGGCTATGAATGCGTCTCCAAGCTCTCCGCCTACGATGTGCACGCCCCCCTCAGGTATGGAGAGGCCCCGAAAGAAATTTCTAATGTCGAGGGCATTTGCCGACCACGGAAGGTTCTGGAGTCTTATGATGACGCTCATGGTTACTGGTGTACTCGGTACCTATAAAAAGGGAAACAGCCCATCCATTGTTTGATTTCATAAATTATTTAGGGACTCGCACTGCTAGATGCATATTTTATTCTCTATTTAGCTGTGTATAGAATTTATATATAGACACAGACACAAAAGAAATTATAATTCAGTGTTTACATTTCTGTCTCACAACTGTATTTCAGGATATTTCAGTGTTTTATCAGTGACCTATTTAATTAGGTGTAGTAGGTTATATCTCATTTAAAGTTGGTGTTTCAATTCATAACATGACCTACCTACATGGTTATAATTATAAGAATAAAAGAAAAAACATGATGGATTCTAAATATATTATTGTATTAGTATATGGTACTTTAACATTTTAATTTATTTTTAAGTTGACTATACAAAACTAAATTCATTTATAAGAATGTTTTAGATACAGCTTGTCTAAAAGTTGTAGTGATAGCAATGTAAAACAAAGTTTAAAAAACTGGGTAATTATACTGAATAATTGATGTAGGTAAATATGATAAAAACATAATGGCCAGTGCAAAACATGGCTGCCGCGTTTTGTAACATATTCGCAATTCACGCGCCATTATAGTATAACAAGTTTTGAATTTGGAATGGTACAAAAATAAAAATAAGTTCCTTCTTTTTTAGTTAACCACTTAATTATCAGAGTATACTAAGTAATTGACAATACCTACGTTTTATCACTACATCCACCTACTTACTATAAGAATTCACTGAATATTCATCTTATAGTAAAAGTAATAGAAAGCTAGATTTTCTTGTAACTTTTGTCATAAAATGTAAATATAAACAAATAAAGACCACAAAAGAATGATCCTTGAATAGTATTAGCAAAATACATTTAGACAGTAATGATATGACGACGACGCCATTGGCATTACCTTTTTTCGAGGCTTATTTTCACTTACCTACAATAATCCTAACTCTGCCTCGACGCACGAATTTAGGAAAGGTCAGACATTTTAAAACACAATAAGTTCACAGCAGAATCAATAAATTATCACATACAGTAAAATAATATTTCAAGATCATCCAACGACACGCGAAGCGAGACGGACAAGAGAGGAGAACAAAATGGCGCCTAATTTTGCTGGCTGGCACAACATTGTCGATTAGTAAAAACGTCATAAAAATGGCATGGGAGTTATCAGCATTCAGCCTGTATATACACATCAAATAATATTTTGTATTTGTTAATTTATTTTATATTCGTTTTATAGTTCATAACGTATTAACGATAATAAAATATTTTAATATGAACTAGAGTTAATGCAAGAAAAGTTTATTCTTCTTTTTTTTAAATAAAATATAATTTTTTTATGCCAAAATAATGCTATTATTAAGCTCTGGTTTCCTTCAAAGTGATTTACATGGTTGGATTTGGATTATTAGTTTGTTAAATAAACATTATATAACATATAGTATCAAAAATATATGAAATATGTTACCTGTGTAGTTTTAAACTGTTAATTATATTTTTATCTGTAGCACCCTGCCGTCCTTCGTTCACGTTGCCGTCAAATTTGGGCGCTTGACATTTCTATAGAAATTGGAAATTGGACTTGGTCTGAAAAATTGTGAAGAAAATTCTGATTTGTTTCTATTTGTAATTATTAGTGTTGAGTTTTCGTGAAATATTTTAGGGTTTCATCAAAAGCATTAACGTAAGTGCAATGCTTGTTTAGTAACTAGATCTTTGTTATTTATTATCAATCGTACGCCTAATGTAATTACTGGGGTCTGACAAAATAGCTTCGGTAAATATTTTATATCTTTTTACTACTCCTGTGGACGCTTTCTTAGAAATTTAGTTAAAATTAAAGAAAGTTAAGGTGGAGAACACCTTTCGTTCTTATTTTTTATAGT
This sequence comes from Epargyreus clarus clarus, assembly GCA_014595695.2. Taxonomy (NCBI): domain Eukaryota; kingdom Metazoa; phylum Arthropoda; class Insecta; order Lepidoptera; family Hesperiidae; genus Epargyreus; species Epargyreus clarus. Next base: position 1,046,064 of record JACTTY020000024.1, read on the forward strand.
AATTAATAATAATAATCATGTTTCTCGTATGCTGGTTGATATTCTATGATCAGACTATTCTTAAATTATTATAATAATATCTGAATGAATTATCGGATATAATAAAACCCATCATTACATTATTATTACTTTAAAGTAGCATATTTTATCATGTGCCTATTTATAATTCACTTTTATTTAGCTTGGTCGCTTACTTTTAATTTAACTACAGTAAATTAATATGTGATATTAATATTGCTTTGAAAACATTCGTAAAAGTTACTGAGTTTTTATTGCACAGCATTTATCATCAACATCATTAAACTTCTTTAGGCCTTTATCTATTATACTGGCAAATTGTAGATTATGTGAGGTAGGTACACTAGTATGATGATTATTATATCTGTAGCCAGTGGTATTGGCTATTAAAACTCCACCTAAATAATTCTATTTTTACTCTATGACAGCAATAGTGTAAAGTAGACTTACTTATACAAAGCACTAATACTTATTCCTCAGTAGTAGAAAAAAATTGTGATTTTAGCAAAGTGTTTTGTATTAGGAGTTGATCAATTTTACATATTATATCTGCACATTAAAATGTAATCATTATGGTACGGTCACTACTGTATTACAGGCAATACATTATTAGATATCAGCTTACTGCTGCTCCTCTACTAGGCACTAGTTTACTCTTGGAGGGAAAAGGGTTTAGACATTTGATAACAAATTTAGAATTTAATTATCACTGCTTCATTATATCTTTAGACTTTTATTTATAAAACATTCTACTAACAATATTTACTATACTAAATAATCTATATAATAATAATAAAATAATACTAATTAAATTAAAAATAAAACTAATATTAAAAAATAAATTAAACTTATAAGATAAAGATGTCGTCCAAAACTCGAACTTGTGGCATAGTGCCCAGAACGCTGGCAGATAATTATCACTTGCTTAAACTCTGAAGTGAAACATTATGAGGAAACCTGTATAATTGAGTTCTTAAAACATAAAAGTTGAAACGTCTGTGTAGTCTACATAAACCGCATTTGGCGTGTGTTGTGGACTATGGCCTAACCCTTCCCTCTCAGAGGTGATCCATAACCAGCAATGCTAGAACAAAGGGTTAAAGATGATGAAGGTGAAAATGCAAGATTGTGTAACTAAATATTTCAAATCAACTCAATGCATGTTGGTATAGTCTGCGTAAAACGAATAGTCCGCTCTGAATATGGAAATGAATCGCGTCACCATAGCAAATCTTATAACTACACCTGCTCGCAACATAATACTATACTATACTATACAAAATATAATAGATCTCAGTAATTTCAGTAAGAGTGTTTAATATGGAGTGTATTTCACTTCTGTTTTTACCTTAAGATAGCAGTGTGAAATTTAAAAATAATTAGGGCTTTTTGGGATACCTATCAAATTTGCAAGACTATCAAAAAGATTCGCAAAGTTAAAAATCATTGTATTCTTAAAGTATATGATTTAACTTTTCATTAAAATAACAAATTATTATACTAAATATTATTAATTGTTTAGTACAATGGAAACAGACTAAAGAATTTGAAGGTCTACAATCTATATGGTTATGATAGTGGTCAATGACCTTAATAAGATTTGGATCAATGTACTGATTTTGAGGTCAATACCATCTCCAGAAATGTATATAAAATTACACTATATGCAATTTATGAATTATAATTAGATTAACTAATAAGCATGCATTTCTGTTGGATAATGACCCTTGCCACCCATGGACATCTGTAATCAACCTCAGACAGAGAAGAGTCCTACCTGAGAGCGGCACAGGTGTATTGCTAACTCTGTTGACTAAGCTGGAATGCCTTCCTTATGTAGTATGTTCCTTCCTTAAGTATGTCTTCCTTACCACACATTTCAAATAGAACACAATACTTAACATTGATGTATTTCATTTCATTTCATTTCATTTGATAGAAAAAGTCAGGAGTCGTCGGTAAATAGTCAGAGTCGGAGAGTTCTACCACCTTCTATGTCTACATGATACCATAACTTAGAGAAAACTAATGTTATCAGGTTAATAACTGTTTAATTAAAAGGATTTTCTTTTTTTTCAGGTATACTTCAAAATAATATCACATAACATAGTTTGAGTATAAGTTTACAATGAGTTACGTATAAACTGACATTGAATCACAGATTAGTGTATCATTATTTGGGACTTAAGTTTATAGAAGGAAGATAAATGTGTGACCGGTACCCTGGATACCTGTTCGGAGGCACTCCGGTCAGCAGTTGGGACAGAGGGTTCAATTCTTTCGAAAATGTAAGTATAACTATAAGTTTTAACTTTTATCTCTCCTACACATTAGTGTTTAATTGGGCTTGCGGTAACCGCTATCATGTCTTCATTCTGTGCTGGTTAAGTGTGTAAAATCACTAGTGGTTGCACTATTTTATACATACATAAAAATATTTAGTTGAAAAATGTGTAAAAGCCATCTACCTGGTAAAATTTTATCTAAAAGCCATCCAAGTGATCCGTAACTGCAAAAAACAAACTCCTAAAACAGTAAAAAAAAGTTCAATGTTCAGTTACTGTACATTCTATGAATAAAAGACAAGTAACATGTTGATGAGTCTATATTTCGATTATTTCAAGACAGTCAAAGATTGATTAACTCATAAAAAAACAGAGGTTCTCAAACTTATTTCCTGGCAAACTTTCAAAAGAAAAGAAAAGAAGTGAAGCCAAAGATCGGCTAAAAACAGAATTTTCTATAACAATTACATGCCTGAAATGAGTCTGCAGAAAAAAAGATTTATTGCTACCTGGAATAAATGCATCGCAAATCGCCCACCCAATGTTCTTTGAAGTTTGAACCACGACCACCCTGTAGCCTTCTAATGTAGGCCTGTACTTTGAGAAATACTGGTTTAGAATTTTGACCTCTGAGATTTCTATTAGAATCTAGTTGGTCACTGTTTCCAATCAGTTTTTGTTGTTTCTTTAAACATAATAGATGTGTTTTTCATTTTCATTATTTTAAAGGATTTTGATTGTATAAAATCACGTCTTTAAGTCGATAGTGATTTTTTTCAAAGTTATTCATTACTAAGTTACTAAGTGAGTTATAGATTTTGTTCGCTGTTAAGTTATTCAAGGGCTAACTTAGTAAGTAAATTACAAAACCTTAACCTAATTTCTCTAAGTCTCGTGGATTCTTTTTTTGAATTATATTTGCAAAAAGTATTTTTGATGTATATATGTATGTCTCCCTTACCTAATGATTCAAAAACGATAAAACGACTATTGATTTAATTTTAAGCCATAAAAGCCGTATAGAGTAGGTTTCACTAATTAATGCCTGCCCGTGGACATTTATAATCAACTCCAGATAGGATTAAATATTCCTTGAGGTCGGCCACAGATGCGCCGCCACCCCTGAGGACTAAGGAGCGCCACGGAAAAGTATCTCCCTTACCACACCCTCAAATCGGAACACAGCTGCACGTAACACTGTTTTTAACACGCTTTTATTAGCTTGGGTTGTATGTATGTATGTAGGTACGTAACAATAACGGAATCTTTGAACCCGATTTCTATCCACTTTGAACGTTCAGATTAATTAAAAATTTTGAAGAATCATCAAAAACCGATGACAATACACGATTTTAATAATTTTGTACCATTGTCCTTATCAACATCCTCAGGATTAACGATTTTCGAGGCGAGAGAAAGCGCCTTAGGGAAAGTTCAGGCAAAGTTACTAGATTGATTTTTAGTTTTGAAAAATAATAATGTTATTTCCCTATAACTCAAATGTACTGAAACATATCTATAATGCCATCTTGTACAATGATTTTTAGGATTCCGTACTCAAAGGGTAAAACGTAACCTTCGCTGTCTGTTCGTGAGTCACAGGGCTTTATCTCTTAAACCGTAATAGATAGACACTTGATTTTCTTACAGACGATGCATAATGATGGTCGCTATAACAACAAATACTAAAAATTAATAAAATAAATATAGTTCAAAAAACTAAAAAACACGCTTTTATGATAAACTCAACTAAAAAGTAGGTAGGTAGGTATGAATAGGGCGATGCATTCACTCCTGGGGACTAAGATAATCATATGTAAGTCGACCGGCATCCATCATGTGACATGTCTTCTCGTATTACCATACTGTATAATGTTTGCCTGGAAGAGATCGCTATTTTGGTGATAAGGCCGCCAATTGTACATTAGTTCATTTTTAAAATTTTGTATTTTTTTACTTTTAATTTGGTGTACAGTAAAGAGTTTTGTATTGTATAATATGCACATATATGCATAGAATTATAAGACCTTCAACAAAAAAATCCTATATTCTAACAATCTTATTATCATACTTTATAAAAGAACATCTCATTAACACAGCTCGAACATCTTACAAAGTGACTAAAGCTTTAACTCCGGTGTTAACAAAAGGGAGGGATTGGGGTGAAAGATAGCAGAAAAATACAAACTCAGATAATGACGTGGCGGTATACATTGTTAATGATACGGTCGAGGCATCAATGCGAACTAGCTACAGCTAAGCTTAAGAATTAGAATATTCATTTTCTATTAGAATTAAGATAAAGTATTTGCAATATCATATCTTATAATAGTATATATGTATATGTTATATACATTATAACTTGAACGTCTTACAAAGTAACTAAAGTTTCTTTAACTTTGCCGTTAACAAAAGAGAGGGATTGATGTAAAAGATCGAAGAACTATGAAATGGAATTATTATAAAAATAAAAACCTGACTAGTTAAAAATAAAATCTACAAGCTTTTACCCACTGAATCACTCGCGGCCAGAAATTTTTATATCTCTCAGGAATGGTACTTTTTTCGGGATAATATGTGGCCTATGTTCTTTTCTGAACCCCTAAGAGCGTTTTTAAAATATTCATGACAATGGTTTATGTAGTAAAGCCGTCAAAGTGTAATAAACAAACAAGCAAACTCATATTCGAATTTATAATATAAGTTAAGGTGTTACTTTGACAATTTTGATGAATCCAACGACAGCTAATATATTAAAGTTATTCAAGCCGCTTGGACTGCAGGGTGTGTCAAAGAATGAGACACATACATAAACTGAACAAACATTACCCTTCGTAGTCGGGTCATACAAACGCAGATAATGACGTGACGCTATACATTATTAATGATCTCGGTCGATGCGAAAGCGACTACCGGCTACATGTAGGCTTCACAAAAATCCAGTTTATTTGCATTGGTACAAAATTTTGGTTTGTATTGGAAATGTGCCAAGGGTTTTGTTAGGGTTTTTCAAAGATGCTCGCATTTTTGGAATAAAGGATCTTTTCTATAAAAGAAGAAGAGTTTCAGTTCACTTTAGGGGGTCTATGTTCAGTTTAGTGTTTAGGGTAGGCTATGAGGTCGTCTGCCGTTCGTGCATAAATCCGTGCATGGGGTCTTTCAGAAGAAACGTTTGATGAAAAGTAAAAAAAAAGGAGAAGAGAAATAGACATATGAGTGATGTAAATCAAAAACAAGTAGCAAAGGATATTTCGAAAAGAAGTCAGGATTAGAAAGAGAATCGGGAGATTAAACAATGAGTAAAATAGGTTTGCGTCATTACCTAGGAGGAAATAGCTGCAATCAGGAGATATTTAATGATCCAGTAACTTAACGCCTGCGAACGTACAAACCATAACTAAGCATGCCAAAGAAAATATTAGCATTGGACACTTGCCAATGGCTCCAGTTTTTTCTCTAAAATATGTATGATAACTAATCGGCTAGTTATTGTGAATTTTTGGTTGTACACTTTTTTATGGTTCGACTGCATTCTCACTTCCTCTTTTTTCTATCCTAGTTCTCAGCGGTGTATCTTTTTAGGTACGATTTCTGGTTTGGGAGAGTTCGTTGGAAATATGCAAAATTTCTTTAAGTTCGTAATTCGAACCGGTGTGGTAAGCGACGTACGCTTACCTACCCGAGGTAGATATTCTGGACTAAATATCAGTGGTAGCAATGCATTAATGAGCCATCTTATTGTAAATTTCAGTGTGTAGGGCGGCAGTGATTAGTGTTAACGTCAGATACAAAGTTCAGTTTCATTAATAAGTGACTACATACTAGGTGTACTGATCCCCATTTAATATATTTACCAAAAATAAATATCAAAAAAGTTTTAAATGCATACGTAATGAGTGCGCTTATGCACCCTTTTAACACACACATCGACGTCTATTTACTTAGGGGGTTTCCACAGTATAACCCATAGCTAAGTTAACAAAGAAGTGGGTACCAGCAACATTGGAAGCGTGCCAATGGCCCTTGTCGTTGGATTGCGGTTTTCTGTAGCATTTCCATGTTTTAAGGCCATGGACACAAGCGTAAATATTGAAACAGTTTGGCTAAATTTGCTATGGTTAGGCGCTTTTCGAAAATTTATCGCGTTAGTACTGCAAACGGTATTGCTTATAGTTTGCAAGTTCTGGATTTATGTACTGTTGTAAGAAAGTATTGTAAAAGTTTAGTATATTTTGGATTTGGCTGTGGTAAGCTATATTGCAAACATACTAGAATAGTATGTTATAATATTGGCGTCACTTTTATTTAAACTAGAGGCATATTTAAAAACGCCAGATTTCCTTAATGTAAAATACGTAAAAAGCTATTATAGGCCTCTTCAGGAATTGCATATATGTGTCATCAAATCTCATATATTGTTACACAAACCCAATTCCCTCTCGAAATCGTACTGAAAGGGCGAGCTCGTATCTTAAAGAAGCAAAGGGATGCGCAGGAGTGTCAGTCCTACGCGTGTATCCATTTCCATGAGTTGAACAATTCTCACGAAATTTTTGTACTTCCATACTTTCAGCCATTCTTCAATACAAAACCCTTGAGAAGCTCACCGTATGTCGTAGTTTCTCCGTTCGCGACTGCTCGAGCTCTAGATGTAGGTCTTAAGTGGCACTCGTCCAAATGGACCTATCGATCTGAACTCATTCGCTTATCAGAACTTGCATATTCGCCATACTTATGCGAGATTTTTCTAAAATCCCTTAGACTGACGATAGAATGACGATTCTATAAATAATGTGATATTTTATCAAATTGGTGGGATTGACTTATTCACGTATGAAAATATTTCAAGCTATTACAGCTATGCTCCAACTGTGCAAGGAAGAATCTTGAAAAAAGTGGTTCTCAGAGATGCTTGACGTTGACCAATCCCCGCTGATCATTCTTATTCTTAAATCTTTCATATTTGAGGGAAAACTTGAACCCAGACGTAGGATAGTAATGAATAGACGATGAAGTTCGGTATTGACCTAAAAACATTGTCTTATACTTTGTTAAATCGCGACTTGTGCCCTTGACACACTCGCAGAGGGTCTAAAAGTTAAGTCACTTGAGATTTCCGCTATCTTCGTTAAAATTTATCGAAATGTCGGTGATATAATGAACGCCTACGGCCTTAAAGTACTCAAATATTTTAATGAAAGGTCAGGTATTCCCTGCATGTTTACTTACTAAGTAGTAGAAGTAGGGTGAATCTTATTTGTTTTTATTTCCGCGTAGAATATTTTCAAAGCTTACCTTTTGGTGAAATAATAAGATACGAAACTCTGTGAAGTCTGAATAGGAGATTTTTTCGCGAAAACACTTATTACATGTTTTGTTTGGATAAATTGATTGATAAAAGTATATTGTATTGGAATTAGGTTGAAGCGTGTGGTATTCAACCTAGAGTAGTGTCACCCTTAATCCTCTTTTTATATTTGACTAAGGGATTTAGAAGACGGGCGGAAGCGTCTTCTGGCAATGTTATCCATCGACTGCCATTATCAACACGCTAAGACAAGTGCAATGAGACAATGAGTAAAGGCACGCCTGTCGCGCGTGTGTACGACCGCACGCGCGTGCACATGAAATAACTGGCCACAGTTTCTTCGCGACCCGTGTGCGTGCGTATGAAACGATAGGATGAACGCACGCGTGCGGATGGGACGCGCGTGCGTTCGTAAACGCGCGACAGGAATAGCTCTAATGCAAAATATAATTGAACATATTTTTGAAGGTGGTAGAACCCTTTGTGGCGACTCCGCCAGCACCACCGCCACACCTATTTCTACCTAATAACAGCAGTGTTAGGCGCTGCTGTGTTCCGGTTTGAAGGGTGTGGTAAGGGAGACAGACTTTTCCGAGGCGTTCCAGCTTAGTCCTCAGGGGTAACGGCGCATCTGTGGCCGACCTCAGGTAGGAATACCTAATCCTATCTGGGGTTGATTACGGATGTCCATGGGCGGCAGTAGCCACTTACCACCAGGTGGACTGCATGCTCGTCTGGTACTCCCATATTATAAAAAAAAAAATTTTTGGTTTACGTCCAGTATTGAACTTCTAAAGAGTAATGTATGATTGATAAGGCCGTTTGAATGATAGACCGACATATTGGAAATCACATGACAAAGTTCCCCGTTAATAAACGACGTGCAAGCGGAGTAACTTTGAACGAGAATCGAATGAGTCGCATAAAATAGTAGCATCTACAGACTAGATAACTTATAGATATGGCTTTTGCAATTTTGGGTTGAAATTGCATGAAACTTGAATCTCACAGAAAAAAAGTTTAAATTTGTCGTTAAACAAACGCTATCAAAAAAGCGTACTATAGGCTAAGTGATTATTTGACTGATAAAACCGTGTGGTCTGAAGCAGCTCCAGCTCCACATGTACCATTAGGTTAAGTGCCATTGTATAAACATTTTTTTAAAGATTGATTTATTGCCTTATAATAATAATGTTTAGAATTATAATAATAAAATTTCGAAAGAGCACAAAAAAGTTTATAAATTGAATTAACAGACATGTCTACATATTATATGTTCTATGGTAGCGCCCCATCGGATAATAGGTTAAGGTCGCTTCGTTCGACTTTTTCGGATGATTGAAATTTTTATGGAGTGCTGCTTTTTACTTAGTTACATTTTGACTGCGTATGACCTTTAGAATTGACACAACAGCGAGGTTTCTGTATTTGATTTTCAGTTGTATCTAAGTATCCTTGTCGTATTTTTGTCCAGAGTAAAATATACTTAGTTCAAAATTTATGCTCGAAAAAGGGGTCGTCCTAGTAAAGTTTTTTCTCGTTCATTTTAAGGGGAAGTCCGAACGCCTAAAGCCCCCTTAATATATGCTCCTGGACCTTAGGTCAATTGCAAATGCCCATAGAGAATAATTTACCATCAGTTAGATATACAGGCTTGTGTGTTTCTATAAATTATAAAAAAAAAATAAACATGAATTTAACAAATATTTTAAAAGCTGTAGCTTAAACTATTTTTTATTTTTAATTCTACTCCTTTACAACTGATTATACCGTGGAGAATTTGCTTTGAAGCACTTTATTGTGGTTCATGGGCAGTTCTCTGTTCTAAAACTTTATTATTAGTTGCCGTTTTAGTGAATTGTACCTATTTGCATATGTTCGGATGTTGCGGCCCGCTTTGCGGTTGTTCTCTGTAGTTAAGCGCTCTGTACAAACAATGCGTTTTGGTTAAACTGGGTTGATTCTGTTTAAATATTATCTATGTCTATTGTACTTTTGTATGTTTCTGTTTTTTAATACAATTACCGAGGTAATGAGTTCCCCTCTGCTCGTTTTTGACATTTTACGGATTTTATTAAAGGAACATTCATAATAAAAACCATGCTAACAGTACCATTTGGTGTTAAATAAGGTATTGAATCTATTTTGAAACAACAAATGAATGCCGGCTGACTTAAATATGACATGACTATCATACTTCTCATGATCGGAAGAATCTGTGATCGGTTTCAGATGGAACCAATGTATTATATGTAATTGGTTGGTCTATAGGTATTAATGAGCGGTTACCATCAGGTAGTCTGCATGCTCGCTTGATAAAAAAATGGTTAAAATTTTTGTTTTAGGTCTATTTCATTTAAATTACGATGTACAGATAACTTCACAACTGTGTCGTTATTATTTTTCCAACACTTTCCAATTTACATACATGATAATTTTATAATTTCATGACTCAAGTTATTTTATTTGTGTTTTTTTTATGTCGTCCCTATCTATGATATTGTTAAGTATATATTATAATTATAGTTAAGGAACTAAAAACAACGCTAACATCGCACAAGGAAAATAATCCTGATTCCTGACGATTCTGATAAAGTGGATGGGATAAAATTATTTAAATTGTGTATTGTCATCGGTTCTCGATACTTGTTCAAAATTTTAAATTGATCGGACCGCTCAAAGTGGGTAAAAATGGAGATCAAAGATTCCATTAATATCGATCGATCCGTGGTGTTGTTACTTAAGCTTTTGGAATATCTATATATTTATCTTTCTATATATCTATATTTTTTTATTATTTCCAGCAAATCCAACACCAGTACAGGGGTAGGATAGGCCCGGGGCGGTGCTGGGGCAGCATGTCGGAGGGCGGCGGCGTGTCCGCGGCGGGCGACTCGAGCCGCACCAACCTGATCGTGAACTACCTGCCGCAGACGATGACCGAGAAGGACCTGTACGCGATGTTCATGACCGTCGGCCCGATCGAGAGTTGCAGGGTTATGAAGGATTTTAAGGTGATTATATATATTATACATTTATTCTTCTTTGGTAAAGGAGGATCTCCCGCCGGGCTAGGTTATAGCTGATTAGGTGCAAGATATTGAGAAAACTTCGATAACGTGATTCAGAAACGAGTAGCGCCATCTCTGGACGAGTCTTGGTAAGTCGCCACAATTAATTAATTAAGTACATAGCGTGATGTGTCCTTGATGATATGTAATAATGTAAGTGTAGTAATAACTTAAGTGGTCACGTGCCGTCCATCGAAACCCTGACATCGGATTTAGAAGGTTTACTTGTATAATTAGTAGAGTAGTTTAATTGGTTTAAACTACGAATAGTATTTGGGCTAATAAAGGGTTAGATTTATTATTTTAACAATTTACAATAAGATTACTATTTATTTGTCTTTTTGAATAAATTTCAGACTGGCTACAGTTATGGCTTCGGCTTCGTAAACTTCGCGCGAGAAGAGGACGCGGCGAGAGCGATTGAAACCTTTAATGGATATCAGCTCAGGAATAAGCGGTTAAAAGTAAGTTATCTGAAGTCTTAAGGTGGTAGAACCCTTTGTGGTTCGATTCCGGATGGACTGCCTCCACACCTATTTTTGCCTAATAAGGGTGACAAAATTACCAAAAGCATTTCAACTCCTTAGGGGTAGCAGCGCGTCTGTGACTGATTTAGGCAGGTCTTTAATCCTATTTGAGGTTGTACAGATTTCCATGGGCGGCAGTAGACACAGACAAGTGTACTGCATGCTCGTTTGCTAATTTCATTTTATAAAAATATACTTTTTTAATCGCTGAGATTAACGATCACTTTATGAGGGAACACGGGACATGATCCTGTTCAAGTTAGGTTGTACCTTTTACAATTAGAGAAAGAATATTATAAAGCTGAATAAATGTTTTGAATACGATGTCCGGAAGGACAAGGAAAGATCTTAGGCAACATTACATTACGTTCCGCAGGTGAAACTATTTCATATAAATCCGCAGGGCAAAACTAATACAAAATAATTTTTAATCATTACTAACAACTGTTTCTAACGATATTCCAGGTATCATACGCGAGGCCCTCAGGAGACGACATCAAGGACACGAATCTATACGTGACCAACTTACCAAGAGCCATCACCGAGGAGCAGTTAGAAACGATATTCGGCAAGTACGGCCGGATAGTACAGAAGCACATACTACGGGACAAGAACAACGGGACTCCCAGAGGCGTGGCGTTCGTTAGGTAATTTATATTTCCTACGATAATCTGTGACCAACTTACTAAGAGCTATCACCGAGGAGCAGTTAGAAACGATATTCGGCAAGTACGGCCGGATAGTACAGAAGCACATACTACGGGACAAGAATAACGGGACCCCCAGAGGCGTGGCGTTCGTAAGGTAATTTACATTTCTGTGGGTAATCTGTGACCAACTTACCGAGAGCCATCCCCGAGGAGCAGGTAGAAACGATATTCGGCAAGTACGGCCGGATAGTACAGAAGCACATAGTACGGGACAAGAATAACGGGACCCCCAGAGGCGTGGCGTTCGTAAGGTAATTTGCATTTGTATTGGTAATCTATGTTTCTAATATACTACCATAGGTAGGTAGGTAATTTATATTTCCTATGGTAATCTGTGACCAACCAACCTACCAACCAACCAACTTGCTAAGAGCCATCACCGAGGAGCAGTTAGAAACTATATTGGACAAGTACTACCGCATTGTGTAGAAGCATAATATAGTTCGGGACAAGAATATCTTGACTCGCTTAACGTCGCGTTCGTGAGTTAATTAATATTACCTTGACCTTACCTTAATTCCGTTTTTCGCGTAAAGTTATATCCTGGTTACCCATACTATATTAGGATTTTCTCAATATCACTCAATATGAATAAGTGTTATTATTTATTTTGTATAACGTTTCAGATTTGACAAGCGGGAAGAGGCGCAAGAGGCGATAGCAGCGCTCAACAACGTCATCCCAGAGGGCGGCAGTGAGCCTCTCTGCGTCAAGGTGTGTATATTTATTGAGCATTAACAATAATAGATTATACACATCAGATACACAGGACTTCCAACTGTCAGAAAGCAAAAGCACAAACTTGTTACATTTTTGACGTAGCCATTCAACAACCCAACAATGTTAGTATTAATACATAAGCATTAGTAATAATGTACTTAAATTGGGTAATTCAAGATTTGATCTAAAAGTAGATTTGTTAGACATCTTACTCTGCCCTATGAAGTATTAACATAATTTTAGGGGATTAATTGGGGGTTTATTGTGGAGGGCTAGAATAGTCCCTCGCTATGATGTTGAGAGGTGAACACGATTATCTCAAGGTATTTTTTTATAATATTTAAAGACTTGCTTCAGTTTATGAAAGCTTTAGAAAGTAGCGTAAAAGTTTATTAAAAATAAAAATACAATATTTATAAAGTACATATATATTTTTGCACCTAATTAAGGTGGATACTGACCGCGCATGTATAATGTAAAAGTTTTGAATTATTTTAAAAAGAGTTTGTAACGACTCATCATTCGTGCGTGAAAATACGCACCGCTTGTAATACTTACATGTAAGGCGCCCGGTTAGTACCCATCTTTATACTAGAAATTACATTACATTTTACACAGCTTGGCTGACATTCACTACTTTACACCGACTCATTCATGATACAAACATTACATTTATAGTGTAAAATTTACATTTGTCGTGCCTCTTTTGCTGAAGCTACTTTTTTAAAATGATCGTTGCGTAATCAATTTAGTGATTGATCTCTTTACAACATTTGCTCAAATTACTATAGATTTATTTTTATTAAATTACTACATAAAGTAACGTATGTTTTACTTTTTATATGTTTACGTAAGGTGAGTAAAATAATTTGAATTCTACTCGTAACTTATACACTATTGTTTTGCAAGAAATTAACTGAGTGATTTGGTTGCCACTTTTGCACATGCCACTGTTGACGGTTGCCATTTATTAAAATATTGTCAAATTAACGTGTTTTTTTTTCATGTTAATAATATTGACAATTATACTAGTTAATAGGCATAAATATCTGAGGAACCGTATCTCGACCTGAGTCCTAAGCCAAGAATGTAACTCTAAATTGCATGTACATAAAATTTGGAAATAATTAAAAACTTAAAAATAACCCACTCGTGAGTATTTTCGTAACGTAAGTGCATTAAAATATGTTTGTAGCTTGTTAACACGGCTATCTATTGTTAAATAACTTGTCCGTATAGTGAATAATGAATTACATTCGTAATACTCCGCTAGTGAATAACTCCTTCGTGTGTTGCGAATTAACCTCTTTGTCCTTTACCAAACAATCCGATAATGTCATAGTGAATAACTTATTGCTGAATAAATTGTTCGTTCATTTTGTTGTGTCGTCAATCCTTTGTTGAATAGTCCGTCAATCCTTTGTTGAATAGTCCGTCAATCCTTTGTTGAATAGTCCGTCCGCCTCTTGTTGAATATCCTATATATCCGTAGTTGATTTACCGTCCATCCGTTGACCAACCATTCCGTCCATTGTTGAATAACCCGTTTAAATGTTTTTGAACATTCCGCTCGTCCTATGTTTATCATAATGTTAATGAATAAGTCGTTCGTCCGTTGCCAATTAACCTGTCTATCCGTGGTTCGATCCATCCGTCCGTTGTTGAATGATCCATCTGTTTGTTGTTACCTGTGTGTCCTCTTTTAACTGTTGTGAATTAGCTATTCGTTCACCATTCGTCCATTGTTAAACATTTTAAACAACCCGTCCGTCGTTTGAATAACCCGTCCATCCGTCAAATAACATGTTTATCCTATATCGAATAACCCATTTCTTCCATTTTTGAATAAGCTATACATCTGTTGAATAATCCGTTCATCCACAGTCGTACTCGTTGAATAACTGGTCCATCCTATAATAAACCGATCGTCCGCTTTTGAACAACCTACCCATTTGTTGAATAACCCGTCCATCCATCGTCGTACTCGTCGAATAACTGGTCCATCCTATAATAACCCGTTCGTCCGTTTTTGAATAACCTATCCATCTGTTGAATAACTCCGCTGAATAACCCGTTTATCAACTGTAGAATTCGTCGAATAATTCGTACTATTGCATATCGAATTACCCGTTCGTCCGTTTTTGAATAACCTATCCATCTGACGAATAACCTGTCCATCCAGTTGAACTTGTGGAATAGCTCGTCTATCCTTTATCGAATAACCCGTTCGTCCGTTTTTAATAACCTATCCATCCGTCGAATAACCCGCCGCCGCGGACTAACCGGTCGATGCGTTGTTGCATGTGCGCAGTGGTGCGTGGGGCGGGTGCGCGCGCGGCCGGCCATGAGCGAGCGCGTGGCCGCGTGCCTGCGCGCCAGCCGCCTCCGACTGCACGCGGACCACTCGGTGCGCTATGTAGGCTAGCGGCGTAACGAGCGCGATAGATACACTTGGGGTGGTGGTCGGCAACCCTTTTTGTAGAGGCTCCACATTCTCGTTTCTCGTGCTTTTCGAGATTCTCGCGAGAATGTGGAGCGGGCTTTATGCCTTAGATGGATAGAGAAATGTCGGTCGCATTTGACGGAATTAAAAAAAGTGTTTGTTTATATTGTTACTGGCTAAGCGGCCTCTTTCTTTAGCGTTTCCAGTGTCGATTAGTTTTTATATTAATGTTAATATTGTGTATTATTCGTTTGCATTCCCTTTGTTTCTCATGTTTAAAAAAACGCGAATTTCGGTGTATTTGTACATGGACTTTTCTTAATAAAATTGTCGCGAGCTGAAAACAGGAAGGTCGCGGACCACGGGTTGCCGACCGCTGCGTTTGGGTATTTTTCTTGTCAAGCGGGTAATCGTATTACCTGCGTGCGTGTCTGACCCGCGTTCGTGAATTAAACCGCTGTTATCTCACCGCAGCCCGCGTGTGTGGCTTAAAAGGCAGGATAAGTTTGTGTGAAATGCTAGGATGCGAGTGACACGCACGCGGATCGGAAACGCACACGGGCATAAACCTGCGTGATAGGGGGAATCTTTAAGGTCCTAGGCACGCGTCTCCTCTCAGATACAATGTATTAGGTATTAGGCGTAGAGTAATTATAAGCGAGTTGAGTGTTGTATGACAATAGACACAAATCACCGCGAACACCGCGACTATGCGCGGCTTAGGGCGAACAGTTGCAATTCAATTAGAAGTGGAGTGAGTTAGCTGATATTTTTTTCATATTAAATATCATGATTGTGTTGGTACAATTTGCTGTGATAAGTTGTTAGCAGTATTACAGTTCACGACTAAGCTACAGTTGAATTAATAGAATTCAAATGTGTGCAGTTTTCTTGTTTTCTCTTGCTGATAAAGCAAGTGATAATTAAGTTTATGCACATAACATAAGGATATGCGTGCCTGGGACACTCAGACTCAGACTCTCAGAGTGAAAACCCAAATCTCAAATTAGGCTATCATTGCTTAAAATAGTCTCATCTGTGCGCTCGAGATTTAGTGATTGGGAGTCTATTTGTTTCGTGTTTTATGTAGGCATTCCCGGCACTTATCCCTGCCTCATAATAGCAGTTGCTATTTACATGTGAAGAGTGTGCATGAGACATTCCATCATAGTCTTCAAGATTAGCATGTTATGTGATTTGGATGTAGGAAAAGGTATACTGCAATGACTTCTTAGCATCATAAAGACTGATTTTCGGCATGCTACTTAAAAAAATCTGTGTTACTTTTCAAAGAATTATCTTATTAAAAATTTATAACCACGATTATAAATTTTTAATCACGACGGTGAGTATAAAGCACGTGCACGCAAGATCTCTCGGCACTTTTGAGGTATGTCGGAGTTGCTTCTTTAGCTTTATATTATAACCTGAGCTCGTTGCTTTTTAAGTGTCTACTATGCTTGTTACACTCGCACACATCAATCACACATCAATATGAGTTATGCAGTATTATTTAAATGAATTGCTAGGCCAATAAACTGTTTGATTTATTGAAAAAGATATATGCTCGTATTAAAAGTAATGCTAGATACTAACTTGAAATTTACACGGAATGTAATGTTCAGTTTCAACGTTGAGTTACATACATTACAGTCGTGAGCACAATTAAAAATTATAAAAATGAGCTAGACGATAAGGTATTAAATGCGAAAAAATGTTCTTTAAAGGTAAAAATGTTCTTTAATTTATAACAATTTGTAACGTTACACGTGTGCGATTAATTTTACACTGATGTAATTTTCACAAATACTTTTATTCAGTAACCACTATTAATACAACCTTCTATTAAAAGAACAAAGAAAGAAAAAAAGAAAAGAATTGTGATATAATGGCACGTTTATTCTGAATGAGTGTTATTCCCAAAATTTAAAATAATTATCTGTAGTTAAATAATGACTATGTAGATTTGATGGTGCCTTTTGCAAATTTCTAAGGGTACTTTATTTGTTTGTCAGTGTGTTTAGAGCTAAGTGTGTTAATATCGCTTGTGGACTAATTATTACCATATTGTATACTTGTAAAGACTATTGCAGTAATTAAATAGCCCGTCTGTTGGATGTCAATGCATTCGTGTTGTTCAACTACCCGCAATAAATGTTTTAGGTTTTAATCGTGTGTTACATATAGAAATATATATTTTACGTGATCTCTATAATGTTCAGTTTGACACATGATCTTTTTGAGTGGAAGATATAGAATTTTTGTGTTTTGAAAGTACCCTCATTTTGATTTTTTATAGGAATGTATTTTTTTAATCGAGTATTCGATGTTATGTCATAGCAAGAGATAGTAGATGTGTTCTGAAACTACCCGCTTTCTGTTTATATGATTTTAGTTCTTCTTAAATAAGAATGAAGAAAGTGAGTTGTCCTTAAAATAATATATTTTACTGACACGTTTTGTTTCACTAGCTGAAAGAAATCTTGAAGAGAATATGATATATTGTTATCTCTTCAACTTCTTTTGAACAGGTAGACATAAACCAAGTCAAACACTATATCCACATCTTTGAATTTGTGACGGTTTGTTCAGATTAGGCATGCGTATGAACGTGGCATGAGGTATACCATGTTCTATGTAGATTTCTATATAAGTTATTTGTTTGCAGGTGGCCGAAGAACACGGGAAGCAGAAGGCGGCGTACTACGCTGGATGGGCGGCTGGTTTCCATCATAATAGAGGTAATTTTATATTTTTATATTGAACCGTGGTAGAACCCCTTGTGGTTCGACTGGGCTACCAACACCCTTTTAGCTTAATAATGGCTGTGTTAAATGTAATGTTCTCGTTCGATGGTTGATGGTAAGATAGGTGTTTTAATTTAGTCCTTTGGGATAGCAAATATAGTAGCTATATCTTCAGGTCAGCGTCAGATGACTACTTACTTTATTTTTTTACAAATGTATATAGGTTTTATCATAATATTCGTATTCTTATGTTTAGGGGTAAGTATTATGTGTATAAGGCTTATTAATATTGAGGTAGGTATTGTAAATAAAAGTTTTAAATTGTTAAGAACTTATTACCTAAATATTATATTTTTGAATCGATGTGCATTTTTTAAACTGGAAAACAATGCGATAAACCGCATTGTTTTCCATATTTAAAGTGATACCAGATGAAACTTAATCTCGTGTAAATATATTTAGAAATAAATGCTTTTTATAAAGTTATAATATTTTTTTTTGATCTGTTATAAGTCCGTTATCTATATAGTTTTGACGCAATTGAAGTTAATTAAATAAAATATGGTACGGATATTTTATGCGGACTGACAACAAGGAGTTATAAAAATAGAAAATGTTTGTTTTTAATTTTTTAAACAGTGTTATTAAAGGTTATATCGGTTGTATAAATTTATTATATTACAAATAACGTACATAACGAAACATCTTTTATGGTTTTTACTTAAGGTACGTTAGTTTTTTATAAATTTGTCGACTTCGTATTACCTACACTAGGATTTTCTGTGTTAAGGATGCCATGGAAATACAAATAAGTAAAAATACATCTACGTAAATCTAAAACAGATTTCCAATTTTCATGATTGATAACGATGTATGTTACAACGATAACGAATATTAACTATTACGATACCAATAACGGTAACCGTTTAAATAAAAAATGACGTAGTGGTATCGTTAACGATATATAACGGTAACTGTTTAAAAAAATACTGTAGTGGTATAGTCCGCGCCAAACTGCTAGTCTGCTCCGAATATAGAAACGAGTCGCGTCGCCATAGTAAATTGTAGATATCAGCGGGATGAAGACAGCGCGGGACCCTCCCGTCCGCTGCCCGCTCTCGCCCGCGGGGATATAGCTGCGTTAGTGTGCGCTTACGTTACGAAGTATATGCGCGACAAATTCAGAGCGGACTAGAAGTTTGGCGCGGACCATAACGAATATAAAACCGTGTAATATGCGCACGCTGCCTTGCTGGCCGGACAGCCGCGATGCACTACCCGCAGCGGCACCACAGCCTCGACCAGCTGGACATGCTGCACAGCCGCGCGGACTACACGGCCAATTACGGGATGTACCCGCCGCCGCCCGCGCGCCCCTACCGCCGCGACCTCTACGCCCAGCCGGCCTATATGCCCCACCACCGTCAGTTTTGAAAAGGGGTCTACTGCAAAAAGTTCCGCCTTACCGACACAAGGATATAGGCGGTGCGGACGATTTTTTTTATTGTCGTGTCGTGTCGTGATGTCGTGATGTGATGTCGTGTAGTAGTTTTGTGCGGCCTAGCTTAAGGGTGGGGGGAATGTTCTGGGATTGGGGGTATTGGGTGACTTGTATTCGGGGTTTAAGGGGAATTAAGATTCTTATTATTTTTTTATAAGACAGCCTGTGTTAATTAGTAAGGGGCAATTCAAGGGAAATTAGTTATTTTATGTGTTAATCATCTTTCTTCAAAAGTAGCCACGCAATGTATAAAAGCGTCAAATAATACCTATTCTATATGAAGTTGGTATCCATGAGCAGCAGTGACTTTCAATCAGTTGGACCGCATGCTTGTTAGCCACTTCAACCTTATGAAAGAGCCCTTTGTATCGACTGCACCGGCAAGAATATTGCAGTTATATCTTTTTTTATTACAAGTAGTCTACGAGACACTGGTTTTGTTGTCACGAGTCATAAAAATGTATTTAACATACTATTTCTCTAGATATCTTATTTATATTCATATCTTAGATTTTCTAAAATAACAAAGACACGTTTATTTATTAATTTTTGCCCAATCCAAATGAAATCCAATATGATCGTACTAAGACAATATGATCTAATAAGAACATCAAACATACATATTTATGTACATACATGTCAGTATCGATTTCCGATTTTGTATATATTCATCATATATAAATCCCAGAACATTCTTATCCAAGATTGATAAAAAATTAACGTTATTTTGCGCTTAGAACCCTCTCCATTGTTAAACTCCTATCGCTTCTTCTATTTATTGTGATGTTATATAATATAATTAATTAATACTATTATTATATTGTAATCTGTAACTGTAAATCTTTCTGGGTTGCCAGTTTTGTGAACATTTTTTGGTTGCCAGTGTTAAAAATGTTTTGATATGCCCTAGTGTCTAGTTTTTGGGCAAAAATTGTTCACAAAAATATAATGTCGCGTTTAGACTGAAAATGTTTTGAATAAATTAATAATTAATCGATTGTAAAATCGATTTATAAATGATGATAATTATAATTGACGTGTGAAAAGGTGATTGTTTCGTGCTGAGTGGTAGATAAATATAACTTGTTTCAATGAATAATCTAAGTCGAAATTGCGGCTTTATATGTCTCTCGCTCACACATTATGGAGAACTAACGAGAGGGAAACAGAAATGCCATGTTGGGTTAAAATATTTATTGAAACAAGTAATACATGTAAATTTAAAAAGCGAATCTCATTTCGAGGATTCCTATTTATATTTGCGTAAATTATGTAAATTTTAGGAATATAATTAAAAATAAATTATCTTACGTCAGCAACTAGTCCTTTGTAAGTGTAAATTACTTCAAAATTGTTACCTCATTTTACGAAAATTACGCGGATACATTTTAGCGTAAATTTAGTAATTTAGCGTAAATTGAGTATTTTCTCTTCGACTATTGATTCTTTTTGCAATTCAATATACATTTGTTATTTAAATATCTATTATAATATACTAGGTAACTATGTATTTACATTATATACAACTTGTTTGTAGTGAATGTTTAATTGTTATAGAATCATAATATAGATTCGTTTAAGTAGTAGATCTTCTGTTTATTTTCAGTGTAGATTACAAAATTTGTAGGGAAATGTTCGAAGCTCAGTACGAAGACTAAATTTCGTAAATTTAAAATTAGCTAGGGACATTATATATGACTAGATGGAGAGTCGATATTAAAATAAAGTTAAAGAAATTTAGTAATATACAAGATAAGCGCGAAAAACAAATTCTTCCTTGGCATTCGCGTAAAAATATTTGATCGGGTAAAATGCACCATGCTCATACAACCGGCGTCATACACACCGACTATCCATTTTTACCTAATATGTTCGGTTGTATGTATTTTTGTGTATTGTCTGTTCTCCGATTCTACATCTAGACATATATAATATCTTTAAAATTAACTTTAAAACTAAGGGACCCGGTCTCAGCACAAATTTCACTGTTAATAAATACTACATTGTTCTAGACGAGTCTTAGGTGACTATAGCGACTTTCACTTGGATATTGGTGACGAGAATGTAAGAGTTTCGATTTTAGATCTCAATTTGATGATTTGATTCTTAACAAAGATATTTTCATAAAGTGTCGTTTGAATTAATAATATTTTTTTCCTTAAAGTAAAATAACTTTAAAATTGTAACGATAACATATGCGTAACGATTACACATGCGGTTGATTTAATATTAATAATTTTAAATGGTGTGAAGGCACTTGTGACTGGCAACCACTCTCTGCTTCACTATACATTTAACAATAGCTCAATTAGTAGGTGTCAATGCTTGTTGAACTTTTCGTACGGCACTGTGTGAAATTGTCTTATAAAATGCATTGAAGTTTTCAAATGTTCATAGCTTTATTAATGTAATCGTGAAATGATCTCAATGTTAAATAGATATATTTATTAACTTATATTCAAGTTTAGTTCCTCATAGAATAGATTTACGATTTTAGACACCGTAATCAGAACATGTCTAAGGTTATAACTACAAAACTGTCATAGTTTCCATAAGGATGTTTAGGTCATGTATTAAAGGGCATTAGTTCTGTATATTTTAGCTAATTTCAATAATCAATAATTAATAGAGAGTATTTAAACGAACTATAATGAATTCTATGTATTTTATTACAACTTTTTACTTACTTATATTTATAACTCTTATGCCTAAAGTCGGTGTCTATTTTCGTCGTTTTAAGGAATTTATAATTGTGCAAATGTCAATTTATTAATTTCTTACTGTGGCACGTCAGATTATACAATAAGGTTCTTTGCTATAAATAAATCATACTTTATCTATCTGACTCTAATGCGAAAAATAGACTAGATCTACAAATATTCGACGCGTCTAATATACGTCTTAAACGTAAATATCGAAGAAATGAATAGGTATTTATTTTTTTGGCAACAAACGGAGAACATGTTATGTAGAAAATAAAGAAATATTTTAATACTTTCCTTACTAGAAAAGAAAACAACGAGAAAGTTATATTGAATTTCATTTTAGTCAATATAAAATAATGATCACACAAAATGATATCAAAATTATTATTTTATAGGTTTCATTTGAAAGGCAAATCTCATATATCCATTAGCTTTTAAGGTTCAATAGAGTAGTGAACTCTCATGAAAACAGAGCCATCGAGATAGGTCTAGTGTCTGTCTGTCTACATTCAATTACCTAGTTCAGCTATTCGATCTGTTCTTGTCTGTAAATTTATCCAACAACATCGCGAATATTTTATATTTTTTGAGTACTGTAATCTGAAATTGTTTGTTTCGTTTTATGCTTCAGACGTATGTTGATGCAGATATTATTTACGAAATAGACGTCAGAACTGTGGGTCGCCTAAATGATAGATCTAGTCTTAGATTAGTGTATGGATGTAACTTATAATAGTAGTAACCGGTACTTCCTTGTCTTATGAATAAAATAAGAGATCTTTATTTAACATATTTACAACTTTATCGTATAATCCATCGTATTACAACTGTCTCAGCTTATGAATCACAAGATGTGCTCAATAGTTTGTATTTGTCTGTTTAACAGCTAAGTATAAGTAGGTGTTGAATTCGCTTTGTCGTTATGTGTATTATAGATATTGGAGTTAGGGCAATAATTGAATTGGCTGGTGCGTAATTTAATTGGATCGCTGCAGTTAAGGATTGAGATGATGAGACAAGTAAAGTTTTATTTGAATGTTATCTTGTAAAGTGAAATGTAGGTGTAGCGACTTCCCGCTACTCGTCACCCGTCTCTCTTTGCCAAATAGGCAATTAACCTTGTGGTAATCAGTAATCGTGATCTGGTGTAAATTGGCGAGAACTTATTCCATTCAAAAGGTAACTTTTCTTGTGTATCTATTCTGGAGCTGGACCAGCAACCTGGTCTTATTGAAGACCAAATGTATGTATGTATTCGTGCAAAATTTGTACAAAAGTCGAAGGTTCAAATGGTAGGTCCAATACAATTAAGCATCGGTCATGTTGCCATTCTAAAAGCACTTTACATTTATAATAAATAAATAATTACATGTTATCACAAAACTTTTAGTTACGCTTTTAAAATCATTGTAGTTTAAATGGTTTAATTGGTGCATATTCTGGCTTATTTGGAATCTATGATAGGTTCTTCTTTATGACCTTCGGATGCAGCGAGGATTGTAAACAGTAGCGAGGTGAAATCAAATAATATAGACGATAATTTCAATGTGACGTCATCTGTAGAGTCCGCGCTAAACTTCTAGTCCGCTCTGAATATTGAAGCGAGTCGTTTCGCAACAGCAAATGGCACACCCGCGGGTACATAGCGCAGTTAGTGTGCCCTTAATCTTGCTACGGAGTATATGCTTGTCATTGTGTTCGACCGCATTGACTCTCTGACTACTCCTGCGCGCAACTTAGAATAGATTTCAAAATAATTCGGCTGTTCCAAAAATATCACCTAAATTAGCCGCTTAAACTATAACAGTTAAATCCTTTATTCCACTTATCTAATCATTCTTACTTAATATTTTTAGCCGCCTGTTAAATACTTATTTAGAATCTATTTTTATTTTACTATTTACGGAGAGATTTATTTTCTAAATAACATATAAAGCTATTAGTTCTAAAGATATAGTTTTTGTTAAGTCAAATAAAATGTTTACCTTCATTAATCGTTTTGTTATATCTGTTTCATTCGTAGTTATTTCATGGTATACTTGTGTTACGTTTGGGTGTATTTGAAAGACTCGAATCACAGTGAACTTGATTAAAACATTACTAACATATTAATAATTTATTTATTTAATTAAGGCTCACCAACGTAGGAAACACAATAACAATTCACAAAGATAACAAGTAGAGAATAAAATGTCGTGTCCCCACAATTATACGTGAGCACGGCATACGTAATAAAAATAATTATTACATTATATTTTTTGCAAGTAATTCGATTGTTGCGCTAATCAGAATAATTAAAAATTGTTTCATTCGTAGTCAATTGGTGGTGATAGAGAAACATAAAAGATCTACTAAGCTTATTGAAATCTAATATCGTTGGTTTTAAATGTACCCTTTTGTGGATTAAATTAGTGTGAGATTCTACGGTTCAGGGCGTATTGTGCTCTATCCTACCTTAGATAGAGAGTTAGATATTCTGCACAAGTGTTGACGCGATTGTGTGTACCACATGCACACCAGCATTATTGTTCATATATGTACATAATTTACCACAAATCAAGTTCACATGCCTGTGTGTGATCAGCGCCTATCTTTATACAAACTGCGATAACCGCCCATTATTAATAATCAATCTATCCAATGTTTAGTCTACAAAATAAGAAAGGTGATATATTTCCAGTTAATCAAAACAAGTCCACTATGAATCGAGTCGTTACGGTGACAATATGCAGAAGTGATTCGAATGTTCAGTAGATGTATCGGAGTCTATCAGTGTTGTTCTTGTACCCTAAACTGTTCCTAAACTTCTATTTCAATGTGATGGGTGTCAGATTTTTTAGTATGATTTATGAAGGATTGAAAGAGCACGTGCATCTATTTCTTTGTAGATTTGTATCTCTTGACTGCGACTTATTTACGCGACTCATTTTACGCATAAATTCAGGAGAAGTATAATGCTATCCGCTATTTACGTTGGCTAATTTTACGCAAATTACGAAAATGCGTAAATTAATGATCGATAAAAATGATATTTATCTAATAGTGTATGTATTACTAGTTCATGAAACGTTATTTTTGTTTTAAGTTGATGTATTAGCAAATATCAATTTCTTTTGATTCTGACACTCATCACAGACGCTATAGTCCCTTCTTAGGTTAGATAATTCATAGATTATATTGTATTATTAACTTATCTATTACGAGTATGTAGTAATGTTATTATATGGACATTTTGGCGAGAAATCCTGCTGCTGGCATCGTGTTAATGATTACATCCATCTCATTGTGTATTTTTATTTCTTAGTTTATATCAGTAATGTACTCTTCTTAATCTTTAAGGTTGGATGTTGGTGGCAGGTTATCTTGACGAATATGGATCGTAGGTCTAGATTGCTAGAACCAGTTTCAAACGTGAATTGTGCCTAATAATGCGTATTTTCTAAGAAAAGGTTCTGCGGGGGTTAGTAGGTCAAGGAATTTTAGTGCGATATAGGTGTTTTCTTTGTTCCATTATTCACTTTTTAATTTTTACTGTTTTTTCTGTTTTATAATTTTTATCCTGACCTTAGGCATATTTTTTAATTTACCATATATCTATTCTATTCCTTTTGGTTCCTATTCAAACAATAATAAAAATCTATTTTTCTGTTAGTATTGTGTCAATTATCATCAAACAAATTGATTATGGCATTAAGTTTGTCATTAACCTAACTCATATTTTCTAATGTATATTATTGAATAGTATTTAAATGTGATTACTTCGTGGTTTATAAAAATAATAAGAATTCTAGATAAAATAATATATTTTTAATGGTATGTTAATTTGTTAGGAATTATAGTCGTGGTTTGGATTGAGTAAATGCGTAAAAATCGGAAACTCGTTTCGAGCGTAATTTGAAGTTTTACGCAAAAGTTTTACGGATATTACGTCATTGAAATAAACAAGTTGATATGATAAAACAATGATAAAAAATTTCTATATTGTATAGTTTTCCTTATAAATTCATTAAAATTATAAGCATTGTTATTTTAAATTAATGCTTACTTCGTATGATATTCTAAAATGTTTATTGATTGAAAAGAAAAGATACTGAATATTAAAAAGGTTTTATAGTATCATTAAATTTCTTATTAATACGTACTAAATATTTATAGTATTATTCATTATTATTAAAATAATTGTTATTGTCACTTTATAAACACGTTAGTTATTATGTATTAGGTGTTAGGTTGTACTGGCCTTATGGTAATTACGTTTAGATTAGGATAATTTTATTGATATTAATTAGCTATTACAATTTGGGATTTGGATTGCAAAAGATTAATAAAGAATATTATTTGATATTGATATCGATATCTTAAAAGGAATATTTATTTATTATAATATATATTGAATATCGTCGCGGAATTAATATATTTTATTATGGAGCAGATTTTTAATTGAGGTATTTTTAAAATGGCTATATTTCGATCCATTATACTCGTATATCATGGATCGTGATCACGGCAAGTTGAGCTTTATTTCGCCATAAACACGATCCATCTAACTGGATCGATATAGTCATTTAAAAATATTTATCAAGAGAACCACTTACATACTAAAAATACATTTATCGGGTTTTCATTTATTTATATTAGTCACCATTTTATGTCAGATTAAATATTTTGGGATATAAGAATGACTTTGCGCAAAATGTCTTAGCGTTCACTGAAATTAGTAAGAAAATATTTTTTGTTTTCTTTTTGTGGTGATATATTTTTACAAAAGTTGAATCTGGTTTTAAGTTAATAGACCTTTAAAGACAATTTCTGTGCATAAATAAAAAAGACCATTACGATACCTTAATTCGCAAATCAGCCAACTCCACTCTTTGTCAAAATGTTTCTTTTATTTATTTTCATTTTGTTCAACGCCATTTACTATCAAAATAAATAAAAAAACATGTTGACAAAAAGTTGAGTTGGCTGATTTGCGTTTTAGGGTATCGGATATTTAATTTAATTACCGAATTTTAATTTATTAATTCCTTTTTGGGCTATAATTTAATTGTAACAGGTAGATACGATTAAATCCTGTTTATAGGAATTGTTTGTTATTAAGGACTTAGTAATTCATGTTGTGGTAATAATTACTTATACGAAATCACCTATAGTCTGATTCATAATTAGGTGTCCAAAATGTAAACAAAGGTTTTGTCCTATCAAGAAAATACGTTTCAAATGGTAGTTTCTTATTTTTGACAATATTAAATTAATACAACAATAATAAAATAATAATGTAAATAAATTCAGATCAATTAAAATTTTCTAATATTTATATTACCTCAATTTCGTTCCATACAGTAATAATAATAAAAAACAAGGTTTATGGTAGAAAATTAAAATGTGGTAATGGTAACACAATCGGAACCCAAGACATTTCTTGTGCCGTCATTTTTAAGTTTCGTAGCTGATGTTATTCATTTTCGTGATTGTAATCGAACTCAAATGTATTATCGTTTTCATAGCGCGTTCGTTAAATTGTGAATAATTGTAAAATTTTCGTTTTTTGTAGAGTTTGCTAATGTTTTTGTTTCTTGTTAATTTTGACAGTGACATTTGTTTGTTTACATTTTGGACACCTAATTATGAATCAGACTATAAATTAGTAAAATACTTATGTCTTATCATACACACTAATATGTTTCCAATTATAATAGTATTAGTAGTCATCTGTCTATAACTTCCGTACTGTCAATTTGATTATATGCAAAGTATATTTTTTATATTACCGATTATGATTATTTAATGACAGTGATACGTGTAATAAATAAGATATTGTTATATAAATAATATAATTTATCATTACTAAATACATGTACATTATTTTATGCGCTTACCTTAACATATATATTTATTAAAGTGAATATTTTGTGTTAGAATATTTTAAATGTTTGCAATAGTAAATATCTTTATTTTTTATATAATATCTGTAATTCACTAGAAT
This sequence comes from Epargyreus clarus clarus, assembly GCA_014595695.2. NCBI lineage: Eukaryota > Metazoa > Arthropoda > Insecta > Lepidoptera > Hesperiidae > Epargyreus > Epargyreus clarus. The sequence continues at coordinate 1,074,085 of JACTTY020000024.1, forward strand.
ATTTTGATGTTTTGTAATCGTAATGGATCGTGATATGCTAGGAGGGGTTAACAGAACGAAACTTGCAAAGATATTCTTCCAAATTCTGGCCAAAAAGTAGTTATGTAAAAATAAATATTATTGATCATTGTTGTCTGTCTTTTTGTCACCCTGTTTTCTTATTTTTGCTTAAATATTTGTCTATTTTAAAATGGTACGTACAATAATGTAATGGTGATCATAAGTAACTTATTGTGCGCAATAATAATTTTATTTATTAGTTTATTACCAGGATAGGTATGTATTTAAAATAAACGACCTCCTAATTAAATTTATTCATTAGAATCATTTTTTGTCAATTTTAGATACAATTTTATAAATCTATAATTTAAAAAATTAATTACAATTTATATGAGAAAAAACGTAACACATATTTTTTTATTGTTATATTTAAAAAGCAAATATTTTTGTTATAATATTGATGTAAATATAATATTGCAGGTGACTACGCATGGGCGGGTTGCGGTAACTGTCCAGTGCCGGACCAGTGGGACCAGTTCGGTTCCCCGCCCCCCGGGAGCCACCCCAACACGCCGCGGAACGGCTGCCGGCCGGGCTGCAACCGGGGGTACGCCGGCTACCAGAGCCCCATGAAGACCCGACCCCCCAGGGGCAGGAACCTCCCCTGGGGGAACGGTTACGGCGACGGGGGGTTCAAGGGACAAAGATGCAGGAACGGGCCGGCGCCGTATTGGTAGACTTGACGTACCCATCCAGGGTACGGATATGATCTCATCTTGTACATACGATGTGTGATTCTGGTTACGATGGTGTGGGAGTTTTTAGAAGGTACGAGAAGTTGAGAGTTTGAGAGAGAGAGGATTAGTGAAACGGTTTACGATCCGTTTGGTGCGATTCGATGTTTTTTATTTGACACAGTTTTATTTTTAGCCTTTTCTTTACTGCGGTGAGATATGTGTATGAGGCGTTACAATAGAGTATATCCGTCGTTATTGATTCATTATTAATAATATTTCATCCTGTTTCAGTCAAGTATAAAGTATTCTGATAATCATTAAAATAATGAAACCATACCTATGCCGACCGTTTGAGTAATATTAATTTATTGGCAAGAAACTAAGGAAGGTAACACATGAGCGACCACCTGTGCCGAAGGCTACCAATGTCGGCGGTAGTATGGTTGCTTATGCCATAGTAGTAAATGACCGGTCAGCTTCAGAGGCGCTTGTTCATTCACACACCAAATAAAAATATTAAATTTTATTCTATCACATTGAAAACATTAGTATCATTGCATAAATTGCTGCTTATAGTTTTTTGCAAGTAACGTTAGAATGAATTCAAGAATTCTGTTTGATTTTTTTCACGAAATTATGTTTTTTTTTCTGTTTTATGTAAATAGATGTACATACTAAGTTTGAGTGTGTACTACATATGATTGATGAGTTGTTTTTATGAGGATTACGGATGAGGCGTTTTTGTCACAAAATATTGTATTTAATTGTTTTTTTATATACTGATTTATTAATTAATATTATTGACTTTTATTAATTTGTTCTGGTCTGAAAGTGTGCTTAAAATACAATGTTAGCAAAAACGGATAAACATAATAATATTTGTTTTTTTTTTGTCTCAAATAAGACACTTGAAATAAGGTCACTTTACACAATATTTTGTGTGTCACGTTATCATAAAAAAAAACGATTATAATATTTCATTTTTTCCATAAATAATATGGAATTTATTATTCTAAAAGAAACGCTTCCTCCGTACTCGTAATTTCGTTTGTAGGTAGAGAAAATATTTTTTCAAAATATACCTATATAGATGAAATTTTTCAAATTATTTTACTCTACGAACTTGTGTAAGTTTAATGGTTAGTCTTTGTATAATTTTGTTGAACGTTTGTTTTCTATTATTGAGGGGTGACTTCTATTATTTCTATATTTCTGAATATTTACTAATATTTTTCTTAATGTGTTATGTTCGTTCGCTGTCGGAATATGCGTGTTGTTTTATTTGATTTTCCTTCTTTATTACAATCTTTATTATATAGTTATTCACTTTGGGTATATCAATATAATAATATACAATAATAATGCTATATTTACTTCGAGAATTTATTCTGTGCTCACTTAAATTCCCTAAAAGTTTATACTACACGTCAAAGGTTAGACATTATGCGTCAAATGTTTAATACCGCGCGTTAAAAGAAAGGTACGCGTCAATATTTTTAGTACTGCGCGTCAAGTTATGCGTCAAAACTAAGCAAATAAAAAATCCATCAACAAAATTAATATTTCCGAAGTGATTAACTATAATAAAGATGGTTAGTATTTGTGTCAATTGTTTTCAATTCTATGAATTAATATGTAGTTGTAATAAGTAGCCGTGTTATTTTAAAGCAAGTGAATTTATTTTAGTTTTTTTTTCATTATTCTCGCTTGCTTGTAGATAGATAATTTTACATTAGAAGAACTAGTGGATTGAGTCATATTTCTTATACCAGCTGTATTTTTTGTATTTTAAATGTATTGAAGTTATTGAGTGGAGACAACGCCTTCTTTATCACCTCGCAATCAAAAATAATTATATTGTTAGTATAAGGTGGAGACCGCGCCAAACTTCTAGTCCGCTTTGAATATAGAAACGAGTCGCGTCGCAATAGCAAATTGTAGATATTAGCGGGATGAAGACAGCGCGGGACCCCCCGGCACCTTCCGCCGCCCGCTCTCGCCCGTGGGTACATAGCGCAGTTAGTGTGTCCTGACGTTGCTACGGAGTATATGTTTGTAGTTGTGTTCGGCGGCATTGGCTCTCGGTCTACACCAGCGCGCAACAACTTCAGAGCGGACTTTGATTGGCGTGGACTTTACATATGTTTTTAGTCCATAGTTAATTTAGTGTTACCAAAATTGCAGCTACTTTTTTATTAATTATGCACGCCTATGGACATCTATATTAAACACAGGTAAGATTAGACTCCTATCTCAGGTCGGCCACATAGAAAAGTCTAAAACTATCTGGGGTTCATTACAGATGTCCATTTGCGGCAGTAGCCACTAACCATCAGGTGGACTGCATGCTTATCTGCTACCGATATTATAAAAAAAGTAAGACTCAAATCAGAAATCTAAGATATTTGTCTGGCTGGGGATCGATCCTGGAACCCACTGCGTCTTACACGTCATGATGACCGCTCTATCACGAGGATAGTTATTTAATTAATATTAGTTCGCGAGGTGATATGAAGAGCTTATCTTATGAATGAACTATGTATGGTCTCTGCCAAATTGTGTATTTGTGTAGTACTTTGTAAATGATAGTATGATAGATATTTTTTTGTTTTTATTATAAGATTTATTTTAAATATAGAAGCGCTGAGCGGTAATATTGGCTTGTTTTATTTATTTTTTCATGGTTTTGTTTTGGTTTCCTGAACTATTCATAATTAGTTGGCAAATGTGAAAGTCTGGACTAGTAGACGCCTAAAACTTATTTTTTATAAGTATACCTAATGATAAGGCAGACGGGCTACCTGGTGGTAAGCAGTCACCGTCGCCTATGGATATTTGCAACACCAGAGGAGTCGCCAATGCATCGCCGGCTTTGAAGGAGAGTTCATATTGCACCCCTCTTGAAGAGTCCCATGTCTCCAGTAAGGGAAAATGCGTTCTGAAAATGTCCTACGTTATATATTTTATTGTTAGCTGGCCCGGCAAACGTTGTGTTGCCATATTAATAAAAAAATGTTAAGGGTGAACAATCCTCATCACTTAGGGGCATGAAAAATAGATAGTAGCCGATTCTCAGACCTACTGAATATGCATATAAAATTTGGTGAAAATCGATAAAGCCGTTTCGGAGGAGTACGGTAACATTGTGACACGAGAATTTTATATATAAGATTTAGCAAAATATGTAGTATATGTGTATAAGTAGGGATGTTGCAAGATTTTCCAGGAGAAAGGAAATATGAGATTTTTACGCATCGATAACGATGTGTCGGTATTTAATTATTGCGACATTTAATTAAATGTCTAGATTTATAAGAAAATGTTTTATTAGATTTTATCACATTTATATAATAATCATTATGATCGGTCTGATAATAGAGTAAACTTAGTATAAATAAGAAGTCGGTTAACAATAAACACAGTATGTACGATTATTTTTTTATTTGTGCTCAAAACTTTTCAGTCTAAAACAGCAAATCTCATCATATTGGTCCTAGATTATAATCCAATTTGTATTATTCACTTTTCAAACTACTCATTTATTTAATACATATACATACACATAGTACATAGTTATATGAAACATTTTAAACAAGTGTTTTTCAAACTATTAATGGCACGACCCCCCTGTATGTAAATTGCGAAAGTATCTTGCGACCCATAACTTCATTATTTCTGTGGCCTTTATATTACCAACATCAGCTGAGCTAAGAACATTGTTATTTATTTTTTAATTGGATATTTGTCAAATACATAATCAAGTACTTATAATTGTTATGTAAATTAAATTTTACTATTTAAAATATACTGAATATGTATATTTTTTTCCGAGGCTTCGATACACTTATAGATACTTTGACCCCCCAGGGGATCGCGATCCGCACTTTGAAAAATACTTCTTAATTAGAGTATTTGTACAGAGCTATATATCATAATTGTAGTAAAAATGATTACATTTGAAATATATGTAAAGTAGTCCACAATGACACATAGGTACATGACTTGTTATTTATCATTTTTGATTATTTCTAAACCCTGGTTACCTATAAAATTGGCAAGATTATATTATTAGCGAATACAATTACGTACAAGTAAGTAGGTACATGTGTTTTTTTTAAGATCACCCAATTATAAATTGAACAATATTGACATAGAATGTGCCTTTCCAACATTTTATTAATATTTAATCTTTATATTAACAAATTGAGCAATTTTCGGACGGATTAAAAAGTATACAATGAAGTATTAACGAGATTATGTCATTAAGTTTATCTTTTAAGATATTTTTCACAATATACTGATTCAGTTATAAATAATGTGAGGATTATAAAAATAATAAGATTTTGTAAATTTTTAAACTAATAATTATGGCATAGTGTGACAATAGGGTAGGGTTTATCTGCGTAATGTCATATTCAACTGATAATATCTTTATTATTTTTGTTAAAGAAATAGAGTCAAGGTTTATCTCTCACGTCACAAGTATACGAATGACCCTCTTCTAAAAGTCACACGGCAAGGGAATGATCAAAAAACTATATAATATGGGTGACAGAAGTGTCCTTTAATATTATGACGTCATAATAAAGTTCTCTGTTCAATTAATTGTATTTTTCCTGTCGCGCGTGCTTACACGCGTGTCAGATGATGTTCTACGCACACGCACACGGATTGCTAAAAGACTGCGCGAATTAAAACATGCATGTGTGCATGCTGGACAAGCGTGCGTGTGTTAACACGCGCGACAGGAAACGTCTCTTAACAGTTTATTTTGTTCAGATCTGTAATTCTGGTATAAAACTACTTAATTCCATTATTCAGTACCGGAGCTGCTCTTGAATCCACGGCAGCATTTTAGCGAGGTCAGTAAACACCACGTAATGGGTGGGGTCGCATCTGTACTCGTTCTGCCGTGCCACCGATAACGACACGAGGCCGCGGAGGTACCAGGATCCTTGTAAGTTGAAGACCATGCCGCCTCCACTGTCCCCGTTGCATACAGATGTGCCTGAAAATAGAAGAATAGCTCGAATCAGTGGCCTGGACATTTTATCTTTAATTCTATGGACCTTTTAAAAATAAGTCACTTATTATAAATGTTGTAAATATCGTAATAGTCACTCGTAAGTTGATTCTAAAATGCCTTAAATTATTCTTAATTAAAACTTTGCTGACTTATTTTACAAATAACTTCGTAACCAGATACTATAGATAACGAAAAACATATTGTTAAAAGTAAGTAAGCATGTATCATCTTAAATATTTTAATATTTGTATATAAGTTAAAGTATTAGGTATTTATTTCATAAGCGTATATTATTTTACAATTTCAATTTTTGTTAGTTAATTGAAGTTAGTTCTCCATGTTCTCGTGTCTTAAGTAAAAGTCTCATAATTTCACATGATATCAATATTTTATCAAGTATTATAAGCTGTACCTGTACCTATCTTATTTTTAAAATAGAAAAGCAATCACTAAGCGATTAAGATTTCAATAATAAAACAATATTGTCTAGGTATTTTACTATCATCTATGATAGTAAAATACCTAGACAATAACCTAGAAAATAACCTTAAAAATGTTAAAATTATTAGTAATAGGTAAAGTACCTATAGATCAGATTGATTTTGTAAGCCTCGAAATTTTTGAAGTTAAATTTAACCCTCTTTTGTTGTCCAATTACCCATGCTATGCAAAGTCTCAGATTATCTATTAGGAGATATTAAAACAATATTTTAGTAAGACGGCGTTAAAAAGCTTAAAATTCCAGGCTGAATTTTTTTAGGAACGGTTAGGTTAGGTTAGGTTATGAGGTTAGGGTTAGGTTGGAGATAAATAAATGCTCTATGAATGACATACTTTTTCTAGTTCCAGTACGAGTGTCGGTGAGCCCTGCAATTCAAAACAACATGGAAATGACAGCATAATACAAAAATGGTTCACACGTGTCGATTTTTTACAAGCTTTTTATTAAGTTGTTATGTTGCTGTGTATGGGTCAAATCTTGTGACTATTTTAAACGAATTCTTCTTAACCGACCGAGTTGAAATATAAAATACTTATAGAATATTGATGACGACGCAATGATTATGATATTAAGAGCTGAGCTAACGACCAAATATTGAGCCAATCTGATGATGGATCTAATCATACCAACTTTTCAGCTGAACAAGATATCATTATTTTTTGGATTCATCTCGAAAATTAACATTCGTTTTAGTGCTTGACTGAAATAAAAAGCTTGTTTTTTACTAAAAAAATAAATTTTATATAACTTTTTACTCACGTGGGCTATGGACACAAATAATGAAAACAAGTATAGAATAACATTTTAATACTAAAACTAAAGATTGAATAAAAGCATAAAGTAATTTTCTACTAGACATGCTATTTAATGTCAGTGGTTAGACCATTAATATAAACTAAGGACTCCAGCAGACATGTTACTTATAGCATGGGAAAATTCGCTGTTTTTCAAAAGCTGTTTTTTTTTTTCGCACACGTTTGAGAACTGATCCCAATTACTTTTGGAGCAATTGGAGCTTTGGAGCAACTCACTGCAGCAATTTAATGCGAAAAATGTAATGCATTATATTTTATGCAGTTACTAAAACGTGTATTAATACCGCGACCGAACACGAACGTCAGGCATTATGTTTGCCCTTTTGTACATCTCTTTTTAGATGTGATGCAATACATTTTAAATAAATAAATGTGGCATAGATGTAGACGCCAAAACGGGAATCGTTGTTTAAATGTAACATGTCTGCTAAGGCCATAAATAATAATACAGAAGTAGGTAATTTATCTAATAATAAGTATTAGGAACTACCTACATTGCCCACTATTATTTAAGCATAGACTTTTATCATAGGACACTATTTATACACTTTTTATAATAATACGGTGTTTCAGTTGTATAGTCCGCGCCAAATTGTTAGTCCGCTCTGAAATTGTTGCGCGCAGGTGTAGTCATACAATTTGCTATGGCGACGCGATTAATTTCTATATTCAGAGCGGACTAGCAGTTTTGTGCGGACTATACTAGGAGTAAAAGGAGTAATCATAATCTTTCAGTAAATATGCCAAAACAATTCGGTACTAGAACGCATCTATGATTTAAATCTATGTATTTAAAGGAAAATTCCATAATGCAATTAGGTTCATTACATTACTAATTAACTATATTGCTTCACGTCATATTCATTGCTTGTCTCTTGTCATCATATAGCATACGTAACATCATACAGTATGCGAAGAAGGTAGTTTAACTATAATAATTAAAATATACCGTGTCTATACAATGCTTGCTTGGCTCCTGAAAATTCAGGCTTCTAGGTTCATATGCAACGAAGTTACAGAGGGTCAAAAATGGGTCGAATTGCTTCGAGAAAAGAATGCTACGGCCGTGCCGCTTTTTTTGGCTTTGGCTCGACTTGGCGGAGGCACTGCCGTGCCTCCAGATAAAATTTCTCATAATATCGATTTAAAAGATACCGATAATTTTATAAACTCGCATCTTATTTTTAAACTGAATAAAATACTGACTGACTGAAAGCACGTACGTGAATTTACGTTACGTTGCGCAGATCCCTTTGTAGTTCCAAAGACTCATTCACTCACTCATTTGAGACATTACACATGCCCATTTAATGCCCAAACGCAAAACCACTTACCATGTAGACTGCTCCTTCTTTACTACAATTACATAAAAACAATCTCACCGTCTCTATATCCAGCACAGTAGGTGTAATTCGAGGTGAACCGAGCGAAGAACTCGCTGTAGGACCTGATGCAGGTCTCCTGGTCCACTACAGGCATTTCTACCAAGGTGAGCTCTTCAGTCGCTACGCCGGTGTCGTCGAAACCCCAGCCAACAACCTGAAATTAAAATTACTTGTAAATTGACGACTTGATGAGTATTTTATTAGGAAAAATAGTTATAATATTTAAATAACTAAATAATATTTTTATAATACAGGAGTAGCAAACGAGCATGAAGTCCACCTGATCATAAGTGGCTACTGCCGTCCATGGACATCTATAATCAACCTCAGATAACATTAGATTCCTACCTGACATTGGTCACAAGCGTCGGTTTCCCTGAGGACTAAGCTGGAACGCCTAGAAAAAATTGTCTCCCTTACCCTTTAAACCAGAACACAGAAGCGCGTAACACTTGTTAGGCAGAAATAGGTTTGGTGTGGTGCCGCAGGAGTCGAAACGTTAACCAATTCGAGGCTTTATCCATGAGATTTTTCAATTTAGTCTTCAGTGTGAACTCATCTGTGACTGAACTAAGGTACGACTCTGATCTTATCTGAGGTTGATAACGGATGTCTATGAGTGGCATTATGCCACTTGTCTATTAGACACTTTCCGTGTTTTACACCTACGAGTACCTATATAAATTAAAATTTTGGACAGCGTACGAGTACTTTTTGTTTGCTTGTAAAATACGAATTCTCCTTACCGAACCCTTCTTCCCAATGACAGAGTTAAGGTTGACCAAGTTCTCCGGCCACAGACAAACGGACCTCACGTACTCTGTGTACTTCACAGGCTCACGCAGTTTCAGGATGCTCAGATCCTTGACGAAGGAAGACGCGTTGTATTCTGGATGGACTATGATATCTCCCACCTGAAAAATGGAAATATAATCAATTAAGTCTTTCCTGAGGTATCTACATTTTATCAATTAGAACTCGGTAATTTTATCCTCTAGCAGTGTTATAGCCTAGTGGTTAAGAATCTCGGTCTCCCGAGGGGTCCGAGGTTCAAACTCTAGGCACGCACCTCTGATTTTTAAAAATTAAGTGCGTGTAATAAATGAATTATCACTTGTCTAAACGGTGAAAACGAGTCGAGTTTAATGCAGTTATTCTACAATACTACAAACTGTAGGCCTTTGGGTCGATCTAGGTAGATATTTAGGTTCATAAATCTTACCAATCGTATCTGCACGCCCTCTACCGACGTCCTCAGGTTATGTTTACCGAGGTACACTGTCAGGGTGTTCTTGTTCACTACACGGTTAGAGCCCTTACGAGTGACGCAATGGGCGGCGGTGATCACGTGTTGTGGGGAGATGAGCGTCCCGCCGCAGATGTACTTGTTGTCAACCGTCTGGAAGTGAACACAAATTGATTAAAATTCATGTGTCCTCCAATGCTGTATAATGTACTAGCTGGCCCGGCAAACTTTGAACCGCCTCAAAATCTATTTATCAAATATATTTCATATACAATATAGCCTATGTTACTCGTGGATAATGTAGCTTTCGAATGGTGAAATAATTTTTAAAATCCTGGATACAATCAAGATCACGAAACTTTATCTCTCATAAAGCCTTAAAGAATATTTTTTAATATTAATATTTTATTTTTTGTCGAATTAATCTCTGAAATTATTGAATTAATTAGAACTTATCCAGAATGCTAAATAACATTACAGATACTTATAAAATATGCATTTCATACATCTCAAAATTATAACAAGTAAGTTAGTTTCGTGGGCAAAAAAACTTAAAAACCCTTATTGTAAAAAACTTAAATCAGAACTATACAGATATTAAACAGGTTTTGTATGTAAAGATTTTTTGTTAAAATCATTAATTAATTACATTTTTTTCAGTGTGCGAATTTTGAAAAATGTTATGTTATGTTACCTTAACCGTAAAGATATCTCACTTGCCTGCGTTTGATATAAGGCTATCTGCCAGGGCCACTGCCCTTCAAGGGTAGGTTTGCCGTTAACCACCAAAGGATTCGGGTTATTCTTCAGAACTCTGCCGCACTCCTCCTGTAATTATGGAATGATATATTATTCGGTGTTTTGACAACACTTATTGCAACAAAGAATGTATCTAATAAAAGTTGGTCTTGTGTAGTGAAATAAAATGAAATTAAGATACCGTATACTGCATATTAATATCGGAATTACTTTTCCTTTTAAACTCGTCAATATTTAATGTCCACGAAAGTCATTCAATTAGTTGCAATCAAGGAACAACAAAAACTTGTTTTTCTTGTGGTATCAATAGACATTCACGACATATTACTAATTCGTAATAACTTAATTTAAAATATATTATATGAATATTTAATCAATCCGGGATATTTTTATCAATCCGGGATATGACATCATAATCAGCCACAAATTGGTCCCTTACCTAAGAGCGTTCCCAGATGCGTTGCAACATTTAACACTCATATCTCGTGAGCTTCCATTAAATAAACAAAGCAAAGATTATAATCATAATAATTACAATATTTCCAGCCATACACTGAATGATAACGAAATCTCGGAATAACCTCTGTGACTTCCGCATCTCATTAACTTCCTTATTATTTCTAAGATAATGACGTCATAACTCATAATGGGAACGCAATGGATTCTATAATGTGTTTTTAATTAATATTGGTAAAATGCGATCACCTGTACTAAACTACAGAATTATTATAATAACAAAAATATTTCTGTTAAAAATATAGCCTTTATCATTCCCAAATTTCGATTTGTCTAACGATACCTCATATGTTAAAATCTTTCAAGCCGTTTGGGCTGCAGGGCTTGCCAAAGAAGAGAAATACTCGTACATACTCGTATAGTATGTAAAACATTACTCCACGTCATTCAATAAAAAAAAATGGAACAAAGTACTAAAGTACGCAATATTTATAACAATTCTTTCAAACCTTAACTCTTGCATATTTGATTGGTCCCTACTTGTTGGGCTATTAGGATTTAACTTACACACCATTGTAGACGGATGTGTACATAAACTAGTTTGAATTTTTTTTTGATAATTTACTTAAACCAAGCAAGTTATTATTATAACAATTATGCATTGTGTGTAAGCCACATTTTAACGCACCTTGCTCTCAGACGCAACCTATTTAAGCGTATTGAGGACTGGTTTTTCTCTTGTGCTATTTTAGTATTCGCTAGCTATCAGCTGCGCAGAATTCCAAGTCCTTCCATAACCAGTTTCATTCAGGTTGATGTATCGATGCGTCAGAGTTGAATTTAAATATGTAAAGCAAATTGGTATCTACTTATTATGGGCATTATGTAACTGTATATTCTTTATTATCTCAATCGTTTACAGATTAATAATATTAAATTATGTTCCGTTCTAGTTAGGCGGATTATGCTGCGTTTCAAAGATCAGAGACTTGAAAACGTTCCAACTTAGTTTATTAAGCACTTTAAACGAAAACATAACACAGTTATAAGTCCGCGCTAAGCTGCAAGTCCGCTTTGAATTTGTTGCGAGCTGGTGTAGTCATACATTTTTTTTTTTATAATTATACCTAAGCGATGAAGCAGACGGGCTACCTGATGGAAAGTAGTCACCATCGCCTATGGACATTTGCAACACCAGAGGAGTCGCCAATGCATCGCCGGCTTTGGAGGAAAGCTTTTTTTACACCTTTTTTGAAGAGCCCCATGTCATAGCGCTCCGGGAATACCTCAGAATTTGTTATGGCGACGCGATTCATTTCTATATTCAGAGGGGACTAGAAGTTTTGCGCGGCCTATATCAGACTTTGGACGGTAATGTTTTTGAGTGTATGTATGTATGTACGTTTTTCTAGTGAGTGTATGTACGTATGTATGTCTCATTGTTTGGCATGCCTTGCAGCCAAATCGCTTGACGGATCTTAACATACGAGGTTTCGTTATTTTCCTCTAAAATAGGGGAGTTACAATGACTACATACGCAATAAATAAACCATCTCTCCTCATTATTTCGTATCTTAGAACTTAGGTACCTGTTTAGGTCTCTTATTACTGCTACCACTGTTGCTGGAGGACCCTGAGTTCCCTGGCACTATGAAGGTCGGCTGCCCCCCGGTGAAGTAGTCGCTCGGATCCGGTTTGCTGAAAATAACTTTAATTATAACCTGATATCTTTGAGAACCGTGCATGATGACGTCATATTATACTACATTGATAATTTTAAATGAATAATATTCCGTATATTACGTCATATTTTTGATTATGTAATGTATGTATTGGTATAGAGTTTTATTTATTTTATAAGTTTTTGTACACGGAAAAAGTAATAAATAGTAAACATTATAGAAATACAGTGCAGTTTTTTTTATAATATAGGAATAGCAGACGAGCATGCAGTCCATCTGATGGTAAGTGGCTACTGCCGCCCATGGACAATTGTAATCAACCCCAGATAGGATTATTCCTACCTGAGGTCGGTCACAGAAGTGCCGCTACCCCTGAGGACTAAGCTAGAATGCCTCGAAAAAGTCTGTCTCCCTTACCACACCCTTCAAACCGGAACACAGCAGCGCTTAACACTGCTGTTAGGGAACACACGAAGGGTTCTACCACCTTCATAATTTTAATATTTATTCTATTAAATATTTTCTCTGTACACAAAAATCCGAAATGTTTGTTTGATGTTTATAATTTGTCTTTATTATATAGAAGGTGGTCATTCTATCTGTCCATCTATGATCAACTTAATATACTATTGAAATTTTACTAAAGGTCGGTCTGATACTACCCCTGATTAAGGACTAAGTTACAATTTGTTGTATTTAAAGTGTCCATCCCTTACCACACACTTCAAACCAGTTATAAGGCCGAAATAGTGACAGCTGAAGTCTAGAAGGCTTTTGAAGTCTACCCACTAATTTCAATTCAAGTTAAATTTCTCTTTACTTAATACTGAAATGACACCTGTGTACTAGTATCCACTTGTAGTTGCATATTCAAACGTTACCTACCTGTCAAAGTCGTCATCATCTCTCGTGGTGGTCCGGTAAGGGATGGTGGTCAGCTGGTACTCCGGCCGCCGCGTCACACTCTGCGACTGCACCTGCCCGCCACCGCTGTTAAATGTTAGCCACTACGTGAAAATTAGGTCGATACTGTGAATTAGCCGAGATTGTGAAGAATTAGCTGAGATTTTTAGAACGGGTGGCTTGAGGTTGGGTTAGTTTAGTCTATATTTCTAATATACATATTATTGAATTATTATTATTCAATGGGTGAGCACTAGTAGCGTATAGAATAGAAATAGAATTTAGTCATTATTGAAATGTCTGTGGTTGTATTAGTTTTACTGGATTTTACAAAAAGGTAAAATATATTTTACGGAGACTGACATAAGAATTACCAGATGTAAATTTGGTAAGAAATAGAAAAATCCTAGGTTTTTGCAATTGTATACAAAAAGGCTTTCTTGCCATCAAACTGAATATTCTGTCATTACATTCTATATAAGTCTGGTTGGTTCAATAAAATATAATTGGGATAAATTCAAAGAAGAATGAAATTAAGAAAATGATTGGAGTTTACAGGAACCATATGCCACAAAGTTCTAATAGCAATCATAAGTTCTAATCTACTAAATATTACCATCATAATTAATTTATGACTACACAGTCTTGTACTAAACGCAGATTGAACATGGTTTTGAAGTAGTACAGCCTAATGCTTTGTTCAGACGAGACGAGTCACATTAAGTTGTAGTAGAAAATAAATTTATATTAAGAAAGTTTTAAAAACAATATTTTTTGTATGCTTTTCATTTAATATTCGTATTTCATTTAATATTCGTATCAGGATAAGAAAATTGTGTCCGCCATCTTGGATCGACCGACATATTTGATTTAGAATGATGTCACTAAGCGAATCATGTAATGTCATTCAAAACAAACGTATATCCAAAATTTCAGCTGAATCGGTTCGGAATAACTAAGAAAACTTGTTAAATCTTTCTTCTTTATTAATTCGTTGTGATTAAAGTTTTTACTCGCATATACTAACGATATACAAAGTTAGATCAGTAAATAAAAACAATTAAATAAAATGTAAAAGAAACCTTCATTTCTGTTTTTCTAAGATTTTTTGGTTACAAAAAATAACGATCATAATAATTTACTCGTCTCGTGTAAACTGCATTTTCTCAGAAAATTTCTATTTACAAAGAATGTTTGCAGGCATTTTCTAAATTAGTCTTACTTACATGCTGTAAGGATTGACGTTGCTCTGTCCTGCTGTTGGGTTGGTGGGAACATAAACGGGGCCTTCTCCCGCTGGCTGACCAAAGACTGGCTTCGTCTTCGGACTGTCCTCTGGTCTTATCGATGGCCTGGTGCTTTGCGTCGGTCTGGAACTCGGTCTCGACGCAACTGGCCGAGACTCTACCGGTCTTTCCGGTCTTTCATTACTGGTCTCTGGTCTTCTTGTTGGTCTATTCGAAATGCTGTCTTCTGGTCTATCGATCGCTGGCTGCGGCGTGTCAGCGTTGCAGATTTCCCTGCCGTTCAGTCTTATTGCTTGGAGTTTTGGCACCTTGTTCAAGGAGTTGTATTGGACGAAGAAACGCACTGCCACAGCTGGACCAGGGTGTATCTTCATCTTAGTGTTTTCCACTTTGAAGTCTGTATTATCTGTAGTGGTTACATCGCCTACCCAATTCTGGAAGGATATATATATTTGTGAGATCGCGAAGACTTTTTAAAAACCGAGGAATGAACATGCTCTATATGGCTCAAGCAGATTTTTATTAGATTAAAGCAAAAAACGAGCATGCATTTCACTTGATGGTAGGTGGACACCGCCCCTCATGGACGTCTTTAACCAACTTCATATTGAATAGATCTTCCAGAAGTTTCGCAAAAGAAAAATGCAAAAAGTGCGTCATGCTTAAAATGGGCGTGGTGTGGATAACTCCCGATTCAAACAATACTCTGACGTTTCATAATCTACTTAAAAAAAAAGTTACATAATTTCTTCTAGTAAGTTTATCCCAAAGACTTTAATGTTGCCAAACGCTACATAATTTAGTTTAATCCAGTTACATACCCCAAGTATGTCCGCCTTGCTATCCAGCACGATGTTCAGCCACAGGGAATGCAAGGTGCTGTCTGTGGAGAGGTTGACGACTCCGTACCACCGGCCGGGCTCGGTTCCCGTGGGTTCGTACTGGAATACATTGGGGCAGGGCGACAGCGGCGTACTCTGTTCATACGTAGGCGCTGCTAGTAGTATGACTAGAATTGCACTTACTGCTCCAATCTGGGGAAAAATAATTAGCTTAAGTATATGAAATGTATAGTCGAACAAGGAGAACGTAACTGCTGTGGCAAAATTTCAAATGCGATTTGCGTTTGGTTGCATTAAATTTAACGGTACCGGTTGTTATCATTGGATAGAAGTTGTAAAATCTTGTCGGTTACTTTATAGATTGAGATTCTGAGTCCTTTTGAGGGTCAGCTGAGCGTTTATTGACAGCTGTTTACCACAATGTTTAAAGCAGAAGACAACGTATTTCGCTTTCATAAGGCTGGGCGTTTTTAAGGGGGCTTAGTGGGTTCCCCTTATGTACGCTCTTAGTATAGGCGAGAAGAATCAGATGGAGGTTTTTGGCGCTGCACAAATTTTAAAGACTTTTTTATTCCAGATGCCCTCTGCATGTTATCCATTTTTAGGCCCCGATCACGAGCACTAGGCCGAGATCACGTCTCTTACACAAAGCTATATCTACTTATGCCTAAGACTCTTATTAATCCACTGATCCTCTAAGGACTACCGTGGAAATAATGTTTCCATGACACCCTTTAAACACAGCGCTTCACATTCTTATAAGGCGAATGAATGGAGAAAGCATTACTATTGAATTAATTGGGTTCATTAATTAATTTGAAGATTTAGAATTCCCCTATCTCTAAATATCTCGTATAAAATATGTAAGAAATTAGTAAATTTGAGAGTCGGTATTTTTTTTTATGTAGCCAGTGTTACATGTGATACGTAGAAGAATCTAACGGCGTCTCATAGATTACAATCTGTCACCTCGTTCGTGCTGTAGAACGTATCAAGGTTACGGACATCCATACGTTCGCAATGCATTATATAGTGAGTAAGGTAAGATATCCGACAATATTAGAGATGTGCCGAGTCAGGTCGACTCGATTCAGTACTCGAGTACTTACATAAACTCGCATACTCGAG
Organism: Epargyreus clarus clarus; assembly: GCA_014595695.2. NCBI lineage: Eukaryota > Metazoa > Arthropoda > Insecta > Lepidoptera > Hesperiidae > Epargyreus > Epargyreus clarus. Next base: position 1,090,813 of record JACTTY020000024.1, read on the forward strand.
TACCAGTAATGCTCGAATACTGACGATACTCGTACACTACAACTACTACTCGTACAAGTAAAAACTTGTTTAATTTTGTGTAGTGAGTGGCTTTTTTTTTTTTTGCTTTTCCGTGCTATTGGACTGTATGTTGTGCAAAGTACTCGAGTACTTTGTGAATACTTTGGACTCGAGTACTGACTCGATTCTTTTTTATATGAGTACTAAAGTACTCGAATACCAAAAATGGCCGACTCGGCACATCATTAGACAATATCATGAGATTTCTAGCCAAATATAATTCCCATTATCACACAAGCGAGTCACGTACACGTAGTTACCGGATCGCACCAGCTCCTGTCTAATTACCCAATAACGCTGATTGGCCGATAATTACCGGTAACTGGTCACGTGGTCGGGATTTCGATGTGAACGAATGGATTCTGAATTACGGTGCAAATGAATGGAATGGAGATAGCATTACTATTTAAATCATTTGGTAAATTATTTACTTGAAGATTTTCAAACTGTATATCTACTTTTCTAAAGCCCTTTTTGGTTCGACTTCGGAGGTACCGCCGCTACAACGATTTTTACCTAATAACGGCAGTGTTGTAGTTTGAAGGGTGTGTTAAGGAAATATACTTTCTCGAGGCATTTCAGCTTAGTCCTCAGGAGTAGCGGCGCATATGTGGTCGATCTCAGGTAAGAAAAAATATTATCTGGGGTATAATACAGATGTCCATGGACAGCAGTAGCCAATTACCATCCGGTGGCCTGCTTTCTCATCTGCTACTCTCATATTATAAAAAAACCTTAAAGGAGGTTAAATTTTAAAAGGAGAGAGATTAGGCGGCCATAAATTCATTGTAAGATAGAACGGAAACACAAATGTTACGTTATCAATTTGAGAAGATTTTGTTTCCCCTAAAAATCCTTAATCCTAGATAAAACGCTAGAAGAGGTAGGTACATAAAGTAACTATATTACCTTGGAAAGTACACAATTACGTTCACACAACGTGCATGTATGGTTGTATGCCCCCAAGCGATGCGGTTGCTTCATACCAGATATTCCAAGAATATTATAGAGGAATTTAGAAGCGATAAACAATTTAATTTTCCTCAACAATTATTCTTGTAGATTGTGATTGTCGACTTGATATTATTTTTAGACTAGCAACCGGTTCTGGCTTCGCTCGGCTTGAATTTCTTGGGACATGAAGCGTTTCAACTCAGTCCTTTAGAACTAAGAGTGAATTTAATTGGGGCATGACTTTTTTATAAGATGTACAATGTAATGTATATGCTGCCCATGGATACTTGTAACTAACTCTAGATAATATGTGGAGTATATATTATATAAAAAGGGTTCTATCGATCATAAAAAAAATATTCGGTTTTTTAGTAATATTTGCATGTTGGTAGAGTCCTAGTAGTTTACTAAAAAATCTCTTTACGAGTGAAGTAAAATTTCCATACTGTAGAATATCTAAGGAACTATATAATAAGGATCTAATGAAATAAAAAACCATAAGATGAGAAGAAGTTACCCCAAAAATTAAGTACCCCCAATGGTACTCCCTCCTTCAAACAACAATATTTTGATACGAAAAGGAAGATAACATAATCACGATTAACGTACTTAGAACTAAGTTGGCACGGCATTAACACGAATAAGTCTCGACAATCGCTATAAATTATAAATAAAACAAACAATTATAGAAAAACCCACACAACGTCATTCGGTTACAGAAATAATGTGAAACAAATAAACGTTTTCGGATCAATATCAAACCGGATCTCAGTAATTCCCCGTAGTTCTTATTACTAAGGTATTTACGTGACAATTTTGTTGATTGAGGCCGGTTTAGTAAAAATATTGTTTATAATGTAACTTTCACTTTTTATCTATACCTGGGTCATACATTTAATATGGAAAACGCCTTCTCAGTTAAACGACTGTAACCTGTACCCTTACTATGAGTTTGTACGTTTTGACAAATATGACTGTTTTGGTATTTGTTTACGTATTTGCCCATACAATTCCCAATCAGCGCCCCTAGCGGATTGTGTCAGAACTAGGAAATTGTATAGGCCAATACGTAAACAAATACCAAAACAGTCATATTTGTCAAAACGTAAAAACTCATGGTAAGGGTACTATGCTCTAGCGGACTAACGGAGCGGGGGGTTGGGTGGGCGGAAGGGGCGGTCCGCCCCGGGCCCCTGGTCTTGGGGGCCCCTGAACACAAATCAAATCTCCTATTTGTGAATATAGGTCTTACAGGTATTAAAATGATTACATAAAGTGTTTGTAATTCGACCCTTTTAGGTATAGAAATACCATATCATAATTTATAAGTCCTTGCCTCACACGGCAATTTTATATGGCTTATTTTATTTATAGTTTTCTTGTATATTTTGTAAATAAGTCCTTTTTTAGTTTATAGTTTATTTTATTACTGAAAATTTCATATATGTATTTAGTAACTATAATTGTAAATAAATATAATATTACAAGTCTAATTAGAAATCATAAAAAATGTCTTTATCACACAGTTGCTATTATTTAAAAAAAAAAGACACCGGTCTCAACATCACTGAAATACGTATTTGTCGGCAAATAAGTCGAGGATACATTTGTTATTTTGTAAAATCAAATCAACTTTTTAGGCTGAGGGGCCTTTCAACTTTCCGTCGGGCCTCCGACGACCTTAGCCCGGCACTGAACCTTTGTTCCACCGAATGTATGGCCATTAAATATATGAAATATACATTGTAAAACTAAATAACGATATATTATGTATCATCGCGTTACGTGGAGGGAACACTAAAAAATGTATGTAAGGAAATCCGTAGGAGAACGAAAGATACCGACATAGCTCTCAAAATAAGCAAGCTGAAGTGGCAATGGGCTGGCCACATAGTTCGTAGGACGGATAACCGATGGGGTAGGAAGGTCCTCGAATGGAGACCACGTCTCGGCAAAAGGAGTACAGGACGCCCCCCGACCAGGTGGACTGATGACCTGAAGCGGACGGCGGGTAACCGCTGGATCCAGATCGCTCAAGACCGGTCGGAGTGGCGTAGATTAGGGGAGGCCTATGTCCAGCAGTGGACTATTACAGGCTGATGGATGTATTGTCGTCAAAAGTCTACTAATCTTAAAATTTGGTGGAGTTCATAGTCTTATATCGTCTTTTTGTCGGAAAGCAATCAATCTATAAATATAAATAGGCAAAGTATGTGCAAAATTATCGTTTAATAAGCTCAGTAAGTATACATATTAGCATTCCACCTAAATTAGCAGGTAGTTAGTAGCACCTAAATTAAAAAATCCGAATTAGTGTACGAACTCAGATATTGTTTACGTTAGAATTTTGGGTAGCTAATTTACCAAAAAAAAAAACATTAAAACTTTAAGTATAAAAAAAATGTACAACACCAAAATTATGCAAATTTTATTGGCCGCGTCATCATACTTCTTGAGACTACGCTTACGAATACTTTTGCAAATAAAAATAATTGGGGGCCTTACCCTGCATTATTTTTATATACACCCTTTCATCACACATTTATTATTATACTAGCTGACCCGGCAAACGTTGTGTTGCCATGTAAATAAAAAAATATTAAGGGTGAACGACCCTTATCACTTAGGGGTATGAAAAATAGATAGTAGCCGATTCTCAGACCTACTGAATATGCATATAAAATTTGGTGAAAATCGGTAAAGCCGTTTCGGGGGAGTACGGTAACCAACATTGTGACACGAGAATTTTATACATAATCCATAGATATCTTAACCACATAAACAAGGCCGTAAGCAGGAATTGCTCTTCAGTAAAACTAGATGTTTAAAAGTAAAAACCCAAGTTACTCAGAACAAACAAACATAGACTCTGCCTACTTGAATTAAAAAACGAATCACGTACACAAAGACAAAGTGCCTATTGCATTCAGTATAAACAGAAATTGAAAGGCTCTTTACGTTGTATATTAGGCTTTTATATGTACAGACATTGAGCGTGTCAGACACGGCTCGCGTAAGACAAAATTATATTTTTGATACAATATTTTGAGAGGCACGGCCTGTTTGTGCGTCCGTATAACGGTAGATATAAATATCTTAATACGCATTGTATTGGAAAATACTATTTATTCTGCATATGTAAAGTAACACTTAAAGATTTGAAGAAATGTGACTAGTTAAAAATAATTTGATTACACAAAATTTCGCATTCAAATTAACACAACGGTGAATGTCGCATAAACACACTTGCTTTACAGACAGATACTGAGTCTTTTTGGTCTGAGGTAAATGATAATTTGATTTACAATCTGTCATTACAACTGTTGTAGGAAGGAATGCATAATCTAGTGTTGTTGTGTAAATATGCACGTCATTGATAATTGTCTGTTTGTTTTACGCAATTGAAGTAGCCAATGTGTAGAGCAAACATTTGTGCAAAAGTGACTAAATCCAAATATAATTGGAGTTTTACATAAAGTCAATTAAGCTTCTTAGCTTTTCTGAGCTTAACTCTTTAGATAGCTTCGAAACGGTAAATATTTTAGTGGTTATTGTAGTGTCTACACATTTATTGTAGTCTCTAGACTTTAGAAGGTGGTAGAACCCTTTGTGGTTCAACTTCGGCAGCACCACCGCCACTCCAATTTCTACCTAATAACAGCAGTGTTAGGCGCTGCTGTGTTCCGGTTTTAAGGGTGTAGTAAGGGAGACAGACTTTACCGAGGCGTTTCAGCTTAGTCCTCAGGGGTAGCAGCGCATCTGTGGCCATCAGGTAGGAATATCTAATCCTATCTGGTGTTGATTACAGATGTCCATGGGCGGTAGTAGCCACTTACCATCAGGTGGATCGCATGCTTGTCTGCTACTCCTATATTATAAAAAAATGAATAAAGGCAGCAATATACGAGCGAAAGCCTGTCGTTAACGATTAATGACGGCGACCGACGACAATATACGACAGCTGATGACCGTTCCAGATGGTGCAGATTGTTGCAGGCGGTCGTCAACGACAGCCAGCGACTGACACCGACTGTTGCTGCCTGTCGTTAACGACTGTTACGATAGTCGGCGGTGGTAAGCGCGAGCTGTCGCTTGTATGTTAATCGTTACCTCCATTTGTTCCAAAAAAAAAGGAATAGAGAAATGGATTAACCTAAGTTTGAATAAATTCTGATACGTTGTTACCTTTGACATTAAATTATAATACATTATGTTTCTCTGTTCGACCACTGTTGGTATAAGGTAGAAAGAGGTGTGCGGTGAAGGCGCAGGTAAAGTTTTATCATTTTGATATTGGAAAAGGTCAGTTCTTAGCTAATATTGAAAATGACGTAGAAGTCCATACGGATCCAGCTCGTGCTCAATTTGTCTGTTTCTGTGAAATAAGTCTAGATATTGTGGAGGCAAAAAGTTTTGTATACATAAAGATGTCTTTGCTAAAAGGTTCCATCACTGTCATTTGTTTCTAAGGCATTAATAATCTTCGTAAATAAAACAATCAACAATCTTTTTCTTTTGCTTTACATCGTTAAAAAAGCATGATTAAATTTCAAATTTACATAGAATAGGTGGATGCTTCAATTTTATTTATTTAAAATGATTCTCTTTACTTTTAAGGAGAGGAATTTTCACATATCTTGACGACGTACGTACGGAAGTAAGGAACTCTTGCGCAAAAGATCACAATTCTAGACTTATCGTTGCTGTGCATTGCTTGTCAATCTATCAGTGAATTATGTTACAATTACTTTATTGTGGAAGATTTATGATATTTTGACGTATTTGCCTAGATCTAGTGTAGATCTAGTGTAGCACATATGCAGATTTCGTAAGCTTAAAAGTCCATTCTTTTGTTCAGTGGGTATATTGCTAAGTATCGCTATAAGTTTACTTAATTTTTACTTACATTTAAAGTTATACAGTTATATAACATGCATCCTGTTTACACTACGTTTTCCTCAATCAAATGTCAATTGGGTTCAGAATCAGATTGACCACGGACAAAACCGGTTATTTACTTACTTGGGCAAATTCGCGAGGAAATTTCCTTTCAAGTAACTTTGTAATTACTTACATATCACAAAACACATAGAACACAATTGAGTCGATTAAATATAAATCTTACCATTTTTATTATATCTTCGCGTAATAAGCCGTAAACAATTTAAATAATTCTTTTACGTGAGCGCGGCGATCGCTCCCAACGTTCGTCGACGACTGGCAATACTTAAAAATACGATTGAAAGGTCAAGTTTACGATAGCCAGTAGAGAGAGACAGATATATATTATACCTTGAGAAGTAAGGGACGGAGTACAGTTCACAGTTCCCACTCATAAGGTTAAGCGCATACGCAAACTGGTTAGCAATCTGTGCGATTAATATAATTATTTTGATGATACACTTATGTCTCTTGTGATATTCCAAGATACTTAAGACAGCGTTTTTAGATATAAAAAACCCTTTTTTCCCTGACCTTACAAAGAACTTCGGTCATAAGCCTCTCCTAAAAGTAAAATAGAGTCCTAAGGGTTGTATTAGCCATCATAGACTGTGGATATTAAATTAAGTTCTATTTGTATTTGGAGACATCGTTACATATATCTGTGGACATATTGACATCTTGCCTACGTAAGATGATCGAAAATTCGTAAGACGGCAAAGCAAATTGCAAAAGTCAAAACGTCATCCGGTATCAGCATAGAAAATGTCCAATGGGTGTCAGTTTCATTTTTTTATTTTCTTATTCAGGTTAGGTTTCGAAAGTTTCTACTTCTGCCAAAGATTAGTAAAGATTACTCACTCCTAACAAGAAAATGTACCCAGTTTTGAGAATTGAAATAGTTGCGTAAAAAAGTTTAGGGACATTTTAGCACGTCTCCGTGCTGTCCCTAAAATATTTGATATATGCCCCTAAAATATTTGATATAATTATTTATTTATTACGTAAATTACGGAGTATTAGTTATTTATTCGGAAATTTTCTCTAAAAATGTTTTTATTTGTCAAGAATTCAAAAAAAGAACTTACTAAAATAAGCTGTTTGTGGCTTCATTCAATTTCAAGGCGGCGAAGTATCTTTACTAATCTATGACTTCGGCCCGTTGATTTGTTTTGTGGCCGTTGCTGCTAGTTCTTCTGTCGGAAAATGAAAAAACTCGCCATGCACCCTACGCTTTAGTGACAATGGCATGTTAGTAGCTGTCGGCCGCTCAGTATGTATTTAAAATTTACATCTATGCCAGTGTCAGTGTCTTTTAAGCTTTATTATATTACGGGATGACTTTTCTTGTAGAGCTATTCCTGTTAAAAGCGACACGAGGCACCATGCTAAATTCACTTGAGGCGATTTCGAGGTTTTGAGCCCTCAAAACCAAAATCTCACATGGCTTCAGCAAGTGTGGCATAAGTATGCCACATACGACGTCTGTAGCTGTGAATTGTTCATTTTGTTGCCCTCAATGGGATTCTAGACTTTTTAATCAATCTGTTTCCAGATCATTAGAAAAAAAGTTTTGTTTAAAATGGTAGAGCCCTCTGTTGTTGGAGTCCAGCGGTACCACACCCACACCATTTTCTGCTTATAACGGCAGTGTTAAGCGCTGCTGTGTTCTGACGGTGTGGTAAGGGAGACATACTTTCCACCTTAGTTGCCTGGGGTAGCGGCGCAGCTGTGTTCGATCTCAGGTAGGAATCTAATCTTATCTGCGGTTGATTACAGATGTCCATGGGGCAGTAGCCATTTATTATCAGGTGCACTACATACTCGTTTATTACTCCTCCATTATATTAAAAAACCTTCCAGTGACGGAGAGTTTTGGAATGTTTTCAAATGATTTCTTATTTTTAAAATATAATTATAAAGTTATAGTCCGCGTAAAACTGCTAGTTCGCTCTGAACATAGAAATGACTACAGCTCGCAATAACTTCAGAACGGACTAGCAGTTTGGCGCAGATTATAACATTGTAAGATGATATAAAGTGCTAAGGTTATAATTGATATGAACTATTTATCTACTAAATCAGTAACTTATTTAGTTCATAAATAATAAATATTTTTGTTTAATCATTACATTTATTTTAAACGCACAATTGCCTTAATTAATTTATTTTAATTGCTTCAAAATCCTGGTTACCTAATTTATCAACTTCAATTTAAAAACATGATTACGTATGTTAGTGTGTCTCTTTGGCACCCCTGCAGCTCAAACACCTTGATGGTTTTTAGCATATGAGGTATCGGTGGTAAAATTAGGTTCACTCTACCTAATTTTAGTTTACTTAGTCCTAATAATCCTTCCTGATCAATATATATATTTGTAACTATACTATTAGATATCTTGTACAATATCCGATTCATCATTGAAACAGAAGAGTTGGTGCCTAAAATATATGATGGAAATTTTGTTGGCCATTTACAATATTAATTTCAATTGACAAATACCACAGATTTACAGTTTCTGCAGGCAGTACCTCTTCATCAAAACCGAGAATATGAGACCAGAATCTCATTAAGGAGTTCTTGCTATCTACAGTACTAATATTGCATTGCCAAGAACCACAGAATTATATTTGCGATACCTTTGTATCACCTGCTGATGACCATTTCAACTCCTTTTTTCTCAAAGGAGAGAAACCAAACCTTAATATACGAGCTTAAAACTATCGTTACATTAAGTAAATATTAAAAGTCATCTTGAAAGGCATTACGGCAACTTCTTCTAACTCGAGACATCTGCTGCTCTGCCAATGCCATGCTTGATGACTTCGATAAAATTATCTTCTGTCGTCGTCAAGCCATTACTGTCCCACTGCTGGGTACGAATGTTCTTTCAGAATGAGAAGGATTAGACCATATTCCACCACGCTGGCCAAGTGCGTATTGGTAGACTTGACATACTTTTTTGCGAACTTTTTTTAAAAGATCTCTCAGATATGCAGATTTCCACACGTTGTTTTCCTTCACCGTTTAAGTGATAATTAATATCTAATTATCTTCTAGATGATTCCTTTGTCCAGGAGTAGTGCTGAATTTGCTCAGTCAGTTGGATTGACTTCGATAAAGCGTCAATCCTTCGATAAAACATATAAAGGACTTCCTAGGCCTTGCGGACATCTATAGGATACCAAATATCTTGTCTGTGTTTCATTGTTTGTGTGCTTGTCTTCTTGTGGGTTTGTGTCGCTTGCAATGTACGAGGTTTCACGGTGGGGCTGTGGTATAAAGGGATGTTTATAAAAGATACAATAAAATACTGCTCTTCATTGTACACTAAACTAAAAGAAACATGCAAAATTATAAATAATCTTAGGTAAAATTGGCGGCCTTAACTCTAAACTAGCGATATCTTTCAGATAACCATTTAAGTTACTCACTTATATCTTTAAAAACAATTATAGTCAAGTGTCTGAGAAATGCAACAATATATAACATTTTATTATTATTTGTTTTTTTCTACCAATCTTTCAAGAGCGTTTTTTAATTTCGACTCTCGCATAGACTTATTCCCTGGCAAGGAAACTAAAATATTAAAAAAATAAGTTTTTGAAATATTTAGTGATCTATCTACTTATCTAACTCTATCTGAATGCTGTGCTAATAGTGAGTCTTGATCCTTAAATCCTATATCTACACTATCTACACTAATATTATAAAGAGGAAAACTTTGTTTGGCTGTAATGAATAGGTTCAAAAACTACTGGACCGATTTTAAAAATTCTTTCACTATTCGAAAGCTACATTAACTACGAGTAACATAGGCTATATTTTATATGAAATATATTTGATAAATAGATTTTGATGCGGTTCACAGTTTGCCGGGTCAGCTAGTTTACAAATAAAGGGATTTGATTTGATTTGAATCTAGTTCCGTAATGTTTCAAATCAAACGAAATAACTACAATCTTCGGTCTGATAACAGAACATGGTCAGTACATTGCCTGGAATTTGAACTTTGGACCTCTCGAAAACGAGTAGACTACTGCTATATGCCTAATTCCGATGTAAAATTACCTAATTCCATAATCTAGTAGCGAATCTGCTCTTGTATCCAGGGTAGCAAGGTACCGATGTCAGTGAACACCACGTAGTGACTGGGGTCGCATCTGTTCTCGTTGGACCGCACCACTGTTAGGGAAACTAACCCTCGGAGGTACCAAGCTCCATCTATGTTGAAGACCATGCCGCCTCCACTATCCCCGTTGCAGACAGTTGTGCCTGAAATAAGCATTTGAAGGTGGTAGAACTCTTTGTGGTTCGACTCCTGCGGCACTACCGCCACACCTATCTCTGCCATAACAGCAGTGTTAAGCGCTGCTGTGTTCTGGTTTGAACGATGTGGTAAGGGAGACATACTTTTCCGACGCGTTCCAGCTTAGTCGTCAGGGGTAGCGGCGTATCTGTGACCGATCTCAGGTAGGAATATCTAATCCTATCTGGGGTTAATTACAGATGTCCATGGGCGCCAGTAGCTCATGTTTTTTGATTTAGTAATAATTCTTTAGCTGTGTCTTTCATTTAGTAAAAGCTCTTACCGTCCCTATACCCAGCGCAGTAGGTATAATCCGAGGTGAACCGAGCAAAGAACTCGCTGTAGGACCTGACGCAGGTCAACTGATCAACCACGGGCATGGTGACTAACATGAGTTCTTCTGAAGCTGTTCCCTTATCATTGAAACCCCATCCTACTACCTGAAATAATTAACACATCATTGCCATCAAACATTGACGTCATATATTGTCAGTTTCGTGCTTCGATTTTGGACCAAAAATATATCTAAAGAGAAAGCCAAGTGGTTTAACATTCTGCTTCTTAATTTCAGGGTAAGATATCTCTGAATGAAGTTTGTTGAAGTTGAAGTTTGAATTTGAAGTTGATTTTTCGAAATTCTATGTGCATCGCAAATTGTCAATGTTTGCGTTAACGTTGAAGAAAAAACTACAGGGAACCTAATTTAAAATTTTGTCCATCTTGTGGCGTGCGTCACATTGGTTTTAGAATAACGTTGCTAAAATAATCATGTTGTAATTTGTATGTGATGATATATATGTTATTTATATGTTAGTTCGGTCGGTGGTCGGTTGGTGTCACTAACAAGTCAAATTGTATAAAAAATGTAAATAATTTTTCAAGTATGAGTTGTGTGACTTGTGTGTTACATACCACCATTTTCCATTTTCTTTAACTTTTAGTATTTATACAATATACATATTATATTGTTAAATTGAAAGTGTCTTCCTATTACGGTTCAATATTTATTACGAAAAATGGGAAATTGTGGAATTTCCCGTTTTATTTATATTATTTTTCATTTTTTCTATGAGTTGTTATAGCAGATATACGTTCTGTAAAAATTATGTGCCTTCCTATAATGGCTCAAAAATTTGCCCTGCGACAGACAGACAGCGGAGGCTTCGCAATAATATCTGCTGGCTCCTATTGGGTACAGTACTCTGACAATTTCTTAAACTTACCGAACCTATCTTCCCAATGACAGAGTCGAGACTGCTCAAGTTCTCCGGCCACAGGCAAGCGGCCCTCACGAACTCCGTATACTTCACCGGTTCCCTCAGTGTCAAGATACTCAGATCCTTGGAAAATATAGACGGGTTGTATTCTGGATGCACTACGATGTTGTTTACCTGAAACATGTAAATTAAACTGAAATAATAAACACACAAGAACTAAAAAACTCTTTTTATAGCATAGTTAACGATCATGCAGTTCGCCTTACGGTAAGTGGCTACAGGTGCTTAGGAATCTTGTTTGGGGTTGGATAAGATTAAGAGTCCTACCTGAGATTGGCCACAGATGTGCCACTACCCCTGAGGACTAAGCTGGAACGCCTCGGATAAGTAAGTCTTCCTTACTACACCTTTCAAACCAGAATACACTAGCTCGTAATACTGCTTTTATTAGGCGGAAATAGGTGTGACGGTGGTGCCTCGGAAGTCCAAGGCAGGGTTCTACTACCTTCGTGTCTCAATGATCATAATTAGGTTAGTTTTCAGAAATCCGTACGCCTTAACTAAAGTTAAATTTAATGAGAGAATTAGGTTAGTAATCTTACATTTCGTATTTGCACGCCCTCTACCGACGTCCTAAGGTTGTGCTTCCCAAGGTACACCAATAGGGTATTTTTGTTTACTAAAACTTTGGAACCCTTAAGGGTGACGCAGTGGGCCACGGTGACCACGTGCTGGGTGGAGATGAGGGTGCCGCCGCATATATATTTGCTGTCGACTGTCTGTAAGGTAACTTGTAATAAACTAGAGTATTATTTAAAAAACAGGATAGCCTAAAAATATAGTTAACTTTACTCCTTCAATTTAGACGAATTTAATAATAAATCATATGTTATTTAAATTCGTAAAATGTTTGGGCTGCAGTGCATGCCAAAGAATAAGACATATATGTAGAGACCGGATAATATGCAACATAAAAAGCTTGAAATATGCATGCAAATATGCATGAAAATTGCCTAAAATATGCACGAAAACTGACAGAATATGCAACATTAAATGAGTTTTTTTTGTTTTGTAAATATTATTCCTTTAGATTTAAGTATTTTGTTAGTAAATACTTGTCTTATGTTTTACTTTATTATGTATGTATCTTTTTACTATGCTTCACATAAATCCATGCTAAACTGGTTGTTTTGTTTATATTTCGAGCTAGAAGCAGAAGCGGTTATAAGCTGTTGTCGTGGACCTTTTTTCTGCAATCCTGCGACGTGAACACTTGTCTTGACATGTTGGTCTATTTGAAACTTTTTAGTGCACGAAATGTTTTTCTCGCAAACTCGACAATATAAAACATTTCCGTCGTAAGTAAATGTTCCAGGAAATTCACTTATCCACGAAGACACACTTTTTTTTTCGGGAGGCATTGTACACACACAAAAACTTTTAACTGCAGGTGAATTATCCGAGCACGAGCGTGTCAACAATCAAAGTAATAATGACATGCATAATAGGTGGGAGTAGCGCGGTAGGCGAGCGCGCGGCGGCGCGATCATTTGTCTCTTTCATTTTTTGAGTACCTACCAAAACAAAATACGCGCGACTGCCGAGTGCGCTACGCTCGAAAAATACCTACTGTAAATTATAGCAATAATATGCATCATCACTAGATATTAGTAAAAATATGTTATTAGCCTTGAAAATCGCTTAAATATGCAAATGCATATTATCCGGTCTCTACATATATGTATGTATATGTTACAGTCAAAGTGATCAAAAGCTATTATACATAATGTATAATAACTAATTTGTACATACAATGTGATAAATTAATCACTTTATCCGACTGTTATATATTATAGCAGGTTAAAGATAGTTAAAATAATAAATATGTTATTGTAAAAGCCCGAAGTACGGTAAATCTTAAGATTAACTGAAATTATTAATAATGAATTCTGTTGTATCAACTTCCTCTTGGTTGATGTATCACACTAACTATGAATCATATAGTTTAGCTCTGAATTATCGTGAATCGGAATCACTCGCTCGTAGGGCGCTGCCGCGCCCTGCTCTCTTAGTTTTCTATTTTCTTTTAGTTCCAATCTAATCTAACCAATACCCAGGCCTGTATGAAATTCTACAGGATTAGTTAGGTTAGATTGGAACCAGGGCCGGATTTAGAGGTCTAGAGGCCTTGGGGCAACAAAGGAGTGGAGGCCACCTGGCCCCAAATTATTTTCCGAAAAATGAACAATTTTTTCAGTTGAGTTTTTCATTAAATATTTTATTGTGAAACGCAGGTAGATTCTTCTAGTATTCATATTTGTACAAAGTACTGTAGATAAAGGTAAAACAGCGGAAAAAAAATATCAAATGAAAAAATATTTTTTTTTACTAGTGTTTACTAGTCGGAATTAAAAAAAAAAATCCGACGTCTCTATTGTGGGGGCCCCTCTTTTGTGAAGGCCCCGGGGCTGCCGCCCCGGTTGCCCTCCCTTAAATCCGGCCCTGGTTGGAACATAAAAGAAAACGTAACACTAAACGAGCATTTATTTTTATTAATCCACCCCATAGCTGATTTGCGTACATCGTATACAGAGACTGGGCGTAAAACATCTCGACATGTCTATTTTTCGACATGTGGATCACTATAAAATTACAAAAAATATAATGATGCTTGAGGAAAATTTAAATAGAAACTTATTATCTTTACCTATATTTGTTGTATTACTTTATCCAAGTCTTTGGAGATGTTATATATAATAGCTGGTTAATGTGATTAATTCCGTGTTATTTATCACTTTGACCAGATTGAGTAGATATTATACATAATGACAAGATTACATAATATCTGAATTTATATCTTTGGCTGTAACATATATATACATACATACATACAGACATACATTCTCTTACCCTCGAAATCATTACCCTCCGCAATCGGGATAAAAAGTTTTTTAAAAAATATATCATATTCTTAAGAAAATTCTTTTAGTTCAAACTTATGGCATTGGCAAATTGGCCCGCCATTTTGCAGTCTCCGCCATATTGGATAAAGAATGACGTCACAAAAAATACTCATTATTTCTCAAGTGGCGCAATAGAAGATCACAAATAATGCAGTGTACAGTAGTGCACGCAAGTTGAGTGACACTTATAAGTTGTGTATAAAGTTTTACACTTACTTGGGCTTGATATAATGCTACTTGCCAGGGCCACTGTCCTGGTAGAGTGCGTTCGCCGTTGATCACCAGGGGATTTGGTTGGCTCTTCACCACTTTGCCACATTGTTCCTGGAAATATTAATTAAATGTAGCAACAATAGATAAATAATCAAAGTTGGGCAGGTGAGAGTTGAACTCACACCGAGGTTCCATACCATCAAATTTTCGTAGTAAACGCATGGTGAAAATTTGAATGATCTATGAGTACCTATCTATAACGGTTCTATAGATAAAGCGAAATGCGCCTAAAAATTCTATTCCTTGCCGTCCCGGCAATCAGGGCAGGGCCTAACTGGCTCTGCCAGACACTAGTGTAGTTTACAATAGTGTTATAGTCCGTGCCAAACTGCTAGTCCGCTATGAAGTTGTTGCGAGCACGGGTAGTCATACAGTTTGCTTTGGCGACGCCATTAAGTCCTATATTCAGAGCGGACTAGCAGTTTTACGCGGATAATACCAAGACTATTGATTTGCTCTTTATATAAAATTGATATACACTACAATTTAATCTCCGTAATATACTAATGGGATTTTAATAACCAGTTTAATTGAGACAGATGTATTGATGCGTCAGACAGTATTGTATTAAAATAGGTAACAACGCCATTATGGCTATTTGCCATACTATTTTATAAAATAATGCGTTTTGGTGGAAGAGTGGCAATACTGGCAGATTTTTTTATAATATAGGAGTACGACGAGCATGCAGTCCACCGGATGGTAAGTGGCTACTGCCGCCCATGGACATCTGTAATCAACCCCAGATACGATTAGATATTCCTTAAACATTAAAGATCTCCTCTGAAAAGAGGTCTGCTCAAGATCAAAGATGCGCTGCTACCCCTGAGGACCAAGCTGGAACGCCTCGGGAAAGTAAGTCTCCCTTATCACACAAATTACATATATGTTGTGAGGTGACCAATCTAAATCCTCCGGAGTAGCAACTCAGGAGTGACTTTGGATAGAACGCCTGTTCTATATGCAGTTGGTTACGGAAGTCCATGGGCGATAATGACTACTACTTTGCTACCTCAATCCTATGAAAAAACTGCGAAAATATTCCACCACAAGGGGTCCGAGGTTCAAACCCCAGACCACCTCTGAAGTTTCGAAGTAATGTGTATTAAAAATTAATGAATACTTGCTTTAATTGTGAAGGAAAACAACGTGAGCAAACCTGCACACGTGAGAGATCTTTAAAAAAAGTCCTTGTATGTATGTAAGTGATGTATGTGTATGTTGAAGTCTACCAATAAGCACTTGGCCAGCATGGCGAACTAGAGAACGGTACTCCTCTCAGGATGGGAATGATGAGGTCATTCCCATCCTGAGAGGAGTACCGTTCTCAGCAGTGAGACGGCAATGGGTTAATTGACGAGGTGTGTAAACTATTTGTTTCTTTCGAATTCTAGATTTAACTTACGTTTTGTGGTGTATGCCTATTGCTGGTACCCGTATTGCCGCCTGAGTTTGACCCTGAACTGCTTGGTACGATGAAGATCAGTCCACCTCCAGGGAAGAAGTCGCTTGGACTTGGTTTCCTGCAAATAACTGCACTGAAGTTGGTAGAACGCTTTTTCGACTCCGCATTATCACCGCCACACCTGTTTCTATCTAATAAATCATTTTTCTAATAATTCATATCTAACATTATTAAACTTTGCTGTGTTACGGTTTGGAGGGTGTGTAATGGAAAACATACTTGTCCGAGGAGTTCCAACTTATCCTCAGAGGTAGCAACGCACCTGTGGCCAAGCTCAGATGACCATGGGCTTTAGTAGCCACATACCAAGCAGACTACCTACTGCGTGGTCGCTTACTAATTCAATATAATAAAAAACCCCTAGGTATTTTGCCCATCGTTCTTGTGCTATAATTGGTATCAATCAAATAGAAATCAATTATCATTTATCATATACCTCAACGTGAGGAAAACAATCTGAGGAAATCTATATGTCTGAGAGTCTTTAAGAAAAATAAGGTATCAAAGTTGTCTTAAGTCTTTCGATCTGCACTTGGCTAATTGTGTTGGACTTTGGTCTACTTACTTTTATTCCGAGAGGAGACCCAACGTCCAGCAGTGCTACAATCAATTTGACGCCCCGACTTTGGACTGTAATATACAAGCGACAGTCCGCACCTGTTGACAGCGACAGTCGTCGACTACCCCCGACGTTTACCGTCGGGGGTAGTCGCGACGGCGACATAGTCGACGCGGGCTGTCGTGTATTGTTTACTAACGCTGGTATATTCCCTTACGATCTGGTTCGCGGCACCATATAGGGGGCGGCAAAATTTCATTTAAGGTAGATTGGATGACCTATTATTCGTCAATCTACTTCCTGGGCGGCAAAATTATACGCATGCCAAGGGCGGCAGGTGGCCAATGTATATCTATATCTTTTATTCAGCTCATTAAATTTTCCCCTTTAATACAGAAACCTTGTTGTAGATCTTTAATTTTCGTGAATATTCTTGGTTGGACCCTGATCATAGGCTTAGTATTTTTCTATCCATCAATCCATGTTTATCTATTAGATCTAAACTTGGTGCTCACCTGTCATCGTCATAGTAGTCGTCATACCTCGTGGTGGTCCGTTGGGTTGTGACTGACTGGTACTGCGGATGAGGTGTCAACTTCTGAATTGGCACTTGTCCTCCTCCGCTGTTAAAATTTTAGACACTGAGACGGGCTACTCATACACCTGCCGCAAGGGCAATCTAGGGTGCATGACGATATAGGAAATATCTTTACACACTTACCTGCCATGCACTGTTTCAGAGTACATTGACCTGTTTTGGCTATAGCAGCAGGGGCAGTCTAGGGACCAAGGTTGGTTTCGTGCCCCTGCCACCCTGCCGCGGGGCCAATCTCGTAAATTACACATATCACCATTAAAGAGGCAATTAAATGTCATCCCTACTCTTATATCCTAGAAAGCTCGTGCGTCAAGTGTGTAGCCGCTGAAATGAACATTATTTACATTTGATCAGGAAACTTATACTTAAAAATCCGATTAAAGCAAACAAAATTCAATTTCAAACTTCCTCAGGAAAATCTTGCATGGAATTTTTATCTTTAAAAGTTAACAGTAACTACTTATTTATGTTCTTTGTTTGTTATTGTTATTTGCGAAAGAAAATCGCATTAGGAATAATAATAGCCGTGTTAAGCGCTGCTGTTGGACAAGTGTGGTAAGGAGGATTCCAGCTTAGTCCTCAGGGGTAGCGTCATATCTGTGGCCGACCTCAGCTAACAAGTAATCTTATCTTTGGTTGATTACAGAAGACTATAGGAGGCAGTAGCCATTTACCATCAAATGGACGGTATGCTCGTCTGCTACTCTTATAAAAAATAGGGAATCTAACTTACATGCTGTAAGGATTGACGACGTTTTGTTCGTGTGGTCGAGGGGTTGGAATATAAATCGGTCCTTTGTCTGCTGCTTCGCTGAATATAGGTTTCTTATTACTATTTCCTGGCCTGGTATATTGCTGTCCTGAATTAGGTTTTGATCCAGTAGGTTTTGATTGGACTGCCCATTCTGGCTTCGGAGTCTCTCGTTCAACATTAATATTCGGTCTGTTCAAAATGCTGTCACCTGGTCCATCATTCGTTGGCTCTGGTCTATCAGCGTTGCAGATCTCTCTGCCGTTCAGTCTTATCGCGTGCAACCTTGGCACTTTGACCAGTGGGTCGAACCTGACAAAGAACCGTACAGCTAGTGGCTTGTCTGGGTGTATTTTAATCGTAGTGTTCTCCACTCTGAAGTCGGTGTTGTCTGAAGTGGTTACATGACCCAGCCAACTCTGCAAAAAATTTTCGGAAGTCGATAAGAAGATACAATGACCAAATTGATTTATCAGACGAATAGACTTATTTTCAAGGATTTATCAGTAATCAATCTTTTCGTAACTATTATTGATTAAAGCTGCTAATTTATGCTATGAGACTGATGCAAAAAGTTATTAAATAATAGAATAAATGCCGACAAAGCTTTATACGTGGTATTGATGAGGCTTTTGCGCATCTGCTGGAAAAATGCAAATGTGTAAGAGTCCTTAGTTATTCATCCATCAGCCAAACATACCCCAAGAAGATCAACCTTGCGATCCAGAACAATATTCAGCCACAGGGAATGCAAGGTGCTGTCTGTGTTCACGTTGATGACTCCATACCACTGTCCAGGCTTGCTTCCTGCAGGATCGTACTCGAAGACTGTGGGACAGGGCGACTTTGGTGCATCCTGCTCGTGTGTAGGGAACGCCAGGAGAATGACTAGAATTGCTATTGCTCCAATCTGGGAAATAAATTGCTTAGTTCATCATAAGGGCAAATTTTCTTTTTGGAATATATGATGAACATGTGGTCCACCTGATAGAAAGTGGCTTTTGCCCGCCATGGACATCTTTAATCCAGGTGGGATAAGAGTCTATCTGAGGCAACAGACGTTTTGCTACTACCCTGAGGACTAAGATGGAATTCCTTGGATAAGCATTCCTATACCCACCACACACTTCAAACCGGAACATAGCAGCGCTTAATACTGCTGTTATTTGACTAAAAAGGATTCTACCACCTTCATACATACATAGTTCTTAGGACAAATAACCGAGTAGAAGAAGAAGAACAAGATTTCTTTACTTGTCTTTTTGAAAACATCCGTGTAGAAGTGCAAAAGGAATACAGGTTTGCTCCCCGACTAGATGGACTGATGATGTGAAGTCGTTTCGCTTTACACTGATGTTATTAGGCAGAAAAAGATGTGGCGATGGTTTACCGGAGTCGAACTACAGAGACGTCGAACTAAAGAGTTTCTTATGAAATAACGCAGTTCATATGAGCTGGTTTCCTGCAACAGGATTAATGTTAGATTATGTCAGACGCTGATATATTCTTTCAAACAAAAAATAATCAGTTGTATATCTAAATACAAGGAAAACGTTATAAAATGGTACAATAATACAATATTGTGTATCTCCGCCACTTTTAAATTAATAATTTTGTTATTGGCTGTAAGTAAATCTTTTTATTTTCCACTGCTGGATCTGGTCTTTCTACAAAACCTAATTTTTTGTTGAAATAGTATTATTTTTTGGAAGCACCAGAATCATACCTAAATTATAGAAGGGAAATTCAAATTCTGTCATCATAAAAATACGATTCAAATATGCAGAAGCACGTGTTCGTAGATATATTTTTCCTATTTTCCATGATATATTACTGAGTAACTTAGACTGATCGATATACGATTTATTATTTCGATTTTCCTCAACTGTTATACATGTAGCAGATTATAATCTTATTTAATGATAAATTTATGCACATTTTTAAATTAGTAACTCGCTCCGGTTTTGCAAGTTTGTATTGTCATTGCTTTAGTTTAGAGTAATGTAAAGTCTTTTAAAAGATAGACAAAAAAAAGAAAATTAAGGAAACGTACTAGCTTATACAAATACATAATGTGCTAGCTTTTGCTCGCGGTGTCGCTCGCGGTCTGAGGTTTTTATACGTATCAGGGAACGGTTTTTTTTTCGGGATATAACGTACCCTATATTCTGAATCCCTGATAATGGGAAAGTATGGCAATCAAACACAATCATATTCGCATATAAATACGAAATAAATAAGTTTAATATTAGTTAGAATAACTTATGTACTAAGTAAACGATATTTAAAAACTTATGGGTTCCAGCTTAGTCCTCAGGGGTAGAGGCGCATCTGTGGCTGACTTCAGGTAGGAATATCTAATCCTATCTGGGATTGATTACAAATGTCCATGGGTGGCAGTAGCCACTTACCATCACGGTAGACTGCATGCTCGTCTGCTACTCCTATATTTAAAAAAAAATATGAAATAATTAATTTAAAAAATCAAAAACCCGACTGCACCAAAAAGGCTGAAGTAGAATTTCCAAAAGCAATGAAATAGGCATTTAATTATTTTTATCCAGAAAGCAAATACAAAGTTTTATAGGAGGTGTGAGCTTCAAAAACAAAAGATGTTCAAACAATATTATCCTATTTTATCCTCTTAGTGCTAATTTACGCTATATAAAGAACCTATGTGTAAAATTCCACCACGCTTAAGTTCAGTTCCCTTTGCGTTGATCTCACTCATTTAGTCAGACAGTCATCTCGATGTGTATATACGATTATATATGTACTAGCTGACCCGGCAAACGTTGTGTTGCCATATAAATAAAAAAATGTTAAGGGTGAACAACCCTTATCACTTAGGGGTAAAAAAAACAGATAGTGGCCGATTCTCAGATCTACTGAATATGTATATAAAATTTGGTGAAAATCGGTGAAGCCGTTTCGGATGAGTACGGTAACTAACACGAGAATTTTATATATAAGATATATTACTTAATGTATGTGTAAACTCCTCTTAAATTCCTTTATTTTGACACCCTACTCGATAGGTTTGGTTAACTTTTTTTAAAACGTGTTACTATTTCGCGAAAAAATCCACCATTTACGGTCTATAAAATATATAACTTCAGTAAGTCAAACTTTTGGTCATTATTTTACCTCGTTAGGGGTAGAATTTCATTATTTTTATCCAACTAGCCTGATACAAAATTTCATAGTGTTTGCTTCAAAATTGACGATTGTTCAAATGAACTTTTAACCCGTATTTTACCCTTTACGGGGTTGATTTTTCGGAGGGGGATAAATAAGTGCGTCCTTGTTCCTATCCAGAAAGCCAAATATAAAATTTTATAGTAGTTGCTTCAAAATTAAAGGATTTTAAAAAAACTGTTTTCCCCTATTTTACCCTCTTTAGGGTAGATTTTCCAAAAGACCTTTCTTAGTACTTATTCACGCTATATAGAGAACCTATGTGCAAATTTTCAGAACTGTAAGGTCCTTGGTTTAGGCTTTACGTTGATTTCTGAAAAATGAAAAAGTCATTTAGTTAGTCAGTCAGTCAGTCACCTTGCTGTTTTATATATAAACAAATATGTTTTTATAATCTCCGTTTAATTTCCTTTCATTTGATACCCTGCTCGATAGGTTCGGTTAACTTTTTTTTTTAAATGTGTTACTATTTCGCGCCAAAAATCCGCCATTTTGACTTTTTTTTACTAACACCTATCTAAGGACACTCGGGTCATAGAGACAAATATAATGACACCTTAACTGTTGAAATTCATCCAGCCGTTTGTTAGATCGGATCAAATAAAGAAAGACAAACATACAAGATACGCGCGAAAAACATAACCCTTCCTTGGCAGTCGGGTAAAAATCTTCAAACAGGAAGATATCTATATTTTTTCGCCACACTAATTTTACAGATCTTGTCGCTGATAAATTTCAGATACCAGCTGACTTTTGTCTTTTCGCTGACTCTGACTTTGCCACTGTTTATTTATAATATAGGAGTAACGCCTCAGATGGTATGCATCCTGCCTTTATAGGTACTATTGCTAGCCTACTAAGTAATTAAACTATACCAATACAAAAACCAAAACATTCATTGACGTCAGTAATAGGATTAATAAGAAACAAATAAATGTTATTTTTAGATAAACTTAAACCGGATTTCAGTGAAGCCCCGCTGTTCTTCTTATTACTAAAGTTTTTTTTGTATATATATAGAAGTAGAAAACGAGTATGCAGTCCACTTGATAGGAAGTGGCTACTGTCGATCATAGACTGTAATGAACCCCAGATAAGAATATATTTCTATCTAAGCTCGAACATAAATACGTTGCTACTACTTACTTGTTAGTCCACCGCCACTGTCACCAAGTCGATACCGATAATTAATGACTGCGCCGAAGTAGCGTATATACATTTACTATAGCCGCTTGTCCACCGCACGTCCGTCACCCGAGCACAGTCATCCCGGCCGCCGATATTTCGAGTAAATCGGCGTGACCGCTAGTTTGGCACCGAGATTTTGACGGGCGATGTGTCGGCAATATAAAACACATTGGAACTTGTCCATACACTGCCGTCACACTTGTGACAGCAGGAACAAAATAAATCGCCGATTACGTTCGCGGTGGACAAACTATCGCCGTCACGACATATTAAAATCGGCTCCAAAATAATATCGTTCTCGGTATCGGGTCGGTGACGGTGCGGTGGACAAACGACCTAAGTTGGAATGCGTCGGAACAGTACATCTCCCTTACCAGCCCACTCAATCTAGAACGCAGTAGCAGCGCTAAATACAGCTGTTAGAAATAAATGAGGTGGTGGTGCTACTGCTGGAGTTGAACCACAAAGGGTTGTAACACCTTCAAAAACTTCTTTAAATCCTAATACCTTAAGACTCCAGTCTGAAGACTTAGGTGCATTTCAGATACTCTCTTCTCTTCTGTTCTACTTGTACCTATCAAAGTTCCCAAAGTTCGGTTGAAAGTAATAAAACCGTTAAGGATAACAGTAACAATATATTTTCTAAATATTGCCATCTATCTATCCATTGCCAATTATTATTTATCATTTGACAATTTATTTCCGTCGGATGTTGTCAAATTGCAAACTTTGATAACAAATAGATAGATTGATTATTAATTACCGGCGTATGTTTATATCTTTATACACTAGCACTTCGATCTATCGTTAGACTATTTGGCATCGCCGGACTGACTCCGATAAAACACAAGAAAAAAACTTTACTTTTTGCGCGAAGTCCGGTTAAACAAAAATAAATTCAAGATGTGTTTAGTTTTAGTAACGTGCAAATGAACATAATAATTTTCTTAAGTTTTTGTTTCAATATCTCGAACGGACATGTAAATTTTTTTGGAGCATAATTATATATCTAAGGCTTACCATTTTAATTTATCTCCGGTTACATTGGTCGGTAAAAATAAAACAATTATTTCACGTAAACGCGTCACTTGTTATACTGCTCTTCGGCGACTGGCGAAGAAGTAAAATAATTGTCTAAGTGCGAAACAAGTTGCAAGCGGGGGTTCCGTATCGACAAAATTTAATTTTCATTTATTTTTGTTTTAGAACTTGTTGTTGTAGTAGAAGCCATAAAAGTAAATTGTGAAAATGTATACAGTACCCTTACCATGAGTTTTTACGTTTTGACAAATATTACTGTTTTGGTATTTGTTTACGTATTTGCCCATACAATTTCCAATCAGCGCCCCCAGCGGATTGTATCAGGACTATAGTGTTAGTAACGTAACATTAGATGCCTAAATTGACAAAATGGCGCTTTATGTTTTGTCTCTCTTTTTTGCGAACATGTGAGGCAGTCAAAAAGACTTGAGCGCTTACTAATTGTTACAAACGTAACAATTAGTAAGCGCTGAGCCTACTGAATCAAACGGAATAAAATAATGGACAGTAAACGTAACGTAAAATTGTGGGATGTTTTGATAACTTATTATAAGGGTACTGTTTACCTATTATGTTTTTAATAGATAAATCGTACAACGCCAAAATGTTTCTTATATGTGGACCTTAATTAATTTTCAACCTTTTTTTATTTTTAAGTAAATTTTTGTTATAGCAGCCATCAGTAATACATACTCTGTAAATGTATAATCTTCAAGTGTCTATCTATTACGGTTCAAGAAGAGTCCAGTGACAAATAGACAGATAAACGGAGGCTTAGATTACTAAGGGTAACTAAGGGTTCCATTTTGACTCTTTGGGTACGGAACCCTAAAAAATATGATCTATACTAAAGTAACATATATGCTTACAACTAGAAGGAGTGATATAACCTGATTTAAAAAGAAAGAGATAGAACAATGTGCGCAGTTATTACTCAAAGGTTAAGTGCATTCGCAAACTAGTTACTGATGAATAAGGAATTTATATTTAGCTCCTTTAAAAATATAATGACGTAAGTGCATACAATAATCTGGTGCTAATTTGTCTACAATATCACTAATAACTTTAAAGGTGGTAGAACTCTGCGGCTCGATTCCAGCGGCATCACCGCCACACCTAATAGGCTACTAGTTGACGTGTGGTTTGCATGGACGTTCTTGCCGCGGACGTGTAAGATGTGGAATGAGCTTCCTCCTGAGGTTTTCCCGGAGCGCTATGACATGAGGCTCTTCAAAAAAGGTGCAAAAAGAGCTCTCATATAACGCCTGCGATGCATTGGCGACTCCTCTGGTGTTGCAAATGTCCGTAGGCGGCGTTGACTACTTTCCATCAGGTAGCACGTCTGCCTAATCGTAATTTAAACTATAAAAA
Organism: Epargyreus clarus clarus; assembly: GCA_014595695.2. Classification (NCBI taxonomy): domain Eukaryota; kingdom Metazoa; phylum Arthropoda; class Insecta; order Lepidoptera; family Hesperiidae; genus Epargyreus; species Epargyreus clarus. The sequence continues at coordinate 1,115,702 of JACTTY020000024.1, forward strand.
AAAAAGTTGTCAATTTTTCAAAAAGTAGTTCATATTTTTTCTTGCAGTGTGTTATACCCAAAATATAAATATTTCAATAAAAAACAAACGCTACATTTGTTTATTTTGCATTTTTATGCAACCATTTAAATTTTCCGCCAAAACGGCCCGAATTGTCATGGCGTTTAGTATGACGTCATCTCTCCGGAAAGTTCATATACAAGCTGAGAGTTTGAATGCAAAGTTAAATCAATTAGACAAACGGCGCTGAAAAAGACTTCAAAATTTACAAAAGATGTGCTTTAAAAACAGGACAACGTGTGCAATAAAAATACCAAGTAAATTATTTATTTACGGCCACATAATTTTTATAAGGTAAATTCATGCCACCAAATACGTAAGTTGAAAACATGATATTTTGTTTGTGTAGATATTGTGTTTTCTTTTATGTCATTTGGTAGATTTATGTCTAAAACGGACGCTGCTCACATAATAAGAGAAGTGACAAGTTTTCAGCTGGCCTCAAATACCTACCCAAAAATCGGTGCCAGCTCTCGATCCACTAATTATACCACACAAAATCAAAAACTCATATTAATCACACATATTTATTTATTTTCCGTAAAAGAAAGAACGAACATTTCGCAAACCATTCCGTCTGACCATCTGCTGTCTCCGGCTCCTGAAATCCAATTTCGCATTTGATTAATGACGTAACCAATGCGAAATGACGTAACAAAGTGATGGACTCAGTTTTTGGGGTTTTGTTGGCGGTATGGCAGCTGTGGTCTGAAACACACCATACGATACGACGCTCAATACGACGTCGTATCATTAGGCAATTATATCCCGTTAATATTTAATCTATCGACGTTTGGCTCTAAGGTATGTAGCATAGTGAAAAATAATTAAGGAGTTAATTTTTTGTTTAAAGTTTGGCTTACCAAAGATCCTTTAACATATTGTGCCTAGTTATGAAAAATGCATAGGTTGTTTATTAATACCGAGCGTATACTTACAGACATTGAGCATGTCAGGTAGGGGTCGTATCAGACAAAGACCTATTTTTCTAACAATATTTTTTTACAGTCACAGTCCGTGACAACGCGGTCGTGTTACGAGGAATATAAATTCGTCTACCCGCCTGGTGGAGTGGTCACCATACCGGCCTGACATACAGTAATACGTTGCTACAGAGTTCCAGGTTCGATTCCCGGTCAGAATAATGAATTTAGATTAACACGACACGGACACGACCTCTTGCCGAGCCACGATACGATGTCGTGTCGTGATACGTGATACCTCGCATAACGTAGAATTTCACGGCACTATATCGCCTCACGACACCAAGCAACGTGTCACGATGAAACGTCGTGTCGTATGTATGTGATTTTCTCTTTGACCGGAAAATATTTAACACGTGAAAGGAAAATGGTTACTGTAATTTATTTTGTGCATTCAAAATGCTAGCTATATTTGTGGCTTTGGTTAATATTCTGATTACATATGATAGGTTGATTTTAATTCGTAATAACGTGTGACAATTTGTTAAACAGTAATAGCACAGACATCTTAGGAAATTTCATCTTCATCTGAAGATGTTATATGGAAGAAGATGTTTGACTGGCGGCAGAAGAAGTTCGAAAAGGACGGTGATACCACTATTTGTTGCGAGAAGCAAATTTTCCGAGGTATTCCAGTTTAGTCCTCAGGAGTAGCGGCGCTGTGGCCGACCTTAGTAGGAATGTAATCTTACCTGGGGTTGATTACAGATGTCTATGGGCGGCAGTAGCCACGAACTAGGTGGCCTGCATATTCGTCTGCTACTGCTATATTATAAAGGAAGCAGTTAAAGATAGATGGGACGCCAGCTGACATATGAGGCCGCCATCATGCTCCTCAAGAGTAATAACGCATTTGTTCTGGGTTTTAGATAGAATCCTTGTTTTATATGAAGATCGTTCCAGATATCCATGGAGGCAGAGTTCAACGATCAAGTTGACTGCATGACCGTTTGCTATTTTCAGCATTATAAAAAATAATAGACCACGGACGTTCACTACAACTGCTACAGCTCCTTGTGCTTGATAGTAGTGTTGATGATTTTTTTTATAATATAAGCGTAGCAGACGAGCATGCAGTCCACCTGATGGTAAGTGGCTACTGCCGTATGGACATCTGTAATCAACCCCAGATAGGATTAGATATTCCTACCTGAGGTCGGCCACAGATGCACCGCCACCCCTAAGGACTGAGCTGGAACGCCTCAGAAAAGTATGTCTCCCTTACCACACCATTCAAACCGGAACACAGCAGCGCCTAACACTGCTGTTATTAGGCAGAAATAGTGTGGCGGTGGTGCCGCCGGAGTCGAACCAATGTCTTTAGGAGGTACCAAGGCATCTGCGGCCAATTCCATCTAGGGTTATTTCCAGTACATTAGTCACTCATCCACACGTAGCCTGCTCGTTTGCTACTCCTATATTACAAAAAACGTAGAACAACAATAGAAAGAGTTATCGACAAAGATCGAGGGGAACCAAAGGTTTCCTTTGTTATAATTTGTTATTCATCGCTTACACAAAGGAACGGAACTCCGTATAATAGACCTTTGAAACCAAAGCCGCCTCATCACTATGTAGGCTTCGCACATTTTCATATTCGAAAATATTCAAAGTGCCGCCGAAGTTTGTGTTTGGACAACACTTAACGTTTTAACACTTATTTAAGGAATTAAAAGTGAGATTCTCGTACATAGTTCAGCTTAAAAGATGGTAGAAACAGTAAGGTTTGGTTAGAAGCTGCCACCGTCACAATCTTATAAAAAAGATAAGAAAAATATGATTCTTTTCTGTGATCGGATTTAAGTAGAACTTTTCCTGTACCGTATCCTTCAAAACAGAACAAAATCTTATCGTTGCTTTCAATACTATATTTGTAAGTGCCGCCGTTGGCCTATACAAATAAATAAATATATTTCATATAGCCTCACGACAACTACACAAACATGCAAACCCAAAAAAGGTATCAAAATTCATCATTTACATATCAGTACCCTTACCATGAGTTTTTACGTTTTGACAAATTTAACTGTTTTGGTATTTATTTACGTATTTGTCCATACAATTTTCAATCAGCGCCCCTGTTGGATTGTATCAGAACTATAGTGTTAGTAACGTAACATTAAATGTCTTAATTGACGAATGGCGTTTTATGTTTGTCTTTTTTTTGCGAACATTTGAGGTAGACAAAAAGACTTGAGCACTTACTTATTGTTACGTTTACTCAGTCTACTGAAGCAAACGGAACAGAATAATGGATTGAGTAAGCGTAACGTGAAATTGTGGGATGTTTTGAAAATTCGTGGTAAGGGTATTGTTTGGTCGGGGTTCGAACCCAAAACCTTCACGCAACCACTACGCCACACGGGTCGTAGGTTCAATGGATAGCATAAATGCAAATTTACGATACTATTAAGCGTACTACTATGCAAGGCAAAATAAACTTTGTTTTGAGAAAATTTGGGTTGCACAGATAGTGTTTAAACTATGCTCGTTAATGAAAACTACCGTTTACCGCTTACCTAACATAATCTTGGGTGTTACTACGTGTTCTAGAATGTAACTCGAAGTCATCTCGAAGTTATGGAAGTGATATTTTTGTTGTGTGTGTGTTTTATTTACCAAATTGTTATATATTGGCCTTAATCACCATAGTTAGGAATTCGCCTTATACGAAATTATGAAGAAGATATCCGATCCTGCACCGCCGCCGTGCCGTGGGAACGCTGACTCCGCACCACCGCTCCGTTTCCATCGTATAGTCCCGAACGTGGGAATTCACTCTGGGCGCTAACATTGCCCCAGCAAGTCACCATTTTAGGTTAGGTAGTTATAATTTAGTTTAGATTTAATTAAACCTTGTAATATTCGGTTTAAATTAAATATTATATAATAAGTCATTTCGGTCTTTCTGTATCCTGGCTGCTGCATCCCGACGCAATACATAACTAAATGGGTATGAAATAAAAAAATAAACAATATAATTTTAGAAATTAAAAAATAATATTAATTTGATCGGAATGTCTTTAATTTGTTTATTTTAATAGACTTTTATTTCCCAATGGAATAGACAATATTTAATGTTTTAAGGGTGTTAGAAATAAGAAACAGTTACATATTTTTATTGTGTTATTTATTAGAAATTAATTATCACTTGCTTTCACGGTTAAGGAAAACATCGTGAAGAATGTTCGTCCATGAACCGTACCACCACCCCCTAGTTTCCAGCGAGCAGCAGTTCTTTGAGTTTCGATGTAATATTGTAGGTGCTGGCTTACTTACATATGAAACGACAATGGTGGACGACCAGCATAGCGGAGCGCTCACCATCCTGGTATAACGCGCAAAGGGTTCCGGGTTCGATCCCCAGTCAGACAGATATGTGAATTATGAATTTGGATACCTGTTCTGGGTCTGATTATTTGTGTATTCGTCTTTGTGTGTCCATGGCACCCACGACACAAGGATTTTACGTATGGGGTTGTGAGTGTAGAAAACGTCTTTTTCTTTTTAAACGACTATCTTAGTGCTTAGGGATAGGTTTCAGTTAGAACCCATGTTTTATATGAAAGTGATAATTATGTCTTTGGGTGATAATGACTCCTTACCATTAGTTGGACTGCTCGTTTAAAAGTTAAATATTATGAAATAAAAAAAACACGTGGTAGGGGACAAGACCTCGTAGTACACGTTTGTTTACTATAGCCCGTAGCAAGGTGCTACGTCGGCCTACGCCGCAGCGCTACGACGTGGGTAAATTGCCTGAATCTATTTACTTAGACGGTAATGATGTGGTTAGCAAAGCTGCACAGTTATAGTGCATAGGAAAGTCGTAAAGGCTAAGGAGGCTTTATAGATTTTTATATACATGTGTGTTTAGTAGAAACTTCGTAGGTATGACGTTTAGTGTAAAAATTGGTACAATATTTGTCTGAAGTTGTTTTTTATTAGGAGTAGCAAACGAGCATGAATTCCACGTGGTGGTTCACCATCACCTATTTCTGCCTAACAATAGCAATGTTGAGTACTGCTGCGGTTTGGTTTGAAGGGTGTGGTAAGGGAAGCATAATTATTTGAGGTGTTCAAACTAAGTCCTCAGGGGTAGCAAGGTATTTATGGCTAATCTCAGATAAGACTCCAATTTTATCTGGGGTTTATTATGTCTATGTGCGGGAGTAGCCACTTACAAGCAGGTGGTTTGTATGTTTGTTTGTTTCTTCTATAAAAATATCATAAAAAGGAACTTAGTCCAGTAGATTCAAAGTAAATTGGCTGTCACAGCCGGACAGACAGACACGAGTAATCTAATTAGAAACCCTTAAAAAGGAATTATGAAATTACACAGAAAACTCACATCAAAGCGCTTCCTAAAACAATTTCTAAACTAAACAAAACTAACTGAACATTAATTCACAAAAGCAGTTAGTTTAGATGGTCGGCAAATATTTGAGAAGCACTGACCGTTCCGCTGACGTGGGCCGTTTGGAATCTGATTACGGGAATTCGCTTGTCAGAACTTAGGGCCCGTTTACACTAAGGGAAACATCGAACACTGGCGGCGATTATTTACTTTTTTAAATGATGGAAATCTTTAAACATGAATTTTTAAGTGAAATATTCTTTAGTGACGTTGTGTATTTTTTTGATAGGTAAAAAATGTTATCGCGTCAGGACACGTGGCCTGATCGAAAATTCGTAAGATATCATCCGGTGTCAGCATAGAAAAAATATGTCATTCGGTGTCAGTTTCAGTTCAGTTTTTAACATTCCACAGTAAGTTTTTAAAACGGAACAATAGCGCTATCAAAATTAAATTAAAAATGTAAAAATAAATGCATTGTATCTTTATTTGTATAATTAAATGTCGTCATAATTGAATGTTAAAGGTGGTATAACCCTTTGCGGTTCGACTCCGGCGGCACCACCGCCACACCTGCACGCACCACCACACTGCTGTGTTCCGGTTTGAAGGGTGTGGTAAGGGAGACAGACTTTTCGGAGGCGTTCGAGCTTAGTCCTCAGGGGTAGCGGGGCATCTGTGGCCGACCTCAGGAATATCTAATCCTATCTGGGGTTGATTACAAATGTCCATGGGCGGCAGTAGCCACTTACCATCAGGTGGACTGCATGTTCGTCTGCTACTCCTACATTATAAAATAAATAATAGTTTAAAAAAACTAAAAAAATACACTTTTTATAGAAAATACAACTAAAAAATAGAAAATATTTTTTATTGTAAAAAAAGCGTGGGGTGCATGGTGTCAATAGTTATAAATATTTTATTGATAGATATTGAGTAGAAGGATTATCATTTTGATAATATCTTAAAAAGCACCCCACGCTTTTTTTACAATAAAAAATATTTTTATCTTATTTACACTATTCTTAATTCAAATTTAAAAAAATATATTTTCTATTTTTTAGTTGGATTTTCTATAAAAAGTGTATTTTTTTAGTTTTTTTAAACTATTATTTATTTTTCATTTTTTGGTCGAATTTTTTATAAAAGCGTATTTTTTAGTTTTTTTTAACTATTATTTATTTTTCATTTTTAGTGATTATTTTAGCGATTATTTTAACGATTATTACGTAGCGTATTATCAAGTTTATCTTTCGAATCAGCATCAGCACCTTTGCTTAGCAGTGCAAAAATGAATATTGGGTCATTTTTTAACACAGCTGTATGAAGTGGTGTTTTACATTGGTGTTTATTTTTATTGTTAACGTGAAAATCCCAGAGGAGTTGTTGAATGACATCCGAATTGCCAATGCTAACTGCTTTCTTTCATAATTTATACCATATCCCAGGTCCTCTATCTTGGATAAAAGTAATCACGGAAAAAGGATGATAGAGCATCTTTTAAAAACAGGCGCTGATGGCAATACTCAAGAGAAAAACGGTCAACTGCTTTACATCTAGCCATTTCAAAAGGAAATGAAATGAAATGAAATGAAATGAAATGAAATGAAATGAAATGAAATATATTTATTTTGTATAGGCCAACGGCGGCACTTACAAATTGTCAGTTACAATATTTTCTTAAACTACTACCGGATCGGAACGCGACCTCTACTGAGAAGATCCGGTAAGAAACTCAGTGGGTTTGTCTTTTTTAATTTTAAAAATAATTATTCTCTTTTTAATTTTTTTTTAAATGCCATTATTTTTACATATAATTAATAAAGCATTACGACGGACGACATTACGACGGACGTCGTCCAATCATCGATTTAATATTACAGCATGATGATGTTAATATCAAAAATAATTCTAGAATTTCTTCTCTTTGTGTCACTGCTGCCTGCAGAGATTTTAAAACTGTTAGTAGTTTAATTAATTTTACAGCTCGAGTTAATAATATAAGTTGTGACTATGAAGATGAGCTGAAATCATATATGCCTTTACATTTGGCAGCAAGAAATGGGAACAATGAAATAGTGGAAATCTTGTTAAAGGAAGGTGCACAACGGACGCGTCGAAGTTGAGGTCAGGTCAGGTCAGGTCAGGTCAGGTCAGGTCAGGTCAGGTCAGGTCAGGTCAGGTCAGGTTAGGTTAGGTTAGGTGATCGGCGCGCCTGGTAGATTCCTTTATTGGTCTTAACGCAGACCTTCCGGGTCTCAGGAAAACAAAAATCGCTGATCCTGATTATCCTAGTAAGGATAACGGGTCAGAATGTTTAAAATATTGAATTATCATCGGTCCTTAATAAGTATGCCAAATTTCAAGTTAATCCGACGTTTTGAAGGGGGTTAAAATCATGTTCAAAGATTCCGTTACATACTAACATACCAATATACCAACATACATACGTCTGAAGCTAATAAAAGCGTATTAAAAAAAACATTTTTTTAAACTCATAATAAATATAATGCGAATGTTTAGTTCCGATATGATCCACAGGGGCGCTGTATGTCCAAACTAAACGGTTAATGTTTTCGAGCAAACGTAAATACTCACGTCTCACACTAAGGGTACTGGTACCTAACGTACAGTTCCCTGCTGCTAGTCCTCTCTGAAGTTGTTGCGAGCTGGTGTAGTCATACAATTTGCTATTGCGACTCGATTCATTTCTTTATTCACAGCGGAGTAGCAGTTTTACGCGAACACATCTAGTGAAAAGGCACCCTTATACAAATATCGAATGATTCATTTGATTTTGTGATGGATTCGCTAATATTAGTTTCATAGCTATAATTAATCAAATGAATATTAATGCAATATGTGTGTTGTTTCTGCAAAGAACTTTTTGCTACACACATATTATATTGTGTGAAGTTTGTTACCTTCTATTTTTGAAGATAAATTGTGAAAAAGTATTAGGCAAATTAGTTATTATTCATGAAAGTTAGTATTTTGTTTTTAAATATTATGTTATGTAATAGTAGCAAATGTAGTGAATGCAAAATCTGTCTAACGTATATATCCAGGTCAAATCCTCAGCCAGGCGAATATCTAGGTATATTCAGGTCCAGAGCCGGATTTAGAGGTCTAGAGGCCTTGGGACAACAAAGGAGTGGAGGCCCCCTGGCCCCAAATTATTTTCCGAATAAAATGAACAATTTTTTCAGTTGAGTTTTTTCAATAAATATTTTATTGTGAAACGAAGGTAGATTCTTCTAGTATTCATGTTTGTACAAAGTAGTGTAGATAAAGGTAAAACAGCGAAAAATAATATCAAAGGAAAATATATATAATTTTTTTTACTAGTGCTTACTAGTCGGAATTAAAAAAAAATCCGACGTCTCTATTGTGGGGGCCCCTCTTTTGTGGAGGCCCCGGGGCTGCCGCCCCGGTTGCCCTCCCTTAAATCCGGCCCTGTTCAGACCTGTGCGTACCTATAGTGAAGTTTTGTATTCATCCGTGTGTGTATTCCTATTCATCTGTGTGTTCTTTCAGTAACTACAGTACACGGAATTCTAATGTATATGTATGTGTGAGTGTAGTATACGCCTTTATTTTTTCTGATATAATCTATATAATATGCATAGTTTATGTTTTTTCATCCCAAAATAAGTCAATTTATTATTTTTATATAAAAGGGGTAAATAAAAAAAAACATTTTCAGAAAATTGTCACACATATATTTCCACACCTACATAAAACCTTTAAGAAAATATGCACTGATACAACAAAATCTATATTAATCCTTCAATTAAAAACCCTAACTCTCCCAGCGGCAAACAACCATGAATAACACTAAGAAAGAAACAAAGAAAGAAACAAACAAAGAAACCATAAATACTATTACTATCACTAATGAATATTTATTTGGTACTGGTCTCCTATCGAGAAATCTTAATTAAAACTTTAATTTACGTAATAAATACTTTCTTAACTACAAATACGTTGCTTACAAGATCCTTAACTAACTAAATAACTAAGTTACTTAAGTAATACGTCCGTTTTAATAACTTAACTACAACTATAAAATATTACCCCTAAAACCCCTAATGTACGTTTTAACTTACATTAATAAACCCTTTCGACAAAATCGATAGTAAGATTGATGAATCATCCATCGTCAATCATCATCATCATCAGCATCATCAATTGAGCGGAGCAAAATTCATGATAAAACGATACAAAGAGAAACTAAGCCTTTATCGAACGCTCATTCTCAACCATGCTAGTTACAACGTTCTGTGGTGTCTTACCAACTTGGCTATCACTGTCCAGAAGTATTCTGTTGATGGCATTCGCACAGTCCTTGTTCTCAATGATACTAGCATGATTACCTTCGAAATATTGAACGTTGACAGGACATTCTGAGAACTTATCGAGACCATAGTTCTCTTCTATTACCAAGTGTGGTGGATTTTCCTTCGGCCGTAACAAGACGATTGGGGATTTCAATTTCTTCACATCCTCTACTTTGTAATTCACGACGATCTTAAGTCTGTCGTAGGACACCTGAGCAATGAGTGCTATGAACTCTTTCGAGTACTTCTCTTGCACGGGACAGATGTCGACTGCAAGCTTAATCCTGTCTTCGTATGACTCGATCTCGTCCAGTTTTTCTCTTAGGTTCTTGGTCACCTCATTGTTCGGAGCGACGAGGTCGATGGAATGGCATATGAGACTGTTTTGCAAGTCTTTCTCACTCTTAATGTTTAGGATCAACGTGACCATACCGTAGAGATATTCTGGAGAACCGTCCAAACAGAATACTGTACCTTTGTGACCTGTAAAAGCATTTTATGTAAATAGTTTTATTATTGCAGTAAAAAGTGGAAGATGGTAGACCTGTGTGGGTCAAATTCGAAAGCATGGGTTACATATTTTTTTGCCTGACAATTGATGTGCCAGCGCTGCTGTGTTTTGGTTTGAAGGTAAAGGTTTTTTATGCTAAAGGAGACATGCTCATCAGATACTTTGCACATAGTCGTCAAAAGTAGGAATGACTCTGTGACAGATCTCAGGTAGTAATATAATCTCATCTGAAGTTGACAACAGATGTCTATGGGCGGCAGTAGCCACTTACCATCAGATAACCTTCATGTTCGTTTTCTTATATAAAAATAAAACCTTTGTTCATACCTTCATTTTCCAAAATGCTAGCCAGTTTAAGCAGAGGAAGGGTACCAAAACTGTAGCCAAGAAGGATGAAGGGTGCTCCAGGGTTCAGCCGAGACCTTACAGACTGGAAATAGAAATAATTTATAGGTAAAGAAAATATCAAATGTAAAGTCTAAAATGTGTTGGAAGGAAATAACTTAAAAGATAGTAGAACCATTTTTAGATATTAGAGTCATTTTGAGTCTCTCGAATTGACAAAATGTATATAAGTAAATAAATAAAATTGAAATGAAATTGTTTGTTTGTAATGTCAAAATAACAGCTTTTTACTATTTGCAAACAGTACTTAAAACAACATAACAATCAAATTTTTTGAGTGTCTGCTTGTTCCCGATAATCTACGAAACGGCTGGACTGACTTTGACGGGGCTTTCACTAGCAGTTAGTTGATCTTATAAAGAGTAACTAAGGTTACCTTTACTTCAGAAACAAATATGCTCTGTGCAATTAAATTTAAACCCATAAAATCTCCAATCATTTACCTTAAATCACGGGTAAAATCGCGGGTTATTTTTTTTTCAATTACCTGGTGTAATCTTTCCACAATGGAATCTATGGTGTCGTTCCTGTGCTCTACGCCGTATTGCAGCCCACAGACCTTAACCTTCAACCTCTTGCACAACGGTTCTAACCCAGCGACACAGCCTTCAACACCTGGTAGCACGAACATGACGGCTTCGGATTCTCCAACAGTCTCTTCGCCCTGAAATCAATTTCCATAATAATGATGAGCTTGTTCGCTTGTTGCAGCTGCCGTTGCTATGCAAAGACGAATACACAAACAGTCTGACCCAGAAAATAAATATAAAATCCTTATTAAGATATCTGTCTAGCGTCACATGTGACCTAGCCGTGTAGATGCAGGTTGACCTCAAATAAGATGTCTATTTGATTTAGATCATTTATGGAATTCAAGGGCTGCAGCCATTTTTTTATAATATGGAGTAGTAGACGAGCATGCAGTTCACCTGATGGTAAGTGGCTACTGCCGCCCATGGACATTCGACCCCAGATAGGATTAGATATTTCTATGAGAGGTGGGCCACAGAAGTGGGCCACATTGTATTGCTGGAGACAGCAATTTCTAACATACAAATTACCAAATTTGATAACAGCATCTCACATATAAAATTCAGATCAGAATCATCAATTTATATAACGTAAGTCGTAACTCACCTCAGTGCCATCGCTAACCATGGTCGGCAGGTATATAATGGGTTCTGAGACCAGGTTCTCATCACCGAAGTTCCTGACGAGGACTCTTAAGCCGGCAGAACCGTCGGCCGCGGTAGTCCTAGCTGACGCAGCAGTGGACGCTGCTGCTTCTCTTTGGGCTGTCAGTTCCAGCAATCTGAGGATCAAATAGAATTTATTTGTAGATATAAGTAGCAAACTTACATACAGGTTCATTATCAACCCATCACTGTCCCACTGCTGGGCAGGGGTCTCCTCTCAGAATGAGAAGGATTAGGTTATAGTCTACCGCGCTGGCCAAGTACGGATTGGTAGACTTCACATACCTTTAAGATTTTTTTTTTATAAATCTCTCAGGTATGCAGGTTTCCTCACCATGTTTTCCTTCACCGTTTAAGCAAGTGATAATTAATTTCTAATACGCACATAAATTTGAAAATCAGAATGCGTGCCTGGGATTTGAACCACGGACCCCTCGATAGAGGGGCCGCGTCTCTTAACCACTAGGCTATCACTACTTTTAATGCAGGTTACCTGATGGTAAGTGATCACTGTCGTTGATGGTCATTTGTAACCAGCTCCATATATAACTGGTTGTACCTGAAGCCGATCAAACATAAATTGACCACATTTAAGTTAAACGGAGTGTCTTTGGATTTTCTTGAAAAGATTCGTGATTTAGTGCGACTTAGGGTTTTCTTGTAATAAAGTTTAGTCTTCGTCAAGCCTTTCCTAAATGGACATCCTACCAATGTAGGTAATACTCGAAACTTCGGACGGAAGTAGATTGTCGTACCGTGCGAATGTCAACGTCCTGATGTCCTGAGCAGTGAGGAATATCTCGAACTCTCGCTCCAGCGTCTGTTTGATCTCCACCGCCATCATGCTGTCCATGCCAAGCTCAGCCAGCGACACTTGCTGAGACACCGTCTTCAGATCCTTGATACCTGGTAAGAAGGGAATAATAATCCTATTATTGAAAATTAATTATTATTTATTAGACTGACATGAGATTGCTTATTTTTAAAGCTATCATATGAGTGAGATTTCGACACATTTCTATATTAACTTATATTTTCTACCACTAATTAATATGAGAGTATCGTGGTGAAGCCTTCCTCAATTCAGGGATATAGCCACGCCCAATAGTAGGACGAAAAGAATTCCATAATTTAATTGCTAAAATAATTTGAGTTACATAAATCGGTACATATTAATAAGTAATTAGAAAGAAATACAACCCTTATTTAATTCCGTGAGTGGTTGAAGAAATTTCAAGAAGGAATCTCGAAGGTATGTGAAGCCTACCAATACGCACTTGGCCAGCGCGGTGGACTATGGCCTGATCCTTCTCACTCTGAGAGGAGACCCGTGCCCAGCAGTGGGACAGTATTGGGTTGATGATGAAGTACTAATTTTGTCCATTCATGAAATAAATATTTTTTCTATGGGTTACTACGTCATAAAAGGAACAAAATGTCCAAATTTCATGTTTGTAGCCTCAGTAGAGGTTCTGTAATGATGAATTGACAATGATGAAAAAGTAAATTTTACTCCAGTACCCATAATAGTTGCAACAGCATCCACAATATTCCCGCAGCCAGACCCTCCAGCCTTCTTCTCAGCAACCACGATGGAAGACACGATAGCAGCGTCTTGCTTGAGGAACTTGTCCAAAGCGAGCAGACAGGATGAAATCCTCTGCTGCAGGGTTCCACCGATCTCGAGCTGGACGTCTTCCTCCTGCATGTCTGCTACTAGACCCACCTGGATAGATAAATTAAGTTATTTTCAATCAGAGATCTTTTCTGGGGTCAGTTAGAAGAAGTACATTGGAATCATCAAATTGAACTAATAATTATAATAATAGTATTTGGAAAGTTGTAACATTGAAAGCAATATAATAATAATAATAAACGTAGGTACAACGTATTGCATTCAATTAACATATAAAAAAGAAATACGATAATTATTTAATTATCATTATTTACGAGAGCCCCCGAAAATAAAAATCATTCAAATTTATTTGTAGGACAAAGATGCGATAGTCAGCTTAAATGTAAATATTTTTTTTACAATAGCTGGAAAATATAATAACACTGTTAAGGTAAACAGAAAAGAGAGGTAAACAGAAAACTGCGGACGAAAAACGATAATTAAAAACAGGAGGATATTAATTCAATTTACAATTTAAATGCCCATTAGTGCACGCCTCATATGAGAAATAAGCTATAACCGACTGAATCCACTCCACATTTAAATATTAAGTTCAGCTTGGAGCAAAATGAAATATTACTCGCAACGTCACGCAGATGAAGGCCAAATATTGCGAATAATTAATTAAGTGAAAATGTTGATGATGCCAGTAATTAATGCTGGAATAATTGAGGAATGTTTTTCATTAAATAAACTCGTGGAGCTGCTATCCTGATGACATGTAAACGAAAGCTAGAAGGGATTCAATTTACAATTTATTTTGTATATGATGTGGTTAGGCGTTATCTCTTTAACAAAACATTGATGTAGTAGTTAATTTGTAAAAAAAATACACATCCCAAAGGTAGAAAACATCTATGCCGCTATTATTCAAATCATAATCAACCTGATCCTGATCTTAAGTAAATTAATTATTAAATTAACATCAAATCAAATTCAACTACTAGTCCCGAATTTTTGCTTTCAGTTGAACTCAATCCTTCAAAATCAAGATAAAACACATGCTTCAATTGATTCTTATCTTCTTGATTTCAGTATTCTATTAACACGGTCACATCAGCATGTTATACAGACCTGTATGCTTTAGTGTTCGCATGAGAATCAAGCAGGACTAGCAGAGTCTTGCTTATACTCTAGAATGGAAATAACGCCATCTCTATGAAGATCAATAAAAATAAAACTCACATCAGCAATAGCTCCCCACTGGACAGCAAGGGCTGGGAGACCAAGCTGCTTCCGCCATTCGCAGATCCTCTCCATCACGGAGTTGGACCAGCCGTAGTTGGTCTGACCGGCGTTACCTCTTCCACAGGAGACGGAGGAGAATATCACGAAGTTCCTGAATTTGGACAAAGTAACTCTCGGTCAATAACTTCTGGTATGGTATTTAGCGCACCACTTTTGGTTAGGAGTTTTCTTTTAAAATGATAAGCATTTACGCTCTTTATTAATGAATATAATTATTTTACCTACCTAAATTAGACTATTCCTATGAAGTATGAAGTGATTGTCATATGTTGCATTTGGCGGGACAAAATATTGGATAAACTGATAACGGGCATTAGGCAACAAAACAATGTTATAGATTAATGCGATATGGTTGATTACAACCCCTTCCAAAAGTGACATAAATGATGTTTCCCGTCATCTACATTTTATTCCATTTTTTGTTGTTAAAGTTAGTGGTTATTAGTTCGAATGTCGAAGAATTGAGCGCAGTATTTTTCTCTAACATTCAAGAATTTCAAACGGTTATCGGCTCGCTTCTCTATCAGGTATTCGATTTTCAAAACATGACAGAAAGGCTAGACATTTTAATCGAGTTTCATTCAACGGTACGCTAGGTTTGGTTATCCAAAATTGATCGTGTGTTACTTTTTAGGAATCTATGTGTTTGACGTCAGTTAGCGGATAACAGTGTGGATTAAACGGAGATTTCCAAACTGTTGTTTACGTTATAGAATGTCCTGAATGTCGAGTGATTTTTAGAATAGAACCGTTTCTAAAATTTAAAAACTGCAACTTTATACCGGTCGTATACACATGTTGCGTATAAAAGATACTAGCCATAACTTTATGGGCAATTTGGGCATATTGCCCACAAGTTAACCATTAAGTTATGGGCAATATGGGCATATTGCCCATAGCTTAACGGCTTGTACTTTAATAAGTTATGCATTCCGTGGAGTCTTTTCTAATTAAATCGTTTAATGACCGGTTTTCTAGATAAATCGGAAGTCTATTTAAAATCGGTACATCTTAGAATTAACGCATAATAACAAAGATATAAGATATAATAACAAGAAATAAAGAAGCAGACAAAAATAACTATAATGACAAAAATAATTGTGATATGACATTCTTTATTTTAAAATCTATGCTCAATTATCATTCCCTGCTTAATTTTTAAAATGTATTTTCTGTGAATATTCCCTTCTCCTCGTATTCTAGATTATAGGTGAATGCCCCAACAGGCCAAGTGTGAAAGGAGTATTTAGGCCACGCACGTCAACGGGCGATATGAAATGCGAATGTGAAAAAAATATTTTTGAGCAAAAATGTTGTATTATTTGCATTCACAGGAATCACAAGTAACACTTCGAAATTTTTTCTTCATTATTTTCATATAAAATGAAAAAGATAATATTTTGAACATAAATTATTATTACTTAACTTAGAAATTTCGAATAAATTTATACAAAACAATTGAGTACATTTGACGAATATATACGGACGAATAGATAACCTCTATTTTTGGGAAGTGCACTAAAAATGTATAGATATCTCACCGCCGTGTAATTGAAGAAAGCCATTAAATGGCCTAAACGGCTGACAAATGTGTCAGCCATTTAACGGATGTCATGGTGTAATTTACGCGCAACAATGACATGTGCAGTTAAGTGGTGCAAAAACTCGAAATCGAAGAAAAAGTGCGAATATTTCTCCGCATTTTTTTCACGTGTTATTCGTAAATGATCTAAAAACTAAATTTTTTAAATATTTTTCAAATACGAAAATAGATGACAGTGACAATTTCAATTGTCAAAACTGATTACATTTTCTTGTTAGGGTTGAGTAATCTTCACTAATCTATGTTTTGACGTAACAACACGACGATGTAAGTTACCTACTTGTGGCAAAAATATTTTTATGTTAAAATATTACACGTAATACTCATGTTGACAGCCCACTTTTATCATAATTGGAAGGTGGAAACATTATAATATATTCTTGTTCTTATTAGTGATCGAAGATATTCTTGCTCGTATTTGAAGCTGACATACCCTGCCGTAATGATATAAGAGACATTACATTACCACTTCAATATGATTTTACATGTAATTAAACTTTTCCAGAAATTAACACCAAATTCCTGTATTTGTTTAATTTCAATATACATTAGCAATTAATTAATTCTAGTATTTTAATAATTTCTTTCATTGAAATAATTGGTAAAACTGTAATACTAAGGAAAATCAGACTTACTTCAACTGAGGGCACATTTTCCTCGACAGCTTATCCAGATGCATGGTAGCCATGGCTTTGGGTGCAAATGATATCTTGAAGGTCTCTGGGGTCTGATTCTGGAAGATAGAGTCCTTCAAGATCACAGCCAAATTGAAGATAGCCTCCACGGGTCCCATGGCGTTGGCCATCTTCAGCATTTCTTCACAGCCAGCTTCGGTGGTGACGTCATGCGTCGAGATTTGGACATCAGCTTTGTAGCCCGCCCATGCTCTGAAAGCAAGATTAATAGGATTCTTCAATTAGTCAATCAAGCAACTTTGACCGATGATCGACGATGAACGAAATCTACTGCTGTGTTACGTGGTAAAGCGTTTACTTTGACGACCCGCGTGGCGGCGCGGTCACCATACCGGTCTGACGCGCAGAGTGTCCCGGGTTCGATCCCCGGCCATACAGATGTCTAAATGATAAATTTAGATTTCCGTTTCTGGGTCTGGGTGTTTGTGTATTTGTCTATGTGTGTGTCCATGCCACCCACGACACAGGGAATCCTAGTGTGGGGCTGTGAGTGTAGAAAGCGTTTATTTATTATTTCTTTATTTTACTTATTTATTTAGGAAGTAAACGAATACATTTATTCTATCTTAAAAATAATACGTAATTCAGTAGTTTCCACTATACACTCAAAAATAGGTAAATAATGTACAAGTAGAGAAAAGGAGCATCTATCTTTGACTAAATATTTAAAATAAGAAGTAATAGTATGTTTGTTTCCAATTCAATTGATATGGATGTAAGCACATAGTTATTACAATAATTTTAAGTGTGTTCCTGGAATTTGGTGATGCTTCTTGATACTACAATTGTACCCTACCTGAGTAAGGTGTGCAATACAAATACCTGTGTTATACAAATTATTGGTGATTCAAATCAAATCATTTCTAATTTCTAGGTTGAAGCCTATAAATGTCTAATTCTTCAGTTTAGATTTCTATTCTGGACCTGGGTGGTACGTCTTTGTGTGTGTGAGAGTTGAATAACCCAATGTCCAAGTGTATTAAACCTATATTATCACCAATCTTACCTGAGCCGTGAAGATTGGTATCCATTGGTGATACCACGTCGTGAAGTCAGCAGCACCTTCCTGGCGCCTCTCAAGATGAGCCAGTCAGCCAGCTCTAGACCAAAGCCTCCGAGACCGCCGACTACTACGTACACGAATTCTTCGTAGCATGTGAATCTAAGAAAATAGTTACATTCATTTAATTATTAATATGAAATAGGATTAAAAAATATTTTTATAGCGAGCTTCTCGTTTCCTTTGAAAATCCGATAGCGTATAATAGAGGCACATAAATAATATGTTGTCCGCAATTTTGGAAACACACCAAAATGTCGGACCATTTTTTTAATAAAACTTATTGATTTTAGAATGACGTCACTAAGTTAATTATGCGTTGTCATACAAATGAAACATGTTTGCAAAATTTTACATAATAGATAATGGATAATGGATACTGGTATCCGTTAACCAGTATTCCGGAATACCGGTACCCAGTATTCCGGTACCCAGTATACCGGAATACTGGGTCAAATTTACTAGCAAGATTTGACTCTCACATGCATACGAACTAACACATCAAGTTAAATAAGAGCTTGTAATTAACTAAAAAAATATTATATATATGAAGGCTCTGGAGAAGTGGAAGAAGGTGGTTGTAACATAGTACATTATGAGTTATAATTGTATTTATTTTAAAAATTATAAAGATAGGTTTAATTACCTGGGCAAGGCTTCTATTTGCATTATTGAAGGCTTTATTGGGCGGTTAGAACGTTCTTCATCACGTAATTTGACGATAACCTGTTTAACAACAAATAAAGCTGATAAAATAATTTACTTACAAGTATCAGAGAATTATGGTACCATAGTTATTCGTATATTGGAGATAGAAACTGATTTATCTATAAAAGCCTTGTGGGAAATCATAGTAAATATGTTTTAGTGGCTGTAATTAATAAAAGAATCAACAATAACTGATTATAAACAAATAATGAAATAAATCTTAAAAAGAAACGACGATAAATTAAAAATAGAGATGCTGTGTTTGGAGATAAAGATATGTATAAGATCATTAACAATACAGACTTAAGAGATAAGTAACTTGCACAAAACAAAAACTAAACAAAACGTTAATTCATGGGTAAGTCAATGGTAAGAAAAAAATTAAGTAAATTCTACAAAAGCAAGTGAAGGCATTAAAAATAGAATCATCTAAATCAATTGGTTTCATGCTAACCTTGCCAATGTGTTTGCCGGCTGCCATATAACGGAAGGCGGTTTCGATTTCGTTCTTGTCGAAGGTGCAATAGGTGAGGGGCCTGACCGCACCACTCTCGATACCGCTGAGGAGGAGATCTTGGAGCCGCTGGTGGAAGAAAGAAAGACAACTGTTAACACAATAATAGGATGGATATACGGAGTAATAGTGAAATAGTAGTAGGAGATGGTCAATTTGATGTGCTGTTATTTTAACATGATATACGAAGCTTAATAAAATAATCGTTAGGTACACAATGTTAGATTTAGATTGGGGATGGAACCTATTAAAATATTCTTATTAAAACAGTCTCAATCGATCAAGACATAGCCCAATAATTGCTGCATTTGCATAAAAATATACGATCGAAAAAGTTTTCTTGGCGGTAATCTAAAAATAATAACAATGAAGAAAAAACTAACCTTCCTAAACTCGAAGGTCTGGTCAAAGATGTAGTCCAACATGATGCCGTGGAAGGAGGTCTCCTTCAACAAGAAGTACATGCCGATGGACGTGTTGTTGCTGATGTCGAATTTACCAATCTCGAGGAACCTGCCTCTGTAGCTGAGACAACGGACGGACGCCTGTAGAAAAATTAAACGGTTAATTTAAAAGGAATGAAGAAGAAATGTTACATCCATAGATTTAAAGAAAAATAAACATAAAAATAAAAGATAAATTTAATTTTGAAAAAGAAACAAATTGCCAAGAATGGTTTTCAGAATAAAATACACAATATTGTAATGGTATTAGAAGTCTTATTTGTTTTGTTTTTAATAAAAATGTGATGTAGAGTAATACGAGTATAAACAAGCATTTTAAAAAATACTTCATGATGATTTACACATTTTTTTATATATTTTTCATAAGAGCGTATATGTACCTGCCTAAGTTTTGATTTTTATATCACATTTGGTTAGTTTCTTTTATCATACCAATTTACCTAATAATAATGAAGTTACCTGTAGTTTTTCATCAGACAAAGAGTTAAGGACGAGGTCGACACCCTTGCCCTTGGTCTCTCTTCGGATCATGTCTTCAAAGGATGTATCACGGGAGTTGCCAATGTTGCTATCTGTATACAATAATAATTTCTCATTTAAAAACGTTTCAAAATCAATATGTTTAAGAAAGTTATATATTTTTTTCGGAATACCCATTTAATTTACACACATAATGAAGGTGCGTAAAAATAATTGGCCCGGCATATTTTGTGTCTGTTTTCTTGGATGTAGAATTACTTATCAAATAATCGTAACTTCAAATTACGGCTCTGTGGCACTACTGCCACACCTATTATTGCCTAATTACAGCAGTGCGCTGATGTGTTCTGGTTTGAAGGGTGAGTTAAGGTTCCAGCTTATTCCTCAGGGGAAGCGGCGCATCTGTGGCCGACTTATGGTAGGAAACTAATCGTATCGGAGGTTGATTATAGATGTCTAAGGGCAGCAGTACACACTTACAAGGTGGGCTGCAAGCTCGTCTGCTACTCCTTTATTATAAAAAAGTGATTTAACGAATGCATTTATATCTCACCCTTCAGTTGCGGGAACAGCTTCTTGATGAAGGCCCTCTTCTCAGCGGTACCGACAGTCGTGAACACCTCGCAGCCGAAGTGGAGCGCCACGTTGATGGCGGCTTGCCCCACACCGCCTGAGCCGGCGTGGATGAGGATAGATTCCCCACGTTGTATTTGTCCAACCATTATCTGATCAAGTGCAAATTAAACAATATTAGCTTTTGTTTGTGATTAATTTGTTTAATTCTTTTTTGGAAAGGGATTCATGATTTTATTACATATTTCCTATTTTCTTTTTTAAAATTTTTGAGAGGTAACAAAAATTGTTTGTTGAAGGTTTAGGCAAAAAAATGTGAGTGTAGAAAATACACTATTCATTTTATAACAATCGATGATAATTTCGTAAATTATAAAAAAATATCATTATTTTTTTATTATAACAGTACTTTTTTCAGGTAAAGACTGGCAACTGTAGTCGTATTAGAAGAAAGTGTACGCTTTAATATAAATTTATTTTAAATCAACTGCAAAAAAAAAAAATCGAAGAATTTTAGATCAATCCCGGATATACCTTTGAGAACACTTAAGTATAAGAAGAAATGTCGAAACAAACAAGTTTCTAGAACTTACCATAGCGTAGTAAACGGTACCGTAAGCTACCGGTACTGTGGCTGCTTCTTCGAATGTCCATTCATCTGGGATCGACCAAATTAGGGCCTTGTCACCTTCCACCATGTTGGCCATGCCAGCGTTGCGGACCATACCCATTACACGGGTGCCACTGTTGAGAGTTAACAAAAATATACAATTTACAGTCTAAGTATAATTCTGAATTGATCGAGATATAAAAAGTGGTCTGCGATGATTTGTATCCATTAATTACTATGAGCGCCATCAACTCAACATTAAGAAATGTAAAAAATATTCGTTGATACATTTTTGACAATTTAAGTAAAGATGTTACGTCAATTTTCCAGGCTTTTGGGCCCGGGTTTTGGTCTAAGCAACGCCCCAAATAATGCTGGTTGTATTCATCTATTCATCCTGAATGGATGAAAGTTACGTTATTTTAGCGAAAACGCTCATACAGAGCAAATACCATATATCTAAAAGATGATGGAATTATTATAGTATGTGAGCAAAAGTTTGTATATCGTTGTACATACTTTATTGTCCTTCCAACGACTTCGAAGCCCTGTACACATTCTTGGGCCAGTCTTCCACGAGCCACAGCGTCCACCGTGACACGACCCGTGGCCGTCATGATGTCACGGAAATTGAGGGCAGAGCAGTATACCTGAACGCAAAAGAAAAAGGTGAAGACCGGAAGAGAGAAAAGAAGAGCAAATAAAAAATCATTAATGAAAAGTAAATAATTATGAACGTAGATGAAACTATATCAAAAACAATTACGTAGCCGATAATTATTTACACTTTTTTAATTATGAGTAACTGTTTTAATAAAGATATTAGAGGAGCAGCTTATAACTGATGTTGAATAACATCTGTAATTAATAACTAATCTATCCAATATGACTACTTTTTCTCATCTGAGCGAGAGTCAAACAGAAACGTATGGAATATTATAACATTAAAACCAATTTTATTTTTAGTTCCACGATTTCTTTGTGTTTTATTATAACGATCGACTACGTCTAGTGTATCCATATATTACCTATAACATGTGAGTGAAAATTCTTTTTAGTAACAATACTTACATGTATAAGCAAGCTCTCTGGGTTACTGAAGGGTTTGTCGGCTCTGATTGGTCCTTCGAGCCATCTCAGCGAAGATAAGTCACCAATAGTCAGTGTGTTGACGAAGGCATGGTTCGCGCGCACTTTCTCTAAGTCTCCTAGCAGCAGGTGCCGGTACGTACCCCATTGTCCCTGTGAAATAAAAGCATTATAGGTTTTAGATGAAATATAATAAATAGAAAACGAAATATTTTTTCACGTTTAAAGGTACGTCTAACTGATTTTAATTATATTAAAAATGGTATCTACGCTCTGTAGCCAGATTGACATTCCCAATTATATGGTGCATTGCTTTTGAAAATATAGAGCAGAGATGACGTTGTGCATATTTTTTTAAATTTACTGGAACCATTATAATTATGCTTCTTTCGTATTTTTTTGTCAATTATTTTACGTGTCCAATTACATTAGATTGTCCAAATGTAGAAATTGTTTTTCGTATAAATATTAAATATAACTTACGTCTTGTAGTACATTAAGAGCAAGATCTTTGTCCAGTTGCTCTTCATAGATTTCTAAATCAGGATTGAACGGTGGCGCCGCTGGATCAGCTATCAGCATTCCATAAACCACTTCACCACCTGGTTCCTTTCTTAGGCAGTTAACTAAACCTAATAAGCCATTGATATGCTCATCTTGGGTGTACAGTACAATTTTCTGTCCATCTTTAAGTTCCTCCTTGACTTTGTCGATCCATGCGTATGATTGATCAGCTGTGGCAATCTTAATAAATTTAGATGGTCTAGACCCAACCCTCTTTCGTAGAAGAACGATATATTCAATGCCAGTATCATGAATATTGATGATATCGTATTTATCAGCATAGTCTCTGGGGTTAGGGATTTTCTTCTCACGACTGATAACGAAGCACTTGTCTCGTAGAGTCGCTACAGCTGATTGGAGAATCTGGGGTCTTTGTAGTAGATTAGCACCAATGAACAGAACGGTATTGGACTCTCCTGAAATTTTCTTATTTTCTACGGTAATGTGTGACGGCATTTCAATGGGATCTTCTGATATAAGTAATAGCTCAGCTTGCACGAGGGGTAGATCTCCAAGAATCTCGCTGACTTCTTCAATTATGGGTTCCAAATTGTTGTTCTTGTACTCTTCATCTACAACCTCTATGCTCTTCACTTTATACGTTTGAATATTCTCAAGAACCAACTGAATATTTGAACGTAGGATATCTTGTATCTACAACAACAATAAAAATATATTTTTTTTTCTGAATATAATAAACTATTCTGTAACGTAGGTACATCCTTTTAATTGGTCTTTATTACACGATTTATATTTACCTTCATCTTCTGTTTGCCAATGTTGGGAAGGAATACGTTCTTTTCAAGCACTGGAACTCCAAGAGGTACCTTCTTTGAAATGGGTGTCGCATGTAGTCCACGAATTTCTACACCACCAGATCTAGCAAATTAACAAATAAATATTATTACACTGTTTTTCGAAATATCGGCAGCAAAAAGTTACATAAATCGTTTTTTTTTGTTTGGAAAATTCTTTGGGTGGTATAAAGTCAATGTAAAGTGTTATCACGAGTAATATTAGGTAATAGGTCAAACTTTAAACTTGCAATTCAGGGCTTATATTTACACACAAAATGAGAAATTTGGTTCTCTAGTAAATACTTGGAATATATAGAAAAATCAGGACAACTTTTGTGTTACTATTTATGCATTAAGTATTTAACAATTACAACAAATGGGTGGTATAGACTACGACCTAAGTCTATTTCATTCTGAAAGGACAATTGTGCCTTGCAGTGGTACACTGATTAATAATGACAACAATGATGAAGCAGATACAAAATTACCTTATAACATCAACATTGGGGTAGTAACGGATTTCAAAGGACTGCTTGGTGGAGTCGGGGTTCATTTTGGAGATAGCGTCATAGTGCATGTTGGCGTCAATGCAGAGCTTCTCGATTCTGGTGGGGACGAAGAGACCACGGGTGTCCTGCCCAATGATCTTGATCTGTAACATGCAGTCCATGAAGGTGACCCAGTTGTTGACCCAGGCGAGCCGGCCTCGAGTACCCTCGATGTTGCAGCCCACTACTCCACGGAAGAGACCACTGAAAGAATAAATTAATAATTTTTGTATGAAACATTATGAAGTATGAGAAATTATTTATCGATTTACGGTTCACATACTGTGCGGTAAATCTACTTGAACTACAATTAATTTTCTACTGTACGATACACTATTTATATTTTTTCTCGAGACGAACTAGAAGGTTAATATGGCTTAATGACTCTTCAAAAGGGGACTCGAATACCTTAACCAAAGGATCTATATATCTAAATTTAAGGATTATGTGAAGAAAATAATTAGGTATGTTGTTTAAACTAATCTTGTGTAAAAATGATATACATATAATAAATAAACAAATATTGATTTCGTTTCATATCGATATTGATTTAATAATCATTTGATTACTATCATCATCTCATCATCAACAGAAAACATTAGATCTATGTACTTATTATTTTATAATCTGTCGTAGTATTACTCCTTCACTTAGATTTATTTGTATTTATTTATTTTCTAGGTTTTCAATCCTGTATTTGCTTAGTTACAATCTCACCTGTATTGATAGCCTCTGAGACGCAGTTCCTTATAGAAATCTTTAGTTAACAAGTGTTTGACATTAGGGCCAGTTGTCTCAGGCATCGGCGGGAGCAGCCTGTAGTCTTGACCCACATTCTTCTTGGCGTAGATACGACCCGTGACTACAGAAGCTCCACTTTCTACGATCTGGGTTAAGAGATTTTTTCGAATAAGTATTATTGCTACTTGCTTTAAATAGCCTAAGAAATTAACTAAAACTGAATGACCTTAGAAATTTATTATCACTCGCTAAGCGGTTAATAAATACATCGTGGTAATCTATACGCTTGAGATTTTAAATAAAGTTTTAAATGGTGAAGTCTACCGATTTGCACTTGGCCAAGGCTGTAACCTATAACCTAAGGCTCTCCTATTTTGAAAGGAGATCCATGCTCCGCAGTGGGACAATAATGGGTTGACGACGACATCAAGTGAATTGTTTGTTCCTACTATTGCAAAAACAAAACTGAAGTTGTTCCAATTGCAAACCATTTCTTAGATAATTTTCCTATTCATTAAATCCATATGAGCTTAAATAAAAAAGTTGAATTATGAACCATTTTTCAGATAATTTTTCAAGTTACATGAACATTGTTGCTGAAAAAAATGTATGTATATCATGGAAGTTACCTCAAAGTTCCCACTGCCTTTCTGGATCATGATGATGAACTCCAGAGTACCATCCTTCGGGATGTTAGTGGCTCGTTGGAACCTGACATTTTCGAAGACGACTGACGCTTCCGTGTACAGCTCTCCCATCATCATGCCGAGGGTCTCCCACACAAGCACCAGATATCCGGTGGCAGGGTACAGGTTACGACCTGGGTTAGGTTAGGTTAGGTTAGGGTAATACATAAATTTATTAGTGAGTGAGAAACCAGTCACTGTCATCCATTGACATCTGTAACATGCCGATCACATATGCGTTGACCCTAGGACTAAGATGGTCGTCACATAAGTGAAAAGTTTTTAAGAACCCTTAGTGATTCGATTCCGTCACCATCTCCACATCTACTTCTGCTAAAAATAGCAGTGTTAAGCGCTGCTGTGCTCTAGTTTGAAAGGTGTGGTAGGAGAGACACACTTTCCGAGTCTTAGTTCGTCCTCAGTGGCAACGCATTTGTGGTTGGCCTCATAAAGGACTAAAGAGACTTACCAGGATGACTGCTGGTCCGTCTGCTAGTAATTTATTTTGAAAAGAAATAAGAAGAGATTAAAAGTACATTGGAAGTGGTGACTTACCATCAACAACATGACCAGCCATGAACTCGCTATCCTCGTCAACGATGGACATCCTGACCGTTCTCTCTCCAGACTTCATCTTCTCTTGTGCCTTGTATGACGTCACGTACCTGTTGTACAAAAAATAGTTTGCCTTTATTCACATTTTTATATCCCAGTAAAACATGTGAATAAAGCCTAAATCAGCCTATTATTAATAATCAATCCATCTATTGTTTTGTCTACCAAAAATCGAAATGTGACAACGACTAGTATCCTCCATTATTAATACTTAATCTATACAAATTTGAGAAATGTGTTTCTAAATGTAGAATTTTCGTAGAGAAAACGTTGGATAGATTGATTATAAATAACGGTTATTTCTTTGATCTATATTTTTTTCGCTTTGATCACACATCTAATGTCGTGGGACATTGAAAAATGCCGTTGTCAGCGTTCTACCATATTGGAGTCAATAAACAAAGTGGCTGTAATAGATCAGCCACGGACGATTTGTTTGTGGGTAACTTTACTTGGGGACGTACGGGAGGATATTGTGTACGGCGCAGAATGTACGTATATAATACGCATATATATTCGTGCGCCGTTTTCTAACTACTATACTAACAATATAATGAGTTTGATTTTTCATTCTGAAGGACTATATCATAGAGCTCCGTGCTCGAGACTTCTTTTAAAAATACGTTAAATCTAACAAACTATACGATATTTTTCGAGGTTCAAATCCCAGGCACGCTCTGATTTTTTAAAGTTATGTGCGTATTAGAAATTATTTATCATTTGCTTAAACGGTGAAGGAAAACATCGTGAGGAAACCTATGCAGGTTACCTTCCTAAAACGCCACGTTTGAGCCAGAAATAAATATCCGTATGTTTCTACCGTGACGTAACTGGCAATTAATATTCGCAGTCTTTATTGCATTTTACTCTGTTTCAGAGAGGATTATGTATGTACGCGCGAAATGTATCGTATTGTAAAAATTGTTGTCTGTTTGTTTTTACAATATTTTTTGGAATTTCATATAAAAATTCATGCTAGCAGTTCAATAACATAAAGTGATATTAATTACACAAGGAATTAATACTGGTATGTTTGTGTATGGTTAAAAGAAATTCATTTTTCGTCTGCCCTCATCAATCTATCCCCTTTTTGCCTATAAAAGGTCGGAATTTGTCAATTTCTAGGGGGCAGCAATTGTTAAATGTATCCCATTTTCTATATCAATTTCTTAAAGGTAGCAATTTACAACGATCGGTGGCAGCATTATTATTTTTAAAGGGTATTAGATAGTTACTTTTAGGACAGTAGAAGATATATAAATTCTCTATTTTCATCTTCTCATGGCTAAATAAATTATAAGGGGACTTGTAAATTAATATATAGTTTTTGCTATGTCTCTTGTATTTTTAGATTGAAATTATTCAATATTAAAGAATACGTTCAAATTCTTAACATTGTCGTCAATGTGTTTACTGATATCCATCGTTAGTGGTTACACCTTATGTGGCTATATTTCTGTTTTCAATTTAAAGAATAAACTGAACAATACTCACCAATCTTCACTATGCTCCCATTCAACTAAATGAGCCAACATTGGCGTGCCTTGCGAGACGGGGAAGGGTACAGTCGGGTAAATGTTCGCCAAACGGGGATTCACGCCGGCTTCGTACAATCTGGAACATGTTGATTAAAACTCAGAATTGGAGCAACTGATGAGGACTGCCAATACATGTCAGGCCAAATGCGGATGAGCAATATTTTGATAGTGACATAATTCAAAGTCTGCCTAGGAAATCCATAGATTAATATTCTTGAATGTTTATCTTCTTAGGGGCCAAATAACTGAAAAAAATGCATTATGAACACTATAAACCTCAGACCTGTATTTGTTTTGTTGTACACAAAGGTCTGTGTTTTAAACAATTATTCGTGGCTTTGATTACTTTGTCTGTAAAGTATAATTGTTTTTTTTGCTTATCGCTAAAACATTTCTTGAACATATTATTTGATTACATCTTTTGTCTTATAACAACAGTGGCAAGAAATGCTATGTTTTCGATAGTCAGATATCGGGAAGAATCACTCGTACTTACAAGGCGGACTAGCAGTTTTACGTGGACTATACAATATTTTTAAATTACGAAAATACAGATAGGTTAAAAATCATTAAAATGCAGTTAGGCCACTTTGGTTCTAGCAGCCTCAATTCTGTTTTGGGTTTCAATCAGAAGTGACCATTTACTAACAGGTGAACTGCATGCTTGTTTAGTACACCAATTTAATAATATAAATTACTTTAGTTGAACTTACTTTCCTAAAGCTGTGAACAGAAGCTGCACATTGTCCTCATGTTTCTTCTGGGTGAGAGGAATGTTCAGGACATCCTTCTTCAGGGATCTTCTTAGAATGGCTTGGAGGAGGCCGTGAGGAGCAATCTCGATGGTGATGGCATTTGGTTGGATGAGACGAGAGGTCTCCTCGAAGAGGACGGGGCTCTGTTTAAAAATAACAAGTAATATTAAAAGTGTTACAACAGGTTTAAAATTTCGCAGGAATAAATTTAAAATCTGAGGCAAGTCTCTTAAAGATTAGATATAAGAATTATGAGCATGACGTTCGGATGTCTCCTTAGGGACAGCAGAAGATCTTAACAATTACCTACCACACTACTCCAGTGCAGATTGGTGAAGTTTCAGAATTATTTGTCTTTTGCATCAGTGTAGCATAAATTAAAGATTAATTGTTCTACGTTAAGTTAGTTACAGACAGATTCTCGGAGCGATTTTTTTTTACCAACTTCTCATTTATTTTTTACTTACCAAAAGATTATTAGTGTGGTATTCAGCAGACGATAAACCAGCGTTGGGATCCTTCCATTGGACTTGAGGAATGGATGTCGACACCCAGCGTTCTGAACGAGGTTTGGGATCAGGGATGACTTCCCTGAGGTACTTAAGTAGCTTAGGTCCTGAAAAAAGCATAAAGTTTAATAAAAGAAAATTCCATCACCTGTATTAAAATTTCCATTTTAATGAGACATATGATATTTTTCTGATCTCTGGAAACTATCTAAGGCGGAAAACGCCAAAATCAGGCAAGCTGTTTGGAAGATTAGCTTGTAAGGACAAATATAGTTTGCGTGTTTATAATATGGAGGATGCTTTAATTTTTGAAAAATTAGAAGATTACAAGAGACGTATTTATTGGAAAATAGATTAGATGATCCACTCACCAGCTTCAGAAATATATCTTGAATGGTAAGCGATGTTGGAGCACGGGACTTCCTTGGCGAATACCCCCTGGGCGGTGAGCTTGGCGACGAAGGTCTTCATGATGTCAGCTGGTCCGGAGATTGTGCTAGAGTCAGGCCCGTTGTGGCAAGCGACTTCGATTTCAGGAGGACACATTGTTTTGATCTGTGTGATAGAAGATATTTATTAAAGTTAAAGCAGTTGCACGAATGTATGATTTATAGTGTTGAGATGAAAACATTTTAGATACATTATCACTGGTGTCATTGATAGATACATCAGTATTTTAACTTTATATTAGTAATTTAATTACGAAAAAGAGTGAATACGAATCGAAAGTAATTCAGACTTACTACTCGTACTTACGGATAGAAACGCATACAAATGCGCAAATATGACTAGAATATATAGGTCAAACTACGTATTCATATGGATATGTGCGACAATTATTATTTCCTATCGGTTGGACTCTACGCTTCTATACCATTTCTTTATCAAAAATAGCTTACCTGGTTGTAACCCAGCCCAATAGCAGCCATGGATCCCTTGATGAAGGGGGTCTCAATGGACGCAAGACCGCGGCTGTATGCTGAGAGAATCATCTGCTCCGCCGTGAAGCAACCATCTGCGTATGCGCATCCCAGTTCTCCAACACTGTGACCTGTAATTAAGATAAGTTAATAAAGGTGATTTTCTGTGCAAATATTACCAATCCGTGTGAAGCGACATGTGATTCATGTAAGACAAACAAAATTACCAACAAAAATAATAATTGAATACACATAATAAGCAAGATTTATAAAGTTCAGAGAAATCGATTATTCTCCATCTAATATTGTCAATTTTTAAATTTTGAGCTTCTCTAAATAATCTTCTTACCAATAATAAAATCAGGTTCAATTCCAACAGTCTTGAGCACGTCAGTTAACCCGATCTGGACTGCAGCGATGCCAATGAATGAGTTTAGGATGTTATCGTAGATCTTCGGGTCAGGGTCCGTAACGATTTTCGTTAGGTTGATGCCCTTTGGTTCTAGAGCCTTGTGGCATCTGGAAGGAGTAAGAAAGTTTTAAATTATTGCCTGAGAAGTGATTGCAACTTGCAGAACCGATCAGAACAGATTTAAAAAGGTATAAAAGAAAAGTTACTAATACAGTTAGGAATGACCGAAAATAAGTGATGAAGAGAAAGAAGAAACGTACTTAAGAGAAGTCGCTTGAAGAGTAAAATATAGAAATAAAGATAGAAGAAAACAAATCAGCAAACTCGTATGATGAGCTTATAAAATTTAATCACTTAAACAAATAAAGGTTTTATATTGTTAACTTGTACTGTATATAAAAAGACAATTTCTATCATGAAATTTACCCAAATCTATTGGCTTAACTTACTTTTGAATAGCAGCAGCGAAGACAGGTATCCTCATGAGATGAGTGGCCATGCCAGCCCATTGGGAGCCCATGCCGGAGTACACGAACCACACTGGCCGACGGACCCCAGAGAAGTATTGGATGTCACGTGCCAGCGATACGCTCTTGCTGGGTGTTGAACCTGTAGGAAGATAATATTAAGAAAAAATAATCTAATTTCTTTCTTATTACGTTTCTTGAATTTCTAATTGGAAATTGGAACGAAGTAAGCTAAATATAATACGATTAGAACTAAAAATTCGAGAGTTCGTACAGATTTGCGCACATTTATATCGTAACTGATCTTAAAGTTAAGTAACATTGGACGTAGTAAACATTTGTATAGGTACCGGTTAGTGGCTAAATGTTATACACGCTTCCGTTCTCCGGAGTACACATTAATCTATCCGTAATGTTATCATTGTGTAACAGTTAAACCTTGTTGAGGGCTAATTGTCGATTGGATTTCATTTGAGTATGCTCCAGGCATCTCCAGTTAATGGAAGAGTGAATTTGAATTGTGCTTTAAAGCAGGCTCTAATGACCTAAAGTTATAGAATTATTACATTGTAAATAAATAAATAATAATGTGTTGTATTTTTCTTTTATACTCACCAAGTAAAGTGTAGCCCCTAACAACATGGCCACCAATATCTTCTTCATGAACAGCGTGCCACAGTCTTATCTGTTCCACGTCAACAGTCCTCGACTCCAGGTCATCTAAGATCCTCGCTACAGCTGATTCCGTACGACCTGATGCACAGACGAGTCGAGGCAGATCGTCTGATGGCATGCCATTGTTGACCTGGAGAAATTATCAAAATGTTTGATAAAATATGTTTCTGACATTACTCGTCATACACTTAAAATAAAGTTTAGCATCTCGAAAGAATAACATGTGATCATATGAGGTAGAATACCGTGTCAGTGTAGTCCAAATGAAATTTTACAAGAGTTATTTAAATAAGTTTAAAAAAAGGGTTTTTGAAATTTGTCCCCTTGGGGGTTGAATATGTTTTTCACTAATAATATAAGAAAGGAGCAAACAAGTATGCAGTCTATTTAATGGAAACTACCGCCCAAGGATATCTGGTCGGCTTCGGGTACGTTATTACCCCTAAGGACTAAGTGGGAACGCCGCGCATAAATATGAATCCCGTATCACACCCTTGAAACCGAAACATAGCAGCGCTAAGCCTGTTATTGGGTAGAAGTAGGTGTAGCAGTGGTACCTCGAAGTGGAATCTCAAAGGGTTCTACCACCAAACAGTTAAATAAAAATGTAATGGCAAATTCTTTATACCGCCATTACATTTTACCTTTACCTTTATGCCGTTACTTTATATTTATAAAGGGTGATTAGAAAATATTACCTTGTCTCTAGCAACATTCTTCAATAACACGTGAGCATTGGCACCACCGAATCCGAAGCTGTTGACTCCGCTCATGCCACGTCCCCAGGGTGTCTTCTCGGTGACCACTCTTAGTCGGTTCTCGGCCAATGCAGCTACTCCATCCCTGGGTACATTGTAGTGCAGGTTCGGAGGGATACATCCTGTACCATAAGCTATGCAGAGCTGCGAATAAAATTAATCATATTAGAAATATGTTTTTGATGTGAAACATCTATAGCCGCACGTAAAAAAGATTTCTGGCGTGGCGACGATTACCTTTAACTACATAGACAAATGTTCTATAAGGGACAGAGCTATTAGAACAATGTGATAAAAAAAGACAACTAGTGTTTGACCTTGCGTTTCAAGTGTACGCAAACGTAAATATTGACCATGGAATATAGTGACCAATGATTACTTCAGTCAAAACGGGACATCGATTTTTTTATGTCAAATACTTTTTACTTGAAAAAATATAGTTAGAAATAATAAAAAACACGCTTTTATGATAAAATTAACTAAAAAGTAGAAAATATTCAATCTAGGAATCATTTAAGGAAAAGTAAATAGTATAATTGTGCAAAAAATGTGGGGCGCTTTATGAAAACTGATAAATGGAGCACCCCATGTTTTTTTCACAATTATAATATTTACTGTTACTTAATTGACAATGGCAACGGTTCATTTCGGAGACAACGGCACGAAGCATCGAAAAAAGGGACTGTCCCGTTAAAAACGGGACGTATGGACGTATATTTCTCATTGATACTCATGCTTGTCAAAGACAATGAAATAATGGAACAGAAGGTAAAAAATGTCCAGAACTGTCGATAATAGTTTTAGTACATCGTTTACGTAGAAATGTTATAGTACAGTTTAACTAAATAAATTATTATTATATAAATATATAATTTGATGAAAGAATGTATCTATACAGATGTATCGACTGGTTTAAAATATACGATTTAAAAATTGTTTATATTTATTATCGTATATTAGTAAAGATTACTCACTCCTAACAAGAAAATGTACCCAGTTTTGAGAATTGAAATAGTTGCGTAAAAAAGTTTTGCCACGTCTCCGTGCTAAAATGTCCCTAAAATATTTGAAATAATTATTTATCTATTATGTAAATTACGCAGTATTAGTTATTTATTTGTAAATTTTCTCTAAAAATGTTTTTATTTGTCAAGAATTCAAAAAAAACTTACTAATAAGCCGTTTGTGGCTTCATTCAATTTCAAGGCGGCGAAGTATCTTTACTAATTTATGTTTATTATTTTCAGTTTTATTTTACACACGACCATTAATTGCAAAGTTGTGTACATTTTATAAATGTACTAGCTGACCCAGCAAACATTGTGTTGCCATATAAATAAAAAAAATGTTAAGGGTGAACAACCCTTATCACTTAAGAGATATGAAAAATAGATAGATAGTAGCCAATTCTCAGACTTACTGAATATGCATATAAATTTTGATGAAAATCAGTAAAGCCGTTTCGCAGGAGTAAAGTAACTAACATCGTGACATGCGAATTTTATATAATCTTACCGTGGTCTTTTTGAGGATTAATTTCTGGCTATACAAAGATTGTTTATTAAATTATGTTTAGGTTAATTTATTCAATTAAAGAAATTTTAAAATACCGTATACTATCCTATATAAATTTTATGGTAATATTTTTTATTATTTACCACAGATATCGAAGAAAATTTAGAGATTAGGATACAGAATTTCCCATATATCGATTTTATTTTATTAAAATAAACTATAAAAAGTTATATTTTGACTAAAACACACTAATATAAAAATTAAGCAGTGGGATCTTAAACTATAACATACACGTATGAACATCGTGAGCTTCAATAAAATGTCACTTCTGTTCTGTTGATCTATGGTCATAGATCAATGAAAATTTTTTCATTGATCTATGACAGTTCAATTCAATCAATGAAAGTTTTTGTCAATGAAAGTGATAAAGACGCAAAATGCATGGTCATGCATTTTGCGTCTTTATCACTTTCATTGACAAAAACATACTTTGTCTCTTTCTGGTTACTCATGTAATCATGGCGGATCGAACACGAAAAATAAACAAAATTTAATAATTTCTCTTCATTTACGTGTGATAGGTGATTCCATGAATCTTGTTTCTTTTTCGAGCATAATTTTTGCATTTATGCATTGCACAAGAAGGCTGAAATTTTGAGGCTTAAAATTCAAAATAATGACGTTTAACGTGTTCAGTGACATTCGTGTGTATTACTGCGCCGCGCGAGAGCGACTGGAGTCGTTTTAACTCGGTTTACACCACTTGACGTATTTTGTATGTTTTAAGTATTGCCCGCTTATTTTTCTGATAATAAAATGTCTGACCGTGATAATTTAGAGAGTGAAAGTGATCAGCCTTCTGCAAAGAAAGCAAAATCACACTATGACACACCATCAAGTCATCAGTAAGTTAATTATTTTTTTATAATTAAAGTATGCATTTATCTGTGCATTAAGCAAGCAATCCAAGAGAAGCTACCACCAGATACGGAACAACAATAGATGCTGTATTTATTAGATATCTTGATAATGTTATGTCCAATACTTTTGTAACATACTTCAGTTACCATCGACCAATTGTCACAGTAATACCGTCCTCAGAGGCAACATCGAATATAACTATTACCGAAGTCACTGATTAAACGAATTAAGTAGTCACGATTTGAAATAAATTCGTAAATTTTTGTATTTAATGAAAATAAATTTTTATTCAATAAATAGTCATCGTTATCTGGAAAAAAATCGTAATATTTTATTTTATCATTATGACATATTTAGTTCCTATCACAATATGTTCTTTTCTGCATATTACTTTTACAAAATAATGTCGATGTTTCACATCTGCCAGGCGTCCCGTGACGGCTCACATTTTTTTTTTAAACACCTTTCATATTCCTCTCAAAAAACCCTTTCATTTCATACTCATATCAAGATAGTAAATCTACCTAATATTATAAAGAGCAAACCTTTGTTTGTTTGTTTGGATACCGATTTTAAAAATTCTTTCACCATTCGAAAGCTATATTATCCACGAATAACATAGGCTATATTTTATATGTTTTTAAACTAAAATTATTGCGGAATTGAGACATTTTATTATGTAACGGGTACTCACGATATGCTTTTTTATTGCCGATATTTCGACCCAGTTACATGATCAGATATCATCATCAGATCAGATATTCCTACTTGAGGTCGGCTACAGATGCGCCGCTACCCCTGAGGACTAAGCTGGAACGCCTCGGAAAAGTCTGTCTCCCTTACCACACCCTTCAAACCGGAACACAGCAGCGCCTAACACTGCTGTTATTAGGTAGAAATAGGTGTGGCGGTTGTGCCGCCGGAGTCAAACCAAATCCAAATCCATGCAAATATGCACGCACTTCTAATTTTTAGATATATGTATTAGAAATTAATTTTCACTAGCACTTGAACGTTGAATAAAAAATCGTGAGGAAACCTATACGTTTTAGAATTCTCTAAAATAAGTTCTCAAAGATGTGTATACTTTAGTAATTCGCACGTAGCCAGCGCGGTAGACTACGGCCTAAAGTTTCACTCTGAGAGGAGACCTTGCTCAAATCAAATCAAATCAATTTTTTTTTATTCAAAATAGGTTCTTGACAGAGCACTTTTTGAATGTCAATACAACTACCACCACTTCACAAGGTGTTTCGTTATGGAGAAGAAGCGGCGAAAGAAAAAATGTTTTTTACAATGTTAAACTTAACCTTAGTTGGGAGAGTAACGCATTGGCGACTGTTATGTAGTTGTCGTGCCGGTGTCGTGTCGTCCCAATAAAGAAGATCCAATTCACGTACCGTTAAATTAGAACACGTACGCTAAAGTTCAACGAAGCACTATCAGCAATTTTCAAATTGGAAATACATTAAATCACAGTAGTAGCCCGGAATCCCATTATAATTAATCGAGCAGTGATGTGAGTGTGATAATGCAGTTGCTGTATCTGCATACATGCAGTACACGGGTCCATGCATCTGTCATGCATGTATGCATGCATGTCCATGCATCTGTCATGCATGAATGCACACATGTCCATGCATCTGTCATGCATGTATGCACGCATGTACTGTTGATTTTTACAGCAAAATTTGACCCGTCATAATAAGACTTTTTATAGTTTCGCACCGTATTACTAAGCCTCCGTTGTCTTTCCTCTGTCACACTCTCTTTAACCCTGACAGACACTTTAAATGTTTACGTATAATGGTGGCCGCTATACAATTAAATACTAAAAATAAAAATAGATTCAAAATAAATGGGGTCGGCTTTACCTCTATGGCAGCTAAGATAACAAACACTAAATATAAGAAATAATTTTAAAGTTGGCGATACGGAACCCTCCGTGTGCTAGTTCGAATCGCACTTGGCCAATCATTATTTTACTCGTATATATAAAATTCTCGTGTCACAATGTTAGTAACCGTACTCCTCCGAAACGGTTTTACCGATTTTCATCAAATTTTATATGCATATTCAGTAGGTGTGAGAATCGGCTACTATCTTTTTTTCATACCCCTATGTGATAAGGGTTCACCCTTAACATTTTTTTTTATATGGCAACACAACATTTGCCGGGTCGGCTAGTTTTCCTGTAAAATAATGATTGGCCAAGGGTGCGTGGGCAAATAAATTGTGGTATGGTTTGATTATGTATCAGTAAGCACTTAATCTGACATTCCGCAAAATATTATGATAGTTTTGCCCAATTTATTACCTTTTAGTTTTTGAAACCTTCCCCGACCCGAATTTGATTTGCGAATACCTTCTGAGTATGACGGATTGCATATTCATTTGCAAATGAAATTAACACAAATGAACTGTACTATAGGTTCAAATATTTTATTTTTAAATTTGTAGGCCCATATAGATAGTCTAGTGGTTAAGAAACTTGGCCTCTTGATTAAGGGGTCCGAGGTTCATATCCCATCTCTGATTTTTTGGGCGCATTAGAAATTCATTATTATTTGCTTAAACGTTGAAAACCCGCATAGGTACTTGAGAAATTAAAAAAAAAAACAAGTTTTCTAAGATATGCGAAGTCTACCAATACGCACTTGGCCAGCGCGGTGGACTATAGCTAAATCCTTCTCATTTTGACAGAAGACACGTGTCCTCCTGTGGGACAGTAAATAGGTTGATGATAAATAATTGCAAACATGACTTACCTTAGCAATGGAGCAAAGTCCTGACGCTGGTTCACTGTGGCCCAGGTTGGACTTGACGGACCCAATCCAAAGAGGTCCGGACCGGCCCGTGCAGAAGATTTCGTCTATCGCTAACAATTCTTCTGGATCGCCTACTTTTGTACCTGTGAAAGAAATTAAAAAGTGTACTTTTGCACCAGTTTGGAACCGGTTTTGGGTGGATTTATCTGGTTACAGCAAACTTAAATAATAGTCTTCTTATTTTTAAAGAAGAGTTTTGATTATTTTTAACAGAAGTAGCGAATAAACATGTATATGTAGTCCGAGTGTATTTGGTGCTCGTATTAGGGACCAGTCTGATGTTGGCACTACCACACACTTCAAAATCAAAGTATTCTATTTATAGCTGGTGCTTTACAGAGTTCTTATTGAACGTCAATAAATCTTTAAACTACACCAGAACAGCGCTTAATACTGCTGTAATTAGGCAGATTAGCTTCTTCTCCATAACGAAACACCTTGTGAAGTGGTGGTAGTTTGACATTCAAAAAGTGCTCTGTAAAGAACCTATTTTGAATAAAAAAAATTGATTTGATTTGATTTGATTTGAAGGAGTGGCGATTATGCCTTCAGAGTTAAACTACTTTCACATTTGATGTTGTCTTCCATATACCTTTACTGTGGACAGATTGTTCCAAAACATAGAATCTGTCTATAAAAATGTAATTTATCTGTATACTTGGTGTAGTGTTAAAATCATATTTATTTTTATAAAAGCTCGCTTCACGAGCAAGCTCTGCGTGTCGCTATCACAACTCTTTGTGTTCGCACAATGGCACTAAAAGGTCCTTTTAATTTCACGTCGGAGTGCTTTCTAGGTAAAAATGGAACTATATCACTAAGCTTCCGCTATCTATTTGTCTGTACGTCTGTCACAGGACTTGATCTTTTGAGCCGTAATAGATAGACACTTCAAAAGTTTACATAGAATGTATAATGGTGGCCTCTATAACGTTTAATACTAAATTTAAAAAAATGGAGTCGCCATACAAGATAACTCAATTTTCGGCATTTTTCGCTTTGGCTATTTGAACCGTAATGGGAGACAGTTAAAATTTTCACAATGCGTTTACTTTTGTGGCTGCTATGATAACAAGTACTAAAAATTAAAAATAAATGTAAGTTTTCTAGTTTAGTACCCTCTGCGTGCGACTTAGAACCGCACATGGCAAATTATTATTAGGCAGAAATACGCGTGGCCATTGTACCTCCGGAGTTAAATCATGCAGGGTTTTAACGCCTTTAAAACACATATGTGTTTTAAAGGCGCCGTTGTACACAGGCTGTTCCAAAACATAGAATTTGTGTATAAAAATATAATTTCTCTAAAACCATATTTATTTTGATAAAAGCTCGCTTCACAAGCAAGTTCTGCGTGTCGCTATCGCAACTCTTTGTGGCACAATGGCACTAAAAGGTCCTTTTAATTTCACGTCGGAGTGCTTCTAGGTAACGTCGTTAGAGCTTTTGTCATCAGAATAAGTATATTAAATGGGGGTACATTTGTGTGCACCTTAACGCATGGTTTTATAATTTATACTTATAACGTGGCATGCCATATGTGTTTTTTTATGATTATTACTAGTAACAGAAGAACATGTAGTCTAACTGATCTTAGATATCTGTAATCAACCTCGGATAAGATTAGATTTCCACCCGAAATCTACCAAGGATGCGCCGCTATTCCTAAGAATAAGCTGGAATGTGTCGGAAAAGTAGTCTTCCTTACCACACCCTTCTAACT
Organism: Epargyreus clarus clarus; assembly: GCA_014595695.2. Lineage (NCBI taxonomy): Eukaryota > Metazoa > Arthropoda > Insecta > Lepidoptera > Hesperiidae > Epargyreus > Epargyreus clarus. The sequence continues at coordinate 1,155,245 of JACTTY020000024.1, forward strand.
AGACCACAGCAGAGCATAACACATCTGTTATTAGGCAGAAATAAGTTTGGTGGTGGTGCTGCCGGAGTTAAACCACACTTTTTTAAATAAAAGAGGTAAAATCATATTTATTTTTACAAAAGCTCGCCTCACAAGCAAGTTCTGCGTCTCGCTATCACAACTCTTTGTGGCACAATGGCACTAAAAGGTCCTTTTAATTTCACGTCGGAGTGCTTTCTAGGTAACGTCATTAGAGCTTTTGTTATCAGAATAAGTATATTAAATGGGGGTACATTTGTGTGCACCTTCGTGTATGGTTTGCAATTTATGTTTATAATATGATGCCTAAAGTTTTTTTACAATATAGGAGTAACAAAAGATCATGCAGTCAAGATCATACATGAGGTACGCCACAGATGAGCGTCTACCCTAGAGGCCTAAGCTGGAATGTCTTGGGAAAGTATAGACGTACTGTGAGAACACCGAGAACCCTCCGTGATTCGACTCCGTACTTCGACACACCTATTTCTGCCTAATAACAGTGTTAAGTGCTGTTGTGTTCTGGTTTGATGGGTGTGGTAAGGATAAAGTTTATTCGAGACATTCCAATTAAATCCTCAGCGCATATGACAATCCGATAGGTATCTAATACTATTTGGGGTCCATTATAGAGTCTTCTAGGTGCCCTCACCATCAGCTACGTGACCAACTACGTGATTGTTTCTTCGATTTTATCCCAAAAAAAAGGTTCACCTTATGTTGGAAAATTTGTGACGTCAAATAGTCCCGGAGCAGTAATTACGTAGAGCTCTAAAACAGGCTGAGAACGTCCGCTTCTAATCACACTTTAATGTAGCCTACATTATGCAAATATACTAAAAGCTTCTGAAGTAAGGCTATAGAAGAACTTGAGTAGAAGTATTTCTGGTAAATACTTGACTAAAAGTGCCACTGGAGTGGAGTCTATTTATAATTCACAGCTTTGTAAAATCTTGAGAGGTTGCTTTATAATAGGACTCTAAAGCGTTGTTCAATAGAAGGCGATTTTTGATACGTTGAACTCAGCGATAAGGCAAACGGGCTAGAATTTCAACATCAGGCGACTCGCCGAAGTGCGCTTTTCAAATGTTTATCTAGATCCCTCTCAAAGCCTCCCGGAAATACCTTCCCCGGAAGTCTATCCACATCGTACACGTATAGAGAAACACAGTTTTAAGAAATAATACACTTGTGATAGGATGACAAGTCCAATTAGAAGGAAAAAGGACTTTCATTTAATTTTTTTTATAGTTATACCCATAGATTAGTAAAGATACTTCGCGGCCTTGAAATTCAATGAAGCCACAAACGGCTTATTTTAGTAAGTTCTTTTTTTGAAAACTTGACAAATAAAAACATTTTTAGAGAAAATTTACGAATAAATAACTAATACTGAGTAAATTACGTAATAAATAAATAATTTTTTAAAATACTTTAAGGACATTTTAGCACGAAGACGTGGCAAAACTTTTTTACGCAACAATTTCAATTGTCAAAACTGGTTACGTTTTCTTGTTAGGAGTGAGTAATCTTTACTAATCTATGGTTAGGTATACCTAACATAGTAGGCAGACTAGCTACTTGGTAAGTCAGTGCGGGTAAGCCAGGTACGCCGTCTTAGCCCGAGTAACAATAATAAGATAATAATTGACCAAGAGCAAGGTAGTAGAACCTTTTGTGGTTCGACTCCGGCGGCACCACCGCCTCACCTATTTCTGCCTAATAACAGCAGTGTTAAGAGCTGCTGTGTTCCGTTTTGAAAGGTGTGGTAAGGGAGACAGACTTTTCCGAGGCGTTCCAGCTTAGTCCTCAGGGGTAGCGGCGCATCTATGGCCGACCTCAGGTAGGAATATCTAATCCTATCTGGGGTTGATTACAGATGTCCACGGGCGGCAGTAGCCACTTCCCTTCAGGTGGACTGCATGCTCGTCTGCTTCTTATATTATAAAAAAAAGAAATAATTGAGCAAGTGCAAGTCGAACTCGCACATAGAGGGTTCGGTACTATCAAAATTTCATTACTTTTTATTTTTAGTATTTGTTATTATAGTAGCCATTGAAGTAAATGCATTATTACTCGTAAAATTTGAACTGTCTGCCGATTACGGTTTAATAGATAAAGTAAAAACGTCGAGAAATAGCGGTTTCTTGTATGGCGACCCCATTTATATTCAAGATATTTCAATTTTTAGTATTTGTTGTTACGGCCTCCTTGTACAATGTAGGTACATGCTCTATAAACAATTCCAGTCTACCTATTTAAAGATTTAAAGATTTTATTGAACAAAAACACGTTACAAAAAATACAGTAATTCGTAAACATCTGCAATAGTAAGAAACTGTGTCGCAGGTGTTTACGCCCATCCCGGGTAACACAGTAGTATTATGGTTCAGGAGGTAGAGCCCTATGACAGTCGGACAGACAGCGGAAGCTTAATGTAGTGTATGTATCTATTAAATAGATATGTATGAACATTGTCTCACGTATGCCAGTAGAGAGGGTAGCTGTCAAAGTCAGTCTGGTGACGTACGAGATACGGATCGGACGTGCAGCCCTGCTCGGAGCTGGTGTAGTGGTGAGCCAGTGCATGTTAAATAGCCCTCGAGGTTCTTACAAACATTACAAGTGGCGACGAGGATAAAGGTGAAAGGCGTGTTAAAAAAATAAAAAGGTAAAGGAAGGTAGTGACCATTTCAATCTCGTGTTATATTGTGACGAAAACAATAAGGTATGTATGATAGGACTTATAGATTTTATTGCAACGCGGCAAAACATTATAATGAAAGAATGTATTTATAAATTCGTAATAAAGATGGAAATTCATTTAAATTGTGAGACTAAAATATATAAATGAAAGTTTAAACTAGGTAGGTACTAGTTTTTGTTAACATATAGCAACCATTTATTGAATGTAATACTTAGTGATTTAATGTTGTTATGGTACGGAACATACAGAAAATATGGTTCTTAAATTACGAAGCTCATTTTATAAAAAAAAAGAATAACAATAATTTTAAAGTACTTATACAAAGTAGTAAAATATAATTAAGTGCGTAGTTTGTTTTATTGCGCATTATCAATTGTCAATTGTTTTTTTATGTTTATTAGGTCTTTATTATTCTTTTATTTATTGCGTTGCGTGCATTATTTTTACATTATGCCAAGAATGTTGAAATACTAAATTAAAAATAAAAAAGTATAAAATTAAATTTTATAGATATTGCTATTTGCATTTATTACAATTATAATCATAAAATATTAAAACATAATACAGTATTTGCAAGTTTACTTGATATTCATTTATTTAATAATATTAGTACGAGATTGCACTAGAGATATATTTTTACTGTTTTTAAATTTACTTTGCTTAAAGTTTTATTTTATTATCATTTTGGATTAGAATAATTTATATATATAATGTAATATTATAAATATAAGCAAATATAATAATTCATACATAAATAAATAAATTACATATACAATTGTGTACGTGCGGTACATAAACATATATATACATACATATACGTACATATACGCGCGATATATTAGAATGACAGAAAATAACGGTCTTCATTAATTAATTATAGATACCTATTGATTTAATTTTTATATTTGTAATAAAAATAGCTTGAGTATAAAGCTTATAATGTGTTAAAAGAAGTAACTTAGAAATCGATTGTGATGATAGATTAGAATTTCATATTTCGTTTTCGTTTAGCAAGTACCTACATTTAGATCTCCATTAAATTGGAATTGCTTCGGGATTCCATTAAATTTGAATTGCTTCGGGATTCCATTAAATTGGAATTGCTTCGGGATTCCATTAAATTGGAATTGCATCGGGATTCCATTAAATTGGAATTGCACCGGGATTCCATTAAATTGGAATTGCATCGGGATTCCATTAAATTGGAATTGCATCGGGATTCCATTAAATTGGAATTGTATTGAACTGCGGGATTCCATTAAATTGGAATTGTATTGAACTACGGGATTCCATTAAATTGGAATTGTATTGAACTGCGGGATTCCATTAAATTGGAATTGTATTGAACTGCGGGATTCCATTAAATTGGAATTGTATTGATCTGCGGGATTCCATTAAATTGGAATTGTATTGAACTGCGGGATTCCATTAAATTGGAATTGTATTGAACTGCGGGATTCCATTAAATTGGAATTGTATTGAACTGCGGGATTCCATTAAATTGGAATTATATTGAACTACGGGATTCCATTAAATTGGAATTATATTGAACTACGGGATTCCATTAAATTGGAATTATATTGAATAACGGAATTCCATTAAATTGGAATTATATTAAATTACAGAATTGCATGAAATTTGAATTACTGACAAGACTTCTATTAAATTGGAAGTAAATTTAGTAAAAATACCTAATTGAGTTCTTTTAAATGACAAGTCGTTTAATACAATCAATAATGACAAAACGCCTCTTGAGAAATTGAATCTTGAAGGCGATAATACGTCGGTGAACCTGAGATGGGAGAAATGGAAGCAATTACCGAGAATTTATTTCGAAACCGCTGATATCATGAATTCAGTCAATTCAGCCTAGTGTGTTTTAATTATATGTAAAAATGATGGCATTAAAAAAGGAATAATTATTGTTATGGAAAGAAGACAAACACATTGAGTTTCTTACCAGATCTTTGCTGAGAGCTAAGGTCGTGTTCCGATCCAGTAGTAATTTAAGAAAATATTTGTAACTGACAACTTGTAAGTACCACCGTAGGTTTATACAAAATAAATATATTTCATTTCAAAGAAACGGGCTACATTTTTATTCTTAGGTGAAGCTGTCCTACAAGAGATAGATATATCTCCCGGAGCTATCCTGGAGCAAACGCTGAGTTAGCAGAGAATGTTGATAAAATTACACTTGAAAAGTGATTACAGTAGCTTATACTCTAGAAATTATAAATTGTCAGGTAGAAAGTTATGAACAAAAGGAAAAAACGAATGTAAATTAAGTGAATTTAATCAAAAGATGCAAAGATAATTTTGAATTTTCTAAGAAAGGAGGAAAGTCTGACAAAGAGGAAGGAGCTTTCTGCAACGAAAAGAAATGTAGCGGTGGTGAAAATTTTGATCATTATTAAAGGAGTTAAAGGACTAAAATTTGTAAACAAAAACGTTAATTAGAACGAAAAGAAGAAGGAACAAACAATATTACAAGCGGCAACGAAATAAAATAACAGTTAATTCTCTCCAATGTGAAGATGACGATGAATCAGTTGAATACATATTTAATTTGAATTTGATAATGTAACAATTAAATAGGAGATAGGAGGAATAAATTTAGAAATGCTGATTGATTCAGATTCTAAATGAAACTTAATATCTAATAAAGCATGGGAGTATTTAAAGAAAAAATAAGATAGTTTGTAACAAGCAAGTAAAAGGACTGAATAAAGTATTATTACTAGCATATAAAAATGAAACAGATTTAATGTTCATGGGTTTTTGAAGTGACTATAAGAGCCCAAGGTAAAATAGAACGCAGAACTATTTATATTATTGAAAATGGCTCTCGAAATTTAGTGGTTCACATCAATGCAATTGGGCGTATTAAAATTAAATAAATACAAATTCCAATAAATACTTCAATAAAACCAGTTATGCAATACTATCGAAGAATACCGATATCGAATATTAGAAAAAAGGACACAGGTAATTGAAAGAATTGCTAGATTTAGAGATAATAGGAGGAGTACATGAACTTCACCGTGGACTTCTCCAATAGTCCCGATTTTCAAGGACACTTCTTTGCTAATAAGCGAAAGAGTTTTTTTATGTATGCGCTTATGTCTGGAAGTATTGGTTCAATTTCAATCAATATTTTAAAATAAGTTCTACTTTAAAATAGGCTGTACGCTATAAATAATTAGAATAGGTTTTTCTAAACGAAACGTCTTGCGCACCAATGTAACTTCTTCATTGACCTCCCTAAACCAGCAAGTCTCATAAATAAACGAAGTCTTTAAAGTGGTTCTTGGGGTGGTTCTAGGGCTAGTCAAAGATGTTAACATTCATTTTGGAAACGACTGACCTGAACATGGAATATAATGAGGTTTCCACTCATAGAGAGTGTTTTTATCTGGAAACATTTCTTTATTGTAATTTCAGTAGATTTTGTGAAATTAATTACTAAATATCGACTAAATTGAAAAGGATAATTCATCATATTCCTATCTTGGCGAACGCTGCAGTAATGGTTATAATTATGTAGAAGTCGTGTATGACACTATTGAATATCACGAAAAGTTCTACAGGGTAGTCCGCGACAGCATATGTCTATCTTTTACGTGTAACCGCAATTACTCATTTTATGTTTAAAAAAAATTTAACATTTTAAGTTGATGGTTCGAAGAGTTTAATAGATATCAAATACAATCTTTATTCAAATAAATTCTTTTAAAAACTCATGCATCTAAAATAGATAACATTTGCTCTTTATACTTAGTATGTAATTTGGATTAATAGTTTGGAAGGGATTATGAGTATAACCTGAGCAGGATCATAAAAATGAAGTATGCACGATAACATTTTTGTTTTTAATAGGGCTGACTAAAATACAAACCATAGCTAAAATTTTTAGGTAGTTATTCTGTTTCTATGTCTGTTGTAATCATAGGATAACATATTCCATATTTTAATTTGAAATATTTGACAATAAAATACTAACTTGTGATCTTAACGGGGAAGGTCAACGAATATGATTAGATACTTGGATTTGTATAACAGACGAAAGCATAGAATGGGAAGAGTGGAGATGTGAAGTGGATGAGTGGAGATAGTGAGTTTCCTTGGTATATCATCAATCTTTTATCCACTATTCACCACTGTCGGAATTGAGTGTCAAAACCGAGATGTTTAAAACGACTTAAAATAATTTAGAAAAAAAGGGAAAGAATATGGAGACCGGAAAAGGAGAGCGTAAAAACCATAATTGGTGAAGGTAATAAAGTATAGCTAAAATAATAACACACCGCACATAATAAAATAATTTGTCGGACGGGAAATAACAATAAGGAATAAAGAAACTGGCTAAAGACTTCGAGAAACATAAGTCAATATAAGGCGTGCGAATGGGCAATGGAAAGCGGTTGAAGATGAAGACTTGTCAATCGAAGAATCGACAGTTAAAAGAATAAAATATACTTAAGTAATATTATTGATTTAATAAGATATTACTTAGATTGTAAATTATATGTACATAAGTAAATAAAATTTGTTAAAAAGGAAGGGATGTAGTGTATGTATCTATTAAATAGATATGTATGAACATTGTCTCACGTATGCCAGTAGAGAGGGTAGCTGTCAAAGTCAGTCTGGTGACGTACGAGATACGGATCGGACGTGCAGCCCTGCTCGGAGCTGGTGTAGTGGTGAGCCAGTGCATGTTAAATAGCCCTCGAGGTTCTTACAAACATTACACTTAATAAAAGGTTTCTTTCTTACACTTTGTTTACGGAACCCTAAAAAGGGCCTTACATTTGAACAGGTTGGTCAAGTGCGACTTGCACGTTTGTTATTTTTACAAAACGAGTCTGAACAGATAAGTGACCAAGGGACAGAAATGTTGATGACAAACTTACCAGTGCCGTGAGCTTCAACGTACTCCAAGGATGATGGCGGGATGGAGCATTCCTGGTAGAACTCGCTGAGCAGCAGCTTCTGGATATTACCAGCTGGGTACGTGATGCCCTGCTCTTTGTAGCCATCGCAATTAGTCTTCGCGTGGAGAAGTTGGGCGTATACTCTGTGGAGGAAAGACGTTTTACCACCCACACTAGGATTCTTTCTGTCCTGGGTGCTATATACACACAGAGACGAATTCACAAACGCCCAGACCCAGAGTAAAATCTAAACTATTTCTTTACATTTTTAATCACCCGGAAATCAAACCCGGAACCCTCTGCGCGTCGGACCGCTCCACCATGCGGACCATTCGAAGTATAGAAGGTTACCTTTTTGTATATTAAAATGTCATCAATCGATCAAATTTGGAATAGAATTGAATCCGTGTATTTGGAATTCGGAAATGTAAGTAAAAAGCTCTCTTGATCAGCTTTACATTGTCAAATTTTTGGTAGTGAAAAATTAGAAAGATTCATTTTTAAGGGCGCACGTCGTCAATATCTAAAGGAGAGTCTTTTAGAAATCTACAATTCCTTGCAATACTACTTGCTTAACGCCTGGGGTCATCATCGACCATTGTAAGTTGAACCTTTAACACTTGAAAGTCTGTACTCAATTTCTATTATAAGTTACCATTATAAGAACCCAAGGGTTAACCCTTGATAGTTTGTACTTGAGTTCTGTAGTTACCTTCTGGAGTTCTTCGCTTTCTGGAGGAAAACGACCACGATGGCCTCTGACCGAGCGTAGCCGTTTGCGGAGTTGTCGAAACTCTTACATCTTCCATCAGGTGATAACACTCCTAACCTGAAATAGGTAATAGTGTTAGCTATCATCTTACGACTTACCAATAGTATCTTAGCAATATATATCTTGTAATTTTCTGAATCTGATCAGGATTTTCTAAAGGTTTTTCTCAAATGCAATATCAGAAATGACATGTCATAATAATTTGTTGATGATATCGTAAATACAATTATATTGATATTGCATACCAGTTAAATATATTAATTAACATATAAATTGGTTTAGCATATAATAGATATCGCATTTAATTCATCATATTTATATGTTATCTATACAACAGATATTTACGTATAACTCAATATCGTGGCTAACTATTTTATCTACGCAACAGATATTGCATTCACCTTAATATATTATAGTTGTTAACTATATGGTTTACATTATAAATACCATTTAGCTGCGCGTATTTTTAATTCAAACATACATTAATAAAGTTATAAAGTTCTAAAACTTCATTAATAAAGTTTTTTATATTAAACCATAAAGAGAAAAATTTGATTTACCTAGAAAACTGCAGCGACACATAAGGATGTAGACATAAGTTGGAGCCGCCAACGATAGCGGATTCGCAGTGGCCGTCCCTTATAGCCCTGAAGGCGTGCTCCAGGGCGTAGAGGGAGCTGGAGCACGCTGAGTCCACGGTGTACGAAGGGCCAGTGACTCCTAACCAGTAGGAGATGCGGTTGGCCAACATGGCTCTTGAACATCTGTAAGAAAATTGGGTTTGAGAACAATTATTTTAAAGGTGGTAGAACCCTTTGTGGTTCGACTCCGGCGGTACCACCGTCACACCTGTTTCTGCCACAACAACAGCTTTAACGATTTTCACCAAATTTTATATATATATTTAGTAGGTCTGAGAATCGGCTACTATCTATTTTTCATACCCCTAAGTGATAAGGTTGTTCACCCTTAATTTTTTTTATTCATATGGCAACATAACGTTTGCCGGTAATTAAATAATAGATAAACGCTTTGTACGCTCACAGCCCTACACTAGGATTCCCTGTATCGTGGGTACCATGGACACACACAAAGACAATACACAAACACCCAGACCCAGAACTGATATCTAAATTCATCATTTAGAAATCTGTAGGGGCTCGAACCTGGAACCCTTTGCGCGTCAGACCGGTATGGTGACCGCTCCGCCACGCGGGTCGTCAATAACGATTTACTTTACAATATTACGTGTAGATGCTTAAAATGTCTGAAGTGTTAGAATCAGCTGTCTTCCAATATTGTCATAAGCATAGATAAATAATAGATATTCCCGTATTTGAACAGGAACAAGAGAATTGCTTGAATAAATATTATATATTTCCGAAAACGCGTGTTTTCCACTGAATCCGTTATTAAAACAATGGCATTAGTTTCTTAGAAACACTGTTATCAAAATGTGTTCTTGTTTGAGATGAGCATCCACTTACACCAGTTATTAATAATATCAAATAATGACACTATATGGTATTGTAATACCTATTTCTGCCTAATAGCAGCAGTGTTAAGCGCTGCTGAGTTTTGGTGTGAAGGGTGACGTAAGGGAAACATACTTTTCGAGGCGTTCCAGCTTAGTCCTCAGGGGTAGCGGCGCATGTGGCTGACCTAAGGTAAGAATATCTAATCCTATCTGGGGTTGATTACAGATGTCCACGGGCGGCAGTGGCCACTTACCATGAGGTGGACTGAATACTCGTCTGCTATATTACTACTATATTATAAAAAACTATATTATAAAAAAAACTTTTTTTATCTTTTCGTAGAAAAGTTCAATGGGATAAGTTTTAGTCCAGAAACATCCTGTTAAGATGTGCTTTAGCGAATAATCGGCTAAGCCCATTATGGGATTAATTCCTGATTCGGGACAAGGATTACGTAATTGCTATGACGTCATGGATTCTGTTATCCCGTGACGCTAATTGATGGAGATTTATGGGACTGTCAGTACAAAAATTGGAATATTTTTTTCGGACTCAAGAGGGTAATGTTTTTCGAGCGTATTATCGCCCAAAGGGCTTGTAGGTATTTAATATATGAGGTATCTTTAATATATTATATGATTCGTGTAAGTGTCTGAGTAACATAGGATTCATAGCTTCTTGTTAAAAAAAATCGCAGTACAAATTAAAAAATAAAAACTGAACAGTCAACCGCTACGTCGTTGCAATACAAATACATTTTTTTTTAAATTTTAATTACAACAGGGAAATTTTCGTTTTTGAAAGTTATACTGCGAAACTTTAGTTCCGATACAGTCCACGGGGGCTCTGTGTGAGCGAAAACGTAAACGGTGAAACGGTGACGGTAAAGGTTCATCATCATCATCATCAACCCATTACTGTCCCACTGCTGGGCACGGGTCACCTCTCAGAATGAGAAGGTCCAACCCAAAGCACAGCACCGCTTAATACTGCTGGTTTACGATTGATATAAGGGTGGTACCTCCACGGATGTACAGCAAAAGGTTCTATAACTTGCAAACAGGCCCTTATTTAAGAACTGTCTTACCTAACAGTGGGATAGTAATAAGACTATAACATCGTGAAATGAAAACTCGGGAATGATAGCAAAAAACTTGGGAATAAAGCATCTATTCAACTTTTTCTTTTAGTTGATTACAAAGCACTGTAAAGACTCGCGCTCCATTTCTTGCAAAGATAGGAGCTAGGATACAATTGGAAGAACAGACGAACAATAGTATGCTACGATAAATATACAGTAACAGGTATATTGTTTTCTGTTGTAGTACTTTCTTTTATTTAAGAAAGTAGCAAACAATAAAGAAGACTATAAGGTGAGTGACGTAGGTGATGGCACCTATCGACATTTGTAACGCTAGATAAGATAAAACTCTTACCTGAGGTCGGTCACAAGGTTTTCCTTGAGGACTAAGATGGAACACCTCTCATAATTAGTGGGGAAGGGAGTGATAAGTGAGCGAGTGAAAAGCAGAACAGAACAGAAGCAGAACTGCGTCACACTAGAAATCAGTGTTAAGGTGGTAGGCTCCATTTTTCTAATACCAATGTTTCTATATTAAATTTTTCATAGCCCATAATTATCTAGCTTTTCTGACTTTTTAGTCAAACAGAATTACCACATTTACAAAAAACCCTAAGTACCTTTATCGTTGATAAAAACCTTTTTCAAATTAGTTTTATAGAATTACCACAATTACATAAAAATGTAATTGGTGTATCTTTACCGTCATCAAAAAAATGAAGATATGAAGTAATTTTCCACTTACCCAGTGACTCCGAAGCCGTTGACCTGCATCTTCTCGTAGAACCATGTCTTCTCAGACTCGGAGAAGCAGGCTCCGATGAACACGCCTGTTTTGGTATTCTTCAGCTCTTTGGGGTTTAGTCCTGGATGAAGAAATTGAAAAAACTGAATGAAGGATATATTGCCATAAAATATATGCCATAAAAATTATAAATTTCTTTATTGCCATAAAAATATAATGTATAGAGATATATAAAAATAATTGTGAGAACAAACGGGCCAATCTTAGAGGTCTTTTTGGAAGATTTTTCGACAGGTTTCGTTTTAATTAATAGTTTTTGGGTTTTTGGATAACTACTTTTGTGTGGGTCTATATATTATGATTTCGTGTGGAAAGTAATTGTGATAAAGAAGAAGGAACGTTACCCATTTATTACCCATGTTTCTACAAATAAATTTATAATATTTATCTATGTGTGTGTGGCATGTATCTTTGTCTATGTGTGTGTGGCATGGCATGGCACAGGGAATTCTGGTGTGGGGCTGTGAGTGCCAAAAGTGTTTATCTAGGAGAATTTTAAAGTGTAACATTAATTCTTGACCCGCAAGATGTTTAAAAAGTGATCAGCAATCAAAAAGTCCTCAATTCGAATAAGCCTGAGGCTTCCAGTAATGTGACTTAAATCCTTAAAATTTAGAATATTAAATGAATGAATTTGAATTTTGAAGGCATTTCGTCTGAAGAAAATATTGAGTTATAATTACTAAAAGTTTTAATGGATTTTCCGATAAGAGTCCGTTTCCATTGCTTCGGTGACCTTGAATTTTGTTATGGCCAATTTATAAGGGTTGGTTCACACGAATGATGTTTCAAATATGTCAACATTTCTTAGTGAATCTTTATTAGGTATTTAGTTATACACAGGTATCTTTTTGGAATGTTAAGATACTTATCTATCTTTTTCTTAGCAGAATACTTAATCGGATTATCTTACGGACGATGTGGAAAAAGCCTTAGCGAGTCACACTATGAACGAGTAAGCGATAAAATATAATAACAAAAGTGATAATTTTTTCCTACTTATAAATATTCATATTGAAATTTCTAAACCACTTTTAAATTTTTATATATATTTACAGATATAGAGCGTGCCAGACATGTTTCGTGACAGATAAAATAGTACAGTAATACCCCGGACTTACGCGATTGGTGGGACCGAGCGATAACCGCGTAAGTCGAATTCGCGTAAGTCGAGATATGCATGTAAATAATATCGTATGGTATGATACCGAATATGTTGACTCTGCGCGACAAATACGAATGCTTACATTATTAATTGTAGGGATAAACAACAGTAACCTTATTATTTATAATCGGGAGTTGCGGGACACTCAAACCTAAGGAGAATCGACGAGATTTGAAAATCGCGTAACTCCGAATTCGCGTAAGTCGGGGTAGCGTAAGTCGAGGTATTACTGTATTATAAAGGATGGTAAATTAAGTTCAAAACCATGTGACGGATATATTGCATGTTTTCTTTTTTACAAAGTTGGTAAATTTTTAATTTTTTTTAGTAATATAATTATTCCACTGTACCTAAATATATTTCAAACAATAAGTATGATTACCAATTTTGTATAAAAGAAACATATCACTATCAACATTAAAAAAATACTAACTACCAAAATAGTAAAGTTAGCAACTTAAAACAAAAAAGTATTATTAATTGGAAAGCTATATTTAAATTATAAAAAATACGATTCCAACATATCTCGAAGGTGGTAGAACCCTTTGTGGTATGCACGAGCATGCAGTCCACCTGATGGCTACTTCTATATTACTCGTATTTAAAAAAAAATAAGATCATCGTAGCTCGTTGTAAGTGGAACATCCCTTAATTCGGATCCCGAATACCTCGGAACAAGAATTGACGTCTCCAATGACCGCAACGAATTTAATCTGCAGGGAGCCGCCGAATTTTCGGATCAGATAAATTGGTCTCATTACTAAAGAGGGAAGGAATCGCCGAATATACGGATATACTTGTAGATCTGGGTGTGTTTTACACCGAAGTGTAACAAAGTTGCAATTGTGCCTAATTATTGAAGTTGTACTTTATAAATGCACGGGTGCGTTCCCAAATTCCGCCATATTACTTATACTACTACTTTATTGACGACCCGCGTGGCGGAGCGGTCACCATGCCGGTCTGACGCGCAGCGGGTCCCGGGTTCGATCCCCGGCCAGACAGATTTCTAAATGATGAATTTAGATTTCTGTTTCTGGGTCTGGGTGTTTGTGTATTTGTCTCTGTGTGTGCCCATAGCACCCACGATACAGGGAATCCTAGTGTGGGGCTGTGAGTGTAGAAAGCCAAAGAAAGCGTTTATATAAATAACTTTGTATACATTGAAGTTATATACATACTTCGTTTAGCTTTTTAGGAAAAAATGGTAATGGTTTTTTACAATACACCAACATCTAAAATCGACACCATAAAGTTGATTAGAAATGTCGCGTCTTTTGTTGGAAAAGGATACCAAAATAGTTATTTTAAATACTTCAACGTTTTTCGTCGAGCGACCATTATAAGTAAGTTTAGTTCACCTAAACAATTTTAGTTAAAATGCTACCACATTACAATCAAACTTAGTTTCATTTTTGTTGTGTGGGCTAAGATGGTTGCCTCATATCAGTCAGTCGGTATCTACACCTTTCCATTAAACTCAAGAACCTTGCCCCCTCATCATATCGTGGACATTCGTAGTATACAAACTATCAGAAGGGTAAGAAATCCCAATGCGTCGCATAAACTACTTCATGAAAGAAATAAATGTGGCGGTTGCTTCCTAATCGAACACCTCTATACCTTAAAATATATTGTGTAATCATAGATTAGTAAAGATACTTCGCCGCCTTGAAATTGAATGAAGCCACAAACGGCTTATTAGTAAGTTCTTTTTGTGAATTCTTGACAAATAAAAACATTTTTACAGACAATTTACGAATAAATAACTAATTCTGCGTAATTTACATAATAAATAAATAATTATTTCAAATATTTTAGGGACATTTTAGCACGGAGACGTGGCAAAACTTTTTACGCAACTATTTAAATTCTCAAAACTGGGTACATTTTCTTTACTAATCTATGTGTGTAATACGCTGTTTATTACAAGTATTCTAATCGGTGTGACGAGGTGACAGCCAAAGCAATTTCATTTGTTCTCCCAGAGAAACGGAACAATTTGTACAAACTATTGTGATATTTACCGGGTTCCAATAAAACTTATTTTGCCGTGAACCCCGCGTGACCTCCGCTATCCTTTGGGCAATTTTATTCAGGATTTCGGTGTCTCCCTTCCGAATGAAAAGATCATGATTTGATCGAAAGACAATATCATAAATACTTCCGTATAACATATTATGTCGTGTTAACCGTTTATTTGAAGGTGGTAGGACTTTTTGTTCCACTTGAGAGGCATGACACCCACATCTTTTTTCGCCTTATAATAGCTGTGTTCAGCGGTCCAAGTTTTAGTTTGAAGGGAAAGGGAGATATACTTATCCGAGGCATTCCGACTCAGTTGTCAGGGGTAGCGGCGCATTTGTGACGGACCTCAGGTAGGAATCTAATGTTACCTGGGGTGGATTACAGATGTACATAGGCGGCAGTAGCCACATACCATCAGATAGATTGCATGCTCGTCTGCAACTCTTATTTTAGATATAATATACAAATTCGTCACCACGTATAACTGAGATTGTCGCTTTATATGTAAGTCAGCCAGGATCCACACCGTTCCACCATAACGCTGAATTACTTGACGCTAACTATAGGTGTGTTTGTCTCTATCCTCTACCCCTCATCACCCTTAAAATCAATCAACAAAAGCAATGACATTACTGACATAAGGCAGAATTTGCCCCTTAATCTTGTAAGTCCTAAAATATTATGATAATCTTACCAGCGTCAATCACAGCTTCATAGGCCTTCTCCAGCAGAATCCTGCACATGGGGTCCATGGTGTGGGCTTGCTTGAAGTGGACCCCGAAGAAGGAAGCATCAAACTTATTGACATTGTTGATCTTTCCCGTCCGCTGCGGGATCTCGGGGTGGGCGAGCTTCCATCGTCGTCCATCGCCGGAGATCAGGTCGACCTGGAGAAAGGCAGCAGAGTTAGCGGGTTTGATAACGGGGACATACTCGTACTTATCAGAGAAATTCCAAGTTGCTACTTGAGGTCGGCTACAGATGAGTTGCTACCCCTGCAGACTTCTTTTTTATCTCTGCATCAGTATCAGGGGTATGCATTAGATTGTGTAAGACCTACTTATCCAGGTTTAAGGTGGTAGAACTTTGTAGCTCCACTCTGGAGGTACCGCCACCACAGCTGTTTCTTCTTAATAAAATAAATTTTAGGCGCTGGTTAGAAGGGTGTGTTAAGGAGACGTTTTCCAAAGCATTATTTAGTCTTCAGAGGATGCAACGCATCTGAAGCCGACCTCAGGTAGGGCTCCAATTTTATCTAGGATTACAGATGTCCAAAAGCAGTAGAAACTTACTCGTACCAAATCGTCAGTTCCTAAATCTATCGTAAACATTTGCTACATAAAAAGATATATCCAAAAAGGCGACCAAAGAAATATTTCTTACTTTATTAAAGAGGTTCTCCTGAAGATGGATGACGGAGTCAGAATCAGGGAAGTAGCCGGAAACACCGGTGATGAGCACCTCGTCGCCAGGGGGTGGGTGGGAGAGCCGGTGTCCCGACGTCAGCCTATCCTCGGAAACCACTGTTGGAGCCATCTGAAAAAGCGAAATTTGATTTAAAACTAGAAAGCCAATTAATTTTTATAAGTTAAATAACTTGTTCGGATCTAAAATTAGCCTAATATGCATATTCCTGCTTAATTACATCGTGTTAAGCGCTGCTGTGTTCTGTTTTGAAGGATGCAAGTAAATATGACAATAGACGAGCATGCAGTCCACCTGATGTTAAGTGGCTACTGCCGCCCATGGACATCTGTGATCAAACCCAGACAGAATTAGATATTCCTACTTGAGGTCGGCCACAGATGCGCCGCTATCCATGAGGACTAAGCTGGAACGCTTCGGAAAAGGATGTCTCCCGTAAGACATACTTCAAACCAGAACACGGCAGCGCTTAACACTGCTGTTATTAGGCAGAAATAGGTGTGGCGGTGGTGCCGCCGGAGTCGAACCGCCTTCGGTTCTACCACGTTAATAGATAACAAGTAAGTTATTTCTGGACTGGCACACTTTATCGTAAAGCCTATTCTTTTCTGTCGACTGAATTCTATATAGTAACTTGGGTAATATTTACAGTGAAATTTAATTAAAATGTAAATGCAACCATTTATGCAAACCTGTAAGAGGTTACTGAGTTCAGTGGTATTTGAAATTCAATAACTTCATTTACGTATTCATACAATTTATTTATTATTATTCAATTATAACAGGTTTTGTGTACGTGTCCGGATATTTGGTAAGGTTGACGGGTCCCAGATTCAAATCCCAAATACGAACCTATTAAGGTATACGCCTATTAGAAATTATGATCACTTGGTGAACGGGAAGGGAAATCATCGCAAGGAAACCTGCATATTTAAAATATCATTTAATAATGTTTTCAAGACTATATGAAGTCTACCAATGCTTTATAGCCAGCTCCGTGCAGATCGCTTGATCCGTTTTATTTTGAGACGAAACCCATGTCCCGTAGTGAGATCATCATCATCATCAACCCATTACTGTCCCATTGCTGGACATGGGTCTCCTCTCACAACGAGAAGGATTAGGCTATAGTCCACCGCGATGGCCAAGTGCGTTTTGGTAGACATCACAAACCTTTGAGATTTTTTTTTTATAAATCTTTCAGGTATGCAGGTTTCCTCACGATGTATTCCTTCACCGTTTAAGCAAGTGATAATTAATTTCTAATAAGGGGTGAGATATTCATGGATTAATGATGATAATGGTACATCTTTATGAATAATAATTACCTATTAATAGACATGATTTTTTTATGTTCCAGAGATAGAAATTTGACAATAATCCAATTTGGAGCAATAGATTTTTTTAATTATCTAGGCACGCGGTAGCGTGTCAGTCAAGTTCACAAAAAATATTCCATATATTTCTCATTTATATACATAATTGGTGGTAGAACCCTTTGTGGTTCGACTCCAGTGGCATCACCACCACACATATTTCTACCTAATAACAGCAGTGTTAGGAGCTGCTGTGTTCCGGTTTGAAGGGTGTGCTAAGGGAGACAGACTTTTCCGAGGCGTTCCAGCTTAGTCCTCAGGGGTAGCGGCGCATCTGTGCCCGACCTCAGGTAGGAATACCTAATCCTATCTGGGATTCATGACAGATGTCCATGGGCGGCAGTAGCCACTTACCATCAGGTGGACTGCATGCTCGTCTGTTACTCCTATATTATAAAAAAAAACCTATTTAATTATTATTTTGCTATAAACTAATAGGTACATAAGTAGCGAATACTGACGTAAAACAATTGTAATAAATAAAGTAATTAACGTACGAATAATACAATTTACATCCTTCCTAATGGAATTCCTAAATATTCGATCATTAATTTTAAAACTAACTTTGGGAATTGATTTTATTTATAAATGCTAATGAATTCCCGATCATTTTAACTACACGTTATTGTTTCCGTGTATGTTGTTCTATAAATTTGTTACCAAACTAATTTTATAGCACTCTGTGACCTAAACCCGCATTTTAGCCACGCTTTTCCGTGTCCAAAGTAGCCGATTTTTACACCGCACGAATGTCAAAACACTACCCTCACAGTTGTAAAAAATTAACATCGCTATGAACGTTTCATACCTTTAAATACCATTTGAAACTTAAAAGTGAGTAATGAGTATTTTGTTTAAAGCAATAACTATGTTAATATTTTATTTTGGACGTATTTATAAATATTTTTGCCATTGTGTATATTCTAAGCAATAGCATCACTATAAGACTAACTTTTGAGCTGTATCGAGTTTTATTGTTTGTTTTGACTGTGTATTTTCAACACACCCAAGTAGGACATAATATTTAAATTAGGAATCAATATCAAAATTAGCCATAATACTACTCCCGTAGAAACTTGATAAAGCGAACTATTTGTTGCCGTACGGCATTCGGATTGTCGAAAATTTGGATAATTGCGTTCATGAAGAAAAGCTATTTGATCCGATTGAGGAAGGTAATGTTTTTCGACAGTAAGTTTGTATGTATGTATTTTTCATTCTTTGTCAAACAACTTCACTAATTTGGACATATTATGATGTGTCGTTGGATTCATCTAAATTGCAGGGATAAGATAGGCTATATTTTGAAGCAATCGGGTTTTTGGTTTGTATAGTAACTTTCCCGTTGCGATATGGCTGCTTTCTGGAATTTAAATGCACATATGACAGATAATATAGCTGATCTGCGGTTATTACAAAGTATTTGTTCACGTTTGGCAATCCAAATAATTGCGAATCTGTATAACTGAGGATAATAAATCTATTATCCGGAGGATAATAGATTTTCTACTGTATCACTAGTAACCATTATGTGATTGCTTATAATATGTTTCTTTAATACGTTTAGGCGGAGTTCTTACTATATGCCATTGGTCTAGACGCCACTAATTATTTAAAGATTTGTATTTATGTAGCCTAAATGGCTTGATGGATTTTGACTTATGTGTGGTGTTAGATTTGCCTTTATCACAAGAGCAGAATAATAGAATAGGCCAACTGAAAAGTTTTTAACCCAAAAATCTACTAGGTACAAATTACTAAATTTTAATTAAAACAAAACTTCTTCACATCAAATTTCAATGGTTTTGGTTGTATCACTTTTTAGTTGTTTTTTTTAATTCATAATTTTAATTTCAACCATTTATAACTTTTCCTTTCTTTCAAAATAATTATCATATTTTTTGTCATATCAATTGACAAGTATAAGCGGGTTTATGTCACACGAGCTATAAAATAGTATACGATACTTGTGACATAAGTAGCCTATTATGTGCACGGCGTTTAGCACCCTCGCTGCGCTCGGGCGCTAACTTCACGCCGTGCAAAAATAGGCTACTTTGGCCACGCGTATCGTAATGTACTATTCATTGAAATATTGTTTTTATATACATTTTTTGGTGGAAATCAATTGTTATCTTACTCGTATGTAATATATAAAAGATGATTTAAGCTTTGATATCTCGGCTTATCTATCGGGGTTTCCTAGGTTCAAATCTCAGGCATACGCATCGCATTTTTTAAAGTTATGAACGTATAACAAAATTAATTATCACTAGTTTATACGGCGAAAGAAAATATTTGGAGTAAAGGCTTGAAAGTTTTAAGCTATTGCATAGCTTTTATCGCGGGCTTTGAGCGCGGCGACCGAATCGAGAAATTCCGTAACGAAAATTCCTAACACCTTAATTCGTCAACTTGAAAACAGATGACAGTAATACATATTTTTTTATAATCCGTGCGGAAATCTTAAAATTGCGTTTAGTATTTTTTTATATTCCTATTATATTGTATTCAATACAATACCTTCGTAAATCTGTTAAATATATAATTATAATTGCATAAGTTGATAAAAATGCTATGCAAGAGCTTTACCGCGGCAGTTCCCGAGTGCCGCACGTTTTTTTTAAAAATAGTTGTCAAAGGGTGCAGTATGCCAATATGCACTTGGATAGCGTCGTGGACTATGGACTAAACTTCTCTAACTCTGTGAACCGTGGCTAGCAGTGAAACTGTAAAGGGTGGATGAGGATGACACTATTCAACGGTTCGATAGGTGGCAGTGACCACTTACCATCAGGTTAACTATTTACCAGTTTGCTACTTCCCTTTGCCTGATGGTAATTACGGCCACCCTATCACAGGGTGGTCAATTTTGAAGGTGGTAGAACCTTTTGTGGTTCGACTCCGGTGGCACCACCGTCACACCTATTTCTGCCTAATAACAGCAGTGTTAGGCGCTGCTGTGTTCCGTTTTGAAGGGTGTGGTAAGGGAGACATACTTTTCCGAGGCGTTCCAGCTTAGTCCTCAGGGGTAGCGGCGCATCTGTGACCGACCTCAGGTAGGAATATCTAATCCTATCTGGGGTATTACAGATGTCCATGGGCGGCAGTAGCCACTTACCATCAGGTGGACTGCATGCTCGTCTCCTACTCCTATATTATAAAAAAAAAACATATACTCACTTCATATACAAGGATTCTATTAGAAACCAATCACAGAACTAAGATAGTCGCATCATATATAATTCCTTGAATATATTTATAGTAGGTATTTGAATAAATACCATACCATTTCCTTTTCAATTACATGTGCGCTCACTTTGAATACAAAAGCTCATTAATATGTACCATTGACACTGTATTTAATTAGTATAAAACGGGCCCCATAATTATTACTGTATTTTCTCTTTTCGAAAATTGTAACTGTATTTATCATTTGTCTTCTATTTTGGTATTGGTTCATCATCATAATCAACCCATTATTGTCCCATCGCTGGTCACGAGTCTCAGAATGAGAACGATTAGGCCTTAGTCCACCGCGCTGGCCAAGTGCGTATTGGTAGACTTCACATACCTTTGTAAAACTTTTCTTTTTTTTTAATTTCTCAGGTATGCAGGTTTCCTCGCGATGTTTTTCTTCGCCGTTTTATAGTGATAATTAATTTCTAATACGCACGTCGCACACAAGTTTGAAAAATCAGAGGTGCCTGGGATTGGAAAATAGGACCCCTTGATCAAGAGGCCGAGTCTTTTGAACACTAGGCTTTTCACTGTTTTTTTGTAGTATTGGATGTATAAATAAAATGCTGTTATGTAGCCTAATTTTCAGAGTCTAGTGAACCAGACTTAAAACCTTCGGCGACTTGGGGTAACTAAAGAAAGTACCGAAAAGTAAAGAAAGTGACAACAACAGCAGTAAATTAATACACAAGCAACGGACTTGTCTTCTTCATTTTTGAGAATTAGATCGAGCAGAATATCATTATTTTACTAGTATTATTGTATGTCTGTTAGTCTACGTAATTTTACATTACAGGAATAGTGCAAGATTGTAAAATTTAATAGACTTGTCGGGAATATTTGTGACGAAGTTGTAATCGCATTCTTATGATGTTTTAATAAATCCGATGCTTAGAATATCATTATCCTTAGTGTTATTTAGATGTAGTGAAGAAACAAAATGTAAAGACTCATAATTATTACAAAACAAATAATAAATTGAACAACTGCTTGTTGAATATCCGTCGATTAAATCTACGAGGCACGTATTGTAACATTTAAATATGGACTTGGTATCTGTGATGGTTGTACTAGCGTCTATATGTCTCCAAACATGTGTGATATTTGCTATATAGACACCGTTGTGAACAGAATGCACTGTAAGTCGAAAAAACTCCTTAAAAGTTAAAAAAGCGACACAAAAGTATAAATTTCGAACCCTCAAATATTATATAGTAAAAAGTTACATAACTTATTTTTAGTTATTTTTATAGCAACTTGGTGCCATTTTTACTGATACTTCAAATAACATTCATGTTACATTTGAAGTATCAGTAATTCATGTAACTTACATACATGTTACATTTATAAATTGTTATAAATATGAAAGGATCGAAATGCTTTTTATAACATACCACTTAAAGAGTGGCCCTTATATTGTTATTGTATAATGTTTTCATCAACTCATTATAGTCCCTCTGCTGGGCAGGAGTCTCCTCTCAGAATGATAAGACAGATTGAGAAGGATTAGGCAATACTCCACCGCGCTAGTCAATTGAGAATTAGACTTCACAAAAATTTCACGTTTCCTCGTCATGTTTCCTTCACCGTTATAGGAAGTGAATTTTTTTTTATGAATGTGAAATTAATAAATAAATTTATGACTATGCACCGAATCTATTTTAGAAGAAGAGACTAAAAAAAAAACAAAATAAAGAAATACAGTTTTATGAATATGAAACATAAGTGATGGTTGATCATAATGCCTCCTAACGGGTGACCTTATGATGAATTTGAATAGTTCATTGAACACTAACTGTATCTAGAACTATATGCTATCTAAAATAACTGTACTTTAACATAATTGAAAAAAGGAACAACATATTTGCAACAAACTTATCATATTTTTAGTACTCTAGAGAAGGACGTCTTCCTTAGTAATACATTCATTAGATAGTTTGCTACTCACGCTGCCCCTACATGTTCATCATCATCATCATCATCAACCCCTTACTGTCCCACTGCTGGGCACGGGTCTCCTCTCAGAATGAGAAGGATTAGGCCATAGTCCACCGTGCTGGCCAAGTATTGGTAGACTTCACATACCTTTAAGATTTTTTTTTTTATAAAATCTCTCAGGTATGCAGGTTTCCTCACGATGTTTTCCTTCACCGTTTAAGCAATTGATAATTAATTTCTAATACGCACATAAATTTGAAAAGCAGAGGTGCGTGCCTGGGATTTGAACCTCGGACCCCTCGATCGAGAGGCCGCGTTTCTTAACCACTAGGCTATCACTGCTTTTTTTACTATAAACAATATGTTCACCATTATCAAACAACATGTTCACCATTATCAAACAAGTTCTCACCTTTGCAACGTTGTATGACAAAAGTCAATTCTTAACTGGCTCAGGAGTACGTGGACACCGGCTGAAGACCACTCCGCGTTTGGGCTAAGCGGGTGACGCGCAACGGTTTTAACAACGACAAGAAAAAAATACAGCGTGTTGTATTAAGTTAAGCGGTCTATTAGATGATGGACTCAACATCAGGTGTTTTACTGTTGAAATAACACAAATATCCTAGCTTTTACACGATTAGTCAATTAATGTCTTACCTGTGCAACGTTCAATGACAAAAATCAATTCTTAACTGGCTCAGGAGTACGTGGACACCGGCTGATGACCACTCCGTGATTGGGCTACGCGGGTGACGCTCAATGGTTTTAATAGCAGCAAGAAAAATACAGCGTGTTTCATTAAGTAAAGGAGTCGTTAATTGATGGAAAGCTGTTCATTTAATGATTGATTCAACGTCAGGTGGTTTACTGTTGAAATAACACAAATATCCTAATTTTTAAACGATTAGACAATTAATGTCTTACCTGTGCAACGTTTTATGACAAAAGTCAATTCTTAACTGGCTCAGGAGTACGTGGACACCGGCTGATGACCACTCCGCGTTTGGACTACGCGGGTGACGCGCAATGGTTTTAACAACGGCAAGAAAAAAATACAGCGTGTTGTATTAAGTACATGGACCTATCTTGTCCATTTAAATTCTATTGTTTATAGTAATCGCTTAACGGTATCAGTATTCGTTGGGAATAATCAAGCGATTGTTTGAATAGTTTCAGACTTTCCAATATATTTTTTTTACAATTAATTTCGGTATAGGTATGTTGAAATGTTTTCAGTATTCAAGAACCCAAATACCTTTTTTTTAAATCTTATAATATATTCTTTCTGTTCTTCAATCGTATGTTTTAATTTTATGATAATACAAGCATTTACTTATCATCTATTATAATATTTCTGTACTTAATTCTTGTACAAAATTATAAACCTTTAGATTCATCAATTTAAAGTGTAAGTTATCTGTCAGTATAAGTTCTATTTGGTAAACTGCATAACATTTTCTTTCGGTATTTCTAGAAATATGTTACAATTAAATTAAATTGAAAAGCCACATATAAAAGTAAACTACGTGACTGAAATTGCTTAAAAAGGTTTCAAGAGTGTGTGCAATGTAATCCTTACGTATCGATCAGCATCATGATCTACTGCCAAATTGGTTTTTCTGCCAAACACAACTCGACCCCTTCAAATGAAAAGGTCGAAGCCGCAGTAAACCATTACTTTGAAGGTCTCGAATCTTTTTTAAAACCGGCATAGAAGCATTGGAAAGCAAATGGTAGAAATGCATAAACTTTGGTGGATATTATGTCAAAAGATAAAAATATTATTTGGCGATTTTTTTTTGTTTTTCTTGGCTAGGCCGCGATTTTTACAATTCATTATCATATTAAAACCACAGTAAAAACATAACTCTTCCTTGGAAATCGGGTAAAAAGGGTCTTTATGGAATTCGCCTTATAGTAGAAAAGTTCTTTAAAATGTGTCGTTGGCATATTATTATAATAAAGTATACAGTATGAAAGTAAATATAAAATGACAAAAAGTATTTTTGGGACGAATTTAGAACGACAAAATTCGATTGTTCCCGCAACATAAATAAATTCTATGAACGAACGAACGAACAAACTCTGATAAACTGTTAGCCTCATGATATTGGACGTTTACTTGATTTAATTTTTTAAATAATTTTTATATATTTTTTTGAACCGAACTCTGCGTGGCACTGAGATGAAAACAATAATAAATTTATAATAGATATGCTGTCTACCAATTTGCACTTGGGCAGCGCGGTGGACCATGGCCTAATTCTTCTCATCCTTAGAGGAGACCCGTGCCCAACAGTGGGACAGTAATGGGTTGATTATAGACAAGCTGTCGTTAAATCACTATCACTCGAGGACCTAATTTTCTTTTTGAGCGGCCGATAGCTGTATATGTTTGATTTCATTCGAAAATATTGAAAAATTTTTCATTCGAAAATATTGAAAAATCATTACAAAATTTCGACATTGACCAGTTTTAATAAGTAGACCGAAATCATCAAATTTCGATCTTTGGTGAGTAAACAATTATAAGGGTTGTGATGGGTTAGGGCCAAAATAACACTCGATTACTAATATATATATAAAGATTTTATTTCTATTAATGAAAATACGTTTTCAACAACATCAGACAGTGTTGACAAGTAGAAATTAACAGATTAAAAATTGTGCAGTTTATACTCGTAAATTCCTAACAGCTCTAGCGATGGTAGCTAACGGGCCCGTCTTCCGTGGTTTTCTAACACTCTAGACACTTCACAAATCTACATATTTTCTCCCTGAACCTTACTACTCCGAACATTAGGACATTGTGTGCAAATGAGCTGTTTTCAGCTCGTTCTATTCTCTGACCTTTACTTATTGACTGCATTATTACTTTGTTCAAGAAGACCTTTTGTATTTACGGAAAATTTGATTCAGGTTTAGTATAGGTATAAATATTGATCGAAAATTGTGTCTGGATTACATTTTACATTCTTATATTATAATTCCTATATTATTCCTATAAAGTTTCAAACCAGAACCAGAACACAGCAGCACTTATCGCTGTTGTGTTCGGGTTTGAAGGGTGTGGTAAGGGAGACATACTTTTCTAAAGCGTTCCAGCTTAGTCCTCAAGTGTAGCGGCGCATCTGTGGCCAACCTCAGGTAGGAATATCTAATTCTATCTGGGGTTGATTATACCTGTCCATGCGCGGCAGTAGCCACTTACCATCAGGTGGACTGGATGCTCGTCTGCTATATAATAAAAAAAATATCTATCATAATTAAACGGTGCTAATATTACTATGATTGTAGATTATTCACTCTTTTATAATAAATTATTTTTTATTTAGTAATTCCAATACCTACTTGACTTTATTTGTGAAGAAAACATATTTTATACTTTACTACTTTTTAGTTTGAATTAAAAAGAAGTAGAGCCGGTAACAATAGAATAAATAATATTTATGTTCGTTCAAAACTATGTACATATTTATATTTACGATGATGATTTAAACATGGTAGTGTGTGGGCCAAGTTCGGTAAAAAGCGGCATGTCTATATTACTTTTTTACTTTCAATCCCACTTTGGCAAAGGGAGATCTCCCGCCGGGCTAGGTGATCATGCCCGGGGAGCGGCCGTGCTCCGACAGTCGCCGTTCGGAGCTTGTGTATATACAAGATGTTTAGAAAACTTCGATAGCGAGATTCAGCAGCACCATCTCTTGAGGAGTAGCGGGAAGTGGCTACACCGCTATAAGTTTTGAATTTCAATAAAATTCAATTAGAAAAATTGACAATTTAAAACTGCTATTCCATTTAGACCCCAATAGATCTCAGCTCTTTTATTGAGGACGATACCTAACGTAGTTTCTACCGAACTTGGTTCATTTTTCCAGTGTCATTATTTTTGGGATTCATTTATACTATTTTAGGATGCCGTGTAATAAAACAATGAATCTGAATCCTTATAAGATCACCTGTGTAGCTATCTGTCCGTTCATCACAGATAATTTAGCGCAGGCACTTGCTAAAAAATAAACATGAAATGTAACATTAACACAAAGTTTAATTTACATAATAAAATTAACTATTGTTAGAACTGATAACATAATAATTTTTTTTTTATATTATAGGAGTAGCAGACGAGCATGCAGTCCACCTGATGGTAAGTGGCTACTGCCGCCCATGGACATCTGTAATCAACTCCAGATAGGATTAGATATTCCTACCTGAGGTCAGCCACAGATGCGCTGCTACCCCTGAGGACTAAGCTGGAAAGCCTCGGAAAAGCCTGTCTCCGCTACCACACCCTTCAAAACGGAACACAGCAGCTCCTAACACTGCTGTTATTAGGTAGAAATAGATGTGGCGGTGGTGCCGCCGGAGTCGAACCACAATGGGTTCTACCACCTTCAAAATTAATATAAAATTATATTATGAATGTATACGAGCACACACATACCTACAAAATATTTGTATAAAAAAATCGCTAACGTTCTAACTGGTTCATAATACAATTAATAAAAATGTCAAAGTCCTAGTCTAACTTGCATTTGAGGTTTTCGTACCAACTTTTCATTTTTAGAATTTTTATCATAATATAGTTCGCGCCATACTGCTAGTCCGCTCTGAATATAGAAACAAGTCGCGTCGATTAGCAAATTGTAGATATCAGCGGGACGAAGACAGCGCGGGACTCACCCCGGCACCCTCCGCTGCCCGCTCTCGCCCGCGGGTAGGTACATAGTTAGTATGCTTACGTTGCTACGAAATATATGCTTGTAGTTGTGCGTAAAAACTTCAGAGCGGACTAGCAGTTTGGTGCGGACTATCGCTATGGAAATAAGAGCATTTATTGTAAATTTTAAAGTCTACCTATTACATTTCAATAGAAAGTCGAAAACTGCCCTTGAATTTTTAGGAGATTTTCGGTTGTAGATAGAGTTTTCTTCACCGTGTAATTTAGGCTACTATTTTAACAGAGAATTAGATTATTATTTTAAAAAATCGTAAAAGATTTTTTGTTGTAATTTTTAAAGGTATGTCTAATGTAACTTGAATGTTTACTTCATAATGTATAATATATTTTTGGAAGTTGAAATAATATATTATTGAAGTTAACATAAAAGTCTTAACGTGTAACAACATTCGTATAAATATAAATGTAATATACTTAAATACAGAAAGACAAAAAATCTAAAGTACGAGTATCAAGTTACAGAACATTGGATGGTAATGAAAAAAAAAACATTTATTTTATACCATATTTTTATTAGGATCAATCCCTATCCCATTCATTTGTACCCAAAAATATGCAGAAATCGAAATTATAATCCAAAAATCAAATTTTTTAACAAAAGTCGATACACGAATTGTATCAATTAACTTATTCAGGGCATTGAACGAACAGAAAACTTCTTCCATTTAGAAGATAGGTTTCACAAAGATTATTCTTCTCGAAGAGATCCAGTACATCTGAGCCAAGATGTTGGTTGATGATGGTAGCACAACGGAGATCTTGCGCTATTTCTCCCAACGGAGTATCCAAATCGTGTACCACGATTGGCTGTTTCGAATAACGCTGCATTGTGATTGGCTCAAACGTTGACGCAGAGTGCAACAGCACGATTTTGGATCTCAATTCAAAAGGTTCGCTTTGATATGCCCTGAATTGTTCCATTCTTCCAAGAGCTGCGTTTAATAGAGCTCGAATGAACTGAGATGTGTGCCCGTTATGACCTACGATTTCTTCTACGCAAATGTCTACCTTTTCTTCCCAATCTCGCGCTTCATATACTTCAGCTTCTATTTTGTTGAACGCATTATCATCTTCCTTTACCAAATTTACCATATGTTTGGCAACAGCGTCTTCTAATTTCATACCATCTTTATTGAAGGACGTGATTATATCTTCAATAGTATTCTTTAGTTCCTGTGGAGTTTGGCCAACGCAGAAAATTGTTCCTTCTCGTCCTGGAAATATGTACATAGTTAAGAGAAATTTAACCAATACATTTATTTTATCTTTTACAAAACTCTTATGCTTGAGGGTTGTTTTTACTATTATAGTTAAAGTCGTTAAAATTTTCAGAAAATGTATCTTTAATTATGATAACTAAAAGCAAATTTATGGTTTTTGACACATCCTCAGTGTTTGTCAAGTGATCATCATAATCGTACTCTCCAATATCTTATTAATATTTTGATTGGATTATAATTGGTAAATGCTGAATTTTTAAGGTCTTACCGTCTTGTTCCAAAATTTTAGCAGTTTCTAAAGCTAACAGGCTTCCAGTCTCATAGCCCAGTAGATAGAAATTGTCTTTGATCTTCATTTTGTTCTTTAGAGTCTGTAAATAAAATACATGTTTAGTGTTTAAGAGTTTTTGAAAACATATTTAAACTAAGCAATGGCTTTTACCCAGGGTTTTCTCTTCTTTAAAATTATAATGATGATTATTTATATTGTTAAGATTTTGCAGCCAAATTACATTTTTTATGGAAATTTGATACCATAAATGAAATTTGAAAAATATAATAATAATTCACATTTGAGAACAGTTATCAAAGGCTGTACTTACAGCTAAAGAAAGTGTAATTTGCTATTTTTTTTAAATAAAAGTGTACAATATACCCGAGCATATCTTTGAGCCATATCTTGGATAGTTTCTCCTGGATACTGGTATCCTGATTGAAGTGCAAACGTCGGGATCTTCAGTCGTTCGCACAACAAATGAAAACGGTTGTGATGACCTTCCAATCCTGGGATCACGCACAGTGATGGCTTGTCTACTTCAAATTCGTCGTCTCGCTAAAACATAAAACATACTTGATCATCAAATTGTATGATGGTATTGATCATGTCATTGTGTTGGAAGATGGTATGTTCTTGATTGTCGCAAGTAGCCTGAATTCATTGCTTCCAAATTGAAATGTTCTTTAAATCATTTCGACTTAGCTGATTATTGAGCATCTATTTTTAAGGCCCCAAAGACACGTTATTATATTTAAAACATTGAACAAACAAATTGACAAAAACTAAAATTAAAATTGATTTAGATATCTTTTTCATGCAGGATCAAACCCGGAACTTTTTATTGTGATGTTTCATATCGCCCGTTAGTTAATAATCTTTAGTTAGTTATCTTTGTAATGTTTTACAAAGATATACATTTGAAATCTATTCAATGGTTTCCCTATTAAAGATCGAAACGTGTATTATTAAAACAAAAGATTTGACAAAATCATCATCATCGTAATAATTGACAATTCTAGTTACGTAGAATATTTTTTACCTATTAGAAATTCATAGATATATTATACTAATAGATTGGCAATCCGAAAGAGTCAGAGCATAGTATACGTGTGTGTTAGAGCGAGATAGACAGGCGAGACCATTCACGTATAGGCTATCAGCCTGTATCAGCCTGACGTTTGTTATCGTAAAAATAAATCTCGCTTATTTTTAAAGATTTCTAATCAAAAACAGTTAAAACAGTGCTTAGTAAAAGTGTTGGCCATGGTTACGTGAGCTGTATGTACCTGGATGTAACACATCCAAGAAAGAAAACCCACAAAAATACTCATTTCACATGTAAGTACTACATTAATTGTTTAGCTGTTTAAATGCAATATTTTACACTTATTGCGAAAGTGTTATATACCAAAAGATAGAAAAAATCTTCCAATTTGATCACATAAACACTAGAAATGCACAGAAATACATATAAAAAAATAATAAATACGTGAATAGTTGCTATTTCTTATCAAATTTTTGGTGTTGCGAATTGACAATATCGATAAAAAAATATCGATATTTCTAATTCTAAAGTATAAGTATAGTTTAAATAGGTTGCGTGTAACTTATATAAAATCTTATCCGACGTCACCTTTTATTATTGTTGGATTAATATTTTTTGGGTGATTTTATCTATGTAAATTTTGATAACGTCTTGTTAAACTTATTTTTATTTAAGTTATATCATAGGCCAATCTATACTAACATTATAAAAAGGTAAAGTTTGTAATTTTGTTTGTTTGTTTGTAAGGGCTAATTTCCGGAAATACTGAACGGATCGTGAAAATTATTTCACAGTCAGAATGTTACACTACTGAATAGTGCTATAGGCTATATTTTATTATGATTGAACAAAAAGTTCAAAAATCTTATGAGTAACGTTCATAGTTTTTTTAACCCCCTTACACCTGCCAAAAGGTATGAAAACTCCATAAACTGCATCAATT
Organism: Epargyreus clarus clarus; assembly: GCA_014595695.2. Classification (NCBI taxonomy): domain Eukaryota; kingdom Metazoa; phylum Arthropoda; class Insecta; order Lepidoptera; family Hesperiidae; genus Epargyreus; species Epargyreus clarus. The sequence goes on from JACTTY020000024.1 coordinate 1,186,447, forward strand.
TATTATACAGGTAGCAAGTAACTACTATAATTTGTTTCATAGCTACATATCTGCGCACATTGATGTCTTTCTTTATTTTATTTATTGGCGGGCTTCACCAGTATATTTAATCTTTAGCGATTGTATCCTCTTTAAGTCACTGATAGAACAAACTAATAAACAAATTTGTTATTGATATCTTTATTTAATCGATATCGATACATTGTTAGCAGTAACACTAGCGATGCACATTTTGGCATTTCATAACAGACACACACATAAATAATCAGTTTTTAGTCTCGCTTGACGTTTAATAATGCCAATCTACCCTACGTCAGTAGGATAATATATCTATGTAGAAATTCGCATTTCTATCATTGACAGTCATTTTGATAGATTATTAATAATGGGTTTATGTCAAGCAGCTTAGCCACTTACCGCGTATTTAGCGCGACTCTTCATTAGTACAGTGGAAGTGCTCGCGATGACTTCATCAGGATCGATGTAAGAGTAGAAGATTTCTAGTCCTTTCAGATCCTCGAAGCCTGACCATGAAGATCTCTTTTCTATTTCCCGAATTCTGGTAAAATTATAAATTTCAAATCAAACGGTGTGATTAAATTGGTTGTAATATAGGTTATATACATTTTGAAGGTGGTAGAACCCTCTGTAGTTCGACTTCGGCGGCACCACCGCCACATCTATTTCTACCTAATAACAGCAGTGTTAGGAGCTGCTGTGTTCCGGTTTGAAGGGTGTGGTAAGGGAGACAGACTTCTACGAGGCGTTCCAGCTTAGTTCTCAGGGGTAGCGGCGCATCTGTGGCCGACCTCAAGTAGGAATATCTAATCCTATCTGGGGTTGATTAGAGATGTCCATGGGCGGCAGTAGCCACTTACCATCAGGTGTACTGCATGCTCGTTTGCTACTCCTATATTATAAAAAAAATATGATAATGTCTTCGATTTTACAGAGTTGAAACTAGATGTTTTGAAAATGTTAAATAATGAACTCTGACATGTAGAAGGATGAATATTTGAATATACGAACAACATATACATATTGATTTGTTCTGCTGCCTCCTAGAAGGACGCCCGGTACAACGGAAAGACATAAATAAAAGATGTCGAATGCTCGAAGAATGTGTGGATTAAACAGAGAAGTAGACAAAATGATAAGAGGAACTATAATATTACAATGAGATTAAGCTTATGGATACAGAGATATCCAAAGCAGATTAATGTATGAGTTAAAAACCAGTTTTCTTTGTAATTAAGCTGGTATTTGTCAAAATTACTTACTGTTCAACGGTTAATGTAGGAATTATATTTTCCTCAAAATATGTATTATAAACGTCTCTTAGATACGCTTTGATTGTTTGTGATTTGGTTTCCGGGAATCCTAAGTCTTCCAGACAGGCGATATCTGCGGGGTTTTCTGGTATTTGTACACCTAGAAATAGATCAATATATTCGAATGATTATGACGAGCCAGATGGTACAGATATCGTCATTACGGTTAATTTTCTAGAAGGAAATCAAGATTGAGATGCCATAGGTAGTAATCATGGCTGCGTTGCACTTGTTAATAATATTTAACATGAATCCAATGATACATCGGTCGTGGGGTTAAGGTATATCATTGATACTTAAGAGATTGGTACTTAAGGTATGTACAGCTTCAAAAGTAGATGAACAGATTAAGGCTTTATAAATACCTATACACCCAAACGTTTCCAAGTAACTAAATACAACTAGCGCCATGATTAGATGAACGTCGTAAAGTTTCAAAGGAAAATGAACACTACAGTGTCAAAAGTAGCTGAAAAGTGACATATCATATTAGATATTTAGCAATTTTGCACATACGGTGTTCAGCTAATTTTGACGCATTAGTGTTCATGTAATTTTGGCACTTTACAATGTTCATTTAAATATGATGTTAGGGGAGTTCAGCTACTTATGAAAGTTTTGATTTACATGTATTTTGGAATTTTGATCTGCTCATCTACTAATGAAACTGACTGTACATATGTTGTTGCAATGGTTACCTACATAATTAGTGTTTAATGATATACCTGCAATAGACGCTAGTTCTTTGAGCAATGAAGTTGGTTTATTTGTTTTAGGAAACACGAACACGTTTTCTGATGGAGATGCAAGAACTTTAGCCATAGTTTCGATGGCCTCACGTCTGGTTATTGTTGAAGTATTATTTGTTGTTGCCTGTGAATAAGTTTTAGGTGTAAATTATAATAAAATAATATGAATAAGAAATGGAAATGCGTGAGAATGGACGATATATAATTTTTAATTTTTTTTTTTTTTATTTTTTTATTTTATAAAGTAACAGTCTTTAATTGAATCGTTTTGAATTATATAATAATTAAAATTAATAGCAGCAAAATACTTCAACATCTGTTAATCTTGTGCGTATATTATCATATTGGAGAAGTTAAACATTCATTGAAATGTAAGTAAAATGTTATATGAATAATGCCATAAGTACAGTATTTAACTTTAACTATACTAAAGTTAGTTCATAAGCACCTATAGTTAGTACTTCCAAATTAATCAGTAGTCAATTTTATTTTATATACTTACTTTTAAAACAGGTAAGTGGATTACTGTAATTGGTAATTGGTTCAGTGTGCGGCATGAATAAATTTCATTCCCGAAGGATTGGTCAGTGGATGCAATTACGAAATGTCTGGAAGAAAATTAGTATTTAAGTAAAGAAGTATCATTGGGAACGTAATAATATATTATTGAAATTATATTTCATTTTCTATTCAGGGTCCGTTGTGTGTTCTTATTTAGCGCTCAATTACATCATTTATGGAATTTTGGAAAATTTCATTATCTTCGATCCACTATAAGTTGTTGTGGTAATTAGTACTATGTATGTTCTGTCAATTAGTTTTATTTTCATCAAGTAGATCTCTAGCTTCACACGAATTCATTTCAGCAGTTTCATAAGTATTTTGTTTAATTAAAAAAAACATCATATTAACAAAATTTGTGACTTAATTTTTTTGAACATTGTCAAAATGCCTGCTTTAACATTCTGTAATCTACGTCGATAACATTTTAAGATCTTTTAAGGATATTCAAAACTACTTACTTCAATGATGGACATTGTTTTCTTGAGACTTCATCCAACTTTATAACATTAGTTTCAGCATTTGTAACATTTGTAAGTAGTATGAATATGCCTTCTATAGGTCCGTGGAATGAAAGAGTTTGTAGTATTGATTCCACACGTCTCGTTTTAATGAAATCTTCAGACGAAATTCGTACTTCCACGCCCATTTTCTGCCAAGAACTAATAGAATAAAATATTTTAATATTATGCAAGTATATAAATGAATAGTAAATTAGTATTCGGTATATTTAATACCAATAAGAAGCGTATATACACTTATCAGGTCTTTGATGTGCATTATTAAAGATTGATTGGGATTGGGATTGGATTTAGGATTGGGATTGGGAGTAAATATTAATCGCTTAATATTTACTTACAATATGCATAAAAATAAAGAATGTGATGTTATTCTAACCCTGAAAAATATTTTGTCAGTACTCACTTAATCTTAAACTGAAGATGACCAAAAACGACTGAGCAATTTAAATGTATCTTCTTGGCTCCGTGGCTTATAAGCTTCTCGATAAACTGAATGCCTAGTACATCATCGCAGAAGACCAACTGCCATTGTTCTGGTGAACAGATGAATCTGAAAAATATTTTAGATGATCTAAAATATTACTTGACCATATATAACTGTAATAACAGGAACTTTACTAAAAATTGAACAACAAATACGTCACTACTATTCCCTCATTTGAGTTGGTACGACCAATTCGACAGATGGCGCCACTGTCATTCCAATGAAGGTAAAAATTGTCAGTTATATGTATATCATGTTATTTTTTTAAAACGCGGGTGAAGCCGTGGGCACTACTATACCATATCGATTTTTTAAAGAATAAGTATACCTTGATTCTGCTTCTGGCATGGAATCACTCATTCGTATAAGGACTCTTCCAGATCGACGAGGGGACTCCATTAATTTAAATGCTGTTACCACATCTTTTGCTCCATAGGTCACGTGTGTCAGAGGTTTCACATAACCTTTGGCTATGCCTTCGTTTAGTAACTCTTTGAGTTTCTGTTGGAATTAAGAATCAGTTAATAACAATTATCATTAATTGCTCTTTCTATAGTTGCTAAACTCTATGTTTTCTATAGTTGCTAAACTCTATGTTGTTCTATCTGCGTTTCCATTTTAAGGGACACTAGTTTTTGACACGTAATATATAAGTGGTTAAAAATTTCTCAGAAAATGCGTTGTGCTTTAAAAATAGTCCGACAAAGGAATATGCCATAACTTCGTTAAAAGTAGCTATAGATCCTGAGAAGAATCAAGACGGACGGTTAATTCTTATATTAAACAGTTTGATGTCAGTAAATTACTCGATATTTATCATAGAATAATTATAACAATCACATAGCATCAGAATGTATATGATGTATACAAATGTTAATGAAGTTTTAAATATGTTCTCTTCTGTTTCCTTGCTAACAACCTACTACACAGAGTACAATGTTTGTAGAACAAATCAGCAACTTCCCAGAATAAAGAAGAACTAACCTTCATATAATGGAAATTCCCAAAAATAAAAAAAGCACTTACCTTCATATCATCTACATAATTGCGAGTGAAGATCGAAGAAAAGTCAACAGTCATGTAGGAACGTTGCTTCGTGAGATTAAACAAGCCGAAAGAGAATTTCTCCTTGCTATGTATTTGTACTGTATCGATAGTGACACCAGAGAAGGCACAGCAGTTCAATGACATCTGTTGAAGACATTTTTGGAAAATTACGATAGCGCAAAAACGTTCGCCTACCACTTAACATTCATTATCATCATTAATCTAATAAATGTTATAGACACCTTAATATCAGTTTATCTTATTGCTTTCACAGTTCATTTCAAGTCTCTGTAACCAACTATTGTAAATAAGTATCTCTTTATATTTATAGATGTTGTTCTATATATTAGAACTATTAAAAGCTAAGCTATAAATAATGTTTCCTTATCTGAATAAATGTTCTTCATTCTTCTTCTGCTTATTGAAATAGTATTAAAGATTTTAATGTTTTCATCGCTTGTGCTCTATTTTTAGGAATAAATAATGTTAGTTCTATCATTCTTACGTTCTTAAGTTCTCCGGTAGCGCAGCTTAAAACTATATCACAACCTTCTCCCTTAGTCCTCTTAAGTATTTCGTCTCCGAATGTTACCTCACGGGAATATCCAATGTTATTTTCTGCAAACAAAAACATTTACTCTTATTTACTATTTGAAATCTTCCTTAGATCAAATTTTATTGATATCGATTTTCCATAAGCTAGCTCCAATCTTATCTAAGAAGCTACCAAATTCTAGGAAAGCACTGTTATACTTATTACACGAAAGGTCTTAGAATGTTTTCCCGCTGTTATACACTAAAACACTAAATACAATACATTGTATTTACAATACGTGGTACTTTTGTTCTTTTTCTTTTTTTTTTTTTGTTGACGAGGGGGAAACCTTCAAAAGGTACCCTATGCCGTGGGAGCGGCACGGGGTTATGTGGGATTCTTACCGCACTAAAACCCCCCCGGTGGCCGTCCTCGGCGCTGCGTAGAGGACTCCGGGATCTCCAACGGAACGCAACCGGAGTCCACTTGGCGCGTTGCCCCGTCGGGCTCCGCCCAGGTGAGCTTGAAAGTCACCACACCATCTGGTGTTCACGACGGTATGCGACCACACATACCGCCGTCTATCCCGGGGTTGCTGGCCTGGCCAGCTCCCACTCTTGCCACCCGCAACCCCGGAAGCCCCCTTTTAGTCGCCTCTTACGACAGGCAGGGGATACCGTAGCCCTATTCTGGTCCCGGAACTACAGGGACACCGCGCCGGTGGGCGTTACCTACGCCTGCGGCGACTCCTTCTTCGAGCGGGACAATACGTGGTACTTACCGTCTAACTGAGGGAACAGATTTAGCAACAGCTGCTTTTTATTATTATCTCTGACTGTAGTGTACACTTTGCAATCATATGCCAACGCAATGGATATTGCTGCTTGGCCTAAGGCACCTGCACCTCCCAGGATGAAAACAGTCATACCATGAGTGATTTCGGTTCTAATTTTCTGTTGGATAAAATTATTTATAGTATTTATATGGATTTTTATAAGTCTCTTCAAGATAGAAAATCTCACAAAATTTAAGTTTAACAATGATGAGCAAATTATAAGTAAGTATAATGGAAATTTTCGAAAATAGCAAAAGAAGTTTGGATCAAGAGCAATTAAGAATGAATACTTTTTGAGATAAACGTACATTGCTTTTTGTTCATTGTCTGAATTATTATTGAAATTTATCCAAATATCAATTCAGGGTTCATTCTTGGCTTTAGTCTGTCCTATACATTTTTTGGTAAATGTTGTTAACTCACTAGACAGTAGAAAGCCATAGAGTAAGCCAGTGGCACTGTAGCTGCGTCTTCTAAAGACCATTTCGCTGGTACATCCCATAGAAGTTCAGGATTCGCGAGAACCTTCGAACCTACTGCTCCACTGCTGACGACTCCCATGACACGAGCATCACTGTCAAAAGAATACAAATTTGAAAGAATATTTTAAGATTTCCAATAAATAAATCTGAATGAATTCTTGAGATTTCCGCTTGAAAATGGAACCCCAGACATGATAAAACAATTGTATCATTCAAATGGTAAATATAAGTATAAGATTTTTTCGGTACATTTATAGTACTATTCTTGAAAGCACTACCGTTTGATTGCGTCACATATAATTCACATAATGCCATTTCATATAAAACATAACATTGAAGAATAAAATATTTATAATGGATTTATGAAATTACCTCTCCGTTTTTCCACTGAAGTCCATCCCGAACACGAAATCTTGGCCCTCTTTGAAGGGCACGACTCCTGTTGCCCGTTTGATATCACAATCATTAAGACCAGCATAATGAACCTGTATTTGTTAAGGTTTTATTTCAATACATTAATTAGAATATGTCTGATTATTTTTATGTGGACTTATTCATTTTACCCTTATCCAAATATTTTTAATTTGAAATCGGCTTACTAAGTTAATGTTACTTTTTAGGTATATAATATTTTAATTTTTATATTAATTTCTAAAAAATTTGATGACCTTGGTGATAGACATGTTAACTTACATCAACAATAACACCAGGGCCACTAGGTGTAGGAGCTTCCACCCATTTGAGGGACTCCAGATCTCCAATTCGAGTACTCTGCAACTTCACGCTATGGTCTATTGCGGGTGTCCCTTCCCACGGTAACAGATACTCCGAACCCCAATATCCCTGAATTATAATATTAGTCTTGAGTTCATTTCTCTATTTGTTCATTTATTTATGTATAAAGAATCCAATAAAATGAAGTACTACATTTACCCTATCAATGAATTTAAAATATTATTCAGTTCATAATTTCATGATTTCAGAATCCTATAAAAACTCCTAAAAATCGATGCTATAAAAATTTATCACTTTTTTCTCACCAATATATATTAGATTAATATAAGGAAAAAAGTAGCAGAAAAAGTAAAATATAGAGAAAAAAATAGAAATATAACAGTGCTTACATCTTTCAGTTCACTAAACGCTAACTCCGGAACTTGGTCCAAACTTTCATCTTGAACCATATTTCTGTCTATCGTAATCATTAATATTTTACTGTCTTCTATTTCCCTTCTCCATTTTTGGACTTGCTCCTTCAGTCCAGGCACAACCGGTGCGATGGCGACTATAAGTAGCCCTTTGTTTAAAGGGAAATCTTTGAGTCTCGAATTAAGCATGGAAACATCACCTTCGTGACTAACAGTTATAACAGTCACAAAGTTTTGGTCTTTAGCTCTCAGTTTATCATTTCTATCAAAACATTGTTCCCTGTGTTGATTGATGATACAATTCGATATAATGATGCTGGTCGCTGCATCATATTATTTTCATCGGGTCTCGTATTGATGTTCAATACAAACGCTTCAGAATGTAAACAGTTGTGTAGTTTTTTGAAAATCTGTTACCAAATTGACTTAATTAGAATAATTATTATACTTTAAGTTACAGATAAACATGATTATTTTGAGTACAGTAGCATTTATTTTATAATATAGGAGAAGCGAACGAGCATGCAGTTCACCTGATGGTAAGTGGCTACTGCGGCCCATGGACATATGTAGTCAAACCCAGATAGGATTAGATATTCCTACCTGAGGTCAGCCACACATCTCCGCTACCCCTGAGGACTAAGCTGGAACGCCTCGGAAAAGTCTGTCTCCCTTACCACACCCTTCAAACCGGAACACAGCAACGCCTAACACTGCTGTTATTGGGTAGAAATAGGTGTGGCGGTGGTGCCGCCGGAATCTAACCACAAAATGTTCTACCACCTTCAAATACTTATTGCTACTAAGTTGCAAGTGTGTACTTTGATATAATCAAATTTGCTTTTGGGCATGCTCAAAATTAACAGATGTTCGATTTACTCGCACGTTACCCTATCAAAGTCCTATGAAAGTCTGAACGGTTTCTCTTCTAAGCATCAACGTCAAATCAAGTGTATGTTCTAATTACTACTACAGTTATATCAAGACATAGTAGGTTTATTCAAAGCACGAATATTATTCTTAGTAGCACAACTATTTATAATTTTATATTTTGTGTCATTTATACTTACATTCTGGCCTGATGTTAAATTTTTAATTAAAACTAGATCTGCTTTAGTTAAATCAACTTTATCGTTTAGAATTGTATCTTGTTCAAATTCTTCATAATTTATTTTAATATTCCCTTGATTCATTACGTCTTTAAAGGCATTGAACATAGCAAAGTCTTTGTTAATTATGACACCTACTACGTTTAATACATCTTTATTAACATTTTCAGCTACAATTTGTATGTGTACTTGTAACGCTGTCGCAGTCTGGAATAAACAATAAACTTAAATTTAAAATAACGTCCACCATCTTGGGACATCTGCCATATTAGATTTATAATGAGCTTATTAAGGTAATCATATATTTTCACTCAAATCGCAAATTCAAAATTTTAGCTCCGTTGTTTACTAGTTAAAATGCTGTTTTATGATTTGACCCTTATATAAATAAGAATTAAAAATGCAAGTTAAATGAAAGCTTCAGAAACGTGGTTGAAACACTGTCATTTGATATTTCGGGTACTAATTTTCATGTTGTCTTGATAAAATGAGTTTAAAACTAAAAATAAGTAACATAAAATTGATCTTTTTAGTAATTAAAAACTACAAAAGTACTCACGTCTGTTATACAGGATTGGAAATGAGGCATGAATTTTGTGGTTTTCAAAGTTACAGGAATTTGACTTGGTGGCAATTTGTGGAACTTTATATTATCAACGGCAATTCCGCTACACCTGAAATTAATATCAACTTTATATATTTAAACAAAGTGTGTATTAATGATACTCTCATACTTAGTATTGTACTTAAGATACTCTTTGACTCTTCTATACCTTGAGGTACTTTCTGAGTCTTCTGTATAGTTCGCGCCAAACTGCTAGTCCGCTCTGAATATATTATAGGTATCAGGGGGACGAATACAGCGCGGGATATCTCCCGGGACCCGTCCGCTTTCGCCCACGGGTACATAGTTGCATTAATATGCCCTTACTGCATTAATTGCTATAGAATATATGCTTGTAGTTGGGCGCAACCACTTCAGAGCGGACTAACAGTTTGGCGCGGACTATACCTTAACGTACTTTCTGATTCATCTGTACATTGTCTTACCTTGTCATATCATGATCATCACTAACATAGGCCGTCACAACTTGTTTGTCATCAGAAGTTATTATTTTGTTTCCGTGGTCTTCAACATCAATGCAAATCCGTCGTATGTACGTAGGCTGACAAACAGTAGTGTGTGTGTTTCTTAACGAATTCAGTTGAAGTATCCCATCAATAAGAGTTATCCAGTTATCACTCCACAGCAGCTGTGCTTCGGTGAATGAGGCATTCGCTTTGTGGATGGATCGGAAGACATCGCTAAATATGAGTTAAAAAAAGAGAAATTATTGAAGTAAACACGAAGTGACGCACTAGGCATTTCATATTTTATTTTATCTTCATTTTTATTTTATTTTTAAAATCGAAGACTTAAGGTATTATTTCGAGTGTACTAAATACGAATTATATTTATTGAATAAGATAAGCATTGATGTAAGTTTTTAGGTACTAGATGTACTAGACAAACTTTTATTTTTGTTTTGTTTTTATTTGTTTTATGTACAATGTTACGAATAAATGAATTCTTTGGTCTAATATTAATTAACACGTTACTTAAACACGTTTTCTAAAATAACAATTGACATACCTGTAAGAATATTCTCTTTCCTCTAAAAGTTCATAAATATCTTCGGATTTAAGGTCCAAAGGTTCCGTTGATGCAATGTCCACTTTGGGTAGTGTGATATCTGTCAAGTTTCCAATAATATAACCTGTTGCCACTTTTGATGCATTATCTGATATCTGCCGATTAGAGAATAATAATAATAAGTACAGTTCATTTATATTAAATTCAAAAGGAAACGGCAATGCAGTTTATCTGATCAACTAAAGAATTATTATGAAAACAAAAACCCGGCTGCTTAGAAATTTGCTGTCTATGAGACACAATTTAGATGAATCCAAAGAAAACTTGTATGTTAAAATCCGTCAAGTTTAGCCGTTTGGGGGAGTGGTCGTGCCAAGTAAATACTCTCGAAAAACATTACTGAAACTGGCAGAACAGTATTGCAGTCCTACTTAAGGTCCCTTACTAAGGCGTTTATTTTTGCAGTTATATGAAAATTAAGCCCCTTCGTTTTTTGGTCTTATATTACTCCTCTACATGATGAAACATTCTTGTTTTAAAAACAATTCTGTTTTAAAGTCGTGCTTTAAAACAACTTTGTTTTAAAGTCGTGCTTTAAAACAAAATTGGCATCGATAAATCACGAACAATTTAAACATAAAAATTTTCCTCATCACCTCACACTTAATCTAAAATCATTACCTCAAATTTCCCAGTTCCTCGATGCAATATCACGTTTAAACGCAACTGCCGTTGCTCATGAAGAATTGGCTGTGCGAAGAGATGAACGTCCCTGAAGTGTACTGATAGCTTCTTCTTCTCCAAACCCAATGATATGGCCAATGTGTCCCAAGTGGCCACTAAGGCTGCTGCGAAGGGGTATACTATTCGACCTGGAAACAGCTTTTTCTTATTCAAGTGGCAGTCCACCTGATGGTGGTCATTGTCGGTCATGGATAATAAGTAAAAATAAAGAAAAAAAAGTAAAAATAAATAAAATAAAAAATAAAAAAAATAAAAAAAAAAAAAAAAAATTCATAAGTAGAAGATTATCTAGAACGATTATGGATGTGTTGGCACTTCAAAGGATTAATATAGTCGCCTTATGTGCCCATCCGCCGAATAGCAGAATGTGCTTCACGCCAGAAATCGGTCTAGGTGTCCTACTTCCCCGGTAACAGCACTAGTTCTACTACCCTTAAAAGTTTTCTCATCTTTGCCAGTCCATTAGTATCTCAAATCTTTGAATTTTCTCCTAGAATACAATGGACTAATTAGGCTGGCAAAGTTTGGTGGACTTTACATACATTTTCTGTAATGATTGACTGCAATTACGTTTGAGTTTTTTTAGGTATCTTTAAGTTAATCTAATTTGAGTCGAAACCTTAAATCTTTTCATGTTTTACATAGCTGCTTCTGTAAATGGTGGAATGATGGAAAGCCCAATATATTTGTTATTATTTAAAAGATTAATTGTTACATTTGGCTTCGTGAGCCGAAGAATAATTTCGTTCATTCGTGGTATGGTTTGTCTCCAATTCCATGGCGAAATACGTGTGAATATGACCTAACGTCTAGGATCAGTTATCAATTAGATCATAGAGTTCCCAAGAGTGTGTAAAGGTGACAAACCTCTTATAACATTTCCGTGCAAGTATTTGTACTCGTCATCATGAAGGGTAATTAGGTGTTTCGTTGCAGCCGCCATGCGCTTTTCTCCGGAAACATATAATGGCAAATTCCTGTAATTCACAATATTTTATATCTTTCACAATTGTCCTGGATAAAAACCGTAGTCAATTTTGTTTTTGCTTAAAATTTCTGCCTGCCATATAGATTTCTGCTTCGTAAAAGGAGTATTTAGGATATACGAATATTATCAATTTTATGTGTTCTATGTGTCAGTATTAGCACCTTCTTAGGAATCCTGTTTTTGTATCGACCAGAGATGTCTACAGATTTTAGATCGTCAGTGATAACCACGATAGCCTAGTGTTTAAGAAACTCTTTATCGAAGGGTCCGAGGTTTAAATTCCAAGCATGCACCTTTGATTATTCAAAGTTAAGTGCGTAATAGAAATTAATTAATCACTTGCTTGCACGGTGAAGGAAAAAGTCGTGAAAACCTGCATACCCGAGGAATAAAAAAATCTAATATATTTGAGGTCTACCATTTAGGAATTGGTCAGTGTGGTGGACTATGGCTTAACCCTTCTCATTCTTATAGAAGACCCATGCCCAGTGAGACAGTAATGGGTTGATGATGATGATGATGAACTTATGGGTAACCCATTCCCTATCTACATTACAAAAAAGGTCGCTAATAAGAAAGCCTCATATTACCGATTTATTCCCAAGACATTCCTCGTTGAAATTGGTTGTGGGATAAAATATTATTTCGTTATTTGTAGCAATCCGATTGTATTGACTCAGAAATATTGTGTACACACTAAGAAAATATTATTTATTAAAATGACAATAACTATGATATTACTGATATTAAATAAATATCTTTAAAATATTCTAAATTTGGTGATGCATATTTTAAACAGATATGAAAGCATAATAGTATAATATGTTATTTATTTTTTTCTGTCTCCTACTTTTAATATTCAGTTCCCAATCCCAGATGTGTAAATATTTAAGTATTTAAATAAGAAATTGGTTGCAACTTTTTTTCTAGTAATACATAACGTTTTCAAATATGTTACATGAATTTGCTCTTTCCAAGGTCTCATAATCTATCGTAATATGATCGTCATGAATTATTGTGGCCTAAGTCTTATCATAGTAACTTGTCAGCCTAAGTTTAGTTCAGAGATAAGATATGATGGCCTAAGTTCCATCATAGTAAATTATCAATTTTAGGCTTATTTCTATGGAAAACACCGGTGCTTTAAGGATTCATCAAATAACAATGGTAATAACAAAGATACACAAATAACAATGTTAATATCAAATAACAATGATAAAATAAATACGTTTTGACAAATACGACTGTTATGGTATTTGTTTACGTATTTGCCCATACAATTTCCAATCAGCGCCTCTGGCGGATTGTATTAGAACTATAGCGTCAGTAACGTAACATTAAATGTCTAAATTGACAAAATGGCGCTTTATGTTTCGTCTCTCTTTTTTGCGAACATGTGAGGCAGACAAAAAGACTTGAGCACTTACTTATTGTTACGTTTACTCAGTCTACTGAAGCAAACGGAACAGAATAATGGATTGAGTAATCGTAACGTAAAATTGTGGGATATTTTAAAAACTCATGGTAAGGGTACTGTTCCAATGTTAGAAGTGATCGTTATGATATTTTTTCTCATTTTTACGACAACAACGAAAATAATAACAAACCATTTCTCATCGTGCGCCCATTCCACAAGATGGGACAAAGTGGGTGTTTCCGTCGACACCGGAAATTCTACTTTCGGATAAAGCTTCGCAACTTGAGGGTTATATCCTTCCATGTAAAGCCTGAAAAACAATTTAGAAACGGTGATATTTTCACATTGATTTTTGTTTATTAAAGGTATAGGCCGCACCAAACTTCTAGTCCGCTTAGAATATAGAAATGAGTCGCGTCACCATAGCACATTGCATGACGACATCTGCTCGCAACAACTTCAGAGCGGACTAGCAGTTTGGCGCGAATTATAAAAATGTAAAAGTTAGGAAGGTAGTGAGTGAATAAGAAGCGGAGGAGTGAATGCTATGGTACATCTTGGGAGATGCCCAGAAATGCAATGAAAAATATGAATGTGATGATGATATAAAAGTTCATGCAAAGATTTGATTTCTTCCCGTTACTGTCCATAATTCCTGGTTTCTTTACATTTGTGCAAAGTGAAAATAAAGCGATTTAGCCCTTGGAAGAACCTATGGCATACTTTTAATTGAAATGTCCTTAAATTGATACAGACAAACAAATATAAAAAAATACAAATAATCAATGTTTCTATGATGTAAAAATGTTCGCTTGAAATCCTTACTTAATATTATTAATCAGAAAGTAACTCTGTCTGTCTGGTTGTCTCTTCTTCACGCCTAAACAACTGAACCGTTTTTAAGGACATTTTGTACAAAGATAGTCTGAGACCCGAGAAAGGACATAGAATAGTTTTAATCCCGGAAATCCCGTGATTTAAGATCGATTAATCTTTAGGATCCAAAACATCGATTATTTTAATCGATATTAGTAAAGATTGAATTGTAAACTATGCATTTGATCAAGTGATGATCTTTATCAAAGTTGAAGGTACGAATTTACAGTTTTATGTATGTTAGTATGTTATATTATTTTCTTTTAAACGCGGGCGAAGCCGAGGGCAAAAACTAGTATAAATATAGATAAAGGTAATAATTAGGTGGTAATTAGTGAAATATAGGTGGAAAGGAATAGACAGTACCTATTCATTGAAAGACTTGTACAAATAATACTAACCTTCCAATAGCATTGAGTACATGTATAGAATTATCATGATGACCACGTTGAGTCAGAGGAATGTGTCGACAGTCAGAAGACAATGACCGTTTCAGAATAGCTTGAAGAAGACCATGAGGAGCTATTTCTATCAAAACAGCATTCGAAGGTACCAGGCGAAGAGCTTCTTCGAACAATACAGGATTCTGTGACGTTGAAAGGAATATTAAAATAATTTAAGACGTATATTTATAAAACTTATAAAAATATTAATTGTTAAAATTCTAATTGAATTTTTTTAACAATGCAAATTAAACTATAAACTTACAAAAAAACTTATTTACAAAATTAACAATAAAAAAATATAATACAAAATAAGCCATCTAAAATTGCTGTGTGAGGCATGGTTCTCAAAACGCTCTAGCGGCGTTTCCTTGTTGAACTTAATCTTTGAAAGGGAAATTATAAAACGGTCGAATAAAAAAAAACTTAGCGACTGATAATGACATACTGTTTTAATAACTTGTGCGACTACATTACTAAGTGAGCGACTGGAAATATAGAGAGGTAACTTTAGTATTAAGATAGATTAGGTTTTCTAATTTAATTGGTTAGGTTAGGTTGGAACATGTAAGTCAATATAAAATTAAGTGAGCGGGTGGGCCCAATCTGTATGAATTCAGACCTTACCTGTATTCATGATCAATGACATGAGCACACAATATTCTACTTATTATAGTATTTTTCAAAGTGGTTTTTGTATTCGAAACACATTATTTAAAATAAAATGCTGCTCAGTATTAAAAAAAATATATTTACTAAATATTGAATAAAACGCAGGATGTAATGTTTACACTTAGACAAATATTAGGTCGCTCAAAAATAAATGAAGCTTCTCATTTCGTATTTTAAGTAACTCACATTAATGTTTGTAAGTCGCTGTTCTGTTGATTTCTCGTCACTCGCAGCCAGTCGCTCACTTAGTAATACTATAACCACAATTCATTATTTTTGTCACTCAAAACTTTTATTTACAGTCACTCGTTTAAATACTACCCTCTTTGAAATACATATTCAAGAAGTCTATTCGGATTCAGAATTATTTTGGTCTATTCGGATTGGTCGATTCTGGCTTATATAAAAATAGTCGATGTCAATTAAGATACGTATTCAAGAACTTTGAAATAAATGTAAGAATAAAATTATAACTGATAATCAATCAATAGTACATAAAATTATGATTTTAGAATATAATATAATCTATTAGATGATCTATTATAAAATAATCTATAAGAACTCATACTTAAATTACTTTAATAAAATTGATGATTATTTACCACACATCTACACAGTTAAGGATGCTCACTGTAGTGTATCACCTTGTGGGTAGTTTGTCTCGAGCGCATACGACACGGAATGAGAGCGGACTGTGTGGGGGCAGTCATGCTAGACCGTCGGTGAGGACGGGCGTGTTGGTGCGACAGCGAGCCAAATGGGGTTTAAGCGATACTACTATCCCGACGTTGAGTCGGGAACACTACACTCACCATCATGTTATTATTATGGTAATCCGCTGATGAATACTTAGCGATATCCTCATTCCATCTCTCTTGTGGCACTGAAGTGGATACCCAACGCTCGCTTCTTGGCGCGAATTTTGGAATAATCTCTTTTAAGTACTTTAGATGAGTTTCACCTGACATTAAAGCATTCAAAGTTTTACAATTGGTCATTAAAATTGTCAAAATTAGCCGAATTTTGAACCTCTTCCATTTTTAATCCGGTAAATACAAGCGAAAATTATGATGTTTCATTAAGTAACAGCTTATAAATGTTCTTATTGCGTAGATGGGATCTGATTGGATTTCAAGCAAGTGCTTATGATTACGCTTACGCTTTCTACACTCACAGCCACACTAGGATTCCATGTATCTTGGGTGCTATGGACACATAACGATAGAAATACACAAACACCCAAACTCAAAAATAGAAACCTAAATTCATAATTTAGATATCTGTCTGGCCAAGGATCGAACCGGGATCCTCAGCGCGTCAGATCGCTGTGTTACACGGGTCGTCGCCGCATTATTCGGAATTTGTGCAAATGAGAAACTAATCATGACTTACTACCTTGAAGTATATTCATCTTAGAGTTTCTATATAATTAAACTTCTCCAAGAATTGGTTAAGGTGAACTATATTTAAGCCTTCATTATTTTTGAGAGAGTACTTGCCATGTGTTGATAATGAACTTACTCATATCCTTGATATACTTCGAATGGAACGGAATATTGCCGGTTGGGACTTCCTTTGCGAATATTCCCTGAGAAGTCAATGTTTCAACAAACTTCTTCATTGAATTTTCAGGCCCTGATAAAGTACACGAATCCGGGCCATTGTGGCAGGCTACAATAATATCGCTAGGACACATGTTTTTGATCTTTTGGTAGCCAAGACCCACAGCTGCCATGGAACCTCGGACGACAGGTATATCAACTGATACTCTTCCTCGTGCATGTGCAGTAAGGATAGCTTGTTCAGCAGTAATGCCACCGTCGGCGTAGGCGCATCCAACTTCACCTAGACTATGACCTGGCAAAACACATTATGGAATTGTTTTTTGTTTAAATGGAATTTTTTGAAAAGATTCTAATAAAAGTTTCAATTTGGCTTATCTTATATAAATCAATGTTCGTCTAAGTGACGTAATTTGGCACCATAGGTAGTATGAACTCATAACGGAGAGATAAATAGCTGGGAAGAGAAAAGTTGCTCGTATAAGGAAGGAAGAAGGATAGAGAAAGCCTAAATGGTCTAGTTTACAATGAACGAGAAGAAATACGTTGAGCTGACTGCTAACCTTTATTTATTAGAATAGCAGAAGAATAATGTCACCACTAATCAGGAAGTAATCGATGATTTATTATTGAACGATAATGAAAGTAGTTGACGTAGATAACTATCACATCGCGAAACAATGTCGTATCGTATGCAAATATTTTAGAAAGTGAGATATTTATTTTAGTGAACGAGGATAATTTATTGGATAATAAAAAGGTTATATGCAATATTTAAAACAATAAAATTAAATACTAATCTAAACTAAACATAAAAAAAAATCAAATTATATACTAATAGAAACTTATTTACAAAATGTACATATATACAAAAACGAAATACAAAAATATAAAAACATAAAAACTACCATAAAAAATGAAATTTATTTTAGTTATTATTAACATACCTATAATTTTATCGGGTACAATACCAATTTTCCGTAATACATCAGTAAGACCAATCTGAACCGAAGCGATTCCGACGAAGGCGTGCAAGATGTTATTGAATATGGTTTCGTCATCACTTGTCAAAATGTGAATGAGGTCCACTCCCTTTGGTTTAAGGACCTCATGGCAACTGAAAATAAGAATATTATTTCCAAGTTTAATGATTTTTTAGTGTAAAAGTCCCATTTTATATTGTTTGTTAGTAAATAAATTATGTAAATTCGAAATAGACTTTAAAGCCGTATAAATTATTTATGTATCTATTGTTTTCTGGAAACCCGTTTCGATTTAATTTATTAATTAATTCAGACATTTTTCAAAAATTGTTTTTGAATCTAATTGGATATTGTACTTAGGTATACAAAATTAAAATTTTCAAAGGCTTCAACAATTAGGTTAAACCCTAAAAAGCCGTTGTTAACCGGACTATCTAGAACTGTTATACATACAGCTAGCTTAGGTTTTAAATCGTTTGCAAGAAAAATACCGTTGAATAGCAGCAGCGAAGACCGGTATGCGCATGAGTGCCGTACCCATCTTATTCCACTGGGACCCGATGCCACTGTACACGAACCATAGTGGGCGTTTGATATCGTCGAAATGTTCTACCTTCTCACTGAGACAAACCGTTTTGTCATTTGCATCCGTTTCTGAAATTATTTGAGTTATATTTATATCATCATCATTATTATGCTCATTATTATGATTGTTATCACCATTATTATACTTTTTCGTAGTATGATAAATAAGAAATTATGGTTCACATTTTATTCGCAGCATAACCTCGTTGTATTGCCAAACTTATATGATGATCAAGGTAAGCTAAGTTATTGTAAAAAGTATTAATAGCTCAGTTATTAATTTCGTAGGATTTTTTTAAATTTACCCAATACAGTATATCCGCGTCCCAAATGTCCTGCGATTCTCTGTTCATGGATATTGTGGAGTAGAGCTAGCTCTTCAGCATCGATTGGACGGGACCTAAGATCGTCAAAGACTCGTTTCACAGCGTTCTCGTGTCGTCCCGATATCGTCACCAAGCGTGGTAAAGCGGACTTGTAGGGAAGTAAGTTCTGGAAGTTATATGGAAAAGGTAACTTACAAAATTATCATTGAAAGTAATAACAATGATATTATCATCAAATTTAGAAGAATGTTTAAGTACATTGTTTGTCACGTTTTTATTATTTATTTTTATGAAGCAGAATTAGCTAACGAACATCTTGTCCACCCGATAGTATATCTCCATTGCCGTCGCAGATCATTTATAATCAATCCAGATAGGGTTATCGTCTTATCTGAGTTGGCCTGAGATGCATTGTGCTATCCTTGATAGTTATCACTGATAGTGAAACTTATAAGCGTATAACTTATAAGCATTCCAAAGTAGTTACTTTGGAATGCCGCTTATAAGTGTCACTTAAAATACTAAGCCCCATCCTGCTAATTAGTCACCTATTAGTTTTGTCACAGCTATTAGTAGGTTGAAGTAGCTGTTGTCCCTGTAGTTCCGGGACTAGAATAGGGCTACGGTACCCCCTGCCTGTCGTAGGAGGCGACTAAAAGGGGGCTTCCGGGGTTGCGGACGGCAAGAGTTCGAGAGGGAGCTCGAACCGTCCAGCAAGCGACCCCGGGAAGGACGGCGGTATGTGTGGTCGCATACCGTCGTAAACACTACATGGTGTGGGAGGAGCGAAAACTGCTCCCCCAGGGTAGAGCCCGTTGGGCATCGCGCTTGGAGGGCTCCGGTTGTGTTCCGTTGGAGATCCCGGAGTTCTCCAACAAGCGTTGAGGACGGCCACCGGGGGGGTTTTAGTGCGGTAAAAATCCCACATAACCCGGCGTCGCTCCCACGTCGTTGGGTACCTTTTAAAGGTTTCCCCCTCGAGAAGAAAAAAAAAAAAAAAAAAAGGATGAAGTAGCTGTAACAATGGTATAGTCCGCGCCAAACTTCTAGTCCGCTCTGAAGTTGTTGGGCGCGGGTTTAGTTAGCATATACTCCGTAACGTAAGGGCACACTAACTGCGCTATGTCCCCCCGGGGGGTGCCGGGGGACCCGCGTTGTCTTCGTCTCGCTAATATCTACAATTTGCTATTGCAACTACTACTATTCTATATTCGGAGTGGACTAGCAATTTGGCGCGGACTCCCTGAGTAGAACCACGAAGTCTATGATTATTAAGTTAATTGGTATCAAGTCCTTACCTTGGGCTTATAGTACCCATGAAGCAGCACATGGGCATTAACCCCGTTGATAGACATGTTGTTGATAGCGGCGTACGACCGTCCTATCGGCTGGTGGTCCGTAGCAAACACCATGCGGTTATCAGTCAATGCTGCGATGTCTTGACGAGGGTTGCTGCAGTTCAGGTTGGCGGCTATCTCGCCTTTGCGATAGCCCATGAGCACCTGTGAAAGATTAACGGATTAAAACAAAACTGCTTTTAGATAAGTCATTAAAGACGACCCGCGTGGCGAAGCGGTTACCATACCGGTCTGACACGCAGAGGGTCCCGGGTTTGATCCCCGGGCAGACAGAAATTTAAATGATGAATTTAGATTTCTGTTTCTGGGTTTGGGTGTTTGTGTATTTGTTTCTGTGTGTGTCCATGCCACCCACGTTACAGGACATCCTAGTGTGGGGCTGTGAGTGTAGAATGCGTTTGTTTTGTTTTTAATAGAAGTGAGGCCACTCAGGGGTGGCCCTATGAGCTAATATATGAGGGGCACCGAAAAGACATACATGGGGCGCCGAAAACTTTAGCAAACATACATATTCTGTGCCGTTACTATAGAGTACAAGCTAAAGAAAGCACCACCATGAGATGTCACACCACCTAAAAATTTTGCAAGGGCTGTCACTGAGCCCACTGTTTTAGTCTTCACAAGTTTCAACGAACTGTAATCAGTCTCAGGTAGACTCTTTTTATATGGATTTGAGACACATGTCTATAAGCGGAATGGTTAACGATATGTAAAGTCTACCAAAGATATTTGAAGTTGTCACGAAGGTGCAAAATGAGAATGAATATGCTGAGATATTCCCTGAGCGATATGTGACTACTTTCTATCAGGCGGCCCGTTTTAAGTAAAAAAAAACTCAATTGGATAGCGCGGCAGAATATGGCCTAATCCTTCAATCCAATTTCAATTCGAATTCAAATTCAAATCTCATTTATTCAACATTGATTCATATAGAATACTTTTTTAAAGTCAACAAATTACCACCGCTTCGGAAGGTGTTTCACTATAGAGAAGAAGCGGCGCAAGAAACTTCATCTAATCTAACATAAACCCATTTAGTAATAAAAGTAAGAAAGACAAGACACAAGAAAGACAAGAAAACGACTTACCTTAGTAATAGAAGTAATACCAGAAGCGCATTCAGTGTAACCTACATTAGACATAACGCTTCCAACAATTAGAGGATTGCTTCTATTGTTGCAAAACACTTCTTCAATAACTTCTAACTCAGCTTTATCGACTTCAGGAGTACCTTTATAAAAATTGCCTAATTATTATTTTGGTTTGATCTGTTATTTTGTTTCTGTTTATGTTACTATAACACACAAATAAATTTTAGTCTATTACTAAGTTATACGCCCGTTATGGATATTCAATCTATCCGATTTTTGCCTACAAAAGATTTGACAATTGACAATTTCTTCATACTAAACATTGTTAAATGTCGATTTTTGGTAGATAAAAATGGTTAGATTGACTATTGATAACGGGCTATAGCCTAAAATTATGTATCTGTCACCAGCAGATTTATTGATTTTAATGGTATTTTACTTTATTTAGTTCGTATCAAATTATAAAAATATATGTTATTTATATGAATATGAAACGAGAATAACTTGTCCTTCTCTCTATTTCTATAATGTGTGAAAAAGAAATAATCAAAAGTATCGATAAAGCATTTTTGTATATTATTTATTTTCTAAGATATCTTTATTTTATTTAATTTTCAAATTCAAATTCAAATTCAAGTATATTTATTTGCAAGAACATGGGTAAGACATAAAATAACAGTAAAAGTGTATAAGTTCGCCACGTTCCACCTGTCAAGGCATGCAAATTTAGAAATTGTAATCTAAATATATATAACTCAAAGGTGACTGACTGACATAGTGATCTATCAACGCACAGCCCAAGCCACTGGACGGATCGGGCTGAAATTTGGCATGCAGGTAGATGTTATGACGTAGGCATCCGCTAAGAAAGGGTTTTGATCAATTCTACCCCCAAGGGGATAACATAGGGGATGAAAATATTACTTCGTAACTCTTGATATAAACAGGTAGAGCATTGTATATTCTAGGGCCCATACAATACTGTCGTGGAACAACTTAGTCCTTGAGTAAAAATTAATAATTATTATTTAAATAAACTTACCAGCACCAAATGCCTCAACGTATTCCACGGAATTAGGTGAAATATTGGCTTCCTTGTAGAACTCCTTTAAGTACGAAGCTACGAGGCCTGCGTCTCGGTAAAACCCATACTTTGGTCCATTCTCTACTTCGATCATTGGTGAGAACGAGCTCTTCACGTGGACTATGTCTGCGTAGATCCTATGAGTAGAGAGATGATCACTTGTAGCCTTAAGATTTTTTTTATTATATAACAGTAGCAGACGTGCATGCAGTCCACCTGATGGTAAGTGGCTACTGCCGCCCATGGACATGTGTAATCAACCCCAGATAGGATTAGATATTCCTACCTGAGGTCGGTCACAGGTGCGCCGCTACCCCTGAGGACTAAGCTGGAACGCCTCGGACAAGTCTGTCTCCCTTACCACACCCTTCAAACCGGAACACAGCAGCGCCTAACACTGCTGTTATTAGGTAGAAATAGGTCTGGCGGTGGTGCCGCCGGAGTCGTTAGGGTTAGTCGGAAGGGTTCTACCACCTTCAAAAAGATGCAAGTAGTCTAGTTTTTAAAATCTTTTAAAAGTAAATACTCGTTTTATAAAATGTTATGGGATAAATATATCGCTTTATATTCTATTTGTACGGGATGATATGTTCGCTCAGCGAAAAAATACCATTATGAATTTAAAAAAGCCTAGTTTTTGTATGAGATTTAAGTAGCAAACGTGTATGCAGTATATTTGATGGTAAGTGGTCACTGTCCATGAACATTTGACCAACTTCGCAAAGGAAAGTAAATTCCCAATCCAAACATTTTTTTTGTTTTGATCGTAACGGGGAAATCTTGGAAAAGTACCCGACGACGTGGGCGCGATGTCGTTATGTGGGATTTTTACCGCATGAAAAACCCCCTGTGGCCGTCCTCAGCGCTTGGTGGAGAACTCCGGGATCTCATAACACAATCGGAGTTCCCAACCGAACCAACCAACCAACTACAGAAGCCAATCACAGAGCCATTGCCACTGAAGACTTAGATGGTCGTCTCACAGTCAGCCGTCATCCACAAATTACCATCAACCACATGAACTGTTTCACGTTGGAAATGGGTGCGGTGGTGGTACTTTCCCGTACCGTGGCCCTTTAGAAGTACATTAACAAGTACACCCAAACTGTACCCAAAAGTACTATAATTTTATATTGTAATGAAACAGTATACAGTAGAAATAAAATACACTATATTTCCAACCCAAGATTCCAAGAGGACAGATAAGGTTTTAGCGTGAGAAATGACGACCTGTGACCAGTTTCACCAAATCCCCATTCATCAGGAGGGTGTGAGGACGAGTTAATTTGTCTGGCGTATCGTGGGTACAAAGATTAGGTACCCTAATAAATAGTTGCAATAAATAAGTGTTGTGTAATTCCGATACATATTTTTTTATAAGATTTTTTTTAAATAAGCACGCAGTCCACCTGATGGTAAGTGTTCACTGTTTCTCATCTTCATAATACCACACATACTACACATATCTACATCTGTAAACAATTCCTGAAAGAACAGAGGTAGAGGAGGAGAACAGAACTAAGAACTAAGGTTTAATAAAATTTATTAAATTATACTAAAACTAGCTGACCCGGCAAACGTCGTGTTGCCATATAAATAAAAAAATATTAAGGGTGAACAACTCTTATCACTTAGGGGTACGAAAAATAGATAGTAGCCGATTTTCAGACCTACTGAATAAGCATATAAAATTTGATGAAAATCGGTAAAGCCGTTTCGGACGAGTACGGTAACTAACATTGTGACACGAGAATTTTATATATAAGATATTATTAAACACGGAAAAGTTATCAATATCAAACATTATAGAGATACAGTACAAAGAACTGCTTATATTTATTATTATTTCTTAATAAAATAAATTAAATTGTACATATATAAACAAAATGTATATATTTATAGATATATTTATTTATATATTTCAAACAATACAACCCCTCTCACTTTCTATCACTTCAACACTTAATTTAACTTTACTCAATAGTATTTGTGAAATATCAATAATAGACTAGAGCTCTCCAAACTTTCTAACTTCGAACCAATAATCCAAACTAATAACTAATCATTCAATTAAAAGTTTTAGTAAGTGGCAGTTATGATTTCTGTTTCGCTTCCTAATCAAAATACATTTAATAGTTAATTGTTAGGTATAACATTGCGTTTAATAATATTCTAATCAAAATATTCTAATTCAATACTAAATAGTCGTCCTATTTTATTATATTAAAAAGTTTAAAACGCAAAATATAAAACATTCAAATATGGCTATAAATATGGATTTATACCCATCCCATACATATGTATGCATGTATATGTATGTATGTATGTCTCATTCTTTGGTATGCCCTATAACACAATCAATTCGACTTATGAAATGTGGTTGGATTCGTCTAAATTGTAAAAATGATGACCCTACATTATGATATATATATATATATACATTATGATATATATATATATATATTATGATATATTAGTATGATGATGACTACATTAGACCCTTTGGTGGTGAAGCAAAGTCAAAACCTTTTCTCAGTTGAAGGCCTAGACCTACTTTTCCGATGCATTCCAGCTTAGTCCTCAGGGGTAGCGGCGCATCTGTGGCCGACATCGGGTAGAATCTAATCTTACGGGTTGATTGCAGATGTCCATCGGCAGCAATAGCCATTTACCATCAGGTAGACTGGATACTCTGCTACTCTTATATTATAAAAAAAACTAGCTGATCCGGTAAACGTTGTGTTGCCTTATAAATAAAAAAATGTTATGGGTGAACAACCCTTATCACTTAGGGGTATGAAAAATAGATAGTGATTCTCAGACCTACTGAATATGCATATGAAATTTGGAGAAAATCGGTAAAGCCGTTTCAGAGGAGTACGGTAACTAACATCTTGAGAAGAGATAGACCTGTGGTCCGCGGTGCAGTATAAAGGGATGTTAGTATTGTCATAAACATGTATTTTCATTTACCTTAAAGCATCCTTAGCCTTTTGAAGGAACAAAACGTTGACAGCTTCAGATATAACGCAGCCGTTAGCGTTTTCATCAAATGACTTGGTCTTCCCATCGGGACTGAGAGGGAAGAGTCTGGAATAAAACACTAATTTATAATAATGACTCCCAAAATAGTGAATGTCAAAGAATATCTACATAAAAATTAAAACAGACAGAAGAAGAGCAAAAGAAGTACATAAACTTCTCCAACAGATGGTAAGAGGCTTCTGTTGTCCATAGATATGTGTAATTAAGCCAAACCTCATCTAATCTTAAATGAGGTCAGCTACAGTTTCGTTGTTACTCTGACTAAGTGAGAACGCCTCAGATAAGTATATCATCTTTACCACCAACCAAACCTGAACAATGCATCGCTTAACTCGGTTTGTATAAGGCAGTAGAAGTGCCGGTGGTGCTTCTGGAATCGAATCATAAAGGGTTCTTTATGTATCCGCGTGGTGTATGGAGCTCCAAGCCAACAATTGCCGAAAAAGACCAACCGGGTCTAACCGGGCTAGCGGGATAAAAGAGTAAAGTGAAGAAGATACCAAAAAAAAAGTGAAAGTGAAGTGAAAAAGCATACCTCCCATAATGAATCAAGGTTTGCGGATGCATGCAAAGGTTTCCAGCTCCAACAATCGCAGCCTCACACTCTCCCCTCTCGACAGCGCGGTAAGCTGCCTCCAGAACTGCGATGGAGCTGCAGCAGGACTGGTCCAGGGCGAACGAGGGTCCTTTCACGTCCAGCCAATACGAAATTCGGTTGGCAAACATGGATTTACTGCATCTGTATTGAAAGAAGGGCTTTGTTATGAAGTAGAAGAAAATAACAGTGATAAAGTAATGGTTAAGAAACTCGGCCTCTCGACCGAAGGGTCCGAGGTTCAAATCCTAGGTACGCACCTCTAATTTATTTAAAGTTATGTGCGTATTAGAAATTAATTATCACTTGCTTAAATGGTGAAGGAAAACATCGTGAGGAAACCTTGTACACCTGAGAGATTTATGTAAAAAAAATGTCAAATGTATGTGAAGTCTACCAATACGCATTTGGCCAGCGCGATGGACTATGGCCTAATCCTTCTCATTCTGAGAGGAGTCCCGTGGCCAGCAGAGGGTTGATGATGATGAGAAGAAGAAATCAAGCAGTTTACCTAGCGGTAAGTGGTTTGTTTTATGGATTAAAAATAGCGATCCAGCTGTTTTCCTGATGGTGAGTGGTTCTTTCAATCAGTCGCTACCAGTGATGTGGCAGTTTATATAAAATAATAAATAACGGTAATACGCAAATGAATACGGATCATTAGTGTAGTATAGTTACGAATACAAAAACGGTTCACTGTTCTTCAGTTAATATGAATGAGTGTGACCTTGGAACGACAGTTAACGATTTGTATTAGTAATTATAATTAGTATTTTATAACTTACCATATCGGTAAATCATTACAATAAACGATTTTATATAAAACTTTATTACGATATGCGATTTTAAATAAAACTTATTTAAACCGTGTTTAAGTATTTCATTGCTACCTGCACTTAGAATTTCACACACAATTAAATTTATCAATGTGAAAGAATCCTTTTGAGATCCGGTAATACTTATGGATACGGATATAAACACATATCCTCTCCGCAGACACGGATATCCGTCACATCACTAGTTGCTGCAAGATTAATTTTAATATTTAATAAAGTATAATTACCCGACTAGTGCAGAGCCGACTTTGACTTCGCTGTGGAAACAAGCCTTTTCAGTTTCAGAAAAGCACGACCCTATGTAAACGCCAATGTTCTTTCCACTAAGATGTTCTGGACTTAACCCTGAAAGCATAAGTATTATAGAAAATCTACGCGTGTTTATTGTCTGTCTGTGTATGATGTCCAGCGTCATAGTTACCGGGCTAGTCTGATGGGTGGATGGCTAGCCTTGAGGAGAGCGCATTTTGCAGACTTGCTTAAGAAAAATATACTATGTAAGCCAAATTAGCCTTACCACACCCTTCAGACCAGAACACAGCAGCCCTTAACACTGCTGTTATTAGGCAGAAATAGATGTGGTGGTGGTGTCGCTGGAATTTAATCACAAAGACAAAAAAAGGAAAGTTACCAGCATCATATAGAGCTTGATACGTGTGTTCCAACAGCTTCTTGGATATTACGTCAATGGTGTTGCCGTTGCGTTGGCTAACCTTGAAGAACTGGGAGTCAAACCTGTCCAAGTCTGGTACTAAGCCGACGTGCTCAGCGAGTTCAGGATGCTTAAAGTCCCAACGGCGATTCTTTGTTGTTATTGGATCTACCTGTAAGGAAAAGAACAGTAGTTCTAAGTTAGAACTAAAACGACGTCCTAATAATCCGCTTCCAATATGTACGATGATATATATTTTAAAGCATGCTGTATGTGCCACCCTCCCTCACATACGATGCGTGCACATGCAAAAATAAAAATATACACTATCTCTACTATACATACTACCAACACGTGTTTCGCTTCAATACGGAGCATCATCAGGGTAAGTTGACTCTACGACGATTCATCGTTACGCACCTACTTAAGTACGGTACATACTGCATATAAGATCATACGTATTGGTGGCGGATTGTTGCGAAGTAGTTTTAATTCTAACTTAATAACATGGGTTTTTGCAAAGCAACGCCTGATACAACAACTATTAAATAGTAGTATTAGAAGTGCATTATTTAAAACTAGCTGGCCATCAAGTTTGGAATAATGATAAAATAATTTGAATTATTTCCCCAAAATTGATTCTTTAGACCAACCAACCTTTGAACCAAGAATAGGCAGTAATTTATCAAAAAAAAGTTAAAATAAACCAACGGTTACTATACACTTGGCTCCACACCAAGTTTTACTTTGTTGTGGGTTTACACAGCCGAATCCATTTTATAGTTATCACTTAAATATCTGCTTCGCTGGGTATTGAACTCAGAACCGCCTGAGCGTCCATGCGGATCCAAAAATATAAAAAATATAAAAATGAAAAAAATAAACGTAATCTTTTAATAAAATAAAACTTTTTCTTGATCCAATTTACAACATTCATTATTCCCGCGTAAAATACGCCTCTAACGTCAAGACCGTTATTTTTTTCTTTTTATGCTAGTTATGATAGTGTAACGCATACAGCCAATGACAACATAAATGGGCAGTTATTATTATAAAAATAAAATATAACAATTAATATATTTATAATACTATATTTCGGCCTTTATTTTATTTATTTATTTTAATTCTTTTTTCTAATAGCACATATTGTATTAAGTTTAATTATAGTTTGCATTTTTAATATTAAGTTATTATTATGATGTTCATACAGATGTATAAAAATTTAAAAACTTAAATTACCTTATTATAGAGTATTTCAGTAAACTCTTTAATATTCGAAGCCTTGGGGTAGAGTCCGGATACTCCGCTGATGACCACCCTCTCACCACTCATGTTTGGAGTCTCGCTGGTTTCCAATTCCTGGAGTGATGGTGCCATTGTTACAGTCTCTACAAAATAAGATAGCGTTACACAATAATACATTCTGCATTATTTTGAACCTGTTGCAATATTTGTTGCATTTAAAGAAGGAAGATTTTATTTTATTTTATTTTTATTTCGGAAACATACAATATTTAATACATACAGCAACTTTCACATAGACATAACAAAAATCAGCAAAGTTTCTGCTAATATAATAATGTGCCCGAGCTCAGGTAGAAATCTAATCTTCTCTGCGGTTGAATACAAATGTCCATGGGCGACAGTGGCCACTTGCCATCAGATAGACTCCATGCTCGTCTACTATTCCTATATAAAATTCAAAAAAGAATATTTTTCTAGGGTAAAACAAGTCTACGTTTCAGTGGAAGTATGTAAATACAGGCCGAATTACATCTTCAGGCTTAGGTAGAACCACTGTTCTATATGAATTTATGGCTACTGCCGCCCATGGACATCTGTAATCAACCCCAGATAGCATTAGATATTCCTACCTGATGTCGGCCACAGATGCGCGGCTACCCCTGAGGACTAAGCTGGAACGCCTCAGAAAAGTCTGTCTCCCTTACCACACCCTTCAAACCGGAACACAGCAGCGCCTAACACTGCTGTTATTAGGTAGAAATAGGTGTGGCGGTGGTGCCGCCGGAGTCGAACCACAAAGGGTTCTACCACCTTCTAAAACAGATCTCCATAGGCCGCAGACCATGTCCAAGATATAATTGAATCAGAATTTGTTTTAATAGTTTAAACAATCTTACCTTGAATACAAAATACTTCTTTTATTTTCACTTGAACATACTGCGTCAAGCGCAATAGTTTGAAATAGACTAAATAAAAATGGGCATAATATTATCCTTCCATTCGTAAAACTTAAATCGTTGCATCATTTATAACTCAGGAATTACCATATACAGGGTGAATTTTTCAAACGGGCCTTCAGGGCCAAATCCGAAACTATGAGGCTTAGCGAAAATTGCTGAAAGGAGTTACGAGGCCGATTTTGATAAAAACTAAAACTGCACCATTAGTTTTTTAAAATATCTTTTTCCTTAGCCGGGAATCGAACGAGTTCATTTTGAAAAAATTACACCCTCTATATTATTCCACTATCTGATAGTGTCGCTTTTAAGGATCAAATTCTGGGAAGTAATGTTATGTGACAAACTAAAGGAAAAGCCTCAATTTTAAGAAAACACAGTTAAGTTCCCGCCATTCATCAATTTAAACATTTCGCGTATCAACACTTTTTTTTGGCTCAATATTTCAAATCATTCGAAAGTGGACGTTTTGTTCTCCAAGAATTTATATTTTTATGTCCGACTTAATTAAGGTTATTTTAAGTATTTTTTTCAAAATGAACTCGTTCGATTATTAACTAGGGAAAAAGTTATTTTAAAAAAGTAATGATGCAGTTTTAGTTTTTATCAAAATCGGCCTCGTAACTCCTTTCTGCATTTTTCGCTAATCCTTATAGTTTCGGATTTGGCCCTGAAGGCCCGTTTGAAAAATTCACCCTGTATATTTATTATACAAGTAATAAGGTTAACTATTGTATGTAAATCACAAATTCAAAAGTCCGTCAAGGTCAAAATGTGATTTAGATGCCATTTGGTAAAGGTGGTGGAATCCGTGGGTTTAGACGAGACATAGTCCGCGCCAAACTGCTAGTCCGCTCTGAAGTTGCGAGCAGGTGTAGTCATACAATTTGCTATGGCGATGCGATTCGTTTCTATATTCAGAGCGGACTAGTAGTTTTACGCGGACTACACCAAGACACCTATTTCAATCTGAAGTAGTTATTGCATCTGAACATAAAGCTTTGGATGTCTACTGATTTATACTTATATGTACTTGTCTTACTCCTTGGGAGTAGCAATGCAGTAAGACTTAAGATAACTTTCCATAACTTAACTTAAAAGAGTAAGACTTTCCATAACTTGTCAAGACATGGCGCTTCTGCATCGCGCTATCGAAGTTTTCTCAACATCTTGCATATATACAACCTCCGAACTGAATCTATTGGAGCGTAGCCGCTCTCCGGACATAATCAACTAGCTCTGCGGGATATCTCCCTTTGCTTAAGTTGATGTGTCTGTTGTAGTACATGTGCTAGGGCCGTTGAAACATTTCTAGAAAGGTAGATTAGATGACCCACGTGGCGGTCACCCGGTATGGTGATCGTCTGACGCGCAGAAGGTCCCAGGTACGTTCCTCGGTAGACAGATTTCTAAATGATGAATTTAGCTTTCTGTTTCTGGGTCTGGGTGTTTGTGTATTTGTCTCCGTCTGTGTCCATAGCACCCACGATACAGGGAATCCTAGTGTGGGGCTGTGAGTGTAGAAAGCGTTAGAAAGATAATAATTTTGCTTGTGTTCTAGCTAATCACGGGACATAAAAGAGTAAAAGCGAAATTCTGTTGTTCCTGTTTAATCTACAAATAGTGAAGAACATAAGGCTGTATAACATGGGCTTGGATTTTAACATATTGCTTCCGCTACGAAGCCCTTTATAAGCAGCATCCTTACCTCTTTCTAGGTCTTTCTTTGTTGCGGGGAAAGACATGTGTCCAGCAGTGAAATAAGATTTAATATAATTGTTTTTTTTAATTGAAAAAAGGTAATAATATAAACACAACTCTTAATTTAAAATCATTTTATTCTTACTATTTTTTTTTTTCATTTATATTCAATGTTTAATTATTTGCGATGTAACGTGTAAACTTAATCATTTGTCTGAACTTAACTTAACTAAACATAACACGAGTAAGTACTCAATCTTTAAATTATGCAATTTGCAATAAAATAAATACGAATTACATAGTATCGATAAGGCTAATATAAATAACTAGTTTTTGCCCGCGGCTTCGCCCGCGTTTAAAAGAGAATAATATGACATACTAACAAACATAAAACTGAAAATTCGTACCTTCATCGGAATACCATGGCGCCATCTGGCTAAAATTGGTCATACCAACTCTGAAACCTTCGTGGGCTCATGGACAACAACTTTGCTTTCAATCCTTACTAATATCGATTAAAATAATCGACTTTTTTGGTCCAAAAGATCGATTCTCCGATTAATCGATCTTAGATCGCCATCCCTAGTTCTTGTGGGATTTCCGGGATAAAAACTATCCTATGTCCTTTCTCGGGTCTCAGACTATCTTTGTACAAAATTTCATTAAAATCGGTTCAGTGGTTTAGGCGTGAAGAAAAGACAACCAGACAGACAGACAGACAGAGTTACTTTCGGATTTAAAATATTAGTAAGGATGAATTGAAAGTAAAGTTAAATAATGCATAGAAATACAATAAATTAATAAAAACCATGATACACACTACCACGTATTTGACACAAACACATACATGTGTAATTGTGTATATGTTACAGCCAAAGTGATAAATAGCACGGAATTTATTACATTAACCAGCCGTGATATACAGGGTGAATCTCCATAATGTGCACATATTGAAACAGGTAAAATTAAACCGCATTTTGTCGACAAAAAAAAAATAATATTTTATTATTTTTTTTTACATTTTTTTTTACCTGTTTCAATATGTGCACATTATGGAGATTCACCCTGTATAGTACCAAAGACTTGGATAAAGTAATAAAACAAGTAGGTATAGGTAAAGTTTATATTTCATTTTTTTAAGCATAATTAAACTTTTTGTAATTTTATAACGATCCACATGTCGAAAAATGGATATATTGTCGATATATTTTACACCCAGTCTTAGTACACGATGTAGGTAAATCAGCTGGGGTGGTTGATAAAAAGACATGCCTAATTAATAAAATTACATGCCTTACTTATATCTCAGATCGCTTATTTATATTTTAAGTACATACTGAAATTACATGATTTGGACCCATTTTATATCTAGAATCTATATCTATTTGATCACTTTGACTGTAACATATAATATATGAGTATATTATACTCTTTTGTTTATGGCAGTGCTTCCAGATGCACCGTGATTACAATAGATATACATTCTGTGTTTTTTAAAATTTTGCATCTTTTTTACTGTATACTGTATTGCTAATATACAGTGTAGATATCTACGGAATTTAGTCACAATGTTGTTTTATTTGTGTAAATAATATTGCCGACTTCTATGTTTTGATCGTCACCCTTTTTTGTTTTGTGTCGTCAAATTTCAGCTACAGTTGCCAAATTTCTATCCAGGTGTTATTTTTATTTATTTTTTTTGTAGAATTTCGACCACTGGGCGACCACTAGTCGTAATAATAATAATAACTTTATTCTTCCAAAGGTTTTGTACAATATTTATATTATTATAGGACAAGATGTTGGATTAAAATGTACAGTCAAAGGAGGTGGTTATAAAATCGATGTATTTATTTTATTTTTCATGTGCACGTATTCTATGTGCCCGGGGCGGAAAGTTGAATGGGGCCCCCCAGTGTAAAAAGTTCGCCTGTGATTCGGTGACCTTTTCTTCCGCTGACTGATACACATTTCATAGATTGTTTCGTTCTGCCGGAGCCCGGGGCGGACCCCCCCTTAAGCCACTAGAGATGTGAAGTAGTTCTTATCCTTAGTAATTTATAAGTTTATAACAATTACGACCGCAGATCTTCAATAGCCAAAGTAGAGTTAGAAATACTCCTGTTCCGGAGTGGAGGTTCCACTCTGATTGCTAGACGGATGCATAAGAGTGGTAGGTTGCTCTCGTCGACCACTCTGAACTCGATGTTCGCTGCTGTACCCTGAAACATGATGTATTTATTAAAAATTTAGTATATAATATAATGTTGAAGGTGATAGAATACTTGTGGTTCGACTCTCGCAGCATCGCCACACCGATATCTGCCTTTTAACAGCAGTGTTAAGTGCTGTGTTCTGGTTTGAAGGGTGTGGTCAGGGAGAGTGGCAATTTCGACCAATTTAGTCCTCATGGGTAGCGCATGAGGGGCCGACCTCAAATAGGTATCTAATCTTATCTAGGGTTGATTACAGACTTCCATGGGCGGCAGGAGTCACTATTAAGTCGACAGCATGCTCCTCTACTCGGTTACTGCTATAAAAAAATCCATTGGCTACTATCGCTTGAGAATTAAATCATTGTGAAACTCCTTGCGAAGTGATGGGAGATTATTGACGACCAAAAATAATTCTGGAATTTTTTTTATTCTAAAATATTTTTTATTTGAATTGATCAACTTACCACTGGGAAGGTGGACTCTATGAACATCCGTAGAGTGTACTGCACCACCTCGCCGGCCAGCACAGGACAGTAGGTGTTGGTCAAGAAGTTGCACGTTATAGCATTCTCCCCAAGGTTGTATGGGATTGGCACAGTGATGAGTCCCATGTTGAGGTACGCAGTTGCCAGCGTTCTCATGGAGCGTAAAAGTCGAGCTAAAAATTAAAACAAGCATGTTGTTAAAAGACGTTAAAAATAATCACTTTCTTCGACAGTGAAAGAACTTTGCTGTAGGACTACCATGAGTTTACAAAAGTATTACTCGCTAGCGACTGCGTAAAATAAATGTATGAAAAATTGTACAGCGCCTCTGGTGGTTACTCGTAGAACTAAAATCCGCAGTGACGTAACTCGATACGTAAAAAACCTATCGAAATCAAATCGCTAGCGAATGTCATTATGATCTATTGCCATACAAATTCGGTCCCATGAGTCATTAATTTGACAGACGTTGTCAAGAAATACCGTAACGATAGTAGTCATGTTATTCACTAGCAAAATGACAATAGTTTTCTATTTACCATTTCTATAGTGGCGTTTCTATGCCAACTCATGGTAATGCTACTGAAGCCTGAGATCTAAAGTTAAAGTACCAAAATATCGAAATTGTACTAACATACCGCACGTAGAGTATGTTTAAGAAAAACCACATAAATTAAGTATACGTGAAATGTTATATATATTGTGTGGATAGTGTGACTGTTTCGTCACGCGGGTTTATTTGTTTTTAACGTGGTGGAAGCCTACGTGGTTCGTCTCTGTAGGCATCATTGCCATACCTATTTCTGCCTTATAACGGCAGTGTTAAGCAGTGTTCTGCTATGAAGGTTTGTGGTAAGTTAGATGTCTGTATCCGAGACGTTCCAACTTAGTCCCCGACGGCAGAAACCATCCGACTTCAGGCGGGGGACCACTTATGTGGAGTTGATTACATATGTCCATAGGCGGCAGTAGTCAATTAAAGCCAGGTGTACTGAATACTCGTTTCCTACTTCTATATTTAAAAAATAAAATAAAATCATTTTCAATACTTACGTGCTCTGAAAACCATGCTGATCACAGCATCTTCTAGCTGTGGTAATAGACAAGGTGGTACGGCACATCCCTCGATGTATGTGTTCATTGGTAACTCACCTCCGTGATTGGTACCTGTGGGGTAAGAATTGACTTTGATTACCAAACATTAGAAGAACTGTACCGTCCTTGAATTTCTTGATAAATATTTCGACCACCTTTTATTATTTAAAGCAGTGATAGCCTAATGGTTAAGAAACTCGGCCTCTTGATCGAGGGGTCCGAGGTTCAAATCCCATGCATGCACGCCTGATTTTTCGAAATTATGTGCGTATTAGAAATTAATTATCACTTGCTTAAACGGTGAAGGAACACATCGTGAGGAAACCTGCATACCTGAGAGATTAAAAAAAATCTCCGAGGTATGTGAAGTCTACCAATACGTACTTGGCCAGCGCGGTGGACTATGGCCTAATCCTTTTCATTCTGAGAGGAGACCCGTGCCAAGCAGTGGGACAGTAATGGGTTGATGATGATGATGATGAAATTTCTAGTGGTACCTGTGGTATAAGAAACCATAAACGCCTCGGAAAAATATGTCTCCCTTACCACACCCTTCAAACCGGAACACAGCAGTTCTTAACACTGCTGTTATGAGGAAGAAATAGGTGTGGCGGTGGTGCCGCCGGAGTCGAACCACAAAGGGTTCTACCACCTTCAAAAAAACTACAATACTTCAAAACAATTCAAACTTCATACAATGATACTCGTATAACAACTACGAGTACATACATGTTACTTGAGCCGGGTAAGAACGGAAAACACTATAATTAAAAATCAAAAATTAAAATCAAATAAAAAAAATTGCGGAACATGGGTACATGGTACATCGTACATGGTACAAACATAGTATTTTGAGTACAACATATTCCCGCCGCAGGTGGGCATACAATAATTGTGCAATAAAATATTAGTAGCAGACAATATAAAATATTAATTACAACAATAGAAATATAATGATTATTATTAGTCATTTGAATTAAATTGTAATGGAAAATAATTTATATTGGATAACAATGATTATTATATAGATGTGTCATTTAAAAAGTCATTTAATGAGTAATAACACTTGTCAATTAAAAAATTATATAATTTTCGCTTAAATAATTCTATTTCAATAGTGGCACGGATCGTTGCGGGTAACTTATTATATATAATTGGGACTTTGACAAATATACTTTGTTTATATATAAACTGTATATAGATATCGACTTAAATAACCGTTATTTTTAAATTAACTTACATTGTGAAACTTGAGTAGTTTGCCCCGAAACAAGGGAAACGGCACACAATAAAACTACAAAACGAAACATTTCTGAAACAACTTACAACAAATGAATACTACAAATGAATAATTCGTTTAAATACAGAAATAAAATA
This sequence comes from Epargyreus clarus clarus, assembly GCA_014595695.2. Lineage (NCBI taxonomy): Eukaryota > Metazoa > Arthropoda > Insecta > Lepidoptera > Hesperiidae > Epargyreus > Epargyreus clarus. Next base: position 1,223,214 of record JACTTY020000024.1, read on the forward strand.
AAGAAATCTATATCACTGTTCCCTATCACGCAGGTGTTCTATCTATAGATGATAAGGAATAAGTCATTTTCGTAATCAAAAATTAGAATGTGTATTAACTTTATCTTTTATCTGCATTACTTAAAATCAAAAATTGCCAAATCTTAAAAAAGATAGGTCGATCGGTTTATATTTTTTATTATGTGACTATGAGTATGAGTATGAACTTTTATAAGAAAACTAGTTGACCCGGCAAACGTTGTGTTGCCTATACATAAAAAAATGTTAAGAGTGAACAACCCTTATCACTTAGGGGTATGAAATATAGATAGTAGCCGATTCTCAGACCTACTGAATATGCATATAAAATTTGGTGAAAATCGGTAAAGCCGTTTCGGAGGAGTACGGTAACTAACATTGTGACACGAGAATTTTATATATAAGATGTTTATTATTATGCTTTCACGGTGAAGGACAACATAGTAAGGATACTTGTTATAGAGCTCTGAAAAATGTTCTCAAAGGTATGTGAAGTCTACCAGCTTAGGTACGGTAGACTAGTCTATATTATAAGTAAAAATTAAAGCCCAGCAGTGGGGCAGAAAATGATGATGATAATAAATTGATGTTTATTTTTTTGATATGGGTTATAGTTTAATATATTTTACCCTGAGTAAATATTTGTGCCGTGCAGCAATGGAGCGAAAAATAATGATGATAATAAATAATCGATATTTATTTTTTGTCATGAATTTCTAAAACTTCGCTTAAATTTTGGGTATTCGTTCAAACTTGCCAAGTTCTCTTTCAATATTTGGTAGGATAAACTTGGATAGATTAATATTTATTAATAACGGACTATAGTATCGCATTACAAATCACTGTCTCAAAGAGCATCTTTACAAAGGGAACTTTGATAAAAAGTCCATTATAAGAATACTCTACAACCGAGTTAAAATGTTGTGTGTATTTTTGAAATCTGCTTTGGGTGCTGCCTAAACTCTTTTGCTCTGTGAGAAGATATGTGCCCAACAGTGAAGCAGAAAATGATGATGATGATTACGACGATAGATTAACGACTGATAGACATGGGTTCAAATTGTTCGCACATGTCAAATTTCGATCTTAGGTAGTTAAAATTTGGATAGATTGGTTATTCATAACGGACTATAGTAACCCATTACAAATCACTGTCTCAAAGGGCACGAAACTGCACACCTCGACATCGCACAAAGCCTTGGTTTCAAATTGGATTTACCAAATCCAATCAGTTGTGAACTCTGCGATCCATGATAGAACGTGATTTCGAAAATTGTTTCTAGATCTTGGGGCTTGTGTTTGATATTGTTCCTGTAAGTATCTATAGGCAGGTGTATAATAATAATACCCAGTCATTATGTATAAGAGCTATTTAATCACTTTGACTATACCTAACATATATATGCAAAATTCTAAAGTTGATGACGTTTTTTATAAATGGATAGTTTAACCCGGGTAATTGATTTGTCCTTCTTTTATTTATTTATTTATTGAACACCAACATAATGTACACTGAGTATATTAGTAAAGCGTGAAATAATTAGATAAAATAGGTGAGTGCCATTACAGATACAGATGAAGACTGCATGCTATATAAAGAAGCGAGTATATAGAATTATAAGGGTAAAATGACACATACATTTTTGATACTATTTTTAAATTTTTTTAAACTAATTTCAAACTATTTTTGAACTTGCAAATGTCATGCGTAAAAATATCAATATCTATACGTTTAGAAACCTCCCGAAATTCGCGAACCATTATATTAAGAGGTGCATTCTGACCGAGATTTGAATAACAATAAGTGTCTTCGAAAATAGAAAATCTTGACGCTCTGGGTAGTTTACACGGAATAGAAAAGTTTAGCTGTGAAACAAGTTCCGGGGCATCAAGTAGTCCATTTGCAAGCTTACATAGAAACAAAAGGTCGAGCATTCGTCTTCGATTCAGTAGCGATGTCATATTAAAATGTTTCCGCCGATCTGTATAGCTCTGAATAGTTTGGGCTAGATTGCACGAGAAGTAAGGTGCCAAAGGAAGCTTTTTTGAAAAAGATAACCTTTTGACCTTTTTAACCTTTTTGTCAATCTTCTAAGTCTAAGGATTAAAAATCCTTCCACATTTTTTGTTTGGAATTGACTCAGTTTAAGAACAAACCCGTCCATTCTACATATGAGGTATTTTATTTTTGAAATGTATGTCTTTTCTATTATGTACCTTCGCTTGACTCTCATTTAGATTCAGTAAATTGCCGTAACTGCTATTACATGTTTACGCGTTTACGCGCGACGGCAGCTAAAATCTATCCGTGAATTGTTATACTTTGGCTGACACTATTCTTACGGCGATTTGGTAGTTCTCCTAACTTTTAAATCCGTTTTCTACTAACCTCCTGATTGCATTTATTAATATGGGCATGGGTGTCATCGCGGATTTTAATAACTACCTATCGAGGAAGATTTTAGACTATATAATACCACGATACGTTCCTTACTAAAATTGATTCTTAAAAGCGAGAAGCAACTTACTTTTCAGTTATTATAATAGCAAAATAATAAATGTATTGCAAGCGCCTATCATAATAAAGAAGCAAAATATACGTAAATACATTGGGTCACGATACTAGTATTACGATAGAGAAAGACAAAAGACACAAGACAGAGACAAAAAAAACAATGTGAGCCGTCACGGGACGCCTGGCAGATGTGAAACATCGAAATTATTTTGTAAAAGTAATATGCAGAAAAGAACATATTGTGATAGTAAATATGTCATAATGATAAAATAAAATATTACGATTTTTGCGCATGGCGACGCGTCGCCACTCCGTACACACTACTGCATATAGACTGTATATATATACCATCGTATAGCGTGGCGTCGCCACGGCATGCGTCACCACGCCAGAAATCGGTTTTACGTGCGGCTATAGATGTTTCACATCAAAAGAAACTTGTGTTTAATTTTGTTATTAGACAAGCTGAATGTGATTACTTCTCTATATGTTTGAAATTGTACTAACATTTACAGCCTAGAATACCCATCACATTATAATCTTTTGGATAATATACACATATTTCGTTCATTTTACTTTTCCCATATGCTTACTAGCAGCCATATATCGATTAGCGAGTTCCAATTCATCCTTTTTAAAAGTACAATTTGTTAGTGGATGAACTGCGCCCTCCGCTAAGCCTCTTATAACGAGATTTATCAGTTGCTGTAAGTATTAAAAGATATATTGTAGACTCATAGACTGTAATTCTGATGATTTGAATGAAGACTTGCAATTTTTGGGCCAAACAAAAATGAAATAAGGGACAGTGCGATACGAAAAAAGAGAGAAAACAATGTGAACAGTAGAAACTAGAGATTTTTTATGAAAATTGAGTCATGAGTCGAGCGGTTGAAACAAAAGCCGCGCGGCGGCGAAATCGGTGGATGTATTTAAAATAAATAATTGTGTTTTAATCGCGTGTTAAGTTAAATGTCTGGATTCGGAACAATTTATCAGTGACCTGCTCTCATATATTCAAAAAAATATCGGGATAGTATTCATAATACAGGAATGTATTCATAATAAAGAGTGTGAATTCAAGTTCTCTTCTTTTTTGGCGCCCCTATTCTTGACTGAATAAGATCTTTTCAAAGCAAAGGCGTTTTTTTTTTAAATTTAAATAGTCCTAAGTATGTCCCACCGCCGTCGCCGCCGCGGCGAGCTGTGGCAGGCCGCCGCTCGCCGCTCCGCTCGCCGCACCGCCCGCAGCTATGGCCGGCACGTTACGCATTCTAAGGGGGCACATGTCAACGGTGCGACACCGGCTACCGTGTACACGGCGCCGCTATCGGATGGCGGCACGTCGTCGTGCCGCGACAAGGCGCCTTGTGCGGTGCACCGCGGGAAACCATCGTTCAGTTTTTATGTTGATATGGACCGCGAAAGACGTATTATTTTGCTCCTGTTACAGTTCTCCTGTGCAGTTCGTTTTTAACCTTGTTACATTTATAGAATTACTAGTTTTTGCCCGCGGCTTCGCCCGCGTGTAAAAGAAAATAATATGACATACTAACATACATAAAACTGAAAGAACAATGGCCAGATTTCTATAGGAGCTGGACTCGACTTTTATTTTTCATGTCCCAAATTAAACTATAGTTAGATTGGTTTGTCCTTTTGTTGTAAACACCATCCCGTTTGAAAATCATATCTAAATAGCCACGATTTTTTATAAAAACGTCAACTATACTTTTGAGGTTAGGATCAACAACTACCTTTTAACCGAGTGCGGCGTAGCCTAAAAATGTACTTAACGATAAGCGAGTGGGTAATTAGCGATCTCTTTTCTATTTATTGCGATTTCTCTAAGAGAATTACCCAAAAAATGGGACATCTGTCAAAGCGCACAAGTCCCCTTGTCCGTTTATCAGATATATTTATATAATGCTCTAACTTGCACAACGTGTAGTATAGAAAACCAAGGATGGCACAACATCACACGTGAAGTATTTCTACAAGGCTTTTTTATGGTTTGACCACTTCAATTTATTCTGGCTGAAGTTAGTCGCTAGATACATACTGTCTTTCAGTCTTCAATACTCAAGTTGAATAGATATTGACAAATCGAGTACTGGTAAGTTACAGGAGTAAATGAGATGTAATGGTAGGAGCACTTAAATGAAAGAAATAGGTTTGACAAAAATACTTTTTATTCATCATCATCTCTTACAACTACAGCATTGAGGAATGCTGCTGGCTCTGATATTGTCGGCTGATGCCTGGCCCACCCAAGGTACCACACAATTGTCATAACATGTGCACAGCACCCAACCGTTCTTCTACCAACTAGACAATTACAACAATACTCTGTTATAGCTTCCCTTCCAGACAAATCCCATCTCTAAATCCCCTGTCTAGAATAAAAATATCATTATTTTGGAAGTATTGTCTGAGAGGAGAGTTTTCATCAATAATACGTACTATTATTGAAGAATTCCACTCGCAGATCTTAGAAATTACTCTGGTATCAAGCTCAAAGACGAGATGGCGGCGAAGTGTATCAATGCGTATGTTACAATTAGCACATAGCAATCGCAGGGCTAGTTGTGGCGTCTGCATGATGTCTCTCACAAACTCACAATCACAAATATCCAAAAAGCAAAATCGGTGTCCAGAAATCAAAACCAGAATAATCGTCACAAGTGTAGATATCAGTCCGTAAAACAATGCCAAGGTCAAAACAAGAGAAGAATATTATCCAAAAGTACAGTACGTATCACAATTCACAACAACAAGTGAAGCGAGTATGATGCGAATGCGAATGATTGCCGGGTGTCAATCAATAGCATGGGTCGATGACCACAGACTATGTAACTATTGTCGATGACAAATGACGTTCCGTTGTATGTTTTTGAACAAAACGCTTATACGTGCTATGAACCAACATAATTATTTTTTATGACAAGAATCCAATGCATAATAAATCAACATAGTAGTTGATTTAATGCCTAAATACTAATTTAATTGAATAACAGTTTACAACTATTCAGAAAAACTTGAATAATTATATTTTTTGAATACCAAGTCATTTCATACGCGAAATGAATCGTCAATAGGTGCGTTCTGAAACTATTACTCGAAATAATTTCGAAGAAGTTACAAAAACTGAAATAAATGATTAACTTTTTTTTGTGGCTACATAGAAAGACATTTCTTGTGTTTTTTAAGACCTTAAAACATAAGGGATTTTTTCATATATATGGCATATAGTGCTGGAGAGGGCGCTGTCGTGCCACGTTACTGATCACGTCCGTATAAAATATAAGTTTAAAAATAGAAATATTACGAATAGTGGGCTAAAGTTTATGTGAAAATCAAGAATACGATAAGAACAATCCAGTGAATTATAAACAGACTGCCTAAAACTATAAAAAGTGCTAAAATATCGAGTGAACAAGAAGAACAATAACGTTAACAAAACAGTGACAACAAAGAAAAAATATAGTGATATACCTGGAAATAAGTGTCCAGATACTACAGAAAAGTGGAAAGTAACGTGAGAGCAATAAAATACCTGTGCTACAACCAATCAAGTGAGCTAACAGTCATTATAGAAATCTTCATAACCTATAACAACAAACGTCTATTTTGCGTTTCAAAAAGAAGCACCGAACCACAATTGCTTGAAAATAGCGCCATCTAGCGAACAACTGGTGAACTACATTGTATACGAGTTTGAATCAAATCCTTGCAGCAAATTAAACTCGTGCGCACTAACTAGCGTACATAGTGATTTATCAGTTCGCCGCTAGAGGGCTAACAAAACGATAAACTACACGTCGTGATTATAATAGCCAGAGAAATATCTAAAGAAATGGAGGAAGTCACAGAGATGTTTCGAATACTACAAAGAAATTTGATGAACAAGCAATCGAAATACAAGATATGAAACAAATCATACCGCAAATTATAAATGATAATATAAACCAAAAATTTGAAACCATAGAAAACAAATACAGACTATTACAAAAAACAGTTGAAGACCAAGGCCGACGTATACAACAATTTGAAAAAACAATTAGGAAGAAGAATGTAATTTTTTTCGGAATAGAAGAAACAGAGACAAGTTACTATAGCCTACAGAATACTATATTACATATTATAAACGAAAAAATGAAAATAAGTTGCAATAAAGAAAATATAGAAGAAGTAAGGCGTTTAGGGAAAAAACAAGAATCCAATAAATTAAGACCGGTGGTTGTAACACTGAACACATTAGGAATGAAAATCGAGCTTTTAAAAAACAAAAGAAATTTGTCCGAAACGTCTTATTATATTAAAGAAGATTTTCCGCCAGAAATTTTAGAGCAACGTAAAAAACTAAGAGGCCAACTACTCGAAGAAAGAAACAAAGGAAAGACAGCTTATTTAAAGTATAATAAAATTGTAATCTTACCAGAGAATACGCAAGAAGTACAAAAAGAACAGAATTATTCAACACAAAATCAAAACTGCAATAAACGAAATTTATCGGAATCACCGGAAATTAACGTGGACAATAATAGCTTAAACTTCAAAAAACACGGTAACAAAAAACCTACAAAAAAGAGAAATGCAAATATTCATCAATATATTATCAGAAATTCAAATAACGATCCTCGGACTTCCCAAGATACTTTGGACGTTACAACAAACACGACTCTCACGCAACAACACAAGAATAAAACATATTGACAAAAAGCTGCGACCTCTCAAAAATGTCCCCCAAGACGGCTGGTCACCGCGGGGGCAAAAGACTACAACCCTCCACTCCAAAAACTCTACATATGCACTTACAACGCAAGATCTCTTTCAACAAATGAAAAGTTACTTGAATTTAAGGAAGCAATATCAAAAATTAATTATGATATTATTGGACTAGCCGAAATAAGACGCACCGGTTACAATGTTACAGAGGACAATACGCATATATTTTGCTATTATGGGGAAATAAAAGGTCATTATGGTATAGGTTTTCTTATAAAAAAGGAATTTAAATCAAATATAGAGAGCTTCATTGCAATATCAGACCGAATTTGTATACTAAACCTTAAGTTGGACACCACGTCTATCTCTGTTGTTCAAGTTCATGCCCCTACTATCGAAGCAAATGAATCAGAGATCAATGAATTTTACAACCAGATACAACAATGCCTGACGCAGTGCAACAAACATCTTATTGTTTTGGGTGACTTCAATGCCAGAGTTGGACAACGCCTTAATGGTGAAGAAAGAATCCTAGGGACTTATTGCTATGGTAATAGAGATAAAAGGGGCAAAAGATTACTTCAATTTTGCTGGGAAAATAATTTGCGCATAATAAATAGTATTTTTAAAAAGAAAATTAACAATCAATGGACCTGGAAATCACCTAAGAATAAAAAGAGTCAGATAGACTATATATTATCAAACATTTCAGAAAAAATAACAAACTTCGAAATAATAAATAGATTATCCTACCCCAGTGACCACAGACTTTTAAGAAGCACACTGCAACTAAAGAATGTTAAAAAAAGTAGAGCAAAATATAAAAATAACAATAAAAGTAAACTACAAACAGCAGAACAGCAGGAAATATTTTTGGAAGCTTTACAAAGAAATATGAATTCTTTTCAAATAGAGGCGAACAAAAATGTAGAGTATTACTACAACAAATTAGAAAAAGTAATAATTAAAAGTCTCGACTTCATCATAAATAACAAAACCGAGAAGGCGACCATTATTACAAAATACATAAAAACTTTAATAAACAGAAGATCTGAGTTAACCAACAAAAAACATTTGACAAGCGAAGAAAAGGCCGAGCGTTGCTATTTATATAAAAATGTACATAAGCTAATTAAAAAAGAGCATGAAAAACATAAAATAAGAGTTTTAGAAAAACATTTACATATATCAGGAAGCATAAAAAAAGGTATAAAAGAGTTAACAAGAAATAAGCATTGGATCCCCTGCCTTAAAGAACTTACAACAAATAAGAAGAGTTTTAATAGATCAGATATAATAGATATTGCTACGACTTTCTTCAAAAATCTCTACGCTGCGCCAATCTTAACACAACGAGAGACTGAAGCACCTCTGCTCTCTAATTCTGAACCGTTAGACAGATTCTCCGTGCAGGAAATCGAAGAAAAAATTTCAGCCTTAAAAAATGACAGAAGCTCTGGCCCAGATGGTATACCAAACGAGGCAATAAAAGCAGGAAGCTCTATTCTGGTCCCATATCTGACGACTCTTTTTAATAAGTGTATTGATGAAGGAAAAATCCCTACAAAATGGGGAAAATCATACATAATTTTACTATATAAAAAAGGAGATCCATCGGATATTGGAAATTATCGACCGATTAGTCTTCAACAAAATATATATAAATTATTCGCTTCATGTATTAAAGATCGCCTTACAACTTACATCGAATCTCAGCAAACAGTAGAGCAAGCAGGATTTAGAAGAAACTTCTCAACCATAGATCATATCCATACTTTGAATTTAATTATAGAAAAATATGAAGAACAAAGACAACCGCTCTACCTAGCGTTCATTGATTACGCGAAGGCTTTCGACTCTATCCACCATGATAGCATATGGACAGCTTTAAACGAATGCAACATACCATCAGAAGCAATCAAACTCATTAAAGACATATATATCAAAAGTACAAGTCAAGTAAAAATAGACAAAACTGGGGTAGAGATAAGTATATGTAGAGGCGTAAGGCAAGGTGACCCCTTATCAGCATTGATATTTATAGCAGTTCTCCAAAGCATCATGAAAAAATTAAAATGGGAAAAAAGAGGTATAAACATCAACGGAATGTTCCTAAACAACCTTAGGTTTGCTGACGACATTATATTATTCTCTAAATCAGCTTCAGAGTTAGAAACCATGATAAATGAGCTACAAATTGTTAGTGGCAAAGTAGGCTTGCAGATAAATACCAAAAAAACAAAGGTTATGACCAACAGTACGAAAATACCTATAAATTCTAATAATAATTCCATAGAATACGTACAACAATACATATACTTAGGAAAACAGATATCCTTTGAGAAATCCAGACATCGCGATGAACTAAACCGACGTATAAATATTACTTGGAATAAATTTTGGACAAATAAGGAAATATTAAAATCAAATCTCTCCATAAAACTAAAGAAAAAGGTTCTGGATTCGTGTATTTTACCGTGTCTATCATACGCCTCTCAAACATGGATATTTAATAAGTACAGTAAACAAAAAATACAAACATGTCAAAGAGCCATAGAACGTAGTATTTTAAACTTAAAAAGAACAGACAAAAAAAGAAACTCTGAAATACGAAACACTACAAGAGTTATAGATGCTTTGGATCATTGCAGAAAACTTAAATGGAAATGGGCTGGCCATATTGCGCGTATGAATGATGACAGATGGACGAAAAAGATTACCAATTGGACTGGACCAATGGGTAAAAGAAGTAGAGGAAGACCAATAGAACGATGGTTAGACGAAATACTAAAAATAGCAGGTAGAGACTGGTTAGAAAAAGCTAAAAACAGAGACACATGGAGAAAAATGGAGGAGGCCTATACTCATTTAGAGGTCCTTAATATAAACAAACATACATGACCCACACAATATGAAAATATATATATAATATTAAATGACATTAGCAATAACATATTAAAATTGTATAAGTAAAAAAAAATATATATATATTATAGTTAATCGATGACTGTGACATAACTGATACTAATAATAATATATAATGTAAAATGACAATTTATAAATGTAAAATGACTGATATGTATATTAACGGAATAAATAGGCTTTTTTATTTTTTATTATATTTTTATTTTTATTATGGCATATAGTGACGCCATCGTTTCTTCGTCTGGTACGTTTTGACCATCCTTCTTTCGTACCTTCGTTGGAATGAAAGTGGCGCCATCTGGCGAAAATTGGTCGTACCAACTCTGAAACCTTCGTGGGCTCATGGACAGCAACTTTGCTAAAGATCATCACAGATTTCAATCCATAGTTTACGATTCAATCCTTACTAATATCAATTAAAATAATCGACTTTTTGGTCCAAAAGATCGATTCTCCGATTAATCGATCTTAGATCGCCATCCCTAGTTCCCGTGGGATTTCCGGGATTAAAACTATCCTATGTCCTTTCTCGGGTCTCAGACTATCTTGGTACAAAATTTCATTAAAATCGGTTCAGTAGTTTAGGCGTGCAGAAGAGACAGGCAGACAGAGTTACTTTGTGATTTATGAATTTGTGATTTATTTATGAATAACAATAGTAACAACTAGTAACATTTGTTAAATCTTTTACATCATCATCACCATACCTTTACATCACCATCACCATACCTTTTTTCTTTTCTACTACAACTTTCCTCTCAAAGTCAAAACAGTTAGGACGTACTGCACTGTACTCGTATTTGCAAATGCGGATAGGTAAGTTCGCACAGTTGAGATTTTTTTACAGACTTTTCAGGTACCTATGTAGTTTCTACGTGATGTTTTCAGAAAGCAATAATGCCATCAAAAACAATGCTTGTAAAAAGATCCAAGTCTCGCCATTCAGTTCTTCTACCGTAAAAAGTTTTGAGATCTATGTAAAACCAAGCCGGTAAATGTATGCAGTCCCTACTTAAGGGACCTTCTGTCTTAAGGTATTATCTCACTATCTAACCTAACAACATCTCATGGGACCATACCAATATTAAAAATCTTTTATGTTCTAAATAAATTAACGTGGCAATCGTACTGCAAGTCACATTGTGTTTTCATCTTATCATATCGCATCACACAGGTAACATTAGTACGATTGCCACGTCGATTTATTTAGAACATAAAAGATTTTTAATATTGGTATGGTCCCATGAGATGTTGTTAGGTTAGATAGTGAGATAATACCTTAAGACAGAAGGTCCCTTAAGTAGGGACTGCATACATTTACCGGCTTGGTTTTACATAGATCTCAAAACTTTTTACGGTAGAAGAACTGAATGGCGAGACTTGGATCTTTTTACAAGCATTGTTTTTGATGGCATCTCATTCCTTTTTGTAGATATTTCTACTCTTTTCCTTTCCGGTACCTTCTACTAGTTGAATCTCAACAACAGATTTTTTAAAGCCAATTAAATTTTTGTAGTTAGTCTTTGTAGTTATGTAAATAATCTTGCCATTCATCATCACTTTCATTCGAACATGACAATAAATTAAATCAAAAAAAGTTACTATTTTGACAACTGAAATTATTCCCATTGTCCTCAGGAAAAAACATCTCTACTGATTGTGATTTATTTATTTATTTATTTATAGTGATTTAACGTGTCTTCGTATTAAATAATCGACATCCCTTACTTTCTTCTGAATATCCGACAAAAATCATTGGTAATCTTTCACTGACTTCGTCGGACTCCGGTTTTTTATATAAACCACAGTATTTACTGCTCTTGCTCAAATTCGGTTCAATTTATAATATACTTCTGACTTCTGAAATGAAATTAAATGAAATGTTTATTTAATAATGATAACATTCGTTTTAAACTTCTCGCATTTACAATAATAGTTCTGTTAGCTGTTTCAACCACAACAATTTGTTTAGGGGTATATAGCATCGCCTTCTGATGTAGAATTCCATTTGTTGATAAGAAAATATTGAAAGCTCTATTACAAAATTTCGTTCATCCATCTGATCTCATACCTACATTTGTTCGACTTGCTAGTTCCCATTTCAACACTTTATATTTTTGAAATTTCGTAAATACTCACTCTTATATTTGAGAAAATAAACATGTGTCATTCGTGAATAATAGTCGATAAATAATAACATGTACCTTGAACCGTTGAGTGAAGTAGCTTCCATGGGACCACATGAATCTGTATGTACGATCTCCAGTATATCGTTCGTTCGCGTTCAGAGGTTTGGAAATGGTTTCTTACTAGTCGTCATATCCGTCGTAATGTTCACATCATCAAGCCCGGTCATAATATTCTTATATTCCGGATTAATATGGGCTAGTCTTCTATGCCAATATTTATTTGACATTGTCAAATATCATATCGGTGATTTGACAAATTGTTTAAATTTATATATACCATGTACGTTGTGGCCAGTTGCGATGATGTTATCCATAGAGTTACTAATAGTGCAACCGTTTTTCAAGAAATTAACAGTAAATCCTTTTTCAATAAGTTTACTCACCGCTAACAAATTCATACTAAAATTATTAGTCTGCATTTGTCTTTTGCATTCAACTGTAGTTATTTTTAGAATTATTATTTGCAGAGTATATTAATAATACATATTTTCAGCTAGACTATATTTTTATTCACTTCTATTTAAAACTTAACTCACCGTACAATATAATTTTATATATAGCTATTATAGATTACAAATAATTTATATTAAAAAGGTTTCTTATAATAGTTTCCACGTTTTTTCCGGGTAGGTATTACCACAAAATAAAAACTAACAGAAGTCAATCTTCATACAAAGTGGGCTGGAGTAACGCACACATAGACACCACTTACCGACTAGTTATCTCGGGGGGACTCGACTCGACTCGTCAGTTCATTTTTACACGCATTTGTAACTGTTTTGTGCAAGCAATGGAGCAAAAAAATACCCTAATTGTGCAATGGACGGTTGTTTAAATTCAACATTAAACTGTGGATTTTCGTTTTTTTTATAGCTATCAATTATCAAGCCACTAGGAGCTGATATTTTTGGTGATCATGGCAAGAATATGTTATAAAGTGGCTATCTAAGCTCGATTTATATAACAGTTTCCTATTTCGAATCACTTGAAATGAATATAACTAAATTTTTGTAATATTGCGTTGAAATGTTAGGTACCTAATATTACGTAAGTTGAAAACATGATTTTTTGTTCGTATATATATTGGTTTGTCTTTAATGCCATTTGGTAGGTTTAGGTCTAAAACGGATAGGGCAAAAGGAATTGTGTAATTAGGGTAATCCTTTTAGAAGTTATTAGGGATTTTCCATTGTGAACATTGTAAATTTTTATATGTAAGCTTATTTTCATAGACATTTATTTATGCGCAATAAGGCCGAAATTTGCCTAAACACTTGTTTCCTTGGAAACAAACTTATTATTATTTTATAATACGGTGACAGTTGCTTTACCTCACGACAGTTATTGTATTTTGTGTATGTTGCCGTTAGATTGTAGAATACGTTAGCATACACATTAACTAGGCAGTCTTAAGATTAGCTAGAAAATATGCAGATTAACTATGTAGTTAAAATTTGAAACATCTTTTCAGACTTGTTCTTAGGACTAAAACACATGCCTTTTTACGACACGACGACGTAGTGTGATACATAGCGACATCGTGCCGCAAAGCGATATTGTTTCGTGAAAATATACAAAGTTTGTCGTAAATTCATGACACGACGACGCATCATAGCATGCATGGGTCGACGTCAAGGGGTAAAAATTGATACAATCTTCGTTTTGTACTTTAGGTAATGGACAAGCTAATCTGCGTTTTAACTGATTTAGGCACATTAGCCGTAACATCTAGTTTTCTTCTTATGACATTTGTCAGAAATTCGGAATGTTTTTGATATTATATAACTTTTTAGGGTTCCATACCCAAAGAGTAAAAACGGAACCCTATTTCTAAGCTGTCCGTTTGTCTGTCTGACATAGAGCTCTATTTCTGGATCCTTAATAGATAGAAACTTAAATTTTTTTACGGCATATTTATAATGGTGGCCGCTTTAACAACAAGTAATAAAAGTAAAAAGAAAAACTTTCAAATAAAGGAGAGTTGCCATACAAAGACCTTCTTTTTCTTTATGAAGAGGAGGAAACCTTCAAAAGGTACTCAACGACGTGGGAGTGACGCCGGGTTATGTGGGACTTTAGCCGCACTAAAATCCTTCGGTGGCCGTCCTCAACGTTTGTCGGAGAACTCCGGGATCTCCGACTGAACGCAACCGAAGTCCTCTAAGCGCGATGCCTCGATCGAGCTCTGCGTTGGGAGAACAGTTTTCGCTCCTCCTAAACTATCCGGTGTTTTTTTTTTTTTTTATAATGTAAGAGTAGCAGACGAGCATGCAGTCCACCTGATGGTAAGTGGCTACTGCCGCCCATGGACATCTGTAATCAACCCCAGATAAGATAAAATATTCCTACCTGAGGTCGGCCACGGATGCGCCGCTACCCCTGAGGACTAAGCTGAAACGCCTCGGAAAAGTCTGTCTCCCTTACCACACCCTTCAACCGGAACACAGCAACTCCTAACACTGCTGTTATTAGGTAGAAATAGGTGTGGCGTTGGTGCCACCGGAGTCGAACCACAAAGGGTTCTATCACCTTCAAACACTTTGTTCACGACGGTATGCGACTACACATACCGCCGTCCTTCCCGCGGACACTTATTGGACGGTTCGAGCTCCCTCTTGCCACTCCCAACTCCGGAAGCCCCCTTTTAGTCGCTTTTTACGACAGGCACGGGATATCGAAGCCCTTTTTTAGTCCAGGAACTACAGGGACAAATATATAAGGACCTGCTATTTTTTGGCGTTTTTCATTTTATCTATTGAACCGTAATAGATGTTACAGTTGAAATGTTCACAATGCATTATATGGCTGCTATAATATCAATTAGTAAAAATAAAAATAAAATAAACAAATGTTTTTGTGGTACGGAACCCTCAGTGTACGAGTTCGATTCGCACTTCACCCATTATTTGAATTGAATTTAAATTGAAGTTGGAATTGAAAACGTCTTTTGTCTCGAGAATAAAAACAATTGACGTCGCCTATAATAGTAGGGGAGCCCAAGACGGGATTTCGAGAGTGACTCGAACGCGGCAGATTAAGATATGGGAGATACCTTACATCCTATAGAGTATCTTAAACTATCCATTTGGGGGGTTCAACCAGGGAAGTCCATCAGACTATTAATAAAAAAATGTATTATCTATAGTAGCTTAATTACATTCTGAAAACAATAAATTTATAATCTGATGATTTGAGGGCGGCGTTAGGGAGTAATAAGGTTGCAAAAAAATCTATACCTGGACATACTCGAGTGCGGTAATTTTTTTAATATAAAGGAAATAATGCTAGAAAATATGCACTATCTGATAGCGCCATTTATTAGCTTGGATCCCTGGAAAGTAATGGTGTATAACAAACTAAAGGAAAAGGCAAATTTTATGGAAAATACATTATTCTTCATACATTCTCATTCTATTTTTTTTTCAAATCGTCAGTATAGAAAACCCCTCCACTAAATCGTCAGATGAAGGGTTATGATAAGTAAAACATCAGTTGGAATTTCCTGTATAATAATCTTATCCTGTATAATAATCTTCGAAGAGTCACTGACAGTCTTTCGAATCGAATCGTCAGTTTTTCGAATGGGCGACTCATCTGAGGTAGCTTCATATCCCCTTTGAAAATCTAATGCGCTGGTTACTTTTTTTTCCATTTTTACCTCTCGTATGACTATCCCAAACCAGCAGATAAACATATTTCCGGCATCAGAGATATATACTCTATCACTAACCTGCCGCGCCTTGAGTATGTCTGACTCTGCTTTTAACATCTTTCGAATCATCTAGACACTATTCCCACGGTGAATCGAAAAATATCACACAACCTTTTCTTCACTCTAACGTGTAATCTACACAATCGTATAGGACCTATCGGCGCTCGAGTTTCTACCCATTTAACATCATCGGCTCCCCTACTACTCTTACATTTCGCGGACAGAAACACAGATTCATTAACGGCAAATGTAACTTTGTCATCCTATATAACTTATATAGGATACAAAGTTATTTAATGTAGTTGGTGTATCTAGATAACTGGACAGAAATTGCAAAATATTTTAGTTTTCCCATGAGTTATATACTAAACACTAATTGTATTCTCAATTTCAACCTTCTATGTCTGCTAGAAGTGCCTTAAAGTTTTGATGATCGGTCAGTCAGTCAGTGAGTGAGTGACAAAATTACGAACTTTGACTACTTGTAATTCTTAAACTACTGGTTCAAATTTAATGAAATTTGAAATATACCGTGTCTACACAATGCTTGCTTGACTCCTGAAAATTCAAGCTTCTAGCTTCATATGCAACGAAGTTACAGGGGGTCGAAAATGGGCCGAATTGCTTCGAGAAAAGTATGCTACGGCCGTGCCGCTTTTTTTGGCTTTGGCTCGACTTGGCGGAGGCACTGCCGTGCCTCCAGATTCGTTTTTAATACACAATAAACTTAGAAACCCTAATTTTTAATTCACATTAATTTAGACAATTCATGAGCTTTGATGGTGTATACAAATAAATGTCTCTCTTCACAATGGGTGAATCCTACTACCTACAATCTGGAATTAATCATGGATATAAATGGTAAACAAAAAAAAAAGGTCTAGGTCCGGAGAGCAACCCCGGGAAGGACGGCGTCCGTCGTATACACCAGACGGTGTGGTGATACAATCTCAACCGGGCGGAGCCCGACGGGGCAGTGCGCTGAGAGGAATCCGGTTGCGTTCCTTTGGAGACCCCGGAGTCCTCTACGCAGCGCCGAGGACGGCCACTGGGGGGTTTTAGTGGGGTAAGAGTCCCACATAACCCTGTGTCGCTTCAACGGCACCGGGTACCTTTTGAAGGTTTCCCCCTCGAGAAGAAAAAAAATGATATTGATTTATTTCGTCCTTTAAATAGCGCTATAAGATAAAAAAAACAAAGATAATTTTAGAAAAGTTTAATCCCCATTTACTTATTTATTTTAAAATTCAATACAAATCAAGTAAGTATTTTAAATTTCAAATTTAATTCAAATGGTACTTCTTAAATATAGTTCAAATATTAAACCTGATCATATAACGCACCACCTACACCATATGAAATTCAAACAATGCAATTTCAAACAATTATAATTCTAGAAATCACGTTTTTTATCAGCTGCAGTATCATTTGAACGGTTAGCGAGCTCAATATCAGCTGCAATAGTATTATTCTGAAGGTTTTGGGGCTTCTTATGGGTACTGAGTTACGGCAGTATATGTTTGAAGAATTTTAGGGTCTTAATCAGTTATGGCAGCATCATTTTGAACGTTTTCAGGATTCTTATCAGTTACAGTAGCATCATCCTTAAGTATTTCAGACTCCTTAACGTTTGCAGTGGCATCAGTTTGAAGGGTTACAGGTTCAAAGTTTTCAGGCTTGTTATTGGTTGCAATAGTAACATCCTGTAGGTTTTAAAGCTCCTTATAGGTAGTAGTATAACACTTCAGTTATAGGGCCCTTGCGATTGCAATATTATCATTATGAAGGGTTACAGTCTTCTTATCGGTAAGGAGTCCGATAGTCCTCAGAATAATCCTATCGGTCTCGTTACCGATGGCAGCGGTAGTATCCTGAAGGTTTTCAGACTCCTTGTGCAGAAGTAACTTCTGGTGATTGCACATCACCATCAAGTTTTGATTGTTGCTGATTTGCTGATAACTCAAGTAATCTGAAAGTAATGAATAAGTATGTAATATTATTATTAGAATGCATTTACAATATATATATACAATCAAGTACAACAAAATATTAAGTCAATTTTTACCTGAAGTAATTTTCTACTGGTAAGAATATTAAACTCCTGAGATAAGTTATAGGGTATGACCTTAGCAAAACTTTTAGGAAAATAAAATCTTCATCATACCTTGTAAAAGACAGAGACCTCACTTCGTCAGGGGTCAAATTAATTTCAAAATCTCTCTCTAAGGTCTGCTTGATCTCCACCCCTAACATGCTGTCCATTCCTAACTCCGCCAATTTCGTCTGGTAGGACACTGTCTTCACGTTTTTGATTCCTGATGGATGAACATTTTAAATAAAACTATCTATGGAGAAAAACAGTGAAGTTTTTCGTGTATATACACAAAAACTAGTGCGTTCCGTTGAAACAGCTGAAATTTGTGCCGCCATGCGGTTAGATATAAGGTTATAGTTTGCTTCATGGTTAAATTCTAAAATTGTATAAGATTTATGCTAATGTGGTGTTGATTATTTATCACTGGTAACTCATCCCTCAAAAAATAGAAGTCTGTTTCATTAGGTTTTATGACCACTGGATTGCTAACACCCGAGGGTAATGGTGGCAGTTTTAAAAGTATTTTACAGATATGAACACATTTTAATAACAGTTTTTGCGCCTTTAAATTCAAGGTTAATGTCTCTCGCAATTTTTGAAGTAATATTCGATTGTCAATGAGAATTATGTTTTTCGCTTATATCTTGCATGTTTGTAAATATATTTATTACCGGTTGGATGTATTTCGACAGTCAGGTTATTGATATTCTTCTTAAAAACCCCTGTGTTCTTAGATGTAAAAAAGTGTTCTAAGATTATTTATAATAAAACAGACGATGTTATAATCATACCCATGAGGTTAGCAACAGTATCAAGCGCAGTTTTCGCATGAGTTCCTTTAGCTCTCTTTTCAGCTGGAACGTAAGATGATGCAATAGGAGCGTTTAAAGCTAGAAACTTGTCCAGCTCCTCCAGACACGAGAAGATTCGCTGCGCCACTAACCCGCCTATTTGTATGTCTCCGTCGTCTGTTTGTAGCTCTGATAAAAGCCCCACCTGAAAACATACATTATTGTTTTAATTTTGCCTTATCACTGCTATAACATTAGTAAAGTCTTCGAGTCGTTGTCAACCCATTACAGCCCCACTGCTAAGTGAGAATGAGAAGGGTATAAGGCAAAGTGTACTAAGCAAACTTCATATAACCTTAAAACCATTTTTTTAACTTTCAGGCATGCAGGTTTCCTCGCGAACTATTTATATTCTGTAACCGTCTAAGCAAGCGATAATCGTGCACTATTTTCAGGGCCACTTGAAGGTGCTAGAACCTTCTGTAGTTCGACTCTGGCGGCAACACTGCTACACTTTTTTTTTTGTGCCTAATAACGGAAATGTTAAGCGTTACTGTATTCTGATTTGAAGGGTCTGGAAAGAGAGGCTTACTTTTCAGAGGTACTCCAGCTTAATTTTCAGGAGTTGCAACTCATCTGTGGGTTCTGTGACCAACCTCAGGTAGGACTTTAATCTTATCTGAGGTTGATTATAGATTTCCGGTGTCCACTGGCAGCATGGAAGAACTGCAAGCTGATCACTATTTAATTCTAATTTACTAACATCTCCAATAGGTCCGTATTGTATCGCCAAGCCTGGGTAACCTTCGCGTCTTCTCCTTTCACAGATCCTCTCCATCACTGAGTTGGCCATGCCATAGTTACTCTGGCTAGCGTTACCCCGACCGCAGGAAATTGATGAGAAAACTACAAATTTTCTGAAATATTAGAAATTGAATAGCTATTAATATCTTTTTTATATATTAGAAGTAATGAAATCTACTCATCTATCAGTATTTAGGAATCCGCTGCTTTCTTTTATTTTATTAAACGACGTATTTTAGGTAATAATTTGGACAGTTGCATTAATATTTAAATAACATTTACTTTTAAAATTAAAAGTTGCAAAAAAAGCTCTACTTCAAAGCCGGCGATGTATTGGCAGATTCTCTAGTACAAATCTCAACGGGCAACGGTGACTATTCATCAAGTAGCCCGTCTGCCTTATCGTTAGGTTCTAGTATAAATAATATATTATTTTAAACATTTGTCTAAATATTCTCAGAAAAGTCTCAAAAATAACCTCAATTCTGGACATAATTCTCTTGAAATCTTATCCAGGAGCTTCGTGGCTAGTGCTTTTGGTTCAAACGACGCTTTAAATGTTTCAGGTGTTTGCTGTTGAAATGGTGCATCTTTCAAAACGACAGCAAGATTGAAAATTGCTTCCACATGTCCCAAAGAATTAGCTGATTTCAACAGATCGGTACATCCAGTAGTAGTTGTAACATCTTCAGTTGATATTTCAACCTTGCATCCATATGATTCCCAAACCCTAAAACAATTATTTGATAATCATCCTAGATATGCGAAAAACGATCATCACATTTTAAAAAATAGAAGATTGAAGAAGACCATCAAATTTTTTCGGAAATCTGAAACCCGCGTGGCAGATAGGTCACCATACTGATCTGATATGCAAGGGGTCCCGGGTTCGACATTCGGACAGATATCTGATGTATTTGGATATCTGATCTAGGTCTGCGTGTTTGTATTAATCTACGTTTGCGTCAATGGTTCCCAAGATATAGAGAATCTTTGTGAAGGGCTGTGAGTGTCAAAAGCGTTCAATAACCTCAGTTAGGCAATTTTAATTGCATTCTGGTTTGATTCGAGAGTAAGTAGTAATTTAGACGAACCTTATCCTTCGAGCTTGGTATCCAGTAGTGACTCCTCTTCTAGAGACAAGAACCAGCTTCCTGGCCCCTCTGAGCACCAGCCAGTCTGTTAACTCCAGTCCGAAACCACCGAGACCTCCAACTATAATATACACGTTCTGTTTGTTGCATAGGTACCTGAGAAGTTGATAACAGAGGTGGTAAACATTACACGGATCACGGATACATCACGGATAAATTTTATAGTTTGATAACCGAAAAAGACTAAACGTGAATGATATGTGCTATTTAGTAGGCGAATTGGATAGATTATTTATTAATAGTCACTTCACTCGCTACTAACCTCTGGACTGCTTCCAGCAACATGGGGGTAGGCTTCTTCAACCTTTCTTCGTCTCTGATCTTGATAATAACCTACATAAATAACAGTTTTATCATCATCATCATCATTTTAAAGGTCTTTCCAATTAACTATATTACTGCTAGATATAGATCTCCCATCAGAAGGAAGATTAAAGGCACTGACTTTATGACCACGATTTTATATTGAAACGAAAAGTTATCATAATGCCGATAGCGTCATGATGATCTAATTCGAGGCATGAAAGCAAAACAAACAAAAACCTGTATAATTGAAGTCTTTATAATAAAGTTAAAATCGAAATTTCCAAAAACTAAGTGGTAATATTAAGCCAAACAAGCTGAAAAATAGCGGTTGCCTGTGTAGCAGCTCCTATTTATTTTGAAGCTTTTTTATTTTTATTATTTGTTGTTAAATAACCTCCACCGTTATAAATACTTTAAAATTTCAAGTGTCTGTCTACTACGGTTCAAGACATATAGCCCTGTGACAGTCAGCGGTTTAGTAATAAGGTTGCATTTTTATAAGTTAGGCTAGCTTCAAAGTCGTCCTATGCTGCGGCGTGACTTCGCCGCGTGGCGCAGGGTTTTCGGGCCACGAGGAATCCCACCGGTGTTGTTAGCTGCCGTGAGGCAGCGATGCAGCATTTGGTCCTCTAAGTGACTTGTGCCAGGCTGCGTGTACAGTTTTTCAGTCCTCCTGGTGGTCGGAGGACTCCTGTCCTTCGAGTTCACGAGGGAATGCGTTAGACACGGACCCGTGAAAATATATGTCTTACCTTTCCTATGTGTTTTCCAGCCATCATATAACGATTAGCACTTTCCACTTCATCCTTTTCAAAAGTGCAATGTGTAAGAGGATGGACTGCACCCGTTCTAATGCCGTCCACAACCAGATTTATTAGTTTCTGTAATTAAATAGTAATTGTTTAAAAAAAAATAACCCGACTGCTTCAAATTATAGACTATGTTACTCCTACAATTTAGACGAATCCAACGATACCTCATATGTAAAAATCCGTCAAGGTGGTAGAACCCTTTGTGGTGCGACTCCGGCGCCACCATCGCCACACCTATTTCTACCTAATAACAGCAGTGTTGGGCGCTGCTGTGTTCCGGTTTGAAGGGTGTTGTAAGGGAGACAGACTTTTCCGAGGCGTTCCAGCTTGGTCCTCAGGGGTAGCGGCGCATCTGTGGCCGACATCAGGTATATCTCAGGACCTCAGGTATGAGGTTGATTACAGATGTTCATGGGCGGCAGTAGCCACTTACCATCAGATGGACTGCATGTTCATCTGCTACTCCTATATTATAAAAAAAATCCGTTTAGGCTACAACGCACGCTAATAATAATGAGACATACATACATACATACATACACACATACGTACATACATACAAACACATCACCCTCCGCAGTCCTGACACGTTATCTCACACATCCTTACCAGTTCATCATGAAAATGTCGTCGGCTCAAATTTTAACATACTAAGTAAAATTTATAGTTTATTTCAATATAGGAATAATAAAATAATTTATCCACACCTGCATCATAAGCTCAGAAAAGTAATCATACATGACTCCATGGAAGGAGATTTCCTTTTCATGTAAATACATATCGATTGTGGTGTTCCTGAAGATATCGTACTTCCCGAGCTCAAGAAATCTTCCCCGATGTCCCAGACAGCGTATGGATGCCTATAAAATATAATATGTTCAGCAACAACCAATCCCCCGCCCTCTGCTGGGCACGGATCTCCTCTCAGAATGAGAAGAATTAGGTCATAGTCTACCACGCTGGCCAACTGCGAATTGGTAAACTTCACATTCCTTTAGGACCTTTTTAAAAGACCGCACCTCAGATTGACCAAAATTTGAAGTCTACCAAGACGCACTTGTTCAGCAGAGTGGATTCATTCCTGTCATTCTAAGAGAAGACCAGTGGAACAGTAATAGGGGGATGACGAAATGGATGATTATACTTTAAAAAAATTGTTTAAGCATATTTATTTATTTAATTAAGTCTCACCAACGCAGAAAACACATATAATGTTCTAAACTATTTATGAACCTTCAATATTATTTATTTGAATACTTGATCCACTCACCAACAGTTTATCATCAGCCAGTGAATTAAGCACCAAATCCACTCCTTTTCCATTAGTTTCTCGGTTAACCATTTCTTCAAAACTCGTATCTCTTGTAGAACCAATATGATTGTCTAAGAGATTGATACATCATAAAAAAATTGAATATAAGGAATACAAAGATTTTGGAAAAAAAGCAACAGAAATTTTATAAACGAAAAAAGCATAATAAAATATAGATTTCTTAAAATGCAAAAAGATGATCATCAACACCAGAAGACCCATGAATTTGAATACTTTATACACAATCGACTTCCAGGACAAAAACGAGCTCCAGCTTAAGGGACATAGAAGATCAATTAACCATAATTTTATCAAATTCAAATCTCATTTATTCAAAAATGATTCATATAGAATACTTTTTGAAAGTCAACAAACTACCACCGCTTCGGAAGGTACCTTTAAGCTGAGGTAAATACCTTCCGAAGTATCATTACCTTTAAGCTGAGGAAATAACATCTTGATAAAGTCCTTTTTCTCTGGAGAACCAACGGTGGTAAAGATCGTGCAGCCGTAATGTGTGGCTACGTGGATAGCGGCTTGCCCTACTCCCCCAGATCCTGCATGGATCAGGACAGATTCTCCACGCTTTAACTTCCCTAACATCCCCTGAAAATAAAGGAAAATATGAGGACAGCTGGTCATATTATACTGGTAATTTGTGACAATGATTGTATAGGATCCGATCGACATTGACTTGTTTTATAATATAATAGTAGCATGCAGTTCACTAGTAGATAAACTACTGCCGCCCATAGACATCTGTAATCGACCCCAGATAAGATTAGATTCCTACCTGAGGTCGGCTACAGGTGCGCCTCTACTCCTGATGGCAAAGGTGGAACGCCTCAAAATGACACCCTTACCACACACCCTTCAAACCAGAACACAGTAGAGCAAAACACAGTGGAGACATACTTTTCCGAGGCATTCCAGCTTAGTCCTCAGGAGCAGCAGCGTATATGTGACCGACGTCCGGTACGAATATCTGATCCCATCTGGAGTCGATTACAGATGTCCGTAGGCGACAGTAGCCACTTACCGTCAGGTGGACATGCTCGTATGCTACTCCATGTTTTAAAAAAAAGAAACTTAAACTGCCGTTAGTAGGTAGAAATAGGTGTGGCGGTGGTGCCGTCGGAGTCGAACCACAGAGAGCTACCACCTTCAAAACTTCAGTAATTACTTACAAAAGCCAGATACACAGAGCAATAAGCTACCGGAACAGTGACAGCTTCTTTCATGCTCCACTCATCAGGGATAGTAAATAGAAAATATGAAGGAACGTATATCATAGTAGCTATACCCTGGTGGTTCACTGAACCAGCAACACGTGTCCCACTGAAAAAAAAGTATATCATAAGACGCTTTCGACACCCCCAACACTATACTAGGATTCTCTGTGTTTTATGTGTAAACAAAGGTGATAGACAATATAGTGATCGCAAAAGCAAAAAAACACAATAAAACTAGTAAAATATAAGATCGAAAAGACCTGACTACTTAACAAGCAATTTAGATAAATCCAACAAGATTATAAAAGTATGGGACAAGAGAATTATCCTTTTGTATCTATGTGTGCATGTAACGGAATCTTTGAGCATAATTTTCACCAAATTCCACGACTTTGATTAATTTGAAACTTTGCACACGCATCAAGGACCGATGACAATGCAATAATTTGATAACAGTTTTCCAGTATCCTTATTAGATTAATTATTACCCCAATTTATGTGTTTGTCACAGACTAATAATTCGCCAAGTACGAGTCGATCTCGCACATGGAGGCTTCCGTACCACCAAATGTTCATTATTTTTTAATAATTTTATTATTTTCAACAAAACTTAGTTATATAACACAACAATAGATGGCGTTGGGGTGACGATGAATGATACGTAAATTTTCAACAATACTTATTTATACATATATCACAAAAATAGACGGCGGAGAGTAACAAGCGTGGGCTGTATTTTACTGTGGTTCATAACTATACTCTCGTAGATAATTGCCAATAGAATAATTGTAACATTTAAAATATCAAGCACCCCACGCTTTTTACTCTGGATTGAAACTCTTTACTCTTAAACTCATTTTAATTAAAAAATATTTTCTAGTTTTTAATTCGATTAGCAATAAAAGCGTGTTTTATTAGTTTTTTAAACTATTTTTTATTATGATTCGGTAGTAGCAAACGAGCATGCAGACCATTTGATAGTAATTGGCTACTGACATTGACATCTGTAAGCAACTTTTTTTTTATAATATAAGAGTAGCAGACGAGCATGCAGTCCACCTTATGATAAGTGGCTACTGCCGCCCATGGACATCTGTAATCAACCCCAGATAGGATTAGATATTCCTACCTGAGGTCGGCCACAGATGCGCTGCAACCCCTGAGGACTAAGCTGGAACGCCTCGGAAAAGTCTGTCTCCCTTACCACACCCTTCAAACCGGAACACAGCAGCGCCTAACTTGTTATTAGGTAGAAATAGGTGTGGCGGTGGTGTCGCCGGAGTCGAACCACAAAGGGTTCTACCACCTTCAAAAATCCAGATAACTCCAGATAAAACGGAAGTCCTTCCTGAGGTCGGCCAGAAATAGTTCTCTGCAGCATAACCACAAAGGTGGCTACGTGTTAACGTAATTCTAGTGGGCTATGAATGTAAGAAACCTATTTTTATGGATTGCTTACTTGGCGGTCCTTCCAGCAAACTCTAAACCTTGTATATATTGCTGAGTCAATCTACTCCGTGACACTGCATCCACTGGAACTCTACCAGCAGCGACGACAACGTCACGGAAGTTAAGGGCTGCACAGTGAACCTTGAAAAAATTAAACATAACTTTCAAAACGTTTATACCAAAACTTTTGTTCTAGGATATTCTAGATTCGATCTTTAAAGCGAAAGACAATTAACATGAGCTTGCTTAGGGGATGAAGGGAGACACCGTGAAAAACCTTCACGCCTGAGATCTAAAAAAAGTTCTGAAGGTTGTGTCAAATCTACGAATTCTTTACCAGCGCGGTGTACTATGGCCTCAATCTCTCTCATTCTGAGAGATGACTTGTGGCCAGCAGTGGAACAATAATGGGTTGTCGACGAAACATAACTGAGTTTTATATAAAAGTTCAACTTACATGTACACCAATTTGTTTGTCATCTGTATTGTGATAGTGGTGTCCTTGGAACCATTTCATAGAGGAAAAGTCCCCGATAGTCTTAATGTCCATGAATGCGTGTTCAACTGGCTTTACCACTTCAAGTTCATTTATCAAAAAATGTCGATAGGTGCCCCATTGACCCTATAAACATGGATATTATTAGAAAACTATCATAAAAAATATACAAATAAGCGAAAAAATTTAAAATAATATAGCCTTTTACCAAAAAAATGTATCGTTGGCGAGGAAAACATAAAAGCTCCTATCACTACCGAAGTCGCGGGTAGAAACTAGTACATATATAAGCTTTAACATTACTCTCCCCCGTCACCTGAAAGATACTTTGCAATATTCCATCTAAACAATACTGTTGTACCACATAATTGCAAACCAAATATTAGAACTTGAGAATATCTTACGATCTCACGAAGATTTTAATTAAGTTATCATTTATAAAATAATTAATAACGATAAGAGTTAAAAATCTTACATCCTGATAAACGTTAATGGCCAAATCCTTTTCAAGTTGCACCTTATAGAGTTCTATACTTTGATCAAAAACAGGTGCATTTGGATCCGTTATAAGCAAACCATGTACCATCTTCCCTCCCGGCTCTTTTCTAAGACAGTTCACAAGTCCTAAAACTCCACTTAGATCATCTTGGCCATAAAACACAACTTGTTTGCCTTCTACTATTTTCTTTTTACCAATATCCACCCATGAAAACGTGTTATCTTTATTATCTACATTAATGAAAACTTGATTTTTAACGTTTCGCTTTCTTCTTAGGAGTACTAAATGATTTATATTGGTTTCGTAAGACGTTATTATATCAAATTCTTTCACAAACTTATGTAAATCTGGTCCATCTTTTTCTATGCTCAAAATAAAACCATCTTTTAGTAAATGATCATTCATTTTCTTTCAATACCTGTAAGTCAACAATTTAATCAGTTATTATAAAGTACTTGCCAGTAAATAATTTTATATTACTACCACAACACATACCTTAGATCTTTCCAATAAATTAGCTCCAATGAAGAGAACGGCTTTATCACCTTTAGCTATTTTCTTAGTTACAGTTATATCAGGTAATTTAATTGTGTCTTCTGTAAGCAAAATCAAATCCGCCCAAACTTGTGGCACTTTGCTGAGATTATCACTGACTTCTGTCAACAGAGGCTTGTACTTGTTCTTTTTGTAGACATCGTCCATTATTTCTATTACTTTATATTTAAATGCTGGTAGATTTTCGATAATTACTTGGACATTGATGCGGATAGCGTCTTCAAACTGAAAACAAGATAACATCATGAATATAGTTTTCAATAGAGAAAGGTGTTCTTCTTCCACTTAAATAAGATGGTAGAAGGTGGTTTTGTTACCAGATAACACACCTATTTCTGCTTAATAATAACAGCAGTGTTAAGCGCTGCTATATTCTATATGCATGCATGCGCTGCTGTATGCTGTATTCTGCTTTGAAGAGCGCGGAAAGGGTGACATACTTTTCCGAGGTATTTCGGCTTAGTCCTTAGTGGTGGCGGCAAATCTGTGGTCAACCTCAGATAGGAATCTACCATTATCTGGGATAGATTAAAGATGTCCGTGGGCACATTTATGTGATTTTATGTATGTGTGATTATGAGAACTTACTTTCATAACACTGTTGCTAACATTGGGTACAAAGTTATAGGTTTCACACACAGGTGTATTCATATCAGGTTTTTTTGAAATAAGCACAGTTCGTAAACCACGTATTTCTACACCACCAGATCTGAAAAAATGTATGATACACGTTTTACACTCAATGAGGTATATATACATTTTTGTTTATAATTATAACGGGATCATCAATAATTAATAATTACCGTGAATATGTTGATTGTGTAAATTATTTTACATCACTTACTGCCGTAATAATACTGACAAAGTCTGCTAGTAATAATCAATGTTAACCAATTTTTGCCTATCAAAATTGAACATGTTTTAACATTAAATGAAATGAAGACAAGCAAACAAATGTTAACGGATTCAACGGACGCAATCAATTTTTTATGTTAATCTGATTGTGTTCATATTAGTTTTACAAATATCACGGCCCCCCTGCGACCTGTCTTTTTGCCCATAACTATAAATTCTTAACATCCATTACCTGGAAACATGGACATATTTATCATAATACACATCCATAGTAGTTTTAGCCGCACCAGATGCTTTTCTAAGACCTTTGTAGTGAAGGTCGGTATCAATAGTAACTTTTTCAATTCTTGTCGGTACATAAAGATTCCTGGTATCGATTGACGCTGTCATTGCCTGTAGCATGTAGTCCAAGTAGACGTCCCAGAAGGTGCTTGATGGCCAAGAGACTCTGGTATGATAACCGTCTACGTCACAGCTGAGAACACCTTTGAACATACCGCTAAAATAGTTTGCCTTAGTTACTACTTCACAAATTAGAAATTAATTATCACTTGCTAGAACGGTGAAGGAAAAATCGTGAAGGAACTCACGCCTGAGAGTTCCGAAAAAAATTCAAGGGTGTGTGAAGTTTGTCAATCCTCACTTGGCCAGTGTCGTAGATTATGGCCCAAACCCCTGAATCTAATAGGAGATCCATGCCCAGCAGGGGAACAATAATGGATTGACGACGACTATATCACAATACTTATACTTATAACATATCGACGTTTTGTGCATGTGAAAATACTATTACATTACCTTTAACTTCTAGGTTTTCTTGCGATTTACAGTTAAACATACATAAACTATTTTATCTATTAACATTTCGCACGAATAGATTGTCTTTGATTTTTTTAAGTCTTTAGTTTCTTTATTACCTGTACTGGTAACCTCTCAGGCGGATTTTCTTATAGAAATCTGTTTGGCTAATCCTATTAGCGCCGGTATCAGAATCTTCAGGTGGCGTGGGTAGTGGGGCAAAATGTTTACCAACATTCTTCTTTACGTATATGATTCCTGTAGCAACTGTTGTTTTGTTTTCTGTTATCTGTATAGGGAGATGAAAATATGTTATTTACACATTATTACTGTTCATTGTTTCTACCATGTTTCCTTTTTCTCTCTCTCACTCCTTCCTGTACCTAATTCTTCTCTGTTTTTTATTTTATTGATGTCAACAAAACATATTCATATGTGATTAGTCTACCGGGTATTATATTCATTCGTATTTACCGATACCATAACAATATTTAACCTTAACGTTGCCGTAAGGAAGACTTTTGCAGTGAGAAATTCTTAAATGAGTCTTTCTAACTTTGTCCTCAGAAATGACAACGTATCTGTGAACGACCTCAGGTAAGGTACTAAATTTTATCTGGGGTTCTTTACATCCCATGACGATCATCATGGGCAGTAAAGACCACTAACCATGAAACTGAATGATAGTTTACGTTTATATTATAAAACATATTACTTATTCCTTTATTAACAATACGTTCACTCACCTCGAATACACCGGTTACTGGATGTATACATATATTGAAGTACAGCTTCCCTTTATTGGGGATGGTAGTCGCTCTATGAAATATAATGTTTTCAAACACGACAGGCACTCGTTGGTATTCAAGTCCCATGAATAACGCGAGAGTATCCCAAACCAGACAAAGATATGCAGTGCCAGGATAAAGATTACGACCTGAAGTAAATTCGAATTATTAATAATGGTAAGGAACTATTTATAAGAGCAGATGAACACGTGAAGCAGAAAACATTCCTCGACATTCTTACCACCAATCACATGCCCTTTTAAGTAATCACAGCTAGGATCCTCTCTTGATATTGTCACAAGTCGTTCAACTTCCTCAGTTTTTAGTAAAAATCTTCCACCGGTGGGTCCATGCCTTAAAAAAATTATAAATTCATTTAGGTTCCATTATGCATCAACATCATATCAACACTTATGCGAGTAACTGCGATCGCAGGTCATCCTCTTACTTTATCTGAGGTTGTACGGATGTCTATGTGTGGCAGTAGTCACTTACCATCAGGTACAGTGCATGCTTTTGAGGCAAAACCCTCTATGTTTCGACTCCGGTGGTAACCACGGGCAAAACTATTACTGCCTTATAACGGATGCTAAGCTGTTAAGCAGTGTCGCATTCTGGTTTAACGGGTGTTGTAAGGGAGACATACTTTCCGATGCATTCCAGCTTACCTCTCAGCGCATTAGTAGCCGACCTCAAGTAGTAACTATGTATTCTGGGACTATGTGTCCCAAACGTCAGATGTTTAGTACAAACAAACCTCTGATAAATATAATTATATACTCATAATACAAATCTTACCAGTCACCCTGATGATCCCATTCTACCAACTGTGACAGCATTGGTGTACCTTGTGACACCGGGAATGAAACAGGAGGGTAGATGTTTGCCAATTTTAATATAACACCCACCTCGTATAGTCTGTAATAAATCAATAAAAGCAACATTAATTTAATTAAGTATAATTAGAAATATAATATCCACATTATGTAATAATAATAAATATATTCAAGCAATTTGTAAGTAATAAGATCCTCATGAAATAAAAAACTAGCAAATTATTGCAAAAACAAAGGACCTGAATGCCAAAAAAATATAGTTAACGTCACTCCCACATTTCAGACGAATCCAACGAAGACTCATGTGTTGAAATCCGTTGAGCCGTTTGATCTGCAGGTCGTTCCAAAGAATGAAACATACATAAATACGCTCGAAATCTCTTAAAATGAGATATAAAAACGAAGGGAGACAAGACTCATTAATGAAAACATCTATGAGAAAGCCTTTATAATTATTGCTTTATATAAAGGTACTCGTATTACTGTCCTTGATATGCAAGTAAATTCAAAATATATATTTACATGTAAGTTCCAAACATTCTTCCATTCTTTCATGACAAGATACCAGTTTAGCTTCTTCAGATTAAATAAGCATTTGAGTGACTTACTTGCCAAAACCAGTCAACATTCTGTGTAAAGCATTTTCGGAACTGTCATCAATAAGATTTATTTGCGTCTCCTTTTCAAAAATTAATGCATCTACCTCTTCAATATTTTTTTTGGCGTTATGTTTTGGACCAATATTTATAATTATCGAATTTTCAGGAACGAGATGTAATTTTTTTTCTTTTAACATTATACGGGAGTCCTGTATCAAGAACATTTTGAAAACACTTGGGTTAGTATTCTATTTGTTATATTGTACCAAATTATACATAGCGCCTACTATTTAAATTAAAGTGATACAATAAACAACTCCCAGCTACAATTAATTGAATGAATCTTAGATTACCATCAAATACTTATAAAATTTCTCAGCTGTAATCTTTCCACGGTTTTTCTCATTTTTTTGAGGAATCGTCAACCATTCTTGTGGCCATTGCTTAGGGTCCGATATTATTTCTTGTAAATACGACCAAAAATTTCGGCCTGCAATTAAAAACAGAACATTTTATTCAACGTTTTAGAAAAAAATATATAGCTACTAGTTAAGTATTTGGTTATCATAGACAAAGAAACTAAACCAATTTACTAAACTAGACTTGTGAAATCTATTATATAAAATAAGTTGGGTTTTCCTTCCTGACGCTATAACCCCAGAACGCACGAACCGATTTCCACGGTTTAGCATTCGTTAGAGAGGTCTTGGCCTCCGTGAGGTTTATAGCAAAAAAAAACAGGAAATTTTTCAAGAGAAAAGCAGGAAAATAGGGAAAATCATTTTTCACATACAGCGCCATCTCTGATACATAGCAGGTACTACAACGGCGCCAGTACGTGGTGTGTGAGTATCCCTCACGAAAATAAGTACGTTTCATTTTAAGTAGATGGCGCTGGTGCGAGGTACATTGTTTGACAGCTACTCATTGTACTCTGCTCAGTTAATGTGACATTTATTTTATTATTATGCGCACGTTCTTTCAAACGCTAAGAGTTCAATTGGAAACCATCAAATCAATCACGCGTATTGTGCAAATTTTTATTCAACTTCAACAGCAGGCATTTGTCCTTAAGGTGGTAAGTTGAACTGTGTAAATTATGTGGATCGTGAATTTGAGGTTAAATTCACCAGTCTGTCCATAGTCCAAAATGGCGAAAGGACGACGTTCGAACATCGGCTGCCGCACAAGACATGCAAGCCAGCAACAAGTGTATTCACAGAACTTAAGCGAAGAAAGACAAAATATAATAAGATTAAATACCCGATTGAGACAACGCGTGAGCACACGAAGATAATTGGCATCATACAATCGCTTGGCATTCCAATATGATCCCACGGCGAACTACAGTGATGATGTCAATTTAGATATTGGACCAATGACGACTGTATGCCGATATTGCAACGCGTTAAAGTTCAAAGGAGAAACGGCTGGATTGTGCTGTGCAAGTGGAAAAGTCAGACTGGATCCATTACTTACACCACCACAGCCACTCAAACCATTGTTCGATGGAACTGATCCCGATTCCAACCATTTTCTTCAGTGAAGAAAATGGTTGGAATGAGTAATAATGAAGAATGAGTAAACAAACAATGTTATCTCAGTTACAGAGGTTTATGCATATAAAATTTACTCGCTGTCTCAGTTATAGAGGTAACTATGATGATAAATCGAAAGAACAAATCCCAGATATAGAGGTTTACCTCGTCCCACTAACAGAGGTAATTCAGTGCCAAAGTGTTGGGACCTCAGCATGAGGTCCAGTTATGGAGGTTTCTCACTTATCCAGGTCCCACTTAACCAAGTTTCACTGTATATTTCATTTCGTCGATGGTGGATCAGCTGAATGTGCGGTGCAATATACAGGGAACACAACAGTTAAAGAGACGAATTATTGAACAGTTGCAAGCATTTTTTCACGATTGGAACGAATGGCATCGGATACGCACAAATTTGTCATAAGAGCGGATGTGCGAAGATTCAATGCACCCATCGTTGCTGCAATTATTGTTGGCGATCCAACTACATCAGGAGACATTGTCGTTCAGCGAAGAAGCAATATCATACATAAATTACACTTCATTTTTGTAATCGAAATGAATTAATTACTGTTGTGAAATGAAATAAAAATTATTTCATTTCCTTTTCATATATAAAACAAAAAAAATATTTTTTCTTCATCTCTTAATCCCCAAACGAAATGTTACAAAAAACGAAGCCATTTGGTGGCGAAACGGAGTTCGCCGGGTTTGCTAGTTATATATAAGACAGTTCATTTCACTCCTTGCATATTTACTTTATATACATTTAGACAAGAAGCAGAACCGTACCGTGTTTTCCATTCTGCGAAATTTTCACACCATTCTGAGTTACTTCTTTTTTAACTCCACGAATATTTAGATCGTTTAGAAAGTTGTCCATTACGGGTTCCGAAATGTTCTTCATGTCTGAATCAAGTTGAACTTTTGATGGGCACATGGATATCTGTAATGTTCTAATTAAATATAGAAAATATACGTATGTAAGATTTACAACTATTACCTACCTATGTAACATCAGCTCTCTTAAAATCAATCAATTTTGCTTCTTGTGGTAATGTTACAATGATAATGTTACAATACTTAACATTTTTGCCTCTAAATGTCAAACTCAAATCCAGTCAGAAAAATAATAATAAGTAATCACTATTTGTTTTTTATTAATACAGTTCTTGATAGTAACTTACAATTAACCAACAAAAACATAAAACAGTATTTTTGTTACACAATATCTATCAATTTTAGCGTGTCTTTAACTACGTATTAATTTATTTCATGACGTTTATGAAACTGTCCATCAACTTAGCAAATAGCACCCATTTTGAACTCAAACGCATAAATTCAAATTTAAAATTATTGATAAAATATATTGTGGCTTTACCGCCTCTTGTCCATTGTCTGCAGCTACTTCCAATCCATAATAATAAGAACCAGTAATCGCTTGTTCAATAGTAAGTAATCCACTCGTGTATGCACAACATATTTCTCCTGAATCAAATCCTGAATAATATAAGTAAGAAAATTTCAAATTATCTTTTATGAACTGAAGTAATTATTTTCATATGTGTAGATCTTTGAAGACACATTAGTTGCTTTAATTATTTCCACGTGTTGGAATGGACAAATATCTATGTCATTCTTTTTTTTACTCGTTCTTACATTATTATTATTAAGCTAATTACACATACCAACAAAGAAATCGAGTTTCACACCAATAGTCTTCAAAACCTCAATAAGACCAATCTGTATAGCAGTAGTACTAATGACATAGCTGAGAACATTGTTGTTGGTT
Organism: Epargyreus clarus clarus; assembly: GCA_014595695.2. NCBI lineage: Eukaryota > Metazoa > Arthropoda > Insecta > Lepidoptera > Hesperiidae > Epargyreus > Epargyreus clarus. The sequence continues at coordinate 1,258,012 of JACTTY020000024.1, forward strand.
AAGTTAGAATCAGCTATTAATTTTTTCAAATTAATATCTTTGTCTAGAAGAGCATTATGAGATCTGAAAAAGAAACATGTTTTAATACTACGAGTAGATCAATTTGCAAATTATATTAAAATCAAATATAGAAATGTTTTGCACTATGTATTGACGCCCGAGCTTAGCTCTCTCGAATGAATACGAAAAATCGAAATTTATTAAACTTTGCCTTATGTAAATTTCTATCGTAGCCAGATATTAGATTGAGATTTAATTAACAATAGACGTTAAAGTACAGATGCAATAATTACTTTTCAATAGCAGCATCAAATGCAGGTATTTTCATTAGCTCTTTAGCAATCCCGGCGTTTGAGCTCATACCAGAGAATACCAGGCAAACTGGCCGATGATTTTGAGAGCAACGTTGGATACTGCGGCTTAACGTTACACGTCCAGATGGAGTAGAATCTAAAAAGATAGAAGCCGCTATAAATGAGGTAAATTAACAAATTTAAATCAAAGTACTCTTATTACATGTAGGTGCAGAATGGTGTTGGGGCGACCATTTTAGTTTTGCGGAGTGGCAACGCTTCAGTGATTGGCTCCAGGACCTCTTTTCTATAATAAGTTGGTTAAAAAGATAAAAAGTTAAAAAAGAAACGGAAGGAAGAGCAGAGCAGATGTTTCAAGTAATGGAAGTGATTTAATGGTTTAGTGAAGATGAATTGCTTTCAAATATGCAGGTTTGCAATATATTCCCAAAATATGCTGAATTTTTCCTGACTAAAAATTTAGCCTTTGGGTTGCTGTGCTTTTAAAAATAAATTCGAAGATTTCTATAAATCTTGACCGAGATTTATGGACCGATTTAATTTAATGATCAATCTCATTTTGATATGAAATTTCAAAGTGCCCTAAATATTCGGAAGATTTAACCAAATAATTTAACGACTAGCTTAATCTTAAAATTTAGAGGTAGTAATAATGCGGTAGTAGGAGAGGTAGTAGTAACTCTCGACACTCCTACCAAACTCTATCTAATTTATGTCTGACGGTACTATCTGTTATGTTTTGATTTAAGCTAAATGATGAAAACGCAATTTAAACGTAACTAACGACACTTCATAATATATTTAAATTCGTCAAGATTTTTGAGAATTCTTTTTTTGGAAAACATTAATAGTAAGGAATTTATCCTTATACAAGCTGTTATATCTATGATCATCTTCAACTATGATACTTGTCGTATTTAAACAGGACTGGTATAGTGATCATTTATCAGATGAACATTCCATTGTATAAGAAAAAAAAATTAGCTTACGTAATAACACGTGTCCTTTGAAGGGATGACCGTTTATATTACGTTCATGTATAGCATGCCACAGACGGACTTCCTCCACGTCAATTGCTTTTTCTTCAAGAGAAGCAAGTATGCGTTCTACTGCTGCGTGTGTCCTACCTGATACGCAAATAAGACGTGGCATGTCATCTTTTGGAAGACCACCATTAACCTAAAAGTTGTGTACAGTTCAATTAATATATATATTTGGTAATCAATACGTACTTTGGTACGTAGCTGCTCTCCATGGATGTCTTAAGCGGCGCTTATGGAGCCTTATGTCTAAGTCCAGAAAATGGGCACCAGTATTTGGATGTGCAATTTTAAAAAATTAAAATTTTCTTCCTTGGGAAGTGGGTTAATGAATATAAAATGTGTTTGCCACACTAAACGAAAAAAATGATGTTATAGATGCAGGAGACATATAGATAATACGAAATGAAGAATAGTGAAATTTAAACTTCATCCAAATTGGAACAGAAAAAATTGCGGACTTACAAGTTTACATACACAGTGGTCGAATAAGGTTTCCTTTTTTAAAGTCGGTTAAAAATAATTAAAAAGACAACCAAACTTTACAATAATGAACCAAAGCCCTTTGAAACTAACCTTCTCTTTCTCTTTGGCTACGTTTTTTAACAAAAAATGGACGTTAGCACCACCGAATCCAAACCCACTGAACGACGCCAGGCCACGGTCCCACGATTGCTTTTCAGTCACAATTTTAACTTTCCCTTCGTTAATAGCTTCTTCTATTACTTTATGAGGCTTGGTTAAGTTCAGATTTGGTGCGAGGTAACCAGAATTATAGGCAATACATAGCTGAAAACAACAAAAAAACATTAAGGTCAACAATTCATCTTCTCCTTTGTCTGATTCATCATTAACAACCCATTACTGTCCCACTGCTGCATTTAATATCTATTATATAAAAATAAGTCGGGTTTTCCTTCCTGACGCTATAACTCCAGAACGCACGAACCGATTTCCACGGTTTTGCATTCGTTGGAAAGGTCTTGGGCTGCGTGAGGTTTATAGCAAAACAATTCAGGAAAATTTCAAGAGAAAAGCAGGAAAACAGGGAAAATCATTTTTCACATACAGCGCCATCTCTGATACATAGCATGTACTACAACGGCGCCAGTACGTGGTGTGTGAGTATTCCTCACAAAAATTAGTACGTTTCATTTTAAATAGATGGTGCCGGTGCGTGATACATTGTTTGACAGCTACTCATTGTACTCTGCTCAGTTAATTTCATGTGACATTTATTATTATGCGCACGTTCTTTCAAACGCTAAGAGTTCAATACGAAACCATCAAACCAATCACGCGTATTGTGCAAATTTTTATTCAACTTTAACAGCAGGCATTTGTCCTTAAGGTGGTAAGTTGAACTATGTAAATTATGTGGATCGTGCATTTAAGGTTAAGTTCACCAGTTTGTCCATAGCCCAAAATTCCGAGAGGACGACGTGCGAACATCGGCCGCCGAATAACACATGCAAGCCAGCAACAAGTGTATTCACAGAACTTAAGCGAAGAAAGACAAAATATAATAAGAGAAAATGCCCGATTAAGACAACGCGTGAGCACACGAAGATCATTGGCATCATACAATCGCTTGGCATTCCAATATGATCCCACTGCGAACTACAGTAATGATGACAATTTAGATATTGGACCAATGACGATTATATGCCGAGTTTGCAATGCGTTAAAGTTCAAAGGAGAAACGGCTGGATTGTGCTGCGCAAGTGGAAAAGTCAAACCACCTCAGCCACTGAAACCATCGTTCGATGGAACTGATCCCGATTCCAACCATTTTCTTCAACGCATCCTTGAATACAATAACTGCTTTCGCATGACTTCCTTTGGAGCTAATGTCATTCGAGAAGGCGGCTTCATGCCGACTTGCAAGATAAAAGATACAACACACACAACCAATCACTCACACCAATCAATCACACTAACACAAACAATTGCAACACATAACAACTGCACATACACCACACACTACACCATCACATGATCAGAAGTCACACCGTATTCTTCAAAAATAAATAAATTAATTATTCTAGCTTAATTGCTTGCCATCATAGATACAAGGACAAATATATCATTTTCATGGTTCGATGGTGCCAACACCAGATGAACCGCATCAATTTCTGCAAATATGTTTCATTTCGTCGATGGTGGATCAGCTTAATGTGCGGTGCAATATACAGGGAACACAACAGTTAAAGAGACGAATTATTGTACAGTTGCAAGCACTTTAATAACGCTGTAGTTAATATGTTAAAAATAGCATTGGAACGAATGCCATCGGATACGCACAAATTTGTCATAAGAGCGGATCTTACCCCAACAGGTGAATATGTGCGAAGATTCAATGCACCCATCGTTGATGATGTTGCTGCAATTATTGTTCGCGATCCAACTACATCACGAGACATAGTCGTTCAGCGAAGAAGCAATATCATGCATCGTGTAAACGAGACACATCGTTTATACGATGTGTTACAATATCCAATCATTTATTGGCAAGGGCAAATAAAGTTCAACTAAATTACACTTCATATCTACACTACTACACTTCTATATATTACCTACATTATCATTGATTGTTTTATTTAATTTATATTTATATTACGCTTGTTATTATTAAGTATCGTTATGTGTTATAAGTATACAGGGTGAAACTCCATAATGTGCACATATTGAACCAGGCAAAAGGACATCTGTAATCAACCCCAGATATGATGATTATGAGGTCTAAGCTGTAACGCCTCGGAAAAGTATGTCTTACCACACCCTTCAAACTAGAGCACAGCAGCACTTGACACTGCTGTTATGAGGCAGAAATAGGTGTGGCGGTGGTGCCTTCGAGACGAATGACAAAGGGTTCTACCACCTTCAAACTATATACTTTTGTTTTTACATGTACAAAGTAATGAACTTTTTTCTTTATTAACTTTATACGTAACATAATCGTGTTTCTCTCTTATGTACTCATTTCATTCCGTAATTTAAGATTATCACATCTGAAGAATATTACCTACATTATCATTGATTGTTTTATTTAATTTATATTTGTATTACGCTTGTTATTATTAAGTATCGTTATGTGTTACAAGTATTACGTACCTTTGCCAAAGATCCCATTCCAGAGGCAGCCTCACTATGACCAATGTTAGACTTGACACTTCCAAGCAAAAGTGGCTTAGAACGTTCTTTAGATATAAATGTTTTAACGGTTTTTAACTCTTCAAAGTCACCAGCAGCAGTACCTATATTACATAAATGCCTTACATTACATGAAAGTAGATAAAAAATACATTTATTTTTAGTTTTGCAAATATTCTAATATAAGTTACATTTTTTATCATGTTAATGCACCAAACTAGCATGCAATATACCTAATATAACTTATTATCAACTCCAGACAGAGTCCATTTTAGGAAGATGCAACGCAACAAACTCCAGAAAATTACGATGGTCCCGGGAATAGAATAGGGCTACGGTATCCCCTACCTGTCGTAAGAGGCAACTAAAAGGGGGCTTCCGGGGTTGCCGGCGGCAAGAGTGGGAGCTCGAACCGCCCGGCTAGTGACTCCGGGAAGGACGCCGGTATGTGTGGTCGCATACCGTCGTGCCCACCAGACGGTGCGGCGAGCGCCACGCTCAACTGGGCGGAGCCCGATGGGGCAACGCACTAAGAGGACTCCGGTTGCGTTCCGGAGTCTTCTACGCAGCGCCGAGGACGGCCACCGGTTGGGGGGTTTAGTTTGGTAAGAATCTCACATAACCCCGTGCCGCTCCCACGGCATAGGGTACCTTTTGAAGGTTTCCCACTCGAATGCAAAAAAAAGGTGGTCGGTGGTAAATCCGGAGACACCACCATCAGACCTATTTCTAGCCTATAACAGCAGTGTTAAGGGCTACTTTGTGGCGCTTTAAAAGGTCGATCATATCCGAGGTATTCTAATATAGTAAATCAACGATAGGTAGGAATCTAATATTATCTGGGGTTAATTGCCTTGCGGCAGTAACCTTACTACTGGTGGACTGCATGCTCGTTTGCTACTTCGATATTATAGAAATAATAATGTTAAAACAAACCTGTTCCATGAGCTTCTAAATATTCTACAGTACTTGGATCAATCATGCTTTCCTTATAAACTTGTTTCATAAGTTCTATTTGCATGTCTCCTGATGGATAAGTGGCGCCGTTCTCTTTGAAGCCATCGCAATTTGTTTTAGCATGCACAATTTGCGCATAAACCCTAAAAATATTTTTTTTGTGTGTCATAAAAATAAAAAGAAAAAATTTATAACAACAAAAAAACCCGACGGCTTAAAAATATATTACCGAAAAGCAATTATTTCCTATAATTATTAGAGTAGGGATAGAAGATTATAAAACAGCAAGTGATGGTTGGCAAAGCTGTGCGCATTTCTTCCTTTAATTGCAAGTCCGACTACTTTCAAAGTACTCCGATAATGTATACCTAAGTAATGTAAATTACTTCTTTCAAGTTACCTTCGAGCATCTTTAGCTTTCTGCAAAAAACACACTGCTACTGTTTCTGAACGGCCGTAACCGTCAGCAGATTCATCAAAAGTTTTGGATTTTGAGTCAGGCGATAAAATTCCCAGTCTGTAACAAAAATCATGTTGAATAAAAATATAGGGTGGAATTATACTTAGGCCTTTTTATAGTAAATGAGATTTAAGAGGATTATTTCGGACTTTTGGGAATTTCGACAATTTGAATCTTCAAAGCGAAACCCAGCAGTGGTTAACACTGTTATTAGGCAGAAATAGGTCTTGCGGTGGTGCCTTCCTGAGTCGAACCAGAAATGGTTTATTTCATTTTTCAAACTTTATTTTTCAAAATTATCAAACTCACGAGCCTTTCATTTTTCTCTAACGCGCCAAAATAAACGAACCAAAAAAAGAAAGAAGGGCATGTACCTATTAATTTGGACAGACGTAGAGATATGTAGACAAGTATGTGAACCACAGACAATAGCAGCATCACATTCTCCAGTCCTGATGGCTTTGAAGCCCATTTCAATAGCATAGGCAGCGCTAGAACAGGCTGTATCAACAGAATAAACTGGGCCAGTAACACCTAGCCACTGAGAAATCCTTGTAGCCAAATTACTACGAGCTGATCTATAAAGTCAAAAACCTAGATTAATAGAATAATACTAACAATGCATTCTACACTCACTGTCCCAAACACCTATTGCGTCGTAGGTAGCAGAGACACAAATGAAGAGGAATACTTAAATACTCATTTCGAATGTGGTAGAAACCTCTGTAAGCCTCTATGAAGCCTCTAAGAGAGAGTTAAAACACGCTATGTAAGCAACCCTAGATAAGATTAGACTACTACCTATCTGAGGTCTGAAAATTAAAATGAACAATAAAAACCACTTTAAAAGTAAGGATGCTTTATGACTAGCACGAAAATTATCTAGAAATCTTAAAACTGATCATTTAGAAAGAAAAAGATCTTACCCGACCACTCCAAAGTCATTTACATTCACCCTATGATAACGCAACTTCAAATCCGATTCAACAATATAAGCTCCAACGAAAACGCCTACTCGCGTATTACGGAGTTCCACAGGGTTCATTCCTAGGGCATCATTTGTTTATTATTTATTTTATTTATTGTTATTTCTGACAATAAGGTCCATATTACATATACCTTACAGACTAACAAACATACTAATATATACTTATAACTAAATCACGTATTTGCGGTGACGTGAGACGCGGATCTGGTGACTTCCGGAGGTCCTCTCTGTCCACGGAACATCCGGAACACAACTCCCTTCGGCCACAGCTCCTCCTTCGTGAAGGTCGACAATTGCTCGGTTGGGACGCGTACAATAAACTAAAGTTTACTGCGTCTATTTATTTTATTATTAACTATGTTGTGTTTTTAGTAATTATACAATTAAATTATATAACTAATTTTAAATGTAATTAAGAGAAAGTTACAATTCTTAAAAGAGCCGCGAAATATTGAAAACAATTTTAGTACATTGGAGAAATTATTATTAACCAAATATACTAATATAAAATAGTATCGTATATTAATTTTATATTAATTCGTTGAACCCTAATTTTGAATTAATTGGCGTTATCATTATCACGATAAATAGAAAAAGAGTCCTTTCTGAGGTAGGTAGGTTAAATACGTTCTAAAGTACTACAATCTCAAGCCCTTCAAACTTGAACACAGGTTTTCATCGATAATAAAGTACAAGTAGGGTCCAGAAATGTGTAATCTTTAATTATCACTACATTTAAACGATGTATGAGTACGTAGGTCTTGAACGTTGAAATTTGACAATTTATAAAATTCCAAAATCGAAACTTGATAATTTCTTCTATAATTAACTAGAATGGCGTAGCGAAAAAATTCTAAGTCTGTGGGCAAACATTCGATAAATTGATTTTATTAATAAGGGATATAAGTTTAACAAGAACAAGAAAAAGGGGAAGACAATTGAAACGGTGGGAAGACGATATTAAAAAGATAGCTGGCCCACGATGGATCAGGATAGCTAAGGATAGAGATGAATGGAAATCTTTAGAGGAGGCCTTTGTCGGAAGACAAGCTGCTACAGGGGAATAAAGTTTGCCAATTTTAAGAGAAAAAAAAAGAGAAAACAATAATAATAACAAAACATTAAAAACATATACATGTGTAAATTTCAAAGTGTAAAACCTCAAAATACTTAGTTTGTAACTTGTGCAGTAATAAAGGCTTATTTTATTTTATTTTATTATAAGTTTAACAGATAAAACAAATACATCATCTTACCAGCGTCGACAATAGCCTCGTAGGCTCTTTCAAGAAGCAGCCGAGACATTGGTTCAAAATTATGAGCTGCCTCATAGTCAATCCCGAAGAAGGATGCGTCAAATTTTTCAATATTGCTGATTTTACCAATACCATGTGGAACTTCTGTCATGTAATATGGCCAGCGGCGGTCATCTTCAATTACCATGTTGACCTGGTAAAAACAGAAACCATAACATCATTAGAAGTCCTATATTGATGTATTTACTTCTATAAATTTGGTGTGTTTGCCACATACAGTTCATCACATACTACTCATGTTGATTTGATCCAAAGTCTTAATGATAACATGCTCTAAATTGATCTGAACCAACATTTATTTCAATTATTTTTTACTTTGTAGTTACATAGAAGTCGGTTGTATTTTTTTGTTAAAATTTTTTTTCACCCTTTTTAGTGATGACATACTAACATTTATATTAATACAATATAAAATTGTAAAAACGTGATCATGAATGAAGGTAAGGTCTGAGTTTACATTTATTGGAACCGCCCGCTCGCAGGGCGCTGCCGCGCCCTGCTCGCTTAGTTTTATATTATCTTATATGTTCCAACCTAACCTAACTAAGTAGTCAATGATGAACTGGCTTTGCAATTTCATTAGAACCTACACCAAATATCTTCAAACACAACTCAATTACTCCCATCGGTTGAGGAGTTACATATTTTGTCTCCGAGCCACATTATCAGACTCTTAAATAGTCAATGATGAACTGGCTTTGCAATTTCATTAGAACCTACACCAAATATCTTCAAACATAACTCAATTATTCCCATCGGTTGAGGAGTTACATATTTTGTCTCCGAGCCACATTATCAGACCCTTAAATAGTCAATGATGAACTGGCTTTGCAATTTCATTAGAACCTACACCAAATATCTTCAAATACAACTCAATTATTCCCGTCGGTTGAGGAGTTACATATTTTGACTCCGAGCCACATTATCAGACCCTTGAATAGTCAATGATAAACTGGTTTTGCAATTTAAATAGAACCTACACCAAATATGTTCGAACAAAACTCAATTATACCCATCGGTTGGGGAGTTACATATTTTGTCTCCAGAACCCACTCTGATCCTTATCATATTTAAATGGGACCAACTTGTAGCAATAGTCCACACACGAAATTAAAGGCATTAAAATAGGTTCATAAACGGCGAAGTGATGGATGTTATATTTACATGGGTGGAGGAGTTCCCCTCATTTTCTCCAGAACCCATCGATGGATCCTAACCATATTTAAATGGAACCAACTTCCAGCTCGCCTCTATACAATAAAAAAAGAATTATTAAAATCGATCCACTAACGGCGGAGTAATTCGTGTACATACATAAAGAAAAAGATACCGGCCGAATTGATAACCACCTCCTTTTTGAAGTCGGTTAAAAAAATAAAACAAACCTTATTAAACAGATTCTCTCGTAGCTCAGCGACAGAGTTGCTTTCTGGGAAGTATCCTGCAATTCCCGTTATGTAAACTTCCTCGCCAGGCTCTGGATGTGATATCCTGTACCCTAACTTAGTGTCTTCAGGCATTGCTGCAGATTATTTTTCTTGTCCAACTGCAATCAACAAGTCAAGTAAAAGAGTTCTTAATAATACAATGAAGTTAAAATTGCAAGAAAAGATAAGTTACAATAATAATTAATTATTATCTAAAAACAAATATTATACATATTTTTTAAATAAAAGTTGAAGATTGTAGAACCCTTTGTGGGTAGAATCCGCGTCATAACCACCGCACCTAGTTTTGCCTAATTACAGCAGTGTTAAGCAACGCTGTGTCCTGATTTGAAGAGTGGTAAAGAATGTATACTTATCCGTGCCGTTCCAACATAGTCCTCAAAACTAGCATCGCATCTGTGGCCGATCTCGGGTAGGACTCTAATCTTATCTGATGTTAAATACAGATATCCATCGGCGGCTGCTCATTTGCTTCTATATTTTATAAAATAAACAACTATATTATATCAAAAAAATACCTTAAAACGTGACAATCGGTTCCGAATATGGATAATAGTAACAATAATATATACATCGACGCTTATACAGGGTGTCCCGTAAGTACCACGACAAACTTGGGGAGAACATAGGTGAGGGTTTGACCTCTCTGGGAAAAAAAAAATACCTTAGTAAAAGTGTCACCGTTTTTGCACTATCAATTGTTTTAGATTTTTTGAGAAATTCAGCCCTCTTCATCTTCTTTCGTTAACTGCGTGTACAAATTTGGTGATGCAGTGTTTATTTTTCCTGTTAAGTACTATCAGATAGTTGGTCTATCATATTGAAATGTAAATTGGATAAAAGATGTAAAGGAACAATGAAAAAAATAGGGATGTTTTTAGATTTTAATTTTTTTACCATTGTTCCCTCAACTTTGACTCGTCGCGGTGAAAAAAAAATGTACTGGACTATAAGTGTACGTTGCACCAAAAAATATGTCCAGTTAATAGAGATTTCAAAAAGGTACCACACTTACTATTTAAAGTTAAAGAAAAAAAGTAAAGGCCATTTTTGCATGAAAGGGACTGAAACCAACTAAAACGTAATGATAGAGTTTTTATTTAAATTACGGTTTCTACCGACTCACAACGTGTCAGGCAGTACTAAATCACATTATTACCTAGTTACACACTTAAAAATATCATTCTTCATTTGTAAAAAAACAATTTAGTAACTAACTAGGAAACAAAGTATTACAATTTATTAAGTCAATTTTTACCTACTTTGAACTGTCGTTTCGAAGTGAAACTTCGTACATGTATGTAATTTGAATGACAATACCTTAATTTGACATCTTGAAACAGATCTAATGATGGAGCCAGGATATGGATGGTAGATCTCTTACCAATTTAGCCCAAACTCGAGGGATTTACTAAGAAATGAACCATGCACCTGCTGGCTCCATCATCAGATCTGTTCCAAGATGTCAAATTAAGGTATTGTCATTCAAATTACATACATGTACGAAGTTTCACTTCGAAACGACAGTTCAAAGTAGGTAAAAATTGACTTAATAAATTGTAATACTTTGTTTCCTAGTTAGTTACTAAATTGTTTTTTTACAAATGAAGAATGATATTTTTAAGTGTGTAACTAGGTAATAATGTGATTTAGTACTGCCTGACACGTTGTGAGTCGGTAGAAACCGTAATTTAAATAAAAACTCTATCATTACGTTTTAGTTGGTTTCAGTCCCTTTCATGCAAAAATGGCCTTTGCTTTTTTTCTTCAACTTTAAATAGTAAGTGTGGTACCTTTTTAAAATCTCTATTAACTGGACATATTTTTTGGTGCAACGTACACTTATAGTCCAGTACATTTTTTTTTCACCGCGACGAGTCAAAGTTGAGGGAACAATGGTAAAAAAATTAAAATCTAAAAACATCCCTATTTTTTTCATGGTTCCTTTACATCTTTTAATCAATTTACATTTCAATATGATAGACCAACTATCTGATAGTATTTATCAGAAAAAATAAACACTGCATCACCAAATTTGTACACGCAGTTAACGAAAGAAGATGAAGAGGGCTGAATTTCTCAAAAAATCTAAAACAATTGATAGTGCAAAAACGGTGACACTTTTACCAAGGTAATTTTTTTTTCCCAGAGAGGTCAGACCCTCACCTATGTTCTCCCCAAGTTTGTCGTGGTACTTACGGGACACCCTGTATATATCGACTGTAAAGTAAGAATTTGATGAGCATTAATTATACATAAACTGATTAAAAATCAGGGTCAACATGTTGGTCTAGAATAGTATTGTTGAATAGTGGGTATAATATAAAATGAGCAGATTTTTTTTATACGCCGTAACAATAGAAATGTAAGGTAAAGTCACCTATTTCCGCGGTATTTTCACCAAAACTGGAAAGAGCGTCAGATATTAAGCATTTACTAATAAGGAATTAGATAATTTTAACAGAAGCTTTATTATCTGTACTCTTGAAACAGACTCGACATTTTACGATTAAATATTGATTTAAATGTGTATTTAAAATAAATATGAACCAAGTCAGAAAACTAATTCCGAGGTAAAAATCCTTATCCGATGTATTTGGTTCCTAATTCCGAGTATACAAAATAAGGGAGTGAAAGAGATAGAACGATTGCTACATGGTGTACAAAAATAAATGTTATTTATCGAATTTAGTTTCAATTTCGATTTTTTTTTATTATTTAAAGAGTAGGTTTATTAAAAGTGTTTTTAGCTGTGATTAAAGGGAAGCTGCAGAAATAAAAAAAATACACTATAGTTAGTTAATTGTATCAGGCGTTACTTTGCGGAAATCCATGCTATTAGGTTAAGATTAAAACTACTTCGCAACAATCCGCTACAAATATGTATGATGGTATATATTTTAAACCATGCAGTATGTACCACCCTCCCTCCCTCAAAGGATGCATGCAGATGCAAAAATTAAAAATATACACCACCATACATACCACCACCAACACGTGTTTCGCTCCAAAACGGAGCATCATCAGGGTAAGTTGACTCTACGACGGTTAATCGCTAAGTGACGGTGTCAACCTAATGCATGCCTTTTATAATGGTATCCAACCCTCCCCTCCACAATGAAATGTAAACAACTGATGACAGTTGTGTGATAATAAGGTTATAGATTAATTATTCGCATTAAATCTGCGAATAATCATCTGTTTACTGATTGTTGGTAAAAATATGAAGTAAAGGAGAGCTGGACACATTAATTTGTTCATTCAGCAGTGTAATCCTACTGTTGTTATTGTGCTTAATAATCTCCCGTTGTTCTAATATATTAAGTCTACAGCCCTTGTCACCCGTGTGTAAAATTTCATACGTATGGTTACTTGGCACATTATGGCCCGCGTCTATTAGATGTTTAGCGAAATATGACTTGTCTGCGTGACCACTTGTATACGCGGCTAGATGTTCGCGATAACGAATATTGAAATTTCTCCCAGTTTGACCGACGTAAACGCCATTGCAATCAGAACAAACAATTTTGTAGACGCCTGATTGTTCATATCTACCTCTTTTTTCTTTACAGTTACAGATGGATTTAATATTATTGTTTGTTCTGAAGGCAACGCTGATGTTATGACGGCGAAGTGTTTTAGCAATACGCTCTGAAATAGGACCGAGATAAGTCAAACTGGATCTATACTTAAGAGGAACCACATCCCTTGGTGCCGCATACAATTGATCACGCACCATCAACTTCGCTTCTTACGGATAAGATTATCCACCATCCCCCTACTATACCCATTGGCAACCGCAATATAATATATGGTATTTAATTCAGATCTCTAATTTTCTTGTGATAATGGAATAGATAGTAATCTATTTATATAACAGAGAAACGCTGCTAGTTTATGTTGCCATGGGTGGCAAGAGGATGCCGGAATTACCGTATCCGTATGTGTCGGTTTGCGGAAAATTCCAAAGACATGTTTATTGTTGATTCTACTAATTGTAAGATCTAAAAAATTTAAAGAATAATTTTGCTCAACTTCTAATTTAAATTAAATTTTAGGGTGAATTTTATTTAAATTAGAAGTTGAGCAAAATTATTCTTTAAATTTTTTAGATCTTACAATTAGTAGAATTATTAAAAAAACATACACATAATACTATTACGACAGCCATATGACAATAGAGTGATAAATTATCTATTAAATAACATACCTTTTAGTAAAAATGAGTTCGTAAATAGTTTATACAAGCCGTTTTTGTAAATATTAATTTCAGAACCCCTCGGCATTAGGTGACTTTACCTTATATCGAATTAAAATGTATTGTACAAACTAGCGATAAATCATTCAAAGTGGTTTAAAATTCGGTTTTTCAATCAAATAAATGAAAGGTGCTCGACTCATTTGCCAGATTGCGGAGGGTAATGTATTTGAGCGTATTTATGTGTCATTTTTGGCACATGATATACGCATATGGCATACGACTTGACGGATTCTAACATGATGGTAAAGGCAGGGGCAGCCCTAGGGTGGTGCGAGTTGTGCGACTGCACCGGGCGGCGTCATGCGGAGCGCGTCGAAAACACCCGCGCCTCACAGTTTAATATCTTTATTAAAGTAACAGCCTTTTTTTTTACGAGGGGGGAAACCTTCAAAAGGTACCCGACGACGTGGGAGTGACGCCGGGTTATGTGGGATTTTTACCGCACTAAAACCTCCCCGGTGGCCGCCCTCAACGCTTTTTGGAGAACTCCGGGATCTCCGAGGGAACACAACCGGAGTCCTCCAAGCGCGATGCCCCGATCGGGCTTCAACTTTCTAAGATCGAATCGAAGATGATTCAACTTTTCTAAAATCATCTTTGTTTTCTGTATCTTATGGCCCCATTCAAAGAACGAAATAAATCAAGATCATCTTTTTTTTTTCTTTTCGAGGGGGAAACCTTCAAAACTTACCCGGTACCGTGGGAGCGACACAGGGTTATATGGGACTCTTACCGCACTAAAACCCCTTTCGGTGGCAGCCCTCGGCGCTGCGTAGAGGACTCCGGGATCTCCAAAGGAACCGGTGTCCTCTCAGCGCACTGCCCCGTCGGGCTCCGCCCAGATGAGATTGTATCACCACATCGTCTGGTGTACACGACGGAATGCGACCACACATACCGCCGTCCTTCCCAGGGTCGCTAGCCGGGCGGTTCGAGCTCCCACACTTGCCGCCCGCAAACCCGAAAGCCCCGTTTAATCGCCTCTTACAACAGACAGGGGATACTGTAGCCTTATTCTGGTCCCGGAACTACAGGGACAAAATCAATATCATCTAGACATAGGACAGGTATTTATATTCATTGTTTATTTTTGTTTGGCCCGGGATCAAAACTCTAACCTGGCTAGGTAACCACTGCTACAAGAATGCTGACTGGCCGATTGTGTACCACATTTATATCCATGATTAATTCCAGATTTTAGGTAGTAGGTTTAACCCATTGTGGAGAGACACATTCACACATACACCATCAAAGATCATTAATTCTCTAAATTAATATGAATTAAAAATTAGGGTCTCAAGTTGATTGTATATTAAAATTATTGCTTTAACGGTGAAGGAAAATATCACGTAGAAACTACATAGGTAAAATACCTGAGAAGTCTGTAAAAAAATCTCAACTGTGTGAACTTACCTATACGCATTTGCAAATATGGTGGAGCGCCTAACACTGCTGTTATTAGGCAGATATATGTGTGACGGTGGTGCCGCCGGAGTCGAACCACAAAGGCTTCTACCACCTTCACAATGGAAAATTTTAGCTCATTGGGTTGGGATAACTAATTTAAAATTTAGTTGCAAGTTTTGACCCTCATGCACATGAACTAACAAGGCGACTTAAAGAAAATATGACAATAATAAACCACAATTCTAAAATTAGCAATTTTCACGTAATCCGGCCGCCTGTTGGCAAAAAATTGCGAACCGACATTGAAATGGAACTTGCTACCCTTTTATTCTGACCGAAGTCGACGACAGACAGCTCAGGGTTGTCAGCTTCTGCCTTACACCCGTTACAGCCTAAGAATTTTTATAATATAGGAGTAGCAGACGATACAGTCCACCTAATGGTAAATGGCTACTATCGCTCTGGATAGATGTCCAATCAACCCCAGATAAGATTACATTCCTACCTGATGTCAGCCACAAATTAGCCGCTACCCCTGAGGACTAAGATGGAATGCCTGGGATAAGTATGTCTCACTTACTTCTCCCTTCGAACCAGAAAACAGCAGCGCTTAACACGGCTGTTATTATGTAGAAATAGGTGGGGCGGTGGTGCCGTCGGAGTCGAGTCACAGAGAAACCACAGAACCATTGATATGTTAGAATTCATCAAGCCGTTTGGGTTGTATGGCTTGTCAAAGAATGAGACATACGTACATAGTGCATACGCTCGAAACATATTACCTTTTGTAATCTAGTAAAAAAATATTTACCTAAAAATCAGATCTTAACAGCCAGCCCTACCACGAAAGTTTGTGGGAATTTTATTTCGTATCGAATACGGATAAAACAGGAAAGTAACTTCGCCAGTTTCAAATGTAAGTTTCATTTATTTTGCATGCGAACTTTTTTACTAGCCACGGCTTTCAAATTGAAAAAGTAAAAATGAAAGAAGTTGGTTTGGAAGCCTTCTAAACTATTTTCCCTTCATCGCTCATCACTATTCTACTTTAATTACTATTTTAGTTTAATTTAACTTGCTTTGTTAATACGTGTGTATCATCATCATCATCAACCAATTACTGTCCCACTGCTGGGTCTCCTTCCAGAATGAAAAGGGTTAGGCCATAGTCCATCGCGCTCGCTATGTGTATATGTGAGAACCAAATTTTGCAATTGTATTTTGAACTTACTGATTAAAATACAGTTACCGGCTAACTGCAAAGAAATGATTGAATGATCTATAATTCTATTCAAAATTGTAATTGAAAATGACACTATTTCTTTTTTCGTTTTTTTCCATAACCTTTCGCTCTTTTTCTATAATATGTGAGTGAGAGACATTCACAACAGGTATTTTAAATTACAACCGTCATTGAACCAAGTTTTATCATATTTAATTTCAAATCCTATAAAAAAGGTACAAATATACTTTTATAACGGTCCCAACTGAACGTATAAATGCAATCCATTTAACTAGAAACAGTGTTCCCAAACCTTACAAATACAAAATGACGTCATTTCCCGCGTCCGGCGAACGTTTCGCAAAATGGCGGACGTAGGAGGCCATTTTGTGAGTGCGTGACACGAATGCAAACATCCAACGATGTGAAAAGATTCGCTATTTGTAAAAATTACATTAAATTCAGGATTCCCTCCAATTATCCTGGTGGATTTGTTAGACAAATATTTACTCGGCTACTGCGTTTGAATATAATGAACCGTTTTAATATTCTACGCGGAATCGGAGGGTCGTAAAAAACCATTTAAGGGGATTTTATTTGCAAATTTGTTAGATTTACCTGGAAGTGGTTTTAACATCTGTAAAAAACTCCATAGCATACGTAGCTTAAGTAATTTGTGAATGTGATGTAACAAGCAAATCGCCCACCTGATATTTTTATAAGGTACGAGTAAATCGTAAATCGTAATTCGTACATCTTATCCTTACTAATATTATAAATCCGAAAGTAACTCTGACTCTGTCTGTCTGTCTGTCTCTTCTTCACGCCTAAACCACTGAACCGATTTTAATGAAATTTTGTACAAAGATAGTCTGAGACCCGAGAAAGGACATAGGATAGTTTTTATCCCGGAAATCACATGGAAATTAGGGATAGCGATCTAAGATCTATTAATCGAAGAATCGATCTTTTCGGCCAAAATGTCGATTATTTTAATCGATATTAGTAAAGATTGAATCGTAAACTATGCATTTGATCAAGTGATGATCTTTAGCAAAGTTGTTGTCCATGAGGCCAGGAAAGTTTCAGAGTTGGTATGACCAATTTTCGCCAGATGGCGCCACTTTCATTCCAATGAAGGTACGGATTTTCAGTTTTATGTATGTCATATTATTTTCTTTTAAACGCGGGCGAAGCCGCGGGCAAAAACTAGTAAGGTGTAAAGTAGCAAAGAAGCATGCAGCCCACGTGATGGTAAGCGGTCACTGTCACCAATGGATATTTGTAACCATTTCCATATAGAACAGGGATTCTGACTGAAGTCGATCTCAAGTGCATTACTTCTGTGGATTAGTTACACTAACAGAGGACTAACATGGTCCACTTTAGTCATCTGGAGTAGCATGAATATGCCTTATATATAAAAAGGCCAGCTCCCACGACAAGAACCGCTTCACGTTAGGAATAACTGCGGCAGTGGTATCTCCCTGGTCGAACAATACGGGTTCTACCACCATTTCCCTTGATGATAAATCATTGTCCATGAATATAATTATGTTATCAACCCCATTAGAAATGAGTTTCTGAAGCCTGCTCAAATTACTAGTCCCGACGAATAAGTTGAAACGCCTCAGAAAGTGTAGTGTACTTTACAGTAAAATACGGCAACACTTACTCGTAACTCTGCTATTATATGGCAGGTATAGGTGTGGCTGTAACATGACTAATATATGACTTAAATAGGTGTAGTTGTGGTGATGTGACAATCGAACCAATAAGGGCTATACCCTCTAAAACCGCCACCTGAAATAACTCCACAAATAACGGTGTGGACTATAGCCAAAATCCCTTATCTACCTTATTATCTACTTAATAATTACTAAGTAATTTAATGTCACTCACCTGATCAATTATAGACTTTACACCAATAACTCTCTTCTTCACAACTTGGATGCTACTTAGATGAAAACGAAAATTCATATAGCTACATAAACACCACATTACTACAGGCAAACATTTCTAATATGATTTTAATAACAATTTATTTCATTCACAAGCACAGTTCAAATTGAGCAATACCAAAGACTCCCAGTGATATGAATAAAATGCGTCTACCCGCGATATAACAATCGAACTCAGCTGCTCACGTGTTTCCTCTCACTTCCCTTCGCTGTACGCATATTCGTGAGTCACTCTATGGGCTCACTGAAAATCAGCGCCGTGGTGCAACTCACCATGGCATCAATGCTGAGTGAGTGCCTTATCCGTATGCAATGTATACATACAAGCATAGGGATATGCTGTAACTTACCTAAATAACTATTATAATTTTATTCTGCTGTGTTGTTTTAGTATGCATCATGAGTTTTATATGTACCTATATCCCATTCTTTTGTAATTAACTTAAGTAATTTGTAATTGATATGTGTGTGTATACAATGCATTACGTAATAAAGTTATTTCATTTCATTTCATTTCATTATTTGTTCAGGTCTATTACATTCCTAGTCCATCTTATTATTTTTTCAGGAGGCCTCCTACCACCATCTTTTAAAAACCATCATAGTTCAGGAAAGTTTTATTTCCTCCTTAAAACAGTAAAATATTCCGTCATACACAGTTGAACAAACTTAAACCCTTATTAATTTTTCGTTTATCCATTGTACAAAACCAACTGAAATTGTCATATTTTGCTTGAAAAGTAAAATTTCCTGCAAAAAAGTAAAAGTATGACTAAAATAATATTGTTTTAAGATATGGTAGTAACCCCCCAGGTCTGTTATTTTCCTAAGTCTGTGGCTCGCTGAGTGTTGATTGCAAGGGTAAAAGGTATGAAAAACCCGGCAGCACGCTCGTCCGTTCGTTTTGTGCAATTTATTCCGTGCATCCTCTTTTGGTAACACGTTGCACCTCTGAATGGAAATACAGTAACAATTCGTAAAGATAGAGACCTATCTACCTTTATATAGAGTATCAGCAGATACCTGTACCCTTACCATGAGTTTTCAAAACATCCCACAATTTTACGTTATTACTCAATACATTATTCTGTTCCGTTTGCTTCAGTAGACTGAGTTAAGCTGACTGACTGACTGAGTGCCGCCGGAGTCGAACCACAAAGGGTTCTACCACCTTCCACCTGTGTTTTATAAGTAATATGTAGGTACTAGACACCAAAGAAGAAGTATTATAAATACAAAAGTGGTTCATTGATCTTTAGTCTACCAGAATATATCCATGTGTGGCTGATTAATTATTTCTTAAAAACAAAATTTTATAGAAAAAGTACTCCAATTTATAGACTTACTAGCTGACCTGGCAAACGTCGTGTTGCCATATAAATAAAAAAATGTTAAGGGTGAACAACCCTTATCACTTAGGGGTATGAAAAATAGATGGAAGCCGATTCTCAGACCTACTGAATATGCATTTTGGTGAAAATCGGTAAAGCCGTTTCGGAGGAGTATGGTAACTAACATTGTAACACGAAAATTTTATATATAAGATTTTTATAAAAACTCACACTCAACTAATTTTCCCAAGGACCGAACCCTTAACCTTAGACATCACTAAGCCCCCATTCGCAAATGAAATTGTACTGAACGGTTTTTGATAGCATGTTACAAACTTTTAGGAGAAAGTTCTCCAACTTATAGTACGTATCTAAGTTACAGCTTAATATTTAAGCGAGGAAAACCGCGTGTAAAATATAGAATACATTTTAATATAAGGCCATAGATAAGTATAGATATCTCACCGCCTTGTAATTGAAGGAAACTCAGGAAGGAAAGCATTAAATGACTTAAACAGCTGACAATTCTGTCAGCCGCTCAATGACTGTCGTGGTGTAATTTACGTGCAATAATGCCGACATGCGCAGTTAAGGCACGAAATCGAAGAAAAAGTGCGAAAAAATATCGTTTTATTCGTAAATGATCTAAAAACTACATTTTTTTAATATTTTTCAAACACGAAAATAATTGACAGTGACAATTGTCAAAAGGTTACATTTTCTTGTTAGGAGCGAGTAATCTTTACTAATCTATGTATAAGGCTTATTAAGACGTTTGAACGTGGTAGAATCCTTTGTGGTTCGACTCCGGCGACACCACCGCCACATCTATTTCTGCTGCAGTTAAACGCTGCTGTGTTCTGGTTTGAAGGGTGGTAGTAAGAGACATATTTTCCGAGGCATTCCAGCTTAGTCCTCAGGGGTAGTATTACTAACAGGTACGTCGTTCCACAACATTAAAATCAGAAAGGGTACCATGGAATAATTTTAACAATTTATGTCTTCTCAGCAATTGTATTTTGACCTTCAAATCAAATCTCTTTATTTGTGAATCTTATTGTTTATTTGTGTGTCTTTGTTTGTCTTACAGGTATTAAAATGGTTACATAAAGCGCGCTATATACGACCCTTTCAGGTATACAAATATCATAATTTACAAGACTTATTACAAATCATTAAAGAAGAAAAAAAATGTCATAATCATAATTTACGTTTATAAGTATTAATTGTATTCATTAAATTATTAATTACCATATTCATTTAAACATTCATACAATTATTATCAAATACCATACAAGTAATATATCGGCGTCAGTAACTTCGGTAACTTAAATGTCTCTAAATAACTAATTTCAACATACTACTTATAAGAGATAACTAACAGATGGAGCGCGGATAACCACTAAAACTTAGGTAACCAGAGCTAAGTAACAGTTGAAGTTTGTTAGCCACTTCCCAGTCTCTATAGAGCCTCCGTTGAGTAAGTTATTCGAACTTGTTTCGTGTATATAGAAAATGGACGTATGTTTGTCTCTTTGTCCTTTATACAGCGTTTATTTGACCAACATAAGGAATATTTTAGGATTTCTAATTTAGGACGGGGTACCTGATGGAAAGCAGTCACCGTCGCCTATGAACATTTGCAACACCAGGGGAGTCGCCAATGCATAGCCGGCTTTGAAGGAGAGTTCTTTAATGATGTATCACAAACTAAAGGAAACGGCAAATTTTTAGGAAACTACATTATTCTTCATACATCCTCATACTATTTTTTTTTCGAAATTTTTAGAATAAGCAAACACCCAGCTAAATCGAAAAATATCATATAACCTTTTCTTCATTCTAACGTCTAATCTACACAATCGTATAGGTCCCAATGACGCTCGAGTTTCTACACATTTAGCATCATGGGATCTCCCACTATAGGTCTGTATGTCTCATTCTTCGTGCAGCCCAAATGGCTAGACGCATTTTAACATATGAGGTGTTATTTCGCCTAAATTGTGTGAGTGACACAGGCCATTTTTGCAGTCTGGTTTATATGAATATCTAGTTATATATCAAGCTTGTATAAAAGTAGGTAAGGAGAAGAAAATTGCGTCAATTTATCCAAATTAAAACCAAGAGGGCGTGTGATAACCACCAAATGAAAAACGCGGGCGTTGGTTTAGAAAATTGGTAGATTTATTCAAGGGAATCTTTTGTAGTGACCATTTTTTCTTTTTCCTCGATATACTTAGATAGATGTAAGAAATACATAAGAATTATATTAAGAAGGTGGCAAAAAAAAACATTTTATTTTGTGTCTAGAGTTCAAATATGGTTTTATGGTTGAAATATCATGGTTATCATGTTTTGGGAGCCCGTCAAAAAATCTGTGAAACAAATTTTTTTGCGGTCACTGATAAGAAAAATTTGGAAAAAGGGTTTTTGGTGGTTGAATATAGGGACATAGTCCTCAGGAAGTGCGAAGAAATCTTTGATCGGCTTCAGGTACCGTTGCGTCCTTTGCGAGCTTTGCATCCTCTGAAAAATTTCAAGTGTCTATTTATTACGGTTCCGGAGATAGAGCTCTGTGACAGACGGACAGATGACGAAGTCTAAGTTTCCACCAACAAAATAGAGATAAGGGCGATAGGGAACCAAAATCTAATATTTATAGGTATAGGTAGAATAGAATAGAATAGATACTCTTTATTGCACACTTACAGTAGAATTTAACAGTATTAATTAAGATAAAAAACAGTATGCAATAGGCGGCCTTATCGCTAAGCAGCGATCTCTTCCAGACAACCTATGCATGGGAAAGAGAAAAGGACAAATTAGGAAAGTAGGATAGGTTGTGCGAAGTTAGAGGTGGAGCAGACTACAAGGAATAGAATTACAGTAAACAATAATAACATAAGATGTAGGAATCCGATAATAAATGAAGGACAACAAAACAAAAAAGACAAAAGCACATCAGTTAAAATAGCAATAATAATAGACCAAATAAAATATATAATAATAATAATAATTGAAAAAAAGGAACAAAACTAAAATGTGGAAATGAGGAGAGCAAGGGAGGAAATAAAAAAGATTTATAAATAATGTTTCCTCAGTTGATTTTTAAATTCGTCAAGCGATTTAGCGCAGCGTATGGACAAAGGTAATTTATTCCACAGGCAAACAGCAACAGAGGAAAAGGAGTTTTTGTAGAAGGACGTAGTATGAGTGGGAGTTCAGAGAGAGAGATTAATAGAGTATTACCCAACTAAACTAATAAACAAGCACGCGAACAAACTACAATTTAAAAATACCACAGATTTACAAATGTTTGTAAATATAGTTTCTACTCTGAGCGCACTACAGAGCTTATTCTATTAACCGTCCATGCCGTATCTCGATCGAGCGGTTTCAGAATAAGGCCACTTCTACATAAAAATAAAAAAAATAATATAATAAATTACGTTTGTAGGTGGTGGAACCCTTTTAGTTCGACTGTAGCGGCACCACCGCCACACCTATTTCTACCTAATAACAGTATTAAGCGCTGCTGTGTTCTGATTTAAGCGTGTGGTAAGGGAACATAATTTTCTGTGGCGTTCTACCTTAGTCCTCAGGGGTAGCAGCCGATCTCTAGTAGGAATCTAATCTGGGGTTGATTATAGATGTCCATGGGCGGCAGTAGCAACTTAAAATCAGGTGGACTGCATGCTCGTCTGCTACATAAAAAAGCTGCCGCCGTTAGAGTATCTATAATTTGTGGCTTCTAGAAATAGTTAAATTTCGATCTTTAGTGTGTAAACATTAGATAAATTGATTAATAATAACAAGCCTAAGATTATTGCTTTTTTGCTTCAAATAATAATTACTATTGCAAATCGCAAAAATATTTGTTAGGAATAAAATTGATGAATCGTTTATTAATAATGGTCGTTAGTGTGATAGAGCCCTTAATCTCTAAACCCTCTGTTACACATAGGGAGTAATGACTGTGTAGAAAGGGTGCCGGAGTGAATGCCCCATTTGAAGGGTAGTTTTTGTTTACTGCATATTGTTCAGGAAGGGTTTTTCAGTACGTTTTGTAGTTATTTGCCTTGAACGTGTACTAAAGCTTTTAACCTTCCATCCCTTTAGTACTGATGGATCAACCCATTACTGTCTCACTGCTGGGCACGGGTCTCCTCTCATAATGAGAAGGATTTGGGCATACCACCGCGCTGGCCAAGTGCGTATTGGTAGACTTCACATACATTTGAAAACTCTTTCTAGATTTCTCAGGTATCCATGTTTCCTCGCGATGTTTTCGTACGCCGTTTATCCAAGTGCTAATTGATTTCTCATTTTCTAATACGCGCATAACTTTGAAAAATCAGAGATGCGTGAGATTTTAACGGACCTCTCGATCAAGAGCCCGATATTCGCAACCACTAGGCTATCATTCCTTTTTAGATATACGAGTAAAAACAAAATTCAAATTTCTTAAGTGTCACTTTAATACTAGAAAAATGGTAACAAAATAAACAAAATAACTTTTTGTGTAACTTCAATTACAACCAAGGAATACATTTGGTAAATTTTAAACAACAAAAACAATGAAATGAGACCTAATATGAAATAAACATTTTTTCTGAGTTTAAATTACTTATTAGGACCAAAAAAATAGACAGAGATTCTGCAATACAATATAGAAGTATACAAAAATAATAATAAAAGTAAATTACTAAGGGAGCGAATACTCGAGCAACAATTTTCAATATTGCACAATATAATTGACCGTTTAGGCGGCCTGTTATACTACACACTTTTAACACACGCATTGAGTGAAGAATAAATGATTTTACTAGGCAGCCTATCGTGGTAGCTATCAAAGATAGTCACATAACCAAATGGAAGATTTTTATCAAAGTTTGTTTCATTATGCTTAATTAACGTAATGGTGTTCCCTTTTTTAAGTCTATTTAATAAATAACAGTTGTTTGTTTGTGTTTCTATTTTGCGAGTTTCGATTCTAGGAGAATCTTCATTTTCCTGAAACAAAAAATATTATTTGTAGTCTCTACAATTCGTCAGCGAAAAATATGACGTCATATTTGAAAATTTTGAGATCTTTTTTTAAAACACTGAAGTAGCGAACGTGCATGCAGTCCACCTGATTGTAAGTGGCTACTGCCGCCCATGGACATCTTTGATCAATCCCAGATAAGATTAGATTCCTACTTGAGGCCACAGATGCATTGCTACCTAAAGACTATGTGAGAACGCCTCGGATAAGTATGTCTCCTTCACCACACCCTTCAAATCAGAACACAGCAGTGCTTAGCGCTTCTGTTATTAGGCAGATTGAAATATCAGTGGTGCCTCAGGATTCAAATTACAAAGGGTTCTACCACCTTACAAAGTATATATTACAAGTGTAAGGTAGAACTTTGTGTTAGTTTTTTTTTTCTTTTTTATAATGTAAGAGTAGCAGACGAGCATGCAGTCCACCTGATGGTAAGTGGCTACTGCCGCCCATGGACAGCTGTAATCAACCCCAGATAGGATTAGATATTCCTAGCCGAGGTCGGCCACAGATGCGTCGCTACCCCTGAGGACTAAGCTGGAACGCCTCGGAAAAGTCTGTCTCCCTTACCACACCCTTCAAACCGGAACACAGCAGCGCCTAATACTGCTGTTATTAGGTAGAAATAGGTGTGGCGGTGGTGCCGCCGGAGTCGAACCACAAAGGGTTCTACCACCTTCAAAATATTGGTAATATTGCGATAAAACCTTCGATATTATCGAACATTATTATGCCTTCAATAACAATATCGATATTTCAACGTGCAACCCTAGTTAGCTACTTACCTCACTTGACAAATTTTCAGGAATAATACTATTTTCATCATCATCATCATCATCATTATCAGTATCTCTTTGGTCTTCTTCGCTACTCGTTTCTTCTAACGAGTCATTGTCATTATTTCTAGATCGTTTTCGATTTTCGTTTCGAAACGATTCAGATAGTTGTGATCGTCGTTTTAACGATGAGCTGGAATCTGTTAAATATTTTCGTTTTATTATGTGAATAAGCATAAATAATGTAATTACTATAAATAAATAAATGACACATTCTTGAAAAGCCCTACATTAGATTTTTTTCCGTATCGTCGGTGTCATGGATACAAAGAGAGGGGAAACCTCAAAAGGCAGAGGCAGAGGGTGTGAAAATTGATAATATTTTATTTTTATATATTTTTAGCAAGCATTCACACCTGAGTCCACCTGATGTTAAATAGCTACTTCCCATGGACATCTGTTATCGATGCCAGACAAGTCCGGGAATCGTGACCTGAGGTCCGCCAAAGATGCGCTGCTACCTTACCACACCCTTCAAACCAGAACACAGCAGTGGTTAACACTGCTGTTAATAATCAGAAATCTTGCGGCGGTGGTGCCACCGGAGTCGAACCACAGAGGACTCTACCTATAAATCTTAGATTACAATAACAGTACAATATCATTGTATCTAATTCTTATTTTGTTTGTGTTTTGGCAAAGGTGAATCTCCCGCCGGGCTTGATGGTCATGCCCGGGGAGCGGCCGCGCTCCAACAGTCTCAGTTTGGAGCTTGTATATATGCAAGATGTTAAGAAAACTTCGATAGCGTGATTCAGAATACTCGTAGCGGCATCTCTTGATGAGTAGCGGGAAGTCGCCGCAGTCTAGATTTGTTTTTGATTATCTTAGCACCACTTCAGTCTAGACTTAAACCGCTGTCTGGTTTTATACATGTTAACTATAAAACTCACTGTTGGGTTTACCACCCAAGTCTGAAAACTGCGCTGCGCCTCTTCATGTACCTCCCTAATATACCTATTCCAGCCAATCACATTTTTCTTCTACCTCTACGATATTTTATATTATAATTACAGCAGCCTTCCTTGCAGGTTCAATAATATTCAGGTACATTTTATCGATAACATTTCCATGCAAACAGATTACAAAAAAATTCAACACAATCCTTACATTCACCTGGGAAAATAATATTTCTTAAACCCCACCGGACCTTGTCAGTAACGATTTTACTACATTGAGTTTTTGAAGTTATATCCTTATCCTTATCCTTACTAATATTATAAATCCGAAAGTAACTCTGTCTGTCTGTCTGTCTGTCTGGTTGTCTCTTCTTCACGCCTAAACCACAGAACCAATTTTAATGAAATTTTGTACAAAGATAGTGCGAGACCCGAGAAAGGACATTGAATAGTTTTTATCCCGGAAATTCCACGGGAAATAGGGATGGCGATTTAAGATCGATTAATCGGAGAATCGATCTTTTGGACCGAAAAATCGATTATTTTAATCGATATTAGTAAGAATTGCAATCGTCAACTATGCATTTGGTCAAGTGATGATCTTTAGCAAACTTAAGTTTGGCAAAGTTTTTGTGAGCCCACGAAGGTTTCAGAGTTGGTACGATCAATTTTCGCCAGATGGCGCCACTGCCATTCCAATGAAGTTACGAATTTTCTCAGTTTTATGTATGTTAGTATGACATTATTTTCTTTTAAACGCGGGCGAAGCCGCGGGCAAAAACTAGTTACCCATATTACAGATAACTTCCAATGGAAAATGACGATGATAAATGGTTAATCAATTTTAGAATACTCACCACACGACCGTATCTCAGAATCGTCGCTATCGTTCAAAATATTTAAAATACTGGAGCGTCTCTCGCCCGCGCTCTCGTGTTTCATCCCGCGAGTTTTCCTTAAAGCCATCTCCATTTCCAGTTCGTAACAGTCTGGAATAGTAAAATAACACATGTTTATTTATGTTTACGTTTAATTTACTGTAAACGTGATACTCTGTTTACTTTGCTTCTCGTAATAGATTACGTATGTCGCACCGCGCACGATTTTGTGACGGTTTTCAATCATCTCTTTCGATATATCATTTCTGTGGTGGATCCAGAAGGGAGGAGGGCTCAGGACTAGCCAAAACCAGAACAGTAATTAAAGAAGCAAAGAGCTTCTCTAATTAATTAAGTTTAAATGTGCAAATTATTTCACATTATTTGGTGTGTGTCACATTATTTGAACTTCGAACGGGTATAGTGAGGTAGTTTTGTGCCACTAAGCAATTACTATTTTTTTTATAATATAGCAGTAACAGACGAGCATGCAATCCACCTGATGGTAAGTGGCTACTGCCGCCCATAGACATCTACTTTTACAAAGAACACATTTATCACAGGAGTGAGACTATAACAGGAAGATAAATAGGGATTCGCTTATAGCTTACAATTAGCAGTAAAACAAGTCAATTAATATGTTTAATTAACTTAGAACTAATAAAATAATGTTTGTTTATAATATTATGTCGCATCCGTAACACGGCTTTGTAGTTAACGTTTATGGTATTATCGTGACTCGGTTTTATGGTAATAAGTAGTTCCAATACTAAAACAACAGTACGATACTTTTGTAGTACAGTAATAGCACAGTATATATATCCTTATACTGTGGTAATAGTAATACTCGTAACATAACAAGCGCCTTTCCTGTCTTACGTGTACCGCGTCCCACCCACACGCGTGCCTTGCACCCAATCTTTTCGTAATATGCCTCTTCTATATTTAGAGAAATGAATCTGCACCCTTACCATGAGTTTTTACGTTTTGACAAATATGACTGTTTTGGTATAAATTTACGTATTTGCCCATACAATTTCCAATTAGCGCCCCTAGCGGATTGTATCAGAACTATAGTGTCAGTAACGTAAGATTAAATGTCTAATTGGCAAATGGCAATGTTCGCAAAAAAGAGAGACAAAACATACAGTGTTTTGTCTCTCTTTTTTGCGAACATGTGAGGTAGACAAAAAGACTTGAGCACTTACTTATTGTTACGTTTACTCAGTCTACTAAGCAAACGGAACAGAATAATGAGTACACGAAATGTAAAATTGTTAATTGTTATGAAAACTCATGGTATGACGCGCAGAGGGTTCGATCCACGGCCAGACAGATATTTAAATGATGATTTTTGATTTCTGTTTCTGGGTCTGGGTGTTTGTGTATTTGTCTATGTGTGTGTCCATGGCAACTACAACACAGGGAATTCTAGTGTGGGGCTGTGAGTGTAGAAAGCGTTTATACTACTTAGACACAAATATATTATGCACATTGCACATACAATGGAGATGAAGGAAAATTCAAAGTAATAATATATTTGAAGGTAGTAGAACCCTTTGTGGTTTGACTCCGGCTGTACCACCGCCATACCTATTTCTACCTAAAACAGCAGTGTTAAGCGCTGCTGAGTTCCGGTTTGAAGGGTGTGGTAAGGGAGACATACTTTTCCGAGGCGTACCAACTTAGTCCTCAGGGGTAGCGGCGCATCTGTGGCCGACCTCAGGTAGGAACATCTAATCCTATCTTGGGTTGATTACTGATGTCCATGGGCGGCAGTAGCCACTTACCATCAGGTGGACTGTATGCTCGTCTGCTACTCCTATATTATAAAAAAAATAATAACATTACTTAAAGTAAACACGCCAAACCTTTAAACGGAGCAAAAAAAATTCATTGTTACCTTTAAAAAGATTATCCACTTCTTTCTTATACAACCTAGCAGCGCCGTTTATAAATATAGAAGAGGCTCGGAGTGACAGTGGAGCTGATCTGTCCGGGTTGCCATCAAGCAATCGATCCAAAGAATCACTGTGAACAAGTTATCAATCATATTACAGTTACATCTGATTCATGTATAGATCACATAATTTCTATTATTACATTATTTACATCATTTATTAAATGCTAGAGAGGCGCCGAATATTTGTTTGGTATTCGGTGTTCGACTTATTCGGTATCTTGTATTCGGACGAATTATTCGGTTTTGGTGCCGAATATGTTCGGTTCGAGTATTTCTATTTTCTTGTGCACACGACATGGTACAGGACTAAAACACTTGTTATGTAAGATTTATGTTATATTATAAGTGAAACTCAAATCCTATGAGTGTGTTGAATAAAGCTAATAAAATAAAGCAATTAAACTTCAAATCAACATTTATTTTAAACCTAAAATCAGTATTCATTTTTAAAATTCAAATCAACATTTTAAAGTATGAATGAACACATAACTGGCAAATTGACAATAAAGAAATGGTAAACCGAATAATTCGGCCGAATATTCGGTACAGTAAAGGTTTAATCTAATATTATTCGGTGAAACCACTATTCGGCGCATCTCTATTAAATATTTTTCTATTTTATATTTTTGGAATATTTAGACGAATCCAACAACACCTCTAATGTTAAAATCCGTCAACCATTTCGGCTGATTTCACTGAAGCCTGCAAACATAGCGTATTCATTACAAATACGGCTTCGATATCACTAAACCCTTTTTCGTGAGCAACTTTGCGTCAAATTCGCCTTTTAGGAGTCGAATTTCACACGTTCCGCCATAGTTCATATACTTATAGTTTACGGATACATACTGATATATTTTATGTACTTTATGACTTCACTATTCTTATGACAACAAGTATTATTATTTGCAAATATGGGATCATTTAATACTCTTTATAAGCTTTGACTTACCATATCATTTTTATTAAATTATTACTAATATTATATTACTTTGTTTGGATGTAATGAATAGGCTCAAAAACTACTGGACCGATTTTAAAAATTCTTTCACCATTCGAAAACTACATTATCTACGAGTAACATAGGCTTTATTTTATATGAAATATATTTCATAAATAGATTTTGAGGCGGTACAAGGTTTACCGGGTCAGCTAGTTTATAATGTAACAGCAACAGGCGAGCATCCGTTCCTGAAGGTAAGTGAGGAACCCATACCCTTCCACGAAACCTCAAGAACTTCTTCACGTTAGGAATAGGTATGGCGGTAGTACCTCCCCGATTGAATTACTTTCCACCTTTCGAAAATAAAATTACGTTTACTTTATTAAAACTTGGTTAACCCATTAAATATGGGTTACGCAAAGGGTTAAACTGGGTGAATTCAATAAATTTTTAAACCTGTAATCAGACGCGCCGCGGGTGGGCTTATAAATAAATTAAGGTTTAAAATTGCTGTCCAGTCTGTTTGGGTATGTAGCTCTATTGTGTTGGCGTTTCAGAAACAATGTTTGAAAGTGGCAGAACTCTGTGGTTGGACGCCAGCGGCACCACCGTCACACACATTTCTGCTTAATAACAGCAGTGTTAAGCGCTGCTGTGTGTTTGAAGAGTGTGGTAAGGGAGACATACTTTGCCGCGGGGTTCCAGCTTATTCCTCAGTGGTAGCGGCGCATTTGTGGTCGACATCAGGTAGAAATATCTAATCCTATCTGGGGTTGAATATAGATGTCCTTGGGCGGCAGTAGCCCCTTACCATCAGATGGACTGCATGCTCGTCGGCTACTCCTATATTTTACCATCAGGTGGACTGCATGCTCTTCTGCTATTCCTATATAAAAAAAGTTTGTTACAAAAGTCCATGAGCGGCAGTGGACACTTGTTATTTGGTAGCCTGATTCGTTTAGTACTCCAGTCACATAAAAAAATGTAGAAAGCGTTATTTTTGGTTCGTATTTAAACTGGAAAGTCCGTACCGTTTTTATTGCGTGCAAATATTGTAAAAATCCCTGATTGGAACAAATATTTGAACCCCAATTAATATTTGCTTTGGTCAGCGTGCCATACCCCTGTTTTTGAGTAACGCTGCTACCCATTTACTGGAAATAGTGGCCAATAATCTCTTTCCATCGCAATTAATGGTAGAACTATTTGTGGTTCAACTCCGAACGCACCAACGACACGGCTGTTCTTATAACAGCAGTGTTAAGCGCTGCGGTGTTCTGGATATGAAAGGTGTATTAAGAAACTTTTAGCAAGCGTTCCAACTTAGTCTTCAGTAGTCCAATTACATTGTATTGTGTCACGATAATCAAAGATAGAAAATTGACAATATCTATTATGGAGAAACTTTCAAATCAAACAAACAATTGGTGTTCGGGTTTAAAGGGTACTGATAAGGGAGACATACTTTTATGAGGCATTCCAACTTAGTCCTAGGGAGTAACAATTACATTGTATCGTATTAAGAAAGCCTAATAAATATAAAAAATGACAATGTCTATTATGAAATAATCTTCAAATCTTTGGGAGGCGAAAATGGATAGATTTGTTATTAATAACGAAGCAATAGGACACTCATAATCAATACCCACATGTTCGCCCGCGGGTACACATGAAGTTTTAACAAGCCCTGTCCAAATATTCAATCCCTTTCAAAGTTTGTTAACAATTTCGTCTTATGCTGGTTTAAGCGATTGTTATGCAGATAAGTAACCACAATCCTAGAAATAGGGAGGACATGCTGAAGATCTTTTTTTTTTTGTTTACGAGGGGGAAACCTTCAAAAGGTCTGGGGGACAGATAAGGGAACGTACCCATACTTTTTTTTATTAACTTTCAAAAGGTTGAAGTTTTGAAGGTGAATCTTTTGTGGGTCGACTCCAGAAGCACCACCACCGTACCTTTTTTTACTTAATAACGGAAGCGTTAGGCGCTGCTGTGATAAAGTTTGAAGAGTGTCGTAAGGAAGACATACTTATCCAAAGCGATCCAAATAAGTCCTCTAGGTAGCACCGCATCTATGGCCGTTCTCAGGTAGGACTAAATGTTATCTGGGGTTGGCAAAGATGTCCACTGGCGGGAGTAGCCTTTTACCATCAGGTGGATTGCGTATATGCTAATTCGATAGTATAATAATAAAAGTTATTAAAAACAAAAACCCACAAAGCCGTGATCCTGACATATTTCGCTCAGTGTAAAAAATCCTAAAGTTTGTTAAGCATATTGTGGTCGGCTTACAAAATGCGGTTATAGTATGGTTTCCTTTGAGAGCATCGTTAGTGCAAAATAAACAGAGACCTACATGTTGATTTACACATAAACTAGCCACAGGCTTAAAAGCATGATCAAACTAGCAATTGAGAATATCGTCTGCCGTAAGGTAAATGGTCATTGCTCATATCGAACCCTCCTACGTATAATATCGTAACTGCAAAAATGACAACTTTTTTTTATATAATATAAGAGTAGCAGACGAGCATGCAGTCCACTTGATGGTAAGTGGCTACTGCCGCCCATGGACATCTGTAAGCAACCCCAGATAGGATTAGATATTCCTACATGAGGTCGGCCACAGATGCGCCGCTACCCCTGAGGACTAAGCTGGAACGCCTCGGAAAAGTCTGTCTCCCTTACCACACCCTTCAAACCGGAACACAGCAGCGCCTAACACTGCTGTTATTAGGTAGAAATAGGTGTGGCGGTGGTGCCGCCGGAGTCGGACCACAAAGGGTTCTACCACCTTCATTACTTACTTATTTTTCACAGTAGAAAAGATAAGATTTAAATCAAATTTTACTCACCATATTTTTGGCAGATTAGCTTCCTCTATGTCCATTTTCTGATAGTTCCCAGCGCGCCATGCTAAACCCAAATTAGAACTATTCATCAAACTATTGTTATAAAACATATCCGTCACATGAAATCACCACGTTCAAATAAAAAAGAAATGGCGTTCCTAAATAAATATATTCACAACTAAGCAATAATTTACTTCAATTTATTTTTTTAGATTGTAAATAAATCACTAAGATGGTTTCCCTCTGTATGTTTGAACGTAAATTCACAATGTAATCTTTTTCGATATACCGCCAACAATGTTTTACAATTGGCGCTAAAATGCATAGATACTTAATAAATTTTAATAACTTGTGAGAAGATTAAAAAAGAACAACATTTTTTTTTTTGTACTTTATTCAATATTTTCAAGAACATTTGCTTTAAAATATAACATTTGGATTTTTTAAACAAATAATATAATTTATAAAACATTTTTTTATAAATTAAAATAAAGTAATTTATTTTTAATTATAAAACGACATAAAATATTTAAGTGACCATCGATATTTTTTGTCTATTACTTAAACAAACATAGATATGTTTAACAGATAAAATAAGTACTTACTAATAATACTTTGACGTTAACGTAGATTAGTAGCTGTAATAATATTTTTAAAAACATGTCTAATTATACTGTTAGTACAAGATGAGTGCAAAATAACTACATTTGGTTACTGTACTCTGCAGGAGACATCACATGTGCCATGTGGGGAATAAAAATAAAATGTACCAACATTGGCACAAGATTATAGTTTGTTTATGCCGTTTTTAGGGTTCCGTATATGAAATGAAATACTCGTAATGAACTTTTTACTTATATCATTCTATATTCAGGCTTCGGGGTCGATCTCAGAGCAGCAGACATTTAAACATAAATTCAAATTACGGTATAGAATACCAGAAATAAAATAATATCGTAAAATTCTACGTAAACTGACCGAAAAAAAGAATATTTTTATACGTTCTATTCTTCGCTAGAAAAAATTCTAAGTCTATGGTTCTATTAGCTGACCCGGCATACGTTGTGTTGCCATATAATTAAAAAAATGTTAAGGGTGAACAACCCTTATCATTTAGGGGTATGAAAAATAGATAGTAGCCGATTCTCAGACCCACTGAATATGCATATAAAATTTGATAAAAATCGGTAAAGCCGTTTCGGAGGAGTACGGTAACTAACATTGTGACACGAGAATTTTATATATAAGATTTAAAAAAGCAAAATAACAAAGGAATACTTCACTTTATAAGTGATCACTGCTTCCTATGTACATTAATTTGTTCTCAATTGAGATTGTTCCTTCGTTTGTTACCTACTCCTAAATCGGAATACATGTAAGTGTCACTGCCTTAACTCCTTTAAAACCAGAACATAACAGCTAACATTGCTATTATATAGTTGAAATGGCGTATTTTTTAAATCTTGTAACTGTAAAATATCACACAAATAAACAAGTTACTTAAATTTATAAATGTTTTCAAAATAAACAACTTATCTGTATTTCATCGATACATTCGTTTGTTTATTATTATAAAGTATTTTATACCGTTTACTTACAGAATAAACGCTCTAAAAGTGAACTACGTAGTTAATTATAAAACAAACTACCTCGTTAGTACTGTCAACGGACAGCGTCTTATCAACAAAGAAAGGCGTTCACCCTTAGTAATCAGGTGGAAGACACGTCGGGCGTGGACTGGGCGATACATTGGAATCGGTTACTAATGTCTGTAAATGGTAGTAACTACTTACCATCAGATAATGTTCTACTTAAATTTTATAAAACAAAAATATCGCAGACATTACCCCAATACGTAACGTCAAAGTCACTTTTGTCACATTTTATTAACAGTACCCACGCAATGCAAAGCTATCTTCGTCCTTGCCTTACATCGATTCTGTGTGACTTTAATCTTTGCATAGGTCAAAAAATAAACTATGTGTAAATATTACTGCTATAGTATCTTCACACCATAATATAATTTTCAAGTAAAATATAATTTTCAAGTAATATCGTGTTTTGGTCAGTTGTAAGACTAATTTTTTATGGCTTCTTTCATACCGCGCAAAATTCGGACATTTTTAGTGACCTGTTTACCTGTTTATTTTGTCATGGTACAAAAACACTTATTGCTGGCTGGATTACTTTGACACCATCAAAACTCATTTAATAACTGTTGGCAAAATTATTAAGATTTAGATTTACTTGGCAAAATCAAGTTAGATATCTCGGTCAGAAAAATCAATAATTAAACCATTTCCAAAAACATTTGAACTAAAGCAGTTATTGCTCAGTGTAATTTATAATTCAATTTAATAAATAACACGTTGCCGCATTCCTATTTTAGCAATATTGTAACATTTGTAGCGCATAGTTTGCTGAAAAACTTGAACCTACAATTTCGTTCCCTACACAACGCGCTTGCAAGCTACCAGTACCCTTACCATGAGTTTTTACGTTTTGACAAATATGACTGTTTTGGTATTTGTTTACGTATTTGCCCATACTATTTCCAATCAGCGCCCCTAGCGGATTGTATCAGAACTATAGTGTCTGTAATGTAACATTAAATGTCTAAATTGACAAAATGGCGCTTTATGCTTTGTCTCTCTTTTTTGCAAACATGTGAGGTAGACAAAAAGACTGTGCACTTACTTATTGTTACGTTTACTCAGTCTACTAAGTAAACGGAACAGAATAATGGATTGAGTAAACGTAACGTAAAACTGTGTGATGTTTTGAAAACTCATGGTAAGGGTACAGGGTATACGAGATACGTAGATACACAGATATGTAGATAGATATACGATGCCGGGAATCGGGAATCAGTCGCGACGCCGCTCCCGTGCCCGCCGCACGCCGCCCGGCCGCGTAGCGTCCCGATCCCGGTATTAATGTAAGTTACATTTTGGAAATACAGTTTAGCGGTAATAATATAAATTACATTTTAGAAATACAGTTTAGCATAATAATGTAAGTTACGTTTTTTATATTGCGGTTTAGTGTTTCTTCGGGTGATGATTAATTTTATTGTATTTTTTATTTCAATATTGGTGTTTTTTTGTTATGGATAAATTATGGTTGTGTAAAATACGGAAAATAAAAATGTTAAATAAATTATTTCTATCTACAGTGATTGCGCGGAAATATAGCATCATTATTGAGAAACAAAAATAATGTCTTTATGCATAGCACCTATACAGTTTTCGTGGATGTATTTTAAATAAATAATAAATATTAATGTTGTAATAAATAACTAAATTGTTGTTGTTGTAGTAATAAAATACAATTTACATACATAGTAATGAAATACAATTGTAAAAATCTGTCTTAAATCTCATCGTCATGAAAAATAATGGCACCGTATTGTGTGTTTCTTTTATTTTTTTAATAAATTAATTTACAACGTAGTTAGGAAGAATACATTTGTAAAAGAATAAAAATAATTCTAAACGTTACAATTATTAATACAATTAATTACTAGAATTCAACACGTATACCAGGGGTTCCCAAAGTGTGCGCCGCGGCGCCCTGGTGCGCCGTAGAAAGTAAAGAGGGGCGCCGTGAGTCGATCCTCTAATTATTGGACACCACAAATATTGGCGTTTTGGTCATCGATTCAAAATGAATATCCAAATTTAACATTCAAAGCATTAAAAAATTTCATTCCGTTTGCAACATCATATCTATGTGAAGCTGGGTTTTCCGTTTAAATTATTTTATAATAACGTATTGTACAATTTCATATTGTGGTGTTTTAAATTCGTTTCGATCAACCTAAGGTAACTACTATTATTGTAGTTACCTATTTCTTTCGACTGTCTTCTTCAAATAGTTAGCTAGGACAGGGCACAGGGCGCCGTGAAAGAATATTAAACTTGTAACTGCGCCGCGGGTTACAAAAGATTGGGAACCCCTGACGTATACCAATAACTGTGTTTATTAATTATTAAAAAAGTAACACATGTGTATTATAAATGGTCGTTTGATATACCAGAAAATACCAAAAATATTCTATCGGGAGTTCATGGAAATGGAACAAAAGCTTTTCACATAGCTTCAGGCGTCTACAGTGAACGTAACAAACTTTTCAAAAAATAAAAAGCACTCAAAAACTAACCCGTCACTTTTCGAAGCATTTCAAAGTAAAATATTTTTCGAACGAAATTTAAACCTTAGTTAGTTACGTTTATTTTTAAACCAGTAGTTATTAGGTAACTAGCACTCAAAAATTAAACCTTTGACTTGTATTTCAAAATCAAAAATATTTTAGCAGCAAAGTAACGTTTTAATTAAAGTTGCCTTTTTATTCATTTAAATGAAAACAAGTGGGTTAATTGGGGTTCATTTAAAACTAGAAAAAACCCGAGGTCATTGCCCTGTCCTAAGGTGTCGTCCACCAGTCCGGTTTATACGCGTTTTTTGTTACTTATTGTTTGAACACCGTCCACGACTATCGTAGGGTATAAAGGGCCGTGGAATTTGTGATTGACGATTTATTAGTCATTATTTTTACCAGTATTTTGAGTGTATTAATTCCAATTAATTTAAAGTGTATTTAAATTAATATAAATCATAATTAATTTAAAAAAGTTTAAGTTTCGTATTTGCATTTTTTTCATATTTAATTAAAATATTTCATTTAAATGTTTCATTTTGTATTTTTCATATGATTTTTTTAACAATAGTGCTATTGTTAAAACAATTTATGACTTGTCTCCGAATGGAATTCAAATATATTTTGGTTTTTCGAAGTAATAAAATTTAAAACAATAACGGCGAAGGAAAATATGACACGACAACATGAGTAATATACATTTTAGTATTCTTTATCTCTTTAGATTGAAATCTATTATCACTACATGGAAAGGCTTGCTTGTTTTGACTAACTTGGAATGCCTTTCTCCCCAGCCCACAAATTAAAACACAGCAGCACTTGTCCCTGCCGTTAGATACAAAAATATGTGTGGCGTTGGTTTCACGAGAGTCGAACCCTTCGGGTTTGTATATTTTTGCCAGTCAGCTGATAACGATTAATTGATGGCAACGATCATCATGTTATACAAATCGTATTGTAATCTTCGTTATGTCAGATGCCAGTTTTATTAATTGGCATCTGACATAACGAAGATATAGAATCTTAATACAGACTCGTGCCAAATATATTCTAAAAATAACATTGTAGTACCTATAAATACACAGTTACTTTGAGAAATATATCATTCACTAAATGTCAAAGGGAAATTACATAATCTTAATCAATTAGATAATTACATAATTCTATCGAAGCGGACACGTCATTTGTCACTAACGGTTTTAGTCACTAGTGACGTCATATTAAGTTAAGATTAAAACTACTTCGCAACAATCCGCTACAAATATGTATGATGGTATATATTTTTTAAGCCATGCAGTATGTACCACCCTCCCACAAAGGATGCGTGCAGATGCAAAAAATTAAAAATATACACCACCACATACATACTACCACCAACACGTGTTTCGCTCCAAAACGGAGCATCATCAGGGTAAGTTGACTCTACGACGGTTAATCGTTAACGGTTATATACGAATATATAGCATTGATGTCCGCAACGTAACGCCTGATACAATTAACTAACCAGTCACGTCATTAGTCACTTGTCATTTCATATATATTTAAAGAATCCTTCGTGGTTCGACTCTAATGGCACCATCGCCCGTTTTCT
Source organism: Epargyreus clarus clarus (assembly GCA_014595695.2). Lineage (NCBI taxonomy): Eukaryota > Metazoa > Arthropoda > Insecta > Lepidoptera > Hesperiidae > Epargyreus > Epargyreus clarus. The sequence goes on from JACTTY020000024.1 coordinate 1,297,041, forward strand.
AAAAGCAGTATCGAGCGCTAATTTATTCTGCTTGGAAAGATGGTGTCAGGAACACTGACATACGACGATCCAAATAAATCTTAAAAGCTAGCCTTGTTTATGTGGTCAATCTCAGTTTAATCCTGTTTAATGTTGAGTACAGACGGTCATAGTCGTAGACGGCAGTGACTGTCTACCACTGGTCTACATTCTCGTTTACTACCTCAAGTTTAAAAAATAATTTCAAGTTCATCATATAAAAAAGTAACATAACAATCTTAATAATAACGGTCAGGAAAATTTGCCACTAACGGCCACGGTAATAATTTTTTATCATCCAGGACGATGTCAAATTACAAAACACAGAATCCTTTGTAAATAGTACATGAAACTTTGCTACTAACGGTCAAAGGTACCTGCCCTAGAATAATCCACTCTCGTTAAATGACAATATCACATTACAAATTTATAAACAACCCTTTGTGAATAGAATACTACCCTCCCGTCGACTCCGGAAGCGATTACGGGATTAAATCTAGAAGGGCAAGTGTTCTGCGAAGTTGGTTTCCTGACACGCGTGCTCACGCCTACACGCGTGTTTTTTGTTCACGAAAGGGAATCCCACATAAACCGACGCCGTTAGAGCACTAAAATCTCCACGTCGTTAGGTGGAGAACTCGGGGATCTCCGTAACACAATCGGAGTCCTCCAAACGCGATGCCCCTATCAGGCTCTACCCTGGAAGGAGCAGTTTAGGCTCCGCACATCTATTTACAACGGTATGCGGCCACACTAACCGCCACCCTTCCCGGTCGCTTGCTAGACGGTTTGAGCTCCCACTCTTGCCGCCCGCAACCCCGGAAGCTTCCTTCTAGTCGCCTCTTACGACAGGCAGGGTATACCGTAGCCCTATTCTGAACCCGGGACTACAGGGACAACACACGTGCCTTATATTCTATCGTTTTACACGCACACGTACAACGGTTACGAAGACTGCAGTGTGTGTAACAAGTGTATTGATGTGTGCGTGAGGACTGCGCGACAAGAAAGCGCCCTTATGCGGTTACTTACACTCATAGCCGGTTTTACAGCAATACTTTACGATCTAGAGACAAATGTCAGCGGACTTCTAAGGACCTTTTTATGTGTTATACGGGTTTATGTATGTATTAACTGCGTCTTTACACACAACCATTGTAATAAGTCTCCCGCCACATCGTTTTAAAGTATTGCTGTCTCAATTTTGGGGTCTCCTCTCAAAGTCAAGTTTTTGCGTACCCCACCACGCTGTCCAAGTGCAAATTGGTACTTCACATACCTTTGAAAACTTATATTTTTATGTACCTGTTTTCAGTTGCATATAGAAGCTTAAATTCACATAGAATTCTTTTAGCACGTCAGCAATCTATCACCGCTTTCGTATGTGTTTCGCTGTGAAGAAGAAACAGCAGCTTCCTTATGTTTTTCACTATAAAGAAAAAGTGGCGCAAGAAACTCCATGTCTTCCTTTCCCGTTAAAGCAAGTGATATAAATAGTTTCTAATACGCAGATAACTTTGAAAAGTCCGAGGTCACTAATTAAAAGACTTGCCGATTAAGCGACCGAATTTCGCGCTTATTTATAAATATTATTATATAAATAAACGCTTAGATAAAAGCAACTACGTCACTTACTCTACAAGGGTCAATAAATCCACTTATCATGCGGGCGCATGGCTGTATCTGACGTATAATGACGTCACGTCAACCACAACCATAGTTGCAATGCGGTGGACGTCAGATCGCTTGATAGAGTTATAGGTTACTATTTATTACGTCTATGTTTATGTGGAACGGCCACTATAGAAGTTAATTATTGTTATCGTATTGTGTTTGACATGTAATGACATTATGTCAACCACAACCATAGCTGCATTGCGGTGGACGTCAGATCGCTTTATAGGGTTAAGTTACTATTTATTACGTATATATGTTTATGTGGAATGTCCGCTATAGAAATAAATGATTGTTATCGTATTATGTTTGACATGTAATGACGTCACGTCAACCACAACCATAGTTGCAATGCGGTGGACGTCAGATCGCTTGATAGAGTTATAGGTTACTATTTATTACGTCTTTGTTTATGTAGAACGTCCGCTATAGAAGTAAATGATTGTTATCGTATTGTGTTTGACATGTAATGACATTATGTCAACCACAACCATAGCTGCATTGCGGTGGACGTCAGATCGCCTTATATAGTTAATTTACTATTTATTACGTCTATGTTTATGTAGAATGTCAGCTACAGAAGTAAATGATTGTTAGCGTACTGTATTTGACATGTAATGACGTTACATCAACCACAACCATAGTTGCAAAGCGGTGGACGTCAGATCGCTTGATAGGGTTAAGTTACTATTTATTACGTTTATGTTTATGTAGAATATCCGCTACAGAAGTAAATGAAGATAATGAAACAAACAACTAGCTATTAATTGAATAATACAAATACTTAATGAAAATAATGAGAACGTATTCATAGTAGGTACACAAATAAACGAAATTTTTTTTTTTTTTTTTTTGCATGTATAAAGTACCGTATGAGTAATAGGGTACTTTATATTAATTACAATCTAGCCTACTATAAGACTAATGTGTAATTTTACGCTAACTTAAACTGCTAAATAATCATATAATGAAGGCGGCGTCCTCTGACACTGCACTTCTTTGTCTTATCACATAAAGGAGTAGACACATTGTTCTTGTGTTCTATAATATATCATAAAATTGAATAACATGCACACAAAAAAAATATTGATCATATAAACAATTTTATCTTTTTAGTATGTTTGTTTATCATAAAATTGAATAACATGCACACAAAAAAAATATTGATCATATAAATAAACGGAATGTAAGTATTTGTTTGCGATGCTGATAAAATTTTCGTTTATATAAACGACAACAACATAAAACATGAAACCATTTTACTACTTACTCTTTGTCGGTCTGTCCGTTTCTAGATATATATTCACTAGAGATATAGGAAGTATCTAAATTATGGATGTGTCAAACCACCAATAGGATTACATATTTTTGATTGAAGGTAATTTCCTTGTATGAAAATTAAAAAATGAAATGATTGCATAGGTCAGGTACTTCGCACTTCTCAGGTAAAAAGGATTCGTTATTTTGGAGACAACTGAGCTGATTTTGACAATCAGTACCCACAGTGATAGAAAACTGTAGGTACTCGATTCAGAATTAAGGCAGGAAAGATTTTGGTAAAAGTAAATTCTCAGCACAAGTGAAGCCGACCGGGAAACATAGCATTTCTAAAAATAGGGACTTTAACGGTACAAAGTAAATTCGAACAATAAAACCGGCATCTAATACTTGCCATTCAAATGTTCAAACGCCCATTTCGAACGCGGACAATGAAATGCTAATAGCCTTTTTGAATAAACAACGCTTGTCAGGTGTAAGGGCGTCTATTAGGGTTCCTTAGGAACAGTAGGTACTTTTTTATAATATAGGGGTAGCAGACGAGCATGCAGTACACCTGATGGTAAGTGGCTACTGCTGCCCATGGACATCTGTAATTAACCCCAGATAGTCTGAGGTCGGCCACAGATGCGCCGCTACCCCTGAAGACTAAGCTGGAACACCTCAGAAAAGTATGTCTCGCTTACCACACCCTTCAAAACGGAACACAGCAGCGCCTAACACTGCTGTTATTAGGCAGAAATAGGTGTGGTGGTGTTGCTGCCGGAGTCGAACCACAAAGGGTTCTGCCACCTTCAGACCTTATAATAAAAGGTGACAAATTGTCAGTGTACTAAAGCTATTTCTTTACAGTATAAAACAATTGTAAAATAAAGTACTAGCTATTTTCCTATAAAACTATTGCAATCCTTGTAACAGTTCTATGTGCTACTGCTGGACTTCTCCTCAAAGCTGGGGAAGCCCAGAACTTGTATATAATATCTTAATAAACGTTTTCATAGACAGTTTACCTGTCAGGGTAGACGAGTAATATTTTTATGTTCAAATTTCAGAGTTGAAATGAAAAATATATTTTAAATAAATGAAGTGTGATCATAGATGAGTGTGATAAACAGATAATAATGATGGAAAATATATTCTAAGTATAGTATTTTTTTCTGTATAATATTAATGAAAACCGCTTTGCAATTAATTTTAGCGTACATAGTTATCATTTATCAATATTATTTCATATTAATTTAGTTTTCATTGTAGTAATTGCTTATGTTATAAAATATTAAACACGGAACTCTCATTTAGCTAACGACTCGCACTTCACCGTTTTTTTGTCCTAAGCACCTTTTATTAATGGCTTCCCTATTGTTCGTCATCGTATTGTCTGTTTGTTCATAACAATGTTTTGGAGTTACGACTTTGTTGTACTTAAGTTACTTAAATTTGAATATTTTTGGTTATTTCTTTACTTACCTAAGAAAGAAATCATATAATCATAACGATATCGTTACATCATAATGATTTCTTGCTGGTTTTTTACACGAGATTATAGTGCTCCCGATGGTAAATGGTCACTGTCGCCGTCACATCGACCGAAATGCATGGACTGCATCACGCTAGAAATAGGTGTGGCCGTAGGTCTTCTTTATTCATAAAATTTACTAAATAATCTAAGTCCTATCTAAGATCGGTCACATTAAGGACTAAATTAGAAAACTTGAAATGTCTCATATAAATGGCTCAAGCTTATTACACCTACACTCATTAAACAAAAAGAAAATCTTTTAAACCATTTCTTTATTATATTTCTATACAATATTCTTTTTCTTTGTTTGTTTCTAAAGAAAATTATTTTACTAGAAATCTCTAATTAATGTACAATTCAAAAGTGAATTGTACTCGTATTCATCCTTCTTAAAGGAACCTTCATTTAGCGTTTGTAACCCTGACAATTATATCCCGTACAATGTAGACTAGACATTACACAGCTATGTACGTCTTATGAGACACATAAAGCGTCCAATTATGTCACAGTATGCATACAGTAGAGGATAATTAGAAGCAACTTGTCATGTGGTCGCAAGCAATACGCGCCTGACGTACAATGACGTTACGTCAACTGCAACCATAGCTTGATTGATAGCGTTGTAGGCAGGACATTAAATACAAATTAATATAACTTTAGAGCGGACATTGTCAAGATTTCGTACATAAATAAAGCAGTTAAGTACGAAATCGCACACACTGACATTATTTTTGAATTGTCTTTTGACATATAATATTAGCATATATTATATAATATATTAGCAATTGATAATAAGTCGTACCTAGTAGCTTGTACATTACGTCTGGACCATTTCAATAATGGTTGTAAGTAAGCATTAAGCTTTTCTTATTGATACTTAGATTTCAAATATGTGAGGCTAGCTACCATCCTAAATCTAGCCACGATGCTATATGTACTCAGTCTAATATTAATTACAGTGTTATTTCCGTTTATATGAAAACTTCGGGATAAAACATATAAAAGCACTCATATAAAAGTAGCCAATAAATATCAATCCATTGACAATTAAAAGCTTTCTAGATACACAAATATTCTGTATGTTTCTATAAGCTGAATTTCATATCAAAAATATGAGTGTATATTTTATTGTCTCAGAATTGCTTGTCTGAACTAAGTCGCCTAATTCACAATAACGTTAATCGTTACGTGTAATTACGGCTGTGGTTGACACCTCTTTAATTATATTGTATTACCCTTAACCATTACAGCTCTGTAATTGACAAGGATATAACAGTCTTTTCAACAATGGCATTGTAAGCTTAGATACAAATTTACCCCAACAACTTGTTGTTACGGATTAAACGTGACATGGGGCTCTTCAAAAAAGGTGCAAAAAGAGCTCTCCTTCAAAGCCGGCGATACATTGGCGACTCCTCTGGTGTTGCAAATGTCCATAGGCGACGTTACTCGTAACTACTTTCTTTTAGGTAGCACGTCTGCTTTATCGTCAGGTTCAAATATGAAAAAAAAAATACGAAAATTAGATTTTTCAGGAATTTGGTAACCGATATATTGTAACTTGTACTAAAGTTACAATATATCGGTATTTTAGGTAAATATGGAACCATCATTATCACTACACGCGGGTATCCTCTTAAAATAAGAAGTACATAGGCCGAGTCTGTTAAACAAGTCTGTTTTATATACACTATAGAATATTATGAAGAACTCTCAGGTAATTAGATTTTCTCGCGAGCTTAACTAGTCGCGATTATTAATTTTTAAAATATTTAACAATTTCAAAATCAAATTCCTTTCATTGGAACCTCAGTGAAGTATGGTAATCACTGTTCAACTTCCAGTAATTATGATACCAATTATCATATTCTTACCTCATTTTATTAATTTTGGAAATATTTCTACTAATATTAAAACTATTCACGGTGTAGTAACTTCCCCAAACCCTGTATTATTATGTCTTAGTTTTCCGCAATATATTGTGGTTGCACTTGACGTCTCCCCGCCGTACGTCAAACCGACCACACGACAACTACTAACTGCAGTTACAAAACACGTTAATCTCTCGGAGTGATTTATGTTTCCTTGCCCCAACTAATTGTTTTGTTAGTTAACTGGTAAACCGGCAAGGCATGACCTTGACTTGGCTTATACTAAGTGGGAACTAGTTCCAATGGAAAGGTTTTGAAGGTGGTAGAACCCTTTGTGGTTCGACTCCGGCGGCACCAGCGCCACACCTATTTCTACCTCATCACAGCAGTGTTAAGCGCTGTTGTGTTCTGGTTTGAATAAGAGAGATATACTTTTCCGAGGCGTTCCAACTTAGTCCTTAGGGGTAGCGGCGCATCTGTGGCCGACCTCAGGTAGGAATATCTAATCCTATCTGTGGTTGATTACAGATGTCCATGGACGGCAGTAGTCACTTACCATCAGGTGGACTGCATGCTCGTCTGCTACTCCTAGATCATAAAAAAGGTAGAATCCTCTGTTGACGACCCGGGTAGTGGAGCTGTCACCATGCCGATCTGACGCGCAAAGGGTTCCGGGCACGATCCCCGGCCAGACAGACATCCGAATGATGAATTTAGATCTGTTCTGGGTCTGAGCATTTGTGTATTCGTCTTTGTGAGTGTTCATGGCACCTACGATACAGGGAATCCTAGTGTGGGACTGGGAGTGTAGAAAGCGCCTGTGGTTTGACTCCGGTGGCACCACCAACCATCACCAACAGGAGTGTTAAAGTGCTGATGTGTTCTGATCTGTAGGTTGTGGTGATGGAGATATACTTATCCGAGGCATTCCAGCTTAGACCTCAGAAGTAGCGGCACATCTGTGTCCGATCTCAGGTAGGAATCGCACCTTATCTAGGGTTGATAACCAATGGCTATGGGCGGCAGTATTCACTTACCATGACGTGGACTGAATGCTCGTCTACTACTGCTTTATTACAAAAAAAATGCCGATATACCACAAACAGTCTTCAAAGTGAGTTACAATCTGAAAATAGGTTGTCGTTGCATAAAACATGAAAACGTTTGCATAAATTTCTTCCACGAAACATTCCAAACCGTACATAAGGAATTCTAGTGTAGTCTTCAGGAGTAACAACATATTTGAGACCGATTTTAGGCAAGACTTCGGTTCTATTAGGAATTTATTAATGACAGTGGATGGTAGAAGTTACTTCATCATTCATCATCATCATCATCAACAACCCATTATTGTCCCACTGCTAGGAACGAGTCTCCTCTCATATAGAGAAGGATTAGGCCATTGTCCACCGCGCTGGCCAAGTGCGTATTAGTAGACTTCACATACCTTCGAGATGTTTTTTTTTGTAAATCTCTCAGGTATGCAGGTTTCCTTACGATGATTTCCTTCACCGTTTGGCAAGTGATAATTACTTTCTAATAGAAAGCCACTTACCAGTAGATGTACTACACGTTCATTTTTCTACTTATTTTAATTGTATTTATTTATTCTTTATAACAAAGCTAGGGATTACCAAGCGATTACCAATTAAATGCCAATTATAATTCTCTAAGACACTTAAAGGTTTTTTTTCATCTTATTTATTTCCTGCCAGTAATTCAATAAATAGAAATATTCAATCAATGATTAGAAATTAATTATCACTTGCTTAAACGGTGAAGGAAAACATCGTGAGGAAACCTGCATACCCTAGAGATAAAAATCTTAAAGGTATGTGAAGTCTACCAATACGCACTTGGCCAGCGCGGTAGACTATGGCCAAATCCTTCTCATTCTGAGAGGAGACCCGTGCCCAGCAGTGGGACAGTAATGGGTTGATGATGATGATGATGATGAATTCAATAATACCTATATGTTACAAATATCGCAAGAACGATTTTTCTTTTTACTTTAATTAATTAAAGTAATCAGTTTTACGAATTTTTTATGTGTTTTAAGTATAATTATGCATTAAATCATAATGATTATATTACTATTCATTATCATGTTTACATTTACAAGTATCGTAATTAATAAAGGACATATTGAACCAAACAAAGGGTAATGACACGTTATTATTGCGTTAACCGTAAAACTTGTCTTCACGTCAACCGCAACCATATTGTAGAGTAACCAGAAAACGTCATTACCGTGTAAACTGAATTTGAAACCACAACATGTAATGACAGATCATAATTATTGTGTTAACAGTAACAAGGGTTTTAGACGTTTAACGTCAGGTTCAACCATTGACGTCTCATAAACAGAACACTACATGTTTGCCAAACCTGAACAAACACAAATTCAAATGTGTGGATAGAGCGCTTGAATTGGTTTGTGTATGTTTGCAAGCACTTTTAACCGATCCTATAAGTGCGAGTTCATCAACAACCCATTACTGTCCCACTGCTGGGCACGGGTCTCCTCTCAGAATGAGAAGGAATAGGCCATAGTCCAACGCGCTGGCCAAGTGCGTATTGGAAGACTTCACATACATTTGAGATTTTTTGTTACTTTTATAATGCTCTCAGGTATGCAGGGTTCCTCACGATGTTTTCCTTCACCGTTTAACAAGTGATAATTAATTTCTAATACGCACATAACTTTGAGAAATCAGAGGTGCGTGCCTGGGATTTTAACCTTGGACCCCTCGATCGAGAGGCCGAGTTTCTTTACCACTAGGCTATCACTGCTAAGTGCGAGTTCACCTGATGTTATGTGGCTATTGTCGCCTATGGCGGTAATCAACCTCAAATAAAATTAGATTCTTACCTCAGTTCGGCCACAGATGAATAAGTTGTGAGGATGTTGAGTTGGAACCTCTCGGATAACTATGTCTTTCTTACCACACAACTGTTGAGGCAATAGATATGGCAATTTTGCCTCCCACTATGAGCTTTGCCAGCTTCTAAGGCAATTAATAATTTTGTTTAACAAAAACAAAAAGGGTTCACACAACTTACTCCACTTTCTCAACAATACACAGATAAGAAATGTTTATTATTAGAAAACATCTAACATTAACAAAGTAACTTCCTCAGATAACACAAATAGGTTGGAGTTGAACAAACTTTACGTTTAAAACATGTTGCCGCTCGCGGCGTTGCTCCCGGTACCTACGACTTTTATTTTACCGCTGCCTGTATTAAAAAGTTTCTTTTATTATTATGTTAGAGTATCTTTCAATTTTCAATCTTAAAAAGGGTTAAGTGACAAATAAAGAACTACGTATTTTTTTCATTTTTTTTTACAGTAGTATAAATTTTGATTTTTTATCCTAGAAGTTCCAAGTTTAAATCCAGTCTTCTCTAATATGGAAACACTGGAAATACGTTCAATGGATCTAACTGTAAAAAATCTTGATAAAAAAACTTTCTTAGAAAAAATCTCAAAACTGTCTCAACAACAATTCTATCATAATATTTCAATTCAATTCAATTACAATTATGATTAAAAAATCGGATGAAACTACGAGTATATCAGCTTTCATAAAAAATAATCAAAATTTTACAATTTCAGCATACCTATTAGAATTGTCAAATTTCTATTGTATGAAAATTTAAGATAGATTGATTATCAATATGGTCCTAACTAGAAATTGTCAATACGATCTTTAGTAAGCAAGTTCGATACGGGCATAAAGGATATTTTACATCGAAACCCACTGCTCCCGTGTCAAAATCGAAAAACAGTGAGGCGAACGGGGAGCTATGCGGGGGGAGGTGGTCCTAATCAGACCTACACCTTTTATCAGAGTGTGTCAACGTTCAACCTCAGATACGCGATGCTAATGTACTATCACTGAACTACATGCCGTACGGCTGTTTAGTGTGCGTGTTTTAGCTACTAGCGCTAGGATTAGCACGCTTGTTTGCTAGCTGTCTAAATCATAGTAGAAGTCAATATGGAAGTTAATCGAATATTTTGCAAATCTTACATAGTGTCAGGTATATTATATCGATGATAATATAAAACATTCTAGACAATTCAATAACATTGTAATTTGTGTGTAAAGTTAGAGAACTAAATAAAATAAAAAGTATTCATGTATTAATATGTAAATGCGCAAGAACTAAAAGTATTAAAAAACAAAAAATATTAAAAAAAATACAAAATGATTGTTACGTAATGGAATGGAGCGAATCGTAGTATCGTACCGTGCCGTAAATAAAATACTTATAATTAGTTTGTTGGTAGCTTTCTTGCGGCATTTACTAGCTACTGATATCAATTTAAGTTGTCAGTTAATATTTCATAATTTCCCCAAATACGCCAAAAGAAGTGTAGCTTCGGAAAGTTTCTGTCAAAAGGCGCACCCATTAGCGTAGAACGAGCCGTAATCAATAAATATGGGCTGGAGTTTTATGGGTCGGTCCATTAACTGCCTGTTGCTGGAGGCTGATGACAAGCGTCGCGCCTTTTTATTTTATTAGGGACGTTACACTGCTTAATGAAACATGGCTTAAGTGACGTTTGAAAGAAAAGAGAATAAAAGAAACGAAAAACACAAAGTATAAAAGGGAATGATATGTTTACATTCGCTGCTTATGTTCAAAGAGATACTAATCAAATAATAATTACCATAGATTTCCTAGCGATTTTTATTTTATTAGGGAATCATACTGCCATCCTAATGAAATATGGCTTAAATTACGTTTGAAAGAAAAGAAGAAAAAACAAAAGAAAAAAGTACAGAATGTTATTACGTGTTATGTTACATTTGCTGCTTATGTTTATATTTATAAGTATTTTTTCTAACGATTTTAATGTTATAAGAGACATTATACTGCCGCTCTAATGCAGTGCCATGTCGGATAAGTGATGTTTAAAAAACAAAATAAAAAGTACCACCGTGTAAATAGAATATGATGTTTCGATTTGCTGCTTATTTTTATTAGTTATACTAATAAACGTGAATTTTGTAACAATGTTATTTTATTAGCGAATATTTATTTTATTGGACTGCCGCGCTAAGAGTCGGTCCTATAACTGCCTGTTGCTGGAGGCTGGTGACAAGCGTCACGCCTTTTTATTTTATTACGGACATTACACTGCCTAATGAAACATTACTTAAGTGACGTTTGAAAGAAAAGAGAATAAAAGAAAAGGTAACTGAGTATAAAAGAGAATGTCATGTTTACATTCGCTGCTTATGTCTATGTTCTATAGGGATAGTAATAAAATATTAAGTTAACGTAGTTTTTCTAACTATTTTTATTTTTTAGATACATTATACCATTACATTATTGTCACCTTAATGAAACATGACTTAAGTGACATTTGAAAGAAAAGAGTAAAAAGAAAAGGTGGCTGAGTATAAAAGAGAATTTTATGTTTACATTTGCTTTGTTTAAACGTATTGAATAATATAAATTCTGTAATAGTTTTTAATTTAATTCATTACACTGCCCATTAATGAAACACTAACATTTGAAAAAAAAGAGAAAAATGTGACTTTTAAAAGAAAATAAAAAAGCCATAAAATAAATTCAATGTAATGTTTTAATAAACATTTTTTTCTTTCTTTTCTAAATAAGTTGACAGAAACGTATGAATTAACATTAAATCATTTTTACCAAGCGTATATTCAATAATAGCCAAGCTATTGTATAAATTTTAAATATCCAATTTTGTCTCCAACATTTTTACTCTGTAAACGTCATAAACCGTGACGCAATTTATAATCTGTGGTGACACAATAAAAAGTAATTGTTATGTAAAATGTAATGTTATCAACAATTACTGTAAGGGTCTTTATACCCTTATAGGTTTATGACCGCTATAATGGATAAGGGTCCCGGGTTATAGGGTACAACATGTCGAATGAGGCATTGAAATTTTATTAGTGTTACATGGACAACAGGTAAACTGGATTGGATTGGTAGTGATAGCCTAGTGGTTAAAAAACTCGGCCTCTCGATCGAGGGGTCCGAGATTCAAATCCCAGGCACGCACCTCTGATTTGTCAAGCTTATGTGCGTATTAGATATTAATTATCACTTGCTAAACGACGAAGGAAAACATCGTGAGGAAACCTGCATACTTGAGAGATTTGTAAAAAAAAATCAAAGGTATGTGTAGTCTACCAATACGTACTTGGCCAGCGCGGTGGACTATGGCCTAATCCTTCTTATTATGAGAGGAGACCCGTGCCCAGCAGTGGGACAGTGATGGGTTGATGATGAGACTGGATTGATCTGGCGGGGTATGAGGTTCGATTAGAATTTTAATTTTTCAAAGTAGATATTTCTGAAGTAGATTATTAATATAACTGGCATTTCCTTATACTTATTAACATTTTTTGAAATCCTGAATTATTTTCGGTACACTATATTATTTTTAATAAATGATCACTATATTATATTTAATAAAAATCGCTCACTTTAACGTCGAATGAAGATATTGTGAAAAATCCTACATGACTGAGAGATAAAAAAACCCTTAAAATGGTATGAAGTCTACCAAAGCGCATTGACATTGACCAGTGCGATAAAGTATAGCCTTAACTTAGAGCTTATGTTACTTAGAGCTTATGTTTCTTAGAGCTTATTTTAGACTTAGAGTTTATGGCTTAGAGAGGTGATTCGTGTCCAGAAATGGGCAGCAATTGGGTCGATGATGATGATGAATGGCTGTAGCCTTCGTTAACATATAACTTGTCCAGCAGGCAAGTCTCCACTCAAAATGAAAGAGGTAATCGCATTTGCAAGGTTAGAATTGAATTCCTACCGGCCCCAGTTCATTTACCCGCGTGACGGAGCGGTCACCATACCGGTCTGACGCGCAAAGGGTCCCGGGTTCGATCCCCGGGCCAGACAGATATCTAAATGTTGAATTTAGATTTCTGTTCCTGGGTCTGGGTGTTTGTGTATTTGTCTATGCGTGTGTCCATGGCACCCACGACACAAGGAATCCTAGTGTGGGACTGTGAGTGTCGAAAGCGTTTAATTAAAATTTGTCGTACAAGATTTTCTACCTTTCCAAAATCAATATTACCAATGACGGATTATCGCATCTCGTTCATCGCTTGCAATAGAACATTAAGTAACTTACTTCATTTTAGTATCGCAATGGGCTTGCACAAGCAGCATGCAAATTTTGAATATTTATTTATACTTTTTAGGGTTCCGTATTCAAAGCGTAAAAACGAAACGCTATTACTAAAAACCCGCTGTCAGTCCGTCTGTCACGGGGCTCTATCTCGCGAAGCGTAATACATAAACACTTGATTTTATAGAGTATGTACAACGGTGCTATAACAATAAATAGGTACTAAAAAGTTTGAAAATAAATGGGGTTCGCATCCAAGACACCGCTATTTTTCGGCGTTTTTCGATTTATCTATTGAACCGTAATAAGTAAACAGTTTAGATTTTCACAATTCATTTTTATCATCTTATATGTATATAAAATCCTCGTGCCACAGTGTTAGTTACCGTACTCCTCCGAAACGGCTTTACCGATTTTCACCAAATTTTATATGCATATTCAGTAGGTCTGAGAATCGGCTATCTATTTTTCATACCCCTAAGTGATAAGGGTTGTTCATTAACATTTTTTATTTATATGGCAACACAACGTTTGCCGGGTCAGCTAGTAGTGAAATAAGAAAAAGTAGAATATCATAGTAAAATAAGATTTAAACGTACGGAACCCTCCGTAGTCGAGTTAAACTCGCACTTCGCCAATTTTTAAAGTATAACTTTGAAGCGATGCCAAACAGTATTCACTATAATTTGAAAATACGGTTTCCAGTATCGTGCACAGTGTTCATTTAAATAAATTTCCATTTTGCAAATTCAAAGTTGGCAAAGATTCGTGTTTTGGGCGTATTTGTAAAAATATAGGCTCGCCAAAAACTAATTTGGACGTTAAGTAGCGGGTTATATTTAAATTTTAATATTGAGTTGTTGGGTATACCTTACTGCAGGGTTTGATCGTGGTCACGGCGAAACTGGGGTGGAGGGGAGAAACTAGTGGTAGGTAAAATACTAGTGGTAGATTAATCTATCTACCCTACGTCTAGTTCGTTTTTCTTTTCTAGTGGATAGATATAGATTAATCTACCACTAGTACTTGTCAACGGTTTCTCCCCTCCACCTCAGTTTCGTCGTGACCACGATCCATACAACTGCGTCAGAATATCAGCAATAAAAAACGCATATCGTGCGTACCCGTTACATACTAAAATGTCTCAATTCCGCGATAATTTTAGTCTACAATCATGTATTCCAGAGTTTGAGTTGTTATTAGTTCTCCCTTATGTCTGCCATACAAACTGTGGTGCACCGGAGAGGTCTATCTGTTCAGGTATGCCTGTGCAGATTGACCGGAATGTGTGTGGGAATAGACCTGTGAAGTTTTTTGAACTTGGCGACCAGCGCAAGATCAAGTCTTTCGTGTGACACCATACGGTGCGTCATCGTCTTCAATCGATGCCATTGCCACAGAAATGAACTCCGTTCTGGTTCACCGGACAGTCTCCATACACGCTACCTGTACGGGTGACCTGTACCCTTACCATGAGTTTTGTCAAATATGACTTTTTTGATATTTGTTTACGTATTTACCCATACAGTTTCCAATCAGCGCCCCGAGCGTTTCAGAACGATAGTGTCAGTAACGTAACAATAAATGTCTCAATTAACAAAATGGCGATTTATGTTTTGTCTCTCTTTTTTTGCGAATATGTGAGGCAGGCAAAAAGACTTGAGCACTTACTTATTGTTACGTTTGAACAGAATAATGGATTGAGTAAACGTAACGTAAAATTGTGGTATGTTTTGAAAACTCATGGTAAGGGTACTGTATATGCAAATCTGCGCAGGTTAACCTTTCCTGTAGAAAGTAGCGTGTATGTATGCCTCGTTTGCTGCTTAAATCTTACAAAACCTTGCATTAACCTTAATTAAAACAACTCACTATTAACTTCTAATACTTCTTTATATATATATATTTCTTATGTGCGTGTGTATGTCTGAACTGTTCCTAAACGACTGGACTGATTTGGATGAAATTTGTTGTGTGTGTTCAAAGGGACTTGAGAATGGTTTAGATTCACAATTTAGTCCGTGGAAAAAGGTTTTTCAAATTAATTTTTAATTCGTAAGTAGTTATAGAATCGGAAACTATGCATTTGATCAAGTGATGATCTTTAGCAAAGTTGTTGTCCAAGAGCCCACGAGGGTTTGGGAGTTGGTAAGACCAATTTTCGACAGATGGCACCACTGTCATTATTTCTTTAAAATGCGGGCGAAGCCGCGGGCACCACTAGTATCCATATAATATCAAAAGGCCTTCCTTAGTCGACCTCTAGTAACAGCTTCATTTACAAAAAAAATATTTACAGAATTTCGCGTTTCTATAATTTCAACATAACGTCGTGTGCGCGCCCTAAACCGCGGAGCTTAAGGCAAAACTTTTCGAAATTGAGTTTGGATATAAATTATAAATCCCTCAACACGAGTTAAAACCACGCGTGCCCTCATTAGCATATTAATTAAGATATCAAGTCTTCAGTTATCATGCTAACACATGGGTAATATTGTACTTACATTTCAAATTTGTAATGAAAATAATATGTATTTTAATTATATTTAAGTATAACTTTGAAGGTCTCTTGAAGATGTGTTTATTAGGTTTTAGTTTGTATTCGTGGGTGTTTTAATAATTAACTAGTACCTCGGCGGTATGTGTGGTCACATACCGTCGTACGCACCAGACGGTGTGGCGAGCGCCAAGCTTATCTAGGCGCAGCCCGACGGGGCAACGCGCTAAGAGGGCTCCGGTTTCGTTCCTTTGGAGATCCCGGAGACCTAGCGCCGAGGAAGGCCACCGCCGGGG
The DNA here is from genome assembly GCA_014595695.2 of Epargyreus clarus clarus. Taxonomy (NCBI): domain Eukaryota; kingdom Metazoa; phylum Arthropoda; class Insecta; order Lepidoptera; family Hesperiidae; genus Epargyreus; species Epargyreus clarus. Next base: position 1,313,344 of record JACTTY020000024.1, read on the forward strand.
TTTTAGTATAGTAAGAGTCCCACATAACCCTGTGTCGCTTTCACGGCATCGGGTACGTTTTGAAGGTTTCCCCCTCGTAAACGAAAAAAAAGGTAGGTACTTAAGTTTAGCCGCGCTTACTTTGACGGAGGTAAGAGGTATTCCCGGAGCGCTATGACATGGGGCTCAAAAAAGGTCCAAAAGAGCTCTCCTTCAAAGCCGGCGATGCATTGGCGACTCCTCTGGCGATGCAAATGTTCATAGGCGACGTTGACTACTTTCCATCAGGTAGCACTGGTAGTCTGATTTATCGTTTAGCTCAACTAAAAGTAGAAGTTTTTGTGGTTCCACAAGAAGACACCAGACCTATTTCTGCCTTAGACTTAGAAGCCGTTAAGCGCTGCTAAGAAGTGTTCCGCTTTGAGAGATGTTGTAAAGGAGACATACTTATCTGAGACCTCAACTTAATCCTTAAAGGCATCTATGCTTAAAGGTAGAATCTGTGGCCAACCTCAGGTTAGAATGTAATCTTATCTTAGATTGATTACAGATGTCCATGGGTAGTAGCCACTTACGACAGACGGTCTGCATGTTCGTTTGCTAGTTCAATATTATAATTGATGTAATCAACTCCATATAGGAAGAGTTAGACTGGAAACCATTGCTAGATTCCATTCCTGAAGACTAACAGTCGCATCATGTGTAAAACATCTAAACCCTTCCACCAAAACGCTATTTTACCTTAGAAATCGTATGGGATTGTCAGAGTAAAAAGCGTCTTTCTTCTTTTTTTGTAATATAGGAGTAGCAGACGAGCATGCAGATGAGCACGAGTCCACCTGATGGTACCGATATACAGATATCGGCGGCAGTAGCCACTCACTACTTATCAACCCCAGATAGGATTAGATATTCCTACCTGACGTCGGCCACAGAAGCGCCGCTACCCCTGAGGGCCAAGCTGGAACGCCTCGGAAAAGTTGTCTCCCTTACCACACCCTTCAAAATGGAACACAGCAGCGCCTAACAGTGCTGTTATTAGACAGAAATAGGTGTGGCGGTGGTGCCGCCGGAGTCGAACCACAAAGGGTTCTACCACCATCAGCACCTTCTAAACACACCTTTGTAATTTCCAATGCTCAATCCACGACAAATAACTTTTAATGGTTGTAGTTTACTCTGTAACACCGACTTGTTGATTGCATTAATTAATTACCCCACCTTCCCCTGTTTACAATTACCTGATTGTAAATGGGAGCTATTTGTCCCCTCCGTTCACATTAATGAGAAGTCGTTAATCTTTAACGCTAAGTGTAATCATTAATCGTCCTTATTATTTCGAAGAGTGAGTTGCATAAATACGGGCTCTACTTTTTCTTATTCTGTGGTAGTTTTTTTTTTATTTTATGTATCAAAGATCCATATACATAATCTTAGGTGAAAGATAGAACCTGTGGAGTTTGATCGTTTTTTTTAATAATATTAGCAAATGAGCTTGCAGTCCACCTGATGGTAAGTTGGCTACTACCGCACATGGACATCTTGTACAAGAATAACAAAAAAATGAAAAGTGCGACCATCTTGAAATCAACTTCTAAGGTACCATTTCACCTGTCAAATAAGGCTTTTATGAACTTAAGAGGTTCAAGTTACCGTAAATTAAACGAGTAAGTAATTCTAAGTAACAAAGACAGAAGCCAAGTTATGAATCAGTCGTGAAATGTCAACTTGTACGTAAAATATGAAAATTTTATGCTGCTTTCCGCCACATCTATTTCTGCCTAATAGTACCAGCGTTAAACGTGTCTGTGTTCTAGTTTGAAGGATGTACTAAGACGTACTTTTCAGTTACATTTCAGTTTAGTCCTATGAGATAGCGGCGCATCTGTGGCCGACCTAAGGTAGGAACCTTATCTGGGGTTAATTATAGATGTACATAGACGGCAGTGGCCCCCTACCATCAGTTGGAGTGCACGCTCGTCTGCTATTCTTGTACAAGAACAACAAAAAAAATGAAAAGTGCGACCATCTTGAAATCAACTTCTAAGGTACCATTTCACCTGTCAAATTAATATTTTATGAACTTAAGAGCTTCAAGTTACCGTAAATTAAACGAGTAAGTAATTCTAAGTAACAAAGACAGAGCCCAAGTTATGAATCAGTCGTGAAATGTCAACTTGTACGTAAAATATGAAAATTTAATGCTGCTCTCTCTGAGACGTTGATTAATTGCTTTAAGGCTTTGCTCGTGCGTTTACGTTTATATTTTTTTTCTATTCCTAAATGTTTTTATGTTTAATTTTAGAGTTTCAAACGAGTCCGCCAGATGGTTGGTGGCTACTGCCGGCCATGGTCATAGTCAATCAAACATCAGATTAAAAAATCCTACCTGGAGTCTACCACGGCTCGCTACCCCTGAGGACTAAGCTGGAATGCCTTGGAAAAGCATATCTCCCTTACCACCTTCAAACCAGAACACAGCAGCGCTTAACACTGCTAATATTCTTTCTTTCTTTCTTTCTTAAACTTTCTTTCTTTCTTAAAAAATGGTTTCTTTCTAATATGAGGCTCGTAGGTAGAAATAGGTTTAGCGTGGTGATGCCAAATTAAAAGCATAGATAGAGGATTCATCATCATCATCATCATCGACCCATTAATGTCCCACTGCTGGGCACGGGTCTCCTCTCAGAATGAGAAGGATAAGGCCATAGTCCACCGCGCTGGCCAAGTGCGAATTGGTAGACTTGGTAGACCTTTGGGGTTTTTTTTTCCATAAATCTCTCAGGTATGCAGGTTTCCCCACGATGTTTTCATGCACTGTTTAAGCAAGTGGTAATTAATTTCTAATACGCACATAATTTTGAAAAATCAGAGGTGCGTGCCTGGAATTTGAACCTCGGAACCCTCGATCGAGAGGCCGAGTTTCTTAACCACTAGGCTATCACTGCTCCGATAGAGGATTCCACCACCGTAAATCGTGGTATTCAGAGGCCACAGGACTAGGCATAGCCCTAATTAGAGACCTATGAGAGGCCTATGTCTAGCAGTTTTTAAAATTACTAATTGATTTCAAAAGACAGATGAGTGTATCGACTTCAAAATTACATCAAAAATCATATCTTTTATATGATAACTAGCTGACCTGGCAAACTTTGTACAGCCTCAAAATCTATTTATCAAATATATTTCATATAAAATATAGCCTATGTTACTCGTGGATAATGTAGCTTTCGAATGGTGAAAGAATTTTTAAAATCGGTACAGTAGTTTTTGAGCCTATTCTTAACAATCAAACAAACGAAACAAAGTTTTCCTCATTATAATATTAGTATAGATTACAGTTATTTTTCATAGAAGTGAATCTTCTAAGCTTCGGTGTAACTATTTATTTATGAAGGTAACTTGCGGCTCGTTACCAAACTTTATAATTGTCTAATGAAGTGTAACTTCTCTTTGGTTACCGACCTTGTTGGCTTCTTAAGTAGTTATGTTCTAACTAAGTGCTTTAGGGTGAGGTACAAGAGATAAGCGCACAGCGTTTTACGCGACATAAATAATAACAACATAAACAAAGGTACATCTTATATATAAAATTCTCGTGTCACAATGTTAGTTACCGTACTCGTCCGAAACGGCTTTACCGATTTCCACCAAATTTCATGTGTATATGCAATAGGTCTGAAAATCGGCTACTATCTATTTTTCATTACCCTAAGTGATAAGGGTTGTTCACCCTTAGCATTTTTTATTTATATGACAACACAACGTTTGCCGGGTCAGCTAGTAATATATGTAAATGAGTTTTTAATGGTTTTGTTTCGGCCTCAAGGTTGCAGTCTGCTATGAAAATCCTTCATTTTTACGAAGCTAAAATAGCATACCAGCAAGCAGTCCGCCTGATGGTAAGTGGACACCGCCCTTAGATATCAATAATCAATCTCAGATACGATCGAAGAAGTCCGATCTGAGGTTGCTATAAAATTTGTTGTTACTACTGAGGTCTCACTTGGAACACCACTGATAAGTATGTCTTCCTCACCATAACCTCCAAAGAACAATACAGCAACTCTGAACACTATTGTTATTAGGCAGAAATAGATGTATGCAGTGGTGGTGCCTCCTGGGTTCTACAACCTTAGATTCTTCTTATTTACAAAAAATGTCACCCCCCAAAAACCTGACGGTTAAGTCTACGATTTTAGATTTTGGAGACCGCCACTAATACGCAGCATTATAAATCCATAAAATGCCTACTTACGCCCATTATCAATAATCAATCTCTCCAATGTTTACCCACCAAAGATCGGCTTTCGACAATGTCTAGTGAAGGAATTGTCAAATGTTGATCTATTGCAAGAAAATCGACCTTTTGTAGGCCAAGTATTGGATGGCTCATAGACCTGTCTGGATGGATTGATTATTTATAACGGACGGACGACCAATACAGTCCTTAATCACCCTTTCAAACAAAACAACTTCAATTCGCATTCCTTAGCAACCGGGTTATCACTTCTCAGAAGGCAGGTCTTATTTTTCATTCAGTTCCGATGACGAAGGTATGACAGTGCTATTTTGGTTATGAACAACATATCACTTGTTACTTTGTCTGTGTATAACGATCGCCAATTATTGTTATTAAAACATTATGACGTAACAAATGAGCAGTCCACTTGATGGTATGTGGCTACTGTCGCACATGGACATCTGCAATCAACCCGAAATAGGATCAAGTTCCTATCTGAGGTCGGCCACAGATGTGTTGCTGTTCTTGAGGAATAAGTTGGTAGCGCCTCGGATGAGTATGTCTTCCTTACCATACGCTTCAAACCAGAACACAAAAGCGCTTAGCACTGCTGTTATGAGGTAGAAAGATGTGTGGCGGTGGTGCCTGATCTTAAATTTCAATTATATTGACATTGATGACCTATATCTATCTTTGTATATCTATACTAATATTATAAAGAGGAAAACTTTGTTTGTTTGTTTGATTGTAATGAATAGGCTCGAAAACTACTGGACCGATTTTAAAAATTCTTTCACCATTCGAAAGCTACATTATCCACAATGTGAAATATATTTGATAAATAGATTTTGAGGCGGTACAAAGTTTGCCGGGTCAGCTAGTTATGTATGTAATTATACATATCCATGTATACAAATAGGTAAATAAAATTAAAATGTGCCTTGATAGTATCAAAATAAAATTGTCACTAATTAATTTATATACGGTACTTATAAGAAAAACAATTACTAAATTTTTGCCTGTCTGTTTTTTTATCTAATATCCATCACGACTATTAGCTGATGTTATGAGGAGTAGATAACTTTGGTTACTTTTATTTTAGAAAAAGGATTAGGGCTCTGAGCAAAAAAACTTTGAAACACGGGTGAAACCGCGGGGCACAGCTCGTACAATACAAAAAACGAAATCTAAATTTTAAACCTGTTTCATACGATCTTTTGTAACTTAACTAATATTTTCCAAAATATACCTAAACAACCTTGAAGATTGAGATATTACCTAATATAAGTACTAACTACCTAAATACCTAGAAAAATCTAATTTCCTTCTAATATCTTTGATGTTAAATAAATAGGTTTTCCAATAAGGTAATTTTAAAGATTTGATTGCTTTATAGCGAACTTTGATGTTTTTGATTTAGTCAAGAGTAATGTTTTAAAAACAATATTCTATTTTGACAGTTTTATTAGTGTTTAGTTACTGAGGGTGGTAGAATCGGACATAAATATAAATATATAAGTTGATAATAACTTTTTATAATATTAAAATAGCAAACGAGCATTCAGTGGACGTGATGGTAAGTACTGCTGCCCATTTACCTATGTGATCTATCCCAGATAAGATTAGATTGCTACCTGTGCTCGGCCACACATGCGCCGCTACCCTTAAGAACAAAGTTACAATGCCTCGGGTAAGCATGTCCCTTACCAGACCCTTCAAACCAAGACACAGCAGCGGTTAACACTGTTATTAGACAGAAATAGGTGTAGTGGTAGTTGTCCCTGTAGTTTTGCGACCAGAATAGAGCTACGGTACCCTGCCTGTCGTAAAAAGCGACTAAAAGGGGGCTCCTGGGGTCGCGAGTGGCAAGAGTGGGAGCTTGAACCGCCCGGCCAGCGGCCCCAGAAAGGACGGCGGTATGTGTGGTCGCATACCGCCGTACGCACCAGACGGTGTGGCGAGCGTCAAGCTCACCTAGACGGAGCCCGACGGGGCCATAAGAGGACTCCGGTTGCGTTCCTTTGGAGATTCTGGAGCCCTTAGCGCAGCGCCGAGGACGGCCACCGGGGTAGTTTTAGTGCGGTAAGAATCCCACATAACCCAGCGTCGCTCCCACGGCACCGGGTAAACAAAAAAAGTGTAGCGGTGGTGCCGCCGGCGTTGGACCACAGTATTCTATGACATATTTTAAACAGCAACAAAACTAAAAATAAAAAACAAAGCCAAAACACGAAACAAACTACTGCCGACGCCAAATCAAACACAAAGTTCAAATGCACACATTGTCATTCAAATCCGCGTCCCCATGCCCTTATTTGACTAACAAATTCCTCGGTTGTGTGTTTAAACATGTTTTTAAAAATGCATTTGGAGTAGGACAGACTACTAAGCAAATAGACACCAGATGAGCATTTTTTTACGGTTTAAATGATTTAAATTTAAATAATGTGAAGGTGGTAGAAACTCTTGTGGTTAGACTCCGGCGGTATCACTGAAACACCTATTTCTGCGTCATAACAGCAGTGTTAAGCGCTGCTGTGTTGTTGAAGAGTGTGCTAAGGGAGACATACTTTTCCGAGACGTTCCAGCTTAGTCCTCAGGAGTAGCGGCGCATCTGTGGCCGACCTCAGGAGTATTTTATCCTATCTCGATTTGATTAGAGATGTCTATGGGTGGTAGCAGCCACTTACCATCAGAAGGACTGCATGCTCGTCTGCTACTCCTATTTTATAAAAATAGCTTTATATGTTATAAAACACGCCATGAAATTAGCAACTATCTTTTACTTACATTTTCACATACGGGTACGACTAAATACCCCTCCATGAGTTTATGGCCTAAAAAGCTACATTTTCACATGCGGGTACGAACCGCTCCATGAGTTTTTAGCCTAAGAAGCGCTCGTAAATAATAAAAATCAGAACATTAAAGAATTTGAATTGCTTAATATAATAGAATAAGTGCCTTTGTACATATTATTTCTTTATGTGTTTGTCTTTTTTCTTATATTGTGTGTGCATAAATAATAAATAAATAAATAAATAATAAATAAGATTGCAACATCCCCAAGTCCTTTCCCATAGTCCCTAAACCACGGGAATAAGTCTGAAAATACATTAAGTAAAACATTTGTGACATTTGACAAAAGGCTAGCCTAATTTGTTAATTGTTTCACAAAGTCATTTCACGGCTTTTGATTTTGTAATTATGTGATTTATTTACGCTAATTAACATCGTCAATTGTTAATATTTGTATTACCAAATATTCTTCTCAATCCAAAGCGGCGTTGAAGGTAGAACCCTTCGTGATTTGATTATGAAGGAACCACCGCCACGTCCCTGTAGTTCCGGGACCAGAATAGGGCTACGGTATCCCTTGCCTGTCGTAAGAGGCGACTAAAAGGGGGCTTCCGGGGTTGCGGGCGGCAAGAGTGGGAGCTCGAACCGCCCGGCCACCAATCCCGGGATGGACCGCGGTATGTGTGTGAGTGCGGGGGAGTCTTAGTGCGGTAAAAATCACACATAAGCTTGTGTCGCTCCCACGGCACCGGTTACCTTTTGAAGGTTTCCCCCTCGTTAACAAAAAAAAGAGGCGATCATCTTACCGTTGTTAATAATGTATCCAATGTTTTTTTCACCAAAAAATCAATTCAATACAATTTGTTCATACTAAAAATTTTCAAATTGATATTTGGTAGTTAAAATGTGGATAGATTGATTATTAATTACGGATGTTAGGACTGGAAACGCATCTAAGTTTACATTGATATAGAAACGTAGCAAAAAAATCCAAGTCTATGGGTCAACGTTTGAACCATAAACGCTCTTTAAAACTGTATTGAAATTTCGAAGCTTATAGACAAGCCTCTTTAGCTCAGTGGTAGAGCACTGGTCTCGTAAACCAGGGGTCGTGAGTTCAAACCTCACAGGAGGCAGTTATTCGCGGAGGTTTCCTTTTTTCTTTTAATAAAATTTGACAATATTACAGTGGGGGTATATTTTTTTGAATTGTATCTTTATTTGAACTTTTTATATATATATAATCCTGGACTTACCATTTTTTTTTATAAGATTACTAAATCGATGTTTATTAAGCTTTGAGAATAAATATGAAAAGTTTGGTTAAAATTTTCTCAGAAAGGAATAAAAAAAGTTATATTTCTCTTTTCGATTTTTCTTTTAGATTTCCACTTTAAATTTATACATTTATTTTTATTCTTATTATCGAACAGTAAATTAATTATAGTTATATACTGTTATCATAAATAATAATTAATTAACTGTCTGTATTTTATTGTTTCAGATAACCAGCGCAGAAAAAAAATATATAAAAATTCATAATTGTGAACGAATAATTCAATATAATTTATCTTTTACCTAATTTATGAAAAAATTGTTTAATAAATTCTTTATTCATTTTTAAACAGATTTTTCCGTGTTAATTTCTGAACGAAACGTTAACTGTCATTCGATATTATTTATCTGTGCTATCAAAATGTTCCGATATTGGCTGTATGTGATTAGCGTGGTGTTTTTCGCGGGATTTTGTGGCGCGAACTACTGTAGGGATGCCAACTTGTGCTGTCCTGGTCGGGACAGTTCCTGTGTGGTACAAAAGGCGCACCAGAACGCTATTATAGAGGACTTGACGGACAAACCCTGCTACTGTGACCACGCGTGCCTGAAGCTTGGAGATTGCTGTCCGGATTTCAGAGAGACTTGTGGAGGTATGTGGTTTTTCTGCATTTTCTCTTTATTATTTTAATAAACCTTTCTTACTTGTAATATTTGTGAATAAGTGAAAAAAGCTATACAAAAACAAAAAAAACTCGTCAGATTTAAGATATTTTACGCAAAAAACAAACAGTAGCAAAAATAAAGCAGTGATAGCCTAGTGGTTAAGAAACTCGGCCTCTTGATCGATGGGTCCGAGGTTCAAATCCCAGGCACGCACGTCTGATTTTTTAAAGTAATGTGCGTATTACAAATTACAAATTAATTATCACTTGCTTAAACGGTGAAGGAAAACATTTTGAGGAAACCTGCATACCTGAGAATTCTTAAAAAAGTTTTCTAAGGTATGTGTAGTCTACCAAGTCGGACTCGGTCACCACGGTGGACTATGGCCTAATTTTTCTGAGAGGAGACCTGTGCCCAGCAGTGGGACAGTAATGGGTTGAAGATGATGATGGTGACGCAAAGACATAATAGCTGAATACAAATATCGTAATTATACTAATAAAATCACTTGCTTTTATATGAAACTGATCTTTCATTTTCGTTGTTTATTGTTTTAAAACGCGTTAACCTAGAGTAGGACTACGTCTAAATTGTTTATTTGTTCTTTTTCGCTATCCATAATGCCTAGGGGGAGAATTAAATTTGTTATTAGTAGATCATCATTGACCTATTATTATCCCACAGTGGCATGGGTCTCCTCTCATTGTAACAGGGGTTAAGGCCAATGTCCACCGCACTGACTAAATGCCAATTCCCAATTCACACAACTTTGAGAACTATTTTTTTTTAATCATTAGTAGATCACATTCAGTTTAAATAGTAAATAGTAGATCTCGAGTAGGTACAATAAAGTTAGATATCCCTAGTGTAGATCATAGACGTCTACGAATTTTCGGATCCATCCGAAATTTCGCACAAAATTACGACTTTCTCTGCAAAAGTACACCTCCAGACAAGTTATTAAGCAGAAAGGTAGAATGCGACTTTTATTTTCACGTCGTATCTCATCAGATTGCAGACAGTGCGTGGAAACAAAGCCTTCTTTATAAGGCGTCTCCATTGTCCTCCAAAAAGAACACGAATCTTAAAGACAGATAGCGTCCTTTTAGCAGTCAGTTGTTTTTGTCATTTCGCTCAAAGTTAAAAGGTTTTTGTTGTGTTGTGATGTTGAATGATCATACCGGTTTGACTATAGGCCAGGTTCGATTCCCGGTAGGTAATGATGTATGTAAATTTCTGTCCTGGATTTGAGGGTTTGCGAGCTCATCTGTGTACGTTCACCTTATCTAAGTTTTTTTTATAACATAGGAGTAGCAGACGAGCATGCAGTCCACCTAATGGTAAGTGGCTACTCCCGCCCATGAACATCTGTAATCAATCTCCCGAATAGGATCAGATATTCGTACCTGAAGTTGGCCACAGACGCGCCGCTACCCCTGAGGACTAAGCTGGAACGCCTCGGAAAAGTCTGTCTCCCTTACCACACCCTTCAAAACCGAACACAGCAGCGCCTAACACTGCTGTTATTAGGTAGAAATAGTTGTGGCGGTGGTGCCGCCGAAGTCGAACCACAAAGGGTTCTACCACCTTTATGTGTCTTAATATCAGGTGGACTACATCCTCCTCAATTTCTATATTAAGTATAGTATATATAACAACATATTTGCATTAAACTAATATAAAACCGGTGTTGTTGCATTTAATATCGGGAAATAGAACGGAGATTAATATTTCATAACAATACCCATATTTCATAACTAAAGGGTAGCTGGGCGTAAACAGGGAAAATTGCATACCGTTATTAGGTTTTCATAGCATATTTAAAGAAAAGCGCTTGATAGTGGAAAAATATTTTACGAGATGCGATGAGATGTTGAGAACCGAAACCATTAGATACCGTGTCCCTAGACCCAGAACAGATATCCAAATTCATTCAGACGTCTGTCTGGCCGGGGATCGAACCTGGCACCCTTTGCGCATCAGACCGATATTATGATGGCCGCTCCGCCACGCGGGTCGCCCTGCGATTACGATGAATATATTGTTTCATATGTGTTTTAAAAATGAATTACCACTTCTACCATTATAGCCAAAAAAAAATGTCAAAATGTACGTGCCAGTCTTATATTAAGCTCTAAAAGTGTGATTTCTACCCTAATAAGGTTTTTACATATAAAAATACGTTCCTATCACATAGCTAAGTGTCACGGATGTCTGGATAACCCATTTTCTATGTACATTGTTAGTAGAAATTCGCTTTATTAGGCGTTTGTCTTATGGCATACGGTAGGCTAAGCGAACAAGCAGTGAAATTAATTATTAAGCTATTCACTTAGAACCCATTAAAGGTTTTCAATTGCTATTATCACTTAACTGAAGGTGGTAGAATCCTTTGTGGTTCAACTCCGGCGGCACCACCGCCACACCTATTTCTGCCTAATAGCAGCAGTGTTAGGCGCTGCTGTGTTCCGTATTGAAGGGTGTGGTAAGGGGACATACTTTTCCGAGGCGTTCCAGCTTAGTCCTCAGGGGTAGCGACGCATCTGTTGCCGACCTTAGGTAGGAATATCTAATCCTATCTGGGGTTGATTACATGTCCATGGGCGGCAGTAGCCACTTCCGATCAGGTGGACTGCATGCTCATCTGCTACTCCTATATTATAAAGAAAAAACAACGTACGTTTACATAATGTGCCCTAAAACTTGAACATAATTATTGTTATAAAACATCGTTTTAAAAATATAGCTCATATTTTTAAAACGATATGGCACTTCCACATTTTAGACGATTCCAACATCACCTCTTATGGTAAAATCCGTTAATTCGTTTGGGCTGCACAGCGTGCCAAAGAATAAGACATACATACACTCAGTAAACTTAATAAAATCAACATATCGTTTATCGCCTATCGCGTCTAATGATTCACATGGCTTAAGCCCCGTCCATTTTATCCTTCATAATGATGTGTGCTATTTTTATAGAAAAGCCAAGTATAATAGAAAATAGCTCGGTTTTAAAGCTTCATATAACGCTAAATGGTTCGCTCTCATGAAAAGATGTGACGGTGCATTTTTCATTATTAACTCAAATCCCTGGGGATTGTCTGCCTGAAAATTTAACTTTATTTAGCTAGTTGAAATAATAAGGTTTGCAATGGATTAAAAAGTAATAAGTTATATGGCTCCAAAAGATTTGCAGCAGAGATGTTTCATTTAAAATTTTACCCCTCGGAGAATGAGGATGAAATTTTCAAGTGCCTCAGTGTCTTTGGTCTCAAAATCATTAAATGCTGATATATTCTGGAGTGGAGTCCACAAAATTTCACGGAGACACGGTTTGGTTCTACGAGTTCTGTACCCTTACCATGAGTTTTTACGTTTTGACAAATATGGCTGTTTTGGTATTTGTGTACGTATTTGCCCATACAATTTCCAATCAGCGCCCCTAGCGGCTTGTATCAGAACTATAGTGTCAGTCACGTAACATTAAATGTCTATCGACAAATGGCGCTTTATGTTTTGTCTCTCTTTTTTGCGAACATGTGAGGTAGACAAAAAGACTTGAGCACTTACTTATTGTTACGTTTACTCAGTCTACTAAGCAAACGGAACAGAATAATGGATTGAGTAAACGTAACGAAAAACTGTGGGATGTTTTGAAAACTCATGGTAAGGGTACTGTAGTCTATTAGTAATTGATTTCAGAGTAATACAAAATAGGAGAGGCATACAGGCTCCTGAGCTTAGGATAGCAAAGAAAAATTCTACAAACTGAATGATTTAATTTTTTGCCGATTTAGTAACTAATCATTTTAGACAACGCGTTTAGGTTTAACATCATCATCATCATCAACCCATTATTGTCCCACTGGCACAGGTCTCCTCTCAGAATGAGAAGGATTAGGCCATAGTCAACCGCGCTGGTCAAGTGCGTTTTGGTAGACTTCACATACCTTTGAGATATTTTTTTTATAAATCTCTCAGGTATGCAGGTTTCCTCGCGATGTTTTCCTTCACCGTCTTAGCAAGTGATAATTAATTTCTAATACGCACATAATGTCGAAAAATCAGAGGTGCGTGCCTGGGATTTGAACCTCGGACCCCTCGATCGAGAGGCCGAGTTTCTTAACCACTAGGCTATCACTGCTGTTAGGTTAGGTAATTAATGTTAATTCATTAAATTATAAAATTAACTTTTTTTGAACATTCGCAATTTTTTTTACAATTCAACCCCCATTCAGAAACAGATTATTCAAAACACCCCAACATTTTGCCGCAAAAATTAATTTAAACTCCCCATAACTTCCTCAAACCCCTAAACATCTAATTCGCCTAAACAAATAACGTCGATTTATCTCACTCAAAAAGTAAATAATTTGGGCGTGGAATATACATTTGAGTACAAATTATACAACCTTAATGAGGTTCTCGGGCTAACAGCTGGGTTTTAAAAGCGTTGAATAAACTGTGTAATCTGCCTAATACACCCCCCTGAAGCCTTAATACCCCATGTACCCTTAGTGCGAGGCTTTACGTTTTTACAAAAATAACTGTCTTTGTATTTGTTTACGTACTTCCCATACATTTCCAATCAGTTTTGATACAGTCCGCGGCTGAAATGTATGGGGAAATACGTAAACCAATACAAAAACAAACATTTTTGTAAAAACGTATACTAAGGATACTGTTTGTGTAACAGGTATATTATATTTTATGAAGGAATAATCTTGACGCTTTGCCGCCCCTGAAAATATCTATTTAAAATGCAATAATATTGCCCGCGTAAAACTCATAGTCCGCTCTGAACATAGAATGGAATCGCGTCGCCATACCAAATTATATGACTACACCCTGCTCGCAACAACTTCAGAGCGGACTAGCAGTTGGGCGCGGACTATATTATTTTATAATATGGAAGTAGCAGACCTGCAGTCCACCTGATGGTAAGTGACTACTTTCGCCCATTGACATCTGAATACTTATTAGAGATCTATCTAATTTCGATCACAGAAGCGTTGCACACGCCTAATTACCCCCTGAGATATAAGCTAGAACATCTCGGATCAATATACCTCCCTTACCACACCCTTCAAACCAGAACACAGCAGCGCTTAACACTGCTATAACTAAGCAAAAATAGGTGTGACGGTTGTGCCTCTACCGTAGAACGACGTAGGGTTTTAACTATAAACCATTTACACCAATTAACTCGAACCATAAATACAATACAATCCGTATTGTATACAATACAATCCGTATTGTATTTGTCTACCATAATTATAATATATGCCATTATGCCAGTATTATGCCAATTGTATTTTATTACAAATAACAAAACCAATGATTTCTCGTAACATATAATCGATAACTTGTTTAGCCCTGTTTGTTCTCATTCAATCAAACATTTCATCAAATCTTGACCCGATTCAACCCCAGCGGTGACCTCACTCTCAGGGCTGTCAACTGCGAGTGGCGTATGTCCCATTTTCAAAGGCTTGAAAAAAGTGTCTAAGTTATGCATTGAATATGTCGGCTGGATTGTATTTGGTTTAATGTGTGTGTATGAGAACCATTGCATAGTGTATTAATGTACGTTGATAATATAGATGAGGTATGATGGTCTTTTTTTCGATAAATTTAGTAACTAAACATATATACAAATATGAGTTAAGTTACATAGATTAAATAAGTAAATATCGTATTTTTGACGTCTTCCAATTAATGTATTTTCCTATAAATTCCTATGATTCTTGTAACTCAATTTATATTAAAAATTCATGTATGTGTTCTCGTTTTAATTGGATTTTGTTCTTTATCTGTCATTAACACCCATAATACAGAAGAAGATGAAGAAAAGAGAGAATTTAATTTGACTCCGGAGGCACCACCGCCACGCCTATTGCTTCCTAATAACCGAAGTAGTAAATACTGCTATGTTTTATTTCGAAGCATGCGGTAAGAGAGATATACCTATGCTAGGCGTTCCAACTTAGTCCTCAGAGGTAGCAAGGTAACAACGCATTAACCGTAGTGTCCCACTTTTCAAGTGTCCCTTCATCTATTAAAACTGTGTCAACAGCAACCCTACGCAACCCTACGCCCTACAAACAATTACGCGAAAATATTAAAAATGGCGCCGACGCGAGAAAGATTGAGTTTTAATAATCATTTCAAATATCTTCATCTGGATTGGGGTTCGACTGACTTCTTTACTAACGAGGGGTGATTTTTAATAATGAAAGTAATTACTTGTTTTGTGGAAAAATATAATGCTTGTTTACGGTACCCTGAAATTGAAATTTTAGGTGTTACAAAATGGAGAAATTTCTATATTTGTTTAAAATGTTTATTCTAATTAACGTATAAGTTTTGAAGTTATTTTTGTTGTAGGTATAAGTTACCCCTCGAACGGGCTGCCACCTTGTCGTGGTAGGGGAAAAATGGTATAAGTTGTAGTTGTATAAAGATACTAATAATCTACAAAAAGTAAACAAGTTAGGATTCTTATGAATCCAAATAATTAAAAAACTCGGGGTCTAATTTAATAAATCAAAAGCTATCCTTCCCTGAGGTCTACCACAGATGCGCCGCTATCCTTGAAGACTAGGCTGGAACGCCTCGGAAAAGTATGTCTCCCTCACACCCTTCAAATCAGAACACAGCAGCGCTTAACACTGCTGTTATGAGGAAATACGTGTGGCGGTGGTGCCGCCGGAGTCGAACCACAAAGGTTCTACCACGGTCAACACCATTTTATTAATATGTACTCTAAAAACAATTGTCAGAAGTTATCCACGAATGTATTTCTGACAATACACGCTAATAATACAATGAACATAATTAACCCAAATATTTTGATTTCCACATAATAATTATTGGTATATTTCCAATAATATTCCATACCGCATAGAGAAAATAATGAACTGTCAATAGATTGTTGACCGGTTGAATATCTGCATTCGCGATTTTGACCTTATTATACGGTTTGAAGAGCTGAATATAATAGCCTAGATTTAACGCCTAGTAGCTAGATTTCAGATGTACGAGTATTGACTTAGTAACAAGTTTTTGAAGGTGGTAGAACCCTTTGCGAGTCTACTCGGGCGGCACCACCGCCACACCTATTTCTGACTCATAACAGTAGTGTTAAGCACTGCTGTGTTCCGGTTTGAAGGGTGTGGTAAGGGGGACATACTTTAGCGTACCACCTTAGTCCTCAGGGGTAGCGGCGCATCTGTGACCGACCTCAGGTAGGAATATCGAATCCTATGTGGGGTTGATTAGAGATGTCCATGGGCGGCAGTAGCAACTTACCATCAGGTGGACTGCATGCTCTTCTTCTACTCCTATATTATAAAAAATTGAAAATTGTATAATTAGAACATTTCGTGTTTCGATTTCGGAGACGCAACGGCAATCCCCATTTCTGCCTTATAACAACAGTGTTAAGCACTGCTGTATTCTTGTTCAGGGTATGGTAAGGGACGTGGTTGTTATGAACATACACAAAGACAAACACAGAAACACAAATCTAAATTCATAATTTAGATATCTTAGCCGGGGATTGATCCCGGGACCTTATACGCGTCAGATCGGCATGGGGACCGCTCCACCACGGGGGTCGTCATATATATGAGGTGCTTTTAATTATTTACCTCAGGTAGTCCTATTTTTCCTTCTTACGTTTCTCTTTTTACCTCTACTACACTATTCATATGTATATAAATATAATACATAAGTATATAATTTCTTTTCTGTATGTGTACACCCTACGTTTCACGATCTCATATATCTTTAACTCCATCCCAAAGGTTGTCTGGAAGAGATCGCTTCTAAGCGATAAGACCGCCTATTTGTATGCTGTCTCATGTATTGTTTTTTATATGTTGCTTTTTTTTTTTTATAATATAAGAGTAGCAGACGAGCACGCAGTCCACCTGATGGTAAGTGGCTACTGCCGCCCATGGACATCTGTAATGAACCCAGATAGGATCAGATATTCCTACCTGAGGTCGGCCACAGATGCGCCGCTACCCCTGAGGACTACGCTGGAACGCCTCGGAAAAGTCTGTCTCCCTTACCACTTACTGCTGTTATTAGGTAGAAATAGGTGTGGCGGTGGTGCCGCCGGAGTCGAACCAAATAAAGCTTATATTTGGTGTACAAATAAAGAATATGTTGTTGTTGTTGTTGTTGTTGTTGTTGTTGTTGTTGTTGTAGTCCTAATCCTATCTGGGGTTGATTGATTGTTGATTATTGATGTACCTCGTTGATGATTGTTGATACCTTGCGTTACCTTGTCTTTCTTACCGCACCATTCAAAATTAACCCCAGATATGAAGGCTCATAATTAATAATAAGATCTATCCAATGTTATGAAAGATCGGCCAATTTCTAGTAGGCAACAATTGTCAAATTTGAAATGGGCAGAAATTTTCAAATGCACATCTTTGGTTGGTAATTGGATAGACTGATTATTAATAACGGACGTACTGCATGCTCATTTGCAACTGCAATTCAATAAACGTTAAAATCTATCTGTAATAGAAGTGATATAGGGGTTGAAATCAGCCAATAAGAGCGTTTGTCCACCGCCGCCGTCACCGGACCCTCACCGAGAACGAGATGACGGCGCCGAAGTAGCGGTACATACATTTACTAAAGCTGCGTGTCCACCGCACGTTCGTCACCCGAACACCGTCATCCTTGCCGCCGGAAATCGAGTAGACCGGCGTAATGCCAAGACCGGCACCTGAGATTTTGACGGGCAAACACGTTTGAACTTGTCCACACACTGCTGTCACACGTGTCAGCTGGAACAAACTAAACCGGCGATTTCGGTCGGGTGCAAAAACGATCGCCGTCACGTTATATTAAAGTCGGCCCGAAAAAATCTCGTTCTGACGGCGGCGGTGGACAAACGCCCTAACGATAAATAGCCGCATTATTGGTTTAATATTGAAAACGGTTATTGTTCTTTATTTAAAGCCATATGCATTATGCAACCGTATATGACATTTCATTAACACAATGGAAGTGTTTATATTGTTTTCATGTTTATAACTGCATTGTTTTGTATGAGCTTATTGTTCCTGCTTATGACCGTAATTTAATAAGTAAAGCCCTAAAATTTTAAACTGGTAATAATAAATAATTAATACAGATAGTTGAACCATGAGTAATTACAAATCTAACTTTAATCGCCATTTTCTTAAAATCAATTTTATGAAATTGGTATATTTTGGCATAACTCGGTCCAATTATAATAACGAAACAATCAAACACAGCGGTATTTTTGAACGAGCAAAAATGAAATTAACGTAAACACAACTTCGCTGTAAATACATCTGTAGCGGGAAATATTACAACGTTGTTAGTACAAATACGTTTACATTTCGAAAACGTTCAAAAGGGCGTTCCCTTTGAAACACGTGAACTTTGAGCGTAATAACGAATAACAAAGTGGAAATTTCTTACATTTCACCGAGCGGTTGTGTGGAACAATTTTGGAAACAATTTTATATTTTGTATGTACCTACAGCGTGTTGCGTGTAGCTTAATGATTAATATGACTTTTTGTTTTTCAAAAGTTCCGTACCTAAGGAGTAAAAACCGAACTCTCTTACTAAGCCTCCGCTATCTGTCTATCTGTCCATCGGACCGTCTGTCCGTCTGTCCGTCTGGCCGTCTGCCCGTCTGCCCGTCTGCTCGTCTGCCCGTCTGCCCGTCTGCCCGTCTGCCCGTCTGTCCGTCTGTGCGTCTGTCCGTCTGTCCGTCTATCCGTCTGTCCGTTTGTTTTAACTGTTACAGATCTCTATCTCTTGAACCGTAATAGATAGACACTTGAAAAGTTTACAGAGTATATATAACTTACGTATATTGATCTGTGATATAACGGTGGCCGCTATAACAACTAATACTAATAAAAAAGCTTAAAATTTAATGGGCTAGCGCAGTCGCCGATCTTAGGGTTCGTATACAAAACTGCGATGCGACGTCGCATCGCAAAAATCTGCGAGCTCCCTCGACGCATCGCAAGAACTTGCGAATTGATTCGCATCGCAGTGGTTGTTGTTGTTGGTCACCCTGAGAGACGCTACGCCGCACGATATCGCATCGCAGCAATTCGCATCGCAATTTTCTGCGTTGCGAATTCGCATCGCGTCGCATCGCAGTTTTGTGTTCGAGCCCATAAGTAAGAGTCTTATCTTACCTTGAGTAGATTACAGATATTCATGGGACGCAGTAGCTACTTACCAACAGTTCTGCATGATAGTCTGCTACTCCTATATTATAAAAAAATCTTCGTGCCAAATTTAACCACTAGCGACTACTATAGTGCAGTCACACATTCAAGTACCGGCGATGTAAAATATTACTTAACTTTTTATAATATAGGAGTAGCAGACGAGCATGCAATGCATCTGATGTTAAGTGGCTACTGTCACCCATGGACATCCGTAATCAACCCGAAATATGATTAGATATTCCTACTTGAGGTCGGCCACAGATGAGCCGCTACCCCTGAGGACTAAGCTGGAACGCCTTTGCAAAGTATGCCTACCTTACCACACTATTCAAACCAGAACACAGTAGCGCTTAACACTGTTGTTTTGAGGCAGAAATAGGTGTGGCGGTGATGTCGCCGGAGTCGAACCATAAAGGGTTCTACCACCTTCACACTTTGTAGGTAAATTGAGATCTACACGAGCCGCAAGGCTTTGCGAGCTTCATAAATGCTTTGACAAATACACAATTTCCCTTCATCTCAAATTACGCTGTTTTGATACAACAGGCTACATCCGGCCTGCTATGTTGACCAGGTTTTAACTTTAAAACGGGACACCTTCACTACGTAAATAATTTGAAAATATTTTTTTGTCATAATAAAAAATATATTCATCTATGTGTGACATATGCATTAAAACATTTTATGTAATTCGCCGCCTTTTAATAAGAATTTTAAGAAAAAGTCGACGAGAAAAATGTCTTGGAAATAAATACGTAGTCCCCGACTGTATCTCTTCAATTAGGCGGCAAATAAACATTATTGTTACAAATAAAAAGTCACGACTGTTTAAAAATATGGCACATTTAGACGCAACCCACAAAACCTCAAATACTACAATCTGTCAAGCCGTTTGAACTGTACGGCGTATCAAAGAATGAGATATATATAAATACATGTACTCGAAAAAAATATCTTCTCCAGTCAGGTAAATAAGAGATTCCTATTTAAAACATTTTTACAGACATTGTTTCTTAAAAATATATATTTTCGACTCCCCGATTTATTCTTGGCAACACCAGATAGAGATAACGGGACAGTCCCGTTCAAAAGCCGACTTATGGTCACCTTACGCATGCCGGAAGGGTAAAAAGGAATTTCCCACAAATTGTAAAGGAAGAATGGGGAAAAATCACCCGGCAAATTGTTTTGCCCGTTGGATTATGCCGTGTGAAGAGTTGAATTATATGGTCCTGACGTAAAAGGGGTGCAACATTTTAAATTATGTTAATTAATTATTCTTTCGGATACTGGGCTTAAGTTAAATTAACTCGTAATACAGGGTGTTTATTATTTCACTGGTAATTAATTTTCAACGTGTTTTTGTTATTATTGTCATAAATGTTTAATGGATACTTATTAAGGCTTCTTATTAATACATAGTCTATCTTTTATTTATAATATAGGAGTAGCAGACGAGCATGCAGTCCACCTGATGGTAAGTGGCTACTGCCGCCCAAGGACATTTGTAATCAACCCCAGATAAGATTAGATATTCCTATTTGAGGTCAGCCACAGATGGGCCGCTACCCCTGAGGACTAAGCTGGAACGCCTCAGAAAAGTCCGTCTCCCTTACCACACCCTTCAAACTGGAACACAGCAGCGCCTAACACTGCTGTTATTAGGTAGAAATATCTATGTTTTGCTTTGTTATGTAGGACTTGCTACGTTATGTAGGCTACTGCCGTCCACGGACATGTAATTAACCGCAGATAAGATTAGAATCCTATATGAGGTTGGCCACAGATGTGCTTCCCCTGAGTGTGACCTGAGACCCTGAGACCCCGAAATTGGAACGTCTTGTATAAGTGTTTCTCTATTACCACGCCCTCAAAAACAGGACACAGTTGCGTCTAACACTGCTGTAATAATCAGAACTAGGTGTGGCAGCGGTGCCTCTAGAGTTAAACGACGAAGAGTTCTACCACCCTTTAGGGTTGTTATTTCTATTATAATTACAATAACTAAAGATTTTTTATAAAAGCAATAAAACTGACTGTTTAAAAATACTCAAACAGCCATCTAAAGTGTGTGAAATGGACACATATATGAAAATGAGTTCCGTTTAATAATACTTTATAGGCTACATGGCATGCTAAAGAATGAGACATAAATCAGACATACAGATATAACAACACTAAAGGGTGGTAGAACCCTTTGCGGTTCGACTTCGGCAGCACCACGGCCACAACTAACAGCAGTGTGTTCTGCCTCGTAACAGCAGTGTTGATCGCTGCTGTGTTCTGGTTTAAGGGTGTGGTAAGGAAGACATACTTTTCCGAGGCGTTCCAGCTTAGTCCTCAGGGGTAGCGGCGCATCTGTGGCCGACCTCAAGTAGGAATATCTAATCCTATCTGGGATTGATTACATATGTCCATGGGCGGCAGTAGCCACTTACCATCAGGTGGACTGCATGCTCGTCTGCTACTCCTATATTATAAAAAAAAATACATACACACCAAAAACCTTAGCTCCGCTATTTGGTAAAAATCGATATAATGTTTCATGTCAATATTAGATTCTTACATACAACAAAGATAATAATTATCTATTGACCCACGGCGATATACTGAAGGGTGAATTTCTGCGTACCGGAATTTCATCCCTTATAACTAAGGATGTTATTTATTGGGCCACTTACGCAAAGATTGCCCTACCTTCCCTTTGCTAAAGTAATGTTTGGAATTACCTTTAATCCCAAATAAGACGTGATTTCTTTTGTGGCCGGGAAAATATTATTTAGTAATCTAAGATTGTTTTCTGTTTCGTTAGCTGATTATTTTGTCATTACTTGTTGTATTGTTAAGTAAGTATTAAGTAAAGAAACTAAGTAGATATTAAAAAAGAAACAAACTGCTTAGAAATATAACTTATGTTACTCCCTAAGGCTTCAGGGCGTGCCAATACACACAAACATACATTCACAAAACATTGCTCTCCTTAGATAAAAAGAAAGATAGTTTCATTACGATGTCATTTATTTTAGTGAAATTATATTATGTTTACTAATTACCTGATTTTCATTAAGTAATGTTAGTAAATCAATATTTTTACTTTATTAAATTATTCCAATTTTCAATACTTTACGGTACTTTGGCAAAGGGAGATCTCCCGCCGGGCTAGGTGATCATGCCCGGGGAGCGGCCGTGCTCCGACAGTCTCAGTTCGGAACTTGTATATATGCAAGATGTTTAGAAAACTTCGATAGCGTGATTCAGCAGCGCCATCTCTTGACGAGTAGCGGGAAATGGCTAAAGTATCATTGTGCGTTAGTAATACATTACTTTAATGCTTTTTACTAATAAAAATAAAATAGAAATCAAAACAAATTCTATCTAAACTAAATATAAACTAAAATTGTAGAATTGAATTTAATTGAAATTTAAATAATAAAAAACGTATACTTGTAAAATAAATATTAAGAGAACTTTGATCTCAATATCAGTTTTACAATATTACAAATTCAGTCAAGGTTCAAAGCGAAAGACATTTTAAAAGTTTTCAAATTACTATTGTCTGAGAAGCAAGATCGTTAAATTTGTCTATTTGCTGTATCAAAACTTCTATCATTACTTACACAATCAATAAGTGCTATAGTCTTGTAGTTAATAAAAGTAGTCTTGTCTACACTAATATTATAAAGAGGAAAACTTTGTTTGTTTAGTTGTAATGAATAGGCTCAAAAACTACTGGACCGATTTTAAAAATTCTTTCACCATTCGAAACCTACATTATCCACGAGTAACATAGGCTATATTGTATATGAAATATATTTGATAAATAGATTAGGAGGCGGTACAAAGTTTGCCGGTTCAGCTAGTAGTAAATAAGTAGGTTTCTTTCAAAATGATAAAGGGCTTAGGGCTACATGGAAAAGCCTTAAACTTCAACGACAATGCCACAAAGTTTTTTAATATAAAAGTAGCTGCATACACCTGATGGTAACGACTGTCGCCCATGAACATCTGTGATCTACCCCAGATAAGATTAGACACCCACCTCAGGTCGGCCACAGATGCGCTACCCCTGAGGACTAAGCTGGAACGCCTCGGAAAAGTATGTCTCCCTTACCACACCCTTCAAACCAGAACACAGCAGCGCTTAACATGGCTGTTATAAGGCAGAGATAGGTATGGCAGTGGTGCCGGGAGTCGAACCACAGGTCACCATCATGGTCTGTGGTCACCGCTCTGTCTATTTTTCACGTTCATGACCTCACAATTAAGAACAAAAGAGAAACTAAATTTATTAACGATACCGTATCATTTACAGTTTCAAAAGAGTTTGGTAGAAACTTTATTGGAAATTAATATTTTGTTCTCATCAAAGCGTCGGGTTTTCTTTGTTGTTAATTTTGTATCAATTTACTTCACCCTTTAAAAGATTGTTGATATCTTCGACACGACACGGGTCCGACACGACCAATGTCTGTAAATGTAAACGTACCCCTAACCTACGTCTGTAGATGTAAACGTACCCTAATGTCAGAACATCATCATCATCATTAACCCATTACTGTCCCGCTGCTGGGTACGGTCTCCTCTCAGATTGAGAAGGATTGGGCCATAATCCACTAAGCCACTAGCCAAGTGCGAATTGGTGGACTTCACATTCTTTCGAAATCTTTTTTTTAAGGTTTCTCAGGTATGCAGGTTTCCTCAAGTGATAATTAATTTCTAATATGCACAAAACTTGGAAAAATCAGATGTTGGGGATCTGAATCTCGGACCCCCCAATCGAGAGGCTGAGGTACGTTAACTAAACTAGCACTGCTTTTTTATATGATATAGGAGTAGCAGACGAGCATGCAGTCCACCTGAAGGCTACTGCCGCCCATGGACATCTATAATCAACCCCACATAGGATTATATAATCCTATCTAAGGTCGGCCACAGATGCGCCGCTACCCCTGAGGACTAAGCTGGAACGCGTCGGAAAAGTATGTCTCCCTTACCACACCCTTCAAACCAGAACACAGCAGCGCTTAACACTGCTGTTATTAGGCAGAAATAGGTGTGGCCGTGGTGCCGCCGGAGTCGAACCACAAAGTGTTCTACCACCTTCAAATATTATAATGAATATTGTAATTTACGAAGGAATACAAACTTTTTAGTATTTTTAAACCTTCATCTCATTTAGGCTTAAATTATCAACAATTATCATCTGATTTATGCTTCTTTTTCGAACTCAGTCCGACTTGATAAGTTGAGACAGCTCAAACAGCTTAAGAGCTTAAACTGTATCGAATTAACATTAAGTTGGGGTGGCTTGAGGGTGTGTCGACACTTATTATTGTAAAACGACGTTTGACAAGTAAAGTTTACGATAATCACAACCTATAATATAATTTCTTTCAGTGGTTGTTATGGTTAGAAAGATATGTACACAAAGACTCAGAATAAAAATTGAAACTCATTGTTGTATTGTTTGCCTTGCCAGTGATTGAACCTGGAACATCACGGTATATTTCATGCCGCGAAATGCTAGCCATATATATTATTTTATATGAGCAGCACATTAAAGTATTACATATAATATGTTACCTGCGTATAATAAAAAATATGTTACTTGTTAAATTGCTTTTCATTAATAGGAAAATAGTCAGTTAATCAGTGTTTCAGTTATTTCTCCTTCAACGACAAATATAGATACTCCCCAATTTTAACACTTTCAAATGTGGACCAAATTTTTTGTTGAATCCTTTGACAAATACAGAGGCATTCAAACTATAAACAATATCAAAATATTATATTTTTTACCGATTTTTGTCATATTCAAACACTAAATCTAATTCCATTGACGAATATAGAGACTCCCGGAGCGGAAACTTGTCGAGTCGTGGGTTTGGGAAAATGGGATTTCAATCTGTTGGAAATTATGCCTAGTGAAGCTCAAACACAAAGCGGTATCCTTTGGCATTGAATAGAATACACTAGATATATTGAATACAATATTCGTCACAATAAATTAAGTTGTAGGGATTTGAGATTTGTTCGACTGACTGTTACAAAATATAATAATTTGTGACTAATTCTTGTCAGTTAGTGAAGCAGTTAGTGAATATATTCTTGTTACCAGACTTTATAGGGTTTGTAAATTAGATAACGCTGGTTATTAATATTCAATCTATCCAAATTTTTTGTTCACCATAGATCGAAATTTGACAAGTCATTGAAAAACAAAATAAAAGAAAACATTAGACATATTGATAATTAATAACGGGATCTAATCAATAGTTAGTCACATAAAGAGTTATTTCATTACTAGACGCCTGGACCTAATTGCTTTGCAGTATGTGTGTATACTTGTTCACACATGTATACACACATACGTACATGTGTGCACATATTCAGTAGTCTCGGGTCCCTTTGAGTAGAGTCCGGTAGAGCATGAGTTTCAACTGATTGCAATCCAATACACGCTAGCAAGATGTGGTTTGTGTGTCTGATATTAAATCATCGATATCTATGGTATGGATGATAAAATTAGGATGAAGTTAAGATTGTTATTAAATTATGGGTAAACTAAAGGTATGAAATTAAAAACCATGTTTAAAAAAATGAATAATTTTACAGTCTTAAAGCTGGGCTCATGTCTAAGAATTAGATAATTAGATTAATGAGTTAAGAAGTAGCAATTGATCAGTTCACTCGATGAAGTCATATCACCTATGGACATCTATAATCAATCCCAGATAAACTCTGAAACATACCGGTTTTATTCATGAGCACTTCCCTATATTTTCAACTTTTTTATTTTATGGTATTTGTTGTTATAACGACAATTTAAATACACACTGCAAAATTTACAAGTGTCTATCTATTACGGTTGAAGAGATAGAGCCCTATGACAGACGGATAAACAGCGGAGGCTTAGTAACACGGTTCCGTTATTACCCTTCGAATACGGGTGTAGAGTTTTAGGTCGCTGGTTGATCCGAAATATAATTTAGAATCCTTGTGCGCTAGTGACGATAGTGTAGGTGAATAAATGTATAAAAATACCGTAGAGTGGTTCGCTGCTCCCTTCGGCGACCGGTCGTCCGTGATGCACACACACTCGCGACTCCCAAATAGGTCCCCAGGACCCCCGTAATATACTATATATAATTATATACGTCCCGTGACGAAATCTGAATACCGACTGTCCGTACAATGTGTGTTATGACAAAAACGTCAACCTTTTAAATTTTGAATTTACTCCTTTTATTTATAATCAGTATTTCGAATAATGTTTTATTTGATGACATCTCTTTAATTATGTAATTTTGACGATTCCTGTATGACATATATTTGACTTTCCATGTAATAATGAACAAGATATATAAATTTTGCACGCCCAATGTGGTAGAACATAAGATAATTGTTATAAATTTAAGATCCTTGTAAAATACTATGTTCTTGCAAATAAATGATTTGATTTGATTTTGAACAGTTCTAAATACTGATAACGATAACGGATATGAGATGCGGAACCCTAAAAATCAGCAAGTTTCAAAAAAACTATGTTGATTTAACTTGAATATGTAGGGCAACAACCAAGAATCGGTCCATTCAACCGCCATTTTTAACGATGTGTTTTTAATATTCAATCGCAAGAATCTTATGAATAAATTCTGAATACCAATAGACTCGAAGAATCAATTCTGAAGCAATGGATGTATGGAGCGGAAGTTCTATTATACAGCTGAATAGCCCAGTAATGGTAAAATTCAATACGGAAATATTTGAATTTTCTATATCTATAGGAATACGAATTTTACTCACACTCGTGAGGTTTTAATTTTTTTACTGAAGAACCCTAAGTGTTCAGGATAAAAGGTAGCTTATTCGCAGTAAATTCCTGTATTTTTAGCGCTATTTCGGTCTAACTCCGTTGGTGAGAGGGTCTAAACCCTAAGACATAATCCACTACGCTAGCCAAGTGAGAATTGGCAGACTTTTAAGACCTTTTTAAACAACTCAGGCGTGCAGGTTTCCTCATGATGTATTTCTTTCATACTAGAGCAAGTGATAATTCCCTTCTAAAAAGCTTTCGAAAACCGGACTCTTCGATCGAGTTTTATTTCGATCAATTATTAAACTATAACTACTTCGTTGTTAGTGAAAATGGTAACTTGTCACCATTGTAGCTCTTTCTGGTTTTAGCACTTTTAGTTCGGACGTGTCAATTTAAAGCACTATTGATATTAGACACATTACTCGTGAGAGAACGCGCAGGTAGAATGCGCATTCTACCTGCATGCGTGACATTTGCATCGCTATCATAAGACACACACAAGCACGCACCCACGCATGCACTTACGTACGCACTCAAACACACACACACGTACACACACACACACACTCACACACCCCCACGAAATACACGGTTCGTAAAAAGCCTGCAACATAGGCGGGACGCGCGTGTGTACCTAAACACGCGCGACATGATAAGACAAGAAAAGCGTTCTTATAAATAAAAATAAACATAATTCTCGGAAGAAAACTAAGAAAAGCAATAAGCCTTCATTTCTGTTAACATTAATAACAAGTATTTATAAGGCGACTGCAAGTTCGTTTTAATAAAACTGAATCAAATTGACTCGCTTCGCTGGATCAAGTTGCTGCAGATAGCTGAAAGTTTTTACAAAGACATTTCTCTCCGTACTTCCAAGATTGATTAAAAGTACATCTTTATATTAATACTCGTAGGTACATCATATCTTATCATACATAGGTACATCAACTATTTATATTTTCTACAAGTAATTTTTGTAACTCTAATTTTTCGAATACCTTAAACCTTACTATTTTACTAACATGAATTTTAGAAACTCGGTATATTATAAAGAAATACAAATAATTTTGGCATGTTTTTTTTTTTTCTTATGTTAATTTTTATATGCCTTACACTCCAAAACTAAGTAATTTTTAGAATAATTTGTAACTAGGACCGAATATTGCTTACAATGCGAAATTGCTCTGAGAAATTTGGACTTAGAAACTATACCACTTTTGGAAATCTAACTCAGTATTTTATAAAGAAACTATATGACCCGGCCACGATTGGAACGTTGTTGCCATATAAATAAAAAAATGTTGAGGGTGAACAACCCTTATCACTTAGAGGTATGAAAAATAGATAGAAGCCGATTTTCAGACCTACTGAATATATAAAATTGGGTGTAAATCGGTAAAGCCGTTTCGGAGGAGTACAGTAACTAACACTGTGACACGAAAATTTTATATATAAGATAAAAAAAAATTGACCGGAAAATTTTAATAAAATAATTTGTAAATATGACTGAACCTTGTTTACAAGGCGATGTAGTTCTAATTTGAGTGGAATCAAATTAAGCCGCCTCGCTTAACTCCCAAGTCGCTGAGATTGCAGAAAGTTTTCTCAAAGAAATCGCTTCCTTTGCTAGGTTCACTTAATACTAAAATGGTGCATATTTATTTATTAGCATTACTTTCCTTATTTTTTTATTTTCGTTAACTACAATTTTCCTGATATAAATTTTAAGAATGTAACTTAATAAAGAAATAAAGTTTGGAGTTTCTGTAATGTTTTATTGCTTTATTTTATGTGATAATAAATAAAAAATAAAAAGAAATAATAAAACATAAAACAAAAATAATTTTGACGTAATTTTCTAAGTCCAATTTTAGAGGTCAATTTCCGTATATTTCAAAGGTAAATTGAGTATTGAATGATTTGTAAATAGGATAGCACTGAATTATTCTTACAAGGCGACGTTGCTCTTGGAAATTTTGACTTAGGAACCTTATGAATTTTAGAAATCTAACCCAGTGTATAAAAGATAAAAAACAATTTTGACATGAAAATTTTAATAAAATAATTTGTTTACAAGGCGAGGTAGTTCTAATTTGAGTGGCATCAAATTAAGCCGCCTCGCTTAACTCCCAAGTCGCTGAGATTGCAGAAAGTTTTCACAAAGAAATCGCTTCCTTTGCTAGTTTCATTTTAATACTTAATTAGTGCTTACTTATTAATTTACCAGTCATTTTTCTAATTCTAATTAAATGTTTGTAAAACCGTTACCTACAATACTACAATGAAATAAAAATAACTTTGGTATGTTTTTAGTGATATTTTGAGTCCAATTTACACATCTGTTTACATCCCAAGAGCAATGTGTATACAGAATAATTTCTAAATAGGACTGACTTTTGTTTTTAAGACAAAATTGCACTTCGAATTTTGGATTATAAACTTTTCAGAGGCGTTCCAGTTTAGTCCTCAGGGGTAGCGGTGCATTTGTGGCCGACTTCAGGCAGGAATATCTATTCCTATCTGGGGTTGATTACTGATACCCATGGGCGGCAGTAGCCACTTACCATCAGGTGGACAGCATGCTCGCCTGCTACTCCTATATTATAAAAAAAACGTTCTTTACAAGGCGAGGTAGTTCTAATTTGAGTGGAATCAAATTAAGCCGCCTCGCTTAACTGCCAAGTCGCTGAGATTGCAGAAAGTTTTCACAAAGAAATCGCTTCCTTTGCTAGTTTCATTTAAATACTAATAGTTGAATACTTGGCTATAAGGGTTTTAATAAAGTTGTTTTGGTCTTAATGAGTCACTTGAGTAACTTCGTAAACGTTCGTTAGATTAATATTTCAAAAATAAATAGTCGTGAAAATAGTTAATATTCTTTTTAGACGAGCCGCATGGCGGAGCGGTCCCTAAACCGGTCTGACGCACATAGGGTTTCGGGTTCGATCCCCGGCCAGCCAGATACCTGAATGATCAATTTAGATATCTGTTATGGGTCTGTAACCTCTCTTCCTTTGGGAAGTCTTGTAAAAATCAGTCACGCCGTTTGTGCTGTCACGCTTTTTGTGCTCTGCAGTCGAATAAAGATAGAATGTAAAATCTCTACCAAATGTAACTATTATTATTTTATTATCTTATATTTTAATCGACTTTTTAACCAAAAGAAAGTATTTTAGTGGAATCGCAGTACCACTGAAACGAACCCAGTAGTTCAGTGCAATTAATCTGACTTCTAAGTGCGAAGTTGGACTTCCAAAAGCGAAGATGCTCTTCTAAAGCAAAGTTACACTTACATGAGTTAGTGTCCTAATGAAATTCGAATACTACAGCTGGAGCTGCGAAATTTTATAATTAACGGAGTTATATGAATTGTTCGTAATACTATGAACTAGTATGATAGCCGGGCTTTATATGGAAGTGGCTTTTCCACTCAGATATATTAAATGAAATGGAATTAAATGAAACTTCATAGGGCTGCTCCATGGTGGGCTTATAGGATGAATAAGTAGCCAAAACAATAGCTAGGTTGCGATATACATTAGATAGTCACAATGAATTTCAGCATTTATATGCTTAACCCCCCTTTTTTGATGAAGAGGAAGCCTTCAAAAGGTACCCAGTGCTGTGGGAGCGACACGGGGTTATATGGGATTCTTACCGCACTAAAACCCCGGTGGCTGTCCTCGGCGCTGCGTAGAGGACTTCAGGATCTCGCTTTATTGGTTCTGTCTGTCTGTCTACCTATTTAATACTACTAACTTAACAGCTTAACTAAAACAAAAGTTCAACCAATTAAATAAAGTTTACTAAAACATAAATCCACACGTTCTACGTCGTTTATGCGTGTTATTAATAACCAATCCTTCCAATCCGTTTGTAATTAGACAATTTGTAGTTAACAGAAGTTGTGAAATGTTTGGTAGGCAAATGCTTAGATAGATCGTTTATTAATAATGTGGTTAAGTGTGAAAATTCAGTTGGTGTACTAAACATAAAGTACCTAGCGTGAAATCGCAACTATTTCCTCGCTTGGAGTCAAACACGGCTAGTTCAGAGCACATCTAAGTGCAAAGTTGCAACTGAATTAGTTTGGGAGCGCTAGCAATTCGGGAAATTCTAATTTATATCATTTTAGTTTCAAGTTATAAGCTACGTGGGTATACGTCGTTATAGTTTAGTACTTACTTAAATTGGGTTTCACGCTGGAAAAGATCTAATATGAAGGTAATAACTTTTCGAAACAGATTCGTTTTGATTCCACCGGGAAGGTATCACTGTTATATCTATTTCTAAGCAGCAGTTCTAGCGTTCTATAAAGGTGTGAATAGTACCAGCTGACTTACATAAGGTGACCATTTTTGTCCTCAAGAGTGACAATGCACCTATCGGCTACATGTAGAAGACCTGTTGTATATATAGTTGCATAGTGACGTCTGTGAGCGGCTGTGGCCACTTACTATCACGTAGACTGCATGATGGTTGATACTTCAATCTCAACACGCATCACTCATGCCATTTTCCAGGCTACTTACCTACCTGAGAAAAGAAACAAAGCGTATTATTAATTATTAAAAAACACGACAAACCCACTGAGTTTCTTACCGGATCTTCTCAGTTGAGCTCGCAAAAAATATCGTAACTGACAATTTGTAAGTGCTGCCGTTGGCCTAAACAAAAATATACATATTTCATTTCATTTCATGGTATGGCAAGCTTCCATTGCTCTATAATATTATGCGTGCCTATGTATAACATATGAGGTGTCATTAAATTCATCCAAATTGTGAGAGGAACACTGAAGGCGGTAGAACCCTTTGTGGTTCCACTCCAGCGGCACCACCGCCACACCTATTTCTGGCTAATAACAGCAGTGTTAGGCGCTGTTGTGTTCCGTCTTGAAGGATGTGGTAAGGGAGACATACTTTTCCGAGGCGTTCCAGCTTAGTTCTCAGGGGTAGCGGCGCATCTGTGGCCCACCTCAGGTAGGAATATCTAATCCTATATGGGTTTAATTACAGAAGTCCATGGGCGGCAGTAGCCACTTACCATATGGTGGATTGCATACTCGTCTGTTACTCCTATATTATAAAAATTCGAAAATTTTTAAGCAATCGGATTTTTTATTTTTTCAATTATTCTCTTTGGCACAAATTGCAATAACTAAGTACCTAGTATTATATAAGTACTCGTAATATTATCGAGTACTCGATTAATAAGCGCACTCAACAAACTAACTAAGACGGTAGAACTTGCAGCAAATACTTTCAAAATATTCCAAGTTCTCAAATTCTGAACGGTCACTCGTACCCTCTTCTAACTGAATCTAACGAACCTCCGACCGTGCCAGGGAAATAGCTGTATTTTCTCAGAGCACCTAACTTACTCTGGAAATGCTAAATTAAATTATATTGTAGTTCTGTGTCAAACTAAGTAATTAGTTTGAGTTATAAACGTGGATGTAGAATATTTTAGTATTTGATAATAAATGAAATGGTAAAGTTGTATTTTTATTTTGAAAATAAAAGTTTTGGATTGTTGCAATTTTTTTGACAAAAAATACAAGGTTTTTAAACTAATATTATTATTGCGAATGTGAGTTTGTTTTTTATTTTCAAGCCTTAACTACATAAACGATTGTCATGAAATTTTGTACACATGTTGTCAGGGGTTCAGAAAAGAAAATAGGGTAACTTTTATCCCAAAAACACTTACCGTTCAGAGTAGATAAAAACATGGAATCGCGAGTGAAGCCGCGTGTTGAAGCTATTATAACTAATAAAAGCGTATGTTTGTGTTATCGTCGTTAATACAAAGCTTGGATATTAACGATATCGCATTTTTATAATAGCAATTTAAAATAATAAGTCACTCATTTGACACTACAGTTCAAACATAGATGCAGTGGGGATGTCAAGTGGGGATGATATCATGGCGGCGCTCGAATTAACAGAAAGCGGCATCGGAGACTTCAGCAAGAACAGTTTAATAACGGGTATATAGTTTTAATACCTTTAATCACTAGTGTGTACTTACTTACGTGTTATTGTAATATCGTTACTCCGTACCGTATATGTGACTACTTATACATGACTCCTTCAAGACGACGTCGATTATATTTGTTTGTTTACCACACTTTCGCCCCTTAACTCCATAACCGATTCTTATTGAATTTTGTACACACGTTGTCGCGTGTTAAGAAAAGAACATAGGGTATCTTTTATCCCGAAGAAGATACCGCTCCCGAGAGATAAAAGTCTCTAACCACAACATAGATTAGTAAAGATACTTCGCCGCCTTGAAATTGAATGAAGCCACAAATGGCTTATTTGTAAGTTCTTTTTTTGAATTCTTGACAAATAAAACATTTTTTGAGAAAATTTACGAATAAATAGCTAATACTGCGTAATTTACATAATAAATAAATAATTCTTTCAAATATTTTCGAGACATTTTAGCACGGAGACGTGGCAAAACTTTTTTTCGCAACTATTTCAATTGTCAAAGATGTTACAATTTCTTGTTAGGAGTGAGTAATCTTTACTAATCTATGAACCACAATAAAAGCCACGGGTTACAGCTAATAAATTTATAAGGATATTCGAGCCGGCAGCGTTGCAAGAAAATACCTATTCCATGATTAATGTTTAGCAAGTTTTTGCAAGCTTAGTAGCCCAATCAACGCTCTTTTATTGCGAAAATACAGCTAATTCGTTGGTTCATTAGATTTTAGTGCAGTTGCAATAAATAGGTTAGTTAGCTTCGTTAGCTAGGCATTCATTAGTCACTTTTATTTGGTCGTGAAGATGGAAACAGCTTAATTCTAGTGTTTTTATAGGATTCAATTTGATGGTAAGTGGCTACTGCCTAAGTATATCTGTAATTAACTCCAGATAGATTACCCTATTAGAGACCGACCACTAAAGCGTTACTAATCCTGAAGACTAAATTCAAACTAGATAAGTTTGTCTTAGTTACCACACCTTTGTTATTAGGCAGAATAAGTGTGGTGATGCCTGCGGAGTCGAACCACAATGTGTTTTTTCCCCCTCGTTAGAATAGTAATTTTTTTTTTTTTTGTTTACGAGGGGGAAACCTTCAAAAGGTACCCAGTGTCGTAGAAGCGACGTAGGGTTATGTGGGATTCTTACCGCACTAAAACCCCCCCGGTGGCCGTCCTCGGCGCTGCGTTGAGGGCTCCGGGATCTCCAAGGGAACGCAACAGGAGCCCTCTTAGCGCGTTGCCCCGTCGGGCTCCGCCCAGGTGAGCTTGGCGCTCGCCACACCGTCTGGTGCGTACGACGGTATGCGACCACACATACCGCCGTCCTTCCCGGGGCCGCTGGCTGGGCGATTCGAGCTCCCACTCTTGCCACCCGCAACCCCGGAAGCCCCCTTTTAGTCGCCTCTTACGACAGGCAGGGGATACCGTAGCCCTATTCTGGTCCCGAAACTACAGGGACAAGAGCCACAAAGTCTACCACCCTCATAACCTTCCATGACCACGAGTCATGCGACTGGTTTAAAAATCCGCACTAAATAAATAAATAAACCGCTCATAGTTACATAAAAACGAAGAAATACCATTTTTACAGATAGGTCTACAGGTACAAACTTACAAACAAACGTATGTTATATAACATAACGAATGTTCCAAGTTCAGTACCAGGATTTCAGAAATGAAATGTAGCAACCGTAGAACTACTATTTTATACTTTACCCGCGAAAATGTCGTGCCCGGCCAATGATTCTCATTTATTTTGATGTTGGGAGACGGTGGCCAGCGATTTTATGTTTTAGGGACAAATCGCAGAAAACCTTTCTTTGACAAATAAATTCTAAGGATTCAGTTAGAAATTATTCCAGCTATGTTTTGATATGTTAAATAAGTTAAATTAATTATTTTAATAAAATATTTAAATAAGTAACGGAAATAAATAATGTACTCCTAGAAGTAAAGTATCTATGTCCTAAAGACCTAAAGGAAAAAGTAGGATGAACTTGAAGTATTTTTACTTATATTAGACATCAGTATTTATTTTCAACTAGGACTATAATGTTGAGGTAAATGTAAATGTGTTGTTAACCTTGAGATTTAAGTTGAAACACACATTAACATAACCTTTTAACCCTTTTAAGTGAAATGCAAGCACCACTTCAATTATTATTAGGGGTTGTGATGTGTAATGTTAGATACAAGTCACTACCGCCATTTACCAAAACCCTTTAACCTTCCATGCAACAAATTGTATACGCTTAACATAAACCTGTACCCTTACCAGTACCCTTACCATGAGTTTTCAAAACATCCCACAATTTTACGTTACGTTTACTCAATCCATTATTCTGTTCCGTTTGCTTCAGTAGACTGAGTAAACGTTACAATAAGTAAGTGCTCAAGTCTTTTTGTCTGCCTCACATGTTTGCAAAAAAGAGAGAAAAAACATAAAGCGCCATTTTGTCAATTTAGACATTTAATGCTACGTTACTGACACTATAGTTCTGACACAATCCACTAGGAGCGCTGATTGGAAATTGTATGGGCAAATACGTAAATAAATACCAAAACAGTCATATTTGTCAATACGTAAAAACTCATGGTAAGTGTACAGGAGTTTTTATGTTTCGACAAATATGCCTGTTTTGGTATTTGTTTACGTATGGGCCAATACGATTTCCTAGTTCTGACACAATCCGCTAGGGGCGTTGATTGGAATTTGTATGGGCAAATACGAAACAGGCATATTTGTCGAAACGTAAAAACTCCTGGTAAGGGTACTGAACTGGTATGGAGGCATTTCTTTGTATTAAAGAAAGTAAACCGAGCATGCAGTTCAACTGATAACCACTACCACAGCATGGAAATGTTATCGTTTCTATATAGAACATGGGTTCTACCTGAAGTCGACAGATGCGTTGCCTCTAAGATCATCGCCTCGTATGCAATCAGCCGACATATATATAACGGAGTAAAAAGGCGTGACGTCAGCACCGCTGACGTCATAATTGTTGTTACAGTGCTGAATGACTCATAATGAAACCTTCGAAAGAAAACCACGCCAGAATTGTTGAGCTTCGTTTATACTTCGGGCAGCATAACGACGTCCTAAGGAGGTCCGCACTGTTCCACAGCTCGAGCAGTAATGCCTCGATGTCGCCAGTACGGCCCTTTTTGTAGGACCGACACACGTGCACTTGTTTTCCTATTTAAGATGAAGGTAATTTTACCTCAGGTGTTTAATCATTTCATTTTATAATAGGAGGACTGCCGTATTTGCTCCGACATATATGTTACTGTCAAAGTGATTAAATAGTTATTATACTTAATGACTGGTTATTTTGTATAGTATCCGAATTTATTACTTCGGCTGTACTATAATATACACTTTTGCACTGAAACGCAAGAACTACCTCACGCTAGATATGGTGTGATAGTAATAATTCTACGATTTCTAATATTCGATTTACGGCCTTTCAAAATTGAAATTTATACATCAAACGAATCTTGACTTGACTTGACTTGAATGACGACCCGCGTGGCGAAGCGGTCACCATGCCGGTCTGACGCGCAGAGGATCCCGGGTTCGATCCCCGGCCAGCCAGATTTCTAAATGTTGAATTTAGATTTCTGTTTCTGGGTCTGGGTGTTTGTGTATTTGTCTCTGTGTGTGTCCATAGTACCCACGATACAGGGAATCCTAGTGTGGGGCTGTGAGTGTAGAAAGCGTTATCTTTATCGAGACTGACCAAACAAAAAACAAAAAAAAAAAAAAAAAAACGCTAAACTTGGTCACCCTAGTCCACAATGGAGAATACGTGTAGCAGATGCTATGATTTTCGTCCTGCTGAAATATTTTGAAATCTTTCCCATGTTTGTAAATTTGCTTGAAGTAATGCCTGGACATTTACCTTTCGCAATGATACGGTTACCGTCGTGGAATAAATTTGGACGGTTTTTGAGAAGTGGACCCTTTTGAGATTCACATGATAACTTAGCTCCCATTTATTTGTATTACGTTACCCTTATAACGAGGGGGATGAAAGATAATCTTCATATAAAAGTCGAGTATTCTACGCGTTTGACGGCGGTGGTGGAGCGGTCACCTTGCCGGTCTGATGCGCCGGTTCCGGGTTCAATCCCCGGCCAGACAAACTTCTGAATGATGAATTTTAGATATATTTTCCAGGTCTGGGTATTTGTGTATTCATCTTAAGAAGATGCTTAAAGAAGACAGGAGGACAGAGAAACAGAAGTACATTTATACAGTATGATTGCAGCACAAATTTTCACGACATGATGTCGTGCCGTGCCTGGCAACGATGTGTCATGATTCGCCACATACGAACCACGTCGTAGATTTCCACGACTCGATAATTATCGCATTGCGGCACGACGTTGCGTGTACATACAACGTCGTGTCTGGATCGTACGACGATGCGATGAGATATCGTGGTTTTGTACGACACATGATGAAGATTCCAAGACACTATCGCGTTCGACACGACGTCGTTACGTGCCACGAAGTAACGTCATATCATAATTGTGTATGAGCCCTAAAATATAATAGTAGGACTATGTATATGGATTTTTTTATAATATAGGAGTAGCAGACGAACATGCAGCCCACCTTATGGTAAGTGGTCACTGCCATCTATGAATATCTGTAATCAACCCGAGATAGGCTTAGATTTTCCTGCCTGAAGTCGGACACAGATGCGCCGCTACCCCTGAGGACTAAGCAGAATCGGAAAAGTATGTTTCCCTTACCACACCCTTGAAACCAGAACACAGCGGCGTTTAACACTGGTGTTATGAGGCAGATGTAGGTGTGGCAATGGTGCCGCTGGAATCGAACCGCAAAGGGTTCTACCACCTTCAATATTGATATTTGTTTACGTCAAACCAAAAATGCCGTTAAATTAAATCTATTTGACAATTCAAATAGAATCGGTTACAAACTTAATTGAGATTTAATCGTGGTTTCCGACTTTGAACAACCCTTCCAATTAATCAAGATAATTGAAGTTTCGTTCCGCACCCTTTGAGTGGACCAAGTTCTCGGGTAACTGAACGATTCCGTACAATACTTTTGAAGATGTTGACTTGTTTCAATGAAAGACTTTTTTTTCTTCTTTTTATAATATGGGAGTAGCAAACGAGCATGCATTCCACCTGATGGTAAGTGGCTACTGCCGCCCATGGACATCTATAATCTACCCCAGGTAGGATAAGGTAGTCCTAGCTGCGCCACAGGTAGGCCACAGGTGCGCCGCTACCCCTGAGGACTAAGCTAGAACGCCTCGGAAAAGTATATCTCCCTTACCACACCCTTCAAACCAGAACACAGCAGCGCTCAACACTGCTGTTATAAGGCAGAAATAGGTGTGGCACCGCCAAGGCCGCCGCAGTCGAACCACAAAGGGTTTTACCACCTTCAAAAGACCTATTTCTGCCTATAACAGTGTTAAGCGGCCTACTCACACGCCTGCCAAATGGGTAATCCAGGGTGCAAAAGCGACCTCGAACCGCTCGGCCAACGTCCCCGGGAAGGACGGCGGTATGTGTGGTCACATATATAGTAGGCACCAGACAGTGTGGCGAGCGGCGACCTCACCTGGGCGAAGCCCAAC
This sequence comes from Epargyreus clarus clarus, assembly GCA_014595695.2. Lineage (NCBI taxonomy): Eukaryota > Metazoa > Arthropoda > Insecta > Lepidoptera > Hesperiidae > Epargyreus > Epargyreus clarus. The sequence goes on from JACTTY020000024.1 coordinate 1,352,002, forward strand.
GGGGCAACGCGCTAAAAGGACTCCTGTTGCGTTCCTTCTGGAGCCCTCTACGCAACGCCGAGGATGGTCACCGGGGGGATTTAATGCGGTAAGAATCCCACATAACCCTGCGTCGCTTTTTGAACGGTTCCTGCTCGGAAACAAAAAAAGGGTAATAACCTTCATGAAGAAAACAGGTCCCAATATCCTAAAAGATATTTTCCGAAACTAACCGACCAAATTGAAAAGGTTATTTTCACAGGAACCTATTTAGGATTTTTACTCTCTTTAAACTGCCTGCCTTGCTTAATAACTTAGGTAAACCCTATTACGTTAAGCTTCTTTACATTATCGAGTAATTTTCATAAACATTCAAGCCTGGCTATTAAGGCTAAAATAAATTAAATTTTGCTATTCATAAAAATGCTTGCGTTTACGAAATTGGGACTTTTAATTAATTTTAATACTTAATATCGAGTTTTCTTTTAATATTACGTTATTTTTATAAATAAATCATTATATATTAATATGTAATCAATGAATAAAACATGTTATATGTTGTGGGTGGTAGCACCAACATAATTCTAACGGGGAGGTACCACGGCTACTCTTTTCGATTCTACTTTTACATTTTACTATATTTTAAAGTAGAGTAGTTCTTTTTTTTGTTTACGAGGCAGAAACCTTTAAAAGGTACCCGACGACGTGGGAGCGACGCCGGGTTATGTGGGATTTCTACCGCTACCCCGCTGGCCGTCCTCAGCGCTTGTTGGAGAACTCCGGGATCTCCGGGGGCATACAACCGGAGTACAAGCGCAATGCCCCGATCGGGCTCTGCCCTGGGGGGGCACTTTTGGCTCCTCCCACACCATCTGGTGTTCACGACGGTATGCAATCACACATACCGTCGTTCTTTCCGGGGTTGCTTGCTGGACGGAGCAGAGTAGAGTAGTCCTAACGTGTTAGACATCTCAGTCCTGACTATCATAATGTTGCCGTCGACTACACTCTTCAACTGAAACGTATGGACTAGGTACTTCACACAAGAATTATGTGTTAATGATACTTCCCCGGTCGAACCATACTAGTTCAAGCACCGTTCAATCATAAAATCATCATCATCACCAACCCATTATTGTCCCACTGCTGGGCACGGGTCTCCTCTCAGAATGAGAAGGATTAGGCCATAGGCCACCGCCCTGGCCAAGTTTTATAAGTCTCTCAGATTTGCAGGAGTCCTCAAGATGTTTTCCTTCACCGTTTTAAGCAAGTGATAATAAATATCTGATACGCACATAACTTTTAAAAATCAGAGGTGTCTGGGATTTGAACCTCGGACTCCTCGATGGAGAGGTCGAGTTTCTTAACAACTAGGCTATCACTGCTTTTACTAACCTTGCTTTTTAAGATAAAAATTACAAGGAAAATCCGACCAAACCTATAACAAAAATTCAAAATTCATGTTTGTTTCTGAAAATAACCTTTCCCCCTTAAAGCTATGAACGCTGATGAAATTACCTTCCTACGCGGTTCCACCTTCCTGTTGCGTAAATATTTTCTTTATAAAATGAGTAAGCTTCCGTCACCCGGCCCGACTTCGTTAGTATCTTGTGAAAAGTTAATAAGATTCTTTATACTCCATAGTGGGTTATAAGGGTGTTGACACACGAGCGACATGACGACTGTGGTCAACAATCACCGTTTGTCACCTGTACCCTTAGTATGTGTTTTTACGTTTGCTCGAAAACGTTCAGCGTTTACGTTTTCGCTCACACAGCGCCCCCGTGAACCGTATCGGAACTAAAATTCCGCAGTATAAGTTTCAAAATCGGAACAATAACGCTATTTAACAAAACTTAACAAAATATAACAAAATTAAATTTAAAATGTAAAAATAAATGCATTGTATTTATATTTGTAACATTAAATGTCGTTACACTTGACTATTCAGTTTTTTAAAACTCATAATGCGAAATTTTAATTCCGATAGTGCCCATGGGGGCGCTGTATATCCAAAAACGTAAACGGTGAACGGTGAAAGTAAAAACTCATACTAAGGGTAATGTAGTCAGTGTACTTCGACAAACAATCTGAAGCTAGTATAACCATCTGTGGTTTTACTCCGGTGGCACCACCGCCACACCTATTTCTGCCTAATAACAGCAGTGTTAAGCGCTGCTGTGTTTTAGTATGCATGTTCGTCTGCTACTCTTATATTATAAAAAAATAATCGCCAGCGACTGAAACCGGTCATGGTGTCGATGTAGAGAATGTTTGTCGCCCACTATCGTTGGTTGTCACTACCTATTAACCTCGTTAACGACAGTCGTCAGCGACTGACGTTTGGCCACAATCGCGACCAGCGGCGACAACGTCAGTTCACGTCACCGATTGTTGTAGCCTGTGTTCAGTGACTGTCGACAACAGTCGTCGACAGGGACAGTCACTCAAATATTACCTCACTGTTGCTTGTGCGTTATCACCCTTAATCGAAATGTTAAATCTTTATTTTCAGTGCATGCATCAGAAATTTGTATATAAATAATTTAAAATATATGAAAGTAATTATGTTATTTTTTGTATCAATTTTCGATCTCGATACATTAAATTAAGTTTACCTACCTTTTATTCGCTCAAACCCCATAATTAATAATCAATCTATCGAAACCTAGCAAAGATCGAAATTTAACAATATCTAGTAGGCAAAAATTGGGTTCAACTGTAGAGTAAATATATTTTTTATCTTATTGCCATTTAAAGATTTAAAGAGTAACGATCTAAGTCTAAAGACAAAAAGTTCTACAATACAGCTTCCTGCATTTAACAGATAAACTGTTTCAAGCTGAAATAAAGACTAGTGGTCTTCATCCGACAATCTGTTAAATCCGCTTACGTTTAGTTCAACTCTAGCTAGAGCAGAAGCTGCTCTAGCTGTACCTAGTACGACATTATTCAATGACTGTCTTAAGTGTCATGACTTCTATATGATTACTTCCGTGCTGAAACATTTATTTTTATTTTTTATAATATAGTAGCAGACGAGCATGCAGTCCGCCTGATGATAAGTGGCTACTGCCACCCATGGACACCTAAGAGTTCTACCACCTTCAAACAAATATGGAAGTAGAAAATATAGTTTAAAAACTCAAAACCACGCTAAAGTCGCACAAAGAAATAGTTCCTGATGAGAGGAATGGAATAAAATGTCATCGGTTCTTGATAAGTGTTCAAAATTTTAAATTAATCGGACCGTTCAAATTGGGTTCAAAGATTCTGTTACATACATACATACATACATACATACAGGTCCAGCTAATAAAGGCGTGGTAAAAAGATGTAAATGGGTTCTACTGGAATTGTATGGTACGAATGCTTCTACCACTTTTTCAGTATGTTTTAATATACATTCATAAATTTCAATTAGGTAAAAATAAGTAAATAATTATTAATATAATAATAAAGTAATATTTGTAGAATAGTTACATAGAAATTATATTTTGCAATATATCTTACAATACCTTAAAAATATGTTACCATTTACAAATACAGGACAATTTTATATCTAAAGATAAGACTTGTTCTGAAAATAAATGTATATTTCTAGACATTTAGACAGTCTTATACATTTCCAAATTTGGCTTTTATATTTTATGAAAACAATGAGTTCTGTTATATCTATTATTTCTTTTATTATCCTAATAATGTCAGACATTGAAATACATCCAGTATGTTGGCATTACTGTAATGTGATTCAAGTCTACTTTAAGATTAAATAATTTGGTATATCTAAAGCCATTGGTTATTTTTTTACTTTTTTTCTGTGGTGAATCATTTTGCTTTACTTTCCCCTAATTATATTTCTTCAACACATTTATCACTTCATTTATATAAAAATGTATAGCTTACCGGTTGAAACTCTGCCTCTCAATCAGGAAGTCTGAGGTTCGAATCCCAGGCTTCTAATTTTTATTCAAAGCATTACTAAAAACACATATTCGAAGAAATGTAAGTGACTTAGATTCTTAAATACAAGAAAACCTATGCAAAACATATAGAGATTAATACATGTGGTTATAAACTTTCCTTTGTTAAATCACAATGTAACAAAAGCCACACACTCGAAATGTATTAGTAAAGCCACACACTCGAAGAAACTTTAAAACAGAGCGTGTTTATTCACCTGCATTAAGTTCCTGCGTGAATAGCTTCTGAAAATCCCGAGCTTTACACTATTCCGGGTTACACCTCAGTAAGCTTCACGTGCGAATAATATTATGTGGACCGGTTTTAAGAGCTCCATATTAAAAACCTTTGTTCATATAGGAATCGTTTTAACATATTTTAAGCTTTAACTACTGTAATAAACAAACAAATTTTGTTTGCCAAGTCAATTTTAAATAGGTTTGTACTTATCAGCTATTTTTGGAAAATCAATATTTTTACTTGCAAAAATAAGAATTTTGTTAAGGTAATGCAAAATCTATCAGAAATTAAAAAAACATGATTTTTAAATGCTGAAAATAATGATAAAAAACTAATACTCGACTTGGGGGGCCACTACCGTGCCCCCAGGTAATATAAGTTCATCCAGAGTCACCAGTCATTTAAAATTATCTCTAAATATAAATACATTTATTTTACACATATAAAAGTTAATAAATATGGTTTTTTTATTAACTATTGTTACCTTTGTTGAATTAAAATGTAACAAAAGCAGGTACTAGTAAAGCCACACACTCGAAGAAACTTTAAAACAGAGCGTGTTTATTCACCTGCACTAAGTTCCCGCGTGAATAGCTTCTGAAAATCCCGAGCTTTACACTATTCCGGGTTACACCTCAGTGAGCTGCACGTGCGAATAATATTATGTGGACCGGTTTTAAATGCTCATTACAATGAAATATTATAACTTTGTGTATTATTTGAATAATTTGTAAAGCTTAATGGACTCTAATTAAATCTTATAATATTTTAAAATCCGTCAAGATCCTTAGGTCACAGCCGCTCTAAAGAAATAGTTACACGCATTTTTTGACAATATAGGAGTAGCAGATTTAGCATGCAGTCCACCTGATGGTAAGTGGTAGATTCCAACCCTAGGTCGGCAAAGATGCGCGACACCTGAAGACTAAGCTCAATCGCTTCGGAAGAGTATGTCTCATTTACCACCCTTCAAACCAAAACACAGCGCTTAACACTGCTATTATTAGGTAGAGATAGGTGTGGCGGTTGTACCATCGGAGTCGAACCACAAATGGTTCTACCACCTTACACATATAGCTACTTATATTATATATAATAGCTACTTATACTTGAAAAATTTAACCCTCCTACTATCACAAGGGTTAAAAAAAACTTGCAAACCTAATGAGATACGGTCGTTTTACTTTATGCTAAAATCACGTTACCCATCAACATATGCGATAGCATACAAACTGTTACGAAACTCTAACAATGTAATCGTTCATTCACTTGCATATAAAGTTCTCCGTCCTAATGAATAATTCCTTTTGAGTCTTCTTTCATCCAATTTGTGTTTTGGTTCAGCGGTGCGTTACATTTTCGTACAGCTAATGTACTTAGCTAACCTAGTGTAGTGGAAATGTGTGAGTTTTAGTAGTTTTTGATAAGTGGAATCTAAACCTATCTATTAGGATTAGGGGACTTACAAAAATAGGTAAAAAACGAATAGAGGGTTCTCTGTCAAAAAATAAAAAACTAATACCAAACCTACTTTTAGGGTTCCGTACACAAAGGGTATAAACGGAAGCCTAATACTAAGACTTCGCTCTCTGTCCGTCTGTCACAGGGATTTATCTCTTGAACCGTAATAGATAAACACTTAATTTTTTTAAATCGTTGAATAATTGCATTAAAATACATTAAAACTGCTTAAAACTATAGATTATAGAGTTAAATAAATCCGAGTAGAGTAAAGCAAAAGTGCAGACTAATTCTTGTTAATCTTTCTACAGTTAGAACTCTTGGAGAGTAGAGATAACTCGTGTAAAAGCAAAGTTAAAATGTTAGTCTCTACACTAAAGCTTTAAACGTACCAGACACGGCAGAGACGCAAGTTTTAGACACTAGAATTTAATAGGCCCATGGATAATGCACCTAACCTTATATTACTATGTTAAGGGGAAATTATATTTCATCGCGTTATTCTTTGAAAATACCGATCAAATTTGAAAAATATGTTTGGATTTCATAAACCATTTATTAATAAAGATATTAGACTATAGTTTATAATAATCAGTAATCTAAAACCGGAGAACAAACTTGAGCTTTCTGTAGCATGAGCCGTCCCATACATGGGAGGTCAATGGATAGTTATTATGTTTTAAAGTAGAACGAATGTCGATATTAGGACGAGTGGGGAGTAGTAGTGAGACAATAGTGGATTTGAAGGTGGTAGAACCCTTTGTGGTTCGACTCCGGTGGCACCACCGCCGCACCTATTTCTGCCTAATAACAGCAGTGTTAGACGCTGCTGTGTTCCGGTTTGAAGGGTGTGGTAAGGGAGAATGCTTTTCTGAGGCGTTCCAGCTTAGTCCTCAGGGGTAGCGGCGCATCTGTGGCCGACCTCATGTAGGAATATCTATCCTATCTGGGGTTGATTAGAGATGTCCATGGGCGGCAGGAGCCACTTAGCATCAGGTGGACTGCATGCTCGTCTGCTACTCCTATATTATAAAAAAAAAAACTATATTTGAAAACGGCTGTATTCACACGTTAAACATCCCATTTACATATACAGACATTGAACGTGTCATGTCAGACAATATCTTTTTTTATACATTGTTTTTAATAGGCATGGCTCATGTCTGCGAGTTCGTCTTACACAAGATAAAAAAGCGTCCATACATATTGTCCAAAATAATGTTATTTTGTCCAACAACCATGTCCGAAACCTTACATGTATGAAATGCAGCTATACCTTGTGTAATATTCAAATATCTGCGCTTAAAAGTATATTGCACGTACGGTCTTTAGATGCGAGCGAAGCTTACCATGTAGTTCCAGCTTAACTACATATGTATAATATAACATACGCTCTTAGTAAACTTCGCCGTAACCTCGTAACAATGACGCCCATTCGCTAGCACGTAGCCTGAATAATTCCATTCGTAAATCTACTTACGTCCGATTCGGGTCTTAGTTTGAACATATTGTTTCATAGAGGTATAACAAACCCACACCTATATTTATGCCTAGAATAGGATATTAGATGAGTAATATCTGAGATAACTTGTATCAAGAGATAGTGATTTACAGTGAGGTAATCCGGCATTACCCGTCATTACTCCGTCATTACCTTGTTTTTTTTTAACGAGGGGGAAATTTTCAAAAGGTACCCGACGACGTGGGAGCTGCGCCGGGTTATGTGGGATTTTTATCGCACTAAAACCCCCCGGTAGCCGTCCTCAACGCTTGTTAGAGAACTCCGGGATCTGCGACGGAACGCAACCGGAGTCCTCCAAGCGCGATGCCTCGATCGGGCTCTGCCCTGAGAGAGCAGTTTTCGCTCCACACACATACTGCTGTCCTTTCCGGAGTCGCTTACTGGACGGTTCGAGCTCCCACTCTTGCCGCCCGCAACCCCGGAAGCCCCCTTTTAGTCGCCTCTTACGACAGGCAGGAGATACCCTAGCCCTATTCTAGTCCCGGAACTACAGGGACAAGACTTCAAATACCTATGAAATCTTAATTAAAATATCGATCACTCTCTGGTCGCGTTATAATTTTCTTCTTACATTTTTTCGACTTTCCGCAAATTTAACCTTCTCAACGCACCCATAAGACCACTTAAAGATAAGTAGATTATATCCCCATTCATTATTTCATTATCAAAATTGGACCTCAAGATGACATCTAAGTGTTTTCAAAAACAGCTAACCTCCATTATCGCTACCAATTTGCTAAAATAACATTGACGTCTTCCAAGGAAGTGCCAATTTAAATGTCGTCAAAAATACGTACTTCTCCGTTGTTCATGTCACATAAATTACATCAATTTGAAGTGGTTTCAATGAACCCGGATTTGTTAAGAGTAATAACTTAAGTTCTTACTTAATCTTCATACTTAGGTAGTTAGTTACATTATACCACTTTAAAATTTTGTCAAATACTTGACTAATGTACATCTTATATATAAAGTTCTTGGGTCACAATGTTAGTTACCGTACTCCTCCGAAACGACTTTACCGATTTTCACCAAATTGTATATGCATATTCACTAGCTCTGAGAATCGGCTACTGTCTATTTTTCATACCCCTAAGTGATAAGGGTTGTTCACCCTTAACATTTTTTTATTTATATGGCAACACAACGTTTGCTCGGTCAACTAGTTTAAATATAAATAAGTAATTTAAATGAAAGACAACAAATGTGGCATTGAGTTATATTGCCCTGTAGTTCGGTGAGTTCAAAGTTCTATCCCCTGCCAGACGGATCTCAGTATCTGTGTATGTGAATGAAAAATTGAGATTTCTTTTGTAACTCTGGTTTCTCCTTTGTGACACCTAAAGTACCTAATAATAATCCTAGCAGGTATTACTTCTTTGAAGCATAGATTAGTAAAGATACTTCGCCGCCTTGAAATTGAATGAAGCCACAAACGGCTTATTAGTAAGTTCTTTTTTTGAATTCTTGACAAATAAAAACATTTTTAGAGAAAATTTACGAATAAATAACTAATACTGCGTAATTTACATAATAAATAAATAATTATTTCAAATATTTTAGGGACGTTTTAGCACGGAGACGTGGCAAAACCTTTTTTATACAACTATTTCAATTCTCAACACTTGTTAGGAGTGAGTAATCTGTACTAATCTATGCTTTGAAGAAAAAAGCGTTATTACTATTTAACCCATTCACCCGTTAATTTATAATTTCTTTCATTAATGAATATTTTTTTATATAATATAGGAGTAGCAGACGAGCACGCAGTCCATCTGATGGTAAGTGGCTACTGCCGCCCATGGACATCTGTAATCAACCCCAGATAGGATTAGATATTCCTACCTGAGGTCGGCCACAGATGCGCCGCTACTCCTGAGAACTAAGCTGGAGCGCTTCGGAAAAGTATGTCTCCCTTACCACACCCTTCAAACCAGAACAGCAGCGCTCAACACTGCAGTTATAAGGCAGAAATAGGTGTGGCGGTGGTGCCGCCGGAGTCGAACCACAAAGGGTTCTTCCACCAAAAAATATTATTACTTTCATTACTTCACTTATATTTTATCATTAATCCATTAATCAGTTATTCCATTCGATCATTTATTTAATTATTTACAAAACTGACATTTTCTTCACAAACCCACAATTCAAAACATTCTAATTCTATGCTGTAAATTTCAGTTCATTCATACTTTCACCTTTCATATTTTATCTATCCTCATTGTTTCTATCTTTCTTTATTCGAATATTTTCTTTGATATATTCTAATAACTTCCTTACCTACGTACTTCTTATATATTTCAGCCCTCAAATTACCCAAACACACGTTATGATTTCCCTGCGTACGCGGTTTACTGCCGACTTTATCCGAAGTTAGCTTACTAATATGACCCATAAACCGAGTTCGTACATGTATTTGGAAGCAAAAAGCCGCCTTACCCTTCGGGAGATAAAATGTACCTGCTAGGGAATATATGTAGGATATCATTTTTTACGATATTGTAGCCAATGCTCATGCAGTCCACCGCAGGTAAACGTTCACTGCCGAATATATATATCTTTAACCAATACCATTTAGCATAGGGATTTAGGACTCCTGAAGACTAAGATGGATACCTTTCCAGTAAAATTCAAAATAAGACTTTGTTGTTTGAAAGGTGTGGTAAACCAGAGGCTTTCCAACTTAGTCCTCAGGGGCAGCAATCCACATGTAGTTGACCTCTAGTAGGACTTTAATATTATTCAAGATGTTCACGGGCGACAGTGGTACTTAGTGTAGCGACTCCCCGCTTCTCGTCAAGAGATGGCGCTGCTGAATCACGCTATCGAAGTTTTCTAAACATCTTGCACATATACAAGCTCCGAACTGAGACTGAGGGAGCATGGCCGCTCCCCGGGCATGATCGCCTAGTCCACAGGGAGATCTCCCTTTGCCAAATTACCATCAGGTAGACTACATACTCGTTTGCTAATTTAATAAATTCAAATTCAAATCTCATTTATTCAGAATTTATTCTTATAGATTACTTTTTGAAAGTCACCAAATTACCACCGCTTCGGAAGGCGTTTCGCTATGCAGAAGAAGCGGCGAAAGAATACTATAAAGTACTGAGTGTAAAATAATATTTTAATGTTAACTTTTAAAAGTATTTTTACTCTCTACACACATTTTATCTCACGTTACATGTATATCTCATTTTTATTTTATAAATTCCCGTTTTAAAACATAAATCAGAAGCTTGCATCGTTTGCAATTATACCATACGTTTACTCTTCAAGCCGAATTCACGCGCCAACTGCTTTCAAAAGCGAAATTCATTTTAACTTCGACATTGAAATAACAAGCCTTGAATTCTGAACGCACTCGTAATTTCGTTTTAAATTTAATTTTAACTGCTACTGATAGTATTTCTTTATGTTTTATTTAAATGAAATAATAGCCACTTAACTTAATTATTTCATTCTATCAAAAACATAATTGTAAAATGGGAGTCAAGTTCAACATTAAGATTGTAGATTTCGTCGACATAAGAATTGTTTCACTTCCTCGACAATTGACGTTTAAATGGCTGCTAAATACTGGAGATAATTTTCAAAATTAAGTTACAGGTACTTATACCGTATACTTATAACATATTCTAAAATAATTTTACGACAACATTTAATGTTTCTTTCCTTTTTATTCAATTTGACTCAGCTAGTTTTAACTTCAGTAGTTTTTACCTACTTATATTTGGTTCATATTTTATGTCTTAAGCAAGATACTATATTTATGATGTTACATGACGTATCTTAACTACTCTTCTAAAAATAAGGTTTATTGATAAAAATGAGCTGAACCAAATCTTAAGCTTGAATTATATGGTGATGAACATTAACATTGAAACATTTAACTATCTACAGAACTTGACACACATTTAGATTTCAATTTTCTTGTCAGCGGAGTCAGTAAACATTTAAACTTTGAATACTAAACTTGGCTCCTATTTTCACATTTATGTTTTTGATATTATTATATAGTATTATTTGATGCTTCGATATAGTACATCTTTTCATTAACTACTATGAATGCAGATAGCAATGTCTTTATGTCTTTTCACATCAATAAAAATACCTTTACGCCATATCTTTCCCATAAACGGTGACGAATCGTGCCGACCTTTATGGGCTGTTACGAGTTGAATACCAAGCTCTTCAATGGATGAGAGGAATTTATGGGGTTAGGTGTTTATTGCTGCCAAATTTCTTTCTTTTCGACGTGAAGACGTCTAATCGCTTATAATATACGATACTAGCCAGTGTAAATTTCTTGTGATAAATGCACTAATAATTATTGCGTTACTACCTTAAGTCTTCAAACGAAAATACGATAACTCTTGAGACAGAATTGAAATAACTCGCCAAGTACGAGTCGAACTCGCACATGGAGGCTTCCGTACCACCAAACGTTTGTTATTTTTTACTTATTTTTATTCCTTTTTTTTTTCAACAATACTCAGTTATATGAAACAACGCCATGTAGTCAAGCCTAAAGAACTATCATTTTTTCCCTTTGGGTACGGAAACGTAACAAAAAACATTTTGTATCATATAAAAAGATTACTTAAGGTATTATTAAATGTATCAAACACATTAATTAAAACAATCATACCTACCTCACACGCGCAGAACTAGTTTTACTGACAATATTTCAAATAAAAAAATCTAATAAAACCTTCTTTTCCAGTGCTAGATTGCGTGGTCTCCGACTGGGGCGAGTGGTCCCAATGCGACACGGAGTGCGGGTCCGGCAGCATGGAGCGCAGCCGGCAGGTGCTGCGGGCGCCGGCGCACGGCGGCCGGCACTGCCCCTCGCTGCAGCAGCGCCGCGCGTGCCAGGCGCACCACGGATGCGCGGCGGACAGCGATATTCCACAACGAGGTATGATCCTTAAGAGATTGACACTTGCATATCAAAACTAGAATTTAGAAGACAGGCTGCAACAAGGTAACTTGCTACTAGGTTTTAACTACACACCTGAAGCTAAACAGCAACTGTGGAAGAGGAACAGTAACCTTCATACTCCATTAGTAAGCACGAGGTAATTTAGACACACGATAAAAGTTACAAATTCTTGCATTAAAACTTACTCTTGTTTGTTTGTTTGCCTATGTGTGTGCGCGTGCGTATGTGTATATGATTGAGTGTGCGCGTGTGTCTACATGTAGAAGGAACATACAAAAAAGAGCGAGGAATAGTGTGTGTGAGCGAAAGAGACAGATTGTCTGAATGCGAATGCCAGCGTGTGACGCACAATGCGACACGGGATGCGGGTCCAACAGCATGGAGCGCAGCCGGCAGGTGCTGCGGGCGCCGGCGCACGGCGGCCGGCACTGCCCCTCGCTGCAGCAGCGCCGCGCGTGCCAGGCGCACCACGGCCGCGCGGCGGACAGCGATATTCCACAACGAGGTATGATATTTAAGAACATGCACTGCTAGGCTTTATTAGAACCGGGTTTTTAGAAGCTACTTATAGAAGGGTCAGCGACGTTTCAAAACAAAGTAAGTCGTTAATAGGTTTTAACACCCCTAAGGCTGTTAGAAGAAAAAAAATAATCTTCGTAGCATATCAATGGTAATGTCTTCTTGGACTCTTGGCAAACACAAAGTTACAAAAGTCAAAGTTACTTTTGCTTGAGTGTGTGTATGAGAGAGAGAAAGAGATCGTGTGTGTGTATATGTTAGGGATAGATAGAAGGAGAAGGTATGTAAAAAAGAGAAATAGAGATCTAAAATTTGGATGCCAATATCTGACAGACACTTTTATTTTAAACAAAGACAGGTCACGTGACCTATGGCCATATCAAAAGCTGGGCTTACCAGCGGTATTATTAAGAGATAGGTATATAATAACTTTATTTGTTACAGAGGAAACGGCAATGATCCTCCCCGGCTCGTTGTCGTCCAGCCGGCATTCCAATGAAACGGTGGACATCCGCAAGAACCTGCGCCTACGTAACCCAGACGACCCTGAATCCAATTCGCATAGAGAGTGAGTTTTTTGACTTTCCTTCATATCTATTACAACTCATATTTTTCTTTTTTATCTATTTTAACTCTATTGTTTAACAATTGTTATGGATCAGATAAGGAAGCTAATACACAAGCGATAGTTTATGTGAATGAGTGTCGCCGAAGGTCGCAGATTGTAGCCGTGTGTCCTTACGACAGTCGTCAACTGTGATGTACTATCGTCAGGACATCAGTGACAGTCGCCGCCTGTCGTCAGCGGAGTCCCTTTACGATGATAAGCCAATTACCAATAGTCGCTGATGGTCGATGACAGCTAAGATCGCTGACGACTCTACAACAGCCGGCGACAGTCGCTAACGACAGGCACAATCACTCGTGACATACCTTCCTCCAATATGCCAAGAGTAATTAATATATATATGTAGTACTCAGAAATACGCATATATTTTTACTTAATTGACAGATTTTTTTACTGGCTGATACTAAACCTTCGCTGATACTAAATACTGTTACAGATACTGTGTGCAATTCGAAGTGACAAAGGTATCGAAAGCCTGCCATATGGACTCCGATTACAAGGCTTTGAGAGAAGGTGAGACCGCTATGATATTTTTAAATTTCTCTTTTGCTTTGAACCTTTTTTATTAACAGGGAAGCCTTCTAAAGGCACTCGATGTTTTTTTTACATAAGAGTAGCAGACGAGCATGCAGTTCACCTGATGGTAAGTGGCTACTGCCGCCCATGTAACCGAGGGCTATGCTGGAACGCCTCGGAAAAGTATGTCTCCCTTACCAAACCCTCCACACCAGAACGCAGCAGCGCTTAACACTGCTGTTATTAGGCAGAAATAGGAGTGGCGGAGACGAACTACTGAGGGTTCTACCACCTTCAAATGTCGATGTCGTGGCTTACCACACCTCTGGATACATACCGTCATCCTTCCCGGGGTCGGTTACAGGACGGTTGGAGCTCCCACTCTTCCCGCCCGCAGCCCCGGAAGCCCCCTTTTAGTCGCCCCTTAGGACAGGCAGAGAATACCATAGCCCTATTCTAGTCCCGGGACTACAGGGACAAAAATATTACAGTACCTAGTCTACCCATATAGTGTAAAGTCCCGAGTAATACCTAAATTTAGTAAAAAGAGAAAATGACAAATATTTTAACAAGCACTTCACAAATTCAATCCTTTTTATGAAGTATTAGTATTCCTAAAAGATTTGTTAATTTATCCAGAAATAACAAACATTATTGCCATTACAAACCTGAAAAAGAAGTACAAACAAATATTTTTTCCTTCAAAATATTTTCGGAATACCTTTGTTTCGTATAAAGTAATCTCATCCCCGGAATTATTTTGTCCATCTTAATAAATTTAACCTGTTTTTGGGAATACTGAACATTTTTTCGGCAAAGAAATGTAGAGGAATTTCTAAAAAGTGTTACAATGTTTGTAGATTGTAAATCAAAGCAAAGCAGGATAACACAGTTAGTATATTCGGTTGTGTGGGGTAAGGGAGAGATATTTATAAAACACTTTTGTACTTAGTGATCAGAACCAACGCACCTGTGGCCGACCTCATGTAATTCTAATCCAGTAATCTTTTTCGTGATTGATTAGGTATATAAGTTACCAGATTAAAAAGTACCTACAATTTAACCGCGGAAGAACCAACGCCACACCGCTCTATCTTGAAGCATTACTTACTTTACTGTGGAATGGTGTGGATGTCGGAATGGCAAAATATGTTTGATTGGCTTCAGAACTTACACCTATATAAATTATATTAAAGATGTTTATGGGGTGCAGTAACTCACTGCAATAATGACTGCATGCTCATTTGCTACTTCTGTAAAATAAAAACACAGGTTTTTTTATTCAAAATTACATAAGTGCACAGGCACTAATGTAATTTTGAAGGTGGTATAACTCTTTGTGGTTCGACTCCGGCGGCACCGCCCTCACACCTATTTCTGCCTAATAACAGTTGTGTTAAGCGCTGCTGTGTTCCGTTAAGAAGGGTGTGGTAAGGGAGATGTACTTTTCCGAGGCGTTCCAGCTTAGTCCTCAGGGTAGCGGCGCATCCGTGGCCGACCTCAGATAGGAACATGTAGTCCTATCTGGAATTACAGATGTCCATGGGCGGCAGTAGCCACTTACCATCCTGGCCTGCATGCTCGTCTTCTACTCCTATATGATAAATATCTATAATATATATCATTATAATTTATATGCTCCAACCCAGGTGCCACAATTTGCGTGTCATGCGAGACAGCGGCGCTACGCCGCGACCTGCAGTGGCGCTGCAGCGGGCACGGCGTGGCGCATCACACGACCCGCTTCTACGCGCTGGTGGCGCCGCACTGCCGCGGGAAGTGGGTGCGCGCGCGGCAGCTGGACCGGCAGAGCGACTGCTGCCTCAACCCGGACTTCATCTTCGTTTAGCTAGCTATCAGTACTTTAGGGTTATATTTGAGGTTCTCACGAAATAGATTCTGTTGTCATGTAAACATTTGTCATGGTAATAGATTTTGGTCATGTAAGATTTGTCACGGATATAGATTTTGTTGTCATGTAAGATTTGTCACGGAAATAGATTTTGTTGTCATATAAAGATTTTGTCACGGAAGTAGAATTTTTTTGTCATGTAAACGTTTGTCACAATTTAAACGTTTAATACGGAATAAATAGCTAAGTTTAATTGTTGAAATAAAGAAAATAGATTGTATGCACAGGTAAAAATTCAATACCAAATTTGGTATCAAAAATATGGTATACTTTAATCATGGATTTTAAATAATAATAATAATAGACTTTTTATTATGACTGGTTAATTATATCTTAGTTTAAAAGTCGATAGATTGTGTTGTCATATAAAAGTTTATCACATTTTTAAGATTGAATAGAAATAGAAGATACCGTGTCATTATGACTGATTAGTTAGTAATGTCTAAGTTTTATTGTTTACAAGTCATATTAAAGATTTTGTTACAAAAATATTCCGTTTAATATAGATTCTAGACTAGATATTATATATATACCCTTTCAGTAATAATGTTTAAGTTTAATAGTTATAAAAGAACATAGATTATGTCGTCACACAAAAGGTTGTCACAAAAATATAATTTTTCAGTTTAATTATTATATTCAAACGTAGATTATGTTGTCATATAAAAGTTTGTCACAAGGATATTATTTTTAATACGGAATCAGAAAACTGATACATAGATAAATTATTATAGGCTGATCAATAAATCCATGTTTAGTGCTATCACTGCTGTTATAAGGTTTAATGTAGCGGTATTGCCTCCTTAGGGTGGGTTGCACCATGTAATTGTAACATTTACAAACGCCTAATCAACCGTCAAATCCGTGATTAAAATTTTTATTAGCCGCTCCTTTTTAGTTGAGGTTAAAATTACGTCATAACTAACACTTAACATTAACCTCTCGATTTCGATCGGTTAAAGTATTGTATTTTAACTTTAACGCAAACATTAATCAGGCTTTCGGTGCAATACATCCTTAATCTCATTTTTTAAGACGAATCAACATCCCTATATCAAATCCTCAGTAACTCAACACAAAGCAAACTCAACATACATCTCAAACGTGCTATCAATTTACATATACATTACATGCTACTCTACATTAAGCTTAGTAATTACAGCGATGAATTATTTAGCAGTTTCAACCCCGCTTCGCAATGTTTTGGTAACAAGAGATCGGGTAATTCTGGGAAATAATTTTCAGAACCACCGTCATATTTATTTCTGTCTTATTCTCGTTTAATGTACGAGTAGAATTTTTCTTTCTCTTTTTCTTTCTCTTTAGGAAGAAAATAAGTTAAGAAAGAAAAAGCAAATATTGTAAAAAGTAGGTATTCAACTAATTTCCAGTTTAAACTACTTTTCTTTTTTACAAAATGTTTGTTTTTGTTTCTTACTCTGTTAAATCCTTTTTTCTTTCTCTGTCAAACGGAAAAAAAAATAAGAACCAAGTCAGTATAGAGACGAAATCAGTTAGAGAGCACGGGAGCGGTCCTTAACACGAAGCATTTAAACTTAGTCCTCAAGGTCCTCAATTTATACAATAGAACCTTTTGTGATTCGATCTACCACTTATTCGGTATACCAATACGCACTTGGCCAGCGCGGTGGACTATGGCCTAATCCCAGTGCCCAGCAGCGGGACAGTAATGGGATGATGATGTGATGCGATCCCGGAGACATCACCGCCGCACCTAGGAGTATTTCTGCCTTATAACAGCAGTGTCAATCGCTGGTATGTATTTTAAACGATGTAAAGGAAAATCCATGTAGAACTTTAATCCTCTTTAGGATTGACATGTTTATTAGTCCACCTGATTGTAATTCAATGGTCATTGAACTGCATGTTTGTTTGTCACATCAATTTTGTTATATTTATAATTATTTCAACAGTTGCGTTGTAATAAAATGATTGGATTGAATATTTTATTGTTTACTAATACACACACTATATTACAAATTTACACAAAGTAGAAAAATACAAGAAAATATAATTTAGGTGAATTTGAATTTGAATATACATATATAAATTTATTACATATACATAGGGTAATGTACCACATATTAGGTTTACACTCAAATTATACTTTGTAACGCAGGTTCCGGGTTTGAATACCGGCTAAAATATTTTTTTTCTGTTTTATGAAATTAATTTTGTTATTAGAACAGAATTGTTTTATATTTCTTTTAATATCTCTTAAAATCATATACCCTGTACTGTCACAATAATGATAAGATTACTTAGTTAGTTATAGATTTTAATAATTAATTATTACTACTGACTACAATTAATTAAAAAAGTGCGGATGCATATTTTACTTTTCTTCATATTTGGAAAAGTTTAGAAATAAAAAATTGAGTTAAAAACATAATCAAAGGCACCCGCTCTTTTTAAATAGTTTGTGAATACATATCTAAATAAATACACTTGTAAATAATAATGTTATAGAAATATAATACTGCAGAATCATACTGTTTTATTTAATTATTACAAGCTTAAAACATAAAGGTGGTAGAACCCTTTGTGGTTCGACTCCGGCGGCACCACCGCCACACCTATTTCTACCTCACAACAGCAGTGTTACGCGCTGCTGTGTTCTGGTTTTAACGCTGTGGTGATGGAGACGTACTTACCTGAGACATTGCTGCTTAGTCCTCAAGAGTAATACTCATCATGTTTATTAATTCTTTAACATAGTAAATAATAAGAAAAATACATAATTGACATTTTAAATAAAATGATCTTAAATCTTTTACTAATAAATTACTCTATGATAAATTATCACTAAAATTAGAATGACAGACATACATTCATTTTTATATACCAGTATAGATATGGCTGTATTAAACCAATCTTGAATGACGTCACGAGTCACGTGACGTAACCACCCCTCCCATTAATTGGAATCTGCTAGGGGCGCGTTAATTATAAGTTTACGTTATAAATAGCAGTCTTTATCCATTATCCAACTAATCCCTGACGATAGCAACAGATAAATCCCACATTATTGCTATATATCGCTTTGTGAGTTTCGACCCAACCCGGATATAATTTATATCTTAACTAATAAATGCTAAAGTAAGTTTGTTTGCGTGTTTGTTTGTTTGTTAACAGATAAATCCCATATTATTGTTATATATTGCTTTGTTAGTTTCGGCCCAACCCAGATAGAAATTATATCTTAACTAATATTATAAATGCAAAAGTAAGTTTGTTTGCGTGTTTGTTTGTTTGTTACGCTTTCACGCCTTAACTACCAAATCAATTGTCATGAAAGGAGAATGCCCATTCTTGGTACTGATTTTTCTCATGCGTCAAAATGAAAGTAATATTAAAATTATTTTTAGATTTTTTTACATAATTTGTCGATCAGAATAGTTTCTTTGAACAGGGGATTCCATTTAAGATAAAATTAGACGAAATGTTGATTGTTGTTCTTGAAAATTAAAATGGCGGTATTTTATACTCGGAATTCAATAAGAGCTATTAGTGTTTTGACTAATGATTTTTCTGATGTGTCAAAATGAAAGCAATATTAAAATTATTTTTTGATTTTTTTACATAGTTTGTCGATCAGAATAGTTTCTTTGAACATGGGAGTCCATTTAAGATAAAATAAGACGAAATGTTGATTGTTGTTCTTAAAAATTAAAATGACGGTATTTTATACTTGGAATTCATTATTTTAGGTTTTTAGGATTATTTTAGATTTTTTTACCTACTACCTTTAAAAGTAAATGGAATATGTTAATCGAACTATATTATAGGTACCTACTATCAGTTAAAACCGACCATCAATCTATCGTCGGATATTTTCAATTTTGAGGTTATGTAACATTTCGGTAAATAACTTCAGAACCCAGGTGCTGATATAAAAAATAATTATTGGTGGTAGTATATGGTTAATTATACATCGTCCACAACAAGTTTCAATTTAATGCAACTCTGGACGGCGGTCCATACTTTCATGGACATTGTCCTTTTGTATACACGTTGTGAGGGGTCTGCAGAAGAACTTAGGGTATATTTTATCCCGACAAAAGTACTGTCCCAGATGATAGCAACAGATAAATCCCATATTAAGTATTGTTATATATTGCTTTGTTGGTTCCGACCCAACCCGGATAGACGTTATATTAAACCGTAATTCAAATAAACGCATTTTGGAAGTTTATTAGGATTAATTAATGGACTAAGACTAATCTTAGTTTAAAGGAAACCTTCGAGGTTCGACTCTGGAGGCACTAACTTGCCACTACAATACCGATTTCTGCCTTTTAAAACAGTAGTAAGATTTTTATATAGTAGTAAGTAGCTACAACCGCTCATGCACATCTGCAATCAACCCTAGATCAGATTAGAGTCCTACCGAAAATCGGCTATAGGTTTCGGAGGATATTAGGTTGCTACCCTTGAGGATAAAGTTGTGAAGCCTCGGATAAGTATACCCTTACCATACCCTTCAAACCAGAACACAGCAGCGCTTAACACTGCTGTTATTAAGCAGAAATAGGTGTGAAGTGTACCTCCGTGGAACCACTAAGTGTTCTACTACCTTGTGCTCCTGTTCTGGTTTGAAGAGTGTGGTGGAAGGAAGACATACTTATCCGAAACATTCCAAAATAGTCCTTAAATGTCCGTAACCATTCAAATGAGTACTACGATATAAAAATCCCTTCATTTTACAGAAACAATGCCCTATTTAACTAAAGACCCAGTGCCCGTACAGAAGCCCGTTCGGCTCATTAACTTACTATAACTCGGTCAATTAAAGTGGGATTTAATATGGCCTATTTGCCTCTCGGTCACCTCGTCACTTCTTTGTTAAAGTTATTTTTACACAACTGTACCCTTACCATGAGTTTTTAAAACATCTCACAATTTAACGTTACGTTTACTCAATCCAATATTCTGTTCCGTTTGCTTCAGTAAACTGAGTAAACGTAACAATAAGTGCTCTAGTCTTTCTGTCTGCCTCACATGTCCGCAAAAAAGAGAGACAAAACATAAAGCGCCATTTTGTCAATTTAGACATTCAATGTTACGTTACTGACACTATAGTTCTGATACAATCCGCTTGAGGCGCTGATTGGAATTTGTATGGGTAAATACATAAACAAATACCAAAACAGTCATATTTGTCAAAACGTAAAAACTCATGGTAAGGGTACTGTAGAGGGTAATGTCTTTGAGCGTATTCATGTATGTCTCACTGCCCTACAGGCCAAACGGCTTGCAAAATTCATTATGAAGTAAAACTAATCTTAATTTTGTCAAGATCTTTAGTTATTTCCGATATGCTCATTCTTAATACGAAGAATTGTAAATCATTCTGATTTATATTTTAATTTTGAAGAAGATAAAATATTATCTGAATACAACTCAATAATTTAAATTGATTCAGTGCATTACTTATTTCTTAAATTACCAGTACCTTTATTCCATACCTAAATAAACTGAATGATTATTTTAAAAATCCAAAAATACTGCTTCAATATGTTACTCCCACAATTGAGACAAATCAAACGACACCGTATGTTAATTGGGTACAGAACAAATACAGGTCTGTGATAAATACACTCTAAAATATAACCCTCCGCCATAGATAAGTATAGATATATCACCGCTTTGTAATTAAATGAAGCCATTAAATGGCTTAAACGGCTGACAATTCGGTCAGCCTTTTAATGGCTGTCATGTTGTAATTTACGCGGAACAGTGCCGACTTGCGCAGTTATGTGGTGCAAAAACACGAAATCGAAGAAAAAGTACGGAGAAATATCGTTTCATTCGTGAATTATCTAAAAACTACATTTTTAATAATCAATTTATCAAACACGGAAATAGATGACAGCGACAATTACAATTGTCAAAACTGGTTACATTTTCTTGTTAGGAGTGAGTAATCTTTACTAATCCATGCCCTCCGCAGTCGGATAAAAACATTTAAAAAGACGATATACTCCCAACTGTCCCCACGTGTACCTCAATACATACATACAAAAACATAAAACGCTCTAAACCTCCGTAAACGAGCAAAAAATAAATTTAAAAAAACAGGTTATACTTTTAACTGTCCCGATGTATAATATCTTCCCACGTACGATATTTACACCGCTCAAACACCATTAGGTTAAGAACGGCAAACGAGGTATTCTTATGCGGAAATCTTACATCTCGTTGGTACCAATATGCATGCAAATTTGAACGAATTTTGTGAGCGGCTCAAATGTGTTCTTTAAGGCTGTTTTCATGAATTTCTTTGAGCATACGTTATGTACAGTACTACAGAAGTAGTATTAAATAACCAAAATACCACCCAAATTGGATCAATAGTTTTTGAGAAAATCGCGGACATACAAACATACCTACATACATACATACTTATATACATATATAGCGTAAAACAGAACATCTTTTTTTTTAAGTTGGTTATATATCTGACAACTCATCAGCAAAATAGATCATATCTGAGTCAATAACATGCTTGTACGTAATTATATTTTACCTATAGCAATGAATAAGCAAACTACGAGTAGCATGTAGTCCATCTGATAGTCAGTGGCCACTGCCGCCCGTGGATATCTGTAATCAACCCCAGATAAGATTATATTCCTACCTGAAGTTGCCCACAAATGCAACGCTATCCCAGAAGACGAAGCTGGAATGGCCCGGAGTATGTCTCTTACCCTTCAAACCAGAACACAATTGACATCTGTAGTCATTCCGAGATAAAACGTGCCTGAGGTTGGCACAGATGCATCCCTGAGGACTAAGTTGGAACGCTACGAATAATTTACCCTTACCAAACTCTTGTAGCTGAACACTACTGTTGTTAATCAGAAATAGCTGTGACAGTGGTGCCACCGCGAACCACAAAAGGTTTTACCATCAATGAAATCAATATCAATTAACATTATCCTACAGAATAACATTTTCTCTTATACACGTAGGTACATGCAAATTTAAGCCAACGAATTTTCTTAGTAACGCGTATGAAATCTGTATTAGCGTTGGAATAACATTGCCAGGGTTCCGTATAGCTTAAATAATGTATATAAAACCTTTATAACACTGAAAAAACAGCCAAAATTTTAATTAATTTAAAATTATAAAAAGGAAACAAAGTAAAAGTAGACAGCCTATTGTGGTTTGACTCCAACTCTGCCATACCTATTTCTGCCTAATAACAGCAATGTTAAGCGCTGCTGTGTTCTGGTTTGAAGGGTGTGGTAAGAGACATACTCCGGGGCATTCCAGCTTCGTCCTCTGGGATAGCGGTGCATTTGTGGGTGACTTCAGGTAGGAATATAATCTTATCTGGGGTTGATTCTGTAACCGCCCGTGGACATCTGTATGTCCACGGGCGGCAGTAGCCACTTACCATCAGGTGGACTGCATGCTCGACTGCTACTCTTATATTATAAAAGAAGTTTAGTAGCTTTAAAAAAAGTTACTAATGAAACATACAGAACCAAAAACCTTAGTCAAACTCCCACTTAGCCAGTTTTTATAAAACAGGTGCGGTGGAAAACTCGTCGAATGTAATGGAGACCGAGTGGATTTCCACATTAGATGACGTCATTACACTGAAAATCCCACAGCTCACGCCATCTATATTTATTCAAGATTTTTACTGAGAGATACATGAATGTTCCTTATATGATGATAGTATAAGGGCGGATTTACAAAAAATCCACGTTAAGGGCGAAATAAAGGGTTAATTTTTGTATGGGAATTCCGTTATTTCAGGCGGCGTCATGTATGATTTTCTAAACTCATGTTCATTTTGCGATAAATTGCTATAAAAATAATAATTATAAAATAACTCTATTGTTAAAATATGGCCTATGTCACTCCCATAATTTACACGAACCTATCGACACCTCATATGTTAAAATCCGTTACGCCGTTTGGACTGTAGGGCATGCCAACATACCTGGGCGGAACCCGAAGGGGCAACGCGTTCAGAGGACTCCGGTTGCGTTCCGTTGGAGATCCCGGAGTCCTCTACGCAGCGCCGAGGTTTTAGTGCGGTAAGAATCCCACATAACCCTGTGTCGCTCCCATGGTACGGGGTACCTTTTGAAGATACCCTCAATAACAAAAAAAAAGGCAATCCAACATGAGTCATAAGTACATAAATACGCTGGGAAAACATTACCCTCTGCAATCGTAAAAAATATTATACCCAATCCCTTATTTAAGTTAAATGGGTCTGTCTACCAATTCTTTACCACGCTTTTATTTGACCTGTTTGTATGTATGTAACGGAATCTTTGAACTCGATTTTTACCCACTTCGAACAGGCCGATTAATTTAAAATTTTGAACACTTCTCAAGAACCGATGATAATACATGATTTTAATAATTTTGTCCCATTCTCCTCATCAGGTTCGTCAGGATAACTATTTCATCGTGGTTTTTAGTTTATAAACTACTAGTGGTGCCCGCGGCTTCACCCGCATTTTAAAGAAATAGTATGACATACATAAAACGGAAAATTTGTACCTGCATTGGAATGACAGTGGTGCCATCTGTCGAAAATTGGTCTTACCAACTCCCAAACCCTCGTGGACTCTTGGACAACAACTTTGCTAAGGATCATCACTTGATCAAATGCATAGTTTCCGATTCTATAACTACTTACGAATTAAAAATTAATTAGAAAAACCTTTTCCCACGGACTAAATTGTGAATCTAAACCATTCTCAAGTCCCCTTGAACACACACAACAAATTTCATCAAAATCAGTCCAGTCGTTTAGGAAGAGTTCAGTGACACACACACGCCCATAAGAAATATATATAATAAACTATAATTATTATCAATGAAAGTCTTAAACCGATTAATATGTAAATTACGAGTTGTCATTATAACCAGTTATATACAATGCAATATGGGAAAATAACAAAAATTTTAACACAAGGTTTACCTACACCCGCATGTTACATCAAATACGAATAAACACAAAGCTGTAAGTGTGGCGCAAATATTTGCACAATGTTTGAACATACGTTTATTTCACACTTTGCTAAACACAAATGTTTGTTTAGTTTACCACATTTTTGCAAAAAAATTACACGTATGCAAGCTTATCTTTAACTTGTCAATCTTCTAATGTTCTTTTTATACAGCAGTTATTATTAATTAATCTATGCACTGTTTTACCTACCTCAGATCGCCATTTGATATTTTATACTCCCTTTGTTAATACTCAATCTATCCTAAATTTTTCTACCAAAGATCGATCGGTTTGAAAGATCGATCGATATGCTATCATAGTCCTATAATTATAATTATTATTATTTGAACCTATTTTACTATTCATCCCTACTAAACTCCTCACCTAAAGGTTGTCTGGAAGAGATCGCTGGTTAGCGATAAGACCGCCTTTCGTATTGTCTTTTAAATTAGTTATCTATTTTATATGTATCTTCTTTTATTGGGTAAAATAAAGAGTATTGATTTGATTTGATTTGATTTGATTTGATTTAACAATTTCTTTATACTAGACATTGTCAAATTTTAAACTTGGACAGGTAAAAATTGGGCAGATTGGTTAATAATAACGGACGCTACTGATCTAACAAAGGCATAAGGGCAAAGGGCTAGTAAGCCACAAAACTACCTTACTCATTAAATACTAAAGCTAACAATAAACTTAAAGATTGAAGATTAAAGATAGCATTTCCATTTTAGTAATAGGCTCTTATCCTTAAAGGTAGACTTGGATAGAATGACGTCAGTTACCGTATATTTTAATGTAACTGGTAATTGGTAAACCTGGTAAATTAACCTAAGGCTACATCGTTAATTAAAATCGTTAACAAATACGAGTAGAATATTGAAGCAAAGGTAAGTAAAAGTCTAATCTCTATAAATAAGGTCTTAAAGGGTAGGACCCTCTGTGGTTCGATTCCAGCGCTACCACCGCCACACCTTTTTCTGCATAATAACAGCAGTGTTAAGTGGTGTGTTCTGGTTTAAAGGGTGTGGTAAGAGAGACATACTTCTCCGAGGCGTTCCAGCTTAGTCCTTAGGGGTAGCGGCGCATCTGTGGCTGACGTCACGTAAGAATATCTAATTCTATCAGGGGTTGATTACAGATGTTCATGGGATGTTCATGGTTCAGTACCCACTAACCATCAGATGGACTGCATGCTCGTCTGCTACTATATTATAAAAATACACATGTTTTCCGTAGCAGGTGGACCAACCATCAGGTCGACTGCATGCTCATTTACTAATATAATACCAAAAAAAAACAAATTATATCATTTAACACTGCGTCAAATTACGTAACCTCAGTTAAGGCTGACTAATTAGTCAGCACCCATTAGTCACACACATTTGTCACATGTTTCTGTGATTAATAGTAATGTGTGTGAGCATCGAACTGGGGCGTGTAATGTCCTAAGGGTCGTTAAGCTGAAATAAGGGTTTGTAGTTTCAAGACTTAGGACTGAAATGTATGCCTCGGATTTATACGACGCTAAGGGTTTTTTTATAATATTTTGAAGGTGGTAGAACCCTTTGTGGTTCGACACCGGCGGCACCACCGCCACACCTATTTCTACCTAATAACAGCAGTTTTAGGCACTGCTGTGTTCCGTTTTGAAGGGTGTGGTAAGGGAGACAGACTTTTCCGAGGCGTTCCAGCTTAGTCCTCAGGTGTAGCGGCGCATCTAAGGCCCACCTCAGGTAGGAATATCTAATCCTATCTGGGGTTGATTACAGATGTCCATGGGTAGCAGTAACCACTTACCATCAGTGGTTACTACCGCCACCACCACTACCACTTACAATGACCCAGTTTTAAAAAAACTTTAGTGTGACGTCACCAACGGACGCCGTTTATGAAGGACGATTTTTGGAATCAGTGAACATTATAGAAGGAGTTTTCAAAATTTGTCATCATGCCAATTGTGGGCATGCCATAGGTTTTACTAATTATAACCTTTATAAACAAACGATTTTTAGGAATTTAGGAGTGGCAGATTAACATTGAAAGCCCTTCCCCAGAAACCTAAACAGTTTCACTAAAAATTATATGTGGCCGTTGTACCAAACTGAAAATATTCCACATAACAAAATCTTGCCCAACATTTCAAAATATATTCGTATGTTTTCATATGTACATCACAATCCGGGCGAATGGTAGCGAAATTGCCTTCGCTCCCTGGATACATATCCCGTATCAATACGGATACATTGTTATGTTATCATACATTGCTAGGAAAGCAGTGATAACCTAGTGGTATGAAGCGGTGTGTGGTTCGAATCCCAAGAGCTGCTAGTCTGATATTTATGTCATCATATGATACTGTTGGTATCTTTATGTTGGATCATAATAATATTAATCGCTAAACTATAATAATTATTAAACCATTACTGTCCCACTGCTGGGCATGAATCTCCTCTTAAAATGTGAAGGATATGGTCATTAATCAAGCTGGCAAAATGGAATTGGCAGACTTCACACACAACAAGGATTTTACATGAAGCCGATCACAGATACGTTGCCACTGGTAAATCAGCTGATAATTACACCCTTT
Organism: Epargyreus clarus clarus; assembly: GCA_014595695.2. Taxonomy (NCBI): domain Eukaryota; kingdom Metazoa; phylum Arthropoda; class Insecta; order Lepidoptera; family Hesperiidae; genus Epargyreus; species Epargyreus clarus. Next base: position 1,379,287 of record JACTTY020000024.1, read on the forward strand.
CATCGAAGAACTCTTTCATGATAAAAATATGGATGACAGTGATACCTCTTCAAATCGAAACATATTAATTTAACCAACTTTTAATCTATTTTTGTCTAGTTTTTCATAAAATATACCCCATATTTGTGTCATTAAAAATTCTTCCGCTTAAAAAGGGAGTTCGGTTCATTTTCCTTGTTGAAGCTTATAAACTGCACTTGACAAAGAGACAGATGATTAAAGCTAAAAGAATTTATCGGTAAGTCTATTAACGGCCCCGCGTCTCGATTGAAGGGAATTCTGTACCCTTACCATGAGTTTTCAAAACATCCTACAATTTTACTTTACGTTTACTCAATCCATTATTCTGTTCCGTTTGCTTAGTAGACTGAGTAAACGTAAGAATAAGTAAGTGCTCAAGTCTTTTTGTCTACCTCACATATTCGCAAAAAAGAGAGACAAAACATAAAGCACCATTTAGTCAATTTAAACATTTAATGTTACGTTACTGACACTATAATTCTGATACAATTCGCTAGGGGCGCTGATTAAAAATTGTATGGGCAAATACGTAAACAAATACCAAAATAGTCATATTTGTCAAAACGTAAAAACTCATGGTAAGGGTACTGGTTAAGCTTGCTACGTTGTACGTGAATATAATTTGTTTTGAGGAAAATAAATACAGCTGAACAAAGTTCATCCTCCTTTTTTGGAGTTTAAAAACTGAGTTGTCGTGGAACGCCTGACAGTCGTAAAACATACATAATAACCAACATGATTATGTATTAATAAGCACTTTTACTATAGTTAAAACACCAGTAAATATATTAATAGTTCGACCCTTGATGCAAACTTATTAAGTGACTAGCTGACCCGGCAAACGTAGTGTTGCCATATAAATAAAAAAATGTTAAGGGTGAACAACCCTTATCACTTAGGGGTATGAAAAATAGATAGTAGCCGATTCTCAGACCTACTGAATATGCATATAAAATTTGGTGAAAATCGGTAAAGCCGTTTCGGAGGAGTACGGTAACTAACATTGTAACACGAGAATTTTATATATTGAATTGATTAAAGCAGGAGATTGATTTAAGGTTGATATATGTATAACTGTTTTATGTAAGAAATGAATATCCGACGATAACGTATTTTTATCCTTGATGTAATGACAATACAAATGACTGCGGAGACACCACCAAACCTATTTCTGCCTTATAATAGTCGGTTAGGTTACTTTAGGTTAGCTCTCGCGTAACGTTTTTGAATGCAAACCCCAATAGCACTACGTCGTAGCTATGTCTACGCCGTAGACTGCTGTAGCAATCCTTTTTCGTTTCTATTGAAGCAACACTAATTTAGTCTATTGGCTTATCGGATTAAGATCTTTATATTATATATCTGAATATACTTTCTATATATGTACTTATATTTTCTAGAGAAATTATAGTATTATAGCTTATATTTACAGTTCATCATTTTTCTTACAGTTTACCCTATTGTTTGTATAATTATATTATATAATGTGTGTGTTTGTTATGTTACCAATTGTACGTATAATTATTGTATATACATATATAATTATATACGTATACTCTTCCTACACATTTGAATACCGCCTTGCACGTTTTTTGCTTAGCCTAAAGGTAGACTGGCAGAGAATGCTTCTAGCATTAAGTCCGCCTTTTATACCAGTGTTAGTTAAGGTTAAAGTAAATAAATATATATATTTAGTAAAATAAAATTATGTTGTATGTATGCGTGTAAAACATATTTTTTTGAAATTATTTCTAATCTTCCCGATTTTATACTTTAAAACAAAATGCACATGTGTGTAGTTCTGGGCCTTACGCACTGAATGAGCCAGGGGCATAAAGGCCAACACTTTCGGTGTCAAAGGCGCCTTTATACCTGCCGTGCACGGAAACGACTCGCAAACTCTAATGAGAGGCCGTGGGAAGGATTTCCCTTTGATTTTAACGTGATTAAGACTCGCTTGTCAAAGGTTTTCTTTCATTCATTATTTGAATTGTGGGGAGGATTGTGAGGTTGACTTATATGTGAGGCGATTATCTTAATCTTTAGTAGAGGCAGTGTATCTGTGATCGCCTTCAAACAGAACCTGTTTTTATATGAAAATGGTGACATATATCCAGTGGTCCACTTACCATCAAATGGACTGCAAACTCACATGTATTCCTATTACTGTCCCATTGTTGGGTACGGATCCCCTCAAAGTGAGAAGTGGTTAGACCGTAGTCCACTACGCTGGCCAAATGCACATTGGTGGACTTTAACACACCTTTGATTTTTTTTTAAGAATAATATCACAATTAAAGCTAGTAATAATTAATATTAATGAGCATATATTTTAGGAGTTAAAAAATACACTTTCTACACTCACAGCCCACTAGGATTCCCAATGTCGTGGGTGCCATTGACACACAGATAGACAAATACACAAATACACAAACACAAGCAGAAACAGAAATCTAAATACATTTAGATGTCTGTCTGGCCGGGGATCGAACCTCCCGGGTTCGATCTCAGCGCGTCAGATCGATATGGCGATCGCTCCGCCACGCGGGTCGTTTACTCGTAACTTTAAAAAGTCAGAGGTGGGGTTTGCACTTCGGTCTCTTTAATAGAGTGGCCAGATTTCACTAGATCACTAGGGCTGAATGTCACTATTTCCACTAGGGCACCATTTTCATTACTATACTATTTCCATTTCTTTATTTTTTCGATGACAATTTTTTGTAGTGTTGTGACCAGATAAGCAATCATATCGATCGCATATATTTATTATATGTATTTTGAACACAGACAAATACAACAAAGCTTACGCTTTAAGAAAAATAAGACAATTTACTGACGTTGATACTGCTAAACTTGTATATTTTGCGTATTTGCATAGTGTTATTTCCTATGGCATATTGCTCTGGGATAAATCAGAAAATTTATACTTGTAACATCTTGTAATGAAATATAATATTGTAAGTATATTTAATATAATATTATAGTTAATAAATTTGTACAAAAATATCCGGCAGTAGTTTAGTTTCTTACATTTTGTAAAAAAAAGTCTGTTATCGTGTTACGTTTATAGTTATAGCTCCTAAAGTAATCTTTATGTGTAGCACATCACTACCTGTCCATGAAGTACAGTATTATCTGTGTGACATTTCAACGTAAACAACACAAAATTATATGGGCGTCGATCTGTTATCGAGAAAATAAAGAAATGCAAATAGTATAACTCAATCTATTCATGTTGCTACTCCAATTTTTATAAAAAATAACTATTGTACCCATATAATTGCTTGTAAGTTTTTTTCTCGTTTATTTGTATAAAACTAAAAACAAAGATAGGATAAAAATAAATATATCAAAGAATGTTACCAACATTATAAATAGAGACGTATATGTCATGTCGTCCGTACATAACGTGATTAGCGTCGCTCCGTCCCAAAGCAATTATTGAAATTGTTTTTGTATATAGCCTTATTTCTTGTAATTCTTATTATTGTTCTATGGATGAGGTAACCGACGTAATGTCTATTAAGTTTGTATTAATTTTCAACATTTATTTATAAAATGTACAGTATTTATAAAAAGGAACCCGAAACTTTTTATCACACACGAACCCGACTTAATTATAAATTAAAAGCTGTGTCCGGCAAAACGAATATATTTAAAGAAAGTATTTTCTGCAAAGCTCCTAAACTATTCAATAAAATACCTAAGGCAATACGCACTATCGGGAACATTCATGCTTATAAAAGTGAACTATATAGCTTCCTCGTTGTTCGTTGGTATCCACTATATAGAATTAGAATTATTAACTTCGATCACTAATAAGAACATTATTAATAATGTTTAATTTGATGACATCTCTTTAATTATGTAATTTTAATTTTGATGATTCCTGAATGACATATATTTGACTTTGCCATGTAATAATGAACAAGATACATAAAGTTTGCAAGCCCAATGTGGTAGAACATAAGATAATTGTTATAAATTTAAGATCCTTGTAAAATAATATATTCTTGCAAATAAATGATTTGATTTGATTTGAATAAATCAATCAACGATTGATTATCTATGGGTCTCTACAGACGCATTTTTATAGTAGGTATTGAAGTATATAGAAATAGCAGTCCACCTGATGGTAAGTGGCTACTGCCGCCCATGGCCATCTATATTCAATTACAGATAACATTATATGTCTATCTACGTTCACCATCTTTTTATAGTTAACTTTTATATTGGCCTAGTAGTTAAGAAACTCGGCCTCTTGATCGAGGGGTCCGAGGTTTAAATCCCAGGCATACCAGGCATAACAGGCAAACCTCTGATTTTTCAGTTATGTGCGTATTAGAAATGACTTGTAGTGGTCACGTAACGGCGAAGGAAAACATCGTGAGGAAACCTGCATAACTGAGAATTCATAAAAAAAAGTTTTCAAAGGTATGTATATAAGGTATGTAAAGTGCCTCTCCATACTATTGAAGGTTGGCTGATAGCTTCTTGCTATCCTCCTTGCTTTTACCTCTGCGAAATAGCTCAGCGGCGCTGGCTATTCCGGTCCACTCTCGGATGTTACGTAACCACGACTTCCTTCTCCTGCCAACCTTCCGTCTTCCAGCAACCTTTCCCATCATTATGAGTTGGAGGAGATTGTATCGTGGATGTCGAAGAACGTGGCCCAAATAGGAGATTTTCCTTTGCTTTAGCAGTGGACTATGGCCTAATCCTCTCATTCTGAGAGGAGACCCCTGCCCAGCAGTGGGATGTATTGATGATGATAACCACTATTTAATCGCTAAACCTACCTATGGCTTGAGCGACAGCCAATAAGCCTTACAACTAAACCTCATATATATAAGTCACTACGTACGACACGTGTCACGGTTGTCCGGACACGTGTGTAGCTGACAAATCGGGACACGTCCGCCAAAAGTGACGTCACCCTCGTCACTGTCGGCTGCCACTATTGATTGTATCTGTCGGGAATTTATCCCGAATATGGGTTTTGTCAAACATATCATGATTACGTGATAGCGTAGTATGAATTTCCGTTATGGTGTAAAAGGCATTTTTAACCGACTTCAAAAAGGAGGTGGTTATCAATTCGGCCGGTATCTTTTTTTTTATGTATGTACACGAATTACTCCGCCGTTAGTGGACCGATTTTAATAATTCTTTTTTTATTGTATAGAGACGAGCTGGAAGTTGGTCCCATTTAAATATGGTTAGTATCCATCGATGGGCTCTGGAGAAAATGAGGGGAACTCCTCCACCCATGTAAATATAACAGCCATAACTTCGCCGTTTATGAACCTATTTTAATGCCTTTAATTTCGTGTGTGTACAATTGCTACAAGCTGGTCCCATTTAAATATGATGAGGATCAGAGTGGGTTCTGGAGACAAAATATGTAACTCCTCAACCGATGGCTATAATTGAGTTTTGTTTGAAGATATTTGGTGTAGATTCTAATGAAATTACAAAGCCAGTTCATCATTGACTATTTAAGGGTCTGATAATGTGAAGTCGGTTGTATTTTTTGGTATTTTTTTTATTGCAATAATATACTCGTACAATTATGCAGTGACGGTAAGTGCGCTGCGCCAATAGATCATCTTCGCCTCCAATAAAGATAATAATATTTAACAAAAACGCAGTGATAGCCTTGTGGTTGACACTTGGTCTCTCGAGGGGTCTTAGGTTCGAATTCAAGGCTCTGATTTTTAAAAGTAATGCATTAGAAATTAATTATAACTTGTTTTAACGGTGAAGAAAAACAAAAAAAAAGTGAGCAATCCTGAAATTCCACCAACACGCACTTACCCAGTGCGTAAGACTATCACCAACCTTCTCATTCTAAGACGAGACCAGCTGTGCCCAGCATTGAGACAGTGAGGGGTTAATGATAATGATGATGATCTTATATATAAAATTCTCGTGTCACAATGTTAATTATCGTACTCCTCCGAAACGGCTTTACCGATTTTCACCAAATTTTATATGCATATTCAGTAGGTCTGAGAATCGGCTACTATCTATTTTTCATACCCCTAAGTGATAAGGGTTGTTCAACATTAATATTATTTTATTTATATGGCAACACAACGTTTGCCGGGACAGCTAGCTAGGGCTATTATATAAAAAAACATAACACAATGACTGACTCTATGACTGAAAAAAAAAAAAAAACAAACTAGCGAATAAATAAATGAGATAATAAAAAAATACTAAATACTAAAGAACAGACTTCAGACCATCGTATCGCCCATTAGTTTCACACACAGAGCTTTACAAAGCACAATTTCCGTTTCTAGTAGAAAATATCGAAAGCTCTCACGAAGCGCCTCGGGATTGTAAGCACAGTCGCAGCTTCGCAGCTACAGTTTTATATCCATTAGCGGAGAAAGAAACTAAATGAACAGCGAGAAGATGGCGTGAACTTAAATAGCGGAATGGGTTCCGTAACATAAGAAAAGGTAAGCAACAACAGTTTTATTTACTATACTTGTGGTAGAACCCTTTGTGGTTCGAATCCCAACGCACCACTGCTACACCTTTTAAATCGAACAATAGCAGTGTTCTGTACCATGAGTTTTCAAAACATCCCACAATTATACGTTACGTTTACTCAATCCATTGTTCTGTTCCGTTTGCTTAGTAGACTGAGTAAAAGTAACAATAAGTAAGTGCAAGTCTTTTATCTGCCTCACATGTTCGCAAAAAAGAGAGACAAAACATAAAGCGCCATTTGTCAATTTAGACATTTAATGTTACCTTACTGACACTATAGTTCTGATACAATCCGCTAGGGGCGCTGATTGGAAATTGTATGGGCAAATACGTAAACAAATACCAAAACAGTCATATTTGTCAAAACGTAAAAAGTCATGGTAAGGGTACAGCGCTGCTATGTTCCGCTTAGACGGGTGAGGTAGGAAAAGTAGTCATCAAATGGATTCATACACATTTGCAACTTTTATATTGTAAAAAAACATAATATAATTAATGAATGAAAACAATACTACACCCTTTAAACCAGAATAACAGTGCTGTCAGTGTGTTAACAGTCTTCCAATCTATCTTCGAATTTTGGACCCCCGATTGAGAAACCGAATTTACGCCACAAATCTATCACTTATCTATCTATTGTCCGTTATTAACAACCAATCTATCCATTGTTATTTAACCAAAGTGTGACTTACAAATTGTCATATTATTACATTGAACAATCTCGACCTACATCCTAAGATTTCAAAACTGATAAGTTATAAGCAAAAGTAAGCATAAATAGTTAATTTTCGGTCTTTGGCAGGGAAAAGTTGCATAGTTGATTATTACTAACAGACGTATAAGGAGGCACCTTAATGGTCTTTCCGCACCCACGGACCCCCAATCAAGGTAAGAACGACTTATTTAGCTCTGTTTTATTTCGTTTTTCAGGACACTGTCCGAGCTACGCTGATGTAAAAACATTTGTCTTAGCAAAAACAACTGTTGTTAAGATAAGAACTGTTTTATTTATTTATTTCCCATTTTATTTTGACCTGCGAAAAGTTGGGTCTTTAGAAGCCCTTTTATAGACATTTAATATACTAGATCTTGTCGTTGAATTTGTTTATGGATTTAAAATTAAATAAGTTGTTATTAAAGACTTGGACAAGTCAAAGATTTCGAAGGTGTTGGAACCATCTGTGTTCGACTCCGGTCGCACCACCGCAACTCTCTTTTAATAATAACAGTAGTGTTGCACTGATGTGCTCTAATTTAAAGGGCGTAGTAAGCGATACATACTTTGCCAGCTTAGTCCTCAGCGGTAGCGGCGCATCTATGGCGGCAGAGATAGAAATCTAATGTTATTAGTGACATAAAAATACTTGATTTTTTTATTTTATGGAGGTATCTTATGATAAGTGATACTTGCCGCCCATATGGCTACTTGCAGTTAGCTATAACTACGTTGTTCCTTTTTTTGTTAACCAGGGAGAACCCATCAAAAGGTACCCGGTAGTCCGGTACAGAGTTATGTAGGACTCTTACCGCACTAAAACCCCCCGGTGGCCGTCCTCGGCGCTGCGTAGAGGACTCAGGGATCTCAAAAGGAACGCAACCGGAGTCCTTTTAGCGCTTTGCCCCGTCGGGCTATATCCAGGTTGTTTCGTGATTTTTATTTAACTTTTTCTGGTTATTTGAACATAATATTACTATTATTAATATAGTATGAGCGTATTTAATGAGCGAAAAAAATAACAGTCGTATTCTTTTCTAGTTGACATCTCGATACACGTTCATAACAGATCCAAACCATCCAATTAGCAACAACAAACTTACAGAGCCACGAAATAAGTGGAAAAAGGGAAAAGTTAGGAATTTTCGGATATTCGGCGGTCCATTACACAACCATTTATTAACTCGAGAAACTAATCTTGCGAGAGTAAAGTTATTTGTCGTCTGTTTGTTGTACTTAGTGACTAGTGTCGGTAACAAACTTTCACTTTTCTAATTGAGAACATTATTTTCAAAAAACAAATGTTCATCGCATTTAGTGTTCTTTTTCCTGTCACGCGGGCTTATGTCCAGATATTTCCTGTCACGCCTGTTATGTTTAAACGCTTCATACACGATCAAAGAGACTGTAGCGAGTAAATTTACGTGTGCATGCATGGGCATAGATACGCATGATAGGAAAAGGGCCCATATTTGTTAAATCAAGCGTGCCATACACACGTGTCGGGAAAATAATGTAGTTAGTTAATTCAGGCGCGCAGGTTGCATATGCGTGACAGGAAAAAGGCCCAGAACACTCCACATTTTCATGGTACATGAGAAATGATCGCGAATCATTCCAACTTAGTTCTCAGAGGACTCCCGAAATATCTGGGATTGCTTATAGATGTCCGTAGTTGGCAGTTGTCACTTACCATCAAATGCGTGTATATGGTCTTTATTAAACTAGCTGATCCGGTAAACGTTGTGTTGCCATATAAATAAAAAATGTTAAGGGTGAACAACCCTTATCATTAGGAGTATGAAAAATTGATAGTAGCCGATTCTCAGACCTACTGAACATGCATATCAAATTTGGTGAAAATCGGTAGGAGCTGTTTCGGAGGAGTACGGTAACTAACATTGTGACACGAGAATTTTATATATAAGATAAACCAAATTCTCGCACTAAATATAATATCTACAATTTTGAAGAGACAAAGCCCCAACTGCATCCCCGTTAGAACATTGTTCGTACAATTTTGAAAATTATTTCACAGGAAATAATTATACACTAACTAATGAGGGCGCTCTCGACGCGAGGAATACAAATGTAGGAATATTTCCAAACTAACACTAGAACAATAATGACACTTAACTATGAATTTAATGATCTAAAACTGAATGATGTCAAGTGAAGGTCTTTAGAAATATTGCGATTTTAGAGTGCAAACCCTAGAAACAAATACGGCTTAAGATATCTAAATATATATAACTCAAAGGTGACTGACTGACATAGTGATCTATCAACGCACAGCCCAAACCACTGGACGGATCGAGCTGAAATTTGGCATGCAAGTAGATGTTATGACGTAGGCATTCGCTAAGAAAGGATTTTGATCAATTCTACCCCCTAGGGGATAAAATAGGGGATGAAAGTTTGTATAAATCTTCTTAGTTAGTAATATTACTTCGTAGCCGCGTGCAAAAACTCGTTTATTTTATAAAAGGGTACAACTCACATAAGAAAATACATGTTCATTTTAAAATAAATACATCAAGCATCGGAACAAAATAAAATTCTTGAGATTTTACAATTGTATGTATGTAGGATTGCATTATTAAGAATAAGAATAGTGGAATAGTACAAGGTATAGTTAACAGTTTAATTGTTAAACTACAAGTGGGTAAGAATCAAAAATGTAATTATTAAGTATGGTTTAGATAGACATTGATAGAAGTCGTTCAAATAGAAGTTGTGATGGAAAAATATAATAACGAATTAAGTTTAATTATTGATTACTAGTGGTGCCCGCGGCTTCGCCCGCATTTTAAAGATATAATATGACATACATAAAACAGAAAATTCGTACCTTCGTTGGAATGACAGTGATGCCATCTGTCGAAAATTGGTCTTACCAACTCCCAAACCTTCGTGGGCTCTTGGACAACAACTTTGCAAAAGATCATCACTTGATCAAATGCATAGTTTCCGATTTTATAAAATGTATATAGACAAATATTCATTTTTATATAAATAGATAGATGATCGACTAACATGGATAAGTAAAGTAAATTATGAAAAAATCGAATTTCGATCTTCTGGGTTGAAAGATCGATTCACTGAATCGATCCATTACTGGAGATCGATTAAAATAATCGATTTTTGGTTCAAACGATCGATTCTCCGATTAATCGATCTCAAATCGCCATCCGTAGTTCCCGTGGGATTTCCGGGATAAAAACTATCCTATGTCCTTTCTCGGGTCTCAGACTATATTTGTACAAAATTCCATTCAAATCGGTTCAGTGGTTTAGCCGTGAAGAAGAGACAGACAGACAGAGTTACTTCCACATATATAATACTAGTGGTGCCCGCGGCTTCGCCCGCATTTTAAATCATCTCATCTCATCGCATCTTATAATATGACATACATAAAACAGAAAATTCGTACCTTCATTGAAATGACAGTGGTGCCATCTGTCGGTCTTACCAACTCCCAAACCTTCGTGGGCTCTTGGACAACAACTTTGCAAAAGATCATCACTTGATCAAATGCATAGTTTCCGATTTTATAAAATGTATATAGACCAATATTCATTTTTATATAAATAGATAGATGATCGACTAACATGGATAAGTAAAGTAACTGTAGGTAAATTATGAAAAAATCGAATTTCGATCTTCTGGGTTGAAAGATCGACTCACTGAATCGATCCATCACTGGAGATCGATTAAAATAATCGATTTTTATGGTTCAAAAGATCGATTCTCCGATTAATCGATCTCAGATCGCCATCCCATCTGTAGTTCCCGTGGGATTTCCGGGATAAAAACTATCCTATGTCCTTTCTCGGGTCTCAGACTATCTTTGTACAAAATTCCATTCAAATCGGTTCAGTGGTTTAGCCGCGAAGAAGACACAGACAGACAGAGTTACTTCCACATTTATAATATTAGTAAGGATTAGTAAGGAAGTAAGGATTTGCTGACGGATACATAATTTGTTTGATCCTGATAACCTTTTTTTTCGCTATCCTCGAAAAAAGATCGAAGATAGAATCGATTCTTAGTACCTCGATTTTTTTGTGAATCGATTTATTGCACTTTGATTCGAATCGATTCAAAAAACGATCTTTTTCGCCACCCTTAATAAAATCCCACTAAATCTATATAAACAAATAAAGTTGCAACCGTCTCCGATTGCAAGAATTGATATTTTTAAACTCATGGTTATTTAGAGTATGCCAAAAGACCCACAAACGTAGGTAGGATCCATTACTGGAGACCGATTAAAAAAATAGACCTTTTTTCGTCAAAAAGATCGATTTTCTGATTAATAGATCTAAGATCGCTATCTGGGATAAAAACTATCCTATGTCCATTCTAGGGTCTCAGACTATCTTTGTACAGAATTTCATTAAAATCGATTCAGTGGTTTAGGCGTGAAGAAGAGACATACAGACAGACAGAGTTACTTTCGCATTTATAATATTAAGTAAGGATATCGATTAAAATAATCGACTTTTTGGTCCAAAAGATCGATTCTCCGATTAATCGATCTTAGATCGCCATCTCTAGTTCCCGTGGGACTTCCGGGATAAAAACTATCCTATGTCCGTTCTCGGGTCTCAGACTATCTTTGTGCAAAATTTGATTAAAATCGGTTCAGTGGTTTAGGCGTGAAGAAAAGACAACCAGACAGACAGACAGACAGACAGAGTTACTTTCGGATTTATAATATTAGTAAGGATAAGGATTAACATATTTACAAATACCATGCTTATTACCCCCATTGTGGAGGGTAATGTGCTTTGAGCGTATGTGATGTGTCATTGACATGTCATATGTCATTGACATTGTCATGTCGTATGTCATTGACATGCCCTACAGTCATTACTCTGAGGTCCTACAGCCTTAACGGCTTGACGGGTTTTAACATATGAAGTGTTGTTGGATTCGTGTATATTGTGAGACTAACCATAGGCTATAGTCAGTGGGGCGGAGCGGTCACCATTCCGGTACGCAGCGGGCCCCGGGTTCGATCCCCAGAGACAGATATGTAAATGATGAATTTAGATTTATCTGAGTTCGGGTGTTTATGTATTTGCATGTCTTTGCATGTGTCCATGGTACCCACGACATGAAACACCCTATTGTGAGCCAGTGAGTGTCGAAACCTTTATATACAACCATAGAACACCGAATTGCTATATATACAGCTGTTTATAGTATCTTTATATATATATTTCATATGTGCGTGAGTATGTGAACGGAACTCCTCCTAAACGACTGGACTGATTTTGATGAAATTTGTTGTGTGTGTTCAAGGGGACATGAGAATTGTTTAGATTCACAATTTAGTCCGTGGGAAAAGGGTTTTTTAATTAATTTTTAATTCGTATGTAGTTGTTGATTTTGGAATGTTTCACATTGGATTCGACAGACTTCGCTACCATCGCAGTTTCAAATATTCTATCTACTTTTCAAACCCGTAAGTGATAAGGGTTGTTCACCCTTAACATTTTTTTTATTTATATGGCAACACAACGTTTGCCGGGCCAGCTAGTCTATATATAAAATTCTCGTGTCACAATGTTAGTTACTGTACTCCTCCGAAACGGCTTTATCGATTTCCATCAAATTTTATATGTATATTCAGTAGGTCTCAGAATCGGCTACTATCTATTTTTCATACCCTAAGATAAGGGTTGTTCACCCTTAACATTTTTTTATTTATATGGCAATACAAAGTTTGCCGGGTGAGCTAGTAGTATCTATATTTATATTTTGTTTGTATATTTTCACGCGATACCATATTTCACCCACACTACGACAACAAAACAAGGGTCTAGAGGAAGCAAAAAAATGATTTCGCAAAGGCAATCGGGTAATAAATTGTGATACACATTTTCTTAGCATTATCGGGAGAAATAACCGAATCGTGTACCGCACGGAACGCCTTATAAATCACAGGGCACGCCGATAAAGATTTGTGACCCAACTGAGAACATGCTCCTTTTGTAGGGTGGCCATGAAGTTGTTGGATTGTGGACTTTCCTGGAATATTTTAACATTATCAGTCAAAGGTTCGCTGCAAAGATGAAAGATATTAACTATCTCAGGTGGTTTTGGATACTCCTTGGAGCAAATATACGCAATGCGGTCTTAATATAGATGCCAAAACACGCGTTTTCGATTCCACGGACGAACACAACTGCACGTTATAATATTAGAAAGAAAGAAAGAAACATTTTTATTCGGATAAGGCACCTTTCCTACTGAATCCCTCCTTTTATACCACGACTGCGTTACGAGTCTGGATAAGGATTATCAGGATCCCCTTTTCGAGCAAATTTTTAAAGAAGTGACTACTTCCCGATTTTTTAACATTTCTTCTGGTTTGAAGGGTGTGTAAGGGAGACATACTTTTCCGAGGCATTCCAGCTCAGTTCTCTAGAGTGGCATCTCTTCTGTGGCTGACTTCATTTAGGAATCTAATCTTATCTGGGGTTGATTACAGATGTCCAAAGGCAACAGTAAGTACTTACCATCAGGTGAATTGCATGCTCATCTGCTATATAGGAAATATTATAAAAGTCTTCGACCCTTAAGATTCATGGACACCCTACGCCTGAAAAACCTCGTATTGATAAACGAAACCATTATTTTCGTTCAAACTGAAGTTTCACTTCCTTTCAACGCGTCAAACTAAGTGTGGAAAAGGCCTAACCATTATATATAGCCTGCATAGCTTAGTGGTTTGAAACTCAGCTCGTCACGTTCAGACCAGGGTTTGAATCCCAGGCGCCTTTAAGGTGCGTTTTAAAAATAATTATCACTTACTTTAAAGGTGAATAAAAAGATCGTTAAGAAAGTTTACTGGAGTTTTGCAAAAATAATTTTAAATTATTTAAGGTTAAACCTACCGCAGGTGGCCAACTTGATAGACACACAAAGAGGATTATACAAACACCGCGAAACAAATATCTAAATTCTGTTTTAAATAGGTACTTTTGTGCTTGACCGGGATTCCAATCCGGGATCCTCTAAGTTATATAACCTTAATCGCTCCACCATGCTGGCTTTCAATGACTTGAATCATAGATTAAAAATTGACTTATGATACAGAAAATACTGAATACATTAAACATTGATAAAATTCTACGTTTATTTCAACAACCACAACATTACAACTCAAATAAAAAATTAATAAAACAAAAAATATTTAAACAATAAGAAAAGAGACAGATTATTTATTTTTATAACACTTTCAGAAATAACTTCCGTTACATTCAAGTTACGCGCATTCCGCTTCGTGCAACAAGATGGCTCGCCTCACATACCGGAAGTGATAAAAACTGAACACCACTACAAATGAAAACAGGTAGAGCACTGAAACAAAATAATCTGTATTAAAAACATGTGGAAGATTCCGCTATTCAAAAAAGATGCCACTAAGCTTTTTTTTAATACTCATAGTTTAAAAACTAAAAACCACGCTAAAATCACACAAGGAAAATCGTTAATTCTGATTCCTGACGATCCTGATGAGGAGAATGGAATAAGATTAATAAAATCGTGTATTGTCATCGGTTCTTGATAATTTTTCAAAATTTTAAATTAATCGGACCGTCAAAGTGGCTAAAACTCGAGTTCAAAAATATTTGAACTTGAGTTTTGACCTGTATATATGTAACGGAATACCGTTACATATATACAGGTCAAGCTAATAAAAGCGTGGTAATATAAGAGTAGCAGACGAACATGCAGTCCACCTGATGGTAAGTGGCTACTGCCGCCCATGGGCATCTGTAATCAACCCCAGATAGAACTAGGTATCCTACCTGAGGTCGACCACAGATGACCCGGTACCCTTAACCTAACTATTACGCAGACGTGCTACCTGATGGAAATATATGGATTATCCAAAAAAATATCATGTCCCACAAAAATACTCATCGAATAATTAATTGGCTGGGACGAATGAGAGCTATTAATGGATATTGCCTTCACTTCACTTACGAATTGACCGACATTTCCATTTTCGTACATTTCCAAAGCAGAGACCACGTGGTGCCTCTAATTAGGTAAATGCATGCCTCTACTAATTTGTCTGATTGGGTCGCCTTTCGTTACTCCCGAAAGTGAAATATATTTAACTAAGTTTCGCCTGTGACTTTATTTGCGTGGACATTAGGTTTTTATTATAGGCTACTACCATGGACATGTGCAATCAACTACAGATAATATTAGATTTCTACCTGCGTTGCTACCCCTGAGGACTAAGAACCGCCCTTACACACCCTTCAAACCAGTACCCTTACCATGAGTTTTTACGTTTTGTCAAAAATTACTGTTTTGGTATTTGTATACGTATTTGCCAATACAATTTCCAATCAGCGCCCCTAGCGGATTGTATCAGAACTATAGTCTCAGTAACGTAACATTAAATGTCAAAATTGACAAAATGGCGGTTCATGATTTGTCTCTCTTTTTTGCGAACATGTGAGGCAGACGGAAATACTTGAGCACTTCATCATCATCATCATCATCAACCCATTACTGTCCCACTGCTGGGCACGGGTCTCCTCTCAGAATGAGAAGGATTAGACCATAGTTCACCGCGCTGGCCAAGTGCGTATTGGTAGACTTCACATACCTTTAAGATTTTTATCTCAGGTATGCAGGTTTCCTCACGATGTTTTCCTTCGCCGTTTAAACAAGTGATAATTAATTTCTAATACGCACATAAATTTGAAAATCAGAGGTGCGTGCCTGGGATTTGAACCTCGGACCCCTCGATCGAGAGGACGCGTTTCTTAACCACTAGGTTATCACTGCTCAAGCTTGCACAAGCTTAAGCACTTACTTATTGTTAAGTCTACTGAAGCAAACGGAACAGAATATTGGATTGAGTAAACGTAACGCAAAATTGTGAGATGTTTTGAAAACTCATGGTTAGGGTACAGAACACAGCAGCACTTAACACTGCTGTTGTTTATACGTGTGGCGGTGGTGCCGTCTGAGTCGAACCACACAGATTTCTACCACTTTTAGGAGACTACTTTTAAGGGCTTATGTATCTATCCCTTGGATAGCTTCCGATAAATCCCTTTTACAGCTGGCAACACACGCGGAGCGTTTCATATATTTTTATAAAATTTCATTTAACTTCAGCTGATAAAATCAATCAGTAAATGGGAGCCGGATTAAAAACATTTGCTCTGGCGAACTGAGTTCACTGACTTGTTGTAGCGACAGCGAGCAGCGAGTAAACGAGATAATCAAGCTATTAGTAAAACAGCAATTATTGTTTGTCAAAGGTTTGAATAACTGACTCTCTTGTTGAGGGTCCGGGGTTCAACCTCAATTTCACATTTGGAAATTATTTATTACACAAAAAGAAATTATGGAAGAAAACCATATGTGTGATTTGTATACACTGACACGGGATGGCCCCTACGGTATGAGAGGTATCCTTCAATTTTTATTGGTGGTTTATATGGCGGAGAGACTAGTAAAAAGCTTATAGCCATAGATTAGTAAAGATACTTATTAGTAAGTTCTTTTTTTTAATTCTTGACAAATAAAAACATTTTTAGAGAAAATTCACGAATAAATAACTAATACTGCGTAATTTAAATAATAAATAGATAATTATTTCAAATATTTTAGGGACACTTTAGCACGGAGACGTGGCAAAACTTTTTTACGCAACTATTTCAATTCTCAAAACTGTTTACATTTTCTTGTTAGGAGTGAGTAATCTTTACTAATCTATGCTTACAGCTAATAAACACATGCGAGAAAACTTCTTCCGTGTCTTACTGAACTTTGAAGATGGTAGAACCCTTTGTGGTTTGACTTCAGCACTACCGCCACCCAAATTTTTGCCTAATATCAACTATATTAAGTGTTTCTGTGCTCTGGTTTGAAGAGAGTAAGAGATACATACTTTTTGAAGTATTCCGGCTTAGTCTGATTCTAGATGGAAGCAAGCTCGTCAGCTACCCCTATATTTAATTATTTAATGCTATTTAGCATTAAGTCCGCCTTTTGCAAAACATTGTTTTTAACATGGTCAATAGAGAGTAAATAAATAAATAAATATTTAAAAAAAAACTGGCATAGTGGCTGCACCTCGCAACTATCTAAGCGCAGCGATCAGGACATCGCTCATCGTTCGTCGCTTATCGCTCACGATAGGACTAGAGCCAAACGGTTGATCTCAACTAAATGTGAAATGCAGCACACGGACTAATGGATTGAATTTAAAGTTTAATGTCGGTTACTGTAACATATTTATGTAACGTCCACCCGAAGGAAGAGTTGCCGTTACCACCGCTTGGCTACACGTGTGGATAGAATGATGAAGTAGAATGATTTCAAATTTAAATAGCATTTTGTCTTCTCATTTTGTCTTACGGAAAAAAGTGACAAATAAAAGAATTAAGCCGAAAATTGTTAGGGGCGTCCAGTCCTCCGTTGGCACAGTCTCCAAGCGTCTCAACCCAGTCAAGTCAAGTGCGATTTACAGACATTACACAGCTTTCAGAACTTTTTTTAATCTCAGACGTATGAGTTTCAACCATAAATATATTATGCTACTGACGTGATATTCACAATCACATATCATATCATATCACATCGCTCAGGATTCGAATCCGGGTACCTCACAACCATAACGCAAATGATCATTAATTTTCAATATACACAACTTCTAAAAATCACATTGCCCAGGATTCAAACCCGGGAACCCCAGACTGATACCAAACCACTACGCCATCACTCCTCCAACATACAAATAACAAAGACCATACCTGCTCCCAAAAACGTGAACAGCCCACTAACACAAGCTAGGTTCGCCAGCCGGTGTTGCTCGTCTTTTATTTTCGTCGCTGAAAATAGAAATTGATTTTCAATAAGTTAATCGAGTTACGTATGCAAATTTTATTTCACATTTCAAAATGTCCGCTCGTATAAACATGGACGGCGGGTTTTGAAACAGAGCTAGAAACGGGTAGATGTGTTACGATTGTCGATTGACACAAAGAAAATATATTTAATTAGCTTTACCCACGGCTTCGCTCGCATTAAGAGGTTTTATCTCCTCTGGCATAGATTAGTAAATATTACTCACAAGTAAATGTAACCAGTTTTGAGAATTGAAATAGTTGCGTAAAAAAGTTTTGCCACGTCTCCGTGCTAAAATGTCCCTAAAATATTGGAAATACTTATTTATTTATTATGTAAATTACGCAGTATTAGTTATTTATTCGTAATAATTCGTTTATATTAATTTTTATTTGTCAACAATTCAAAAAAATAACTGACAAATCAGCCTTTTGTGGCGAAGTCCTTATCTGAATTCCTGACTACGTGAGTACAAAATTTCATGACAATCGGTTATACAGGGTAAATCTCCATAATGTGCACATATTGAAACAGGTAAAATTAAACCGCATTTTGTCGACAAAAAATATAAAAAAAATAAAAAAAGAATTTATAATATTAGTTAGGACGATGCTTTCTACACTCATAGTTCCACAATAGGATTCCCTGCGTTGTGGATGCTACAGTCACGCAAGCAACTATACAAATATCCAGACAGAAATATAAATTCGTTATTTTATTACGTTTCTGTTTGACCGGGAATCAAACCTGCAACACTGTGTGACAGAAGTTTCTCCTTTTAAATTAAATAGCGTGGTTGTGTTTTTTTCTAATTATGCATTCTTGTTTGAAAATCTGTTTGTGAATTAAGAACTTGCATCGTTTTAGTATTCGTATCGCAGAAAACAAAATATGTCTGTTTGTACAAAAAACAACAAATCAAAAAGCATGCCACTTCTATTCGACGTTTGTTCTGCATTTAGGAAAATGAATATTATTATGTTATAGCAATATTTTCATTGGAATATTCAGTTAGCATACGTTCAATTTAATTAATTTCGCACGTGGTTAAAATGATATTAGACAGAACTGCGGATGTGCCGATTGGTAATAGAATTTGTAATTAAATTTAACTATATTTCATGTTTAAACTGACTGGTAATATTAAAATTTTGATAAATTTTACTAGGCTTTAATAATTTTGATAATAATCATCACATAACACTAAATTGAAAGTGGTACAATCCTTTATGGGTCGACTTCAGAAGCGTGATTTCCACACCAATTTTTGTCTTATAACAGCTGTATCGAGCGCTGTTGTGTTCTGTGTTTTGAACACATTTGTGAGATGAAATAAAGTCAAAACTAATAAAGTATATACTTAGAAGCAAGTGAAGTACGAGAGATCACTTGAAAGCTTTATGTTAATACCCAGAGATAAGTATAGATATCTCACCGCCTTGTAATTGAAGGACGTCATTAAATGGCTTACAATTTGTCAACCATTCTATGGCTGTCATGGTGTAATTTACGCGGAACAATGCCGACATGTGCAGTTAAGTGGTGCAAAAACACGAAATCGAAGCAAAAGTGCGGAGAAATATCGTTTCATTCGTAAATGCTCTAAAAACGACATTATTTTTATATTTTTCAAACACGAAAATAAATGACAGTGACAATTTCAATTGTCAAAACTGGTTACATTTTCTTGTTAGGAGTGAATAATATTTACTTATCTATGTTAATACCCTAACGAAAATGCAACTTGCAGAATGTACTTCCTTCCAAGGTATTCCCGGAGCGCTATGACATGGGGCTTTTCGATAGATACGAAAAGAGCTTTTATTTGACGCCGGTGACGCATTGACGACTTCTCTGGTGTTGCAATACGCGACGGGGACTTTTCATTATGTACCACGTCTTGTAGGTAGGTAGATAGATAGGTACAATTACATAAAATTTGAAGGTGGTAGAATCCTGTGTGGTTCGACTTCGGCGACACCACCGCCACACCTATTTCTACCTAATAACAGCAGTGTTAGGCGCTGCTGTGTTCCGGTTTGAAGGGTGTGGTAAGGGAGACAGACTTATCCGAGGCGTTCCAGCTTAGTCCTCAGGGGTAGCGGTGCATCTGTGGCCGACCTTAGGTAGGAATATCTAATCCTATCTGGGGTTGATTACAGATGTGCACGGTATGTCCTATATTACAGATAAAAGTTTGAAACCTTACCGTCCTTAAAACGACCACAAGCGCGACCAATCTTCGTGACCGCTAACGTTAGTATTCCGAGCCAAACCATCGTCGCCACCAACAGATATACCTTGAAAACATATTAGAATAGTATAATTGCTAAGTACTTCATAAATATTTTGAAAATACTCTAGCAAATTAAGATCTTAGTCATTTTATTGGAAGCAGATAGCGCATGCAATCCGCCTGGCGCTACCGCTTTTCAAGCCTACTTAAAAACATGTTGTGCATGTATACTTTAAATTGCTACACCCTTACAGGGTTTCATGCCACTGTATCAAAATTTATAACACCTTTATATGTATGTGATAACTGCATGATGCAATAAAGATTATGATTATGATTATAAGAATGTGCAAAATAATCAATTTTTATAATCAACAATTATTTTTGTTTAAGGATCGAGATTTTATCATATTATTAATCATATTAATATATATTTTCATGTTTTCATACATTTTGCAGGTGATCCGACCCTGGAGGCACCGCCACGCCTCTTTTTACCGTATAACGACTGTTACACGCTGCTGTATTCCGCTTTGGAGCGTGTAAGAGAGACATACTTATCCGAGGCGTAACAACTTAGTCCTCAATGCAACGCATTTGCGCCAACCTCAGATAGAAATCTAGTCTTATCTGGGGTTGAATACAGGTGTCCAAGGTCGACAGTAGGCCTAAGCATCAGGTTGACTGAATGCTCGTCTGCTACTTCAAATTTATCAAAAAAAATGTGATGCTATTTACTGTCGTCCTATCACTTTAGAAGTTTATTATAATTTTAGAGCATACTAGCTGATCCGGCAAACCTTATGTTGCCATATAAATAAACAAATGTTAAGGGTGCACAACCCTTATCACTAAGGGGTATTAAAAATAGATAGTAGCCGATTCTCAGACCTACTGAATATGCATATAAAATTTGGTGAAAATCGGTAAAGCCGTTTCGGAGGAGTACGGTAACTTGTTAGTTAACAATGTTTTGTGTCACGAGAATTTTATATATAAGATTAAGTTATTACATAGAAAATTATAAGTCTAATGACTTACAAGCATAGCCCGACAGTTCTCAGTGAGAGCCACGATGATCAATAAGCATCCAGCGCCAATCACCCCCGTCAATATGGCACCAGTGGCCATACTCATAACTAGAATATAAACATATTATATTTCCTTTGAAATGGTCCACGGGAAATCGGTGGTAAATAATTGAGGTTGAAATAGAGTTTAATAGGAATATATTTTGAATAAATTGTTATTTTAATCTTTATTTCAATTACATCCATTTTGGTACCAAGTTTAAATAATTAATTACATTTAATGTTTAAAGACGAAGTCAGTCATTTTTCATTATATATGTGGTCGTATCTAGCACTTGAAAACTAAGTTGTAACGCCTAATACACCTAAATGTGCCTGCATTACCACAGCCTTCATCACCGGCCACAGCCACATGTCTCAGTCCTTTAAAACACACACATGCCTTTAAAAGACACTTTCTACGCTCACGGCCCCACACTATGATCCCCTGTGTCATGCGTGCCATAGACACACACATGAATACACATCTAGACCCAAAACAAAAATCTAAATCCATCATTCGGATACCTGCCTGGCCGGGGATCGAAGCCGGAAACTTTTACACGTCAGACTGGTATAGTGACCTCCGCCACGCGGTCGTCGGGTCGTCTAACTTTGAGAACTTAACACAACTCACTTTGAGAAGCTGACGTTTGGTGCATCTCATCATATTGCTTCCCGTGCGTCAAGACAAGGGTCATTAGCACGGAACCCACGAGGACCTGACTGAACGCGATCAGGAGGACTCCAGGGAACAGGTTGCAGATGCCGCAGCAGCTCTCGAAGTGGCAGCCGGGCTTGTGGACGGAGAAGTGCAGAGGCACTGCAGTGGACCGACTGGAACTGCGTCGTTTGTCGCTGGATTTTGTGTAGTCTTCGGTACCGCTTTTTGCCATTTTGGAATTAAATGTTTTGACATCAAGAATGACAGGATAGAATGACATTTATGTCTTAAAGTATAATGATTAATTATGTTGTCTATGATTACAGTATAAATTGTTGTACAAAAAAGTTTGTTTTAGTAATACACACAGTAATATTACTTAAGGTTGCCCGTGAGAGCACAATATTGGAAATCATAATTTGACTAGATAGAGAAGGAATAAGCGAGCTGGACTAGGTGGTCTATTTAGACCTGTGTTGTACCTACAGGTCTGTATGTCTAACCGATTGTAAGCCGCCTATGAACATCTGTATTCAACCCTAGGTAGAATTATTAGAGTTCTACATCAGGTGAGCGACGGCTGCCATGCTACCCCCAAGACTAAATTTGTATGATTCGTTTAAATCTCGTTCACCACACCCTTCAAATTAAAACACAGCAGCTTCTGAAGGTGGTAGAACCCTTTGTGGTTTGACTCCGGCGGCACCACCGCCACACCTATTTCTACCTAATAACAGCAGTGTTAGGCGCTGCTCTGTTCCGGTTTGAAGGATGTGGTAAGGAAGACAGACTTTTCCGAGGCGTTCCAGCTTAGTCCTCAGGGTTAGCGGCGCATCTGTGGCCGACCTTAGGTAGGAATATCTAATCCTATCTGGGCTTGATTACAGGTGTCCATGGGCGGCAGTAGCCATTTACCATCAGGTGGACTGCATGCTCGTCTGCTACTCTTATATTATAAAAAAAAAAACACAGTTATTATAAAGCAAAAATAAGTGTAGACGTAGTATCTACGGAGTCGATACACAGAAATGTACCACTTTTTAACCGACTTCAAAAAAATGTGTTATGTATTAGACCGCTATGTATGTAAACTTGTATGTTCGTGATTTTCTCAGAAACCACTGATCCAATTTGGATGGAGATTTGGTTATTTGAAAGCATATCTTACAAGGAAGGTTTTAGTATTCAGATGTAGATCCTCGAGATCTGATAATAACTTAATCGATTTCTGGCGGCAGTAGATGGCATCCACTGATGGACATGAATAAAAGTTTAATTAGTATAAACTATAATAGGGATTTTATAATAACTTATTAGTTTTGGTATTTTATTGGTAGCTCATCAAAGGTTATAAAGGATCAATAGACATTTCGAAATCTTAAAAAAATCTCATGAATTTATTACAACGGTAACTGAAGTGAGAAATCAAATTGCAAATGGGTTCGTTTTTCGGTTGTCAATTCCCTCGCCCGTCAGTTTTGTCACTCTTGTCAATTCTTGTCGTTCATCATTAAAAAGATTAAAACTCTCGTATTTTTCAGGTTTTCGGATTTAGTCTTTTGTCGTTGTCGAAAAATGGATGCCAAAAACTAGTACTCGCTTTAAAATAAAGTATGAATTCAATATAAAATGGTTATTAGCACGCATGCAGATGAGATGCGTGTGCGGGCGTAGACATGAGTGACAGGAAAAAAGGTTTCTTTCTTTAATCTTTAGGAAAAACGCCTTCAGTAAAATTATGTAATTTGAGGTTAAATTACATACACGGTTATTTCTATTTATTACTGAATAAAATAATAAAATTGTTCTAGTTTCAGAACAATCACAACTACACAATTGAAAGGTTTCTAGAACCTTTCGAAGGTTCAACCGGGGAGTTTACACAACCACCAAATGTGGTTATTACGTTTTGGTGGCGAGGCTTAAATGGAATTATTCTAAATATTAAAAAAAACAATAATACAATAGAAACACTTTTAAATAACGGTATATAATAATAACAATAATACCAAAATACATGTATGAAAGCGTAGGTTTATATAAATAGTCAAATAATCATAATTACCATTCACTATGGTATTAGCCTTAATAAACAAACAATTCATTCACGCTACGCATACCTACGAATCAGTTGCACCACAGTATTTCCTACTGTGTTGTCCTACTGTACCCTTACCATGAGTTTTCAAAACATCCCACAATTTTACGTTACGTTTACTCAATCCAATATTCTGTTCCGTTTGCTTCAGTAGACTGAGTAAAGGTAACAATAAGTAAGTGCTCAAGTCTTTCTGTCTGCCTCACATGTTCGCAAAAAAGAGAGACAAAACATAAGCGCCATTTTGTCAATTTAGACATTTAATGTTACGTTACTGACACTATAATTTTGATACAATCCGCTAGGGGCGCTGATTGAAAATAGTATGGCAAATACGTTAACAAATACCAAAACAGTAATATTTGTCAAAACGTAAAAACTCATGGTAAGGGTACTGGTTGCACACTTGACAATTTACTTATTTACACTCACCCTCTAACTAACAATATCATAATATGTTAATTGGCTCACGAATTTTTTATTATGTAATAATTGTAAGTTTCTCAGTAAGCGATTTTTGTAAAATCTTTTGAGAAAATAAATGTCTTAACCGTAACCGTATTTGTACATTAATCTAGCATTGTATAATCTTTTAAGGCGTCTATTTATTACGTATGCCGTGCTCACCTATAATTGTGGGGACACGACCTTTTATGCTCTTTGTTATCATTGTGAATTGTTATTGTGTTTTCTGCGTTTGTGAGCCTTAATTAAATAAATAAATAAGGTATGCTTGCCTGCTGACTTACCCATGGACGATCATCTTAGTCCACAGAAGTAGTAACACATTCATGATCGACTTTAAGTACCCAAGTTGTACCATATGACCTGTATAAACTTATAAAGTTAGCTACAGATATCCATTCCTAAAAAAGCAATGATAGCCCAGTGGTTAAGAAACTCGGCCTCTCGATCGAGGGGTCCGAGGTTTAAATCCCATTACCTCTGATTTTTCAAACTTATTTGCGTTTTAGAAACTAATTATCACTTGCTTAAGCGGTGAAGGAAAACATCGTGAGGAAACCTGCATACCAGAGAGATTTATAAAAATTATCTCAAAAGGTATGGGAAGTCTACCAATACGCACTTGGCCGGCGCGGTGGACTATGGCCTAACCCTTTTCATTATGAGAGGAGACCCGTGCCCAGCAGTGGGACGATGATGGGTTGATGATGATGATGATGATGATTCACTCCTATCCACTCACCATCTGGTTAACTGCATACTTGTATGCTACTTCAATCTTTTAATTGCTAAAATCTATTTGAATTATCTTATTATTAGTTTTATTTTAATTAGGTAATTTTGTGTTATTTTCATGATGTTTTATTTTTATAACAATAAGTTGTTATTCTTAAAGTCACTGGCTGGTACGATTGTATGTGTTAGCATAAAAAAAGAAAAAGACGTTGTAATGGTCGAAGAAATAGTTTTATTCCTTCATAATAAAAAAATACAAGCCGCTAAACGTCTGACTTACACAATTAACAATAACTAATTCAAACCGTTTCAGATCAGTCTTAATTACCTGCATTTACTTTACCGAATGTAATACGACTAAGCTAATTAACTCGAAACAACGAATTAATTTACCGACGCCCGATACCTCGTGAGCAAATTAACCTTAATTAATTGAAATGAAAATGTCACTACGGAATATCAAGTTTAACCCAATTAAGCGAACGTGGGAACAGATTTATGCATGTTAACGCATCGTCGCATGCATGGTGCATACATGCATGGGTATTACCATGGATGCGAGATGAACGCGGCTTTATAAGCATGTGATTTTAAGAAGTTATTTTGTAGCCTTATAGGTACGTCAACGTTTTGTTTGGTTGATGAGCATTACCATAATATTATAGTAGCATGCACAGAGCTTCCATGATTGCATGCATGGATATTACTATGCATCTGTGTTCCATGCGGTGCATCTGATAGGTGGATTTGAAGTCAAGTAGTTATCTTGTAATCTATATGAGTAACTATTTCCACGAGTAGAGGGACGTATTTGTAATTCGCCTTCGGAAGCAAACCACCACAGCAATTCTTGACTGCCACGCTTGTGTATTCTGGATTTAAAGGTGTAGTAATGCACTATACCACATGTTCCATACCAGATTGCGAGACGTTCCAGTTTAGTCCACATCACACGGTAGCGAAATCTGTGGAGAAGCTCAGGTTGGTCTCCAATGGTAGACGGCTATCAGACACATTGTATGCTTTGCTACTTCTTATTATTATTAAAAATCATACATCTTAAGGAGTCAACTCTGAAATTAGCTCATAACTAAATTCAGATTAGGCACCCTTACCGCCTTAAGATATTCCGATAGGCAGATAAGCTTCATAATCTGTCAAAACTGTGACCCTTGTCTTGAACTTGTGACAAATCGGTCCCCTCTGACGTCACGCCTGCTCCATACGCACCTATATCTTGTCTGTTATGTCATAAATTGGGATATCTTGGAAATATGTACTGAAATACGTATAGGGACTAATTATATGCTACTAGTTTCTACCCTCAACTTTGTTCACGTGGATTTAATATTGAGCATTAAGTACGGGCTTTTTTCGTATCACGCGTATCGATCTTACACGCATGTCCCACCCGCACGCGTGATTCTCTTAACGACTCGTGTTCGTTTGACATGCATGACAGGAAAATCCATGAAACAATAGCTGTTCCTAGAAAACAAGTGGACTAAATTTTCGTTTCACAGGGCACAAACCCGCGTGACAGGAAAAAGGCACAAAGTGATCGTTACGATTAGGTAACGCAAAATAAATTGCATGCATACTCTTTGTATAAATAAGATATGCCAAGTTTCACGTTCGTGTTGTTAGTTAGTGTTGGAATTTAATACATAGAGTACAATTTGAATCATATCATTTGAAGGTGGTAGATCCCTTTGTGGTTCGACTCCGGCACCACCGCCACACTTGTCTCTACCTAATAACAGCAGTGTTAGGCGCTACTGTGTTCCGGTTTGAAGGGTGTGGTAAGGGGGACAGACTTTTCCGAGGCATTCCAACTTAGTCCTCAGGGGTAGCGGCGCATCTGTGGCCGACCTCAGGTAGGAATATCTCATCCTATCTGGGGTTGATTACAGATGTCCATGGGTGGCAGTAGCCACTTACCATCAGGTGGACTGCATGCTCATCTGCTACTCCTATATTATTAAAAACAAATACAGGATACATTTTCAGGATAGTCAAATTTTTCAACGGATTTACGAGGCTGATAACACACCTACAATATTGCCCTAACTGATACACTGATACAAAATTGTGCTATTTACAGCTTACAATGTATTTTAATGTACTCATTTGACATCCAACTACAAAAATTGATATTTTAAAATTAATTATGCAACTTTATTTTTTACCAAAATTGATCCCAAATCCTTTGAGCATGCGCTTATTTCTAGTTTCAAGATATAGTAAAAATTATATACGGGTTTGTGCCTGATCTTCTTTAAAGAAAGTACTAGTTTCTTTTATTCTTCCAGCCCGCAGCTCCAGATCAATTATCACGACTTTTCTTTTCTCCAGCAGCAAATTGGCTGACTGCAAAGCAATTAAATTACTCCTACAGTATAAATAGTTCCCAGTCAGTCGGAGGTAATATTTTACATCGGGGAACTTGGAGCTACGAATTCATTGACTATTTAGTGATTGTCTTTGTAATTTTTTTCCACATAAGAGCCCTTTTAGGGATCCGTACCAGAAGGTTAATTGAATTGATTTTTTTACAGAGTATGTTTAACGGTGGCTGCTATAAAACGTACAAAATATGAGAAACCATATAAGAATCCTCTATTTTTGGCGTTAATCCCTTTTTTCTATTGATCTGTAATATGTAGAGTTCAACTTTTTACAATGCGTTTATTTTATTGGCGTTTGTCGCTATATATTGATCTGTAATAGGCAGTTCAAATTTTCGCTGCTACGATAGCAAATAAAAAGAACTAAAAAATATGAATGAAAATTTGGTGATGTTGAATCATCAGTGAGTTCGGCTCGCACTTGGGTCCACTAGTAATCCTATAAAATGGTAATTTGAAATTCCTTGTTCATTTAAACTTAGTTAATGCAATCTTATTATATAGTACTAGCTGACCCAGCAAACGGTGTGTTGTCATATAAATAAAAAAAATGTTAAAGGTTAACAACCCTTATCACTTAGGGTTATGAAATATAGATAGTAGCCGATTCTCAGACCTACTGAATATACATATAAAATTTGATGGAAATCGGTAAAGCCGTTTCGGAGGAGTACAGTAACTAACATTGTGACACGAGAATTTTATATATAACATTTTTATATTTCGTAACTCCATGGCAGCTGCCGTCGTCTTCGTCTTTCCTATTTTGTTCCTTTCTAATTACCTCGATCGGTTTTCCAATAATTCCATTTCGTTCTCTTTTGCACAATACTCGTATCTATATATATAAATGGGTATTGGTATTCCGTTTTGGTAATGAAAAAGGTATTGTCGCCGAAAATTTGCAGGCTTGTACAAAATTAATTAATTTCATGAAGTTTCATTTCATTTCGTTCAGTTTTTTAATTATCAGCTCGCACACATACACACCCCCACGCACACTCACAAGCACGCTCACACAACACAAGAAGTAGTGTATTTATAGTATTTAGACTATCACTGATATACCGTCATCAACCTTATTAATATTCCCCTGCTGAGCACGGGTTTCCTCGCGCTCAAGCCAAGCCAAAGTGCACATTGGTACTTCACAAAACTCTTGAGAAGTTATATAACACTAATAACCACTACTAGTTAAGAGAAAAGCTGTCGGAAAGATCTTACCAAATCATCTACCGAAGACGCCGATCAGTTTCTAATTATGTTAAAAAATATAGTCAAAATTTAAATTCTTAGTTTAAATTTCAGACGTTGGCCGACAGCCTAATGAGATTTTGATTGAAACTGATCAGATCCAGACGACTACTTTGTTCTTTTCAAATGATCTATATTTTTTGTAAAAGTAGTCAGTCGATCCACCCTCATGGTTGCTCTTGGAGACCGACCTTGCGTTCTATTGGTAAACGGTTGTAGTGACTTCCCGCTACTCGTCAAGAGATGGCGCTGCTGAATCACGCTATCGAAGTTTTCTCAACATCTTGCATATATACAAGCTACGAACCGAGACTGTTGGAGCACGGCCGCTCCCCGGGCATGATCACCTAGCCCGGCGGGAGATCTCCCTTTGCCAAACGGTTATTGCCACCAATGGTATCAATGATTCCCAAATAATACCTAGCTGGGGCAGACAAAAGGTTAAGCAGCAAGATTGGAATGTCTACTAACATAGTATCTACCTTACCACTCTTCAAACCAGACACAGCAGTTGTTATCAGACGTGGTCCCAGGGAACGTCACAAGGGTCATGACCCCCTCCCCCCAACCATCGAGTCCGACTCACACTTGGTCAGTTTTTTTCGCGGGGAAACCCTGTATGGATTCCTCTCTGCCGCGGGGTAGCTGAGAGGATATGCCGGATTTTACAATAAATAGTACAATATAAATTGTAAACGCGTTAGAATAAATATAGTTTAAAAACTAAAAAACACGCTTTCAAGATAAAATCAACTAAAAAGTAGAAAATAATTTTCAAAAGCGTGGGGTGCTCCATTTATCAGCTTTCGAAAAGCGCAGTTTCAGTACCTTTGAGTTATAGGGAAATAACACTATTTCAAAACTAAAAATCACGCTATAACAGTTATTGAAACGCTATAACAGTAAAGAGCAATAATTGTTGCAATCTAGTAACTTTGCGATGAACTTTCTCTAAGGCGCTCGAACAATCTCGCCTCGAAAATCGTTAATCCTGAGGATGTTGATAAGGATAAGGGTACAAAATTATTAAAATCGTGTATTGTCATGGATTTTTGATAATACTTCAAAATTTTTAATTAAACTGGACGTTCAAAGTAGATAGAAGTCGGGTTCAAAGATTTCTTTACATTGTTACATACATACATACGTACAACCCAAGCTAATTAAAGTGTGTTAAAATTGTGGTGTAATTTAACCAAATTTTAGGGTACGCCCTAATCTTATGCTTGTTATAAAGCAGAAATAAGTATGTCGGCGGTGCCTCTAGAGGGGTTACTGCCATCTCTTAACACAGTATGATTAAAATAAATCATACTTTTACTTTTTTGCAGGAAATTGAACTTTTTAAGCAAAATATGCCAGTGTCAGTGTTTCAGTTGGTTTAATACAATGAATAAGCGAAAATTAATAAGGGTTTAAGTTTGTTCAACTCTGTATGACGGAATATTTTACTGTTTTAAGGAGGAAATGAAACATTCCTGAACTATGATGGTTTTTAAAAGATGGTGGTAGACCCTCTGACTCGAACTACGAAGTACCTTCAAAATTTGTCTAATTTAATCAAATTACAAGGAATTCATCCACCTGGTCTTATGAGGCTTAATAAATTTGTTTGAAACAAGGCGTCACGGCTGAGCGGCCCGCTAAAGAATTATCTGCTTAAACTCAAATAAAACGTAATAATCGTTTATGTGACGTAGTAATAAGAAAACGCTGCGGTTTGAACGCTGCGTTTTTTATTTTAAAAGATTTGCTACTTGCAAACAAACGTGCAGTTCAATGCTCGTGGGCATCCGTAACCTTTTTTTTATAATATAGGAGTAGCAGACGAGCATGCAGTCCACCTGATGGTAAGTGGCTACTGCCACCCATGGACTGTAATCAACCCCATAGGATAGGATAGGATTAGATATTCCTACCTGAAGTCGGCCACAGATACGCCGGTACCCCTGAGGACTAAGCTGGAACGCCTCGGAAGAGTATGTCTCCCTTACCACACCCTTCAAAAAGGAACACAGCAGCGCCTAACACTGCTGTTATTTTACAGTAATTCTCGAGCATTATTATATTCAATTTTTATTTAGTTCAACTCAATGCACAGATGCAATTACAAATTAAATGTCGCGATAATGTGACACAGTGCGTACCAAGAAAACGTTTACGCACAGTTTATTTCGTTAAACGTGTTTAATTAAAATATTTGGATGTGAAAATATACGGGTTACTATTCTAATATAATCGCGGCTTTTAACAGTATTATTTAATCGCGAAAATATTTGTGACTATTTTCTGCAAGGGGGCAAAAATACAAATTTGAATAAGACGAATTCTTGAAGTGTCTTTTTTTCGTGGGGAAACCCTTCATGGGTTCCTCGCGGCTGCGGGGGCAGTGGAGAGGATATGCCGGACTCTTGCCGGCTAAAACCCCACGGTGTTCCTCTGAACGCCCTTTGTCGGGACCACGGGTACGCTAATAGCACTCGTCCGCGATCCCGACGGCATTTGCCCGCGTCCGTGCCCATCCTGGGGAATTGTATAAGTGCCTACTTAAATGTCTATATCAGTAACCATATGATATTACAATCTAATTACCTATTAAAATTATAGGTTTCGTTATTTGCAATCCGGTTTTATCCAGTTTGTCCATTAATCAAACCACTTAAATGTTTAAGAAAACAAATCATACTCTGGATTATAATTTTTTAATCAATTAATTTGCAATATATGTTTTGACATACTTAATTTGATATAAAAAACGTTTCATCCATTAACCTACTTGGTGAAGTTCGTCCTATAGTGGGATCTTCTACTATACATAGGTATTAAATACAAACTTATCTTACAAAATATCTTAAGAACAAACGCAGCGTTTCTGTACGTAATAAAGCCCCGTGTGTACACACCGTTAACGTTTGAGAAAACCCTCAGATATAATCAAAAAGGAATTCGCGAACCATTCATGGCTGGCCCGAATACCTCAAAGAATATCTTTTTTAATATATTCCTAACGTACTTAATAGTTTCTGGGAAAATCTTTTTTGGGAAAATACGAGGCTAATATTTGATACGTATGATTTTGCTTTAATACAAAATTCCTTAAAGGACCTCCCTATGTCGTACTAAAGGCACAATACATTTGATGCCAAATGACCATAGTGGATCAAGTGATGATGATGATGATCACAGGAAGTTCGAGACTAAGCATCTTAATCCAAGGTCTGCGGTACGAATCCAAAGTAAGTATGTACGAACCCTATGATTTTTCAAATTTACGTCATCATCATCAATCCATTATTATTCCACTGCTGGGCACGGGTCTCCTCTCATAATGAGAAGGATTAGGCCATAGTCCACCGCGCGGGCCAAGTGTGTATTGGTAGAGATATCTTTGAGATTTTTTTATTTTAGAAATCTCTTAGGTATGCAGGTTTCCTCACGATGTTTTCCTTCACCGTTTTAGCTAGTGATAATTAATTTCTAATACGCATATAATTTTAAAAATCAGAGGCCTGGGATTTGAAACTCGGACCCCTCGATCGAGAGCCCGAGTTTCTTAACCACTAGGCTGTCACATCATCATGCAAATTTATGTGCATATTAGATTTTAATATCTAAGTCTAGTTTCTTTAACTAAGTCTATTTTTGCTTGTATGGCAAAGAAAAAGTTTGTGTGGAAATATACGCATAAGAGTTCTTTGAAAAAAGTTCTCAAAGTTTTTTGAAGTGTATAATTTGGCCAGCGGTGCACTATGTCCTAAACCTTTTTACTCTGACTCTTCATAAACGTCCCACCTATGGGCATGGGTAGAGACGCATGGCCAGTATCGGGACAATAATGGGTTACCTGCGATAATTTTTTTTTTTTTATATAATACAGGACTATCAGACAAGCATGCAGTCCACGTGATAGTAAGTGGCAGCAGCCCATAGACATATGTAATCAACCCCAGATGGGATTAAATATTCCTACCTGAGGTCGGCCACAGATGCGCCGCTACCCCTGAGGACTAAGCTGCAACGCCTCTGAAAAGTATGTCTCCCTTACCACACCCTTCAAACCAAAACAGCAGCGTTTAAAACCGCTGTTGTTAGGCAGAAATAGGTGTGGCGGTGGTGCCTCCGGAGTCGAACCACAGTGTTCTACCACTTATAAAATAATATTGCTATTACGTCACTACTTCACATTTTACTAATAGAAGACATTAATATAACATATAATATTTATATATTAGTATAAAACGTATATTTTATAATAGGTAGGATCAAAGAAATGAGAAAATAATCTCAGAACTGAGCCTCATAAATAATCCGACCTCCAAAGCCTTTTCTAACGGATTTCGTCTAGTTTCCCATCACAAAAGATTCGCGATAAACCATTGTTAGCTTAAGATTAGAAAATGATAATGGTTCATTTAAAACCATAAACAATATTTATTATATAAATTAAATAGAAATATAATATAATATAATATAATATAAACAGTGGCGGTCAAAAACCTTAAAACATAGCTAACCCAATTAAATTTGGATGGACTTTCCAACTATTTATTTATATTATACGAACAACGTCATCTTTAATCATGTTCAAAAAATAGTTTGTTAACAAACTTACCAAAAAAATAACAATAAATTTAGTTTTTCGAATGTACATTATACTTAAACTACTACTAAACTAAGTTAATTCAACCTCATTTTAAGAAAGTGACAAAATATCTCAGAAAGTATTACCCCAGTAGAAATTTATAGATCCTTATACTGTGGTATTACTTACAAAATTGCATCACTCCTTTTTATTTACTTTTACACCCGTTATCACGTACGTACCTACTCAATCTATCCAAATTTTACCTATTAAAGACCGAAATTTCTCAATACTAGTATGAAGTAATTACCACAATCACGAATTTTATTAGGCAAAATATTGGATAGATTGATTATTAATAAGGGGCTCTAGGCTCTCAATCTAAATAACTCAAAGTTGACTGACTGACATAGTGATGTATCAACGCACAGCCCCAACTACTGGACGGATCGGGCTGAAATTTGGCACGCAGGTAGATGTTATGACGTAGGCATCCGCTAAGAAAGGGTTTTTTGATCCTTTCTACCCCGAAGGGGATAAAAAAGGGGATGAAAATATTACTTCGTAACGCGAACGAAGCCGCGGGCAAAAGCTCGTTGATATATATATTTGATCCATAGACATAATTGCAACTCTAATGATTTCATCACTTGCCGCCGGGAAGTAACTACACGCGCCCCCCTATAAAAATGTTTTAGATATCCTTTCGTTATTCGCTTATTATTTACCGTTGATGATACAAGTCCCTAACGGATTAAGGAATAGTAATTAATTCCCAGAGGATCTACATATTTTATTGATTCAACGGAAATTAAAGCCTCCTTTGTTTATTTTACAGTTGAATAATAGCTATTAATTGCTATGGTACGGTAATTTTGCTAACACAGAAATTAATTTAAAAGAAAAATAATAAACAAATCCTTTAAAACCTTGGAGTATCATTGAAGTACTTTTGGAGTAGTAATCGAGCATGCAGTCCACCTGATGTTAAGTAGCTAGTGCCGTCCATTGACATCTGATATCAACCCCAGATAGGATTAATCCGATCTATAGCAACGTTACTTCCCCTTTTTTTGTCTTCGGGGGGGAAACCTTCGAAAGTTACCCTGTGCCGTGGGAGCGACACAGAGTTATGTGGGATTCTTAACGCACTAAAACCCCCCGGTGGCCGTCTTCGGCGCTGCGTAAAGCACTCCGGGATCCAAGGGAACGCAACCGGAGTCCTCTTAGCGCGTTGCCCCGTCGGGCTCCGACCAAGTGAGCAAGCCGCTCGCCACACCGTCTGGTGTACACGACGGTATGCGACCACACATATCGCCATCCTTTCTGGAGTTACTGGCCGGGGGGTTCGAGCTCCCTTGCCACCCGCAACCCCGGAAGCCCCTTTTAGTCGCCACTTACGACAGGCAGGGGATACCGTAGCCCTATTCTGGTCCCGGAACTACAGGGACAGCATTACAACACCTAAGGACTAGGATGATCACGTGGCCAGTCCACAAAACTTCCAGATTACATCACTTTTAAGCTAACATCAGGTGGTCTGAATGATCATTTGCTATCATACCGTAAAAAAATTTAGCATCAAAGTTCCTTCCCAAAGCTCCATTTCGAAAAAAAAGTATATAAATATATTACTTTAAGGTAAATACCACACAAGCGATTTTTTAGGCGTTGACTGAATGATATCACTACGATATCGGATATTTCTTAACCGTCTGCGGAGGATAATTTCAATATTTTGTATCGAAAATAATGATTTTGTCTAACAATCCATATAAATGGATAAACCGTCTGGCCGACATAATGCGACGTTGCTTCAGCTACTACTCTTAAAAATCGTTACGACTTCAGGGCATAGTTATTTGGCAAAGGGATATCTTCCACCGGGCTAGGTGATCATGCCTGGTGGCGGCCGAGCTCCGACACTCTCAGATTGGAGCAAGTTGCTGAAAAAACTTCAATAGCGTGATTCAGAAACATGTGGCGCCATCTCTTGATGAGTTCTAAAGGTGGTAGAGCGCTTTGTGCTTCGACTCTGGCGGCACCACCACTAAAGTTATTTCTACCTAATAACAGCAATGTTAAGCACTACTGTGTTCTGGTTTGAAGGATGTCGTAATGAAGACATTTGTTCCCTTGGCGTTCCAGCTTAGTCCTCAAGTGTCGCCACAGTTGCGACATTACCCAGAAATCGCTCGTGTGATAGACCCCTAAAATAAAGACATTGTGACTTGGGTCTCTAAAGTTATCGTAAGGTGTCTTCTGCGGTTGACACACTAAAGTGTCGTTCTATGGAATTTATGACGTCATAAATCATATTTATGGGCTAAGTCTTGTTATGGCAATCGCCTTTAAACACGATAAATTATTGTGAACTCTACTTTATTTTGTACTCACTCTAAGCTTTTAGTACCCTGTCGTTACAGTGAGTTATTTTGATGGTACAGACTAAAAATACAGACGCACCTTCAATATACATTGATGTGGTAAAATTCCTCTGTGGTGCGACTACGGGAGCACCTATTTCTGCCTAATAACAGCCGTGTTAAGGGCTGCTGTGTTTTGGTCTGAAGGTGGTTAGGAAGACATAATTTTCCGAAGAGTTCCGGCTTAGTCATCACTGACGCATCTGCAGTTGATCTCATGTTGACAGGTGGAATCAAATCTTAGGAGATAATTAAAGTGGTCCATTTAACTGTAATTTTGGCAGGTGTGTGGCAATTTATGTGTTTTGTTGACGCCTACCCCATTTTTAAGCAAGTAGTGATAGCCTAGTGGTTAAGAAACGCGGCCTCTCGATCGAGGGGTCCGAGGTTCAAATCCCAAGCACGCACCTCTGATTTTCAAATTTATGTGCGTATTAGAAATTAATTATCACTTACTTAAAACGGTGAAGGAAAACATCGTGAGGAAACCTGCATACCTGAGAGATTTATAAAAAAAATCTTAAAGGTATGTGAATTCTACCAATACGCACTTGGCCAGCGCGGTGGACTATGGCTTATCCTTCTCATTCTGAGAGGAGACCCGTGCCCACCAGTGGGACAGTAATGGGTTGATGATGATGACCCCATTTTTAACCATTACAACTTAATGTACGTATTTATATAATTATGTCTAAAAATAAAAAAAAATCTGACAGTAAATCAGAATTAATATTCTAATTTATTAATAAAATATCAAAAATATAATATCCTAATATCCCAATTCCCGCTCTTTTCAGCCAATTTGTGCAAATGATAGCTGTCAAAAGTCGAGTCTCTGCAACTGATCGACACGACGTATTTATTTTGAATCCGCAAATAAATTCTGTTTGCAAATGAAATGTAAATAAATCGCCGGCTAATCCAATATTTATTATGCTGGCATTTTTAAATTTTAATTTTCGAATATTGAGCCTTTTAGGTGCACTTTTTTATGGAAATAAAGTGGCTTACGTCAACTGCTACTGAACCGCCAACCATAGACAATATAATTAATCTAGCACCATAGATTAGTAAAGATACTTCGCCGCCTTGAAATTGAATGAAGCCACAAACGGCTTATTAGTAAGTCCTTTTTATAATTCTTCACAAATAAAAACATTTTTAGAGAAAATTTACGAATAAATAACTAATATTGTGTAATTTACACAATAAATAAATAATTATTTCAAATATTTAAGGGACATTTTAGCACGGAGACGTGGCAAAACTTTTTTACACAACTATTTCAATTCAAAAAACTGGGTACATTTTCTTGTTAGGAGTGAGTAATATTTACTAATATATGCCTAGCACAGCGAAAAATTCTAAATCTATGAATCAACTTTATTATGATTTATATCCTAGTTGAGGTCGGTTACTGATACGTTGCTACCTCTGAGAACTGAATAAGAACGCTTCATGTTTCTCCCTTAATTCAAATTTGAAGAAAGAAACCTACTAAGCTGTAGGCACTTATAGACCAACTTAGTAGGTACTTATAGACCAAAAATTGGTATGACGCAATCGCAAACTCCTTCTACCACTTTCGAAATAAAGTAATTTATGTTCCTTTACCATGCAGAACAAATCCGCAGTTCGTCAGTCTAGTGAAATATTGCCTAAACTCCTAAAAGGCGTCTAATGCCCAGCAGTGCAACAGTAATTTCAGACGATAATTACAAGTATAGTTAATTGTATCAGGCGTTACTTAGCGGAAATCCATGCTATTAAGTTAAGATTATGAAATGAAATGAAATAAAATGAAATGAAATATATTTATTTTGTATAGGCCAACGGCGGCACTTACAAATTGTCAGTTACAATATTTTCTTAAACTACTACCGGATCGGAACGCGACCTCTACTGAGAAGATCCGGTAAGAAACTCAGTGGGTTTGTCTTTTTTAATTTTAAAAATAATTATTCTCTTTTTTATTTTTTAAAATGCCATTATTTTTACATATAATTAATTAATAAAGCATTAAAACTACTTCGCAACAATCCGCTATAAATTCGTATGATGGTATATATTTTAAACTGAATGGTATATATTGCAGATGCAAAAATAACGATTAACCGTTGTAGACTCAACTTACCCTGATGATGCTCCGTTTTGGAGCGAAACACGTGTTGGTGGTGGTATGTATGGTGGTGTATATTTTGAATTTTTGCATCTGCACGCATCCTTTGAGGGAGGGAGGGCTTAAAATATATACCATCATACATATTTGTAGCGGATTGTTGCGAAGTAGTTTCTACCTTACCCCCTACCTTACACATGTCTCATATATCTTTAACTCCGTTCAAAGGTTGTCTGGAAGAAATCGCTCATTAGCGATAAGACCGCCTTTTTGTATAGGTACCATTTTTAATATTATTTTATGTGTTCCTTGTATTGTGGTGTGCAAATAAAGAGTATTTGTTGTTGTTGTTGTTGTTTTAATCTTAACTTAATTACGAGTATGTCTAAAATTATTAACGTATTTGTTTTAAATGTTATTGGAAAAGCTAAAATTTGAACAAAGTGTTACTTTATATCAAAATAGACTACCGCCCTGTATAGTGAAGTCAATTTCGCTATTTCTCAAATCTGATTGAACCTTACACGACCATATTTGGGAATACAGCCAACAAGTTGCAAACTGCTTGTACTCTGTTGATTAACGGTGTATACGTATTGAAGCCTCGAGCAAGTGGGTAGCAACGTGTTATCGATATACGATCTACTGACCTTGTGAGAACGGTAGCGATAGACTCTACATGTAGAGAATTTTGTCGCTTATATATTTTTCCTTTCTAGGCTAAGGTTTAAGAAAAATTAAGTCAAATGTACACTGAATACTTGCTATATATTTTTTTCTAGGCTAAGGTTTAAGAAAAATAAAGTCAAATGTATACTGAATACTTGCGCACACATACTCATCTGCCCGCATGTCCGCACCCATGCACACATCCATGTTATTACACGGATGGATTAAACGTGTTTCCATTTAGGCTCAGGTTTTAAAATCAATTATATAAATACTGAATAATTTCACACACGTACACGTCTGCCCGCATGTCCGCACACACGCACACGCACGAACTTCAGGTATATTTCTTGTCACGCAGGCTTATACTCACACACGTATTCCAACACAACTCGCTGCAGTTTATTCGCGGCATATATGTATGTGTATAAACGATAGAACGCAAGTGGCATGCCTGCAGATGGGAAGCGCGTACAGACAAAAACAGACGGAGAGGAAGTGTCTTTAGAGCATTTTTGTCACGCGGTCTTCACCCCGCATGCATGTCACGCATGTCAGGAAAATTATTATAATAGTATAAGGAAAAAATTAAAATTGTGATGTAAATTTAAAGTCAATATGACAGGAGTGGTTGAATGGCTTTTGGCATTTGATTTATTTTTGCTTGAGACATTGCTGAGGTTAGGCGCATCATATATTCTTGAAAAGTGGTATCGTACCTTGTTTTCTCTAAAACCAGAAATTCATAGAAGTTTTGTTATTAAAATCCTAATTTGATTAAATTATTTTTAATAAAGTTTGTGTTTTGCTTATGTTTTGTGTTGTGGTTTCTTTCAGCATTAATAATGAGCTAACGATGTAAGGTGGCATTTGGTCCCAGGTTCAAGTATTTAAAACGCCACTAACACCAAATTCTTTTAAACTAAAAACATTTTAATTAACTAATTGCGTAATGCATGCAGTAACCAAATATCTAAACCAAGTCGTAACCGCATGTTGAATTCCGAGACCATTAATCCGAATTTAATTTAAATTTGCTATGGCGTCCTCACAAGTTGGATTTTGAAGTCACATTCTGGATTTAATTTAAATAAAAATATATTTTTAAATTGGATGATGAGCGTTGCTGCAGTTAGTAGCGCCCGTTATTGATAATCAATCTATCCGATGTTAACCTACCAAAAATCGCAATTAGACAGATTGTACTGAGAAGAAACTATCAAATGTCGAAAGTCAAAGGTAGGAAACATTGGATAGATCGGTTATAAATAACGAACGTAGTACACATAATAGAATTTCTTATATATAAAATTCTCGTGTCACAATGTTAGTTACCGTACTCCTCCGAAACGGCTTTACCGATTTTCACCAAATTTTATATGCATATTCAGTAGGTCTGAGAATCGGCTACTATCTATTTTTCATGCCCCTAAATGATAAGAGTTGTTCACCCTTAAGATTTTTTTATTTATATGGCAACACAACGTTTGCCGGGTCAGATAGTGTTATATTATATATTAATAATTTTGTAAAAAGAAACAATAATTTTCAATTGCAAGATCCGTTTCAATATTTAAATTTATTTCGTTAAAAATATAAAAAATCATATTTTATTTGTTACCTACCTAATATTAACATTTACGTAATAATTTATCTGATAAACTTATTAACACTGATTTTGATTGTATTTATCGGTAATTAACTAAGATAATACAATAAGTAGATAAGTGATTTCCTTTTCATTTGTCATTGTAAATTTGCCAAATAACTGCGAGCCAACATGTTTCGGATTTTCGTGATTTTTGCCGCCTTTTTGGCTTTTACAAATGGCCAAATTGTTAACTCATGTAAGTTGATTTACATTGATTATATGTATAAAATAGATATGCGTTTGGTTATTTTTTGGTTACAAGTAGTTAACAGATATTACAATGTGAAGAAGGTAGAGGTAGAGGTAGAACGCTTTAGGTTCGAACTGGCAACAGCACCGCCACACTTATTTATGCGTTATAACAACAGTGTTAAGCGCTGCTGTTTCTGGTTTGAAGGTTGTAGTAAGGGAGACATACTTTTCCGAGGCGTTCCAGCTTAGTTCTCAGGGGTAGCGGCGCATCTGTGGCCGACCTCAGGTAGGAATATCTAATCCTATCTGGGTTGATTAGAGATGTCCATGGGCGGCAACAACCACCTACCATCAGGACTGCATACTCGTCTGCTACTCCTATATTATATTTATCAAAAAACATACATAACAACTAACAAATCAAGTGAAATTAAAGCTAGCTACTTATTCCAGGTAACCGCAACCCTGGAGCTCTCCCGCTCACCACGGTGGTGGAAGGCTGCAGCTCAGCTCCATGCTCGGCTCACAGCAACAGAGCTGTCAACATCCGCATGACTTTCAGAGCACGTAAGTTTATATTACAACAGCAGTGTTAAGCACTTTTAGTACACAAATTGTCTATTAAATTAATTATATACATTTACGATCTAAACCAAATTCAAATTAGTACGTAATCCATCATCATCATCGTCAACGGATTCCCTGTCCCACTGCTGCGCACGGGTCTCCTCCCAGAATGAGAAGGATAAGGTCATAGTCCACCGCGCCGGCTAAGTGCGTATTGGTAGATTTCACATACCTTTGAGATTATGGTTTTTTTTTATAACTTTCAGCTCTAAACCCAGATCACATATTTAAATTCATTATGGTCGGCGATCGACCTGATTTTTGTAAAATTCTATTTCAATTAGTATTTATGAAGAAGAAGCTATTCTTTATTTTTTATGATATAGCAGTGATAGCCCAGTGATTAAGAAACTTGGACTCTTTTAAAAAAAAAAAACACTTTCTATACTCACAGCCCCACTAGGATTCCCTGTGTCGTGGGTGCCATGGACACACACATACACAAACACACAGACCCAGAAACAGAATTATCATCATTTAGATATCTGTCTGGCCGGGGATCGAACCCGGACCCTCTGCGCGTCAGACCGGTATGGTAACCGCTCCGCCACGCGGGCAGGCCTCTTGATTGAAGGGACCGAAGTTCAAATCCCAGGCACGCACCTCTCATTTTTCAAAGTTATGTGCGTATCAGAAATTAATTATCACTTGCTTAAATAAAGGAAAACATCGCGAGGAAACCTGCATACCTGAGTAATAAAAAAAATCATAAGTATATCAAATTAAAACTATCAATTCGCATTTGGCCAGCGTGGACAGTAATGGGTTAATATTGATATATATTTTTGTACCCCCCAGCCCGTCGCCTCAACGACATGGCCACTCTAGCCACCGGCTACATGAACTTGGGTGGAATGGTCATACCGATGCACGTCAACCTGGGCTCTGCTGCGAACACCTGCAACAACCTGACCAACGCCAGGTGCCCGGTCAACCAGGGGGACCTCGTCAACTACACCTTGAGGTTCACAGCGGCTGACATACCAATGGTGAGTGGCGGTTAAATATGAAACATACAAAACACATACATCTAAAATCTAAAGTCTAAGATGCCAGTATAGGACGACCTTCACCAAGCTGGTTAATGGATGAAAATTATTTTGTATCAAATTAAATATGTCAAAATATTAAATATGTCAATCAGAAGGTTGCGTGTTCAAATCACGTCGGGGTCACCAATTGTAGGCCAATTTATATGAGTTGTAATTAGGAGTTAATTAGTTGAATTTAAATAAAGATGTTAAATTTTTATCACATTTATTTAGCCACCCAAGACACAGGTATATGTTTCGGGGGCGGGGAGCAAACTAGTAACACAACGTTCCCACGAACCAAGCGAATGCGATCGCCATTGCTAACCATGCACATTGCACTTGATTCGTAGAATCGTTTGTGTCCCTACAAATATATTGCAAGTGGGTTGACTAAGAAAAATTCAAACCAGAATATGATCAAACATTTTTTAAACATCAATGGTTTAGTGATAAACAAATTCCATACCAATCGAAAGTACCTATAGAATACGCAAACGTTAGGTTGTCTATTTTTTCCCGTCCCGTCTATAAGGATTAACGAATATGCTGAAAGGATTTACGGAACCGATTTTAATAAAAGTTTAAACTGAATCATTAGTTCATTATTGAGAAAATAAATATTGAATACATAAAAGAATATGCATAAATTTTGTTGAAAGTTAGCCTTTTATTAATTACTTTTTAACCTTATAGGTATACAAATATATTTCTGTTACAGATGCACAACATGCAATTCGAGTTTCGCATCGTGGACCACGGTCCCATGATCTGCGTCATGATACCCATGAGAGTTGTAAGTTAGATGAGAATCGGAAAATATCTCTGAAATCGAGAATAAAATACAAATAAAAAAATTAACGAACAATCTTTGTTTTATTATACGCATGATAAAAGATACGAGTTTTATCATGTGAGCTTCCCGTAGCATCATCTGCATACTTCTGTT
This sequence comes from Epargyreus clarus clarus, assembly GCA_014595695.2. Taxonomy (NCBI): domain Eukaryota; kingdom Metazoa; phylum Arthropoda; class Insecta; order Lepidoptera; family Hesperiidae; genus Epargyreus; species Epargyreus clarus. The sequence goes on from JACTTY020000024.1 coordinate 1,422,599, forward strand.
TTTATTTTAGGGTTGCGTACCCAAAGGGAAATCGGAAAGCCATTGCTAAGCCTCCGCTGTCTGTCCGTCTATCCGTCTTCATGCGTGTCTTTTCCCGAAGATTAGGTTGAAACACCTCGTAGACATTCTTTCCTTTTTAACAGTGTTATAAGTTGAAAATAAGTATAGCGGTAGAGCCCCCGGAGTATTCCACGAAGATTTTTTCTACCAGTCACCTAAATTTAAGCTGAAATAAACACTAGACTAAAACTGCTCTTCTATAACTACCATTAGTAGTATTCCAGCCCTTAATTAGGAAAAGCATGCCCTTTCATTCATCGCTTGCTGGAAGGTCGGTCTAATCCTGAAAAGGGTCCTAATCCCTTTACTGAGAATGTAATTAACCTGAAATATACTGTTTTGATGTATATTTTTAGCGAAACAAAGAAAAGAAAGTCTTTGGAACAACTTATGAAATAATGCCAAAATATCAACCTCTGCTTATTCTCAATTTCTATTGTTTTTAACAGACTTCAAACAGGAGGTTTAGTATTCGACCGATATGTATGTATGTATATAAACTTGTGTGTCCGCTTGAAAGCATATTTTACACAGAATGTTTAAGTATAAAATACATTATTATAAGATTGGAGTAGTAAACGAGCTCACAGACCACCTAATGGTAAGTGGTCATTACCCATGGACATCAGATACGCCGCTACCTCTGAGGACTAAGCTGAAATGCCATGAAAAAGTATGCCTCTCTTACCACACCCTTCAAACCACAGCAGCGCTTAACACTACTGTTATAAGGCAAAAATCGCTGAGACGGTGCTGCCGCCGGAGTCGAACCCCAGAGGATTCTACCTTTAAGCCTTTAGGCCTTAAGCACGCCTTTTATTAAGGTATTCGCATAAGAAACAATACTTCTTTGAATTTCTACTTTTTTGCATTTTATAAAGATGTGTTACTCCTGAGAAATAAGGACTAAGACTAACCTCGTAAGATTAAAACCGCGTGTCGTACCCGTTATATTAAAATAGATACATAAGTACTTATACTTAATACGGTAAAATAGATACATAAGTACTTATACTTTCGGTAATTCGGTGAAACCACTATTCGGCGCATCTCTTAAGATGAAGAAGAGAATACCGAATACTATTCGGTTTAACCTTTATCGAACCGGATATTCGGCCGAATTATTCAGTTTACCATTTCATTATTGACAATTTGCCAAATGTTAAATTAAATGTTAAATTAGAACTTTAAAATGTTGATTTAGTTTAAAAAAAATACTGACTTAAGGTTTAAAAAAAATATTGACTATACTTACTATAGATTAAGTAATAAATATGTTGACTTGAGGTTTCAGAATATATGTTGATTTGAAGTTTAATTGCTTTATTCAACACATTCGTCATAGGATTTCTTTGACTTATAATATAACATAAATCGTACATAAAAAGGTTTGTGTTTTAGTTCTGTACTGTTTTGTTTCGTGTATATAAGAAAATAGAAATACTCGAACCGAATATATTCGGCACCAAAACCAAATAATTCGGCCGAATACAAATAGCAAAAAACATGCCGAATACGCCGAATACCGAATACCAAACCAATATCTGGCGCATCTCTAATAAGTATATACTGTCACAAACAGTAGTACGAGACGAACTAATTAGTAAACTTTAGCTGGGTTGCTGCTCAATATTTGTACTGGCCTTGTTAAAACTTCGAGTTTGAAACATACAGACAGATTGAGCGTGCAAACATATTTGACGGTAATTTAAGGCTTCTGTTTACGAAAATGTATTTAGGAATATCGTAATATATCTTGAGTACATTTAATTAAGAACTTATACAAAAAAAGCGTGGTAAGTTGCTAGCCCTGAGGATTAAGTTTGAAAACCTCGGATAAGTATGCCTCCCTTACCACACCTTTCAAACAAGAACACAGCAGCACTTAACACTGCTGTTATTAGACAGAAATAGGCTTGGCGGTGCCGCCATACTCGAATCATAGAGGGTTCTACCACCTTCAACCACGCGTGTTTATGTCACACACACACTCACTTAAAAAGTTATACTTTTTAACTTTTTTATATTTTGTACTTTACAAAAATTTCAAACAAATATTAGAGAACAAATGAAATTATTTGTATTATTAATTATTTTAATAAATAAGTTATCAATAGACATTATGATTATTATAACAAAGGATTTTTATAGCAATAACTTGTATTTGTTTAAAAAATCTTATTTATACATTTTAATTATTACGAGTTACCTTGGCTCGATTACGATCTTTTCAATTTGCAAAAATCCATTACTACGAAAACTCATTTAACAACAAAGAACTGAATATTTAGAGGGTTTATTTATTACCCTGTTTTGTTCATAAAGACGAAAAAATACCTATTTTACTGGTTAATGAGGTGTGCTTTCATAAGTTTTGTTCAAGAATGCAAACCTCATTTGGTACGCCCAGATGCAATGTTCGTTTAAATTGCAGATTTTCTTTTATAATAATTCTCTCATATAATCGCTATTTGTGTATAAATTTCACTGCTTGTTTGTATTTTACCATGTTTATTATAAATGAAGTTCTTACGTCAAAATCCCGTAAAATCCGATTCAGTCTAAAAATACAATCGACAAAATCGTGACTTCGAGTACCATTAGTAAATCTGTTAGTCTTTTAAATTAAGTTAACAGAGTTTGGGCCCTTTACTATGGGGTCAGATTAATAAAAAACGGCCTTTTGTGCCGCCCCGGAGTTTCAAAGTGCTTTTTTACTCGGTACGAAATTTTAATTTAATCAAGAATTAATCTTTCGCGTAATGGACGACTGGGTTAACATTTTTATGGAAGCAATTCCTTGGTTTAATATATTTTGGCCAATATTACTTGCAATAAATTATTATTAAAATAAACATAGCATTACATACAATACAACACTTAGACATTTTTAATTATAACTTTTAATTTCTTAACTTTAATAGTATTTATATTAAATAAAACTGCATGTTGATTTAAATTTATGATGAACACGAAATTAATAAAGTCTGTATTGCAGTCTCTGAGTAAAACAATTACATAAAACACATTATAAAATATTAATTGGCTGCATAAATCTATTAACGGTGGTAATTATATTGACGCCACGTAAAAAAGTAAAAATTCGGCAATAATGTCAAAATTGACAACACTTAACATATTTAGATACTTTTAGGCAATCTTTAGGCACCTTAAAAAGGCGTAATTACCATTGTAAATTAAAATTTTATAATTTTTACTAAAAATGTCGTTAAATTCGCAATTGATGCAACAAAATAATTCGGAGATAATTTTATCAGACCATAAGTTTGTCAATCAAAAATGTTCTTTACCAACTTGTAATAAAGAGCGCTGTATAACACCTTGGCACAAACCTTGCATGTTGGCCAAATATGAGCTAGCTGATACGCTATGGCCAATGGTGGCACTAGTTGGTGGATTGGAAATTATAGTTGGCACTATTCTAACCACAATCATGGTTATGTATGGAAATGATTATGATGCACTGTATGGAACAGAAGAATCTAGAGGTGAGTAGCAAACGGGTATACAGTCATCGAGGGGTCCGAGGTTCAAATCCCAGGCACGTACCTCTGATTTTTCAAAAGTTATGTTCGTATTACAAATTAATTATCACTTGCTAAACGGTGAAGGAAAACATCGTGAGGAAACCTGCATACCTGAGAGATTTAAAAAAAAATATTCGAAGGTATGTGAAGTCTACCAATACGCTCTTGGCCGTGGTGGACTTTGGCCTGATCCTTCTCACTTTGAGAGGAGACCCGTGCCCAGCAGTGGAACAGTAATGGGTTGTTGATGATGGAACAGTGCCATCACAGTTTTTTCGCGTAGAAATTCCCATGGAACTTCTCCCGCCCACGGGAGCCAAGGGCATGTCGGACTCCTACAGACTAAAACTCCGCGGCGTTCCTCTGGACTCTCGGTGCCGGGCCACGAGAATCGTTAGCATTAGATTTGCAGCAATCACTGCCGCCCATGAACCATGTCCCAAGATATGATGTGAAGGTGGTAGAACCCTTTGTGGTTCGACTCCGATAACACCACCGCCACACCTTCTGTCACACATTTCTGCCTAATAACAGCAGTGTAAAACGCTGCTGTGTTCTGGTTTAAAGGGTGTGGTAGGGAAGATATACTTTTCCGAGGTGTTCCAGCTTAGTCCTCAGGGGTAGCAGCACATCTGCGGCCGACCTCAGATAGGAAGCTAATCCTATCTGGGGTTGATTTTCAGATGTCCATGGGCGGCAGTAGTCACTTAGTATCAGGTGGACTGCATGCTCATTTGCTACTCTTATATTGCGGACTGCCGTTCATGGACATCTGTAATCTACCCCAGATAGGATTAGATTCCTACTTGAGGTTAGCCACTGCAGTGACCACTTACCATCAGGTGAACTGCAGACTTGTTGCTTCAATCTTATAAAAAAATCTGTTTCAGGTATATCTCAGGCTTGTCTAAGCGGATCTATGATTCTATGGATTACTGCCTGTATGTTACTTATATCAATACATTGGAAAATACGAAGACTAATGGTGGTGACTATAATCTATACCCAAAAAACTAATACAAATAACATATTTCAATAAACTGTAGCAACTTTTAGTAACTCGTTAAGAGATGGCGCCACAAGTATTCTGAATCACGCTATCAGAGTTTTTTAAACATCTTGCATATAACACAGAACTCAGAGTATCTTAGCACAGTCGTTCCACAGATGTGATCAACACGCCCAGCTGAAAATAACCCTATTTAAAAAAGGACAAAATCCACTTGCGTCATTTTTGATTACACTGTACAAATTGAAACATCGTCATAGTCGTAGAACAAAGTCGGATTTAACCATAGATATATTTCAGTAGGATAATATATCTATGGATTTAACAAATACCAAACTTTACAGTGCAGCCATTTCAATTCACAAACGTCATTTTACTATGAGCGCATTTCAAATCCGTCGTTATACCGACTGATTAATTTGAAAACTAAAATACATAGATATTTTTTCTGTAATGCAGTAATAATCCAAATATGATAATAATTATAGTTTAAAAACTAAAAACCACCCTAAAATCGTACAAGGAAAATCGTTAATCCTGATTCCCGACGATCCTGATGAGGAGACTGGGATAAAATTATTAAAATCGAGTATTGTCATCGGTTCTTAACAATTGTTCAAAATTTTAAATCAATCGGACCGTTCAAAGTGGGTAAAAATCGAGTTCAAAGATTCCGTTACATACATACGTACAGGTGAAGCTAATAAAAGCGTGGTGAAAAGTGAATTTCGCATTTTTGTCAAATCCGTCTTTGTTCTACGACTATGACAACATGTTACACAGATGGATGCTTAATATTAACTTACTTTTAATTAATTAAACTAATGCAGTGATCTTTTCCCAATTTTCAGGTGTACGTATTTATTTCTACTATACTCGGCGTCTACATATTTATATTGTCAGTAATTAAAATGCAATATGGGCTATCGTTAATTGAGAAAGGTATTATTATTCTTTCCTTTTTATTTAGAAAGGCCTACTAACAGCAGCGTTAAGCGCTGCTATGTTCCGGTTTGAATGGTGTGGTAAGGGAGACATACTTTTCCGAGGCGTTCCAGCTTAGTCCTCAGGGGTAGCGGCACACCTGCTGCCGACCTCAGGTAGGAATATCTAATCCTATCTGGGGTTGATTACAGATGTCCATGGGCGGCAGTAGCCACTTACCATCAGGTGGACTGTATGCTCGTCTGCTACTCCTATATCATATATATTTAGAAAGAAAATGGTATTATAGCTATATGAGAAAGATAGACCTGCTCCATTTTGGCCTATTCCTGTCACGCGGATGTAGATTCGGCTGCATGTCTCACTTACATGAGTAATTTAAGTTATAACCATGTCATAAAATACGTGCGTTACTTACAAGACAAACATCTTTGAAAAGTTAGGATGCCCTGACCTGCACAAACCCGTGTGACACGAAAAAGGATCTTAGGGAAGATGTGATAAATACGCGACGCTGTCACACAAATACAACAGAATTAACTTTCATAATTCCGATTCATGTTATTATAATTATACATTATCTTAACACCCATTGTACCTTATTTAGCAAATAAAGATTATGATTATATTTACAGACTCCAGCATAAGTGGTTGTGGAGGAAACCAGAATTTTCTGTCTAGTGCACCTTGTCTGCTTGGTCTTTTAACTCTTTTGGGGTCCGGTAAGAATTATATAACATTCATTGAGTAACAAGTAAACGCAAAAGTCGCTTTCCTACTAAGTACCCCTGAGGACTAAGCTGGAACGCCTCGGAAAATGATGTCTCTCTTACCACAGCCTTCAAACCAGAACACAGCAGCGCTTAACGCTGCTGTTATGAGGCAGAAATACGAGTAGATGTGTCGGTGGTGCCGCCGGAGGCGCCACAAAGGGTTCTACCACTTCAAGGTGGTATTCTAAATGTTTTTCTAAATCATTTTAAATTATAGTAATTAATTCATATTCCTAAGAAATGGTGTAAGTATAATATTCTGAAAAATATATGAATCTGTTTTTTTTCAGCTATTCACTTCATTGGCAACATCATAGTATTCACATATTACAATTTGAAGTTTATACAACCTTGTATGATTAAATGTAATGATAATATATAACAAACAATAAAAATATTGATTAAAATATTAAATACTATTTTTGTATACGGTATAGACCGCGAGGTCTAAGCTGAGCTTTGCATTTGTGTGAGTGCACATGGATAGTGTAAGTGTGAAGTCAGATTACGTCTTTTAATTGATTTAAACCGGTTTATACTGCTTTTTGGCAATTTGCATGTTCCTCACTCTTGTACTGGTAGCAGAATTGTTTAATTGTTAATATTTTGTTTTTGTGTTCGATTTTTAGTAAAATGGTATCCAATAAAACATTTTTACTTACTATTTTTTTTTTAAACAAGAATACCTTTTCAACTATGTACCGAACTAAAAATGATAAAATTTATTTTTGAAAGTTTTTTATCTGACTCTACTTTTGTGTTCACTCACACTAATACAAAGCTCATCTTAGACTTCGCGAACTATATCTAATATAAATATTTCTTTATTTTTTACTTTTTATGTACTTAGTTGATATAAACGTTTTATAAAGGTGTAAATACCTAAATGTGTAAATGCCTGGTGTGATATATCTAAATTAAACCCGTAAGGTGCCTTTCTAGCAGTCTGAAAAAAAATAATTTAGCTATTTTCATACGGAAGGATTGGAGCTACAGAGTCGAGGTAAGGATCGCGACCGGTGTAGCTATAGCATTTTTATAGCACATCTTACTCGCTTAGCTTAGCTTCTAACTCGCACACCGCTCAGACACAGTATAAGTATCTATATCCTTATACTGTGGCTCAGGTACCTCCCACATCTCTGGTGGAAAGACACCCTAATCCTCGGATGCCCGCCATACCGGTCAGCATTTATCATCACCATTTTAATCTACTTATTTACATATTCCTCTCGTCCAACTAACAAAATGTGTTTATTACACTTTGCAACACATGTAAAGTTTTAATTATAAAGGGAATGTTAATACATTATTGTTAATAGTTACATTCAACCCGAAGGGCCGCGGGGCAAAAAGGTAGGGTTTTTGACAAAGGGTTCTTGTTTTACACTACAAATTATGGTGTGACAAATGTAGGGATGCCTCAACAAATTATAAGTAAAAAGGGTTTGAGTTCACATATATTGAAGTTGTAATAGATAATAAGAAGTTGTCGTCAAGTTATTACTCTCTCCTGCTTGGCGCAGGTCACCCCTCCTATTAAGAGGTGTTAGAGATATAGTCCACCGCGCTGGCCAATTGCGAATTGGTAAACTTCACTCACCCCTGTGAACTTTTTTTTAAAAACTCTCAGGTGTCCGTGATTTCTCACAACGTTTTTCTTCACAGTTCAAGCAAATGATAATTAATTAATCGAATAGGAAAAAGAGGAGATTTTGTGTTCAGTTGTATTTTTTACATTTAATCACGTAACTTGAATAATCTGAGAATTGAGAAGAGAGAGCTTTTTTGAGAACCCCATGTAGTTGCGCTAAGGAACCTTCGGGAGGAAAAATAGCCAAAGTATGTAACTATATCTGAACTATATCTGAAGAAATACGGAAGAATTGGGTAAAAAAATCATTTCGGAAAAGGATATTCTCAAAACAAGTTACCAATTATGTAACATCTTTTACGGATTATTTATAGGAACACAACATTGGGTAATGATCTAAATAAGAAAATAATTCTAAGGAAAAGGAATAGGAAAGAAAAGAATAATGCAAAAGTCGATCGACACAAAATGAAGGTTCATTTTGTGATCACATCTTATTTATTTTTAGGTTTGAGACTCACCATTGAAGGGAAAAGTGTAGCTATGGGCGCATAGAATATAGGACACCGAGTCCTATTCCTATTTAGGTAGATTATTTTGAGTAAAAACTAACCCAAAAGCTGGCTTCGCTTATACCACATAAGAGTTGCACCACTGCCACACCTATTTCTACCTTATGACAGCAGTGTTAAGTGCTGCTGGTTCTGGTTTGAAGGGTGTGGTAAGGGAGACATACTTGTCGAGGCGTTCCAGCTTAGTCTTCAGGGAAAGCGAAGCACCTGTAGCTGACCTCAGGTAGGAATCTAATCCTATTTGAGGTTGATTACAGATGTCCAGGTGGACTACATACTCATCTGCTACTCCTAAAAATCAAAAAATAGTTGTTAGGGCTGAGGAGTTGCAAAGCATCTGTGATCAGTTTTAGATAGAACTGTTATACATAAAGTTGGTTACAGATTACTAACAATCAAATGACTTTTCCCTACTTTAATCTTATAAAAATAGAATCCAGAAACATGTGATCAAACAAGGTGTCTATTAATTTTGATGTCTATTTTGGTGTCTATTCTCTTTTGCAGCTCCTCTGCGATCATATTCAATTTACTTAAAAAGGCTCTGTTAAGTTTCTCAATAAAATTGACCTGAATGCTGTGTGCTAAAGAGTTTTGTCGTATCAAAAATGGTTGACGATTAATTATGTTTCTTTATAAGTACCCGACTGCGAAGAGTAATGTAGGTACATATTTCAAGTGTGGGATCCGAGGTTCAAATCCCTAAATTTTCAAAGTTATTTAAGCTAGAAGGTGGTAGAACCCTTTGTGGTTCGACTCCGGCGGCACCACCGCCACACCTATTTCTGCCTAATAATAGCGGTGTAAGGCACTGCTGTGTTCCGTTTTGAAGGGTGTGGTAAGGGAGAAATACTTTTCCGAGGCGTTCCAGGTTAGTCCTCAGGGGTAGCGGCGCATCTGTGGCCGACCGCAGGTAGTAATATCTAATCCTATCTGGGGTTGATTACAGATGTTCATGGGCAGCAGCAGCCACTTACTATCAGGTGGACTGCATACTCCTATATTATAAAAAAAAAGTCACACAAGCGATAATCGTTTATCGCCCGCAGTTCTTCGTACGACAAGTGGATAAAATGCGGTTGCTTTTGACAAGCGGTCCGGAAAATATACAATTACGCAATTACCTTCCTTTGACCCATTTAATCGGTATAAAATGTATAAGTTTTTGTGAAACATGTGGACTGCATGCTCGTCTGCTCCTCCTATAATATAAAAAAAAAAACTAAATTCCTTTTTTTATATAGAAGTAGGCGAGTCTTCCGCGCACGTGATGGTAAGTGGCTACCTACTGCCGCCATGGACATCTTTAATTAACCCCAGATAGGATTAGATATTCCTACTTGGGATCGGCGAAACCCTGAGGAGTAAGCTGGAACGCCACGGAAAAGTATGTCTCCCTTACCTTTCAAACCAGAACATAACAGCGCTTAATAGTGATGTTATAAAGCAAAAATGGGCGTGGCGTTTATCTCCGGAGTCGAACAACAAAGTCTACCTCAAATTATATTTTTTCTGCTCAATCCACTTGTTAAAAGTAAATGCCACAAGTTTATGCAATTTCACAAAGGCTTTTGAGGGTATAGTATCCTTCCCCTTTTGATAAGTAAAATAGAACGATACTTCACCGCCTTAAAATTGAATTAAGCGTCAAAAGGCTGACTTTATTATTTAGTTTTTTAATTCTTAACAAATAAAAAACATTTTAGAGAAAATTTACGTATAAATAACTAATAAATACTACGTAATTTGAGTGATAAATAAGTATTTCAGACATTTTAGGGACATTTCAGAACGGAGACGTGTCAAAACTTTATAATTCTTTATAACTGGTTACACTTTCTTGTTAGGAGTGATCTATCTATGTATTTTATTCATCTAAACCCTCACTTTCCAGTCACATAATAGTTCAATGGTTAGAAATACGTATCAACGGAATCGATGCGGATAAAATATTTATGACAAGGACCCTTAAAAGAGATGTGTGGAAGGCAATAAATCCCAGACACGTACAACCGTTTGGCAATTTGTTATTTTGGACATGAATCCCAAGTTTATTTACGTGGAAGTATGAAACATAGAAAAGATAACACCTCAGGAATTACTTATATTATTTAATATATTATTATTTTAATTTTATTATTAAGGTTATGTTACATTTCGGTAAATAACTTCAGAACCCGGGTGTTGATCTAAAAAATAATTATTGGTGGTAGTAATAGGTTAATTATACATCGTCCACAACAAGTTTCAATTTGATGTAACTCTGGACGGCGGTCCATACTTTCATGGGCATTGTCCTTTATTATTTATATCTTTCACATTGTTTTTTTTTTTTCTTTTTTTGTATTCCTTATAATTATTATAAGCCCGCTTGCGGCGGGAATTTAGAGGAATATTATTTTATGACTGTACATATTCCTAGCTTACTTACATTCCATAATAAACGAATGTGATTTGATTTGATTTGGAATTTTAAGAGTTGAGTGGCGCCTACCTAAGTTCGGTTACGCCTGCTTTAATAGCTCTTAAGAGTAATTGAAGAGCTGTTTCTTACGACACGTACCTTTTAAAACAATTAAACAAAAAATAGCAGCAAAAATAGATTTTATAGAATATTAATGCTAAAAAAATAAAAAATACTAAAAAGATAAAACAATACTGCCTGCCACGAACATCTGTAATCATCATAGAGCAGGTTTTGAACCTAAAACTGAACAGTTGCGTTTCTTCTTGTAAGGGCTAAGATGGTGACCTCATAATGTAAGACAGCTGTACCCTTACCACGAGTTTTCAAAACATCCCACAATTTTACGTTACGTTTACTCAATCCAATATTCTGTTCCGTATGCTTCAGTAGACTGAGTAAGCGTAACAATAAGTGCTCAAATCTTTCTTTCTGCCTCACATGTTCGCAAAAAGGAGAGACAAAACATAAAACGCCATTTTGTCAACTTAGACATTTAATGTTACGTTACTGACGCTATAGTTCTGATACAAGCTGCTAGGGGCTGATTGGAATTTGTATGGGCAAATACGTAAACAAATACCAAAACAGTCATATTAGTCAAAACGTAAAAACTCTTAGTAAGGTTACTGAACTCAGCAAGCAACCACGCCCTTCCACCTAAACGCAATAACTGTTTTTCGCCAGAAATGAAATATAGAGCATACTCTACCAAACTGCTCCAATCATAGCAGTAAATGTGAGGGTTGCAGGTGTAAAAAGATCTTAAGCAACCGTTGATCAGTACTTACATTAAAAATATGTGTATTTAAAAATAGTGAATGTGTTAAATTATTTAAAACCTTTATCAAGTAACACAACCCCTATTTTTACCGTACAATAATAAAATACATAAAAATAACGAATTGAATACTAAATAAAGCATAAAACAATAACAAACAACTTCTGAGGATCGAGTTCCAAAAGAATTGCTTTAATTTTATATGTCAGAGCAAGATTCGGTAGATGAATAAAATAATTAGATTATTTTACTAATATGCGATATGGTGGTGGTAAATTAGGAAATTACTCCCTATTTCAGCACACAACCATCTAATTTCAAATTTATGGTTGCCTCATCCATTTTCGGTAAGTTATGAGCATTGGCAGCTCCCGTGGGCGCTATAAATATCAATAATTGTGACTTGGACCCGGCGCTAAACAGCTTACAGTGTCTACAAGATGTATTACTCATGTTTAGACGAGGTCTACTACAAAATAGATTTTAGGTAGACTCCAGGAACAGGTAATACGAAATATTAACATTTGAACATGGGGTAATAGTAGAGCAAGTGTAGTCATACAATTTGTTATGGCGACGCGATTCATTTCTATATTCAGAGCGGAGTAGCAGTTTTACGCGAACTATACCTAATTACAAGGTGGTAAAGGTCGTCTTATATCGGGATCTTAGACCGTTTACTACATCTATAAATTAAAACATGCAATAGTAACCGGGAAGGATTATCTTTTATCTATTTAAAATATTATAAACAATAAATTTTAAAACGGAATGTTCGTTATGTATTTTATTTTTTATTTTATTTTATTTTGTAGTCAGTACGTAATTTATAAGTTACTAGCTAACCCGTCAAACGTTGTGTTGCCATATAAATAAAAAAATGTTAAAGGCGAACAACCCTTATCACTAGGGGTATGAAAAATAGATAGCAGCAGATTCTCACACCTACTGAATATACATATAAAATTTGGTGAAAATCGGTAAAGCTGTTTCGGAAGAGTTCGGTAACTAACATTGTGACACGAGAATTTTATATATAAGATAACTTTTGACACCATTCTTCGTGACAACCCGGCAAACGTTGTGTTTCCATATAAATAAAAAAATGTTAAAGGCGAACAACCCTTATCACTAGGGGTATGAAAAATAGATAGCAGCAGATTCTCACACCTACTGAATATGCATATAAAATTTGGTGAAAATCGGTAAAGCTGTTTCGGAAGAGTTCGGTAACTAACATTGTGACACGAGAATTTTATATATAAGATAACTTTTGACACCATTCTTCGTGACAACCCGGCAAACGTTGTGTTTCCATATAAATAAAAAAATGTTAAGGGTGAACAACCCTTATCAGTCAGGGGTATGAAAAATAGATAGTAGCAGATTCTCAGACCTACTGAATATGCATATAAAATTTGGTGAAAATCGGTAAAGCCGTTTCAGAGGAGTACGGTAACTAACATTGTGACACGAGAATTTTATATATAAGATAACTTTTGACACCATTCTTCGTGACAAGTGTCTTCGTGTGCTAATGAATTGAATAAATGGTACCAATCATTGCCCTCTATCACGCACATTATGTTATTTAGATCCAATAATAACATAATTTAGGGCTTTTACACACGACAGATATAAATTAAGTTAGCCACAACCAAACTATATCCCAATCGTACCCTTGTCAGAGAGAATTAGTCGAGGATATTGCCTATAACGCTAGGCTCTGCTAGTATGGGCTAATAAACTTAGTGGATTGGTTATTTCTGTTTGTTTGTGTGTCTAAGGCACCCACAACAGTAGAAATCCAATCGAGCATTAGACCGTATTCTAGTAGCAAACTGTAAGTTCTTTTTTTATAATGTAGGAGTAGCAGACGAGCATTCAGTCCACCTGATGGTAAGTGTTTACTGCCGCCCATCTGTCGGACATCTATATAATCAACCCCAGATAGGATGAGATATTCCTACCTGAAGTCGGCTACAGATGCGCCGCTACCCCTGAGGACTAAGCTAGAACGCCTCTAAAAGTATGTCTCTCTTGCCACAACCTTCAAACCAGAACACAGTAGCCCTTAACGCTACTATTATAAGGCAGAAATACTCGTAGGTGTGGCGGTGGTGCCGCCGCAGTCGAACCACAAAGGGTTCTGCCACCTTCAAGAAGTTGTTATACCGCCCCATCCATTGAAATCAGTAATAAACCTCATAGACTGAAATATTTAACACATCTTTTAAATCAAAACACAACCACACTCCTGCTTTATAATCACATCTTAAATTAAATCTTACTATCTTTACCGCTGAGTTCTGTTATCTACCAATCCAGTTAATAAACTTTTATTGTAGTATCGACTCAAATACATTCTGATATCGACAGTTGACATCGACAAAAACAAGTGCTGCCATCTACAATTTGAGGTGCCAATCAAATTGTACGAACAACGAGCGAGTACGCAATAACTTGATTTACTTACACACTTCCTACTTTATTCAACTTCAACGATAGATGTCACGTCTATAACAACGAATGTATGAATGGAGTCTGCTGTCAATAGATGGCGTTGTTCTAGATAAATTTAAACTTTCACTAGATGGAGTCACTAACTTCAGCATTGTATAAAAATATATTCGAAATTGTTTATTCTTCTTATTTCTGAGTACAATTTCTTCACATAATTTATAGTTGATAGAATGCGTATATTATCACGATTATTTGTCTGGATACCAAACCGCACGAGTGTCTGTGGAGGTGCTTTTAGTGCAAGGATAGATTATTTTTCCTTGCGGTTTTTTGTTGAATATCACATTTCAGAATCTGCTACATAGTGGGCCTTCATGATGATAGTCATAGGTTGCACAAACTTATAATAATTTCTGTAGATAATGCGTTGATATCCATTCGAAACAAAGGAAATAAAACGAAATAATTACCGCATACATAATCTTCTTACTGGAGACAGATTTTAAGCACAAATTTTCCATTTCTAGATATACACCCCAATTCCTTCCATTCCAAGATATACACCCTTTATAATATAATATTGAAACATTACTTACTTTATGAAGCCATCTAGGCATACAATTCCTGTCTTCTTATCTGTATGTAGTCAACCAAATCAGTATTCATTCCACGCCGCGACTTCTTGTATCAAATTGGGGCCTTCCAAAGCACGGGAAATAAAAAAATATTCAATTTATATAACTAAGAAAATTTTAATTGAAGTAATTACGTTTGGCTATAATTACAATATGTAGAGAAGAGTGTCCATAACAAGACACACTACAACTATTCTATATTATACAGGCGTAAAAAGGAACTTAATGAGTACAGTTTTTACTTAAGATAATTTTCATTCATAGCTCTTTCTTTACATATGTCTTAAACAGTTGCCAAAAAAGATATATTCTAAATTTGCAAATAAAAATGGTGAAAGATAAATTTTGACCAAGAAACAAACCTGGTTTATTTTAGACGTTACGTACCTTACAATTTTAAATAATCGCAAGTCGCCAAAATAATAATCCACAATAGGAATCGAACCTACAGACAAAACAAACAGAATACAAAAACATAACTAAAATAATAGTATGCAAAGAATCATTCTAATTTATATAATACTTGTCGATAAATTCGACCAAACAAATCAGTCTATGACAATAATACACTAAAAATAAGTGTATTTACACAAATTTCAATCAAAATCATTAATATAAATGGGTAAGCCGCCAATGATTTATTACAATTACAAGTTGAATCATACAATCATAAGTGATGATTGATTACAATGAACATTTAAAGAATCAAACAATCATTTGTAACAATATTAAGGATTGATCAACATGATCTAATTGTACGATTTGTCCTACTATCCTGAAAGACCTGCTAACTAAATATTGTTAAGGACTAATGATCCCATGTTAAAATACAAATCGTAATAATGCAGAAATAATTAAATGCACGCCACAACGTAGGCAACATTTATATTTACAGACATTCAATGTATTAACCATGGACTGTGTCAAACATAATCATACTTTTCTACCCGAAGTCGGCCACAGCACTTCTCCTGAGGACTGAGCTGGAACGACTCGGAAAAGTATATCTCCATTACCACACCCTTCAAACCAGAACACAGCAGCGCTTAACACTGCTGTTTTTGGGCAGAAATAGATGTGGTGGTGAGTTGAAACTTGAAACACACAAGGGTTCTACCACCTCTAGAACTGTATGAATGGTATGGATAGTGTTATTGTAGATATAGATACCAGGAATGAATATTTTGAAAATTCTACATAATATATTATATGTACATACACATTTATATATAAATTATAATAATCATTAGGATTGTTTAATTTGTAATGTATACAGTAAGTTAAAGAGTCTTTATTACCGCACACACTCAACTTGTAAATTTTAAAAGTGCAATGAAGTGTGCATTTTCGACTTGTTAACTTATTCACACCTGGTATGCATATAAATATATGTATAATATCACTTTGTATAGAAGAATACTTTCGTCTGTTAAGACAAGTCAACATATACAATGTCTGTAAATGTAGATTAACCCTCAATCAACACAGAATAAGCGAGGTAAAGAGTTATAAACTTAACCCTTTTCTTCAGATATGACTGTTTACTAACTCAGTAACGTGTCACTATAATTGTGTCAGTAATACAACAAACATTCATTACCACAATTCACTGGAATAGTTCACACACTCAGCACAGTCACTTATTGATATCTTCAACTACCACTAACGGATAAATTTCAATAATTTCACTCAGTTTCTTCAACGAGAATGGAACCATTGTGTTGCAGAAGGGCATAAGCGTAGTAACATTTTCCAAATTGTCCATATCGGGCTTTGTTCCATAATATGAATATTCCTCGCATTCAAATGGGACATCAAATGGCAGTTTTGTGGTCGATTTCTTAGCCACAGACAATATATCAGGCAGTTTTGTTGTCGACTTCTTGGCAACTCGTTTCGGGATTGGCACAATTGTGTTGTCATCTGCTTTCCTCTTAACCCCTGTGTCCTCATCATGGATTTCGATCACTGCGTTATCGATAGACATCGGTCTTTTTATACCTTGCATCTTCATGCAGTGGATTTTAAAATCTTTCAAGAATGCGTGCTTTACACTGCAATCGTTGCACCAATGAATGGTGCTTTCGTTTTGGAGGGTGTACGGAAGAAACTCCATTGGTGCGTTGTGGTGAAACTGTTTGTGGTGCAGGGTGAAGGCGTCTCCATTCTTATGCACAGAGCTACAGTGGCAACATTTCATTACGACATCACCTTCTTTGCCAATTTCCTTAAAATGCGCTTTCCATTCAATCTTCGTCATCCATTTACGGCATACAAAGCAAATTATACCCGGTAACTCTACATTTTCGGGATGTGAATTCTTGTATTCAGCTGGTGATACGTCCGGTATTGGCGTGGACCTGAATTTCATCGGTCTACCGGGGTGAACGGCGGCCATGTGACATTCCAGCTGTTTCCTGGAGTGAGAGTACGGACAGTAGGAGCACATGAACGGCTTCAGCCCGTAGTGCTTCAGCACGTGGCCCGCGAAGAACCTCTCCATCTTGAAGACAGCGGGACAGTGGGTGCACTGGAGCATCCCCGGGTTCTGGGCTTGGGGTTCGTCTATCACGAGTCTATCGTCATCGCTGTCATTCCTGTTCTTCATCTGTTCCTCGGGGGTGGGGATGTTTTCGGCGTAGCGGACGACTAGGAGGGAGTCGTCCGTGGTGTCTGCGGGCTCGGGGGCTGGGGGTTGGGGTTCCGGGTGCTTGACGGGCATGTAGTTCATGCTGAGCTTCTGGACGCGGAGGACGGCGGCGACCCAGGCGGCGCGGAGCCCCCTGTCGCGTGGAGCCTCTCGCGGCCGCGCGGACTGCCCCGCGTGCGCGCTGCGGCAGTGGAACTGCACCTCGTGGTACGTCTGGAACGTATCGCTGCACACGCTGCAGCACCATCTGAAATATACAATACGTATTTATTATAGCTTTGATAAGTAAAGATTATAGAAATAAATTAGTATTTCAAATATTTTGGGACATTTTAGCACGGCGACGTGGCAAAACTATTTTACGCAACTATTTCAATTCTCAAAACTTTGTACATTTTCTTGTTAGGAGTGATTAATCTTTACTTATCTATGATTTATAGACATTAGTAAAAATTACTCACAATTGAAATTGTCACTGTCATCATTTTCGTGTTTGCAAAATATTAAAAAAAAGAAATTAGATCATTTACGAATGAAACTATATTTCTCCGCACTTTTTCTTCGATTTTGTGTTTTTGCACCACTTTACTACGCATGTCGGCATTGTTCCACGTAAAGTACACCATAACCACCATAAAATGGCTGACAGAATTGTCAGCCGTTTAAGTCATTTAATATCTTCCTTCAATTACAAGGCGGTGAGATATCTATACTTATCTATGTTTATAGAATAGAATTAAAAATAATATTCTTTATTTGCTAAAATAAGGTACAATTTGGGTATTAAATAAAATTACAATGTCGTCTTATTTTTTGCCTGAAAGACGTGTAAATAATTATATTAATTAAAATGAATTCTATACATTTTAAAAATCACATTTTTTTATAATATAGGAGTAGCAGACGGACATGCAGTACACATGATGGTAAAAGGCTACAGCCGCCCATGAAAATCTGTATTCAACCCCAGATAGGAGTAGGTATTTCTATCTTAGGTCGGCCACAGATGCGCCGCCACCCCTGAGGACTAAGGTGAAACGCCTCGAAAAATTATGTCTCCCTTACCACACCCTTCAAAACGGAACACAGCAGCGCCTAACACTGCTGTTATTAGGTAGAAAGAGGTGTGGCGTTCTACCGCCTCCATAAATAAATTAACTGTGGAACAAATACCAAATAAATAACTCAGAAGACGCCTTAGGATACAGAACTACATGCAAGCGTTCTGGCTTCATAAAACACACATTACTTTCATTACCTTATCTTATTCAACTCGCTCTCCAAGTGGTCCTGCATGACGGCTTCGCTTCGTGCGTTAATGTTGCACTTCGGGCAGCTATAGTTCATGTTGCTGGGTACACCTAACGGCCCGAACAGGCGTTCCAACTCCGCCATGCTGACGTTAGGCTTCTCTACACTCTTCGGCGGCTCAGGGGGATCTATTTTAGGCGTAGACGGTCCGGGGTTCGACCGTAAGATCTCCACTTTCTGTTTCGCCAAGTTGTCCTTGTTCCTCTCGATGATGGTTGTCTGGTGTTCTAGTAACTTGGCCACCCATGTTTCGATGCGCATGTCCACTTGTAGCGCGATGGGTTCCTCTCGACTGTACCCGTGCTCGGTTTGCACGTGTTGCTGTAGGCCCGGCTTATGGAACGCCTTGTAGGAACAAACGCCGCAACCCCATCTGATATTCACAGAAATAAATAAATATTTGTAGATATGTAAGGTGAAGTTCACATTTTTAATGTATGACTACAAGTTTGAGCTGTAATTTCATTACACTGAACTAATGGTTATAAAGTAATTATCACTTGCTAAACGGTGAAGGAAAACATCGTGAGGAAACTTGCATACATAAGAGATTTATAAAAAAATCTCAAATGTATGTGAAGTCTACCAATACGCACTTGGCAAGCCCGGTGGACTATGGCCTAATCCTTCTCATTACGAGAGGAGACCCGTGACCAGCAGTGGGACAGTTGATGATGATGATGATGATAACTAATGGAGTAATGGAATGAGATGGAATGACTATGGATGGAAATATCACATGATATGAAAAATATTTTTTATCAATGTCTTCTCATTGTCAAACGAGCACGCCGTCCACCTGATGGTAAGTCGTCAGTGCCTGATCATCTGTAATCCACCTCAGATAAGATTAGAATTATATTTGTTGGTTGTAGACGCATTTCTACCCTTCAGAACTAAGTTGGAACGCTTTGGATAACGTCACCCTAACAACATCCTTCAAACTACAACACAGTAAACTTTAACTCTGCTGTTATTAGGCAGAAATAGGTGTGAAGATGATATCTCCAAACTCTCACCACAAGGGGTATCTTATAAATTTGGACAATGGGAACCAAATATTCCTTTTGTAGTTCAGTATGTTACTATAGTGTCCTGGTATTTAGGGAGTCTAAGGTGATGAAACGGTCCAACTTAGTCTTCAGTAGCAACATGTGATGATCTTTAGCTCTCATAACATAAATACTTGATGCATTTGTCCACTTGACGTATAATAAGCTGCATGTAGATCCGCTACATAACATCAACATACTTCTCAAATGACTATACGATGTATAAGTAACAAAAATCGAGTACTTACCTTCTATACTGCAATTCTTCATACAAATGTGACTGCATCGCATCCTTGTTGTCTTCAATGACAATTTTGCACAGTGAACACTTATATTTAAGTCCGTTTGGATCACAGAACTGTCCAAACGCGTTGCAAAGATCTTCGATAGTTTCCTCTGTGGATTCATTCGTCTCTGGTTCGATGACTTCTTTCTTCACGATGTCGAGGTTAACCTCTGGCTTCGTAGGCACTTGTTTGGGTAATGTTGGCGACGTACTAGGCGGCGAAATGTTCGCCTCCGTTTTAATCCCAGGCTCTGTCCTCTGCGACTGTTTCTGCCAGCACGCAGTACCATCCGGCTCTTCGGGAATCGATCCCTCTCGGTAGTAAAAGTAGAACACTTCCTCCTTCTTCCCCGGATGCTGTTTCGACTGATGCTTCGTTATGTTCTCGATGTTCGACGTACGGAAGCCACAGTACGTGCATTTGAACTGCATCTTCGATTGATGGGTTTTGCCGCAGTGTTCGATCACTTCGGGGCGAAGCATGCTCTTGAAGCTACAAAGCCCGCATTGCCACGGCTTCAAGTCCATAGTGGGAGCGGGTGTAACCGGCAGAGAGACAGGAGGCGCTGGTACTGGTACCGTATTTCCATCCTCCCTAACTATTATCAATTTTCCCTTATGTACCTCCCTGAAATGCTTATCCATAACTTTACGGATATGATGATAGTACGAGCACAGCGAACACGCGTACAGCTTCGTGTCGTGCATTTTGAGATGCCCTATTATCCTAGCAGCCGTCAACGGTTTAGTGGTGTCCAGGTGTTGATGCGGAGGGCAGTGCACGCAGTGGTAATCGTTCGTGCCGTTGTGCAACGTCTCCCAATGAAACTTGAACATCGATTCGTTCACGG
The DNA here is from genome assembly GCA_014595695.2 of Epargyreus clarus clarus. NCBI lineage: Eukaryota > Metazoa > Arthropoda > Insecta > Lepidoptera > Hesperiidae > Epargyreus > Epargyreus clarus. The sequence goes on from JACTTY020000024.1 coordinate 1,443,593, forward strand.
ATATGTAAGCACAATCCTTAGCTCCACACGTGAATCGAAGTCTGTCCGGAACGTATTTAGGATATATCGCTGCGTCTTCTGGTGATATATGCTCTGTGGAACTAGTTCCGTCCTTGTTTCCTTTGTCGTTTCTGATTGCGACGGAACTAGATGCAAGGTTGACCATCTTGTCGAAGTGTTTCTCGTTGGTCTCGAGATGTGGGACCGGGTTGACAGGCGCAGTGCGAGGCACCGGCTGCTGCTCTGCATGCAACTGCAAATGCCTCACCATATTAAGCCGAACTTTCGTACTGAACTCGCAAAGGGAACAATGGACCAAGTTATCCAAAATCGGGTTAATGGGCAACCTGTCTACATCTTGCGGGCCGTATTTCTTTAATTTGGCCGCCGGCTCTGAACTAACGTTGGCAAGCTCGTCGGACATCTTCCTCTTGACCACCTGTCGTTTTCCATCCACCACATTTTGGGCGTACGGAGAAACTGTAGCGTTTGCCACACGCCCTGCTTCCGTATGCATTTGTTTCATATGTCTCTTCACGCTCGCCGCGCTGATAAATATAGAAGTGCATAATCCGCACTTGTACTGAGATGAAGTTTTCCAGTGCGCGGCATTGTAATGTTCGGTTATTTTGAACCAATCGGTAGTATGTGAACAATATGCGCATGGGATAGGTATTTCTCTAGTAGGATAGCACGATAGAAGATGCCTTCTAAATGTGGACTCGCTTTTATTAATGTATGAACATTTGGAACATTTGTACAAACGTGAACGGGGGACCTTAAGAGCAGTGTCGCTCTCAGGTTCCTTGCTTTGGTCAGTAGTGGATATATCTTCATTCGAGAGATCAATGACATTTTGCCGCGAATCTTCATCGCTGTCTAGGCAAACTACGTCAGGGTCAGCCCCCGTTTCTGGTAATACATCTTCTGGAGTCGCTTCTGGAGTTTCCACAGGTTCGATTTTTACTGTCAGCTGATTAGTGGTATCTTGTTCTTTTAGCAGCGTCAGAACTGCCGGTGATGTACTTGCGCCCGGTCTATTCGGGGAATAATTTGAATCAGACGTTTGCTGACTTTCTAATTGTATTTGTAAGTCATTTGCGGAAACGTCTGTAGGCTCAATGGTAGCTGCGTTTGTTATCGTGCTCATAGATTCAATCATAAGATTAGTGTGCCCTATGAGTTTTTCTAAATCAATCGACCTCTCTGCTTGTTTCACAGGATTATCCTTATCGGCACTTGGAGTAACAACAGTCGTTTGACCGGCAGATTTGCTCAGAACGGCCAAAGGCAGCACTCTAACTTCAGAGCTGTTCCCCTGTAAAATATATTATTAAATTGTAAGTATTGATATGAAATCAATAAGATATACAAATTTCAATTTTGATGTAGTTGAAGGCTAAATAATATAAAAAGCAAACACAAACAAATAGAACTTAGTCCATGTTAATAAAAGGTTAAAAAAATCTAAAAATGGTAGTACACTTTTTATTAACTTAAAAAATATCGGTTTGTTTAGTAATGAAAATATTGCATATCATGTAAAAATCATATCAAACAAGAAAATAAAAAACAAACCTTAGAAGTTGTGATCCTAAGGTAGGCTTTCGGCTGTTTCAGGGGGTGTAGAGCGGAGGCATGTGCCAGTAGTTCAGCCTCGTTGTCAGCGCCAAACAAACACCGACAGCATTGATAGATCCTCAGGCCGTGAGACTTCAAATGTTGAACGAGATCTTCCGTAGACGTTGAAGAAATATTGCAAATCTGTACATCAACGGTATCTTAATAAAATTATTGCAGCTATTAGAAGCGATAAAGTGAGCTAGCAAATTGCAAAATATAAATTAGTTTAATTATTATGTATAGTTAAAGCTTCAAAACAGCTACTAAAATATATACAAAATAATTAGCCATTCTAGCTAATCGAGCTTATAAGTTTATACGTACGTAACAAGAAAATTCTTGATCCTTGCTGTGTCTCGTTTGTAAGTGCTCACGAAACTTTGTCAAAACGAACGATCTAAATGCACAGATGTCTTCATTTTCAGGATCTCCTGTAAAGTGATTTAAAGAATTTGTTATTATCGTTACTAATATTATACATTTCATGGGTATATATATATCCCTTTTAAAGTATTAATTAATTGCATAATATTCAAGAAATTTGGCATCAAACATTTTTCGATTTTGAGAACTATTTTGAAATCCCTGTTTTTAAGATTAATGTCTTTACCAGAAATTAGATTTGATGCCGAGGAATTGTAAAGATCTCAAGGGAATGATAGAAAGCCGTATAATAGCTACGGAAATTTTGTAGCATCTAATTATAACGGCGAAGTAAAAACCAATTTTCTGGTTGCAGAAGCATTTGTTTACTACTAGATTTCTACAGATAGTCTTATTTATTTTTTATAAATAGTTATAGTTAGCTAATGTATTCTTCTCAAACTTTATAAACGAACCATTCAATTCAAACCAGCCAATTCAAACCAGAAAAAATCTGTTTCACAGTATGTTCTCTTCAGACCACTTAAGTTCTTTTACAAACCTAAATATCTAGTATTATAATAAGTTGTATAAGAAGGAATAAGACTTACTGTTGTTGCATACGTAGTACAGTACAGCTTGATCGCGTGTCATTACTTCGTCCTCCGAAGTGTCTTTTGCAATAGCCGTCGAACTCAGAACTGGCACTGTGTCGGCATCAAACTGTGGATGGACTCTCTTAATATGTGTATAGACCAGTTGGCTTGCGGATGCCCGGTAAAAACATTTACTGCACGCATATGAACAATGACTGTATGATTTGAATACATGAGTCACTAAGTCAATAGCGTTCCACATGGGATCAAAGTCACAATACGCACACTTCAAGGAGTTCTCACCGCCAATCTTTTCATGAGCCGAAGCGTGATCCAAGGCTTCTTCTAAGTTATCTGTCGTGTACGAACAAAAGCGGCCAGCACATTTGAAAACCTGAATCAACTTTTCAGGGCTCAACATCGTTTCTAACACGATGCGATGTTTCTTTGACATTATTTCAGCTTGCGGTTCTTCATATTTATAAACTTTTTTAACTTTTTCTGGTGCACTGCTCACATGATCCGTTGGGGTACCGAGACTCACAACACTTTCTATTTTTGGCATCGTTGGAGTACCGTCCTGGCTTTGACTGTCGCCTGAAGAAATTAGTTCAGCAAGTGGACGCACGTTAATATATGTCTTAGAAATTGGCGAATCCCTCGCATCTGGTTCAGTAACAGGTTCTTGGACCTCGTCCAGTACGGGGAAATTGTCCATATGCTTATCAAGAAAGTGTTGCAAACAATCTTTAAACTTATGCACTCCTTGGCTCGTCACTATAACTTTGCACACAAAGCAATACCCATCCCAATTTTCAGAATGCTTCATTTGCACGTGTTTCTTTAGCGATATGAGCAAAGTCGTCTTGTAATGGTTTTCCTTGCCGTTAATACAACATATATATTCTTTGGTTCCGGTGGCACTTAATTTAATTTTAAAGTGGGGATAATCAAGCACATCGCTATACGGTGTTGCTGCAATCTGTTTACCTGATTCTACATTCTCCATATGTACTTCAGGGAGATTTTTTACCGAATGATCGAACGGTGAATCCAGATTTTCAACATCATCTCGCTCCAATTTTATACCGGCTTTGATAATTTCATCATTTTTAGAGTAACTCGACGTATCACTCATATATTCATTCTCAAAAGAGAATTTCGAATTAATTTTATTCTTTGAAACTTCCTTGGGTAGCATATTAATATCTTGAATTAGGTTATTTCGAAGCGTCTCTATCGTAACACGTTCGGATTTTTCAGTGACATCACTACGATCATCGCTCTGTTCCGCCATACTTTGACTCGAACGTGAACTGCGTAATACTCTAGGTCCTTCAACTATAACTTCGCTTGCTGCTTTGGCTATCAGAGATTTCAAGGCTTTCCTCGAAATTTCAGCTAAATTTATCGAATACACTTCCGTTTGCTCATCGTCATGACGAACTATTACGTGTGTTTTAAGATTCTCAAGAGATACTTGGGTAAAGTTACATCTTCCACATATGTAGCCAATAAGTTGGCCTTTAAGATTTTTTGGAGGTGGTGGTATGTCTAAGTTAAATGGGCACCTCGTCACATTGATGCACTCTGAACAGAGCTGTTTATATTCACCTGTATGTACGCTAACAACGTGCCAAAAGAACGTTTCCAAGGCTGAACCATTACGGATATTATTAAATTCTTTGAAGCAAAATCGACACACGTAATTTTTAGTTCGTATTTTACTCACTGCTTGTAAATTCATGTCCTCACATTGTTCTATAGCCTCCTTGGCTGTTACTGGATTCAGCCGAGATAAAGGAATTTCAGAGTGAGGATGTTGCATTTTGTAATGAAGAACTATGTCGTTTCCGGAGTACTCACAGAGACGACACGAAAAATTTTTCACATTCTTATTAAAACAGTAAGATTTATCCGTGAAACAATTGAGATCCGGTATTTTGTTCACGACTTTCTCTTCTTCTTTTGTTTCGCTTTCCTCCGTAGGTTTATCGGATATGGCCGCATCCGTATGTTTTACGTCTGCCTTCTTCTTCTTTCCATTCTTTTTCCTTATTACTCCCACCTTCCAACCAGGTTTCTTACGCTTTCCTTTCTTTTTCGAGTCAACTAAAAATTCTGAAGTTTCCGAACTTTTGACCGAATCTCCTGAATCACTATCTTCATCTGAATTTTGTTCCTTACTGTCAACTGTATAACTTGAATCTGCGAGTGAATCACTTTCGAAGATATATGGATCATCATCATGTTTTTTAGTTTTACATTTAGGGCCTGGTTTGGATTTGGATTTATCTTTACTTTCTGATTCTATAGAACCCTCGCTATGAGTTGGTTTAATTTTGGAATTTTTCTTTTTGTTTGTTTTTTCTACTGCGCCTACGTTTTCATCAGGTAAACTTTTACGTTTAATTTTTTCTAAAACTACGACTGGTTCCGCTTCATTTGTCGGTGGAGGTTTTTCATCGACCATTTTCGCTAGGCGACACATTCTAATGCCAGTTGAATTAAGCACGTCCTCATTGAACACTTCTCGAATGTCTTCGTGTAATTTTAATAATTCCCTCGATGGTTTTTTGGGAGCAGGTGGAATAATAGGAGGGGAAGTTCCACCGTTTGATCGCGTGACACGTACATTTTGAGGTTTCTTTTTGGCAAATCTTCCTTTTCTCGTAATTTTCCTAATAGCCTTACCCCCAGGCTTGATTTCTGTTTTGGAATCGTTATCGTTTTCTTCTTTCGATGGTTGGTTAGAAATTTCTTGGCTTACATTTTCGTCATTATTAGTATTGTCAGTTAATGCAATTTTTACCTTATCTTGGGCAACACCTTTAACTGTCCTAGATTCTACTAATTCAATATTAGTACTCCTAGATTCCTTTTCACTATCAGCACTTTCTTTTTTCTGTTCCTTTGTAGTTTGTTCTTTGTCTACTGAATCACTTTTTTTGTTATTTACAATCTTATCAACGTCATCTGGTGTTTGCCCAACGTCTTCTACCTGGCTTTCTACGGAAGAGTTTTCTTTCTGCACATCAACTTCTGATCCTTTTTGATCACTTAATTGTAGCGACGTGTCAGTAACGCATTCTTTATTATTTTTATGGTCCTCACAATTTTTATCTTTAGAATCTGCATTTGTCGTTTCTTCGTCATCTGAAACGATTTCACTGAGCTTTTCCAGTTTTTTCTTTATTTTTTCATTTTCACCTGAATCCTTGCCAAGTATCGTAAGTAATTCCTTTATTTTATTCTTATCTTCTAAGATGGAGAGTAACTTTCCTATAGAATCAATGCGTGGTAAATTGTCCGCACAGGATGAGTTTGCATCAGAACATGTAGGCACATTATCGGCAGAATTATGAGTCGAACTTATATCACTGTTCATTTCAGACGATAATTCATTTGTGCTGTCAGGTATACTCTCTTGTGAATCCTTATCATCTTTCTCAACAGCATCATTTGCTTCGTTTGAATTAATAGTACTATCAGGAATAAAGAAACTATCACCTGTTGGATGAGCACTTGAAGTGTTTTGAGTATCTTTTGGAAGTTCGTCTGCTTTCCCTACGACTGCTGTCGTGGAAACAATAGCTTCATTGTTAAGATTATTTAAACTGTCACGCGTTTCTTGACTAGTTTCAGTAGATGTCGCTTGCAAATTAGATTTCTCAGGCATTTTCCTCTCATTAATAGCTGATCCTTTTATCTCATTTTCTTTCTTTTCCTTAATGTCATTCAGGCTTTCTAACTTACTCTCCGATTTTTTCAAATTACTGATACTGTTTTCATTTTTCGATAGTTCTAAATTATCTTTCGTGTCTTTCGTATGTTCCACATTTGGGCTACCACGATCACTTTTCCCAGCATAATCAACATCATCAAAGTCTAGTTTTGGATTAATCAACATATCAGAAACAAAATCATTCTCGTTAACTTCTATTGGAATAGGTGAATCATTAGAGGAAATAATATTATTTATGAACTTATCATTGAAATCATTAATCTTTGGGGCTTCTATATCATTATCTAAATCAGCTATTAACGCTTTAATATTATCAAGTACAGACCCTGATCCGACATTATCAGAAAACATTTCATCATCTGCTCCAAAACTTACGTCTAATGCATTATTTTGTTCTCCGGACTTTTGTTCTTCCGGCAATTCATCTTGTATCGTAGCAGTATTTTTCTCATCTGCAATTTCTTCTTTTTCATCGTTAGGTTTGACTGGTTCCAATACTTTTGTACTCTCATTGACTTGTTTCGTCAAATCTTTTTCAGAGTTTTCTTTATTATCAGCTTCTACTGTTTTTATCTGTTTCTCTTTCGTTTCATTGATATTATTTTTTTTATTTTCCTCTAACCTTTTCTTTATATTTTCAATATTCTCATCAGCTTGTGAATCAGAATCGGAATCGTATATGATAGGTTTTTTGATTTTCTTTGATCTTTTCACATTGGACTCTTTACTCTTTTTTGACTTCATTTGATCTCTTTTAACAGATCTCGTAATACGCCTTTCACTAGTTTGACTACATGAGCTCATTGAGTCCGAGTCAGACGACACCAACTCAGTTAATTCACTTGGTGTCTTTTCTTCCTTTTTACTTAAAGATGAAGAATCTGGCTTAGATTTAGAATTATCCGCTACCGGAGCCACATGTTCTTTACTTTTTTCTTTATTACGTCGTTTGTCTGCTGGACTCTCTGACCTTTCTTCTTTATTTTCAATCTTTTTTATTTGGGCATTACTCAAATTATCAACTTGTCTTTCATTATTAGTAGCTACCTCTTTTTTAGTAACTTCACTAACTTTACTAGCGTTTTCAGCTTCAATTTCTTCAACAGGGCGCTTTATTTTAGGGATTTTAAAGTTTTTCACACCAGCGGCAGATGCTAAAATGGTACCTTTAGCAATATTATCATTTGAATACACTATACCGTAATTTTTATGACGTGGACTATCTCGCTTTCCAGCTTTGTCTCTATATTTTTCATTGCTGCTAGTCTGATTATTCATTTCACGTCGTACTCTGGGATCCCGGAAATTTTTGTTTGGAGAATACTTAGTATTGTCATCAGTTTTAGTGTGTCTTATACCGTAGTCTCGGGATCTACTGCGTGAATCTTGTAATTCATTTGCTTTTGTATTAATAATAGCATTAGTTTTGCTCGTATCTTCTCTATCTCGTGATTTCGAATCAAAATAATCAAATTTACTTGAACGTAGATCTGCTTTTATGTCTTTAAAATTTTTATCCGAATTGTAATCTTTAAGATCCCTCCCAACACTACATGCGCGTCTGAAATTCGTAACTCTACTACGCTCTGTACGATCCGGCTTAAATTTAGTATTATTATTGGCTCTTTGCTCTGAATCCTCCCGCGGAGAGTCACGTAAACAACGACCAACACTTGAGGCGCGTTGTCTTCGAGCATCAAATGACATGTCACGCGACGGTGATTTACTTTCCTGAAATGTCCTATTAAAGCTTGTATCAATATTGAACGAGCGCCCACTATGAGATTGTACAGATATGGGCTTTTCAATTGAACCTTCTCTGTTAGATCTTGACGTTGAATTATCTCCACGGGGTGAATAACTGTCTTCAGATAGATTCGTTCGCCCTATACTTCTTGCACGATAATTTCTCTGATTTCTAGGGTCATCAAAACCCCTAGATTTCTCATTTCGGTATCTATGATCATTGTTGTAATAATCACCTCGGTAACTTGAATCATTATCGTAATCTCTGGATAATGAACGTCCTACGCTAGACTCTCGGCGTGACATACGATCTCTATCGTTTCGACCACCTTGCTCATAGGAATTGTCTTGACATCTTCTATATTTATTATTATTAGATATATTACGGTTATCTTTGAAGTAAGAACGATTTCGGTCGTCGTTACGATTTCGATATTTATCATAATTGGAAGTTCGATTCAATCTTGGATCTTGCGATTTATTGTATTTGTGGCTGGCCGTATTATGATAATCGTCTCTGCCAAATGTGTTTGTTGGTGTCATGATAGTATCAGACCGACCAAATGGATGACTAGGTGTCATTGGGCAATCTGACCTACCGAATGGATGACTAGGTGTCATTGGACAATCCGATCTGCCGAATGGATGGACTGGTGTCATGGGAGTATCCAATCTGCCAAACGATGGATTCGGCGTTGGAGGACAATCCATCCGAATTTGTGGGCTGTCCATACCCCTCTTGAATCTATCATTCCTATGTCTTTGATAATCCAAGTCTTGCTGCCCAGAAGTATTCCGAAGGTTTCGATCTTCCCAATTAGGATTTTCATGAGTTTCCCAACGTGACTTGTTGTGGGAATCTTTTTCAGAATACTCACGTGGTTCGAATGTCGGAAACATTGGAGCGTACACATGTTTCTGGTTGGTAAAATCGTCATTATCAAAATTCGGACATGGAGTCATTTCATAAGATCTGGCATTTGGTGTCCTGATTGGAGTTATCATCGGATTTGGTGTCATCATTGGATTCAGAACTGGAACCATTACAGGGTTCCTATTTGGTGTCATACTGGGATTCATATTTGGCGTTAGAATCGGAGTCAAAATTGGTGACAAGTTTGACGCCATACTTACATTTAACTGTAGAGGTAAATTGGGATTCAACATTGGCGGCATAATTGGATTTATACTGGATGATATATTAGGACTTAGGTTTGGATTCACATTTGTACCAATTTTCAGCGACATTAGTGGAGGAATACTTGATGCGAAGTTCGCTGGCTTATCAGGACTAATGTTCGGGTAATTTACTGCGGACCTTGGAAGCGCGTCAAAGTTTGTAAGGTAAGAGCTGTCGTTAGCCACTTGTTGACTGGATTCTGGAGTTGGCTTTCTAACGCTTTCATTGTTATTAGCATTTTCACTCCTTAATTTTTCAATTATACTCTCGCTTGTTATTAATGGGGATGTTATACTTTTTCTCCCAAGGAAAGGAATAGGAGATGCCACCGACATTAAAGTTCTCATATCGACATCCACTTTTGAGGTCACTACCACATTCTTCACAGGATCACTTGGAATAATAACAGGTGGTTTTATGCCTGTATCGGCGAAGTCTTCGTGATCGGGTGATTTTGGAGCTAAATTACTGTAAATTTCATCTACGGACATTGGCGATTTATCGTCATCGTCGGAGCTATCGCCTTTTGATAATGTAGCTGGGAGATTAAATCGTTCACACTCTTTTTCAGTAAGTTTCAGGCTTTGCTTTTTTGAGTCATCCTTATTTGATGTTTTTCTATATGTCTCTGGTGTAAATAACGGCTGTTTGACAGCTGGAGTAGATTTTTGTTTATAATTCTCTATAGAAATACGTTTCTTGGAAACTATTTCCTGAGCACTAGACACTTTTGTTAGTTTTGGTTGATGCATACTGGGGGTTACTGCATCAGACATCGATACTGGTACTGTTTCACCCAAAATTTCTTTCTTCAAGGCTTGTAAGATATCTATTTCCGATACTTCATCCTTTTTCACCTGTTTTTGGGCATTCGATTCGGCGGCCCGAATATTTTTTGCAATTTCTATTAGTTTTGTAACGTTATCGCTCGTAGAATCATTTTCATTCGAATCACACGGATTATCTTTAACAATTTCTTTCGATTTCGTTTCTTCGGACTTACTCTTTTCTTCCGTCAACGGTTGGTAAAAGTTTGGTTTGAAAGCTTCTATAACAGAAGATATTGCCTTCTCTGTAGCCGTATCATGTACCTTTTCATTTGCGCTTTTATCACTTTCAACTTTAGATTTAATCGTATCGGTGGATTTTTGTTTATCTGTCTTGAATGGACTTTTGTTTTTACTCCCTTCTCCTAATTTATCTTTATCAACCTTATCTTTTGGTTTTTCTGGTGTACTTTTAACTAATTTATTTTCTGAAGGACCATCCTCAACCGCAGACTTTTCATCGGAAAAAGCTTCAAACTCTGTTATATCGAAGGTATCATTCGGGTTTTGTTCTTTAACTTTTTCTTTTTCTTTATCCGAATTTATAACTAAACAGATTTGTATTTTTCGTGCCTGTTGGTTATCAGTTGATTGGTTGCTAGTATTTACATTCCCTTCATCTTTATTCACTACAACAAGGCTGCCGTAGATATTTTCTATAGTTTCACTCTCACTGTCGGATATTTCGCCTTCTTCTACTTCGACGTTTTTCTTTGGAGTTTTTAACTTTGAGCGTTTGTCTTTATTTTTGTAAGATTTAAGAATTAAATCGGATATATCATCTTTAGCTCCTGTCTGATTTAATTCTCCGAGAATTTGTGACCTTAATCCACGTAAGGTATCAATATCAACATCACTGTCACTACAATTAATAATTCTAGTTAATATATCTTTGGTGTTTAATGAGTTTAAACTTTCTTGTGGTACTTTCAATGTAATATTTAAATCTTTAGATTGTTGGCTGGATTTAGATCGGCGTTTGGAAGACTTTTTTCTTTCTTTTTTATATGATGGTGATGGATACCTTCGTGGTGATCTCCTTGGTGACCGTCGACTAAAAAGTGGCTTATCACTATTTGTGTCTGATTTTCCAGGCCAATCTTTCTTTTTTGGTTCTGGAGATAGCAATACTCGCGTGTAATTTCGTTTGTTCATTGCTGAACTATCATCATTGGACCTGCTGGTTGATTCGCGAGATGGCGAAAGTGATGCTTTGTTTGGCCTCCTTTGGAATAACGCAGGCTCCTTACTTCCAGGTGTACAAACAACTTCTGTGTTAGTCGCTCTCGCAATTTCAGGTAACGTTTCAGGGACTTCACCTTGAAGTTTTGAAGCAACTGATTTCAATTTGCTTCGTACAGCACTTAAATCACTCTGTTCGTTTTGAGTTTGTTCCGTAGAATCTTTCTTAAGATCTAACGAGGCGTCCCGCTAAAAAAGTAAAAAATAGTATTAAGATAAAATGTGAGGTAGCGATTACTTTTTTAATTGTTGGAAAAGCAATGGCGTCTGCAGCGTTGTTATTTATATATCAAATAGCAGTTATCCCGTTTAAATACTGCTAACAATTGGCTACTTGACACTTTTTGGGAAACTGTTTTAATGAATTCATATACGTATTAATAAAAAACATATTTTTATTACGGTAAACGGAACGTTACGCCAAAACAGGCGGTCAAGTGTCATTTCGTAGCGTGACGTCAAAACATTGAAAATATAGAAATAAACTTCGACGCTACACATACTTCAGGAGAAATCTTGGGAATTATTTAACTTTTATTAGTACAATTGCAAGAATGTCAAATTACAAGGTGTGTGCAGTGACGATGTGTACAAGTACGATCGCTAAATATCCTAACAAATTTGCTTATACAAGTTCCTAAACCCAAATCTCATAAACGTTAAAGAACTTGCAGATTCTTATATGTTTGAATCCTCTGTTTGCAAGCAATGACATTTTATACTATTTATGTAAGAGAAGTATTATTGAGAAAAAGGAATAAATTTAGTAACTCTCGAGTGATTCGTCAATTCCAAATCATTGGAACGGGACGTAATCAAAACAAAACAGCAAGTGGAAGTATTCATATATTTAATATAATATATAGATGTCTATGATAAGAATAGAATTATAAGACGTCTATGAGAATTCTATTTTAAGGGCCCATTCTGTAATTAATAGGACACAATTAAAATATTTCATGACTGTGTTATTATTGCTTGTGCATGTGCACTGATTAACTTACAGGACTGTATAATTAAAAATACATGATTTGCTAATATTAGTCTTTTATTTGTTTATTTGGTTTATATAGTTCTATTGAGTACACACAGTAGAACTTTTTTTATATATTTATCGTCATATGTTACAGTTACAATAATTACTACAGATCGCCTCAAAGCATTCTGAAGCTGTTATTTCCTTCGTTTATATCGAAGTTCTTGCTAAGCTGAATTTGTGTGCTGCTTGCGTTAATGCTTTTCTTAATTCCTAAAATTATTTTCTGTAACAACTGAATATATTTTTTTATCACTGTCATTTTCATAATTAAATCTGTAGTCCAATAACAGCAACTGTAAGGTAGTTTTCCTTCCTTCATCTTTTTGGGTAGTTTATGCAAGTAAAGAACTACTGTTTATACACTTTCGAATCTTTTGGTTCCTCACTTCTACAACTCCACATTAAAAATGCTACTGCATGTTTGCAGCATCCTTGGGAGGCAGGACAGTAATCCCATTTAATACTTTCCTTTTCATATACAATCATAGACACTGTGCATGACATTTGATGTACTGTAGTGAATGGGCAGGCTCTTAGGTATTGAGAGGCGTGTTGTACGAATGAGGTCTTTATTATAACTACCTTAATACTACTCTAAACCTATCTTATATTATAACGCCTTAGCACTACACTACACCTCCGGGGCTTATTTAAAAAAATAAAATTTAACTAGAAATTTCTATTTTTTTTTAAAACTGTATATCCTTTTAATGAAGTATATTATTCGGTAGGTGCATTGTGTGCTAAGACCTCGTTGTCTATATAAAAGTGTTCACATAACAATATAAGTATAGTTTAAAAAGCTTGATAATCACTTAAACATAACCTTTCTTTTATCGGAAGTCGGCTAAGAAATGTTTTAACAGTCCGAAATGATTAAATGTAAAGAATATTTTACTTACGTTGTTTATTTGTGATTTCCATAGGTTATTTCGCGGAAGTTTTTGTATTCATTTTTATTTATTGCATTGTATATCTTCTTTAAGCAGATACACGCTATCAACTTTAATATAGTGTGGATTTATATCGGTTCACAACATAAATTTAACCAACTCTAACAGCAAACGATATAATTATTATTTGTCTTGTTTATTATGCGTGTGGTGACGTCACATGACATTTCAAGCAGCACCGTCCCCGTTTTTGAATTTACAACCCACAGATAAAATATCGAAAATTTCTTTTTAGAAATAAAAATACTTATAGTGTATTAAAAATTAAGCTAAATATTGCATAATTTATGTTTACTTATAAGCTATCATATCCATCATATTTCATATTTTATTGTATTTAGTGTCAAGTACCCAATTAATATAAATATCCACTAGCAGCAAAAGGATAAGTATTTATTTTAAGCGTAGCAACAAAATAATAAAAAAAAATACCTGTTCAACTTTCGCGTACAAATTAACCAGAACCGTCTCGCATTTGAGCAAATTCTCCATTTTCATCCTAAAAAGACGATTTTAAATTATAAAACAATAAATACAAATTAAATATAATTAATAGTCAAAAGATTCACATTAAAACAATTTAACATTCCGCTCAGGGAGATTTAAACGTTGACAACGCGGTAATATAGAAAATATGTCCCACCTCTACGATCACGGTCATGATAACCACCGTTATGGCAGTCACCATCTTCACAAACCTATTTATTCGCTGCAAAGTGACGAAGCTGCACTTATTGGCATTGGAGCAGCGGAAATGGATAAAACATATTCAACTCAAAGATATTTTTTAAAAACTCCTTTGATTGAATATTTGTCTATGTTGGGGCATGCGCCATAATTGATTTAAAATGACACAATCTAATCATGTAATGGCATTCGAACAGTGCATGCAAAAGGTTAGTTCAATTTACGTCAACTGGTTCAAAATTCGGTTACAAGATAGGATCCCCACGTAAATACAATCTAATATGACAAGTTAGATACAAGCCTCACCTTTTCTTCTTATCCTGAAGTAAATCCCTTAGGGATCGTATTTTGTCGAGCTGTGCTTTCCGAGGATTGCTCCCGCCATTATTGGTGCTCTCCAGTCTTTTTATCATACTCTCCAAAAATGGGATATACTTCTTCATCTCCTCGAACTTTTGATCGTATTCCGCATCCATTTTGCTGGCTGAAAGCAATATTCTATAAAAAAAAATATTTCTTAGGGCTATAGGTTCTAGGTAGATCATTTCAACAAAAGAATATGTTTAAAAATATGTTTAATCAAAAAAATACCCGGCGGGCTTTAAAATAAGTTTTTTAAATTCCATGCTAAAATTATATCCTACTACATTTTTTATTACGGCCCTATGTACCTAGTTATTAGTATAAGTAAATAGTGCACTAATAACTTTTGATGTAACAACAACAGAATAAATGTTTTTAGGGTGCAATGATAGCTTAATATCAAATTATGGGCACATTATAGTGCTCCCATGTTATTCAATTATATTATTTTATATATATGTACATAGATTAGTAAAGATTACTCGCTCCTAACAAGAAAATGTAACCTTTTGACCAATAATGTCACTGTCAATTGTTTTTGTGTTTGAAAAATATTTAAAAAATGTAGTTTTTAGATCGTTTACGAATGAAACGATATTTCTTCACACTTTTTCTTCGATTCGTGTCTTAACTGAGCATGTCTTTATTATTACGCGTAAATTACACCATGACAGCCATTAAATGGCTGACAGAATTGTCAGCTGTTTAAGTCATTTAATGGCTTCCTTCAATTACAAGGCGGTGAGATATCTATACTTATCTATGTATATATACTTCACATTTACTTATATGCTAGATTTACGGTGAGATATAAAAATGTCCAACTCAGACTAACTAAAACAAAATTAAAATAATTTAAACATAAAAATAATTGCTATATATGAATCAATATGGCGGCGATGGCGCTTCGTGACAAGCAATGGCAAATATAAAAAAAATACAAACAATTTTTCATTTACAATTTCATGTTCCAAATGATATGTCAAGTAAATATGATATGTCAGATATCGTAATCACAAGCAGTGATAGCCTAGTGGTTAAGAAACTCGGTCTCTCGATCAAGGGATCCGAGGTTCATCCCAGGCACGAACCTCTGATTTTTCAAAGTTATGTGCGTAATTAATTATCACTTGCTAAAGGGTGAAGGAAAACATCGTGAGGAAACCTGCATACCTGAGATTTATAAAAAAAAAATCTCAAAGGTATGTGAAGTCTACCATTACGCACTTGGCCAGCGCGGTGGACTATGGCCTAATCCTTCTCATTATGAGAGGAGACCCGTGCCCAGCAGTGGGACAGTAATGGGTTGTTGATGATGATGATGATGAGATATCGTACAGAGAATGAGTCCCATAGAATAAAATAGTAAAGGGTATAAACATTGCACATACATTTTATCAGTAGCAACAATTATTTCACACAGATATGAAAGTTATTTTTATAACGCTATTATAGCGTTGAACCGAAAATATCCGATATCTCAAAAAGTACACAATATTATTATCTACTCGATATGGCTTTTATGCACTTATTTTACATTTTTTTTTAGAATTTTGGACCAAAATTATTCTTGACGAGCAAGTTATTATGATACAAGTATATTATTTTTGACGACCTACCCCGAAATAACCAAAAACGCTTAGTCACACGCGATCGTAATTTTCCCACGCCATTTTACAACATATTTTTTCAAATTCCCACAAAAATCTATATAACGCTAATAGCCTTCACGTAAAATAGCGACATACGTACAAACAGACATTACAAGAGTTTTTTTTATTAGATCGAAGTAAAAAATGAGCGTGCAGTCCACCTGACGGCGAGTGGTTCCTGCCGCTCATGGAAACTGTAACCAGCTCCATATAGAAAAGGATTTCTACGTTTAGCCAATTACACTCGCGGTGCCACGCCTGAGGACTAAGAAACTTACATGTAAAGGACTATGTCACTTCCATCTTCACCCTTCCACGAAAGCGCAAGATTTGCTTCACGCTAGAAATAGGTACGACAATGGTACCGACCCGACTGAAATATACATTTTTTTTATAATATAGGAGTAGCAGACGACCATGCAGTCCACCTGATGGTAAGTGGCTACTGACGCCCATGGACATCTGTAATCAACCCCAGATCCCTTGGGTAGGATTAGATATTCCTACCTGAGGTCGGCCACAGATGCGCCGCTACCCCTGAGGACTAAGCTGGAACGCCTCGGAAAAGTCTGTCTCCCTTACCACACCCTTCAAACCGGAACACAGCAGCGCCTAACACTGCTGTTATTAGGTAGAAATAGGTGTGGTGGTGGTGCCGCCGGAGTCGACCACAAAGGGTTCTGCCACTTTCGATACACGTTCGAACATACGTTCTACCAAATATTATCAACCCATTACTGTCCCACAGCTGGGCACGGGTCTCTTCACATAATAAGAAGGGTTAGGCCATAGTTCACCGCGGCGGCCAAAGGCGTATTGATAGACTTCATATACCTTTGAGAACTTTTTTAGGTTCCCTCAGGTATGTAGGTCCTCGCAGTGTTTTCCGTTACCGTTAAAGCAAATGATAATTATTTTTTTAATACGACATAACTTCGAAAAATCAGAAATGTGATCCTGAGATTCGAACCTCGGACCTCTCGATTGAGAGGCCGAGTTTCAACCACTAGGTGGTACCACCTGCTTACTCGTATTTCTGTATGTTCTACCACCGTTCAAATACAACAATATAAATTTATACGGGTGCCGTTCTAAAAGAAATAAAAAAATATTCAATTCGAAACTATTATGACGAGCACATATTGTTTAAGTAAGTAATAGGTTGTCACAAAGCGCCTAATAGCAAAACTATAAATGAAATTCACCAAAAGCTTCTTTTGGAAATAAGCATTATTTAATGTGCATGAATACGTGCAACGTCTTGCACGTTACTTTATACATTTAAAAACATATTCAAACAATCTAGATTGTGTTTAATTAAAAATGTTAAAAATATTTAAAAAATCTTTATATACCAATAAATGTATGTATAGGTAACCCAAACCTACCAAAACACGCAAAATCTACAATTATAAATCCGTCAATTGAAATATCAAGATCAACGTATAAATAGAGCACGACATACATGTAGAATACATTTAACCAATATACGCGTACATACAACGTACTCATTACTTGTTCCTTAATGCCCGTTATCAGTATGCAATCTATCCACCAGAACTTACCAAAGATCTAATTCGACACTGTCAAGTATGAAATTGGGTACTTGACAGTTATAACAATAAAATATGAAATATGTTGGATATGATAGCTTATAAGTAAACATAAATTATGCAGTATTTCGTTTATTTTTAATATGTTCTAAGTATTTTAATTTTTAAAAAGAAATTTTCGATTTTTTATCTGTGGATTTTAAATCCCAAAACGGCGACAGTGCTGCCTCAAATGTCATGTGACGTCACTACATCGAAACCTGTCGATCACATCGAAACCTGAAGTATGTGTAACGTCGAAGTTTATTTCTATATTTTCAATGTGTTGACGTCACGCTACGAAATGACACTTGACCGCCTGTTTTGGCGTAACGTTCCGTTTACCGTAATAAAAATATGTTTTTTATTAATAAATAGCCCTTTTTCGAAAAAATGATCAATGAAAGGCATATATAATACGTATATGAATTCATTAAAACAGTTTCCCAAAAAGTGTCAAGTAGCCAATTGTCAAATGCCGATCTTTGGAAGGCAAAACATTGATTGATTAATAATAACAAGCGCAAATCTACAGGCGTATTTCGCTGAACAGCTATCAAACAAGGAATGACGTGGTCTTTTTATTTATAAGCGTAGGTGCTCATACAACTAATTTAAAACATTTGGATTTCTCGTAAAAATGTATCTCGTAAACGTGGGATAAACAGTACCTATGTAAAAAGCAATTATCTTAACAGAGCTTACTTTTCATTAAGTTAAAATGGGGAACAAATGTTACATAATATATAGGCAGGACACTTGGGTCAGTCAAAAATGGCAACTAATGTATCGTCCTACAAATATGGGACTGAGACTAAACTTCTCAGATAGGCAGACAAATTAGGATCAATAATATCAATATGATAAAGAAACATTGTTCACAGAAGGATCGTTAAAACCGCTATAAATATTAAAAAATCCAGTAAAGAATACGCACGTAGTTAATTAATAACAAAGTACACGGTCTGACAACAGGAAGATCTATAAACATAACAAGTTAAAGTGACTAATAAAGCTTAAAAAGCCTACCACAAACAGAAGCCGAACCGCGAACGGATATCCAAATTGATCATTTAGATATCCTGCATGATAAAGCAGAACGACTTAGTCATCGTTTAAACATACCTATTATTCGTACAAAGCAATTTTGTTGTCACGCACTATTTGTGACGTCATTCATACTTATTTTAATAGATAAATGTATGCCCCGCAATACAGAAACATACGATACATTAAAAAATTACCCTTTAAGGAAAAATATCGAAAAATATAGCAATGCAATTTCGCGTTAAAAATCCACAGAACATAATTTTGCCAAACTAAAAATAATAGTTTGCCATTTTAACAAAGAGATCACGAGACAAAAGAACCCTAACGGATTAGGGGTACCAATAAAACAGACATGGATGGGAGGAACCGTCGAAAAACATTTTTAACCAATTTTATCAGCAAACGTAATATGCCTAACTTTCCAAATTATATAACGTCATATTATAACAGATTACAAATGTGCATAAATATCATATCAATTGTTTTATTTTTATAACACTTCTCAAAAGTTTTGTTATAGATTTAAAAAACTTGGTCATGTTTTGCTCTTCAATATAAGATACTATTTTTAGGGTTTTTAATTAACTAAGAGTAATTAAAACCCTGCTAAATAAACAGTACGTAACATATAATAGGTACATTAACATTTACTTTCGAGACGGGAAGGTATTGTGTTCGTACATAATTACGTAACGCGCACGTATTCAGTAACCATAGTATCCATTCATTTCATCTTACAATACTATTGCCACACCATCCATACTTTTTAACATTCGAGTAGCCGAAAAGCTTGTAGGCCACCTGGTGGCAATTAGTACTGCCAAAGAACATCTGCAACCAACTCTATGTAGAACAGGTTCTACCTGAAGCCAATCGCAGTACTTCTGAAAAATCAGATGTTCGCCTCATATCATAATCTTAGTACATACGAAGAAGCACATAAATCCATGCAAACTACAGCAAAAATAAGTGGATTGTAAAATGAAGAATTTTCTTCGGCACGGATATGTATTACCGCTAAAATAATTACCATTTTTCGTAAATGCACTAAATATATACAAATAAAAATTATAAAGTATTGAAAAATATCTTGAAAAGAGATATTTACTCATTTCTGAAATATACATTTTATGATGTAATTAAATTAATATTGTAACGTATTGTGCGCAAAAATGCACCCGTCGGTGAGTGTCAGCAGATTAGTTGTTATTCGAGGTAAAAAGCTTTATTATAATTGCTGTTTGATGAATCATAACAGCATTTTTCCCATTCTATGATTTTTACCTTTGGAATAAATATTACTACATTTAAATCCACCGATGCCTTTTAAAATGGCAAAATCTTTCAAAATAGACACTCTCTGAAAACTTACAAATAAAGTGATAAAATAATGACGAAGGATGTAATATTTTTAAACAAAAAATAATAATAAAGTGTTATTTTAAACAATAGAACCCTGAACATCATTAGAAATAAAAAAAACAATGCAAAAATTTCACGAATCGCTCGCTTTAAAGTAGGCGGCAGTCATAAAGTACGAATATAATCCTCATGCATCCTTAGCATTTGCTTAATGTGTACTTCTAGATTTCTAAGATCCTATTCCTATTTAATTTTACAATGTATATTTTGTCATACATTATAATAGAAACCTTTCTCTATATTCCAAGTTAAATATTCCTTATGAAATGATATCGCGAGTTTATTAAAATAGTTACGTGGTAACCAGTTTTATTTCATGGGACAGATGTTTTATTCAAAAGTCATGAAACCGCAGTTTTTGCGATTACGTAGCCACCACGGTTTCTACAGTGATGATAAATTTGGCGAAACGCGATCGCAAGCCGTGCGGCATTTGGAATAGGCATGTGGGTAAACTTCCGCAGCGGCCGCGGTCTTACAAGTTGCTTCAGTGCAACAGAAGTCTCAAAGAACAACGAATAGCGATGGGCGATTGTTCTAAAAAAAACAATCGAATAAATCGACAATCGACGGAATCAACAATCGATTGTCGATTTATTCGTAGTAACAAAAAAACAATCGAATAACAATCGACGTTCGAATAACAATTGACGTACGAATAACAATCGACGTACGAATAACAATCGACGTACGAATAACAATCGACGTTCGAATAAAAATCGACGTACGAATAACAATCGACGTACGAATAACAATCGACGTTCGAATAAAAATCGACCTTGAAATAACAATCGACGTTCGACGTACGAATAAAAATCGACCTTGGAATAACAATCGACGACCGAATACAAATTATACCGCGCGGCCACATGCGTGTGCTCAGGACAATGTGCAGGTGCGTCGTGTTGCAAAGTTATCGTCACTTGCCACTGGTTGGAAAATGTAAAGTATTGTATTACATTTTAGTCAATTGTACTATATATTGTTGAGAAATAATTATACCATAAATCATTTTGTATCAAATACTATGGAGTATCATCGATAATCCAGATGTCGTAGTCATCCCCTAAGTTCGTTTCATGACAACGTTTTCAAAAAGGTCATCTGAAAAATATAATATACGTCTCCATGCCGCATATTATAGAAAAAGATTATCAGAAAATATAAAATGTCTTTTTAGCGTATATTATAGATAAAAGTTATCACAAAAAATTATGTACTCATAGTTACATTAAAATTACTCGGTGAAATACTATATATTTGAAGAAAAATAATGTTAACAACGGGAGTAGGGTGTGAGAGTGTGTGGCCACGAGGCCCAGTGAGCAGTGCGAGAAGCAAGGTGTGGACGCACCATTAAATAACGGAATGCAACGAAGCAGCGGAAGGGTGCACGACGCACGTGCGCTTCCCCCACCAAATATATAAGACTGACTCAGATTTCTTAAACACAGAAATTAGGGGCTCCTCGCTGCTAGTAGCTTTGTGTATACTAAATAGTTGACCAACAACCAAATAGCTTCGATAGTTCCATTTTTACGTAACAATCGCGTATCGCTTGACTGCGCTGTTACTAGTTTTGCGTGTACTAAACAATCGACCAACAATCGAACAATCGACGAACAATCGAACAATCGACCAACAATCGAACTATCGAACAATCGAACAATCGACGAACAATCGAACTATCGAACAATCGACGAACAATCGAACAATCGAACAATCGACGAACAATCGAACAATCGACCAACAATCGAACAATTTCGATTGTTCGATAGTTATTCGAATACAATCGAAGAATTTCGATAGTTATTCGAATACAATCGAACACAATAACAATCGAATAATTCGATTGTTTTTAGTAACAATCGCGCATCGCTAACAACGAATACTTCGTAAATAAATTCTGAAAATGCAACTATCTTTTATCTAAATTTTCATATTCTATATATGTTATGTTTCGGCTATCGTGGCGGTTGCGGTTAAAATCCGCTCCATTACCTAGTTCTCAGCCTAGGTCGACTATTGTTCCGGTTGATGATTACAAGGTCCGCTGCCCACAGGAGGAGCCACGTATGTCCATTTAAGTAAGTTTATAACTCATAACGTCAACAAAGAGTTACAAATATTCATTCTAGATATAATAGACTAATCTAAAATAGGTACCACAAAAGGTAAAATTGCAGAAATTATGGCAAAATTAAGAATTCATAACAAACGAATACCAAAGGTCAAAAACCTTTTGAAAAATCATTCCTTAAATAGTAACAACATCAAACAATATATAAAATAAAAATAAAAAATATCCAGATGGCGCTTCGAAAACAAAAAAGTGAGAAATTTTATAATTTTTAAATTCAACAATTAAAAATATCATTAACAAAACTTTTGCTACTTATCTACAGATCGGAATTCGGGACATTTAAGGAATAGGAAAGGAGATTAAGGAGAGAGAATAGAGAGTTGTACGCGCGCATCCATATTCAAATTATTGATTGAAGAACATCCTAGCGTATTCTAGGATACGCCTACACATGCCAACAAGGTATTATTTTCCAGGTTTCACAGACTTGACGTCACTCGCCAAAAACTTTCTACAAACATCTACTTATATTTAGTATTTCAGGAATATTAATAACTTATAATAATAGTCAATAATAATACCTATTACCAATCATATTATTTCCATTCTATAAATGGAAGATGTTTTGATCATACTAGTACCTCAGTGTACGACGACGATCAATAAATAAGCGAAGGCATTCGAAATGAGGCGACAACTTACAGAAACAATCTATATCCATTTTGAATGAATAATTTAACTATATAATATTTCCATAAAATATCACAGATACATACCCCATAAACAATAATATTACTCGAAATTATATTGCAAATATCCTGAAGCACTCAACCATTGCGTTCACGAACAATCCGATAAGTGTTATAATTGATCACGTGACTGCCACGACGCAATAAACAATTCAACTTGATAAACACATTTTTGCATGTAAATGAACCACCCCAGCATACAAGCAGGGTAAGAAGAATATTATGACACAACCAGGATCATTGCCTCTTTAAAAACTTCGTTTAAAATCAATCACGAATTCACGACAGAAACGGAAACCGCCATCTTTGCTTCTAACCTTATCCGTGGAAATTTATAATGCAATACGGAAGAACCACTAATAAAAAGAAACACTACAAATATAATACCTTGAATTTCTCTTTAAACGCAACACCTTAATTTGTGTACACTTTTTACATTTTACATTACATATATTGGCAGGATTGAACCGACTAAACTAAAATTGCAGGTTGTAGAAAGGCACGTCAGCGCCGTACAAGAGTTGTCCTTCCTTCATGTAGCGGTCGAATGAAGTGATGAACACAAAATGGCGGCCGTTTGGCGCGCAACAGCCCACAAAGGGAACGGATTGTGAACGATCTTACGCACTAATACGAACTTAAGAATGGTCGTTCAGAATCTTTTTAATAAAATAATATGCCGGATCATTTTAGGATCATTCAGCTTGCGACGAATCGTAATTATTAAAATACTTATTTAATTAATAGACAAGTATGATTCATTTATATTGTTTCGTATTTAATTGAAATTATAGCAAAAAATAAAACAAAATTATTGAAAGCATGTAAATCCTTCTGCGTTTTATTGTAAAGAAACTAAACACGTGCATTATTTATACGTATAATATTAATAGCTACATGATTTAACTAATAAAATGACAACAATTGCTACCTATAACATTTTGGACAACAACATACCTTCTATTCCCAATCATTTTAGTGTTATAAACGCGCTGGTCCACTTGATTTAGGTAGCTAGCGAATTGAAAAAGTAGTATTCATTAGTACACATATCATGCCATTATGTGCGACTATATTTCATAATCAGGACTATTTTACCTACCATTCTGATATCAGATTTAGGAATAGATTCGCGTGACGTGTTCTTACGACATCTCCATTCAGTCAATTACATTAGGTACCTTTACCTAAGTAGCTACCTACTCAAAATTCAATTTTATTTAGATATTGATAGGTACCTACGATAAATAACGAGGAAAAACCGTAGCAAAACGGGTTATACATCGACCCCACTCAATAATTCACGTCGCAACCGCAACACTGAACCGAACTCATTTGTAAGACGCCATTACGGACGCCGCGCTGATCACGCATTTTATTCATAACGATCGTATAGAAACTGCACTAACCTGTTCCAAAATCAAAATTATAAAGTTCAAAAGCAATATCGCTATGTTATAGACACAGCTACGGAACACGGGATGTGGTTATGTACATTGCTGATGCGTGGAAATCTGTAGCTCTTCTTTGATAAGTTTCTCACTCTCATGTCAGGCCGGGCGACGGCACTGTAGTTACTATTCGACGAAGTGTGCACCGCGACCACCGCGGAATGTATGTAGAACTGGCGCTTGGCGTCAAATCCCCCGCCGACGCAGAGGAGCGGGAGGTGGAAGTCCCCTCGCCCCAATCATTCGATCGGCAGCCGCCTTTCGAGTTGGACGGGTTGTGTGCTCCTAATTTATTTTGCGTCGATTGCCCACGTAGTGTAAAGAAAATATAATCACCACATTAGTAGTGCGCCGAACGAACAGTCAAACAATCTCGAACGTTTAGTGTTTTAATCTTCCTTGCGTCTTTTGTTACTTAACCTTGCCAGCCAGTTACAATAGGATTTTGAATGTACAATTACAATAGATATTATAAATACTAAGAGTGCAGTGTTAAATTTCCGCGTTTAAAGTATCTGTTCGTTTATTCGTTTAAAGCGTTTAAAGCTTAGTTTTATAACTTTATTCGAAATATTAATACGTTTGACGTTGTTTGTAACCTTTTTTGTAAGATTGACACGATCACACGACCACGAAGGTCAAATGGAATGTCATGAAAAATAAGTCTCAAAAAATATCTACCTACTCAAAATGACGTTAAGTATATACAGTATTATCACTTTTGTCATAATCTGTGATGATTGTCTAAAAATTTTTATTGATTTGACAGTTTCGACTTTCGGTTTCTTCTACAAAATCTATTGTAAATTGACGAAATTCGATTAATTTCTGTTGAAAGAATACTTCATACTCCTAAGCTGCCTGTGTTCTTAATATGCAAATTTGGGAATACCTACAGGATAACATAAATTACATAATTTACGGAAACATATTTTTATTTCGTTACAAAGACAAGTCATGGGGTGGATGAGAATTCAACTCGTTCAATTCGTCGTACATTAGACGAAGACATACATAATACTTACTCTACTCTATTTTTAACCGACTTCAAAAAGGAGGTGGTTATAGTAAGTAATGTACGTTTAATTATATAAGATATATTACATTAGATTTACTCGCGAAACAATAACAACAGTTATTAGGTTTCGTATTTAGTAGTATATGAGTCATAACTGTTTCTTATCAAAGAATGTTCTACTTTCGTTAATCGCTGTTATAGCCCAATATTACGATTTAATTAAAAATATTGGAAGCATTGAGGGGATTAATTTAATCTTGCAGCGTAAAATTATACACCACAAAAGTTAATAAATTTTAGACTTTAGTAATAGATTAACAACATTTCTACAGTGAACATTTTGTAACAAATCTCACTAAGAGGCTAAAACTAGGACCAAATAATGTGCAATAGGTTGCAAAATACGCATTTGGTCAACGCGGTGGACTATGGCCTAACCCTTCTCATTCTGAGATGAGACCTCTGCCCAGCAGTGGGACAGTAATAGGTTGATGATGAGGTTGCTAAATAAAAAACACCAATCATATCAACTTTATCAAGTTATCAATCCAGTCGGTTACTTCAATCATGCGTAGGTACACAGAATTAAGGCTTCCTGTTAGTCAGGATCCTCTTAAAACACTTAGAAAAGTCTGATTTTGTCGTAAAGTAGTGAACGAGACACACAGTTTTATGGTATTAAATTAATTTAAAGCTGGTAGACCTTCTTAGGTTAGACTCCAATAGCACCACACCCACACTTATTTCTGTCTATTAATTGTGTAAAGCGCTGCTCTGTTTTGGTTTGAAGGGTGTGGTAAGGGAGACTTAATTTTCTGAAGCATTCCAGCTGCCTTAAGGGTTAGCAGCGTACCTGTGGCCGACCTCAGGTAGGAGTAGGACTCTAATCTTATCTGAGGTTGATTACAGATGTCAATATCCAGCGATAGCCACTTACCATTAGAGGAACTGCTTGTTGGTCTGCTTCTCCTATATAATAAATGAATGGTCCAATATTGCTGGCCATAAAGACTAAGGCCGGCTGGATACTGTTGCTTGAGCGATAGTTTCTTAAGCTACCGCTGTAGCTTTAGGCCACTGAAGCTCGGGCGACCAACTTGTTACTTAGGCGACCGGCGAAAGAAATGATTATTTGATTTTATTCGAAAAATCTGTCAACAGTCAGTTATTTACGCGTCACCATTGTTTGACAGTAGCTTTGGTAGTCGCGTCAAGCACTATTCGCTAAAGTTATCAGGTTAAACCGTTTTTTGCTCCTAAATATTTATCCCGGGGAAAATATATATCCAATAGCTGTTGACCAGTGGACTAACCGCAAGTTACTCCAGCGATAGTAGCGAATGAGCATACAGCCTACTTAGGAACAATTTGAAAATAAGTGACCACTGTTTCTCTATGACGTAATTGTTCACACATGTGTTGCAGAGAAACCGAAAAATTAGTCTAACTTAGGTACCAAAATGAAATCAAAACACAGTTGAAGGTGGTAGATCTCTTTGTGGTTCGACTCCGGCGGCACCACCGCCACACCTATTTCTACCTAATAACAGCATTGTTAGGCGCTGCTGTGTTCCGGTTTGAAGGGTGTGGTAAGGGAGACATACTTTTCCGAGGCGTTCCAGCTTAGTCCTCAGGGGTAGCGGCGCATCTGTGGCCGACCTCAGGTAGGAATATCTAATCTTATCTGGGGTTGATTACAAATGTCCATGGGCGGCAGTAGCCACTTACCATCAGGAGGACTGCATGGTCTGCTACTCCTATATTATAAAAAAAGTCTCACTTAGGTATCACACTCTTAACACCAAAACACAGTTGCGCTGCACTGTTTTTTAGGCGGTCCGGAACTCTGGCATCTATGAAACATTGTTTGATATCACTTTACTATGTATGTAACAGTCATCCAATGACTAGAATGTTAGGAATTTAGAGTGTTAGAGATTTTAACAATGTTTCTTAGAAAAGGTACATATTATCTTTTGTTAGATCTATCCAGGAGTTCAGGAGTTCTGTATGTTCAACATTTAATTTCTTTTAATCCATTAAATGAAAGCAAGGTTTTGTTGTACCGAGTACCGACGGCAAAAGGCAAATAAGGGTTTCATTTGTCTAGTCACTTTCAAAAATTACTGTGACATGATAAATATTTCATTATTTTTCGGTCCATCTAGCCATATGTTGATAGGCAGATGATTACCTTTGCATTGTAGCTGGTTTTCGGACTAACTGTATATTCTAAAAGGTCGATAAATCAAATACTTACTTCAAATACTTATACTTAAGCACTTTTCCAAGTATGAGATACATTAGTATAAGAAGGTAACAATTAACAGAAAGATGTTAGTCATCACGTAAAAGATGAATATACTTTTAGCAAAATTTTTGCTTTAAGATACTTTTAGCAGGATTGTCTTTATAAGTACTATAAGTAGGTATATAAAATCTTTGGAAAGATAAAATGTATTTAAAGATAACTTCGTAATAGATTACAAAAAATAAATAAAATCATTTGGGGATTATTTCTAGTTTAAATGTGAAATATAATTGTCACCAATTCATGACAAAGACATTCGAACTAATAACTCATTACAAACAATGAGTTACCTATTATGATATCTATTGTGTTATGAATTTTAAGAAACAAATGAGCTAGTCAATTAGTCATAAGTATCAGGTATACTTATCCATATCAGTACCATACCACCTATAGAGATCTGTAGGACATATAGATATTGGTCAGATGCGATAGTACCATTAAGGAAGTTGGAATGATCTGAAGAATGTCTTGCAACCATAGTTAGAATGATTTGAAGACATTCTTCAACACTATTATAGTTATACTATTATAGTACGCAAAAGTAAATATTACCACTTTGAATATAGTAATAGTGATAGTATTTCGAAGAACAAATTCTCAAAGAAAAGTTGCTATTAATCCTAACACTAAAGTGAATCGAGTAAATAACTACACAAGATAAACTTGTAATACGGTAGAGATAGCTTATGGCAAACTTATGGCCATCACGAATCAGGGGGTTTAATACTATCACCTCTTAAAACAATATTATTTTAATAATACATTGAAATTTCGTACCACGACCTCGTTAAAGTAAGAATGTTTTTATAACATTACAATGAGCAGTTTTGTATTAGGTCGGTCAAAATTATTCATCCTTTTTTTGCAGGAAATTTAACTTTTTTAAAAAATATGATAATTTCAGTTGGTTCTATACAATGGATAAGCGAAAAATGAATAAGGGTTCAAGTATATTCAACTGCGTATGACGGAATATTTTACTGTTTTAAGGTGATCGTGGTACAAAACAAAATAATGATATACATTGAAAGGAAACTTTCCTGAACTATGATGGTTTTTAAAAGATGATGGTAGGCCCCCTGTACGCCACGAGCGTGTACGTAGAACCTATTTTAAAATTTGTACACAGAAACCTTATTCCTGTTTTGCTTTATGAAATATTCTTCCGCTTAGTGCCATATGTAGGCAAATGTAATTTTTTTAAACATGTTTATAAGGCAAAAGTACTAGGCGTATTCCTTTCTTTGCGGGAGTCCCGTCTAAATTGGTTCATCTACTTTCAAACGGCAAGAGATAATTAGTTTTGGTATAAAGACTGGGAAGCAAAATAAATGAGTTTATCTCAATATCTTTTATTAACAGGAATTCCTATTCCATTTCTAGGCGACAGTACTTAATGAAGATATTTTTAGATGTCTACATACATTTCTCTTAAAAATTCTGCTTCAAAATAAAAAGAATTTTATGTTTTGTTCTATGTTTCTCTAAACTCCAAACTTTGAAGCTATGTGTATTGATAGAAAATGATGATTACGTATTTATAGCTAAGTAGGTACACGTCATTCGTTTGGCAAATGTCCAATCTTTTTCCGTAGATATTCTCATTCTTTCCTACATGTAAGTAGATACCATATCTATTCGAATACTACATGACGCGGCCTACGTACGTATCATCGCACCAGCGGTTTTAATAAACAACTCATAGTAGTTATGTAGTATGCTTTCTAAAGCCTAGCGCGCGAACGTGGTTGTACTTTGTACCTATAGTTATGATAATGTAAATGAACAAAGATTCCAAAGTAGGCATAAGTAACGCCATCCGTTGAGCGACGCGGGAACTGATCGCATATAGATAAGCGGGTTTGATAAGTCTTGAATACTTGAGTCTGAATATTTGTAGGTATGTAACTGTATGTACCAGTATCGTAGCTAACCTATATCGTCGAGAGGAAGGAAAATGATCAATAAACTGGCGCAGTCGCAGAATGGTTAACATTGTCGTCGCACGCACGAATTTAGTCGACTTTAACACAATTATATTCCTACTGTATCCCCCAAGTTTAGTGTAAGACGTATAATGAATTAAACTGTTCCGCAATTCAATATTATGTTTTATTTCAAGCATTGTTTTACTGAACCTGTCACAACCATCTTGAACTCTCGATGACCTTCCATATGACCTTAAAAACTTACTATATAATGTTATTATATACCTACGAGTATAATCTGTTGAGTTGGAGGTCGCGTCGAGACTTGGGCAACTAAAAAATTGCGCAGTAAGCTTGTGGCTCATGTTTTATGGCCGCATACATCTTTATAGCATAGAGATTTTCTATTCCGGAACTAGTAGACATTATTTTTTCACCGAGGTTGTCTACACCACAGCTTTTGACTCCTTTAACAAGCCTATATCTATGCCCATGTGTATAGCAATTTCGTTTGTATGTCCCCAAAATCTTCTTTGCCAGCTGGACACATGTATATGCATAGACGTATCATTTTACATCACTATTCACTTTAATTATTATTTTTTTAATTATAAGAGTAGCAGACGAGCAGGAGACGAGGAGAAATCTGTCTCCCTTACCACACCCTTCAAACCGGAACACAGCAGCGCCTAACATTGCTGTTATTAGGTAGAAATAGGTGTGGCGGTGGTGCCGCCGGAGTCAAACCACAAAGGTCCACAACCACCTTCCAAATTACTGAGTCTCTGTATATAATTGTTTGTCTGATTCATTTTGCTTATTATTAGTCTTACTCCCCACCGTTCTTAGGTAAATTTTAATCAGAGATTTAGTTTTACATAGTTCTGAGTACAGTACAGTGCAGTGCAGTGAGTGAGACTTGAGTACTTGCGATAATAGAAAGAGATATTTAAAGAAGAAGAATCTATAGATATTTAAAGTTTAATTTTGAATGAACAAGTACAAATGCGCCTAGTAGTCGTCACGTAAAATACAAAAGTGCGCATGAAAAATATTTTTTTCACAGGCGCGTCTGTAGACAAAATTATTAATATTTTTTAGCTACTCTCATTGCTTTTTTGTATATTTTTTCTTTAATTAAGCACATAGAGCACCGTTTTAGGGCCCTAAATGTCCTCAAAATGCCCACTTTAGGATCATTAAGAAATAAGTAAATTGAACAGTCTTGTATGCAGAATCTGTCAATGTCTTTGTAGGCAAAACGTTGTGTAGATGGAGTATAAATACTGGGCGTTAACCTATCTGTCCTATGTTTAAAATAATTATATGTTTGGTGTTATTTTTTATGGACTGTCACTGGAAGTGTTTTTTTTTTAATGTAACACCCTTTAAATTATAAACGAAATTACATTATTTTCAACTATCTATCAAAAGCGATGCGTCGTCTGACAAGAAACTTAATAAAACACAATAAACTTTCAAATTTCTCTTTAATCAATAATTTAAAGCTTACAGGAGACATATCTTGTTTGTTAACGTAAGCGCATCTCGAGTTCTGCGGCCCACCGAAACGAAAACCGTCAACGAGTCAGTATAACAGAGAATTTCGCTTCTATTGCCGCTAAATGAGAACGAAACGCATCTAATGCGCCCGTCTGGCAGTCGCAAAGGAAAAACATCAAAACACGTGTCAAAAACACGACACAACTGTCACACAGAGCATGCAATCGACACATCCGTCTGACACACACCACCATACACTCTCACACACACAGTCAACCGCGCTTCGCTGTTCCTGTAACTTTAACGTGTCATTATTCGGTTCGCAAAGGACATAGGCTTCTATCGGCTGATCATTTTCTCTGGCTACTGGATGTCTGAAACGAGTTTTATGATAACATCGACCGTTATAATTATCAAGTTTATTGCCCGTTGGAGTGGAGTTTGAATTTCACGCTTGGGGTAGAATCCCAAATTCGAATCCAACATTACTTTTGAAGCAAAGTACATGTTAATAAACATTGTAATATGCAATGTGTACTATTTAGTCGGCGTTCAGTACATCATTTGTATTTATAAAGACTTCATGCCCGAAAATGAGCACGGGCAATAAATTGTCACATGACTAGGCTAATCAACTCGAGCACAACTTAAATACTTCAACCAAATTGTGTACAAACAATTCCCATGTTTAAGACATCACAGCAACATCAGCAGAAAACGTCAACCGTCCATCAATAAATACAAACGAAACAGAATAGGAATTTTGAGCCGAGATTGCGTTTAGACACAGCGGTTGGACGGTTCGAAAACTACGCTATTGTCCGAATGGGAGTACACAAATACAGAATAAACAATAATAATTGACACATAATGTTCCTATTCACATCTCGAACTCGGCGTCGAAAAAACAAATTAATAGAAAAAAGAAAAACAACAAGTCGTTAATACGAAAAGCCGGGGATATAAAGTGTTACAAAAAACGGGGAGGACGGGGGAGGGGGGGATACCATTCCACTCCACTCGTGTTCAAAACCAAATTCACCAAGACATGTATAGTTCGACTTATTTTAGTGCGTGTGGCGGGGGCGCCACTGGCGCTAATAATGTCGCTAGGTGGTCAAAACTGAGTGGAAAATTTTAGCAATTATATTTATCAATATTTCACATATAGCGACTATCGAATGATGATGTTAAAAAATATTCATTTTATTGACAAATAACTAAGTTTTGAGATGGTCATTTACGTCAAAAAATCTTTATTTGGAAAAAATGCAACATCGCTTAAAGAACCGTCAACAAATGACCATAGACAATAGAACATAGCCGAACCAATCCGCCACACGCACGAAAAGTTCGCCGTACGAAATCGACATTATTTTACAGCAATGACACACCGCGTTCAATATCCGACGAACGCAATACATCTTTATTGATTCGCGTGTACGCGTAACAAAAAAATGCATACAAACACAACCGAAGACACGACGTGTGTATAGATATACATATATATATAGTACGTCGGGCAAGTTCAAAGGATCGTGCGTTAAGTTTTAATAATACACAACCTCCATTAATATTATATCCAAAATTTCTTATCATAATTTTTATCTTGACCCTGGGGGTATGGGTCCGTGAACTGGTGACCATAACGGCGTGGTCGGTTACTCTGTAGGGTAAGGAAAGGTTGGTAAATTAGAACAATAGGTGCCCGATCATTTCTCGTTGCTAATAATCAATCTATCGATTGTATTGCCTAACCAAAGATCGATATTTGACAATTTCTGCATACTCGAAATTGTCTAATTGACACTTGTCAATTTCTGCATACTTGAAATTGTCAAATTGCTAACTTTAGTATGCAAAATTTGCATAGATTGATAACGGACCTATATTAAAAAAAAATCTAAAACTCGCCAATATAATTAATTTATACGATTTTTGCCTGTCTAAGATCGTGAGTAGGCAAGAATTGGATAAATCGTTCTATTAATAAAGGGACGTAATATATATGGGCGCTAAACGCATTGAAAGTATTAAAAAAAGTATATTTTATGAGCGATAACGGGGTAGAGGGTTGTCATTAAAGGGAGTACGGGCGTTAGGGGTATATCAATGGAATGAGAGGTAGGTGGAAATACCAACAGTTAATTTCCGATGGTATATTCAATAATATCTAAACCCCATTTAATAAATCAACGCTCGATCAATTAAACTCGCCCTCACAAAGAATCACCATTCATCATCGACTCACAAACTTGAAGAAATAAAAGAAAAGAAAAGTAAACGGTTCAAATAAAAGCTTTCCTCTTACTTTCCTTTCTAAAGCTTACCACATACGTGACTGCACTGTCAAGCTAACACCTTGTTTTTGTGTTAAACTTCTTTTATTGAAAAAACAAATTGATGATTTACTTTATTCGTACCTAAGCAAGACAAAGTATAAACTGTATTATATCAGTAAAATAGATCTTATTTAATGTCATGCCAACGAAATTCACTATAGGTTCGTATTGAAATTGATAAACATATTTTAATTTTTTTCTTCCTAATTTTGAGTTGAGGCTGCTAGAACCAGAGTGGCCCAACTGCATTTTAATGACTTTTAACCTATCTGTATCTTCGTAATTTACAAAATGTTGCACACTTTTACTTGTCTGCATATTGTAAATCATGTTTTTTGTAGGTAGGCTTCTCTGGTTCTTACAGCCTCATTTGGATTAAGTAAAACAGAGCATGCTTTTAAAAATGCAGTCACGCAGTTTCCCGTCCTATGTCACTTATCCACTTAGGCTACGCACACACGGGCGGTTTATAACCGGCGCGTTTAAATTACCGCCAAAGTTGAGTTGTTGGTTATGATGCAATAATTCATATCTAGTTATATATATTGTCGTCACAATCATTGGTATTTTCCCGCACGAAACATGTTATTTCATGAAAACCATAGATATGTTAAATTCTTAACACTTTACGCATTAAATATTTCCATAGTGTGTGATGTTATTTTGTGCACTTTCTATCCACATACTATGCCTTTTAAAAACATTTCTCACCGACAGTAAATGACCGGATTATCAATGTGTTTTTTTATTTTACAAGTGTTAAAATATCGATAGATTTATGTTATCAGACGGGTTTCGCCGGCAAACCGCCCGCGTGCAAGGTGCCCCCTACGCCCTTTATATTTACTTATCAAGTTTTTTTTTTGTTTAGACAGGGAGCCGCCGCAGGGTTGAACACAAGTTGAAGCGCCAAAGATTTATACTACATTTTCCAAATTTTTTGTAAATGTAAGCAAGTCGTACCATTATAGTTTCAAAATCAACGGACTAACGGAATCTCTATTAAGCCGAACAGTGGGAACAATAATATATGACGTTCCTCAAAAAACTGTAAAATATATTCGTCAAAAAACAACGTACACGTTTGATTAACACACAGACAATAGAGCCACAACCTATCCCACCGCCGGACACCCATCCTAACTGGGACAACCCAGGGACCGCCACGACTTGCCCACATTCAACCAACACTACTCTTGCTTTATACAATGCGGTAATTTTAATTCGAAAACTGAATACACCAAACGTACCCCGCGACAGCTGACGCCCGGCCTAAGATAGGTGAAGTATTTACAATATAACTATCCCTTTCTAAATCATAGAAACCGTCCGAGACAAACACTTATGTAGTTGACAAATTCCATGTCCTTCATTGGTAGAGTAATTTCAATTCGAATTATGTTTATGTTTGCCGCTGACGGCGCTAGTGGTGCATCTAACAGTATTGAAGTCGGCACGAAACAATAATAAGTTTAAACATTAACAGACTAGCTATATATTATAAAATAAAACAAAGTGGCGACCTTTGAATAAATCTTTGAACTACCCTCTTATAAATTTTGTACAATTTGATATTTTAACGAACACAGTTTAAAATTTAACTAGATGCGAAGCTATTAAGCTTGCAGTACAACTGATAGTTGCACCAAAAACAATTTACTGCAATTTTGAGAATGATTTTAAAAATTGTGCCTTCAAACACGAGTAAATTCCGTAATAATCATATAGTTAAAATTATCACAATCATCTTTAGACAGTATTAAATAAAAAAAAAATAGAGATCAATTAAAATAGCAAAAGAAATGCTAACGCTGATAAAATTACCCTTTCAAACAATTTATATACTGATTCGATACGATTTGACAAAATTTATTCAATTTTATAAACGACACAACCATTTCCGATATAAGGACAAGAGAGACAATTTGATAATTACATAAGCCTTCGTTTTCAACTTGAAAATCAAATCGACATTACAAGCGGTCACACTTCATTGTAAATTTACATCCGATTCATTCTTAAGATCTACATTATATCTAACACAATATAATGTACACGTTGTCTTTCACGGGTCGGGTTATAGACGTGCCGACACTGCAACGAACCGGCGTCTATAAACGCACCCGTTGATAATACTCTCATTCTCAATCGTTGACACGTACAATATAATAATCATACGACTAAGTTCGAAAAAAATAGTGCCTCGTAACTGTACATTAATATAATCAATACAGCTCCGGGGGGAAGGGAAACGCGTACAACAACACATACAATTTGATTCTATTAACACTCGTGTATATCGAAAAGTTGATTCACCGTTCGCTCGTTCACACATTCACTCACGCATTCACGCTACAAGTATAATCGCATCTTTGTATAATCGCACAAAATATATCGCTTCCTGTTTCGCTCTCTCGTCTGTCCGTCCCGCTCCCCCTACGCGCGCTGCCACGTCACTGTTCCACTCCGTCCCGCTCCCTCTCGCACGCGACCACGTCTCTCCGTCCCGTTCCCCCTGCGCGCGCTGCCACGTCCCTGTTCCACTCCGTCTCGCTCCCTCTCGCACGCGGCCACGTGTCTCCGTCCCGCTCCCCCCTCCCGCGCGGCGGCCCGAGTCCCGCGCGCGCTCAGTTGCGCACGGGCGGCGCCGGCGAGTGGTGGTGCCGCTCGAGGTCCTCCAGCGAGAGCGCGTTGGGCACGTGCACGGAGGGCAGCTTGCCGGCGGACGCGCGCGCCAGCAGCTCCGGGGAGAACCACCGCGCGAGCTGGTTGTCGCCGCCGCCGGCGCCGTTGCCACCCATCTCTGTGGACCAAACGTTTTTGATGACAATCTATGCTTTGGGCGTTGATTTAATCAAAAAGTAGCCTATTTCTAATAAATGAGCACCTATAACTTTATTGTTATCGTCAAATCTACTTTATAGTATGAAATAGATTACAACACAGTTCTTAATTACATACAAATGTTTCTCAATTTCCTGATACAAATGGGCATATAATGCTTTTAGGAGGTAACTGCTGCCCAACGACACGTGCGTGCTGAGATTGAAGAGATTCGTTGTTACTCCTGAAATCTATGTTAGGTCACCGTTATCAAGTCTATCTCTTACCACACCCCTCAATCGGAAACATAATAGAAGATACGGCGGTGGTACCACCATAAAACATACTAACCATTGATATTCCTCTGATGCGACTGCACCAGCAGCTGGTGCAGCGTGGTGCCGCTGGGCATGCCGCGGGTCATGTTGTTCATGCTGTTCATATTGTTCATGTTCATGTTGTTGTACTGAAACCAAACAATTGCGATATTCATACGATAATCACTATATCAATGTCATACAACAGATTAAGTGACGAAGAAAGTATTTGTACAAAGTTACTTAACTATAGAAATATAAATGTATGCAATAAGCACTTGCTAAACTCTAAAGGAAATCGCCTCTTCCTCTTTGTAATACCGATGTCAGATAGAGAACTTCTAAAAGATGGATCAATCATCGTCAAACATGCTAGTGCCCTAATATTAGTGTTAAAATCAGTAACGAAACTCTCCATTGCCTAAAAAAAATATTGTCTAAAATCAAATCTCAACATTTGAGCCAAGTAACAGAATTTGCAATATACACATACAGGCAAGCTCGCTCACGCACACATCCACACATCAGTACATACTAACATTTACAAATTATCACAAAATCATTGTAATATTCATGAACCCGTTACTATCCCACTGCTGGGTATGGACGGTACGAGTCTTCTCTCAGAATGAGATGAATTAGGCCATAGTCCACCGCGCATGCCAAATGCGAATTGGTAGACTTCACATTTCATTGAGATATTCTTTATAGATAGAGAAAATCTATGTAATGTAAGTTAACTTTATAAATTTTAACATTGACTCACGTTATTAGGTACCTGCTGCCTCTGTTGCGGATGGGGGAAAGAGCGGGCGCCACCGACCATTTGTTGCTAGAATTTAAAATACACATCATTTTATAGGATATTTTCAATGTTATTGTATTATTATATTTAAATAAATTGAACATTCATATTACTGTTTAAAATCACCGAAATCTTCGTCCTAACAGAAATTAGTATCTTATATAATATAAGAGATTATTAAATGAACATAATATCACTAAAATCTTTTAAACAATATAAAGCTGTTGTATTGAAGGCATTGTTAGTAGAAGCTACTTACATTGAAATATATTAAAATATATAAAAAGATGACATACATATCAATATTAACAATAAAAAGGAGTTAATTTAAATTAATTATTGTTTTTAATGTATTATTTAAAATAGAAAAATTAAAACAAAATTATTAAGATAATTTCGTCGATTTTATTTCACAGAGACAAATACTTCGGGTACATTTAACATTATCAATGTTTATTTACATATATATCTATATCAAAATATTTTATTCAAAGTAGATTCTTTACAGAATTATTTTGGCACGTCAATATATCTACACCATCACTTCGCGAGGTATTTCGTTATGGAGAAGAAGCGGCTAACAAAACTCCACAACGCAAAATTTTTCATAAATTCATACAAATGACGAATTACACTAATG
Source organism: Epargyreus clarus clarus (assembly GCA_014595695.2). NCBI lineage: Eukaryota > Metazoa > Arthropoda > Insecta > Lepidoptera > Hesperiidae > Epargyreus > Epargyreus clarus. The sequence goes on from JACTTY020000024.1 coordinate 1,481,646, forward strand.
GTAAAGCGAAAAATATTGCATATTGTTACTTTTTTAATAAGCAGTTATTACAAAGCGTCGACACACTTACAAATAATGTTTAAAAAAAACATAGTAAGCAGTGTTAGTCCATACCCGATACCCACAAACCATTTTAGTAAGGTACACACGGTCAATTTTAACTAGATACTTCACTCATGACGTCACATTCATGCATTATGTGTAGAAATATACCTTTTTAAATAATGTTATTAAGCACAAAAATTGACGAGTAAAGGGGGACGAAACGGAATATAAAATATAATTATATAGCATTTCTTTTGAACATTTACTTTTAATCTAGTATTTAATTTGCTCATTTGGAACGAAAAATAATAATAATATAGATATAATACAATGCAGAAAATAAAGAATTAAAAAAATGCATTTGTTATTGTTGAAGTAGCAAACGAGCATAAAGCCCATCTCATTTTAAGTGGCTTCTGAAGCCCATGGACAACTGTAATCAACCCTAGATAGGATTAGACATTCCTACCTGAGTTCGGCCACAGATCTCGGCTACCCCTGACGCTGTTTGTCCACCAACGACCGATACCGAGCCGATATCGATAATTACTGTACTACATAATACATTTACTATAGCAGCTTGTCCACCGAACGTCCGTCACCCGAGCACCGTCATCCCGGCTGTCGATATTCCGAGTAAATCGGCGCGACCGATGTGCCGGCAACGAAAAACACATTGGAACTTGTCCATACACTGCCGTCACACGCCGATATCGATCGAACAAAATAAACCGCCGATATCGGTCGCAGTTGAGAAACTATCGCCGTCACGCTATAATTAAAATCAACCCGATATAATCTCGTTCGCGGTATCGGCTCGGTGACGGTGCAGCGGACAAACAGTGTGAGGACTAAGTTGAAACGCCTCGGCAAAGTATGTCTCCCTTACCACACGCTTCAAACCACAACACAACAGCGCCTTACACTGCTGTTATGTGTTATAATTGTTGTAAATATACTATAAGCATTAAGCAGGAAAGCTATATAAGCCAAGTATCTAGTTAAGTCGACCGAGCTGTAAGTCACACCGTATTAACATTGGTAGCACTAACCGGCTGATGGTTCATGTAGTGCTGGGGGTATTCTGTATATGTCGCTACACCACTTTGGTTACCCTGAAACCATCATCATATACAACAATATAATAATATTTATACAATACATAGTTACACAGTATCAATACTTCAGTATTTTTAACCGTAGGAGGCTCAAGTGACAAATAAATAAATAGCAATAATGTTTTATAGTTAACTGACTGTATAGTACAGGATCCCTAGTATAGTTTTCATCATTTATAAATAACAAGCTGATTTTTCGTGAGTAGCTTCGTTTCGACAAGACGCCCAACATTTTTCCTTACAGCAATGTTGGTAAATGGTAGCTTGATGGGGCAGCAAGGATAAAATATGTTGACCGGACGAATTCTAAAAATTTATTACTAACCAAATTTTTCTTTGTCAATTATCAAGATAATTATTTAAATAACGTGAAAAAATATTTGTCCTACAAAATATAAGGTTTTTATTAAGGCGTCCCCCCTCTCCAACATGTATCATAAACAAGGCCATGAAAAATAATTACTAACCAGCTGATTTTTTTTTTATTGGCTGTCTACCATTTACATAGTCTACCATGCACATTGTCCTACAAATTACATGGTATGTCATCTCGGACCTACACTTAAAAGTTGTAGTACTAATACTTAATGTAAAAATAATTAGTATCAAGCTGAGTGTTCCAGAATAGCTTCGTTTTAATGAGACGCCCAACAAATTCTCGTACGAAAGTTCTCGATTGTGGTTTATAACTAAAATAATAGGGATGAAATATGTTGATTTGACGAATCAAAAAAAAATATTACTGACCGATTTTTTTTTAATTAATTATCGAGACAATTATCTAAATAACGTGAAAAAATATTTGTCCTACAAAATATAAGGTTTTTTTTAAGGCGTCCCCCCTCTCCAACATGTATCATAAACAAGGTCATGAAAAATAATTACTAACCAGCTGATTTTTTTTTTATTAGCTGTCTAACATTTACACAGCTTACTACCCACATTGTCCTACAAATTGCGAAGTACGTTATTCCAGTCCGCCAGTTTTATAGTTTATTTATATTATATTATAGTTAAATTACAAATCTTGTAGGATTAATAAAAGTTACCCTTTTTTTTGTAGGACATTGTTTTATTTAGATAAAAATTATATTATCCTATCACGTGATACCTTTGTCCTACAGTTACTAATAAAAAAAATAATCCTGCGGAATTAACATCTTTTCAGCGTGGGTCCGAGATGACATACCATGCAATTTGTAGGACAATGTGCATGGTAGACTATGTAAATGGTAGACAGCCAATAAAAAAAAAATCAGCTGGTTAGTAATTATTTTTCATGACCTTGTTTATGATACATGTTGGAGAGGGGGGACGCCTTAATAAAAACCTTATATTTTGTAGGACAAATATTTTTTCACGTTATTTAAATAATTATCTTGATAATTAACAAAGAAAAAATTGGTTAGTAATAAATTTTTAGAATTCGTCCGGTCAACATATTTTATCCTTGCTGCCCCATCAAGCTACCATTTACCAACATTGCTGTAAGGAAAAATGTTGGGCGTCTTGTCGAAACGAAGCTACTCACGAAAAATCAGCTTGTTAGTAATAAATGATGAAAACTATACTAGGGATCCTGTACCAGTAGAAATTATTGGCAGATTTTGTTGATATTAAAATCTTAATCTGATATAAAATTTTGAAGGATTTTCAAAAGACTTCTGATATTTCTTACTATTGTGATTCCATGTCCTTTATTATGCTAAGTGGATTTTTATTAATGTTGTAAATATTTTTATTTTTTATCCTAATCAATGATTATTAATACATATTAGATAAAGTTTATAATGTAAAATATATTTCGAGATGTAAGTGGCTTCTATATAACATTTCTAAGGTGTAATATCCGTTTTCTGAACAGAGACCTAAAGTTAACATTACTACAGGGATGATTCTTCAAAACAGGTCTTTTGACTCATCAATATGGGACATTTTTTTTTACTTTTCAATATAAATAAAATAATTATTTTAAATCCGAAAACTAGTAGCGCTTAACACTGCTGGTACTTATAATAGACCAACAGCGCCACACCTATTTCTATCTTAATAGTTTTTTTTTTAATAATAATAACTTTATCGACACAAAAATTGTAAGTATATTTCAAATAGGTGTGGCGGTGGTGCCGAAACCTAACCACAAAAGGTTCTATCTATCACCTTCAAATAAATTGAGTATGTTATAGTGGTAAGATATAATTCATACCTTGACGATAGGTCTTCCTTGGGGTAGCTTGTGCGGTCCCCACTGCTGCTGTTGTTTCGGACTGGGCGCTTCTGATTCCTTTTCGGCAGTCATTTTGCGTAGCACCTGATGGGTAATTGAACAATAATTTAAATTCTTCTAATAAAATAGAGAGTACTAAGGTGAGATGATAGTGGTATCAGAATAGAGTGGTGTTAATATTGTAGAAGCGATGTTTACACAATTGTATTAAAACCAGAACTACGCTCCTAGCGTAGTTAATATAGGTTTGTGGCAATTGTTTGATGTAGAACTATAGTCTGATTCATAATTAGGTGTCCAAAATGTAAACAAAGGTGTTGACCTATCAAGAAAATACGTTAGAAATGGTAGTTTCTTATTTTTGTCGATATAAAAGTAATACAACAATAATAAAATAATAATCTAAATAAATTAAGATTAATTCACAATTTCTAATATTTATATCACCTCAATTTCGATTCATACAGTAATAATAATAAAAAACAAAGTTTATGGTAGAAAATTAAAATGTGATAATGGTAACACAACCGAAATCCAAGACATTTCTTGTGCTGTCATTTTTAAGTTCCGTAACTGATATTATTAATTTTCGTGATTGTGATCGAACTCTAATGTTTTCTCGTTTACATAACGCGTTTGTTGAATTGTGTATATTTGTTAAATTTTCGTTTTTTGTTAAGTTTGTTAAAGTTTTTGTTTCTTGTTAATTTTTTACAGTGACATTTCTTTGTTTACATTTTGGACACCTAATTATGAATCAGATTATATGTGTATAAAGATCGGTATTTTGGAGTAGTTATTTGCGGATTATGTTTATGTCGGAACGTAGAAAATTAGACACGTCCGTGCATTTATGGCGGTGTCAGATTGTAGAGGTCGAGAAGTATTACTGTAATGTTAATATTTGAATGAGAAAGTGCAGAGGTAGATGTTATTGTGTAGGCATGGTGTTGATATCAGAATGTACAAGTATTGAATTGGGGGTGTAATGTTAATATCCGGATTTATTAAAGATTAAATGCACATGTAGTGTTGTTGTTAGTGTTGTGACAGTCTTTTGCCTGTGATTAAAGATCAATCCATAAAATGTTATGCCTATCAAAACGTTTTTTATTCATATGGATATATTTAAAATGTCGCCTCATTTTATTATTACTGCCTACTAGAAATTGTCAAATTTCAATCGCCGAAAGGCAAACATTCAAAAGATGTATTATTAATGTCGGGTAATGTTTCAGAGATGGGTTCCATGTTGAGATGCCAGATCGACGAGTGGAGTGTAAGATCGATGTTCGCGTCATGTATTAATGTCCGAATGTGTGCGCAACATCACATCTCCGTGACGTCATCGCGTGACGTCACCACACGACGCGCGGTCTCACCGATGTGGGCGTGAAGGAGATGGGCGTGGGCTGCTTGGGCTGCTCGTGGCGGCGGCGGTAGTTCTCGCGCTGCTCCTCCAGCTTCTTCTTGATCAGCGCGCTCTGCATGATGCTCTGCGTGTGCACCGCCAGCTCGCGGGGCGACGGGATCCGCGCGGGGGGCGCACCTGGGGTACATGAAACTATGATGTTATGGCGAAACCTTATAACATATAAGATTTCTATAATATTACTAGCTGACCCGGCAAACGTTTATATGGCATAAATAAAAAAATGTTATGGGTGAACAACTTTTATCACTTAGGGGTATGAAAAATAGATAGTAGCCGATTCTCAGACATACTGAATATACATATAAAATTTGCTGAAAATCGGTAAAGCCGTTTCGGATGAGTACGGTAACTAACATTGTGACACGGGAATTTTATATATATGATATACTTGGAGCGTATATTATGTAAGACTATAATACGCGTATGTATGAGACCTATAGTCTTATGTATGAGTAGAGCCCTGGTACAGGAGCCCTAATTATATCCACATTGACAATAAAAGTAATAGAGTTTGTAAAAGAAGGCCAATGGGGCCATTGCTGCAATGCCACAATGGAAATGTCTAATTGATTAGACTTTTATTATTTTTAATTTACATTTAATTTAATTAAAAAGTACACTAGTAAAGCAGTAACAATGCCATTCAAATAAACATGTTCATATCAAATTAACATTTACATAAATTATACCTAAATGAAGAAACATGTTAAATATGATATTATTTATATATTTTGCACAAAAAATAATTTATTGAATATTGTCAAATAACAAAAACCAAAAACTACTAGACATTATTGTATGATCGTGATAAATTTCGACAAGTATTATGCAACTCTTTCTCAATTTAAAATTTATATGTAAACTAGTGGTGCCCGCGGCTTCGCCCGCATTTTAAAGAAATAATATGACATACATAAAACGGAAAATTTGTAACTGCATTGGAATGACAGTGGTGCCATCTGTCGAACATTGGTCTTACCAACTTCCAAACCCTCGTGGCCTCTTGGAGAACAACTTTGCTAAAGATCATCACTTGATCAAATGCATAGTTTCCGATTCTATAACTACTTACGAATTAAAAATTAATAAAAAAAAACCTTTTCCCATGGACTAAATTGTGAATCTAAACCATTCTCAAGTCCCCTTGAACACACACAACAAATTTCATCAAAATCAGTCCAGTCGTTAAGGAGGAGTTCAGTGACATACACACGCACATAAGAAATATATATATATATATATATATATATAGATATAAAGATATTAATCATTTAATTATTTACAAACCGGTATTAAATATTGACCAACATATAATAAATAATAATGAAAAACACATATCATTGGATACAAATGGTTTTACCTGAATGATGCACGCCCAGCGTGTTGGGGCTGACCATGGCGATGGGCGATACGCACGAGAACGCTGCGTCCGGGACAACGGGACAATGCCATAGTACAATCACTAGCTTACACGTGTTTTTAGTACATTCTAGCTTACACGTGTGGTTAGTACAACGTAGATGTCCGCTCAATGAGTAACAGTGCTAAATATTACTGTAGCAATGTACTATGCTACTATTATTTAAGTCAATTATGGTAGTATTTTTTTACTAATAAATATTCCTCTCTTTCTTGTTTCTTTCAAAATTATTTTATAGGTACATTCGTTTTGATATAATTTGAAAGAGTACGAGGGAAAGCATTAATAAGAAAAATCATAACAAAAATTGTAATGGAATCACTTATTTCACAAACCTATTATTCTTAGTTGGATTTTATAAAAGTATCCATCAATAATTTTGGGTTTAGCACAGTTAAACTTTAAGCTGTCATCTAGATAACGGCGAATGGAGGAAATAAAATGAGTAATGTTGTATATAAAGTGAACATATAACAATGCTATGATTTTGTCTGTTAGTGCGTTTGGGGCAGCGCCACTAGCAAAACTAGCAACTACCTCCCTTTGTAGTATTTACAGTACAAACATTATATGTTACGTTAGAATGAAAAAGTTATTTAGCAAATGAAAATGCAATGTTAATATATAAAAACATAATTATTACATTAATATGGTTCCCATGGTTAAAAATGCCATGAACACAGATAAATACCCAGCTTCACTGGTTAATAACTGAACAACTATACTTTTATTTGTAGTGATATAAATGGAGATGTTATAGCAATATTACTTACTCGGCAATGGTGAAATTCTTAACGGTTGATGAGTGGGGGGCACCACAAGCTGTGGCGGGGGGCCCATGCTGCCCGGTAGTGGGGAACCCATTTGCTGATGGACAAATACAAATATTAAATAATGGTTCAAGAAAAACGTTTATGCTCACATGATGGCCAAATCTGTAAGGAATAACGTCCTTAGAACATAGCTGTCCTTAGAATGATGTACCTATACCTATATAGAATCTAGTGTGTTAAGCATAATATAAATCTAAACAGAAATTTGAGAGTAATCAAAAGAACGTTTCTGTATTGGTGTATCTTTTATATCACAGCTAGGCTTGATATGAGGTATTGGTAGAGGGCCTGTGACCATTTCGTATGGAACTTCTTTAAACTATACGTAAGGCATTCAACGAGATTTAAAAACTGTTATTGTCCGATAACAACTGACCAAATTTTGCCACTAACGGTAACCCATCCAACTTCCGACGACGCCCATCGGTGCTAAGTTTGGTAATTGTTTCAAATAACAGCGGGGCTTAACACGTTTATATACAAGGTGGATACTTTCATACGACAATAAATTTAAACACATGAACCTATCCATCTCTCAAGTGTCCAAATAAATTTTCAATCAAATATATTTCGTACTTTAGGCACAGGTTTTTTCTGCATTTTCAAATTTTCTACACGATTTTTCTAATCGCAAAAACATAATAAATCGAGACGTAATAAAACTACAATGTTGTAAATTCGTCCACGTAAGGAAATGCATATTGTACCTTATTCTTAACACATAAGGACCACACTCGCAGCAAATTTTACGTCATAACACTGCGCTGTTGCCGCTCTTGCCAAAGGTGAGTGAACTGATGTTTATAGATGGCATTCTATTTTTTACCCCATCATTTATTAAGTTTGTTGGAAATTCGATGTTAAGTGTTTTTTTAATTATTGTAACATGTTCCAAGAAAGGCGTAGGACTTGTGTTTTCATTTATTGTCGTATAAAGGATCCACCCTGTATAACATAACCAAACATGGTCACTATATGGTCGAAGGTGTGGCACCACCCACCTGCCGCTGGTGGTGCAGCCTCAGGATGGTGTGCAGCACCTCCCGGTGGCGGCTCTGCAGCCCCGGGTTGTTCAGCTGCTGCATCAGGTGCTGCACGGTGATCTCGCCCGCCTTCAGGCCTGCAACAGACAATCGTAGATCAAACAACGCTTCGACACTTGTCTAAATACCAATGGGATAGATTTTTGCATTTTTTATATTTGTTCAAAAAACAAAACTAAATAAAAAAAATGCTAGCTTTCAATTCGATAACAACTGCATTGTATTTACCAAATATTGTTTTTTGGAGTTTACTCCTTAAGAAACGATTTGAGTTATAAGGCCCGGTACGGAAATTTTATGAGGAGTAAAATCAAGTGTAACACGAAAAGTTGAGGCGTAACGGTAACCAAAATATGAATCAAGAGTGCTTTTATTAATTTAAAATACAGTAAGTTCAAATCCCATATGAAGGTAATTATTTTTTTAAAAACAACAAACTATACATTACAAAATTGAAACAATGTTGTTATCGACCACACAATAAAAACAATTAATATTTATTCATTCCTATTTACTTAAATACACGTTAGTAAATCTGAAGACTAAAGCACAATGCCTCATGTAAATATCACTGCTCTAAATATGGCACTCTTCAAACTGGAGACATTAATAATTGACACTGCTATTATAAAGGTGGTGGGTGCTTCCCTAGGCCACCTGTGAATGATTTTACTAGTATTCAGATCATACCACAATAAGTTAATTATATAATAAAAAGTATAATTTAATTGCAATAATAAAGTCTAAAATATCTTTAGAGTTACACCACGAAGCTACTACAAATAAGACTCTCTGAATATACAAATTAATCGTGTCGCCATAGCAAATTGTATGACTACACCCGCTCGCAACAACTTCAGAGGGGACTAGCAGTTTTGCGTGGACTACACTACCACTTAGGTTAGTTTTAACTACCACACCTATAACAATGTAATCTATGTTATCAATAATAATCCAATAACATTGCAACACTCACCGTGTATGATGGCCTGTGCCTCGGGCCGCTGCAGTAACTCTCGGTCGGTGGCTCCGAGTCCCATCTCGTTCATCGCCTGCTGCTGCTGCTGCCTCTGCTGTTGCTGCTGCTGTTGTTGTTGCTGTTGTTGCTGCTGTTGCTGTTGTTGCTGTTGCTGCTAAACATAATCAACAGGATAACAGAGTTAATATTTATGATTTTGAACCGGCGAATGAGTGTGCAGCCCACCTGATAGTAAGTGACTACTGATGCCGTAATCAACTTCAGATAAAGTTAAAATCCTAATTAATTCCAAACATCTAAAGCAAAACAACCATAGATTTGTTATCCCTAAAAATAAGGTACGCCTTTCGTTAGTATCTCTCCTATATAACATCCTTTACACGAACAGCACAAACACTGCTTTTATATGACAGAAACAGCTGTGACGGTGTTGCCATCAAAGTGAAACTAGTAATTTATATTATCTGGTAGACTGTCTTTTAACATAATTTATGTTGGGACAAAATTTCTTTTAAGCTACAACTAAAACATCAAAAAGCGCATAACATAAAAATATGTGTAATATATGACAACAAAATTTGAATTTGCAATCATAATTTTATCTTCCAAGACAACGAGTCTACCAGGGGTTGAAACTGAAACTTGCTTCTAATAGTCATATAATCATTATTTAGTAATAATACTAAATATTAAATATGACTAAAAAGCATATCACAAAGCTCATTCATAGACAACATTAAAAGCCGTGAAAATAAATAAAAAATAAAAAAATGTGAATAACATAAAAAAAACGGCAAATATAATAGTGAATGATAAAAATAAAAGTGAATAACAAAAAAATTAAAAATTTACACACATTGGTCTACACATCAATCTAATTATTAGTATATATGTTACCGTTAATACTTTGTTTCATTTTTTTTTTTCAAAAGTAATAAAAATATACAGAAATCAAATCATTCATTCTATCATTTGATAATACTTTATCATAGGATTGTTTGTTTGAAGTACATTTTAACACGCTTTTATTAGCTTGGGTTGTACGTTTGTATGTTATATGTACGTAACAGTAACGGAATCTTTGAGACCGATTTCTATCCACTTTGAACGTTCAGTTTAATTCAAAATTTTGAAGAATTATCAAAAACCGATGACAATACACGATTTTAATAATTTTGTACCATTGTCCTTATCAACATCCTCAGGATTAACGATTTTCGAGGCGAGATTTTTCAAGCACCTTCAGCAAAGTTCATCGCAAGTTTAGATTGCAAATAATTGTTGCTTTTTAGTGTGGAGTGCTTTTCGAACCTGATAAATGGAGCACCCCACGCCTTTTCCACAGTTATACTATTTACTGTTCCTTAATTGATTCTTAGATTGAAAATTATTTTCTACTTATCAGTTGATTTTGTCATAAAAGCGTGTTTTTTAGTTTTTTGAACTATTATTATTTCGTTTTTAAATGGTTCTTCAAACAATATATTAAGTTTACTATTGAATGTGTGTTGTTTTTGACTTTATACTTTACTTCTTTTAATATCACGACTTCAATTTATGAAATTAATGTAGATTGTTTTAACAAAAAAAAACAAATAATACAATTCTAAGTGATATGTATACATGTAATGATACTTTTGATATTGACAATGATACTTTTCAAAGTGGCTTTAATAATTCATGTTCTTTTGGCAATAATTTTATGCATATTTTTCGGACGCATGAAACAAATAGACATATATTTGTTTTATTTTTTGGCACGCCCTGTATTCCAAACTGCTTGACGAATTTTAACATATCAGATATCGTTGGATTCTTTTCCATTGCGAGTGTCATAGGCTTTATTTTTAAGCATATGGCTTTTTACTTTAAATTCTATAATTGAATTTAATAAATTTGCAAATATTTCAAATAATTCAATGATTAATTTTACCAAAGTTTAATCATGATTTTAGATTTTTTTCGAGTGACATTATCATTAGTTATGATTCCCGTTTCCCGGTCGGTTGTTAGTTAACGGTAACATATACATCACTCGCCTGCACCTGGAGCAGCCGGAACACGAGGTCCGGCGGGATGTGCGGCGCGGCCGGCTTCTGCGCTTCCATGCTCTTGTTCAGCATCTGCACAGACGAATTGACGTTATATCAGCAGTTATATTAGCAGTTTGGCGCGGACTATACTAACCTAAGTCAATATTATTAATGCGAATGTGTGTTTGTTTGTCTGTTACACTTTCAACCTTCAAATACATAATCGTTTGTCATCAAATTTTGTACACACGTTGTCAGGGGTTCAAACAACAACATAGTGTACCTTTCATCTCGAAAAAAGTACAGTTCCCGACGGTTAGATAAAAAACCTCTGACTGCGAGGGAAGCCTCGGGTATAAGCCAGTAATCATATGATTTAGGTTGAGACAAAACGGTTCAGAACATTTTTCGCTTTTGGTTGTTAATCAATATTCGTTTTGTTTAGTTTAGTATATTTCACGCCAAACTGCTAATCCGGTCTGAATATGTTGCGAGCAGGTGTAGTCATACAATTTGCTATGGCGACGCGATTCATTTCTATATTCAGAGCGTACTCGCAGTTTTACGCGGACTTTAGCAATTCATGAGCTTATCATCAGAGAGTTGTGAAGTTATGGGATATGTATCAAATTTACCGATTCCCGGCTAAGAAAAAAGATATTTTAAAAAACTAATGATGCAGTTTTAGTTTTTATCAAAATCGGCCTCGTAACTCCTTTCAGTATTTTTCGCTAATCCTTATGGTTTCGGATTTGGCCCTGAAGGCCTATTTGAAAAATTCACCCTGTATATATTTTTTTACGCATGGAAAATCGACACTCTATATATTGAACAAGTAGTATATAGCCCACCTGAAGTAAACTCATTGGTTGCTGCCTTTGTTCGGCCGCCACAGCGTGTCCACCAGTCACTTGCGCCATCTGTGTTGCAAAAAAAAAAATAGTTTAAAAATTGAAAAACCACGCTAAAATCGCACAAGGAAAACCGTTAATCCTGATTCCTGACGATCCTGTTGAGGAGAATGGGATGAAATTATTAATTATAGTTATCGGTTCTTGATAATTGTTCAAAATTTTAAATTAATCGGACCATTCATAGTGGGTAAAAATCGAGTTCAAAGATTCTGTTACATACATAGATACAACCCAAGCTAATAAAAGCGTGGTAAAAAGACAACATTAGGTATAAGTCAAGGTCAATCTAACAGGGCATTGTTACCAAATGTTATGAATTGGGTTCTACGGAGTAGCTTCAGTGTAAAGTAAGTTGTTAAACCGATGTCAATGAAATTTAGCACATGTGTATGATTTAAGTGGAAAGACGAGATAATTTTAGAAGGGTAAGGTGGCACTATTGACGAAATCTAAAATCAGAAATAGGGAATCAGTATAAAAATGAAACTCAATGTCTATGTTTTGTAGACCAATTCACAGAAAATATGAATGACTATATATATTTTTTGTACATTACCACCAGATTGGAACCTAACTTCACTACTAACTCTTTTTTCTTTATGTGTATGTTATCCTTATGTGTGCGTGTTGTTATGTTTATGTGTTTGTGATCATATTTTCTACATTTATACATATATGCTACATTTAAAGCTATTGTTATAATCGTAGTTTAAACAGCATCTAAAAACTCCAGGTTGTAGATCTTCACCGAGCTCAGCTGCCTGCGGTTTTCGTGTCCTCAGCGTGTGTGACGTGTGTGTGTGTATACTGACCAGCCGCTTGAACGCGGACATGTCGGCCTCCGCGGCGGAGGCGGCGTGCGGCGCGGAGTGCTGCGGCCGCAGCCGCGCCTCCAGCTCCTCCAGGTTGTGGATCTTCGCGCCCACTGAGTTCATCTCCGGCACGTAGTTGTTGGCTGCCGGGAACAAAACAACATAATTATGGAGCATAATTTTTAAAACAGTTTTTAGTATAAAGTAGAACTTTAGTTTTATAAAATTGAAATAAAAATTCTAGTACTTTATTAACAGTTTAAAAATTAATTAACGAAAATAAAATAAATACAATTATCATAATCATAAGACTTTATTCATTCTCTAAGACCTATCAAAACCACCCAACTCACTCCATTCATCATTCCCTACCACACACTCACCAGGTCTCGTATCCGGATTGGCATTCGCTCGCCTCAGAAGATCGAGTAATGACGGCGGCGCGGGCTGGCGGGACGCGGCGGACATGCTCTGCATGTTGCCCATGCTCGCCATGCTCGGCATGCCGCCCATGCCCATACCCGCCATGGGCATGCTCACAGGCGATATGGGCGCGAACACGTGCGACGTCTCTCAAAAACCACTCAACTCAATCTATCCACCATTCACTACCGCACTCACCAGGTCTCGTATCCGGATTGGCGTTGGCCCGTCTCAACAGATCGAGCAGAGAGGGCGGTGCGGGTTGACGGGGCGCCGCGGGCATGCTCTGCATGTTGCCCATGCTCGCCATGCTCGGCATGCCGCCCATGCCCATGCCGGCCATGCTCGGCATCGGCATGCCCACGGGCGAGATCGGCGCGAACACGTGCGACGTCTCGCTGACAGGCGGCGGGTCGATGCGCGTTGACTTGTCCAGATCTAAATGAGAATACAAATTAACAATTTTTTAGGGCTTTTTTATTAAATTACCTAACATTTTTTATATAATATAAGAGCACACGAGAATGCAGTTCACCTGATGGTAAGAGGCTGCTGCCACCCATGGCCATGTAATCAACCCCAGATAGGATTAGATTCCTACTTGAGGTCGGAAGACTACCAATGATGAGACACTACCCCTAAGGACTAAGCTTAAACGCCTCGGAAAAGTATGTCTCTCTTACCACACAATTACTGATAAAGGATCAAAAATAGCTCCAACATACCATATGTTATTTATGTAGAGAACTTCGTTACAATCTGTTGCGTTTGTAGATAAATAAATATACAAATTTTGGTAGTAAATTAGCACTCAATCAGAATTGCGTATACCTAATCAATAAGCACCCATCGCTATGTGTACTTCAATACTTACACGCACAATTATCCCCTTTTAAGCTATATTTAGCATGTATTTGTATTTGTGGCGCCATTTGCACGGATACACAAAGAAAAATTGATAAACGCGTAGATCATAACAAATATTTAAATTGATTATATAATAATACACTTGACTATAGGGAAAAAATACAAATAACTGATTTCTACTCACCATCGACCATATTGTTAAAAATCCTCTCATAGTGACGAGTGTCGTTCGTCGGACTCTCCCTGCGGAACCACCTACTGAAACGGCTACCCTCGGTCTCGCTGCTACCATTCTAAACACAAAAACATACATTATGTAAGCTTATAACCGTTTTCATGTCACACTGTTAGGAAAGGAAATGCCTGAGAGCTCTCTGAAAAAAGTCTGAAAGAAGTGTGAAGTCTATCAGCCCACGCTTGGCGAGCATGGTTAATGGCCTTCTGGCCTGGCCTATGGCCTTCCAATTTTACCCAGAAAATAGACCCACACCCAGCTATGGGACAATATTTAATTGATGGTGACAATATTATTAGGCAAAGAACTATAAATATCTCTTTATAACTGGAGACGTGAACATTTTTATCTGATTACAGATGCATTCCTAGCTTTGAGAACAAGTTGGAAAGCCATATGCATGTACATATAAATTAGTAGAAAAAGGGTAGAAGATTTTTGGAGTTTACTCCTTAAGAAACGATTTGAGTTATAAGGCCCGGTACGAAAATTTTATGAGGAGTAAAATCAAGTGTAACACGAAAAGTTGAGGCGTTACGTAGAAAGAGACAAACATATATATCTGTAGGATTGAACGTGTAAAAGAATGAGATGGAATACATTACACAGCGTATCTCATTCTCGGGGTCTCCTCTTTGCGCGATACTTCGTAGTCTCACTGTATAGTTCACTACCTCCAGTCTGAGAGTTGAATGTGTGCGTATGTTTGTACGTGTGTGTTGCGCGCTAGATATGGTACAACTATTGATGCGGTATTTTCACGATTCATAACTCATGTAACTTCCGAAGTTCACGTATCGTATTTCAGTTACCACAAACCTATAATTACAGTATTTAAGAATGATATTATAATTCAAAGTGAAAGAAATCAATCATCCTAAAATTGGATTTGTATAGATTGAACACAATTATTATTATTATTTATATTATTTTGTAACATACTTTATGTAATACGCATTATTGAAGTAATATAAATAGTCCGAATAATTACAGATATATGTTTGTTTCTCTTATCTTTTTAGCAGATGCGTTCATTTACCCTTTTTTTCTATTCGATATATATCATAATTATCGTTCGTAAGGAGTAAACTCCAATCGTGCGTCGTAGCTGACACACACACATTTTTTTTTTCTTTTATCTCCCGTTTACAGCTCATGACACGATGTACACGGTACAGCCTTCTGAGCAACGTTCGCAACGGTCCGGGCTGAAAATCAGTTGCCGAGATCCAATCTGGGTTTTTTATGAGCTTTAGCTGCAACACTCGATTATGTATTTTTTTGTTTTCTTTTTTTATTTTTATTTTATTATTTTCAGAGTTTTTTATATTCTCTATAACTTTATTTCTTGAGAAAATGTAGTTCATAAGTATTTAATTTTGTGTTTCCGTACGTGTTTTTGGATTTCATTGTTTATTATGTATTATAATTTGTTGTTGTTGCTTAAGTTGTTGAAATAAATAATATATCTATCTATCTATCTGTAATATCCCCACATCAGGTAGAAACGAGTTTTACTCCGGTTGCTTTCATTTGGAGATCCCAGAGTCCTCTACGCAGCGCCGAGGACGGCCACCGGGGGGGTTTTAGTGCGGTAAAAATCCCACATAACCCCGTGTCGCTCCCACGGCATAGGGTACTTTTTGAAGGTTTCCCCGTCGTCAATAAAAAAAATAGGTAGAAACGAGTTTATAAGACAGATTATATGTAGGCAGAGTATTTACAACGCTAAACCAGCAACTTAGAGCAAGCGTCACCTGTACCCGCCGTTACTGTCGCCCATTTTACACTATTCGTGTGTGTAACATACATTTTATATAAGTGTACGTTAGACACACATGGGCCAATATTGCATAGTAGCATTTGCCCGTATTTACCGCGACCCTTATTTTAAATTTCAGGATTGTAAGTTCAGCGATTATTGACTACTTGACTTGATTATTACTACTTGACTATTTATTTGACCTTCAATATTTCTTTCCCACATAGTTATAGAATAAAATCAATCCTCAGGACGTCGACACATACGATACCCGATACCCGTACAACTTACATATACTTATTTAGATTTTTTTTCATTTTTATTATATGTGCGATCACAAGCGACATCTATAAGATGCACGTCCATAAATAATATTTACATCAACAATTTATGTATTATCGTTCTGTACATAGCCTTCTATCGTATAGAAACTATGTATAGAAACATAGTTTATGGTAGGTGTTATATGATTTAGTATAAAAAAAAGAAACACTATTTACCGTGAGCACATCGGGTATGGTGTCAAACTTGAGGAACTCGTCCAGATTGAAGTCGGCGTGGTCGTTGAGAATCGCTGGTTCCTCGCTCTTCGTCTCCACGCCTGAATCTTTGTCCTATAAACACATTCAATCATTAATGTTGATATTTTTAAACAATAAGAAATGATAATACTTTTATGGTGTGGTTTTATTAATGATATGTATATAAATAGATAGATATCTCGGAAGACATTGCATTTCATAGTTTCGTCCAATTCTCGTTTTTTGGCATGTATCAAATAATTACAGTATATTAAAAATAGTCATGTCACTTTACATGAGCGTCATAAATAATGTGGATCACGTGACATGATCATATTTTCTAAATTGTTCTAAATTCATTATATATATTTTTCGTAAAATGCAGACAGTATGAAAGAGTTACAGTTAAACTTTTTTAGCTGTTAAATACATATTTTGTCGCATTATTTGACAGTTAAACAAAAAAGTACATAAGTATAAAATGGATTGGTAAGATGGACCGCTATGGATCGCTGAATAAGTGAATGACTGTACGAATGAACGAATTAACGACATAATAGGGATAGTAGTCTCACGTTGTTGGTGTCGAGCGAGTCGTCGAGCGGCGGCGGCGGCTCGGCCTCCGCGCGCCAGCGCTCCGCCGGCGACCGCGCGCCCCCGCCGCTGCTGTTCCACCGCTGCAAACACAATATTAATGTCATATACAACTCACAACATTTGTCGAAACTCGTGACCAAGCGGTTAGCATACCGGTCTGACGCGCTGAGAGTTACAGATTCGCCCGGTTAGACAGATATATGAATCACATATTTAGATTTCAGTTCTAGGTCTAGGTGTTTCCTATCGTGTATGTCTGTGTTCATAGCAACCATGACACAGGGACTCTTAATGTTAAGGTCCATTTGTAGATAACGCCTTTTTAAGAAAAAATACAAAGTCTACAAATGTCTAGAGGTCTACACTTTACTCAAAAGGAGTTTAAGCAGTTCAATTTGTTGGCCTAGTCTAGATTGGTTGATTTCATATAGCCTTGAGATTTTGAATATCGACGTATGGGTTCCTCACAATACGACTTCACTGTTTATGCACAAGATATTTAAAAATAAAAGAATTTAAATAGAATTTTGTTCTTACATCGTTTTCTTTACTAGAATTGTTGGAGCTACCATTCTTCTTGATCGGCTCGTCGAAACCACGCAGTTCAATTGTCTCCAGTTGGGATGTCGGCCCTCCGCTAAACCTGTACATATTATAAAGTCTTTATATCATATTTTAGCGAGCCTGATTTTTGATAATGTGTCATTCAGATTACTTAGGATTTCATCATATGACTCTTATCTTCCTAAAACACATTTTGAAATGTTTTCTAATACGTTTGAAAAATATTTATATGGTAATGAAAAGAAACAAGTGTTGTTTACATATATTATGTCAACATTTTTTTTAATGTTTTACTGGGATGACCTGAGATGATCTACGGTTATTTTTTTTTCAAAATCCAACGATCCAGTTCGCAATGAACACAAGTGCACATATTGTATTTAGTTTCAATTAATTTATTTTAGCAAAGACTTCATGAGAATTATTTTTAATCAACATATTTAAAATGAGAATTATTTTTAATCAACATATTTAAAAGTGTTCATTCACACTTACCATTCGGGCTCATCTTCCTTCTCAAAGCGTCGTTGAGAGAAGCGACCACCCGATCTACGGTTGTCATCTCTGAAATTACTAAAACTATTTAATTACTTGCTTATAATTTATATTTACCATGCAAAAACGATACGATTAATAAAAAATGAATGATTACAGGAATAATTTGTACATCAAATATAATACAGTCTTTTATATATACCTAATATAGATAATATAATATTTATACAGGGTGAATTTTTAAAACGGGCCTTCAGGGCCAAATCCGAAACTATAAGGATTAGCGAAAAATGCTGAAAGGAGTTACGAGGCCGATTTTGATAAAAACTAAAACTGCATCATTAGTTTTTTTAAATATTTTTTTCCTTAGCCGGGAATCGAACGAGTTCATTTTGAAAAAAATGACACCTCTATATTATTCCACTATCTGATAGTGTCGCTTATAAGGATCAAATTCTGGGAAGTAATGTTATGTGACAAATCAAAGGAAAAGGAATTTTTTGAAGAAAATACGTATTTTTCCATACATTGGCATACTAATCCTTAAGGATTATACATAACAAATGATTTATGTATAATTCTTTAGAAACAGACATAAGTCATACCATTGGAGAATTTGTTGGTTAATCAACTAATTATTCGATGTTATGACTATGACATACGGCTTAGTATGAGAAAGTAATAGTTTGGCAAATAAGTTACCGCCGTTCTTAGGATTGATTTTTTAATGAAAATAGATAACTGATTAAATAGTAAATTCTTATTGTTTGTTGATTACAACTTCGTTTCAACGTTAAATATGATTTTCTATATTTCTTTTTTTAGTAATCACTCGGATTTGACTCTAAAAAGTAATTCTCGCAAATTGTCAACTTTACATCTGTATTAAACGAAACTCCGCCCATAGCAAGTAAATCTATTTTATTGGTCCTAAAAATAACCTTAGCTAAGTCGGACATAAAAATATAAATTATTGGGAAACAAAACGTCCATTTCGAATGATTAGAAACATTGAGCCAAAAAAAATGTTAATACACGAAATGTTCAAATTAATGAATGGCGGGAACTTAACTGCCAAATTAATATGAAAAAATATGTATTTTCTTAAAATTGAGACTTTTCCTTTAGTTTGTCATTTATCATTACTTTCCAGATTTTGATCCTTATAAGCAACACTATCAGATAGTGGAATAATATAGAGGGTGCATTTTTTTTCAAAATGAACTCGTTCGATTCCCGGTTAGGGAAAAAGTTATTTTAAAAAAGTAATGATGCAGTTTTAGTTTTTATCAATATCGGCCTCGTAACTCCTTTCAGCATTTTTCGCTAATCCTTATAGTTTCCGATTTGGCCCTGAAGGCCCGTTTTAAAAATTCACCCTGTATATTTCACTTTTTAAATAACGTAAAACAACTTATTGTATATAAATGTTTCTATGAGTGTATTGAATCTCTAAATTCCAGGAAACTGTGTAAAAATCTAAAAATATTTTGATTTTTGCCTAAACTAGGACGAAAATCAAATTTTTTTTCGGTTTCGATTTCGTATGAAAAACGAATTTCAGTCAGTCACTAATGAAAAAAAAAAGAAATTAATAATTACCTGTGATTCTTATCGTTGTTGAATCGATCGTCCCGTTCCCTCTTGATGTCAGAGGAGAAGGAGTCGCGGCTGAACGAGCGACGATCGAACCTGACAAGAGAAATAAACAAACATGAGAAGGGAAAAAATTAATGAAGGAAAAAAGTAAGGCATAACAAAGAATGAACTATAGAACGAAGGAAAAACTTACTAGATATTTTAAACGCATAGCACCCACCCTAGATGTATAGACACACAAGGAAAAATACAAAAACACCCAAAAAAAGTAAGGAAAATTACTTTCAAGTAGGTGTTAATCGCATATCACAATCTCATTCAGAGTTAATCACAGATGTGAAGGTAGTAGAACCCTTCATGATTCGACTCCGACGGCACCACCACCACACCTATTTCTACCTAATAACAGCAGTGTTAGGCTCTGCTCATAGCTCATGCTTTAAGCTGCGCTGCTGCGGCCGATCTCAGGTAGTCCTATCTGGGGTTGATTACATATGTTAATGGGCGGCAGTAGCTATACCATCATACCATAAGTTGGACCGCGTGCTCATTTGCCACCTCTATTTAAATATATTTGAAGGTGATAAAGCCTCGTGTAGTTAAATTTCGAAGGCACCACCGTTACACTTATTTCTTTTTAATAACATCAATGTTAAAAGACGCTGTGTTTAGAATTATAAGAAGAGTATAAGCATGTTTTGTGCCCCCTATGTTCAATAAGAGAAGAAATCATGTAAAAACGAAATTAACACCAAGCTTATAAGCTCACCTCATAGATTAGTAAAGATTACTCGCTCCTAACAAGACAATGTAACCTTTTGACTATTGTCACTGTCAATTATTTTCGTGTTTGAAAAATATAAAAAAAAAATAGTTTTTAGATCATTTATGAATGAAACGATATTTCTTCGCACTCTTCAATTTCGTGTCTTAACTGCGCATGTCGGAATTATTCCGCGTAAATTACACCATAGCAGCCATGAATGGCTTCCTTCAATTGCAAGGCGGTGAGATATCTATAGTCTGATTCATAATTAGGTGTTCAAAATGTAAACAAAGGTGTTGACCTATCAAGTAAATCCGTTTCAAATGGTAGTTACTTATTTTTGACGATATTAATGTAATACAACAATAATAAAATAATAATCTAAATAAATTAAGATTAATTAATATTTTATTATATTTATATTACCTCAATTTCTTTTCATACAGTAATAATAATAAACAAGGTTTATGGTAGAAAATTAAAATGTGATAATGGTAACATAATCGGAACCCAAAACATTTCTTGTGCCGTCATTTTTAAGTATCGTAGCTGATGTTATTCATTTTCTTGATTGTAATCGAACTCGAATGTATTATCGTTTTCATAGCGCGTTTGTTAAATTGTATATAATTGTTAAAGTTTTCGTTTTTTGTTGAATTTGTTAAAGTTTTTATATCTTGTGACATTTGTTTGTTTAAATTTGGACACGTAATTATGAATCAGACTATACACATATGTATGGCTCACCTGTCGTTGTTGGAGCGGGCGTGGTCGCCGCGCGTGGCGGGCGGGCGGTACGGCTCCGCGGTGCTGCGGTACTCGCCCTCCTCGCGCCCGCGCCCCGCCTCGTCGCGGACCATTATCCGACCGGAGCCGATGCGGCGGCCCGCTGCACGGAAACATAATATGCACATGTTTAATATAACGACGGCCCGCTGGACAGAAACATATTATTATGCACACGTTAATATGACGACACGCTGAATAGAAACACATCTTATATATAAAATTCTCGTGTCACAATGTTAGTTACCGTACTCCTCCGAAACGGCTTTACCAATTTTCACCAAATTTTATATGCATATTCTGTAGATCTGAGAATCGACTACTATGTATGTATATTTTATACCCCTAAGTGATAAGGGTTGCTCACCCTTAACATTTTTTTTTTATTTATATGGCAACACCGTTTGCCGGGTCAGCTAGTATACATATAATAATATTTAGGTATAATTATAACTTAATAAAATAATATAACTTACATCTTATACATCTTATAACAAAACGCAGTGATAGCCCAGTGGTTAGGAAACTCGGCCTTTTGATCGAGGGGTCACAGGTGCAAATCCCACCTCTGATTATGAAAAATATGTGCATATTAGAAATTAATTATCACTTGCTAAGCGGAGAAGGAAAACATCGTAAGGAAACCGGCACACCTGAGAGATTTTTATAAAAAACGAAAACTCAATTGTATGTGAAGTACTACTAATCCGCACTTGTACAGCGCGGTACACTATGGCCTAATCCTTCTCATTCTGAGAGGAGATCCGTGCCCAGCAGTGGAACAGTAATGGTTGATGATGAGGATGATGATAACTAGTGACGCCAGAGATACTAAAATGTAATTAACAACGCCTCCTATCGGATTGATATACCTCATCTTTCGAGATGGAAGGAATTGAAATCTCAAATACAAAATTTTGGACATATTTAACGGTATTTTATAATTATTACAAGTGAATTGTACGTTGTCACGTTGAAGCAAGGTACCGTGAATAGATGTCTCTAAAAAGGTTCTTAAGGTGTGTAAAGTGTAAAAATTCGGCCTTTATGGTGAAGGTAGTAGAACCGCCACATTTATTTCATTACATTTATCCAATAACAGCAGTGTTAAGCGCTGCTGTGTTCTAGTTTGAAGGATGTTGTATGGAAAGCATACTTTTCAGAGATAATCCAGCTTCGTCCTCAGGCGTAGCGACGCATCTGTGATCAACCTCAAGTAGGACTCTAATCCTATCTAGGATTGATTACAGATGTCCATGGACGGCAATAGCCACTTACCATCTGGCGAAATGCATGCTCCATGGCTATTTCAATAGTATAAAAATATAATTTAAATTCTACGAAGCAAAAGTACCCCAATAGCGCAATACGTACGTTATGTACGAAAACAAATATTTTGACTCAATCAATACCGGTGCAACTCGCTCTGAAATTTCCTCGGACGCTACAACGAAAAAGGAAACGCCGACGAAAAATTTTCCAACGACATTGGAAAACACATACGACGAATAAATACAGGTCCGCCGACGAATGAACGTAAAACAACAATGTCTAACTAAAAATGTTACAACAATAAAACAATGAAAGGGCTACAATGATTTTAGCCATTACATTTATGATGGGGTTTTAGTGTGGCAAGAATCCCACATAACCCTACGTCGCTACCACGACACCGGGTACCTTTTGAAGGTTTCCCCCTCGTAAACCAAAAAAAAAGGGCTACAAAGATGGATACAATGTTTATTTTATTTAGGTACAGCGTAAATGTTAACAATTAGAAAGAAAGAAAGAAGAAGAAATTAATATTCTTTCGGTATTTCTTCTTTCTAGAAAGAGAAAAGAAATAAGAAAGCACCATTTGCATTTCCCGTTGTAAATTTTGTAATAATAATAATGCTGCAATTTTCTTTCAAAGAGACGTAATTGTTTTTATCATATTAGCTTCAGGGCTTAATGGAGTGCACTCCACGTCCCCCGGTTGTAAGGAGAGACCCCTGCCCAGTTAGGGACATGACAAGGGTTGCAAATGTTGTATCGGTTGTGAAATATTTAATCAAGGTACCAAAATTATTAAGGCTAGACAAGGCAACCTGATTTAAAGTGTTAAAAGATGCTAGAAGCAGTATGGTAAGATTGGGGAGGTACTACCACCACATATATTTCTAGTTTGGCAGTTCTATTGGCTTTACTATTCTAGAAGTGGCATGGCATTAGTTATCGGCTTCAGGTAAAAGTCCTAAGTGATATGGATTTGGTTACAGATGTCGAAGGTCAGCAGGATAACTTACCATTAAGTAGACTGCTTGCTTTTTTTAAGATAAAAAATAGCAAACGAAAAAGTCATAATTTGATATCTAGAAAAATACTTTTCATTGGACATTTTTCATACAATTCAACTCTCACACAAGAATGTGCTATACCATATTATATTGTCTTGAAACATATTCTACTTTACCGCTGACCAATCACATCAAAAGACATACACACACACGACAATCTTTAAGTAATCACAAACCACCCCTACAAATCAATCAATATTTACAGACAGGCAGCATACCTAGCCAGAAACAGATGCACATCTAGTTATAGACATTATTAGTACCTGTAGTACCCTCCAAGCGCGGTGGAAGCCCAACAATTAAGTGGACACGGTCATATCACGGGTATATTTGTTTGTTTTCTGTCTGCCGGGCGGCCGGGATGAAATTCAATATTTGATCGAGGGAGGCTGCACAGAGCCCACCCCCGCGATACTCGTATTTACATGTTAATAGTGTGTATAGTGTAGGTTGTTGTGCGGTGTTTGCTTTGATATCTTTGATTTTGATTCAGTGCGATAGGGACGCTCGGAAAATTAGTCTATCTGTCTCTTTTCGTTGCTATATAATTTGAAGGTGGCAGAACCCTTTGTGGTTCGACTCCGGCGGCATCACCGCCACACCTATTACAAAGAGCAATGTTAAACGCTGCTGTGTTTTGGTTTGAAGAGTGTAGTAAGGAGACATACTTGTCGGAGGCGTTCCAGCTTTATTCTCAGGGGAAGCGGCTCATCTGTAGCCAACCTCAGGAAGGAATATCTAATCCTATCTGCGACGTCATGAGCGGCAAGCAGCCACTTACCATCAGGTGAACTAAATGCTCGTCCGCTACTCCCATATTACATAAAAATATATAACCTTACTGTAAAGCGGCAAAACGATAACGTAGGATCTTGCTATAAACACACAAGTAAATACGCAATAACACAACCGTTCGTACTTTGGTCGGCGGCTTTCTACTTATGCGACTACTGTTGTGACAACACCGGATCGGGCCTGGTAGTACGCGGGAGGTGTACCTTACTCAGCGGTTTATTACTTCGGTGGAGGTACGAAGACAATGACGCGGGAAACTACTTCTATAACATTATTTTTTTATAGTTTCTCGGCCTTATTCCCTGTTAAACGCAAGATTGATAAAACTAATTGACACCTTCTTTGCTCAGCCCTTTTGCCGCAGTAGATGCTGCTGCGGCAGCGACGCTTGAAAAGATATTTTACAGTAATTTGTCTAATTCTCCTATAACAGAAAATTTGACGCAATGTGTTTTTACTTGGCTTGTTCGACGATATTCTGCTGCAGCGGATGTTTTTGCAACAGCGGCGTTCAAAAATATATTTTGCCGTATTTTCCTGTATAACAGAAAATATCACACAATGTGATTTTACTCACCTTTCTCGACTGTCTTCAGCTGCGGTGGATATTGTAGCAAAAACGGCGCTCGAAAAAATTAAATACCTTACTTTTTTTTTAATTCCTTTCGCTTTTCTTGAGTAAAACAGCAACCTAGATCCAATATGTTTGCACTCACCCTGTTCAGCGGTCTTCTGCTGCGGCGGGTGTTGTTGCGACAACGGGGAATCGGGCCTGGTGCGCGCAAGGTGCGGCGGTGGTGCTGCCGCGGCGGGCGCCCCGCAGCCCGACGTGAAGGAGCGCCGCTGCGGCGACAGCACGATGCCGCCGCCGCTCGGCTCGCTCTCCTTGCGCACGCGCTCGCGCGGGTCCGCCGAGCGGCGCTCGCGCTCGCGGTCCCGGTCCCGCTCGCGGCCGTACACGCCCTACGGTGCCAAAGGGAACGTTACATCAATGTTACTTAGAAAAAAGTTTACAGTCTGTTACAATCATACGAATTAAAGGTTAAGTTAGGTTAGATAGGCTAGCAATGACGGACAAGTCGTAATTAAACCTTGCAACGAACCAAACATGAGTAACGTCGTTTCGTGTATTCAAATTCTGCAAAAAAAATTACTTCAAAGGTAAATAAAATGGTGTCGTATTTTAAAGCGTCATCTTATTGTATTGCTTTAAAATGAGATTAAAAAAAAATAATCAAAAAACTGTTAAAACATTTTTTTAATAAAAAAAAATTTAAACTCGTTTTTCTTGGTTATGAGTGGTATCTTATATTTTATGAAGCCTAACAACGGTGACGTTGCCGTGCAACTCCATATTAACATGTTTGTACATCTGCAATTTACATAATTGTATTTCTGCCGTGAAATTATTAATTAAACGACCATCCCGCCATATAATAGAACTTCATCATTACGAAGTTAAAAATAAGTGGTAAAATAACGCCAAATTGAGAATCTATTTTCTATGAAAAGGCAGTAAAAGAGCATATATAAGAGTACGTCATTGTTCTTATATATTTAACAATGTGAGAGCATAATAGTTATTACTATGTAATACCTACTTATTGAAATAACCAAAGTAACCATTACCACATTAAGCATAATAAAAATATCGTTGAAAGTATAATTCAAACGGTGCAATATCTGGATACAAAATATAAACAAAGATGACCTTATTCATACAAAATGTATAACTCATTTGAATCTAATGCAGTTTGTATGAATGAGCTCATGAATGAAGTTGTCGTTTATCATACGAAGGAATGATATTACGACTGTATTATGAAACATACAGCATAATATTCTTAAACGCATTATCTACTTTTATAACGGCAGTGTTTAGCGCTGCTGTGTATGTTCCGGTTTTGTAAGGGAGAGATTTATCTGCGTCCATAGATTAGTAAAGATTACTCACTTCTTACAAGAAAATGTACAATGTATAGTTTTGAGAATTGAAATAGTTGCGTAAAAAAGTTTTGCCACGTCTCCGTGCTAAAATGTCCCTAAAATATTTGAAATACTTATTTATTTATTATGTAAATTACGCAGTATTAGTTATTGTTTCGTAAATTTTCTCTAAAAATGTTTTTTAACCGACTTCCAAAAAGGAGGAGGTTACTCAATTCGACCGTATATATTTTTTTTTTTTATGTTTGTTCGGCGATTTTTTCGCGATGCCGCGACCGATCGACATGATTCATACACCATTGTATGCGGCTAGTTTTACAGGGGGTCCCATTTCGAGGAAATTTAAAAATTTTCGCCAGTTTTCCCGGGAAATTGGAAAAACCCGATTTCTTTCTTTTCTTTCCCGATATAAACTTCAATAACTCGAGTATTTCTTAACCAATTTCAATTTTCTTTTATTCATATGAAAGGGTGTTTTGTTGCGGTACTTTCCTACTATAATATTAGTATGCTCTGATGATTAGAACTTAAGTAATGGGGTGGAACTCATCATCACTACCCCTGCTTTTTACATATTTTATGACAACTTTCCTTCTGCCCACTCAATTCTCATGAAACTTTAAATAAACATTGAGTATCTAGATTAACATGATATGATGGAAAATTTGACCTTCAACTCTTCAACCCTGGTAATGCAGAAGTGCCTCCTGCCTCAACCATACAAGTTAGGCATTTGGAACTTATGGATATTTAATAAGGTTTATAGGTAGAGATATATGATGGAAAATTTGGCCTTCAACTCTTCAACTCTGATAATGCAGAGGTGCCTCCTGCCTAATCCATACAAGTTAGGCATTTGGAGCTTACGAATATATGATAAGGTCTTTGAGTAGATACATATGATGGAAGATATGAACTTCAATTCTTCAATCCTTATGATGCAGAGGTGCCTCCAATGTAAAGTATATAGATTAGACATTTGTTGTAATGAAGTTGGTAGACAGAGATATATGATGAAAAATTTGACCTTCAACTCCTTAGATCTGATGATGCAGAGGTACCAGCCTAAACCACATGAATAAGCCATTTAGTGCTTTCACGCATATTTTACAGGTCCTAAGCAGGTACATGTAATGAAAAAAATGACCTTCAACTCTTTCACTCTGATAATGCTGGTGTGCTTCCAAGTTAAACCACAGGAGTTAGCCATTTTGTGCTTTCATATATGTATTAACGTCACTAAGCAGACACATAGGATGAAAATTCAAGGTCTTAACCCTGATAACTGTGACCGTAAAGTCTTCAATCCTAGTGACGCAGAGACACTGCTGGCCTAAACAACAGTAACTTGACAAACACTTCTTACAAATATAAAATATGATTAATGAATACGCTGTAGTTTTCCTTAACTATTGAATGAAGGTAAATTGGACCGACTCACTCGCAGAGTTTTACCACCTAGTTTGATTTATTTACTTTTCTGTTCCAACCTAACCTAGCAAACAATATAGAATTGCATTTAGCCTCGCCTATAGTGTTTCGTATTGAATTGGTTAGGTTAGGTTGAAACATATAAGGCAAAATAAAACTAAGCGAGCAGGGCGCGGAAGCGCCCTGCGAGCGGGTGGGTCCAATTCGTATGAATTCAGACCTTACCTTTATTCATGATCACCTTTATACAATTTTAACATAATATTAATACAAACGTTAGCATATCATCACTAAAAAGGGTGAAAAAAAAAATTTTAACAAAAAAATAAAACCGACTTCTATGTCACTACAAAGTAAAAAATAATTGAAATAAATGTTGGTTTAATACATATTTCTGAAGTCGGCGCTCATATTAGACACGCTGTTTACGCCATTATCAAACGAAATATATTGAGCGCCAACTTCAGAAATATGTATTAAACCAACATTTATTTCAATTATTTTTTACTTTGTAGTGACATAGAAGTCGGTTTTATTTTTTTGTTAAAATTTTTTTTTATTTGTCAAGAATTCAAAAAAAGAACTTACTAATAAGCCATTTGTGGCTTCATTCAATTTCAAGGCGGCGAAGTATCTTTACTAATCTATGTCTGCGTCGTTTAAACTCAGTCCTCGGAGGTAGCAACGCTTCTGTGGCCAAACTTAAGTAGAACGAGGTACTTAAACTTAAACTTAGAAAACTACTTAAACTTAAACTTAGAAGAGAAACTTAGAGGAGAAACTTAGGTAGAACAAATTTTGAAAGAGGTTAACACCCATTTACCTTTAGTTGGATTGCATGCTTGTTTCCTATTAATTATAACTTTATGAAAGAAACGATAGAAATGTCAGTAGTAATTATTATAAAAACGAAAAAAAATATGACAAGGAAAATAATGTTGCCTAACTGTGTTCCTCATACAATTTTGAAGAATCCAACCTCATATGATAAAATCCGTCCAGACCTTTTAGTTTGCATGGCGGACCATACATACGATCGAAATACATTAAATTAATTAATTAAAAGGACATGTAATTTATTTTCCGTCTAAAATGGCATCACTCCCTTTGTTTTCCAAAATTACATAGAGTAGACCAACACTCATAACTGACCGCAGCGAGGTCTAAACAGCTTTTCCCGGACATGAAAAAGTGGACTACTGAACCCTGAAGAATTTATGGAATGATGTAAGGAAGCAAGAGGTTTCTTACCTTATGGTTTTCGTTGGGAGCATCCCCACGAGCCCCTCGATCATCCTCATTCGGGGAATCCGATCGCTTCTTCAGTACTCTGCAGAAAAATAACAATAATTTTTATGATGCTCTTCTAGCCTTATAGTAGGAGAGATAAATATAAGCACACAAGCACTCCGAATATAAACATAAATTTGTCATTTAAATTTCCGCCTATGCCAGTGATTAAATGCCCAACATTTCGACTGTTTTGCATCACGGATCGCCAAATTGATTTATTTCATTGTATGTATGGTCCGCATAAAACAGCAAGTCCGCTCTGAATATAGAAATGAATCGCGTCGCCATAGCAAACTGTATGACTACACCTGCTCGCAACAACTTCAGAGCGGACTAGCAGATTGGCGCGGACTATACTAACTATAAACTATACAGGGTAAATTTTTCAAATAGGCTTTCAGGGACAAATCCGAAACTATAAGGATTAGCGAAAAATGCTGAAAGGAGTTACGAGGCCGATTTTGACAAAAACTAAAACTGCATCATTAGTTTTTTTTAAATATCTTTTTCCTTAGCCGGGAATCGAACGAATTCATTTTGAAAAAAAAAATACACCTCTATATCTCCATTATATGATAGTGTCGCTTATAAGGATCAAATTCTGGGAAGTAATGTATGTGGCCCTGAAGGCCCGTTTGAAAAATTCATCATGTATACGGTTAAATTTAAGTTGTACTCACAGCGCGAGCGCCTCGCAGCCGGCGAACGCGTTCTCCAGCCCGCGCTTCACCAGCGGCGAGTTGCGCAGCTTCATCAGTTCGTCACGCGTGTCTTACCGTCCAATGCACTGTCTGCTCGCCTGCTACTTCTACATAACCAACAAGAGCACTCACAGCGCGAGCGCCTCGCAGCCGGCGAACGCGTTCTCCAGCCCGCGCTTCACCAGCGGCGAGTTGCGCAGCTTCATCAGTTCGTCACGCGTGTCTTACCGTCCAATGCACTGTCTGCTCGCCTGCTACTTCTACATAACCAACAAGAGCACTCACAGCGCGAGCGCCTCGCAGCCGGCGAACGCGTTCTCCAGCCCGCGCTTCACCAGCGGCGAGTTGCGCAGCTTCATCAGTTCGTCGCGCGTGTACGTGAGCGGCCGGCGGGCGGGGCCCATCGCGAGCACCGCGGGGTCGCCGCCGCCGCCGCCGCCGCTCTCGTCGAGACCTAACACAAAGAAAAAATAGATGAGACTAAATTAAAATTGGATCTTTTGTAGACCAGTTTCCCTCGTAGTAAATTAAACCATAATGATTATCTATAGAAAACGAAATTTGACCCCATCATATATTTGTGGCGGCTAATCATGAAAAATATGTAATTTTACTAAGTCGAATATGTACATTAGAATATAAAGTTTTTTTTTTCAAATGAGCGCGGATTTTGCTGTCACTTAATTTCATATCTGGTTATTAGACGATTGGAAGACGAAATATAAGATTTAGGTACACAAGTCGAATGAACGTACATTTTTTACATTTTTTTAACTGACGTATTCAATTACTATTTATATAAAAATCTGCCTTAGCTGCTAGTTCGCTTGAAATTAGTAATTATGATAAAAACAAAAAATCCTGACAAGGTACTTCAAAATGATTAACCGAAAAGGCTAGTATATATGACTCCCACAATTCAGATTATTTAAAATCCGTTAAGCATTTGGGTTGAAGGGGTGCCAAAGAATAAGGCATACATATAGTACGCCTCATTTTTTGCCACGCTCGAAAATATTACCCTCAGCAGTATGCTAAAAACAGAACAGCAACCTAAACTCCTTCTTCGGTAAAAATCCGTTAAGTAACGATAGAATTTAAACTACACTTAACCTAAATAAGCTTAGCCTTAACTAAAGGTAGTTGCTTCGTGCCACCGTAAATCATGGAGGTGAATTTGAATGATACCTTAAAGTGGTATAATATATTTTTTTATTATGAAAACGTGTATATAAAATGATAACACCGTAGTTGCTCCTATTTCCATGTAGTAACATAGAAAACAAGTATGGGGTGACGCAAAATTAATTTTGATTTTTAATAACTTTTGTACTGAATAAAAAAGTGATTTTGAGTAATAGAAATCTTTACCAGGACTGTAATCTGTAACTTTTTTTTTGTCAATGAGAAAATATGATACCTATCAAGTGTATTTCACCAGCGTTAACACAAATTTGCGCCCGATTTTCCACGACTTTCCTGCTGAAAAACTGCTTTTTTT
The DNA here is from genome assembly GCA_014595695.2 of Epargyreus clarus clarus. Lineage (NCBI taxonomy): Eukaryota > Metazoa > Arthropoda > Insecta > Lepidoptera > Hesperiidae > Epargyreus > Epargyreus clarus. The sequence goes on from JACTTY020000024.1 coordinate 1,513,127, forward strand.
GGCTTGTTGCTGTCGTTGAGTCATTAGATCCAATTAAAGTCACTGTCTTTTGCGCCGTTCATGCGGGAGGAGTGATTTCCGTATTCTTTTGAAGACGCCATCGGCAATACAGTGACTGTTACTGGCGAACGGTACAGGGTCATGATAAACTATTTTTTTTAAAGGAATTGGATGATCAAGGCTTGATAGACATGTGAATTCAACAAGATAGTACAACCGCATACACAGCACGAACCACAATGGATATTGTGAAGGAAATGTTTCCTGATCGCGCAATCTCCTGTTTTGGCTATTTGGCATGGCCAGCAAGATCGCCCGATTTAACCATCCCAGACTTATTTCTTTGGGACTACTTGAAGTAGTTGTCACGGTTCAATCGAGTCAAGAGTCACGGGTCAAGGAGAATATTCAACTGGAATGCGAAGTGTTACCGGCGGAAATCTTAAGGAAAGTCGTGGAAAATATGATAAAACAGGCGCAAATTTGTATCAACGCTGGTGGAAGACACTTGACGGATAACATATTTTGAAATTGTTAAAGATCCTAGTCAAAAAAAGTTACAGATCCTGGTAATGATTTCCATTATTCAAAATACTTTTTATACAGTCCAAAAGTTATTCAAAAACAAAATAGGGTGAATAATTTTGCGCCACCCTGTATATTATTAAAAGCTAGTTACTTACATATAAACATAAAACTTCTCCACTGACATAACGACAGCTTCAGTTCACCTTGCATTATTAGTTAGTACACTCGCAAAGTTAAAAACACAATAATTTAAAAAATATTAAAAAAAAATTAAAGCAACTGACACGGCTTTTCAATAAAATTGCGTTGCAAAAATAAAGTTACATAAACACACACATATAGTTAAAACATCTCATTAAAATAAAATTCGAAAAAAAAACAATCATAAAAATATACGTATAAATAAAAAAAAAACTCGCAATCTTTCAGTACAATTTGGAAAAAGTAAAACAACAACCTATCACAATGAAAACACGCCCCTTTTCGGAAACCGATCACAGAACACCGTACCGAATTCAATGTACCGATATCCATCAAAGACGAAGCAACAATGCAACGTATAAATTTTGCAAACACACACACACTAGCGCACCCCTCATTTTGCATCCGATTCAAAAAACAACTCACTCATACTTGCGGGCTGCCAGCCGTCCCGTTTTCCGGGACGTGTCCCGATTTTTGGCATCTTTTAGATGGTTATTGAGTGGTGTCCTGAATTTATGCGTTCTGTGTTTAAAAATTCCGCAAATGTGATATTCAATTAAGGAAGCTGATAAATATAGTGAAGACAATTGTATCACATTCTAAGACAGTTTTCTTAGGACATGTCCTGATATTTGTCATTTTCTGACTAGAATCGTGAAAACCTACTGGTGGAGTTGGCATAACTACATGTTCCAGTGAAACATAAAAAGGAGTAAGTGATAACAGAAAAAATAAGTGATGACATATTGTAAGTGATATTCTTTCAGAAATAATATATTTGCAACCAAAATAAGTTTTATTTTTCAAGATGGTAGAACTAAAATGACATGGGTTCCACACATTAATAAATAATATAATAAAACCAAGCAAATCAGATACCTAAGACAGATTTCCCTAAATATACAAAAATCAGGGCATAAGATTTTTGTATACATATTTATTAAGTAGTTCTGGTATTTCGCACATATTGAGAGACAACATGCTACGTCCTAACCCTGTTTTAACCAATATATCCAGACATCCTGATCCTAGCTCCTAAAATATGGACATGGCAACCCTACTCAGACTACATAAATAGCTAGTGTATATGTACCACAAATTTATACACACGCGCAGATTTTCAGTAATGCAACCCATGAAGGGTGAAATGGGGTGTTGAGGTCCATACGTCGATGCATGATCAAAGGTAGTGAGGACGAGTTAATAAATTGGACGCCCTAATCCCGCGTCCAACCCCTCAATTAGGAGATCAGTCTCGCGACCGGATTGTCTTTAATGAAATGGACGTTGGCTGCGCTGTCTGCTTTTGTATTTGGATATCTGTGTATTGATTGAATTTATAAATGTGTATGTACATATTTGGTGTTTTTGGGGAAAAAATATGGTGATTTTTAGGTTTCCGTACCCAAAGGGTAAAAACGGAACCTTATTAGATAGATAGATAGAACAACTTTACTTTTACAAACTTTTTTTTTTGTTTTTTTTTTTTTATATTATAAGGGTAGCAGACGAGCATGCAGTCCACCTGATGGTAGATGGCTACTGCCGCCCATGGACATCTGTAATCAACGCCAGATAAGACTCCTACCTGATGTCTCCCACATATATGCGGCTACCCGTGAGGACTGAATGCCTCGGACAAGTATATCCGAGGTATTCCAGCATAGGTCCAAGGAAGCAAGGAAGACAACTTTGTCTCCCTTACCACGCAGTAGGCACGTATTTGTTGTTATAGCGGACGCCGTTATACATACTCCGTGAAAACTTCACATGACTATCTATTAGGGTTTATATAGGGTTCCATTTTTAACCTTATGAGACGGAACCCTAACCATTAAAAAACTAACTAGCACTAAACCTGGGTCAAAATTTTGTTTTCACCAAATTTTTAATTTTTAAGAATATTTAAAAAGTGAAATTATAATACACTTTCATAGAACATCAACTATGCACGCGGACAGAGTGCCAAATTCTTTAGCCAACAACAAAACGTAAACACGCTGAAAATTAAATACCTACTTCATTGTACTCAATACTCCAAACGAATTGAGCAGCAGTGATAGCCTAGTGGTTAAGAAACTCGGCCTCTTGATCGAGGGGTCCGAGGTTCAAATCCCAGGCACCTCTGATTTTTCAAAGTTATGTGCGTATTAGAAATTAATTATCACTTGCTTAAACGTTGAAGGAAAAATCGTGAGGAAACCTGCATACCTGAAAAATCTTAAAAAAAAAAACTTTTCAAAGGTATGTGAAGTCTACCAATTCGCACTTGGCCAGCGCGGTGGACTATGGCCTAATCCTTCTCATTCTGAGAGGAGACCCCTGTCCAGCAGTGGGACATTAAAGGGCTGATGATGATGATGATGATGATAGCCTAGTTAGAAACTCAGTCTCTTAATCGGAGGGTCCGAGTTTCTAAACTCAGGCTCGTCTGATTTTTCAAGCTGTGCGTATTAGAAACTAATAATCACTTGCTTAAACGGTTAAAGAAAACATTGCATAAATGCCAGAGTTTTTAAGTTCTCAAGAGTGTGTGAAATCCACCGATTCGGACTTAGCCAATGTGGTGGATAAAAGCCTAAAACGCATGTTACTCTGGGACCCGGGGGGTCACTACCATCTCTTAAAACAATATTATTTTAATCATACTTTTACTTTTTTTGCAGGAAATTTAACTTTTTAAGCAAAATATGGCAATTTCAGTTGGTTTTATACAATGGATAAGCGAACATTTAATAAGGGTTTAAGTTTGTTCAACTGTGTATGTCGGAATATTTTAATGTTTTAAGGAGGAAATAAAACTTTCCTGAACTATGATGGTTTTTAAAAGGTGGTGGTAGGCCCCCAGTGCGCAATACGACAGTAATGGGTTGACGACAGCTCACAACAATACATTATACTAAAGGTGTCAGTGAATAAAACACCTAGGCCTAGGATACAATCTAAATTTCAATTAGATTTCTGCTTGGCCGGAAATGGAAACGGGATCCCTCCGCATAAAAAAATATTTTCGTAACCAGTACACCGCGCAGTTCATAAAATCATCTAAGTCCGCGAAAAACTGTTAGTCCGCTCAGAATATAGAAACGAATCGCGTCGCCGTAGCAAATTGTATTACTACACTTGCTTGCAACAACTTCAGAGCGGACTAGCAGTTTGGCGCGGACTATACCTATTTAATTTGAACCTTACGTCAAAATATTCAGTAAATTCTAATTCCGTACACAAATATTGTTTAAATAATAATATGAGCTTACGAATTGACAGTAATTATTAGCAACAGACATAAAATTTAATTTTAATACCCAAGGCTCTACTCACATTGGTAAGTGATAGCGATGCGACGGCAATATTTCTCTAAGTAATATTTACTGTAACTGTAGTTTATTTTTTGAACCATTCCGTAAAACTACCAGAACGCTAATGAACCTTATTTCAAAAAAAAATAACTAATAGTAAGATATTTCTTACTTAAGGTGAGCTTCTATATCAAATTAAAGTACTTAATTCACATAAACGGAAACCGTTTTGATAAAATGGTTGAATAGAAAAACACATAATAAAGTGATAGTATTTTAACTATGAAGAAAATAATTTGTTTACCATAACATGCAATCAGATTACGGTCTAGCAGATGAAGTCCAAGACATAATATACTATGTAAATAATAATATATAAATACATTTTGGACATTAATAATATCAATCGATCACGGTCGCATTTATATAGTATACATACAAATAAATCTCTGTCTTCACTAGCTGAGGCGCAACATTATCTTTATATATATATTTCTTATGTGCGTGTGTATGTCACTGAACTCCTCCTAAACGATTGGACTGATTTTGATGAAATATGTTGTGTGTGTTCAAGGGGACTTGAGAATGGTTTAGATTCACAATTTAGTCCGTGGGAAAAGGTTTTTTTAATTAACATTTTTTTTATTTATATGGCAACACAACGTTTGTCGGGTCAGCTAGTCTTATATATAAAATTCTCGTGTCAGAATGTAAGTTACCGTACTCCTCCGAAACGGCTTTACCGATTTTCACCAAATTTTCATAATCAGTAGGTCTGAGAATCGGCTACTATCTATTTTTCATACTCTTAGTGATAAGGATTGTTCACCCTTAACATTTTTTTATTTATATGGCAACACGTTTGCCGGGTCAGCTAGTATTATTATAACAAATTCCTAATCGCATCGTCGTCGGCTATCTCCCGTATATGTGGACGCGGCTTAAGGCTTTGTACACAACGACGTTCTGCAATGATGGTCGCGATAAAAGATGTTGTTACCGTAAAGGTTTGTGATCTACTTTTAACGTCATTATACCGTCTATATAAATACAATATGACAAATCTTTGTGGCTTGCAATGTATAATAGATGATGTAGCGTAGATCGCAACTTGAGTTTGGTTTAGCGATCGTAATGTGAAAACAATGAAAAAATGTATTGCAATTAATTATTATTCTATTAATAGCCAATTTGAAAAACGATTTTGACGACACTTATATGACAGAGGATTTAAGAGAGCGACAAAGGTTACCTAAATAACCGAATAAGTTTTGTTAAATGTATTTGAAATAGATGTAGACTTTGCTTTCGGGAGATCGTTTAATAAAATAACACAAATACCAGGCATAAGTACATAAAAACGCATGAACTAGCATCGTACAAATCGCACAAAAAACCGTACCGTTCGGAAACGCGATCGGTTATCATTCAAAACTAAGTACAACACTAACGGCCCTGAGCATATTGGTCCGCCGTTCTATTTTTACGGTCCTTGCTATCAGTATCATGCTGTGTACACGCACACAGCTGCGATGTGCATTTGTGCAAGAGAAATTGAGGATCGAATTTTAAAAACAAATAAAAATATATTCATTTTTACGGTCCTTGCTATCGGTATCATGTCTGTGTACACGCACACAGCTGCGATATGCATTTGTGTAAGAGAAATTGAGGATAGAATTTTAAAAACAAATAAAAATATATTCATTTTTACGGTCCTTGCTATCGGTATCATGTCTGTGTACACGCACACAGCTGCGATGTGCATTTGTGCAAGAGAAATTGAGGATCGAATTTTAAAAACAAATAAAAGTATATTCTTTTTTTTTGCAGTCCTTGCTATCGGTATCATATCTGTGTGTTCAATGTGTACACGCACACAGCTGCGATGTGCATTTATGCAAGAGAAATTGAGGATCGAATTTTAAAAGTCAATAAAAAGCATTAAAAAGTATTTGATTCTATTTTAATTTAAAGTTTTTGCTATCGGTATCATGTCTGTGTACTGACACACCTTTGTAATGTGCATTTGTGCAAGAGAAATTGAGAATCGAATTTAAAAAAATAAAAAAATAAATAAAAAATATTTATTTGATACTATTTTCACGGTAGCAAGCGGCATCATGTATGTGTGTTCAATGTGTACACGAACATGGCTGCAATGTGCTTTTGTGCAAGAAAAAATAAGAATCAAATTTGAAAAACGACTCAAATATAAATTTATTTGGCGCAGCCGCGTGCGTGTCCACACATAACACACAAAAACATTACTCTCCGTAGGCGGGTACATAAAAAAATACATGAAAAACGTATAAACCCATCCGTTTTCAAAGTAGATGAAAACACGAAGAGTCCGAGCAAACGGATTATGGGATGCACGGACGCGCCTCCTCGCACAGTTTTTCCTCCGCGGCACTCCGGCCTCCGTTCTTATTGCTTATTTTTCACATAGCAACCCCAATGCTTTCAACACCTTTTAAGGGCTATTTGCGAGTTCATATTGATAGTTGTATAAACTTTACGTTTTAGTTTTAATAACAACTAGTCAAGAAACAGTAAAGTAACAAGTAAAGATAATGTGACAGACAAAATTGATAACTGGTTTTTAAGGTTTGGTATTCAAGTGTGCACATTTTTACTATTATTGTTATAGCTAGTGGACATTCCAATCCTATCTATAATTAATTAAAATAACGAGGATAAAAGTTACATTTTCCTATACAAGCCTGGTCAGATCGACAGTAATGTTCAAAAAATTAATGTACTTACTGCTATATCCGACTATTTTGTAATTAATTATGTTAATTTGTCATTGATAAGTGTACAATGCATTACGTAATAAAGTTCTTTCTTTCTAATTCAATAAACAAATAAATTCGCGAGACACTAATAAAACTACTTTCGTGGCCGTAATAAAAACGACGTTAATCATCCTACGAGATAAAAACACTCACGCCAAGACACGCGCTTGGTCCGTTTGGACGGAGGTCCCGCGTGTATCCGCGGCGGCAGCTGCGCCGGGACCCGCCTCAGCGCGCTCTGGTACCGCAGCAGAAAGGCGTGCACCGCACACTTCACCGGCGACGCGATCCTCTCCTGCGGGGAGATCAACGCGGCCATCTTCCGCGCGCGCCGCTTCGCAGCCCGACTGCCGGCCCTACGGCGCCGCCTACGACTCCTCTTCGACACGTCACCGTTAACCTCCTTACTCGCCATCGTACACGCACTAACAACACTAACACAAAGCGACGACAAGATGGCGTCGCACGAACAAAGTTAAAACTATCCTAACTAACGACTAATTACGAATAATTATTAAAACCGTATAAAAAACCATTAACATTAAAATAAATATAAAATAAACCGTTATTATAATAAATATTTAAAACAATAAACACGAACACAACTAAAACGCTACTTATGCTAGGGGTGTCTGAGAGACGTAAACGACGCGCGCTCCTACGTATGCGACAACCAGCGTCGGGAACTACGTAGCCAGGGAACTGTAGCGATAAGGGTGAAATGGGAAATATACGAAAACGGGAGGAAAACAATCAGTTTCCACCGAAACTATCGCGGGCGTCACGCGGCGAACGGACACGTCTCAAAGACTGGCACAAGATGGCGAACGCGGCCCTTCCTAGATGAACTACCCTCAACATCTCAACATTTTCTCATTCTGTTACTAACTTGACAAAATAAATAATAATCGGAACGGAAAGCGACAGCAGTAGAATGACGTAGAAAAATAGTATTTACAATCAATGGTTCAGAGGTCAAATTAAAATGCACGAGTTTTCATACGTCCCTTGTGGGGACACGTATACATAAATTTGATATTTAACTTCAGTTTTCGGCAATTTATAAAGTAGACGTACTACTACTACTAGTAAATCTAATGTTAGGTGGTCACTGCCTCCCATGGGTATTTTTATTTTGAAGTCTCATATACGTTGCTGTTACTGAGAGTCAATTCAAATAAGAGTTTGTACCTTTCCACACTAGTTATTTTATAACGACCTGCATAGCGGCGCGATAATTTTGAAAAGGAAATGGTTCCGGGTTCGATTCCCGACCAAACAAACATGAAGACACATTTCTCTTTTTACACACCTTGATTCCTTGTGTCATGGATGGGACAGACAAAACACCCAGACCCAGAAAAGAAATATAAATTCATTAACCTGATTTCAAACACGTTATGAACTAAACTACTATGAATACAATCTATGATAAAATTAATATTTTAATGCGTGTAAAAGACTTAAGATGTTTTGAAAAATGAGATGAAATAAAAGAATGAAAATGAAGACACGGGGTGTTCTTTATACTTAGTTGTAGCAGTGCATCTGTGACCGACAGACAAAACTCAATCCTGTAGGATTGATTACAGATGTCCATAGGTGGCGGTGACTATATACCATGAGGCAGACTGCATGTTCATTCACAACATTACTTACAGTAAACAAAAAACAAAAAACAATTGTCCAATATTCAAATTGGTGTACTGCACCTTTCTACTGAAAGAATACAATAAATGCTTAAATGCATCTCCCATCACCATGCCAAACAGTCGCTAAAAAACTACCCAAACTAGTTTTCCCCTACCTTTAGTACAATACATGATAAAAGACGGATTACAGCATTGAGCGTTGGTTATTTCTGACCCTCTGGTCAGGCAATACATAATGAAACTGGCCAAAAGGGTCATAATACATAACTGTAAAGATCTTTTCATATCATCTACGTATAAACGGTAAGCGATAAAAGATAATTAAGATACAAATTGAATGAGAACAAAATGCCATAAAGATTATTTTTTTATGTAATAGAAGTTTGTCGTGTACTAATAATGCTGCTGTGTTCCGATTTGAAAGGTGTGGTAAGGAAGATATATAATACTAGCTCACCTGGCAAACGTTGTGTTGCCATTTAAATTAAAAAATATTAAGAGTGAACAACCCTTATCACTTAGGGGCATGAAAAATAGGTAGTAGCTGATTCTCAGACCTACTGAATATGCATATAAAATTTGTTGAAAATCAATAAAGCCATTTTGAAGGAGTATGGTAACTAACATTGTGACATGAGAATGTTATATATAAGATATTACCGAAGCTGTCCAACTAACATGATTCAATACAAATTACATTTTGTTTGATTAAAAATAAGGAATTTGAATTCTGTTTCCTGAGTCAGGAAAACGTCTAAAAAATGAGTACAGATTTGTATTTACTGGTTTTTGAGTATGGACACAGAAGGGCTATAAATGTAAAAACTACTCCTTATAAATCAAACTCTTTCAAAGATTTCCACACCACCATTTTAGACAATTTATAGCATTTTACAAATTCAAATGAGTTAGCTCCACTAAGTCCTCAAGGAGTATATCTTGTGTTGTAATGTGTCATTTGAAAATGAAAATATATGTAAATGGGATACAGTATTTACCCAATATTATATCCAGCTTTCATGTGCATCAAATATATAACCATGCTACATATAATTGTGAATATTTATATTATCAATTTAATTATTCACACAATTTGTCACATATGTGTTTTATTTTCTACTGTAAAAAGAACAAATTTCTTTACTTAATTTAGATAAAATTACTCTCAAACATAAAACATTTAAACCAGACATAGTAAACACAAAATAGAGTTTAAAATTCTCGTTTATGGCTTATATGAATGAGTGACATTTGCATTATATTGATGAAAAGCTTACAGCTATGGATGTTTATGTACGCTTAGGGGAGAATCCACCCTTGACCTTCAGAATCCCTTCCGCGCGCCACCCCTTTGGGTGCTCGGATTGAATTAACTCAAAGGGCTATTATGTGTCAGATGCAATATTAGACTGGCCATTGTACTTTTTAACGGTTCAAGTTTGCAATATTTTTGTTTATATTTTTGGACTATGTAATATTAAGAGTAAATGATTTATTTGGTATTTTTTTGCTGAAATACATATTGAAAGATAGTATCAAAAAAATATTTTATTGCATAGTTCTGTTTTGTATGTAGTATTATGCATGAAATGTATTGAAAGTATTTTGTTACTAAAATGTATTTCAATAATTCCTAAATATAGACTTATAGTCTAATAATCCTGTTTAATATTTTAAACAGATCCAGAATTTTTTGTTTGGGGGACATACACCTAAAGGTAAGTTTTCGAAGAATTTGACAATGACATGAAAGGTTTTCTAATAAGAAGAACAGTTTCCATAATAGATCTTGAGTTGGTGAAATGATCCTCCTATTACTGAATTTAGTAACCACCTAAAAAGTAACGCAAGGCCTTATACTTAAGGCACTAAGGGTTTCAGCTCAATATAATCATGAGTACATGATTATATTGAGCTGAAACCCTCAGTGCCTCTCCCACTTGAATCCACCACTTCTTCCAATTCATCAAGCTTATCACAGTCAACAAAAACATATAGTTACATAGTGGAACAAACCCTGCTGAAACATAGTGGAACAAACCCTGCTGAAACATCATGTACTCATGATTATATTGAGCTGAAACCCTCAGTGCCTCTCCCACTTGAATCCACCACTGCTTCCAATTCATCAAGCTTATCACAGTCAACAAAAACATATAGTTACATAGTTACAAATCCAGTAATATGTTATCATGATAGGAATACCTTTATCAACGATCTTAAACAACACTGACTCATTTTAGTGGACACATTCTAATCAAATGCACTTTAGTTAGACAGTGGCTACTGGACAAGATAAATTGATTTACACATTAGACGGCAGGGAATAATTTGTATGTTACTTCAAAAATATATAAAGCTATTAAGAGTTTATAAAGAAAGATTGTTTTCCTTTACCATTTTTTTTTTTTTTTTTTTTTTCAATAAAATATCGTATTTGCTATAATTTTTTTATGACATGGTTTAAAAATAGTAGCATAAATTGAGTTTATGTGCCAAAAGTCTGGATTAAAATCCATAGCATGAACACCTAATTTTTCAAAGAATTATGAATATTATTCATTGATTGTCCTTCTCCTTAATTGTAAAGGAAATTAACCTTATTAATATCATATGGAGCCTATATATCTATTGTTTACTATAATTTTCTCCAATATGTAGGATCTCACCTCAATGCATGTGGAAGCTTAATTATATCTGTAATATGCTAATTATTTTAGATCACTGGTAGTGCCACATGCCAGTCCAATCTTTTCAATCATAACTTTAGTTCTAATGGAGCCTTGCAGGCCAAAAATTTGTTAAATGGTCAAGTAGTTGGTAATGTTATTATGCCTTACTTGTCATTAATTCAAGTAACCAAATTCCAAAAAATATTAAATATAACAGAAAGTCTGAAACTAAAAACCCATGTGAAATAACCTTTTCAACATTGACTTATACACATAAAAGCTCAAATGTATGTACATTATTAATTAATTTTGTAAGTAAATTCATTAATTATATATGTTCAAACAATAAATTATGAATACTATGTTATGAAGTAATCATATGTGAATAATTCAAGATTTTTTTTTTACTGGTGTAATTCAACAGTATCGTACAATTAGATAAACTGAGATTCATAGTGAAAAAATCAGACTTTCAGTTACAGCAATATTTAAATTGTATGGAAGTAACATATTGGTTTGAAAAAGAGATACATTCTCTAGTATATGTTGTATATTCAACAGAATTATATCATCTGATTTAAATTTCAAAGTGAATTAAATTAAGGTAATTTTTAAAAGGTTATGTTAATGTTTTGGTTCCAGTGAATGTTTTGAAGTAGCGCTTAGATAACAGATAATAGATCATAATATCAAATCAACAAGAGATTCACTGTTTGTAAATATAATAGATGTTTTTAAGTAATCAAAGACACTACTAATGTGGGTACTGTACACATCCTGGACCCATGGACATACATTCATGATTGAGATGTAAAACCAGGTATGAAACCCAATAACCTTTTGCATAACAAACATGGTAACCGCCATGACAAGTGGGCTATGGATATAAAAAAAATATTATAACCAATTCAAACTGACTTTTTTGGGTACTAAATGTAACAAATACACATTTCTAAAGACCGATTGGAGACAATTGATTGCAAGTCCATAAAAAGTAGTACACTTCAATAAATAAGACCTGACCTATTTTCAGAGCCCTCAAAATTATTCTTTGTACCAATTCGCACCTGTTAAATCATAATACCTACTACACCTAGCATATAAAATATCTAATTTGTATTGCAATGTGATGATTTAGCACTAATATACGAAATAGTGTCAGTGTTTAGGCTTCAGTGAGAAAGTTAATATAGTTGATGTAAATATAAATAATAAGCATTAGCCCGCTCAAATAAAATGCAGGTAAAACAAAAGTATACATAGTAGTTATGTTTGATATTTACCTGATTGGTTGGGACCATTCTGCTGGCTTTCCTCTGACGGTTTCTCTTTCGACGCAGGCAGCAATGTAACAGCTGACATAGCTTGCTTATACCACTCTAATTCTCAGTCTTCGCTCAATATATTAACTCTACTAAAATTCTAAAATAACTATACAGTATTTACAAACTTGTTCCAGAAATTATTCTATCACCTAAGTATTGTTTATATCACAGACTTTTCGTTTTTCACTAAACAATAAGAATAAAAACGTCCATTTAAAATAATATCAATATGTACAAGACTCTAGGTATAATAAACTTATTTACACATTAAAATCTAACTTTTATCGCTAATTTTACAAATACGCTCTAGCGGTCACAAGATACTCATAACTAAAAGAATTTATCAGTTTTCAATGCAAAAATATATAAAACGTCCGCCATATGCCTTTTGGGAACAGTGCTACGCGGATAAATTATGTATACAAGTTACATGAGTATATTTTACATAAGTTTCTACCATCTAGATTTGTTTGGGTTATATCCAGTTGCCACAGTTTAGTTTTTCAAGACAAAACGGCGTTCTTTGTGGTATGGAATAACACTGCTGGCAGAAAATCAAAATTAACTCATATTTTAAGTAAATACACTTTGTTAATAAGCTTTTTATTATAAATTTTATGCCTTCATTGGAAAATTGTATTTTAACAATAAAATCGATCTCTAATAAGTAAAAAATATACGTAGTTTTCTTTACATGCTCATTTAGATTTAAAAAATCCACATAATAAGCCGTTATCACATTTATTTATAAATAGTTTTCCTTAAAATAAAATGACCTTATTTACTACATGCTAAATTAAATTTTATAAAATCCCTTTTACATAAGAAACCATAGATAACGTATAAATGTCAAGATTTTTTTGTCATAACATGTCACTTCAATTGTCAAATTGATGTTTGAAGACTGAAGTGAAGACAGATGTTTATATTTTGAGGAATTTGAGGTTATGTGATTAGAACTAGAAAATATAATTGTCATTCGTTAAAGTAATAAAATGCTCTCGTTAAAAGGTCTACGGATTTCATCAAACTTAGTGAGATTCAGTTCAACAGCGCCTGCAGAATTTGTAAACCGAAACCCGAGGAACTTAGAACGACTACGTATTGCTAGAAAACCTGATGGTTACCACTTAGATAATCCTGGACGAAAGTTTTGGCATAAGTAATCTTATTATTATGATATACTTTTCCCATTTAATCATTTTACTTGCACTAAAATATATTATGCTGGGAATAATTGTGAAGGATATCTTGGTATAATTCATTTGTGTGAGCTTCTATTATGTTTTTAGATGTATAAAATGTTACTTTAAAATCACAATAAAATTATTCTTTAACAACGTTATTAACCCTTATAGGTCTCATTTATACATAAAAGTAGGGTTATAAGTGTATTTATTAACAGTTGATTTAATTATATTTTTTCAGGATCCAACTGACTCGCAGCAACCGTTTAGTAACAGCACAAGTAGTACACTTCATGAATGGGCCAGTTATCGAAGCTCGTACATCAGAATGGCCGCTACGCAAACAGCTCTACAGCATCACAGACACTTGCGCTTACATAAACCTGGGCAAAGTGTTTGCACAGCGCTGCCTTGAGTGTGGTATCACTGAGATGTACTGTGATATGAAGCCGAAGGAAGGGAGCAAAGTGGAGTTGTTTCTCAATGAAGTAGTCAAGGGTGGCGTGAGGTTGCAAGAGATGGATGTGTTTAAGAAAGCTCAACCATGGGATATGTTGAGGCCAGAAAAACCATGGGAAGTCACTGAAGATTAGTTGGATACAATAAGATAACAATTAAGTTAGATTAATTAGTAATATATTTATGAACAAGTAAATGCTTTTTTTATTAGCTCTCGCCTGTTTTTCTTTTTTTATTTACTGTTATAAATATTTTTGTATCACTTTACAAATCATCACATTATAAAATCGATGTGATTATCAGCTGTTTATAATTTGTTAATCAATAAACCAAGTTTTAATTTGTGATTAAATTCAGTTGTTCATTTACAACAGTATTTTATTTTTGACTGAACGCATCCAATATAAAATATGATTGAATGCAGCGTAAAATCGATTAGCGCTTTTATTTAGTTTTTAAGTATCAAATGTAACTTATAACATATGTGATGAAAATGAAAAATAGTTTTATTCATTTTTATTGTTCAAATTATTATAAATATTTGTCTAAAAGTAATTTTGACAAATAAATCAGTATAAAGTAAGTTACTTGACCCAAAATGAAAATGGCGGAATTCATGATGGCGTCTGTTTCTCTTTGTAGAGTAAACTAAATTACATATATTTGTCTCTTTTCAACTTATGGCAATCCCATATAACATTGGGCACGCGTAGTGATCAATATGTCCACGTGACCTGTCGTCAGTCTCGCTCCGCTCCACTCGCAAGTCGCGTAATTGCAAATGCAAAATGTGGAAACGTTTGTGTTACTGTAGAATCAAAATATTTTGTGGTTAAGTTGATGTGTTATTGTTTACAAGATGCCAGCATCAATCGGTGTTAATTTGCGCGTCACTGGCCACTGTAGCCAAGGCGGGAGAAAGTACATGGAAGACTTGTTTTCCGTGGCGTATCAACAAACTGAGGATGAGAGGGATTTGGAGTACGCTTTCTTTGGGATATACGACGGCCACGGCGGCGGAGAGGCCGCAGCCTTCGCTAAGGAACATTTGATGGATTCAATAGTGAAACAGCGGCAGTTTTGGTCAGATAATGACGAGGATGTATTGAAAGCGATTCGTAATGGTTACATGTTGACCCACTTGAACATGTGGAAAGAACTAGGTAAATGTCAAAACGTTCGCATTATCAACTAAATCTCTTATTTCCAAGTCGTCCCGTGATGCACGAAAGAATTCAAGGCGATTTGAGAGTGATTGTACGAAATGTTTTTGTTGACCTTGCTGTATCTATCTGCTCATTATTTTTTCTAGTGCTTTGACATTGACTCGACAAAAGAATTTCAAATGGCTAGTTGTTTTGTTTTGAAAAGATGTTAGATAACGTATCGCGTTCGCACGAGGTGTTGTTACACAAGTTTTTAAAATCCCACACAAACAGTGTGCCGAAGTGAAAGCAGTTACGCCAGTTTCAATTTTTATGCAGTTTCGTGTTTCCCTCTTACCAAAAGTATATGAGGTCGTTTGCTACCAAATGATGGGAATATCGAGTTGCTGAATTAAATGTTTTGTAATTAAGGTTAATTACTTAACATAATTTATTTTTATTAATGCTATGAGCAACACATTAATGTTTAGGTCATTGTTGTTTTATAAAAACGAGCACATAAATGTACAGATTTGTAATGTTGAGTTTGATCTATAAAGGAGTTTTGTATCGTCAGCATTAAACAAAGAATTATGTATGACACAGTAGCGTAGTGATAATTATGGTGACTAAAGATCTTTACACATTGAAAGAGGCACTCTCTTGGGAGATATGACTGAATGTTTATAAAAGTTTATGGAAAATAATGTATTCCTGATGTTTGTCGATAGTGGATTTTGTTGTAATTGGTAAAATGTTTATAATTTGGTAAAAACATGTTTAAACCTGTCAAACTATTAGTCATAACTATATTGCCAGCTTATATATTGAGTAACATGTTAAAACCAGATGTAATCTATTTATTCAAAACATAGATTAGTAAAGATTACTCACTCCTAACAAGAAAATGTACCCAGTTTTGAGAATTGAAATAGTTGCGTAAAAAAGTTTTGCCACGTCTCTGTGCTAAAATGTCCCTAAAATATTTGAAATAATTATTTATTTATTATGTAAATTGTACATTGTAATTGTAAATTATGCAGTATTAGTAATTTATTTGTAAATTTTCTCTAAAAATGTTTTTATTTGTCAAGAATTAAAAAAAAGAACTTACTATAATAAGCCGTTTGTGGCTTCATTCAATTTCAAGGCGGCGAAGGATCTTTAGTAATCTATGATTCAAAATATACAAATCATAAATATTTTCTAGTGTATTATTTAGTTGCAATGGTTGATAAATAAACTTGAATATGAAACCCTTAATATGAAAATAAATTAAAAAAAATAAGAATTAGTTGTAAATGCATTTAAATATTAAATATGTATAGTAATACTAAAGAATCATTTCAACTAACTTCCTAAAAAGGAAGAGCTACATGGTCAATTTTACTGTATTTTTTTATAACTTATATTAGAAATTATTCTCAATAAGTCTTTGTTATTTTTTCAGAAAAATGGCCAAAGACAGTCACAGGTTTACCAAGTACAGCGGGAACAACAGCAAGTGTTGCTTTCATTAGACGAGGAAAAATTTATATTGGCCATGTTGGTGACTCGGCGATTGTACTTGGCTATCAGAAAGAGGGTTTGTATTGAAAATTGATAATAATAATGACCAATATATATGGTATATGATGCAGATTAAAAAAAAATAGGTAAAATTAGTTACAAATATATACTATATTGTATTTGGGATTGTCTTAGTGTGGGTTAATAATAAAACGTTAATTCATTTAAACATACACATTCATTACTGAAATCCAGTAATGCAGTGTGATTTCAGCCCAGGTTCGAGTTTGCATGTGCTGTCCTTTTGACATAGATTGGTGTATTATTAAATTATAAAATTAATTATTAAATTTTAATTATAAAATTATAAAATTTTTGATGCTATAAGTTCTGAACTGATTAGACCAACCTTTCCCTTTACCTGTATTCAGATTTGATAACCATATGTAGGATATGGTTTGCTTGATTGCCAATTAATATATAAATTGAATGGTACTGAAATGGAAATTTTAAGATAGTTTAGTTTTTGTTTCCAAAACAATTAAAAAGGTCCACGCCATTTAAATTGTTCTAATAGTATAATTAGTCTTGAATAATGTATTGATGCTAATAGAAAATGGCTACTGTTACCAATTGTTTTCAAATTAACTTCAGAAAAGGTACTTTTCACTTCTATTGTATTTTTTTAAATTTGCATGACTCATTTTAGAAGTGAATATATGCTATACCAGGATAGAGTGCTTATTGCCACCATGTTTACTTGTAAAAATAAGCAATATAAAAAATATCTTTATGTTTTAGGTTCTGAGGAATGGGTAGCAAAACCATTGACATCGGATCACAAGCCAGAGTCCACAATGGAAATAGAAAGGATCCAGAGATGTGGAGGCAAGGTGATATCGAAAGCGGGTGTACCCAGGGTCGTATGGAATAGGCCTCGGCCAGGACACAAAGGGCCAATTAAGAAAAATACCCCCATGGATGAAATACCATTCCTAGCTGTAGCAAGATCCCTAGGGGATCTCTGGAGTTATAATCCCCAAAATGATGAATTTATTGTCAGTCCTGATCCAGATGTGGGAGTTTTGACGATTGACCCTTCGAAATTTCGGTAATATTCTGTTTACTACTAACTTTAATTTAACAAATAAAAAATCGTAAAAATATAAACACCCACATTCAGTTATACATATTTGGCATTTTTAATAAAAATAAAACTTGTGTGTATCATTTTGTAATGAAGTGAAACTTTTACAAAAAAAAAAATTACTACAAAATGATTGGGAGAAAATGATACATGACATATTTTATACTTAAAATTTTTTTTTTGCATAATGATGATGTTTGCAAAAATAATGACGCTTCATGTAAAATGGTTGCAAAGTAGTATTACTTGAAAAATAACATTTGTAACATCTATACTTAATTTCCCGACCTGTAACAAAATTATTATCAATTTTTTTTATTTATTTTCAGGTGTCTCATTTTCGGCACAGACGGCTTATGGAACATGATATCTCCGGAAGGGGCTGTCAATTTAGTGCAAGCAACAGAACGTCACAATGAAGCAGCGTTAGTCGGAGGCAGTGCCAACCAAACACGGGACTGGCTCAATCCATCCAAGAGCTTGGTGGATCATGCTCTTGAAAGGTAAGCTATCTTTTAAACAATCATGAATTGCAAACAAGATGCTATTGACAATTTGTTACTTATTTTGCAATGATTTCTTAGAATTTGTTTGAGTTTATTTCTTTATATTGCAGGTGGTCTAACACTCGAATGAGAGCTGACAATACATCTGTAGTTACATTAATGTTGGATCCTCCTGGCCCACCCAGAGCGACAGTTCTGCGCTCGAGAACTACAGCCCAAAAGCCTCAGTCGACGGTTCCTTCAGTAGCTCCCGCTGCCCCTGCTGCGCCTAGCAAAACGGAGGAGGTGAAGCCCGAGGGACCCGCCGAGGGTGACGCTCGACAGGTACCCCAAAATGGGCTCACCATCATGACGCGGTACTCGGACGTCGACAAGCCGGCACCCTCTCCCGACAACCCGGCGCCTTCAACGGAAAACCCGGAGCGGACGCCGCTCCCGCCCTGCGCCACCCTCGATGGCCGCTTCTCGGTCGGACCTCAAGACGAGGCGCCGCACGAGGACGACACCGAGGAGGGTGACGCCATCAGCAACTACGGGAACCCCGCCGAGTCCTACTTCATGGCGCGCCTGCTCAACCGAAGTCGCGTCGTTAACACGCTCTCCGAGGTGTACGAGGAGATCGTCAACGGGCAGCGTTCCCGCGCCGCGTCCGAGGCGCGCGAGCCCTCGCCGCCGCCCGCCACCGCGCTGCCCGAGTCCGGCGCAGCCGGCGACACCGCCGAGTCCCGGCTGAGGCCCGACGAAGACAGCGCTGCGGCCGGGCCCGGCGGCGACGCGCCCGCGCCCGACGACGACGCCGGCCGCGGCGACTCCGACGACGTCGACATTCAGATCAACGAGGTGTCGTCGAGCTCCCCCACCGACGGACCGTCGCGGCCGCGGGGCCGCCGCCCGAGAACGGAGGTCAAGCGCGACGCGCCCGCCGCCGCGCCCAACGACCGCGTGCTGCGCTCCCACCACGAGCCCGAGACGCCGCAGCGGCCGCACACCCGCCAGACGGCGTCCCGGGCGCGCCCCGCCCGTGCTCGAGCGCGTCGTCATCCTAAATCGCCGGGGAACTTCCGCGGCGTCCCCGGCGCCGCCCCGCCCCGACCGGCCGCCGCCGCCGACGGACGCGCGACCGCAGCAACGTCGGCGCCCCCGCCCGCGCCCGCGCAGACGCCGACGGCCGCGCCGGAGCCGCAGCCGCTCGAGGTCGAGGAGGCGCGGCGGCCGACCCGCTCCCAGAACTCGCCGTCGACGGCCCTCGCGCAGAAGATCACGCGCGGCATCGGCGGCGCGGCGCGCGAGCTGCGCGGCGCCGCGGCGGCGGCGGCGGCGGGCGCGCGGGCGGGAAACTCGGCGCGCGCCCCGGGGCCGGCGCGGCGGGCCCCGGCGGCGCGGCGGGAGGCGCCGGTGCGCCTGCGCGCGGACCGCTCGAAGGAGAACATCGGCGCCGCGAGACGCCGCGCGCGCGCCCGCGCCGCGCCCGCCTCGCCCGCGCCGCCGCCGCGCCCGCGCACGCGCCGCGCGGATAGCCCGCCCGACGAGCCGGAGGTGCACTCGACGACGAGCGAGCCGCCGTGGCCGACGGGGCGCGCGCTGCGCTCGCGCAACGACGCGGAGTCGCCGCGGCGGCGCGAGGCGGGGCGGCAAGCGCGCGCGCTGCGAGGAGGCGGCGGGCGCGGCGGAGGCGCCCAAGGCGGCGGCGGAGCGCGTGGCGCGCGCGCTGGGCAAGCGCGCGTCGGGCCCGTGGGCGCCGGCGCTGGCGCTGCGCAACCGCCTGCGGCGGCGGCTCGTCAAGTAGCGGCCGGCGGCGCCGCGGCGCGGATGTCGTGTTACCTGTGAGAGTGCGGGGTTGCAACGGTGCCTTCTAGTACTGCCAAAGTACTCTTTGACGTTTCATATTTTATCGGAATCGGCGGCGGGGCCGCTCGCTCGTCGGTTTCGCGGTTCGCGGTGGATCCAAAGATGACTGTGTAGTATACGGTTAAGCTTCTGTTGTTACTTTTAATTTTATCCCCGAACGGAGCCCGCGTCGGGCGGCCGCCGCTCGGCGCTCTCGGGGCTTCGTCCTCGACTGTCCGAGGCCTCCCCGAACGTTTCATATAATTTTTCTGTTACTGTTCCCCGAATGAAACTTACGGTAGGTCGCAGTCGAGAGAAAAGAATAGTACAAAAAATTATATTGAATAGTTAACGTGTAAGTTGAACGTGAGGACCAGGCGGATGAAATTAGCCCAAATAGATATTTATTTTATCTATATTTATAGTGTCTATCGTATTGCATTTAACTTTAGACAAATATGAAAATGTGATTTTCATGGAGGTCATCTCGAGTTAGAGGCTATAGTAATTTTCAGAAAATTATTGTTATACATGATTTTAAATACACAATATTTAAAAGGAATAGGGTAAAAGTCGCCGTTTGTATCGTATAGCGTTATTTCAACGCTGAAATCTAAATTCTTGTGTGATATCGCTCGGCTAAACATATCCTGCATACATGTTCTTTGTGTACAGTTAAATTTTATCGAATTATACAAGTTGTATAATATACTATGACATGATCTATTGACTTTTACACTATTTTTTTAAAACGATCATACTCAATGTAAGATTGGAGTTATGAAGCGGCGAATTCTCGCAATTAATTCTATGTTACGATAGGCAAATTGTCGATACTATGCCAACAGTGCTTTTCTCAAAAATGTTATATTTAAGGAGTATATTGTAAACAAAAATTATATTTTAAACGGGATATTTTTTGTACAGTCAGCATCGAAATCATCTTGTAAATTATTGGCATAGGTATTTTTTGTAAGCAACTGTAAGTAACAGCCACGTTATTCTTTTAGGAAAAGAACTATTTATATACTTCCTAAAGAAAGCTTTATTGAGTTTAGTGATTTCTAACCCATATAGTAACAATATGAGTTGATACAGACCATTTAGTTTTTAGTGAAATTATAATCATATTAGCTTAAAATGTTTAAAATTTGGCGAATATAATATCTTATCTGTTTCTCAAATATTTTTTTACTGGTGTCTTTTTTAATTTCATATAAATATGGATTGTTAGCCTTATTCGATAACTTTGCTTTCCCTTATTTCATATTCATTGACATCTCAAGTATAAAATTATGTTTTACTTGTCAAAGTAATATTATTGTGATGACGAAACCATTGATTTATTATAAAGACCAAAAAAGGTTTTGTGCAACTGCAATCTTGTTGATGCTGTAAAGTGTAAATTACCTTATAATTAATTATACTGTGAATTTTGAGTTACGAATACATACAAATATAAGAATGGACTGTAATTCTCGCGACAAATGTGTAACATTGTAACAGTCCAATATTAGTGTACATATAGGGAAAAATAATATAATGATAAATAATAATGTGCCTCATTTGTTACCGACTAAACAACAAATACATAGGTTGAAGTGTTCTTTGATAAATTGAGATATTATTATGTATTTTTTATTAAAAATAAATTTTATGCAGTGTAATTTAGGTATAAAAGAGGAATATAATATAATTTGTTAAGATAATTGTGTAAAGGTTTTAGTGAAATTGAAACATTGGCACTGTTTGGTGCGATTTATTTTGTGAATACCAGAGTCCCTTAGATATTGGTTGTGGATATCGGGTCGAGAGCTCGTCTGTAAGCAAGCAGTCAATTATTTAACTACTATGAAGCTAGTATTTTTGATGTTAAGACATGATGAATGTTAAACTGGACTCAATAGTTCGAATAAATAGGTAAGTTATGTTCCGTCGCACGTTTTCAAGTATTGTATTTTTTATGTAACGAGGGGCTCTCGTATTATTTTAGTTTTAAACCCAGTTTGTGTTACGCATTATGGATTTGGTATAAGTTACAGGCTGTTAAGTTTTTACATGTACGATGGTAATTCGTGATGTTGGAGGGTAACAATGCCTTGGGTGTAACGCGGTGGTTATGTAGAGATGTGTGCTAACGAAGAATTGAATAAAGCTGAAACAAATTTATTACTATACACATTAATATTAAAGTAAAGGATTATTGTAGACTTTATTTTTTGATTTAAATAAAGTTTGTATGAAATTAATGTTGTTTTTACGTGCGCTCGCGGAAATTAGCGTGCCGTATCCCGCTCCCCTAATCCCGAACGCTATGAATGAATGACAATGCGCCCCGTTTTTATGAACATCTGTCCCTCGCAGTTGGTCTACGCTCACCCTACTATTACAACTCGCTAGGTTATAGTTTGGGCGCGCACTTTAGCGTCCTGTCGTTTCCCACCCGGCCGGTCGTCAGTTACGCGACGAGCGTAGTAAGTGTCGCGTCTGTTTTACACTATATGTGTTAATTACCGATGTACAATCAAACCGGCGTGAATAGAACTGCCACTAGTGTTCTAAAGTGATAGTGCTTGATAAAAAACTGATTTGACGAAGTGCGGTGTTGACACGAAAAAACGCGGGAAACGTGACATTGCTTTTTTTAGTGCTTTCGGTTTATCGATCGGTCGCGCCACTGCAATGCACCGGTGCCGGATGATAATGTATTGAGCGGTTTTGTTTACATCTCGCTTCTGTTTCTAGCACTTATCTTATTGTCTTTATTTATGATCTATGAATAATAATTACTAGTATCAGGTCCTGGCTGTTTGCTAGTAATTACTGCGTACGTTCCCAAAACGATAACGATATTTATTGAACGTACGAAGTCAATGTTTCGGCTATTATGGTCATGCGATTCCGGATCAAGATACAAAATATTCATTTTATTATTACCATCTCTGCAAACTCGAATTCTTTGTAACGGACTGGTAGAGCCAGTTTTTTTACTATTGTAACGTGTGATCGGCAATTTGTAAGATGCCTATTATTTACAATCGATTTGACATAGATTTGTACAACAGCAACCGATAAACGAGTCAGAATTTAAACGTTTCGTCAATAAGGTAAATATCTAGCGTAATTATTGGTAGGCAGGACGCTGTTTTAGTTAAACGAAATCGTATATAAATAAATATATTTTCTAACTGTTTATTTCACAAAAACATTTAAATTTGTTTATTTTGTGAAAGAGCGGTCCTAACTTCTATCAGAGATAATGCATTGCCAAATTCGTAATGAATAAACCCTCGTTTAAATGAGAAACAATTCATTTTGGATACGAGGTCCTCGAGTTTCTCAACCCCTAATTTGAACCTGATATGGGCGTCTACCAATTTGCTCCTAGCATTCTTCATTAACAAAGAGTCATGTATAATACATATCCGGAGTATAATGATTCGGTAAATTTTAAAATTCATCCGGCTCGAAGGATCGAAATCAGTCGTAACAATCATTACAGAGATAAGAGTTTCCTTTTCGTTTGTATATAATTAAAGACAATCATTTATTTACCGACACAAGACAATTAGGAGGACAATATAATCATTGTATTAATGAAATGTTCATATATTTATTATTTGTTGAATGAATTTCTTGTAATGCGACATTAACATAACTTATAAGTTACGAAAGAACCGTCGTTGATATGTATTTGTTTTGAAATCCTTTGATTGTTTTATAGCCTAAGGTTTTGATTTACTACGAGTACTTTAGGTATTACGAAGTGAAGTTGAGGAATAAAGAAAAATATATTACGCTAAGAATTTTCATCATTAACGCGATTCGCTGGATTGCAGGACCCTATACAAATGCCTTTTATGTAACTATTACTAATAATATGTTGTTTTTCAAATTTCGCCTTCTAGATTAAATTTTAAAAGTGGTTTAAGAGTTGCTATTGCTAAAACATACAAGTACATATATGTTTAGCAACAGACAACACAGAGGCAAGTTAGCATAATAAAACTGGAACCAATTGACAAAGCATCTGTCCTGTACCAGCTCGGTCACGGTCTAAATGCTGTGACGTAAGGAAACCCTACTCCATCGCAGACAAAAGACCTACATAATAGTGGTATTTAGCACAGAGAACTGGCTTCCGCTGGATTGTTCGTTTGTAGCCTGTTTCTCTTATGTAACAGAAAAATATTACAGACACGCTTCACATTTAGCGTTTTAGCTAGGGTCAGGACTCATGAGTATTTTTTTTTTTATAATATAAGAGTAGCAGACGAGCATGCAGTCCACCTGATGGTAAGTGGCTACTGCCGCCCATGGACATCTGTAATCAATCCCAGACAGGATTAGATATTCCTACCTGAGGTCGGCCACAGATGCGCCGCTACCCCTGAGGACTCAGCTGGAACGCCTCTGAAAAGTCTGTCTCCTTTACCACACCCTTCAAACCGGAGCACAGCAGCGCCTAACACTGCTGTTATTAGGTAGAAATAGGTGTGGCGGTGGTGCCGCCGGAGTTGAACCACAAAGGGTTCTACCACCTTTAAAGTATTGAGTGCTCCTGTCAATATTTGAATTTTGCGCCGTTGACAAGATTGAAGATTGCACACTCCAAATACGTATTTTTGATGGAGAATTAGCGTAATAAATAAATTTTTAAAATCATTTCTTTTTCACCGGCTTATTTTAGTGATTACTTTAGGTAGAGTCTGCTGGTTCTGCTATGGCGACGCGATTCATTTCTATATTCCTAGTCCGCGTAGACTAGCAGTTTTACGCGGACTATACGCACAATCATGGTGTCTGCTTTTTTTTGTATGTAGGATGATATTTTTGTCGCTGACACTTTGTTATATACTTATACTAGCTTTTACCCGCAGTTTCGCTCGCGGTTATAAATGTTTGTCTATCCTTCGGGAAAGGTGGCTTCTTTCGAGATAATATATCCTATATGAACCCTCGACAAACATACCATAAATATGGAGTTCCATTCATAATGATGTATATAGAAGTGATATAGATAGAAAGATTTATTTCGGTACATGTTCCGAGATTGATATTCTATCCGCGTACCTAATAATACGCTTAAGCTTTGCGGTTTTGCGGCGGAAGTGTATGTGACAGTGGATAACTCAGCTGAACCCACAGTCAATTCAATATAACTTGGGTCAAAGATTATAGGACAAAAGCCACCACACCACAGATTATCTTATCTTGGTATGTATCGGTATACAATAATAATTATCTGTGTAACTCTGTCATACAATGTCGATATGTAAGTACGTGTATGCTAGAATTTGTTCGCTATCCTAGATATACAGGGTGATTTTTTCAAATAGGCCCGTAGGGCCAAATCCCAAACTATAAGGATCATCGAAAAATGCTGAAAGGAGTTACGAGGCCGATTTTGATAAAAACAAAACTGCATCATTCGTTTTTTTAAAATATCGTTTTCCCTAGCCAGGAATCTGAACGATCTCATTTTGAAAAAAAATACACCCTCTATATGGTGTACGGTAATCTTCAAAGCCACTCAATCAATTTTATAGTCCAGATTTACTTTGTTGGGAAAATGCCGCCTAAAAGAATTTCGATGGTGAACAAAAGATCTTTCGGTAAGGAGAAATATAAGTATGTAATCTCCGAAATAAGTCGAAAGTTAGTGTATACACGATCCTCCCAATCGATCTGAAATGTCATCCCATACAAGATCACGGATGGATGTACACGATTTAAGATTTGGGAGATGCTTGACATTTGGGAGATGCTTGAGATCCACACAAAGGCCAGATTAACCAAATAGATGAATTCACACCTTCATAAGAGTATCTTTCATCGCATGTGGTTATCATATCGCTGTAAAACAAGTCTGCAAGTCAGAGGTAGGTACAAGTAATCAGGACTCGGGTTACATGGCTTCCTACTTGAGTGACGATTGACGCTCACAAGCACACTTGGTTGCATAAACCGACTGTTACTCATGGATTTATCTGCGCACTTTTGTTGGTCCTTAGGGCCGGATTGGATTTTTTTCAGAAAGTTAAGCAGCAAATGAGCTTGCAGTCGATGCAATTTGTTTGTAGTCAACTCTAGATGGAATAATTTCCATAGAGACGTGGAGGTCTACCTGAAGTCAGTCGCCGATGTGCCACCCGTAAAGTGGAAGTTTAATCATATCTGAGCCATGATGCCACGCTGGCCAACTCAAGTTGGGTAAACACACACAATTAAGAACTCTTTTTAAAGAAATAGGCGTTAATGTTTCTTCATGATATATCCTCACTGTTTAAGCAAGTGTTCAATAATTTGAATTACCAGTGCCGTATGATTCGAACCTCGGACCCCCAATAAGAGGCGAAGTTTCAAACTAGGCTCTCACTATCAATTCAACGCTTATATTCGACCTCGATTAATATTTCTAACACATCTTTGGTTTACAACAATTAACAACAGATCTGCAAGTCTTAAACTAAGCCTACGAAGTTATCTAACATGCAAAGCCTGATCGTATGCTCGCATCTAACGGTCGTGGCTATTTTTTAACATGCCAATGTTGCTAGTACAGTAAGCTCGTATGCATATTTAGGTCGCCATCTCTTCTGTTTTTGGTCGGATGTCCTAATACACGATATTTGGAACCTTGATTTGTGAGGCCTGGACGATATCTGCTTTTGACACAAGCTTTTCAGTAACTGACTTCTACTAGCGACATATACGATAGGGATCTTAAATTTTTAACAAAAGATAAAATAGACTTGAAAAACAATAATATGACGTACCATAGATATATTATCCTACTGAATAATATATCTATGTGACGTACTTAATCTGACACATACGGAAATGGGCTGGAAGATATTTACAACTTGATCTTATAAATGTTAGGATTTTGAGTGTACGATAAGTGATAATATTCTATTTAGTTTATAAATTTCTCTCTCGGATCTCACAGAATTCTATACACCAGTCATAATGCAATATACCTAGTATACGGAATACCTACGGGTTAATTGAACTACATATTTTGAGAACATTTACTGATCTTTAATAACTTTCAATATTAAAACATGTTACAATTAATACTAATATAATTTGAGATATAAATTCAACGTCCAACATAGATTCACAACTTTCATGTAGACTTAACTGTCCTATAATTTTTTCACTAGCAATATTTGTAGTTATTGATTTAAAATATAAAAATATCTTTTTCTGTTATTTTGTGTACTGTTATTGAGTCTTCATTTGAACAGATGGTGTCCCGTTCATCACAATCACATCGTCACACTACGTATCATATTGTGTACCGTTGCATATCGACCGCTAGCCAGCGGGCCGAGGGTGATAGGCAAAAAGTAAACCGATTAATCTTTTTGCGGCAACCAACCAAAACCGTAGTGAAATATATTTTTATATGGCGTTGGTGTGGAGCAACCTTTATGTCTCACTGCACGAGTGAGATGAGGCCTTTTTTATCTATCGAGTTGAAAACTTTTCAAAACTACCTAGGACCATGGGAGTGACAGGGTTATGTGGGATTTTTACCCCTCTTAAATGGTCCGGTAACCGTTATCGGCGCTACGTAAGAGACTCCGGGATCTCCACAGGAAAACAATGGATACATGAGGCCTACGCCGTTGAGACATAGCGTTTTCTGTCGTCCTATATTAGTGGAAAGAAGATGAGTTAATCGTCATTCCCTGTCGGATGTTATAAAATCCCATAAGTCCTCTGACTAGGTTTAACGCTGGCTATGCAATAACAACCGGGACGTGTACATAAGAATGAATCCAACAAGAGAACCTTCCTCCCATAGATTTTTAAGAGACAAGACTAACTGTTATATTCAACAGTTAAGTAAAAGCGTATTTTTATGCAATTATTCTTCTGTTATTGTTCTGTTAATATGGACTAAGTATAACAGAACTATTTCAATAGTCTGAAAGAAGAACTTTACGAATATCGTTAGTAGACTGTGGGTTCACGTTTTCTCCAAGTTGTTCTTGCACTGTCACTCTTTATACAGCCGTAACTCGTAAGTTATATAATATAACTATATTATAATTATAATACAGAGTACGAGCCATTTCTACAGTCCGAGTTGCAATAAAACAATCCGCTCGTGAAAGTTCTACATCGTTTTTCGCCGAGTTAACCTCAACTGCTCGATTTCTTTTGTTGTCGCTCATTACGGCTAGAGGGACCACGAGGTCCGCTTTTTGAAGATATTTGGGAATAAATAGCACCTTTTATTTTTTGGTTTATTTTCACTAGCTAATTAAAAAATGAGATTATCAAAAATTAACTGGGTTAATGTAAACTTTTGCACGACGGATTAAAAAACAAAATATGCTTATGTATATGTACCTATAATGAAGAAAACATAAGGAAGGTTATGAGTATTATTTAACACGTAATAACTCTGTTTTATTAATTAATAATTTCACAGTAACGATGCCCATATTGCATTATATAAAGTACTTACTATTATTACTATTTAAGCCTTAATCGTCTTTCCAAAATACCTTTATTTAAGCGATTAATTTCTTATCTGATTGTTCTACATCGCTATCGATCTATCTATCTGAATAACAAATTAGTAGACCTAATAAATACTTGGCAATCTTTATCGTTATCGAAGCCTCATTTAGAATATTAAGCGAGATTTAAACAAGCCAGACTAAAGCCGTACGTATCGATCCGTGGATTTAGCGTGTCATGGTTAACCTACGAATAGAAAACTTTGCAGTAAGTCTTCGGGTCTCCACACTGCCTCTTCTAACGACTGACGTAGACCGTCCAGATGTAAACATTTCTAAAATTACAACAGACAATAAAATTGAAGCAGAAATCAATATTATAACAAAGTTTTCTGGATTTTGAGAAGTACGAGTATTTGTGAAGTAATTTTAGTGTGTGACTGTTTAGTAATTAGTGGGAAAGTGTATAATTTGATGATAAAGATTGTGATAAGTGATACGTTAAATAAATGTTTGGACTTAAATATCTGCGGCGCGAGATGCTATCTGTAATTATGGGTAAGTTATATCATTTTGTGTTTTTAAAATAAGTACTACGTTTTTACGCAAGTGTATTTGAACTTTCAAAACTGGACTTATAGAAGTACCTACCTAAGGAAGAAAAAAATTACTAGTTTTTTTAGTAAAAACAGAAAATCCATCTGATTTTTAGAGGTTGCAATTCTGGAACTTACGGGTACCTACCTATAACCGATTCTGTTAATGAAACGAAAACAAAGTAATATATAAATAGGTATATAATGTTTTCCTTTAAATCTATTAGGTATTGTATCCGACAAAATACTTATTTATTGAGCACATAAATAATATATCAAAAGAAGAAAGCATGAAATTAATCTAGTTCATCTTACATTTACTTTACGAAATTACATACTTACTACCAACTTGGTTTTGTCAGCACAGCAATTGAACCCGCGATCGATAACTTCTGGAAAAACGCCAATTCCTAACTGTCTATTCTCGTTTTTATTACTCACATACATTACGTTGATTTGTGGTATTAATTCTTTTATTATAGTAAAGGATAAGTCTTAGAGGGGAGGGATACAGGGTGATAAAGTATTGATATACGTTTATATATTTTGTCTTCCTATTCCATTATTTTTATTTTTATAATATAAAAGGAACAGACGAGCGTGTTCACCTGATGGTAAGTGGCTATTGCCGTCCATGGACGTCTGTAATCTACCCCAGATAAGATTAAATTCCTACCTGAGGTCGGCCCTGTGGGCGAATCTGTATTCGCCGCTACTTCTGATGACTAAGCTGGGATGCCTCGGAAAAGTGTATCTCCCTTACCACACCCTTCAAACCAGAACACAGCAGCGCCTGACACTGCTATTATTAGGTAGAAATGGGTGTGGTTCCAGCTTAGTCCTCAGGTGTAGCGGAGCATCTGTGGCCGACCTCAGGTAGGAATATCTAATCCAATCTATTGATTACAGATGTCCATGGGTGGCAGTAGCTACTTATCATCAGGTGGACTGCATGCTCGTCTCCTACTCCTATATTATTTAAAAAAATACTTATCCGAGTCGTTCCAACTTAGTCCTCATGGCAATGCATCTGTGTCGAACGTCAGGTAGGACCCTTATCTTATTTCGGGTGGATTGTACAAGTCTATTGGTGGCGGTAGTCATTTACTATCAGGTGGACAGTATGCTCGTTTGGTTCTTCTGTATTGTAATAAAAATCGTTATCAACATTGATCCGGCTCGGGGGACCATATGGTTCCAAATGTACATTTTTAATTTAAGAAATTTGCACATACATTGGGCATTTCGTTTATTCTGTACCCATTGTAGCAACTTCACTCTACTCGTTAAAAAATGGCTAAGAGTATTCTGAATCACACTATCGAAGTTTTCACAACATCTTGCATACAGGTACATGTACAAGCTCCGAACTGAAACTGTTGGAGCACGGCCGCTCCCCGGGTATGATCAACTAGCCCGGTGGGACAGCCGCTTTGCTAAACCATCATCATTGCCCGAGGCATCAAAATAAATTATATGAAAATAAAGTGACAATAGTAGGTACAAGTCTTAACAACAAACAAAGATAGCATTGTTAAACGGCGACTGGCAACACTAACCGTAGCGGCCCACGTGCCATCGTGACCCGAATGTTTCGCCGACGCACACGCCTCGCGCCTTTCTGCACGTTGCAGCGAGACTGCACTTCGGCTTTTAGTTCAATAAACGAATTGTTTGTCCAATTTTATCACGATTTAATTAGCTTGATCTGTTTGTATGTAGGTATAGTCCGCGCCAAACTGCTAGTCCGCTCTGAAGTTGTTGCGAGCAGGTGTAGACATACTACACTATGCTATTGCTGTGACGATACGATTCATTTCTATATTTAGAGCGGACTAGCAGTTTTACGCGGATTATACGTATGTAACGAAATCTTTGAACTCGATCTTTACCCGCTTTGAACGATTAGTTTAATTAAAAAATTGTAACAATTATCAAGGACCGATGTCAATACACTATTTTAATAATAATAGTCTCATTGTCTTTATCAGGATCATCAGGAAAAACGTTTTTCAAGGCAGTGTTCGAACGCCTTAGCTAAAGTTCACAGCAAAGTTTCCAATTGCAAAAAATATTACTTTTTAGTTTAGTTAACTTAATAGCGTGGTTTTTATTTTTAAATAATAATGGTATTTTGTTTATTATTATGAAGAAAGTACCCAATTACTGCACGGGTCACCTCTCAGAATGAAAAGGATTAAGCCATAGTCCACCACGCTGGCCAAGTGCGTATTGGTAGACTTCATATACCTTTGAATACTTTTTTTATATTTTTTATAAATCTCAGGTATGCCGGTTTCTTCACGATGTTTTCCTTCGCGGTTAAAGCAATGATAATAAAATTATAATACGCACATAACAAGTACAAAGATATTATAAAAAGCCTTAATTTCCCAAACATTTAACGTCATTTCATCATTTAAAAATCAAAATGTGACATCAGTCTAGATTTCTAAAAATAAAGAAATTGTAATTCTCCACAAAAAAAGTTTTCTTTCAATTTAATAAACACACCTAATTATAAATTCAACACTTATAATTTAAATGTAAATCACTGTATCGAGCCCGGATCTGCAATGACGAAACAAGTTACGACTGCCACGTCATTCCCAATAAAACCTATTCAACATTCGGCTACAACATAAAGTATCAGTCATTCTGTTTATTATGTATCTCCTAACTAATACTACTTGAATTTTAAACGTTTCTAAAGTTATTCCACTTCTGTTGAGTTAACTACGAGATAAAATATTGGTCCTTCGAGCCGGATCTCACTACGGTAAGGCGTGTTAATTTCATAATTTATATGCAATTGACACGTAATAAATATATGTAGTAGATATGTATTCGATAGTGTGTCTTATCTACTTAGGCTGGTTTTGAAAATAAATAAAGGACTGCTGGTTTATTTATATGACATGAACTCAAAACGTCATTCATTTGAATTTCATGAATTTCATTTGAAAAATAATTGAATACAATTAAATTGTTAGAAACAATTTCTTTATCAGCTTTTATTTTCGAAGATTGTAAATTACGTATTAGACACTATTAAATGAAAAAGGTAAATTAAATAATGTTTCTACATATAACTCTAAATTAAAATAATTCGGAAAATTTGAAATTCACATAATTATCATACTTATATGCGAAAACTGAACAATCTGAAATCTTAATTATGTTTGCCTGACCAGGATTTGAACATGAGACTCTTGAGTGGATAACGTATACGCGTAACTCTGAACCTTTTTAAGATCTTTAATCATTGAAGCATTTGTATAATGTAGGTACATGACATTATGTATGGATTAAAATTTTGGGGTAAATGTATGTCATCATAAATTATGTTGTAACGACATCGTGATTAATTAATGATAATAGTATTCCATCCTCAGACTAAAAAAGAAGAAAACGCCACTTGGAACATATTTTATTATTATTAATAGTTACTGAATCTATGAAATCTTTGATTATCAAAGATCGAAATATAACATTTTTTGCATAAAGTACCTAATTGTCAAATTTTGGTCTTTGGTAGGTAAACATCGAATAGATTGAATATTAATAACGGATGTTACTGAGTCCTTGCGAATGCGAAATTAAAATGTTTATATGATGTCGAATTATTATCGACACAAAATTGTATTTTTTCCAGCCGTATAATATCTCCCTAAAAACAGAATAACATAATTTTTTATTAAGTAATATTATTATGCAAGTCGGCAAGAGTATAATGTAACTTACTTACTTTTACTAAGTTTATCTTTTTTGGTCTAAGTTTCCGTCGTAGACCTTTTGAGAACAACTGAATATTTATGAAGGATGTACTATATTATATAGGCTGAATTATGTCACTTGGTTAATATTACTTCGTATTAAGTTGTACAATTCCACATTTACGAAGGTTATACCCTAATAAATAATAAAGATATTAGAAGTGTGGTTGAAACGCAGCCTCTCAATCGGGGGGTCCGAGGTTCAAATCCCAGATACGCACGTCTGATTTTTCAAAGTTATTTGGGTATTGTAAAATTAATTATCACTTGATTTAACGACAAAGGAAAACATTGTGACGAAACCTGCTTACCTGAGAGTACGTAAAATATGTTCTTAAAGTTATGTGAAGTCTATCTGCACATGGCTAGCGTCGCCACCTTTCAAAAGAATGACGTTACCAGTATGGTTCAACTGGGGAAGTACCACCGCTACACCTGGGGCCCTACTACCGTCTCTTAAAACAATATTAGTTTAATCATACATTAAAATTTCGTACCACGACCTCGTTAAAGTAAGATTGTTTTTATAATATTACAATAAGCAGTTTTGTATGATGTAGGTCGAAATTATTCATTTATTTTTTTAAGCAAAGTATGTCAATTTCAATTGGTTTTATACAATGGATAAGCGAAAAATGAATAAGGGTTTAAGTTTACATTGCTCGGCAGGAATAAAACAAAACTGTTTTAAGGATGTCGTGCTACGAAACAACATAATGCTTATGCAATATTGAAATAAAACTTTCCTGAACTATGGTGGTTTTTAAAACATCATGGCAGGCTCCCTTGCTGGAAGCAGTTATGAGTTTCGGTGGAAGGATGTAGATGTCGGTGAACTTACTCGTACATACGGCGCCCGTTGGTCACAGACGTCCAATCCTATTTGTGGTTCATTACAGATGCCCATGGCTTGTAGGAACTACATAAAATTAGGTGGACAGCATTCCCAATTAACTTACTCTTTCTAAAAAAAATTATCAGTGTTTGTCGTATAACTATAACCAACATATTAATAAGTTGCGTAAAATATTTGCAAACTTTTTGAAGCAGTTTTCCTTGAACTTGTTTATGAGTCCAATATGTCACTATCAGCAGAACTGCCCACACTTATCAACGCCGGTAGTCTGGATTTCGGCTTTAATTAATAAAACTTGTATTGTTTATACCTTTGTTTCTTTATAATCCTCACGAGGTTTAGCGCGCGACTCTGTATGCTCTTCAGTGGACTATTTCTAGAAAATGCTAAAATTTACTTTAGTGTTCTGGGTCTGGGTGTTTTTTATAATAATATAGTAGTAACCATAGAAGAGGGAAACAAAGGAATAATGAATATCTGTGATCAACCCCAGATTGGATAAGATTCCTACCTGAGGTCGGCCGCAGATGCGCCGCTACCCCTGACTAAGTTGGAACGCCTCGGAAAAGTATGTCTCCCTTACCACACCCTTCAAACCAAAACACCGTTATCAGCTAGAAATAGGTGTGATGTTTATGTTAACATCTTTGTATGTATCCTAGAGAATCCTAGTGTGGGACTGTGTGTAGAAAGCGTCTTTGTTACCAGGTAGAAACAAGTGCATTGCTGCCCCGGAGTCGAACCAAAAGCAACTTTATATCATTATATGAACAACCAAACAAATATCTTTTCAGTAGCTATTTCGTATTAAATATATATGGCGTGCATTATGTCAACACCTTATCTCCGCCCACGAGAGACAAACATTATCATATAGCTGATATAGCTAATGATTGGCTTAATTGATTTATCGTATCGTTCATTCATAAAAATCAATTCTTATTATGTGCTCAAGTTGTAAAGTAGGTCGATAATGTTGATTATTGAAATTATGAAAGCCTGAGAAACATTTTGAAATAAGAAACGAAATATTTAAAAATGAAAAAACGTTAAGTAGAATTGAGAAAGGTTTCACAATTAAAATCAGATGTTTTAAGTATTAAATCATTATAAAAATTAATTTATATTAATATTTTTTTTGTCTGTTGTGGTTAATTTTGGAAGCGTTTAAATTGAATTTTATAAAAGTTGAAAGTAACAAACTATCTATGTAAAGCTAAGTAAGTAGGTCCCCTTTTTCTGCGATAAAATGACAGATAGCTGTGTAAAATCATGCAGCTAATGAAATATTTTAAAAAGTTGTATCACCATGAATTTGATATTATGCCTGCCTAAATCAGAATACAATACTACAATTGAGATAAAAATAGAAGCGACATCTATTATTTATTTTTAAGCCAAATCACGCCTCCATTTATGAATGTGTGAATAGCTGTACAATAAACTGTTTTGTTAGTATGTTAAGATGATTTTGTCATATTAAGTATCGTAAAACGTTTTAGAGTAGCTACTTAAGTATTTGCAAATAGTACTTAAGTATATGTTGTAAAAACATCTCCCATATAAGG
The DNA here is from genome assembly GCA_014595695.2 of Epargyreus clarus clarus. Classification (NCBI taxonomy): domain Eukaryota; kingdom Metazoa; phylum Arthropoda; class Insecta; order Lepidoptera; family Hesperiidae; genus Epargyreus; species Epargyreus clarus. The sequence continues at coordinate 1,548,664 of JACTTY020000024.1, forward strand.
ATTTTCTTTATTCATTGATCTACATAGGTTTGTATCATAGATATACCACTAATAGCGTCTTTATTAGTAGTATACTACTACTAGATATAAGTATCTATGGGTTTATGTGAAAGAAATGTTCATGTCACTGCCACAACTATCACAAGAGATCCATAAATAATTCCTGTGAAACAAAATTTTTTTTAAGCAAAACTGCTTAAGAATCTTTAAAATCCTTCATTAAGAAGATTCAAATGTTAATTTTGCCAATATATATTTTTTGACAATTTATGCCCGAACCTATGCATAAATCATCACTGGAGCAATGTAGCCAAGTATACTTTAAGCCACCCCCTGCAGCGTGGATGCTATGCCCAATAGTGCGATAAACAAAGGATTGCGAATCCATCACTACATCAGCATTACATTTCCTCAACGTTCTACAATTTGCCTTAAAGCGTACCTAAGAAGTACCAATTGTTTGCCAAACCATTTGCCATTCAATACAATTTTCGATGGTTTATCACCAAGGTCGGACCGGTATCAGTGACACGGTGTAATGAATGGAGCCTGGAGGTGGCGAGCGTTGGCGGGCTGGTGGCGTGTCGACACACATTGTTATCCTGATTTCGTGCGCTTGCAAAACATACGAGATGGTGAATAATGTTTTGGACAATTGTGAAGAACCGGTGCTCTTTTTATCGGCTTATGCATAGATTAGTAAAGATACTTCGCCGCCTTGAAATTGAATGAAGCCACAAACGGCTTATGTTAGTAAATTCTTTTTTTGAATTCTTGACAAATAAAAACATTTTTAGAGAAAATTTACGAATAAATAACTAATACTGCATAATTTACGTAATAAATAAATAATATATTTCAAATATTTTAGGGACATTTTAGCACGGAGACGTGGCAAAACTTTTTTACGCAACTATTTCAATTCTCAAAACTGGGTACATTTTCTTGTTTGGAGTGAGTAATCTTTACTAATCTATGGGCTTATGAATAAATATTTTTTTTGCTTTTTACTCGTCTGCGTCAAGGCATCTGCGACACCAAGCATCTAGGTGATTTTCTTTTAATAGACAAGGAGATAGTGTGCAGTTCATCTGATGGTAAGAGGTCACTGTTACTCATAGACATCTACAATCAACTCTAGATAGAACAGGTTCAACTTGAAGTTGATCAAAGATACGTTGCCACTTCAGAGGACTACTGGTCACCTCAAATTCAAGTTAGCCGGCATCCACACCCTTCCTCCAGGGGGAGGATCTATTTCTTACGTAAAGAAATTCGTGTTTTTGAGGGCAAAACACGAATTTCTTTACGTTAGAAATAGATGTGACGGTGGTTGAAGGTGGTAGAACTCTTTGTGGTTCGACTCCGGCGGCGGCACCGCCACACCTATTTCTGCCTCATAACAGCAGTGTTAAGCGCTGCTGTGTTCTGGTTTGAAAAGCGTGGTAAGGAAAACATACTTTTCCGAGGCATTCCAGCTTAGTCCTCAGGAGTAGCGGCGCATCTGTGATCGACCTCAGGTATATCAAATCCTGTCTGGGGTTGATTACAGATGTCCATGACGCGCAGTAGCCACTTACCATCAGGGGGACTGCATGCTCGTCTGCTACTCCTAAATTATAAAATAAAAACCTGTACCACTTTTTAGTTTTGAGTAGCCTGGATGCCAGGTAAAAGGTATAAAAGTGAGGCCAATGAGTATGTTTATCTGATTTCAAATGATCCGGCCTACTCGATAACTGATCCGGTGTTGCTTAATCTGGTTTCATTTTCGATAGAACTGCGTCATGGAAATATGAGTATGAACGCTGCAAGAGTACGTGTTGCGCTTTGTGAATGTAGGTTTGATTGTTTGTGCGTCATTCAAAAATAAGTATGATACTGTGTTTTTTTTTCACTAATATTATAAAGAGGAAAACTTTGTTTGTTTGTTTGGTTGTAATGAATAGGCTCAAAAACTACTGGACCGATTTTAACATTTTTTTCACCATTCGAAAGCTTCATTATCCAGGAGTAACACAGGCTATATTTTATATGAAATATATTTGATAAATAGATTTTGAGGCGGTACAAAGTTTGCCGGGTCAGCTAGTGGGTTATAAATTGAAAAATTGATGTATTTAAAAATATATATAAATTTATATTTATGTATTAATGAGCTGGTTTTGTGCGGAAAGAGTGCGTAGAGCAGGAGTTAGCTATTTTAAGATAGGAATGGAAATTCTTCGATTCGAATCGAAATATAAAAAAATCTAAAATAATCGGGCTAAGGGATTTTATATTAAAAATCTTTCGTCAGTTATTTTATCTGTTACTTTCGCCATCTCTTATTTTAAACGCGGGTAAAACCGCACGGCATAACTAGTTAATAATATATTTGTAAAGACGACGAAATCATAAATCAATAAATTTGTCCTCGAATAACATTTATTATGGGCAATATATTTTTCATGTGAATTAGGTTGGACCGACAGTGACAAAGTTCCTGTCCCATTCAACCCTGAACGAATGGAAAAATAGCAAAACGAGATTATAAAAGAAATGATAGCAGACAATGTAAATGCAAATTAACGAACGTATTGAATGAAACATCGATTCCAAGGTCGCTTCATTGAGGAATGCTTATCTATATAAATAAATAACCTTGCGTAAGTATAAATGCTTTAAAGAAATTTTTGGAAATAGTTGAGGTAATTAGTAGGGGAACATAAGCTTCCCTCCAGGTGGACTGAGGATGATTCAGATGGCAGATCGGTTATACGTGTCAATTAAGGAAGGACTATGTCTAGCAATAGACCTCGAAAGGCTGATGGAAGAATGGAATTGGTAAAAATGTGTCTTCATAATGTTTACCTTTCATTTTAATTCAAGGAAAAATTTTCATCATCTACAATAATATAATCGGTCCCTTAGATAGGACATGCTCGCGACTTCCATGTGACTTTTAACAACAATGATATTTTATTCTTAGTTGAAACTCATTAAATTAAAACAAGTTTTATATGACGAGTGAAGTCATAGATAAAAACAAGTCTGAACAAATGAATTTATTTTCTCATTGAATGAGCATTTCGTGAAATAGAAGGCTTATCACACCCACTGCACCGGCCCCGTTGACGTAATGGCGATATTGGCGATGTTTCCCGCGCTTGCCAGTGACAGTTAGAGCGCGCGAAACGCACGACGGCAGATTAAAAATCGCACGTGACTAAAAAATAAAGTTTACGCTGGAATTTATCAAATCTTATGCCGAGCTGATAAGAAGTGGTTTAGTTTTTCAGTTCTTACGGCGATTTGAGCGTTGTGAGTGCGTTATTTTGTTTTTAAAATTTCTGTGAAGAGTTGTGAGAATTTGTGATTGCCAGTTACAGGAAAAAGTGGTGTGTTTTTTTTTAAGAAGGCAGAAAACAAAATTTTGTTTATTGGGAAACGAGGTTGGTATTGTATTAAACAATTATGTGTACCTAGTTCCTAGAAACCTAATAATAGTTGTTTACGTAAGTTTCTAATGAATCACGTTTAAAAATAAGTGGTGTGGGTATTTAAAAAATATGCAATTTGTTTACACATTATATTAACTTATAGAATAGGTAATCTAACATAAACAACAGGTAGGTAAATATATGATAAATGAGAACGCGTTATAAAAGGAAATTTTGAGTTTATTTTCGTCCTGTTTTAAGTTCTATTTAGAAAGGATTATTATTAGGAATTATAGAATCACTTGATACGTCCATGTAAACCAGTTTTAACTATCTAACATTTAAACATAGGTTATCTAAATACCTACTATATCGCACCTGCTAGTTACTGGCTGTAAATGAAAGTTGTTACATTAGTACATAGCCACTTATAAAAATAATATTTACCTACATTTTAATATAGATTTATTTTGAAATCGTAGGAATTCCATTTCCTATCTATTTATCTATCATTTCGTTCAATTCAAGCAATTGATAAGGATGGAAGAAGGTGATAAACGAATGCACAGATAAAAAAATAAGAAAACACCAGAGAAAATTATAACAGAACTGCGAAGACGTACGAGTAGGATAAGTAATGAGAAGCCACAGACAGGAAAACATTTAATTATTTTTAAATAATAATTTATTAAAAATTAAGTCATTTTACTTATGTTTATGATAAATACAATAACACTTTTAAATTTGCAGAATCTGTATTTTCATATTTGTTTTCCTTGCCATTGCGAAGCTTAGGTTTTTAGTTATCTTCGATTTTAAAACGAAAAAAATAATAAAAGAAAAACAATGAAATATTAAACAGGCGAAATAGTAGTTTTTAAGTTTTTTTAAGTTGGTAAAAACAATGCTTAAAATAACTACAAAAATATTATTTTTACCACGCTTTTATTAGCTTGACCTGTATATAAACTAATTTTTGTACTCGATTTTTACCCACTTTGAACGGTCCGATTAATTTAAAATTTTGAACAATTATCAAGAACCGATGAAAATACATAATTTAAATAATTTTATCCCATTCAGAAGTGATTGGATAAATTATGACGATCCTGATGAAGTTCAGGATCGTCAGGAATCAGGATTATGATTTTCCTTGTGCGATTTTAGCGTGGTTTTTAGTTTTTAAACTATGATTATTTTATTTAATCACCAGTCATCTTTTGTAGTTTATTATATTTCGAATACATAGGTACGTCATCGAACAAAGATTTTCGATTAAAAAATCATTAGAAACATGATGACTGCATTTATTTATGAAGCTGATATTTAATTACTTTATCAATTTAATGTACTCTGTTAATATCCCTTCTAGATATTTTTGTTTGGATTCCGAGGGCGCCCTCGTCACACTTATTACAGTCTAATGATAGGAGTGTCCGGGCTACTGTCTTTTAATTTGAAGCGAATACCTACACGAGTCCAACGTAATCTCCAGGTGGAGCAACATAACACTGACTAACTTCAGGTAGGACTTTCATCTATTTTGAAGTTAGATATAGATAGCTGTGGCCAATGACTATAACCTATTATCATCAAGTAGACTGCATGCTCATCTAAATATATTTAACTCATAGGTGACTGACTGACATAGTGATCTATCAACGCACAGCCCAAAGCACTGGACGGATCGGGCTGAAATTTGGCATGCAGGTAGATGTTATGACGTAGGCATCTGCTAAGTAAGGATTTTGATCAATTCTGCCCCCAAGGGGATAAAATAGGGGATGAAAATATTACTTCGTAACGCGAGCGAAGCCGTGGGCAAAAGCTCGTTGGTACTAAAATTTCATAAGAATAAATAATACCCCGTTTAAAAAACTAAAAACACATGCTTTTATTGCTTATCGAACTGAAAACTAGAAAATATTTTTAATGACAGAGTTTAAGAGTAAAAACTTTTAATTCAGAGTAAAAAGCGTGGGATGCTTGATATTTTAAATGTTACAATCATTCTATTGGCGATTATTTATGAGAGATTAGTTATGAACCACAGTAAAATGCAATGATAATGGGAAACTGTTATCCAAATATTGCATCGTCATCGGCCCTTGATACGTGTGCAAAGTTTCAAATTAATCAGAGTTGTGGAAGTTGGGGAAAATTATGCTCAAAGGTTCCGTTACATACATACATACATAGATACAACCCAAGCTAATAAAAAGTAATTATGTATTACATTTTTAGACATCGTTACATTTCTATAACGTTTATACAATAGTATAAGAGTTCTGTAAATAGGTATAAGAGTGTTTTTATGTCATTCCAAAGTTCTTACGAGAATATCAGCCACAAGTTACAACGAAGCATGGCCGTACTAGAAGCTATAAAGCTAGAAATAGCTGGAAAGTGTATTATTTGTACTCGGACGAATTAGTACCTTTCATATTTTATTTTAGTACACGATAGTGCTTACGACCATTCCACAACTCACCAGTCAGTCAGACTGTCATTGCATTTTAGCTATTACTCAGCAAAAGGCAATACTGTACTATACTATATGTATTGTTGGGCGGATGTGGAAATCGTATAATTAATGTAATTGGAGTACGTATATTTTGCTGTTATAGTCTAAATATTTTAAGCGATGATCTAACTTAGGTATAAATCCTATTCTAGCATTTATATTATAAGGCAGAAATAGGGGTGATAGACCGACTGACGGACAGACGGACACACAGCTTAGTAATAGGGTTTCATATTTACCCTTTGGGTACAGTAAGGTCTGAAGGTGGTAGAACCCTTTGTTGTTCGACTCCGGCGGCACCACCGCCACACCTATTTCTGCCTAATAACAGCAGTGTTAGGCGCTGCTGTGTTCCGTTTTGAAGGGTGTAGTAAGGGAGACATACTTTTCCGAGGCGTTCCAACTTAGTCCTCAGAGGTAGCGGCGCATCAGTGGCCAACCTCAGGTAGGAATATCTAATCCTATCTGGGGTGATTACAGATGTCCATGTGCGGTAGCCACATACCATCAGATGGACTGCATGCTCGTCTGCTACTCCTATATTATAAAAAAGTAACCTAAAAATTAAATCTACAATTCATTTCTGATGTATTTGGCATTTAATACTATTGGACACATATTTAGGTCCTAAATATGGTGTCCAATAGTATTAAATTTTTATATCTATTATTACCCTTCGATCACTAATAAGAACTAGATACACAATCAGCGACAAAAAAATGGCGCGACGAAAAGAGCACCCAAATAGACATTTGGGTGCGCTTTTAGGTTAGTAGTGTTTGAACGTTCGGAGAATAAACATGCCTCAGTGCTCGTTCAAAACTGCAAAAATCACACGTCTAGTACGCTAACAAATGATGGAATATCGTATTTTCGGTAAGTATTATTATTATAAGTAGGTAATTGCTATCACTCAATTATAAATACTGCTATTTCGTTCGTAAATAATTTATTTTTAAGTTTTAAAAATTATCAACAAAAATCAACAGAATGTATAAACCATTTAAATTGTAAAGTCTGTTACTAAACGTACAATTCTTACTATTGCAAGCCCACTTGATTTGTTCGGGTTACATGGTGACTCTGTTCTAACTTGAATGGAGACGCTATTGTTTTATATATTTTTTTTTAATTTAATTTTTTTTTTTCTTTTTTTTTGTTATATAAAAATATTTGTTTTGTATAATAATTAAACATAGGCAATGAGTAAATAGTAAATGAGTGAAATTAAATTATTATTTAATATATTTTATGATGTCTTTTCATCCAACTGCCGCGACAATAGTCATAGAATTATTATAATAAAGTCTATTGTCGAAAGATACACTAAAATAAGATTGCTTAACATAGCCAAAAAAGATACGGAAAAAAAATAAAAATCCATCGAAAAGACTGTTTTCCAATAAACTCACTTTATTCAAGGGAATTAATGGCATCCTGTTGTTTCCATATTTTTATTTTTACTCGACTGCCAAGGAAGGGTTATGTTTTTTGCACGTATCTTGTATGTATCTTTATAAGCGGACTTTAGCTGCACTGCATTTTATTCCGTCGGATCTAACATACGGCTGGGTGAATTTCGACAGATAAGGTGTCATTATATTCGTCTCAAATATCCAAATGTCCTTAGATAGGTGTTGGAAAAAACTCTAAATTTAAGAAGAAATATACAACGGATTTCTGTCACTACAAAGTAAGCAAGTAATTTAATTAAAATAATCAAAAACCCGACTGCACTATAAATGCTGAAGTAGAATTTTCAAAAACAGTGAAATAGGCGTTTCATCATTTTTTAGCAAGAAAGCCAAAAAAAAGTTTTAGGTATAAAAGTTTTAGGTAGTTATAGGTATCTGCTTCAAAAACAAAAGATGTTCAAACAATATTATCCTATTTTATCTTCGTAGGGCTCATTTACGCTATATAAAGAACGTATGTGTAAAATTCCAGCACGCTAAAGATCCGCGGTTTCCCTTTACGTTGGTGTCTGGCGCAGCAACTTACGCATTTAGTCAGACAGTCACCTCGATGTGTTATACACATGTATATATCATATAATATGTGTGTAATCACCTTTTAATTTCCTTTATTTTGATACCCCACTCCATAGTTTTGGTTAACTTTTTTTAAAACGTGTTACTATTCCGGAAAAACATCCACCATTTACGATTTATAGAATATATAACTTCAGTAATTCAAAGTTCTAGTAATTATTTTATATCGTTAGGGGTAGAATTTCATTATTTTTATCCAACAAGCCAGACACAAAATTTCATAGTGTTTGCGTCAAAATTGACGGTTGTTCAAATTAACTTTTAACCCTTATTTTGCCCTCTATGGGGTTGATTTTTCGGAAAGGGATAAATAGGTGTGTCTTTATTCCTATCCAGAAAGCCAAATACTAAATTTTACAGTAGTTGCTTCAAAATTAAAGGATTTGAAAAAAACTGTCATCCCCTGTTTTACCCTCTTAGGGGTAGAATTTCCAAAAGGCCTTTCTTAGTACTTATTTACGCTATATAGCGAACCCATGTGCAAAATTTCAGAACTCTAAATTAAGCGGTTTTGGCTGTACGTTGATTTCTGAAAAATGAAAAAATCATTTAGTCAGTCAATCAGTCAGTCACCTTGCTATTTTATATATATATACAAATTATATGTTTTTATAATCTCCGTTTAATTTCCTTTCATTTGATATCATACTCGATAGGTTCGGTTAACTTTTTTTGAAATATTACTATTTCGCGCCAAAAATCCGCCATCTTGGTTTTTTTTTTCTAACACCTATCTAAGGACACTCGGGTCATTGAGACGAATATAATGACACCTTAATTGTCGACATTCATCCAGCCGTTTGTTAGATCCGATCAAATAAATAAAGACAAACATACAAGATACGCGCGAAAAACATAACCCTTCCTTGGCAGTCAGGTAAAAATAATTGAAATAAATGTTGGTTTACTACATATTTATTTAGTCGTGGGCAATATATTTCGTTGGATAACGGCGTAAACAGCTTGTTGATTTTTTAATTAAAGTACTTGTATTTGGTTATATTTTAATTTTAAACTTATTATATTTTTATTATAATAAATTGTGACTGCATATTACTTACTTTCATTGATAAATTATTATTATGTTCATTAAAATTAATTACTTCGACCTAATAAAAATATTAAAAGTAATGACAGTTCGTCTCCACTAATTCCTTGTCCAAGTGACAAACCACGGTCGTCAATTTTTTTTCTTTGTTTTTAGCGTCAATTTGACGCCACTTTTTAAGTTCATTTTTGTATGGGATTGTGTATCTAGTTCTTATTAGTGATCGAAGATTATACCTCAAATTTTAATATTGCAAAGTGGACACGAAGTAGCGGCTAGAGATCATTTCGAATAGACGTGCAGTAACTGAAGTGCAGGATGCAGTAATGCGGTCAACACGATGACAAATCAATTAACTCCCAAGGGTGACCATTGTAGTACGCTATGTAGGTCCTGCGTTCAATATTCATAATGCAATCTATTTCTTTCGAATAGATATCAAATCAAATCAATTTTTTTTTATTCAAAATAGGTTCTTTACAGAGCACTTTTTGAATGTCAATACAACTACCACCACTTCAAAAGGTGTTTCGTTATGGAGAAGAAGCGGCGAAAGAAACTCCATAACACACATCTTTTAAAAAAAAATGTTTTTGACAATGTTAACTTAACGTAATGGTACATGTGGAGCTGGAGCTAATTCAGACCACACCGTTTTGTCAGTCAAATAATCACTTACTTTATAGTACGCTTTTTTACATAGCGTTAGTTTAACGACATGTTTGAACTTTTTTTCTGTGAGATTCAAAATGTGGTCGGATATTTTATTGTAGTAGCGAATACAGTTGCCCATAAAAGATCTAGCCACCTTACATAATCTATGTTTAGGAATTGCTAATTTATTTCTATTTCTGGTATTAAAGTTATGGTGGTTGATATTGAAACTTAACAACCGAATGCTAAACTTAATCTGTAATTCCCTACATTTTGCATATAATTTAGCAGTAGATGATGCAGTCCACCAGATGGTAAGCGGCTACTGCTGTCCATGAACATGTGTAATCAACCCCAAATAAGATTAGATTCCTACCTGAGGTCGGCAACAGATGCGCCGCTCCTGAGGACTCCTGAGGACTAAGCTGGAATTCTTCGGAAAAGTATGTCTCCCTTACCATAATATTCAATCCTGATGACAACAGAGCTTAACACTGTTATTATTAGGCAGACATGGGTGTATATGTTTCAATGTCATTTATATTTCCCACTGTTGGCCATGTGTTACTTCATACAGTTGGTTGAAGACGGTACTCCACCACGCTGTTCTAATGCAGCTTGGTGGAGGAAAGGTACAGGTTTTCAAATCGCCCATAAGGCTTATGAAAAGGTCTAAGGGCTGCTGTCTAACGATAAGCAAGCGCGCACAATATTTTGCCACTGACGGTCACCCATCCAACTCCCGACCGTATTCGACGTAACCAGTTAACCACTCGGTTATTTGGTTATGACCTACATAAGCCACGAGGCTATACGGTATACGCTTCCATAATAAATAAAAACTCGTAAATTGTTATTTATCTAATTAACACAACAGCATCATAATTTTGTGTTAATTCAAGATTTCTCCGCGAGATTTTCCTTCATCATTAACGCAAGCGGTAATTAATTTCTAATATACACATGACATCAATAACACAAAGGTGATTAATTTCTAATAAGTCTATTGACCTAGCAATAAATAAAACTCATTTATATATATAGAACTGCATTTGAACGTCAACTACTACCGCTTCGGAAGGTGTTTCACTACGGAGAAGAAACTACATATGGGTGCAAATTTACATCTTTTAAAAAGTAATATTAAGTTTACAATTTTACATAGTGGGATATAAAAATAGTGCACTATAACGCTTGCCTTAAAAATGGCACAAAGCTAAAGTGTTATAATGGTAAACATAGAGTGGACAACCTTTTTTGAAGAAAAATCGTAGATGTTTCAGTGAAAAGATAAGACGGTCACTAAGGCAACAAGACGACTTTTCTTGCCGATCTATTTTTAATTAGTATTGGAAATCAATCATGAAGCGATTTCGGGGGAGAACCCTACGAGCGATAAAAATATTACCTACTAGTTTTTGCCCGCGGCTTCGCCCGCGTTTAAAAGAAAATAACATACATAAAACTGAAAATTCGTACCTTCAACTTTGCTAAAGATCATCACTTGATCAAATACATAGTTTACGATTGAATCCTTACTAATATCCAAAAGGTCCAAAAGATCGATTCTCCGATTAATCGATCTTAGATCGCCATCCCTAGTTCCCGTGGGATTTCCGGGATAAAAACTATCCTATGTCCTTTCTCGGGTCTCAGACTATCTTTGTACAAAATTTCATTAAAATCGGTTCAGTGCTTTAGGCATGAGGAAGAGACAACAGACAAGACAGTTCGTACGGTACGCAGTCGCACAATGTCGTCCTACCCAGGGTCCCTGGCTGGCTCTTTTCCTTGCAACCCAGATTTATTTTCCTTTTAGTCTCATTTATTAATATAATAAAATTCCATAGCCTAGAATTGATATACATTTGGTATTATTTAAAAGGTAAAAAAGGACCAATTTAGTACTCTTACTTATCACAAGTATACATACATTAATAATTAATTATGTTAACTAATATTTAAATGTTTTTAATTACACAACCCTGATAGATACTTTCTACTTTTAATTTTATTAGTTTATTTTTGCAAATCTGACATGTGTCCTCTAAAGTTGCCGCTGTTGCAAATTACCAACATTTATTGCAACTCCATTCTCATGTGGGCGGTTGTGGCAATCCTGAATAACATTATTGTTGTGTATTTTATTGCTTAATCTTGTTGCACTTTGTTATGAAATCGTAAGAATATTTTGGGATAAACCCTAAAAGATGGAATTGGATTTTATTTTGCGGAGACCAGGGTCTAGGACTGTTTGTTAGTTTGTTTTAATAAGGGCACGTAATGTAAATTAGTAGTGATAGTCTTGTCTACAAAAACTGAGCCTCTTAATCAAGGTAATATAGGTGTCTGATTTTTCAAAGAAAAAAATTTTTTTTTTTCGAATATCTGATTTTTCAAAGTTACGAGTATGTACTTAATAGAAATTAATTATTACTCGCTTAAGCTTGTTTCTTGCGATAAAAAGATTCAATTCTCATCTACTTGTATAATAGTGCCGCACATTTAAGGGGGCGGGAAAAGACCCAGGCAAAGATTTTCTTCAACCTATTTTCATAGGAAAGCTCGAACCCAGAGCTTGCGACTTTGCTAAAATTCTTCAAGAGGTTGTCCATTCCTGTTTTTGAACATTTCATAGATATTCCGGAAGTTCCGGAATTCATGTGGATATTGTTTTAGCACACATTTCCAAATAAATATTTTATTGTCTGTTTCTATTACAATTTTCCCTAATGAACTAGCTGGTGGCACTACTAATTAAGCCAACAATTCTAGATCCAACGCGAGATTGTGGAGCGGACTTAAGGGTTCTTTTTAATATATTTTGGCAGAAAACTTGCATCCCTTTATTAAGAAAGATTTACAAGATTTATAAGTTCAAATCAGAGTACACATTGGAAAAACGAAAGATGTAATGTGCGTGTATGAAAAAAGTACGCAATATTTCTATTTAAACAACGCCTCAGTAAGATGATCTAAGTTTTATGTTTTATCAAACTGCTGATAAGATAATATTGTGAATCAAGGACTTATTTTAGACCTACGCTCGAGGTTAAGAACAGCCACTTTGTGTTTCATATGGTACATACCTATAAAATAAAATTCCTATTATATGTTTATTGGTATACAACTGCCAATATAGGTAAATTGAAGTACGTAGCGTAGCGGATTATGCCCTGGGCCTTCCCATATTGGGGAGACATAAGTGCTTCGTGGTGGAGTATTATTTCATTATTGGATCTTTACTATTTTGATATTTTTACTTGCACTAATTTACGTTAAACATTTTAGATAAATATTAGCTGGCCCGACAAAAGATAAAAGATTTATAAATGAAAAAATGTTAAGGGTGAACAACCCTTATAAAAATAAATAGTAGCCGATTGTCAGACCTACTGAATATGCATATAAAATATGGTGAAAATAGGTAAAGCCGTTTCGGAGTAGTATGGTAACTAACATTGTGACACACGAATTTTATATATAAGATTTATATTTCCTAAATTGTGGATCAATTTCCTAAATTGTGGATCAATTTAGGAAATATAAATCTTGTGAAACGAGAACCTCAAGAATTTGGTTCGACTGGAGAGGCACGTACTATCGTCACACTTATTGAGTTGAGTTGCAAGGATCTGCTCTCTCTCTCTGATCTGGTCTGAACTCATTTGCTACATCTTATTAGAAAAAGATATCGGTTAAAAGCGTTGAGTTCATTTTAAAAGCTACAATACCGTACAAACGGAAATATTCTCCATTTAAAGTTCGGTCATTTCTATAATTGGATCATGATTGTTTAGTCACAATACCTATCGGCTATAATATTGAGTGGATAACATTAAAATTGCTTCCTAAATATGGACTTCGTAGCTAAATTTGTTTATGATAAGGTTATTTGATTTGTATATGGCGTGACCTTTGAAATATAACGTGAGTCATAGTCTGCCGGGCGATTGTCTTAGATTCTGGGAACGGGAACGATTTTAGGAATATTCGTTATTATTTTAAAGCATTACTAACATTATTTTATTAGCCCTTAGAAGCCCACTGCTGGTCTTGTGGTATTAGAGACACCAAAGTCATACATATTTAGTCCTTTTAACAGTGATCTTGTGCCGGCGTTGCGGTGTTCTAGCATAAAAGGTTTTTAAGGGTAACTTAGTCCTCGAAGGGTAGCAATGAATCTGTGGCCGACTAAGTAGCTAAGCTAAGTAGTTTTAGGGTAACACTTCAATCCTATCTGGAGTTGATGACAGCTGTCTATAAACAGCGGTGGTCAAAAGGCACACGATATGCTTGTTTGCTAAAAAAATGGGGATTTGTAATAGTTTATTTTTCTTGGCAGCGCGTATTGGTGACCTCAGTAGATAAACTATAGTCTAAAAGTTCCTCAATTCTGCTGTTACCGTGTCTCGCCACACCACTGTAGCAAAATGCGGTTTGGTAGACTTAGCACAGTTTTAAAAACCAGATTGAACTTGATTTTCCTAATTTTTTCATTCATCTCAAAAGTAAGTTATAATTCACTGTTTTAAGAGTGACCTCAGTTTAGACTCGAACCTCGGGTCCTCGGTATAAAAAGACAAAACTCATACCACCAAAACTATTACTGCTTACCTATATGGGTACATACATTATCTCATTCATGTTTATAGACAATTCGGTGGGTAGATGGAGAGATAAGTGACTGGAACAATTAGCAAGTGGGAAGGCATAGTAATTAAGAAATGCAGAACGTATTAGGAAATATGCAAATGCCGTGATATCAGTGGGGGAGGGTTCAACGGCAGAGCGGGCACCGGTAGTGGGCGGTGGTGGGTGGTCTAAGTCAAAAGCGATTAGTTCTTACATCGTATTCGTATAAATCTCTTGTAACTCGTAAATGTGGTGCTTTACTGTATGCCTTATTCTAAAGCTCTGAGTGCTATGGAGAGAACTATGCTTGGCATTTGATTCACAAAGATGAAATCCGTAGACGAATTAAGCGTACCGACATAGCTCTCAAAATTTATAAGCTGAAGTGGCAATGGGTCGGTCACCTCTGTCCCTGTAGTTCCGGGACCAGAATAGGGCTACAGTATCTCCTGCTTGTCGTAAGAGGCGACTAACAGGGGCTTTCGGGGTTGCGTGTGGTAAGAGTGGGAACTCGAACCGTCCGGCCAACGACCCCGGGAAGGACGGCGGTATGTGTGGTCGCATACCGTCGTGTACATCGGACGGTGGGGTGATTCAATCTCACTTGGGCGGAGCCCGACGGGGCAACGCGCTAAGAGGGCTCCGGTTGCGTTCCTTTGGAGATCCCGGAGCCCTCTGGACAGCGCCGAGGACGGCCACCGGGGGGGTTTTAGTGCGGTAAGAATCCCACATAACCCTACGTCGCTCCCACGACACCGGGTACCTTTTGAAGGTTTCCCCCTCGAAAACAAAAAAAAAGGTGGATTGACGATTAGGGTAGGCCTATGGCTAACAGCGCGTGTGTTATGGGCACATGCGCTTTTTTTGTTAAATTTGAAAGACTGAGGTAGATCATTGAAGTATCAAGCATTGATCATTGAGCAAGATGACATGAAGTCAGTAGATAATGTTTTTCTAATATTTTCCTAAATAGATGGTGCAACCACATAAACTATTGTAGCAGCTTGCTCGTTTAAAAATATTTAGGTAAAGGATTCTAACAAGTCTTTGACTTGAACCATTTTTATTACAAATTTTTGAATTTTAATCCTAAAGGTATTGCGGTGTCACTTTGTTTCTGAAGTAGGCATTTAAAGAAGTGTAGTTTAATAAAAGTTATTCAAGAATTTTTAAGAGAAATGGCAGTTAGACGTATAAAGGTCAGTTATAAATTTTAATACGAATCCAAATCCTGCACTTTGTGTTGTTACTGTTAAGGACTAAGTTGGAACGCCCCATGAGCCCTATAAGTATAACTTGCAAATTAAAATACAATTTTAAGGCAAAAACAGAAGTCTGGTATAGATATAACCTAATACCTTTTTTTATAAAACTGAAGTAGGTACAGTAGGGGAGTCCACATATCATTAAGTGGTGCCCTCCCGCTGCCTCCAATATGAATAATTTAAGCATCTCTCTGAAAACATTCCCGTCCATTCATTACTTAATTGAAGCCATAATAGACAGATGGATAGGCGAGAATTTTAAATACAATCTTGGTATTTGGGTTAACAACGCATTTTTCTGCCTCCCGACTCATATGTCGTACGACTCTACTACCTATCCCTTTTTACGGCTTTATACGTATGTTTTTTATTTATTGGCGTAAATAGGCCTTCCTTTGGAGTCAGTCCATCGCAGGCGTTCATGAGGTAAAATGCTATTCTACCTCTAAAACCTATACAAAAAAAATAAACAATAAAAAATTGCGATGTAAAAATACGTCTATGAAAGAAATGTGCTCTAAAATTGTGCAACATACTTTCACCTTTACTCATAGGCCTAGAATATTTTTCTCAACAGTATTATTTCCTTTTTATGGTACATAGCTAAAGGAAAATAAAAAATCAACGTCAATTATGTCAATTCAGTTTCAAAAGGTTTTTCGCTCATAGCGAAAATAACCATTTTGGTATTTTAAAATAACCATACAATTATTACACACGGGTTATTGTTGAATTCAACAAATCGGTATATTTCCATTAATACAATTATATCTAGACGTGAATATACATTTTCACGTCAACTACTCCAGTTTAAGTATTTGACCGTTCAAGATAAGGATGTGGACAGGAGTGAGACGGACGAGGGAGTACCGGTTTATCGTGGTAAACACAAATAAATAACTAATCAATAGTGATAATATCTTACCGATAACATTGTACAATTATGGTGCAAATCCTGAAGACAGTGCATCGCATTATTCGAATTTTATTGTGATACAACTTTTATAAACGCATTTATTTCTAATATAATGAATATTGACAGTGTACGTTCATTATGGTCCGTTGATTATGTATATGTACCTAATATCCTATTTTCTTGAAAAACGAAATTATTTTAATAAGGATTATGTTTATTTCAGATCGAGGAGGTTATGCAGCAGAAGGCGCCAGTGGTGCCTAGTAAAATCAAACTCCAGTAAGTTTATTTTTATTATTTTAATCACAAAACAATTTTATTTTAACGTAATTATGTTTAACAAGTCAAGTTATTTTAGTACTGTTAACGCCATCTGTTATGAATAGCTCACATTAAACATGTGAAGTTATTGTAGATGGCGCTATAATGTGTGTACTATAGACTTATTTCAACTGTATTGTTATTGGGGATATAGCTCAGTGGTAGAGCATTCGACTGCAGATCGAGAGGTCCCCGGTTCAAACCCGGGTGTCCCCTTCATTGGTCTAGCGCTGTTTTTTTTTGTATTGTTATTCCATAAATAAATAAAATAGTAAATAATGTCATAATTAAATTATTTGAACATTTTTTTTGCAACTATATTCTTTTTTTAGTTACATTTTTATACAATTTCAATTATAAAAATGATATTATAGCCAAATCGATACGATAACTTTAAATAAAATAATTTTAGTATTTTTATATATTATGTAGTAGTAATCAATAAAATAAATTAATATTTTGGTAATAATTAGTAAGTTGGAAAGCTTGTAATGTCACTCTTCAAATCATAATACATACCGTTTAACACTGCTGTTCATCATCAACTGTTAATGCCCCACTGCTGGGCAATATCTCGTAATGAGAAGGATAAGGCCATAAGCCACCGCACTGGCCAAGTGTGCATTAATAACATTACATACCTGTGATACCTTTTTTTAAAGATCTATTAAAAGAATTAAATCAGCAAATTAATCAAGATGTTGTGAAGCGTTACTGTTTTCTGGTTTAACGGGTGTGGTAAGGAAGACATACCTTTCTGAGGCATTCCAGCTTATTCTTCCAATGTAGCTGCGCATCTGTGGCCGCTAAACTTATCTGGGATTGACAATAGTTCTCTATGGGTGACACTTGCCTTCTATCATAAGGTCCACCTTATATAGTATATAGTCTTATATAATATATAGTCCACTTTATACTTTCAAAAAAATGCTATAAATTTCAATTTTCTATCTTTATTTCCAGGCAGCCACAAACCTCAAGCACTCTAAGGAAGGGATTGTCAGCGAACTTCTTCAAGGCAACATTTAGTTCGCGCAGCAAGGCGGTGCCCGCCCTTTCTTCCTACAAGGTCGAGGAAACCACCAAGATAGGCAGCGCGGAGACCAAGCCTGTTACTAGAAATAGGCCTAGGACAGGTACATGAATTTAGCAAAAGATTAGTTTTTTTAGGATGTTTTGTTATTTTCTAGCTATCATCAGTGTCGTCAACCCTATATTGACTTACTTCTGAGTCTCCTCAGGGTCTCCTCTCAGAATGTGAAATGTTTAAGTCTATCATAGGAATCATTGCACACGTTTGAAAATCTGTGTCCCTTCACTGTTAAAGAAAGTGATAACTATTTTTAAACTTCCGTAACTTTGAAGAACAAGAGGTGCCTAGGGATTTGAATCTCAGACCACCGGCGAAAGAGGTTGAACTTAAAATAAAAGGCTATCAGTATTGCTTAAAATGTTGCAAAACTTAAATTCTGCGATATGGAAATCTAAATTTTGATATAAGTTGTTTGAATTTCTTTTCATTTTGTCACTCAGCGCCACCAAAAGAATCCTCAAGCAAGGACAAACCGAGAAGAGCTATAATACGATCCCAACCGGTACAGAAACACGACCGCCCGCTCGAACCGGAACGCCCGTTACGAATAAAACCACTAACACCGGACGAAGAAATCGAAACCAAAAAACATGACTTGAAAAGCCCAAACATAGTGTTGAAAATAGTTAAGAAAACACCAGCGCCTACGAAACCCGCGCCAAAACCACCTGTCAGATCTGACAGTATCCTGCCGCCATCTTTGAAACCGGGTGTCTCTGAAAAAGTCAAATTGAAGAGACCAAAGTTGGTTAATAATAATAATGTTTGGACGAACGCGAATGTCACCCGAAGTGATGGGAAGGCGCCACCGGTACCTATAAGGTAAGTTGTATTTTCTGCAATTAAAAAAGGAAAAGAACAACAAATGTCACAAAGGCATAGTTAGTGGCTTAAATGCCAAGATGCTACAGAAGACTTATGAACTTTGTAAACAGTTTATTTCAAAATTTGTTTTCTTCATTAAATGCATATTAAATGAAGTATTTGAAATTCGAAATCAAATTAGGGATTATGTTCAATTAGGGAACTTCAAGTAAGTTCATAATCATAAATAAAAAGTTATAAAGCATGGTTTTGAGAGTTTCGTCAATTTTATTGTCAGTTACTGTCCGTATACTACACATACTGTAATCTTTGGTTACCGTCGTGTAAGTAAGCGATAATTGCATTTAGCACGCTATATGAATGTGACGCTAATAAACTTCATGTTATTCTTTAAATGACCTTTCCATTGAATAGCTTCAGACAATTGGAATAATTTAAACAAACAATTCCAACAAAAAACCTTAGAGTTAGTATTGCTGATCGAATCATTGTTATCCTACGCGCGTTCATATGTAAATACCAGCTCACATGCGCATTCATTTAATTTCAGCTGAGGCTGTAACTTTGAATCAAGTTACAAAACACCGAATACACTGTGTCACATTCAACACAAGCCAATCATAAATTGTCAATTAGTAATAATTCTTACCGTTTGATAACACAGTCGCTTTTATTCAAGCATCGCAAGATTTGATTGACGCACGTGACGAAGTAATTTTTTGTTCGTATTCCTGTCTTGTTCTAACTATCTTTATCTCTTTCTCGCTTAGGTGCTTAAGTCACTCTTGCGGTGCTCTTCTAACGTGTGGAATGTTTTCCTTTTAATACAACGCGGCTGATTCACCTCGCCGCCTTGTCGTTCGCAGCTGGCAGCGGTGTTGTGTATATTCAAATTGTCCGTGTTTTAAAAGTAGAAGACAAGCAAGCGGTTCATACTGGCCGGTTAGCAAGTTTGTTTGCTACGGTTGGCCGCGGACGTGTCCTGTGGGCCGGTGCTTTAAATTTCGAACTTTAGTTTACAAACGAAACGAACTGTGTTTGAATTTTATAATGGTGCGTTTGTTTAGTGTTTAAGTGTGTTATGTGATCGGAGTTATTTGGTGTTTTGTGTTTTCTCAATCAGTCTGTCGGTCCAGATGTGGAGTGTAACAAAAAAATTAAAGTTAATGCAGTGCGTCGTTACCCGCTTTCTCGGCTCGCATTATTTCAAAGTGGAATAACGTCTTGGCGTGAAAGTTAACTAAATAATTCCGAACTATCCTCTGTGGATGTATGGCTATGATAGCTTTGCCTTCTTTAACTGTTTTTATTTATGTCAATCTATACATTTACCTATATTGTCCTATATTATCTGTCTTCTTTGATACATTTAGCACGTTACATAAATTAATTGTGTCACACGATTCTACCGTAGAAATCTTAGACGTATTAGCCTAATTAAAGGTTAAAGTACTTAACTCCCAATTTACTGAACTCATTCAGGAGCGCCGGAAGTTCCAACTTTAGTTCATACCCTTTTAGAAGATTACCCTTTGATATTCACTTTGTAAGCTTTAAGTATATTTTGTTTCAAATTTTAACAGTATATAACTTTTGTAATAGCTAAGGCAAGTTGGGATAATGTTGGTGCTTAGCTAAAACCGATATAATCAAATTTCAGGCTAACTTCGTCATATTTTTAGAAATTGGCAAACTAAAAAAACAAATAAAATAGGGACCAAATTATAATGCAATTTTGATCATGCCGCATACTAGTTACGCAGTTAATTGAGTACAGGTAGGACCTAACTCATACTTATACTCATAATTATTTTCAAAATTTGTAGGTAAAATTCGAAACGGTTTTTATATCACTGGCTACGCTAACTATGTTTTGAAATTAATTATTTTTATATACTTATCGGACTTATATAATCGCTGGCATAATTAATTATGCTCCCTAATTCATTATGATATTTCAAGGCCGTTTTGCCAATTTTGAACAAGAAGCAAATTTGATAATGTCCCACGGCGATAAGATATCGCATTCATTATCATAACAATATTGTATTACATAGCTCTTGTTACAACTACATGCAATTGACATGTACTGAATTTTGGTGCCGAAGTAAGTTGATATTATAAGGATTCGGTGGTGCAACCGACATGGAGACAGCACGCAGATGCCGGTACTGGTGCTGCTGGATGCTGAGGCTTTGAAGGTGGTAGAACTCTTTGTGGTTTCACACCGGCGGCACCACAGCCATACCTATTTCTGCCTAATAACAGCAGCGTTAAGCACTGCTGTGTTCTGGTTTCAACGGTGTGGTAAGAGAGACATACTTTTACGAGTCCTCAGGGGTAGCGGCGCATCTGAGGCCGACCTCGGGTAGGAATATTTAATCCTATCGGGGGTTGATTACAGATGTCCATTTCCGGCAGAAGCCACTTACGATCAGGTAGACTGCATGCTCGTCTGCTCCTTCTATATTATAAAGAAAATGATGCACGGGTATTGGGGGCAAGCCTATGTATGCACGTACGCATACCCGCTTGCGTACAACAAAGAAAATATCTGAACTGTCTATTGTTATAAAAGAGACTAGAAATGGATCAATGATTTGTGTCATTTAGGTGAATCACACATTTTGTTTTTCCTGAAGTCAAAAGAGTCAGTTGCTAAATTTACCTAGCTTTATGGCGATGACAAAAGTTACCTATCAAAAATCAACTGGATTTTTCTTTAAAAGTTTATTGCAGTGTTGATATTAAAAAGCTTATTTTTACCTTCTGCAGTCTCCTGTGTAAAGGGAGAAGAAGATTGAAACTTATTATTGATCATAATTCTGATGGGTGAAGACTTTATTTCATAGGATCCAATATTGAACCAAAAAATGGCCGCCATACTATCACATAATATGTATAAAATTCGCGATCCAGTTTAGTTAACAGTGATAATAGCTGCTTGTTGATCAGGTGCAAATTATTTTATAATTTGTACTAAGTAAATGTTATTAGCAAACTTAATATTATTACGATAGTTTTTATGTCTACGTATAAGCGCTATTGTAACCAATACGATGACTAGAAGTAGGTATGTGTTCTATTAAAGATACAAGGTGTTAATTGAGATAATATTGAGGAATTGAGAGATGTATAATCAGAGTAACTGATAAGATATGGATTATAAAGATATGATTGCTGATAGTAATGTTGATTAAACTCAAGAATTAAAGATATTTATGTCCTACTCTCACAATCCTCTACTTACCATTATCAAGGTTCGGAGAAAAGTAATAGTAGAAAGAAAACATTAAATGAAAAGCTGTCCAAAGGTAGAATTCTAATGAAGGATATTCATTTTTTAGATAGAAAACTTCCAAAACTTTCAGACTGTCTTGGAGCCTCGCGATTATTAAGTTTGTTTCAAATTACCAAAGTTATTTGGAAGTTGAAGTAGCTGAATTTAAAGAGTATAAACTTTTATCTGTGCAATTTGAAAGCAATATTGCGTTTAAATTAATGAAAACTTAAGTAAAATACGGTGAAGGATTCGAAATGTTTTTTGAAAAAGTTTTGAGACAACGTAATACATCATAGATTCAAATCACGTATTTAAATGCACCAACAAAAACATTTAACGGGAAATAGCGATTAATGGCGACTCTTTTACTTGTTGCTTATTAATTCGAAATATGGTTGTTTGGAAAACGGAAATTAATTTTAGTCTGCGTAAAACTGCAAGTCCGCTCTGAATATAGAAATGAATCGCGTCGCCGTAGCAAATTGTATGACTACACCTGCTTGCAACAACTTCAGAGCGGACTTGCACTTTGGCGCTGACTATACCGTAAACCTCTCGAAAAAGTCCAGTTCCAATAGCAGTAACGAATCCAATCCAAGTAACGAATCAGTGTGGATAAACTAACTCCACTACATGAGCACAACATGAGTCACA
Source organism: Epargyreus clarus clarus (assembly GCA_014595695.2). Taxonomy (NCBI): domain Eukaryota; kingdom Metazoa; phylum Arthropoda; class Insecta; order Lepidoptera; family Hesperiidae; genus Epargyreus; species Epargyreus clarus. Next base: position 1,571,355 of record JACTTY020000024.1, read on the forward strand.
TAAATCACTCATGACATGTCCGTCGGGAGCATAAATCATGTGCAATGAATATCATTAAGATATTATGTAGTTGTAGTTGCCCCTATTTCGGGGTCAACGTTTCTTTTATGACTTCTAATGGTAGTAGTTTCAATTGACTCATGTTATTGGTATTTATGTTTTGCTTCGTAGTCTTTAACATACAATGCTTACTGCTTTGGACTTGTCGATTGTTTGTTCTTCATCATCAACCCATTACTGTCCCACTGCTGGGCACGGGTCTCCTATGATATGTATTTTAAATTATAGAAGTAGAATGCAGTCCAGCTGGTAGGGAACAACTGCAGCCTACTGTCATTTCTATAATAATCAACAATAGATAGCATTCGAATATTACCTGAGATCGGCCGCAGATACTTTGCTCTGAGGACTAACTTGGAACATCTCGTAAAAGTGTTTCTTCCTTACCAACCTCTACTCTCCTCTTCATTCAAACCAGATGACAGCAGCGCTACTGTTACAAATCAGATTAAAAGAGTTCGTCCACCTTTGAATATATCTCTAATTAATCTAATTATTTTACATTTGTTTCTCGCTTTGAAAAGTAGATTTGATTAGGTACCTTTTTTGGATTTCAGGCATGTTTTAGTTATAACTTATTCGTGATAAAAATAAATTACGACGTCATTTCGCAATTAACTTCGTTTAATTGGTAATCGGTATTGTTGAACTGTGTCTAATTTTCATTACCAGAATTTAGTTAGCCAATATGGCTTGATTGGATTGTTTCACAAGATTTTATGTTACGCACTTTTTAGTGCACCAATATGTTAAAATCCTTGTTAAAAGTAACTAAATGTTGTTTTTCGAATCGGAGAATCAAATTTAATCGGTAAAGAACCATGTAAAATTAATATTTTACGAGATTATTTCTAAATTATTTAGAAAATCGTTACGATTGGTTTAAAAAAAGCGCATAAATTTTTTTCTTTAACTAAATAAATAATATATCATGTGCAAAAGTGCTCAAAATGTAATAATAATAATATTCTTTATTGTACCCAAAAGAACCTACTTATTACTATTGATTTCATGTACCAGAGTCCAGAGAGAACTTTAGTAAAATCAATATCTATTGCTGCAAGTTCAAGGTTATCCACTAGAAACTACACATTTTGTTAAAATATTCATAAGAACTTAAATTTATATGGGTTTTATATTTTTCTCTTTAAGTCCTGCATTCCCGTGCAGTTTCCTTAAACTATAAACTCAAAACTACTTAGGAAAGGACGCGGTTTGTCTCGAGTGTGTCTTGAAAGTGCTAACATCTTTTGAAAGTATCTCACGCGGTTCTATTCCTATGCCAAAAATGTTAATATGTTTAGGTCACACTAGGTAAAGGAAAGATCAACTTAACGTAAATGCTGTAGAACTGGCAATCTCATTTACCAAAATTTGACGTAATAAATCATGGTGTATTGAAGATATAACATTGTCCTACTTGACCCTTGAAGGATTTTTTCTATGTATAGCTTCATAGAACCGTAAAACATCACAGTCAATAGTTGTGCAGTCCTTCCGCATAAATGTTGTGTCTTGGAGCAAAAAATCCTCCCCTCACGAAAACTCCTCATTCCATCCTGTTCGTAAAAAGAACAATTTGGCCTTTTCTATCTTTGGTCTCTTTTGCAATGACTTTGACATCTGAGACGATTGCAAAGCAATGCAACAACAGATTAAAAGCCTAAAAGATCAAACATATTTGTTGTATTTATTCAGACAGGTTACATTAAAGAATGAACACATGCTTTATATGGCGAAGAACTGTTTTGTAAAACCCCTCAAGAGATCCTAGAACTATTCCAAAATATGTCCTCGAAGGTCAATGAAGGTCGATGAAGTCTAAATAGTGGTTTATTACCTTTCCTTGAAATTTTAATGGAAGATTTGCTTAGATCAGTAATGTGTGGATATTATGAATTTCACTTTATGTTTTAATCCTTACTAATATTATTAATCTGAAAGTAACTCTGTCTGTCTGTCTGTTTGTCTCTTCTTCACGTACAAAGAAAGAATCGATCTTTTGGACCAAAAAAAATTATTATTTTAATTTTCGATTATTTTAGTAAGGATTGATTCGTAAACTATGCATTTGATCAAGTGATGATCTTTAGCAAAGTTGTTGTCCATGAGCCCACGAAGGTTTCAGAGTTGGTACGACCAATTTTCGCCAGATGGCGCCACTGTCATTCTAATGAAGGTTTGAATTTTCAGTTTTATTATTATTTTCTTTTAGAGCCGGGCAAAAACTAGTTAATAATAGTTTTTAATTGAAGGGCTAACAACATCGTGTACAAAGTAGTACAAACCTTCTACAAGCAATCTTCCTTTACGATTACTTGATCCAACTTCTTATGTAATGATTAGAAAGTCCCTAGTTTCACTCACTTTAAATATTTTAACAATTAAGGTTATAGCTTCATGATGTAACTGCAACCGTAACACTTTATAAAAATATCGTCAAGGTAACATGAATCTAATTATTTATATTTTACCCTATATTGTGTGTTTGTAATTACACATTTTTACTTATTTACTATTTATAGACCATGTTAAAAACAGTGTGGTACAAAAGGCGGACTTAATGCTAAATAGCATTATCTCCCAGTCAACCTTAGGGATGTGCAGAAAAATTGAAGGCGGTACAACTATACTAAAAAAAAATAATAATAATAAAAATAATAAATAGGAAATAAAACAAAATGAAAAAAAGGAAAAAGGAGAACATGAAAAAAAGAAAGAAAGTGAGAAAGCAAGAAAAAAAAAGAAGAAATAAGATATAAATCGATGACAAGTAAATAAACATTCGGTTCTTTTTGTTATTTTGTATTAAATAAGAAAACAACATCAATAATTTTATTTGTTATGTCATATCACACCTTTAATGTTTATCAGCAAATGGCAGTTGCAAGTAACCAGTTATCGAAAATTACAAAGAATTTATTCCTAAATGTTCAATCATGATTTTAATTCGGCTTAAACAAATAGTATGGGTATTGCCATGTTAACAGGCATGAGCTTGTTTTATAAAGCCTTTAATCCAGAGGGTGACAGGCTTTAATAAGGCGAGACGGCTGTCTATCGGTAATCCCTCAAATCCTAGAATAAGGCTTAGACCATTACTTTGTCTGTAACGTACTTTGCGTTACCAATTATGATCACTTATAGTATAATTAGGAAACTCTGAATTTAGGTGGTAAGTAGGTATGGTAGAACAATAATTTGAAGAATAAATACAGAAGTTCTTAAACACCTATCCGATTTTCTTCAACTGTGCTAATTTTGAAAGTGCACTTATTAGATTCGGAAACGGTCTTTAAATATTCTTAAACGTACACAAAAGAAAGATAATTTCAAAACGGTTAAACAGAGTCACCAGAAATAATAACCATAGTAATTAATCCATCCAAAACAAATAAACGCATTCATTTTCGGAAACAAAGGGTTTAAACTTATAACGCCCGTCTGTCTGTACCGAGGGTTAAAAATAGCAAACAGTTAGTTACAAAGTTAACATTCAAGCGAGGCTTAATTAAAACAAAAGTGCTATTTAAGGTTGTTGATGCATCAAGTTTTTATAACTGGAACCAAATACTTTATGTCTGTGAGTTTTCTATTTAACTATACTTTAAACAGGTTACACGCAATTGGAATTTTTGGATTAATGGATAAATTGTGAAGAATTCTAGTGTAAATAAGATTACGCTGATCTAATTAAATGCAACTAATCTATTATTTATGATTGCTACGGATCTTATAGAATTAAATGTGATTAGACACACAGTACGCTCATAGTGTGATGGGAATCTGATTCTACACCTATCGCAGACCGATGGGTATAAAACGTCAATAAACTAAGATAAATAATTGACATTCTTCCTGTAAATGGTTGGTGAATTGAATAGTGAATATTCATGTTAAATTTAGACGAGCAAATTTGTTAGTTAATTGCTGCTGCTGGGCACAAGTCTCTACTGCTGGAATAGACTTGGACCATTCGCCACCACGCAAAGAACCAATGGAGCAAATATTTTTAAAATGCCATTGCATCTAGAAAACGTTAATGTAAGAAACTCAGAACTGCATCCAGCATTGCCCATATTGGACAGGAATACTACTAAAAATACACCAACATGTTGTATGCAAGTAAAAAACAAATATGATGCTCGACCATGGCATTGCTTTGCATACTCGCGTATCCCTTCACCGTCCGTAAATAGAACCTGATGTACTACTTACTGCTCTGCCATTATTGACTAAATAAAGGCTCAATTAGCTTCTACTTCGCTAAAAATGTTGTTCCTTAAATGAGTTTTATATGTCGTCCAAGAAATAATTAATTTTGTAAGAATGAAAAATAGAATAACAGTTATTGCACTAAAAAGCAAAGATGTATGTTAATGAGTTGCGGTGTCGTCGGATTGTGACTTTTACGTGATGCACCAAAATCGAAATTGTTCGAATATTTTGAAATTTAATAGCCTCCTTTTGATAGATGTATGGTATAAAATGTCATTGCTCCATTCATGAACTATGCTTCTTCAGTCTACAAAAATTAGAAGATAATTTTATTATCTTTTGAATTAATTATGAACAAAATCATGGTAATTTTCATGATCTACATGGCTAAGAGTTCTAAAAAGTTTGAAAAACCTTTGTATGCGAAACATATCAATCGTGTAGCGTTTGGTAACCTCAAATCCCTGTTCTGTCAAAAGACTAGAGCCAGCATTGGGACAGAAATTACTTGATGTTGTCTATATAAAAAAACACAGACGTTCAGTTGCTTCGCTCAACGTTTCTTATCGTCGGACCAATCAGTACGAAGAATAGACGGGAAATTACATCCTATTGAATAATTCGCCTGATCCCTTAAGCAGGCTCGGACTAAAGAACACAGATAATATAGAAATGGCACATTGATTGACGTGCCTTACAGAGAAGAGATTGTTAACAAAATCATACAACTACTTGAAACGTTCTATTTTCTTGATTGTATAAATCATTTTGTTGATCAAGAAGTTGATTTTTGATGTTATATATTTTCCAGAAGGTGCAAACAGCTTGTGACTGGTCTGATTTTAAGCGGCCATTGCTGCCAATTTACATTATAACAAGTCCCATTAGATCTAGTTGTATTTGATATTGATCACGCGTTAGTTTGATGTCCAAATAAATCAAGAGAACTTCTTTAAATTGTTCACACATGATTCTAGAAGATTCTAGAGGATTCGGAAAGTTCTAGCACCTTCGGATATCAGTTACGCTGTAAAATTGAAAAACGTAGGTCGTTATCATGTTTTTATTTGAAAGTGACCTTGCATATGTATAAACACAGTGTTTGCAGACTTTTACAACACATGTGCCGTTTCACAATGACGTATTGTGTTGTACTTTTTCATTTTGACCATAATATTACAAATGTTATTGTCTTGGGTTAGGATGTGGTAAAGTAGCTTATTATTATAGATATTGACTACATGTAAGTATGACGTTTTCCAAGAATAGTGAGGGATTTCTTGTATACTTTACGTAGCAGATGTAGTTATACTTTTTTGTACTGTTAATTGCAAAGTAAATAGTTTCTTTCGGTTGATGTCTAATGGGTCCAACTATATTTACGATAAACTCAAAATAAACGGACAGTAAAAGATATTTTTGATATGTTTTGATATCAAAAATCATGAAGCTGTGCCATCAGAAAATTACATTTCCAACTAAAGATCGATTTTTCAGTCATTATGTTAGTAAATAATCTTAATTAAATTATAGGCCTTAGTCTGTCTATGGCTGCAGTATTTAAGATGCGCGCTATTATCAATTCAAGAGATAAGCATCACATCACGTATTACACTGATTCCACTGTGGCTTATCAGATCAAGTTCCTCGTAATAATTAAGTTGTAAACGAACGGCGAAGAATATAAAGCAGCTCACACCACTCGAGTTACTAACACATTCGAGTCACAAGCTGGAAGATGTAACGATATCCGATAGTCGGGAGTTGAGAATGTTACTACTTAATGTTGAGTACTCTCTTACTATTTCAGTATAGCAAAATGGATTCTTGCAATTATCAACGTCATTTAGACTGTAGTGCCTCGCTGTTATCGTTAAGATATATCCAAATTCTTGTAAGAGGAAATCTTACTAAAAACTCACACAAGGATTAGCATCTTCAAGCGTAGATCTCACGTTTTACAGTGTCCTACATGCCATTTCGAAAGGATTTATATATTATATATAGCTGACCCGGCAAACTTTGTATCGCCTCAAAATCTATTTATTTAATATATTTCATATCAAATATAGCCTATGTTACTCGTGGATAATGTAGCTTTCAAATGGTGAAAGAATTTTTAAAATCGGTCTAGTAGTTTTTGAGCCTATTCATTACAACCGAACAAACAAACAAAGTTTTCCTCTTTATAATATTAGTGTAGATTACAGTATTCGGCCAAGTATTTCCGTCTACATTTACTTTTCTAACGTACCTACGATTCGTATTTCTTTACCAACGAGACACAGACGAACGACTCTTCGTGTTTGCTACCTTTAAGATAGTCAATAGTATATTAACAGGCTCGTAGATATAAATTTGAAGAGGCTTGGAAACATAAACATAAACAAAGTAAAATACTTTTTGATAGCTCAAAACAATTATTAGTGATAGGGCGGACAAGTGACTCAGGAATATCTAAAAACCCTCGAAGTATTGTGTCTCACAAGCTTCGTTTTGCTACACAGCACATGGAAGATGCGTCAGCGTTCCCAATAACTGTAGGTAGTGTTCGATAACGTTTATTTGTCCAAGTGCGACCCAAGGATGTTACGTTTTTGTTCGTTGCAAAACAAGGTTATGCGACCGTTTTAACAATACCCACTGTTTAATAGTAACTACTCATCAGTTTGTTACACACTATTCGGTCGGGTTGCATCAGTCATGTTTGAAAATTCGGGCGTCACGCAAAAACGTATCAGAAGTTGTTCATGTTTTTTGGTCGTGGGTTTCAGGTTTAAATGTAATGAATCATGGCATACAAGTGATTCTAGAAATATTTTTATAGTTTTATCTTTCCTTTGGTATAGTATAGTAGAAATTATAAATATATTTTTATGGGTTAAGTATAATGTATTTTAACAGACTATGTATGCCAATATATACCTAAATATCTATATATTTCGTGACCGATTACTTTTATCACATGAATTTACCTATTTCGATTATCAAGAAGTACGAACTTCTTTCCCAAATTTCGGTCCTTAATTTAAACTTAACTTCATCCTTAAAGACCTACTTTCAATCAAATTCGAGAATTTCGTTTTTAACACTCTTGATGTATAGTAGTTTCTATTGTATAATAAATTCGTTTAGGATTGTCGATGATATTCCCATTATTCAGACAATTCCATTGAACCCTCAGTTTCATTATCCCAGCCCGCTTTGAAGCGACGTCTGGAAGGTGACGAGGAATGTAGTTCCATTAAAATTCCTAGAATTTCTGCCATTATATTCGACGGCGACAAAATCGGTATGCGATTCAGTAGTTTAAAGACTATTTTGTTATAGACTGGTAAATTTAAAATTTAGTAAATCTTCTTCTATACTGTCTTTGTGAACAAACGGGTCGTTTGATTTGATTTTATCATCTTCATTTTCTAACTATAATTTTGAATTGCTCAGGGTAAGAATGATAAGGCATTTGATGAGCTTATCTTCTACATCCTACGCATCTAACTTATCATCTAGTAAAATTTCGGTTAAACGCAATCCAGCAAGGTATTAAAAATACCCCATAGGTAATTGCAGACTTCAACCGATACAGAGTCTACCTCAAGTCGCCTACATATGCGATGCTAATCCTAAGGACTTTATTTGCAGCACCTTATACTCGTACTATTAAGTTTGTATTATAATTGCTATCAAATTAGAAAATTGCAACGTTATTTTAAGCTTAAGATTTTTACCACATTTACATTAGCTACTCGCGTTATTCCAATTTCTTTTGATATACTCTACCAACAGATGTGTAGTTCTGTCTTACGTCCGATTTACATTGTCTATCTATCCATGTCACAGATGTTAGACATAGCTTATAAGCTGCGCGGGTTCCTGTAACCTAAAACATCCATTTGTTACAACTCTACAAGAAAAATCTTTCACGTATCCATTGAATGCGAATACAATACCTAAAACTTTAGCAATAGAGGGGTCATGTGAAACCATTGTGTCTCAGACTATTCAATCTTCCTTCACTGAAGTTAATTCTATTATTACACGTTAGGTAAACACTGCCTCTTGTATTGTTTGACTCGTCACAACCGACTGACTTGTTGTTATTGTTGGCTGTTGGGTAAAAATTAGGAAAACCACAAGTGAAGTCGTCACTACACTATGACTAATAAATATTGGATTAAATATTGTAACTTACAGTCAGTGTGTTGTCAAATCGGAACAAATTCAGTCATCAAGGAAAATGGGGGAAATAAATAGAGAGGTCTTTTAATTATAGTCAAACTTTACCATCTTAATTCTCAAAAGTAGCAATACAATGTAACCATATACTTGTACTAGTCTGCTATCGCTAATTAGTAATAAATCAATATTAACCAACTTCAGCCAACTGAAGATCGAAATTTGACAATTATTGCCTATTTTTTTTAATATTTCACTTACAGGCGTTTATCATTTTCAACACTGATTGTTGTAAACACGGTAAGTTTAACGTATCTCCAACATCGCAACTAGCTCATACACATAGAGAAACACTGTATAATGACAGATCCCATTCGTTAGCAGCCCTGAGTCTGCCATCATGGTGACGCGTCAGAGCGGCGCCGACGCAACCACGATTCAGTGCATACGCGAATGTGACATGAACTGATACTAATATGTTATTGACGAGCTGTGTCTGCTGCGACTTCGTTGTGGATTTAGAATATAACATTTTAACTATGACGCCATCTACTAAGCTCACAGAGTGCATTGGTAAAGGGAAATTCTTCGCTCCACAGTCCACATACAGTCAGTTGTCATGCAATGTTACAAAAAATACTTCGCACCTTAAATTTTGATAACTTAATAGATAAATATTCGGACTAAAATCGGATTACTTGCAGTATGCGTTAAATATTTTGAAGAAAATTGGTACAAATACTGCGAAAGTGTTGAAAAACCACATATCAATCCTAAGAAAATATCTATTCTTTACATTCTTATCAGTCTTAATACTAATAATTCTAAGTACGTCTTTCTAAATGTCGTTTTAAAACTGTTCTACGTCCGTTATTAATAATCAATCTGTCCAATATTTTGCTTACAGTAGGTCTAGTAGGCATTCAAATTTCAATCTGGGTGTAATTGATTATTTATAACTTATAACTAGCGTTAGTTATCCAATTTTGACACTCAGGTCGACCTTATATAGGACAAACCTTACAAACGCTGCGTACTTGAAAAATCGTTACCATAATTGCCACTGATCCACAGCAGCGTTAATGTCAGAGGACCAATAATTGCTTCCTGTTCTGCGAATATCATCTTTGTAACTACAGTAACTAGCAAAAAGCAAAAACTTGTCAGCTATAATTGAATCCCACTAACATGCCGAGATGACATGAAGGATCGCGGTTATGTAAGTAAATAGGAGTTGGTATACTTCCTGCCTTATTACCACCATGCTTTTAATCTTGTTCAGGGCAAATATTTATTGCTAGAAAGACGTATTTTATGGACTCACAAATGTAAAATATAGTTCTAATCTATATTTACCGGATCTTTTTTATTGATAACCAATTTTTTTTTTTTACGTAATAAAGGTTGAAATTTTACAAGTTCTAGTAAGTATGCAATAATTGCCAAATGTCGATTTATGTAGGTAATTTGACATTATTTAACAATTTCTAGTAAGTATGAAAAAAATTACAAATGTTGATCTTTCGTAGGAAACCATAGGATAGATCGAATATTAATAACTGACTTAAGGTAACTATTGACGCTATCAGCAGATATTCCTATGACGTAGTAATAAAATTTCGGTAATTCGGAACATAATCAGACATTTTTGGTTCTTTGGAAAATATCGGTAAAGGTGTAGTTACCGATATTTTCCAAAGAATACGTTTTCATTTTCATAAAAAACGGGAACGGTGCTAGTGAATCCTTGTCCTGAAGGGCCCTTGTTGGGAAAAGGACGGAGGAATTCCTTGGCCTTATAAGAGGTCCTTGCCGTGAACGTATAAGAGGTAGCTTGAAGCTCCTGTTGACCCGTTTCTGTGCTGTTCAAGGGTCTTGATCTAAAACGGTAGGTATAAGAAAAAATATTAATTGATATTTCCACTTCGACGGTAATAGCTTCGGGAATTTTCAGGCTTCAAAACCAAGCCATCAATAATTTTGAAGTTTTTTGTCGTATTAGAATTCATTATCACATGATTTGACGGCGAGAAAAGAATAGTGACGAAAGCTTATCTGAGAGTTCTCTAAAAACAAGGGTCTAAAAACAGGGGCGGCTTAACGTATAGTGCAGGGTGTGCAATGCACACGAGCGCCGCCGTCTCAGGGGGCGCCGCGGCTCCCTGAGCATAAGAGCCAGTCCACACGGCGCGTTGCGTTGCGTTGCGTCGTCGCAACGCAAAGGTTTTGACGCATAGCCGGCCACACGGGCGCTGCGCCAACGCAGCGTTACTACGACGTAGTCGTAACGCTCCGTCGTCGCAACGGCGACGCACCGTTGCGGCGAGCATTTTAAGTAACCGTCGCAGTCATTCTATAGAAAGCATGGATCGGAAAAGACGTCTGGCATTGCTGCTATTACTACGTCACCGTCAAAGTACGTAAAAATAAGCGAAATCAGCTTGCGTGTGCGTTCCTTATCAACGCATAAATAACTGAGCGCTGCCGCTCCGGCGACGCAATGAATACTCCCCCGCCCGCTTCGTCCCGTGCGCTGCAGTTCAGTCGCGTATGCGCTGCGTCGACGCAGCGCACCGTGTGTACACTATGATTATTAGTATGTAAAACGACGCAGCCACAGCGCTACGTCGACGCAACGCTGACGCAACGCGCCGTGTGGACCGGCTCTAAGAGCCTAAGAGCATCGTCTTCGACCATCATGGTACAACAATGATATAACAGAAGCGGCCAGCCTGCGCGGTGGCGACAGTTATCAAACGCGAGCGCCCTATGGGTGGCTTCTTATTCGAATATTTTGGTTCAACTCGATATAAAGTATTTTAGGGGTAAGGCCTAGCGGGCGCCAGGGTTTCATTGCACACGGGTGCTACACGAGCTAGAGCTGCTCCTGTTAAAGGGTATAAATTCTTACTTGGACAGTGTGGTTGACTATGACCTAAATCCTTCTTATCGTGATAGAACACCATTATTTAATATTGGGACAATTATGTGCTAATAATGACCGATAATGATCCGTAATCTCGTCATCGTTTTACAAAAATAAAAGTGATAGAATTCATCGTGTTTCTACTCCAGTGTCACCACCAGCTATGCTAGCTAGTATTAGTAGCTAACCTATTTTTGTGTTATAAACGGCAGTACCACACAAAGTTTTATAGATATTAGTAGCAGACCAAAAAAATTAAGCCACACTTATATTTACTGTGTTTTTGCCTGCTAGTATTTTATTCGTTTAAATTCACAAAATCATCATCATCATCAACCCATTACTGTCCCACTCTCTCGTGTCTCAGGTTATGCAGGTTTGCAGGTTATGCAGGTTTGCTCACAATGTTTTCCTTCACCGTTTAGCAAGTGATAATTTATTTCTAATACGCACATATCTTTGAAAATTCAGAGGTGCGTGCCCGGGATATGAACCTCGGACCCCTCGATCGAGAGGCCGAGTTTCTTAACCACTAGGATATCATTGCTGCTCACAAAATACTGTCTTATAAAGCTCTAAAATAGTACTTTGATGAGTACAGTATATCTTGAGTACAAGAACAACTCTCTTGTAAATCGAAGGTACATTGTCCTACAGTCTTAATGCCATCGGTTTATCGGATTGACCGCTCACGCTTGACCCGTGGCTTTCTTCACGTTTTCGTGACTAACAGTGACTCCGTCTTGAACTGAACCTCTTAGCCTGATCAGGTTTCTTTGTGAAGTAGTGTGTCATGGAACCAGAATAAAAATATATTATACGCGTTATAACGGTTATTTTAACGAAGAGTTTATTGTAAAAAATAAACTAAAATACATAAACAATATATGAGACGAATAGATTATCTTTTTCCTTTGAGAAGTTGGGTAGAAAGAGAAAATAGATAAAACGTAAACTTTATAACGGTATGTTACGGCTATATCGTTTTTTTTACGAACGAGTTTTTTAAAAGAGAGAAAAAGAACCGTTTATTATTATATACATACCTATTAACAATGTAATATCTACTTATTTCTATGCGCCTCACAGGATTCAATGTCTTCAATAATTGCAAAACTTTCTCTATATATTGTCTTCTTCTTTCTCTACATATTAGGAGTAAAAACAGAATCTTTTTACTAAGGCTCCGCCGTCTGTCCGTTTGTCACAGGACTGCGTGCGAGTTCAGTTGATTATTCTCCAAACATGACCCTCATGCCTAAACAATAAAATGTACAATATACAGTTTATTTAAGTCATTAATTATGCCAGCAATTTTATAGCATAGCCAGTTAAAGTTTATAAGGTGGCGTATCTGTGCTCGCGACGGCTAGGCCGCGGCCGGCGCTGGCCGTTCACCTCTCATTGCATCCTAGCTGTTAGGGTGACCATGTTCTGGGGTAAAGGAAGATAGTTCCGGCCATAAACTATTTTTATTTATAAAGTAAAATAAAACTTATCTGTCGTTCCTTAATAATTTCGCGAATCAGGTCTCAAGATCGCTGGATAATGAGATGACTAATTAGTAGACGTGGACTTATAAATATTCGATTGTACCTATACCTATCTATCCTCGTTAACTTACCAACTAAGGTTTAGTGTTTACGCTCAAAACTTTAGAACTGAAAGTGATCCGGGGCAACGGGTGGTCCGTTGCTTATATCAATTACACTAATATTTTTTTGTGTATAAATGGTATTAAAATATACATATAATTAAATATTTCCAATAATGTTCATATTAATTTCAAAAATAAATAATGGTTTTGACGATGTCTATACTTCTATACTATAATATTATAAAGAGGAAAACTTTGTTTGTTTGTTTGATTGTAATGCATAGGCTCAAAAACTACTGGACCGATTTTAAAAATTCTTTCACCATTCGAAAGCTACGTTATCCATGAGTAACATAGGCTATGTTTTATATGAAATATATTTGATAAATAGATTTCGAGGCGGTACGGTAAGTTTAAAACGTCCATAAACCATGTCCACATTTTGGCATGTTTAATCGACGTTTTTCGTTAGGTTCTAGAACCGAGTCAATTCATTCGTCACGAAACAATGCCTGTCCTACATACCAACAAAAACAGTGTCCCATGGTCACCCTACAGTTGTCTATCGTGAGCAATTCAATAGGAACGGAATAAGATCCGTTGATCCGATACGGCGGGAACCGCGTTTATTTTTATTCTCCAATGTCAACTTGGCATTGTCGTGGATGTAACTGGTTTTTTGTTTTAATGAAGAAATTACTTGTTTACTACGAAAATTCGATTTAAATTAACACCGGTCGAGTCGTTTAGCTATTTTCGGTTTGAAACGAGTTCTATTCGTTTTAGATGAAGTCTACAAAAACAGTTCTAATGGCTATTGTCCATACATTTTGATAAGTAACATAGATTGTTTTTGTATGTATTTTACTCATCTAAGTCCATACATAATTACTCTTTAGTTAATTTCAAAAACGTCGTAGTTGTAAGAACACTGACAGTAACCAATAATTATTATTTACGAATTAATAAACTTCAAATTTGTTTCCAATAAAGTTTTAATAAACATATTTAATAACTAAAATAGTACCTACAACGCCTCCGCTGTCGCTCATGGCCGTTATTAATAATATATCTATCCATTTTTTTGCGTAGCAAAGACGAAACTGACATATGTAGTACTTAGCCACATATAATTGTCAGAAGTAAAACTTTGTAGGCAAAACATTGGATAGATTGATTATTAATAATGAGCATTCTTCGATCATTTTTTGTATTTTTATCTGGAGAGATCCACGTCCATCTTTTATTATCTTTTAACTTGAACATGCTATTAACTATTTAAATTATTGATATGCATAGCGAATGAGTCTCTCTCCACGAAGGCTCCTTTTCCCAGTACCATATTTACCAATAACTGAGTACTCTTATTATTATTATCATTATATAATAGAATGAAGTATAAATCATGGAATATTATTTACAAACGAGTATGAGTATGAGTATAAATAACTAATAAGGTAATTATTTCTGGGAAATTAGGACTCGAGGGGAGACTAGGGCTGGATTGAGGGTTGCTAATTGTAGTATGATGTCACTAAAGGGCTAACGATTCTAGTTTTTGCTATATTAGTCACCAGAATGTGACGGTTTCAATCAATATTGTAAAACTGATTTATATCAAAACATATTAGATTTTTTCTATGGAAAGAAAAAATGTAGTAACACTGAAAAATGTTTGGATGTTGGTTTACATTGTTTTTCAATCACTAATACCAAAGTACAATATTTTTAGGGATCCGTACCCAAAGGGTAATAACGGAACCCTATTACTAAGACTTCGCTGTCTGTCCGTCTGTCCATCTGTCACAGGGCTATATCTCCGGAACCGTAATAGATAGCCACATGAAAATTTTACACGGGATGCATAACGGTGGCCTCTATAACAACAAATACAATAAAGTTTAATATTAAGGGGGGTCTCCATACAACGAACCGGTATTTTTCGGCATTTTTCGATGTAACTGTTATACCGTACTAGGAACACGGTTGAATTTTTTACAATCCGTTTACTACTATAACTGGTACTATAATAAATACAAATAAGAACCACAACACATTTTATTTTAATATAGTTATTTTTAATTTATTATACGTTAACGTAGGTATCATTCATTACCCCAACGCCATCTATTTTTGGGTCATTTAATTAAGTAGTGTTGAAAATATTCAAATGAATAAAAATAAGTAAAAAATAATGAATGGTGGTACGGAAGCCTCCATGTGCGAGTACGACACGTACTTGGCGAATTATTTTTTTATACGCAAACGCCAAAGTCCAAACCTCTACAGACGTTGGCAAGTCAAACACATTATCCACACGTTTCAATATGTGCTGGTTTCTAGAGCAAGTGTGTGGATGCGGCATTAAGAATAATCATAAATACATCTTTAGAGTGAAAACCAAATTTGTAATTTCATCATCAACACATTATTGTCCAACTGCTGGGCACGGGTCTCCTCTCAGAATCAAAAGTATTAGACCATAGTCAACCGTGCGGGCCAAGTGCGTATTGGTAGACTTCACATACCTTTTGAAAACTCTTTTTTATGTTTAAAGATTTTGCAGGTTTTCCTCACGATGTTTTCCTTCACCGTTTAGCAAGTGATAATTAATTTCTAATACGCACATAACTTTGAAAAATCAGAGATGCGCGCCGGGGATTTGAACCTCGGACTCCTCGACCAAGAGGCAGAGTTTCTTACCGCTAGGCAATCACTGCTTTTAATCTAATTTGTAATTATAAAATATGAAGTAGGTACCTTACAGATAATAGAATAAAAGGGCAATAGGAGTGACAGTCATTGAATTCTAAGTGTTCTCAAAACAGGATATATATTAGATACGTTCCCCTTATTTGCATGGGGAGAGCAGGGCGTGGGGATTCACCGAATGGGGATTAGGGGCGAATTGATAACTTTGAATAGATATTGCTTACTTTTGTGCGGTTTTACGGACAATGTATATTGTTGGTGGAGTTCTAAAGGCGAAATGGGATGAAACGCAGAGTATTTAACTACTTTAAATAGACTTATGGGGGCCTACTTATTCAAATTTATAAACAAATATTATAGTACTGGATTGTAATTATTCTTCATAGTAGTTTAGCGTTTATCTGTTCTGGTTTCAGGATTGCTTTAGTTTGATTAATATGTATATCATGAGGCGTTCCAACTTAGTCCTCAGGAGCAACTACACATCTGTGATCAACTTCAGACATCATTCTTCAGACAACTTCATTTTCTATATGCAGTTGATTACAAATGGTCCTGTTGCTATTACTGAAACCTAAGATTGAAATCTTCATGTCATATTTGTTTTTAACTAGTAAGGAATAAGGAACTTTTTAATGGACCTAGTAAGGAACGCAACAAAATAATAATGACTCAAAAGAATAAATAAATAATAACACAGTAACGCTAAAGTATAGCTATAAGGCAGAATTAAGTGTGACGGCGGTGCCATTGCACTCAAATCACGAAGAATTCTACCACGTTTTTATGTACCTACATATCATGTTTACGAACGACACATGTTTTAGATATATGCGTCTGTTTTGCAATTAAAATGCGGTTTCACTATTGGCATCAATGTCTACTTAGGGTTTCCACACACTTCTCCACGTAGAATCGATTTAAACTAGCCGCAAGGGATTGCGAATATTATGCAGATATTGCGTCAAAAATTGGTCAATTTTTCCGGAGTAAAAATAATTGAGTCCGTATATTATTGTTACTAAAATACAGTGGCATATTTTTTATAATAACAAAGTTAATATTTTTAAAACAATTAAGTGTGATTTGTGTCGTAGACATGAAACCTTTTAACCTTTTCCTGACCGCTTCTAGTCGATTCGGCGTTGAAATATGTGGGGAGACCCTTAAAGATTGATGTTTCAGGGCTACCTCGAGTTTAATAGACACGGCTTAACAAAATAACCTGTAACTATAATTTACGTATTTAAATAAATAAAAAATATTTTATTATGCTAAAATTATTCTCAGTCAATGGATAACATGGGTTGTTAGTCTTGGGTTTCTCACGATGTTTTAATTCATCTATACTAATATTATAAAGAGAAAAACTTTGTTTGATTGTAATGAATAGGCTCAACATGGACCGATTTTAAAAATTCTTTCAACATTCGAAAGCTACATTATCCACAAGTAGCATAGGCTATGTTTTATATGAAATATATTTGATAAATAGATTTTGAGGCGGTACAAAGTTTGCCGGGTCAGCTAGTCCTAAGATAAAATGACAATTATTTTGCCAATACGCACATCGTGAATTCAGCTTTGCCCGATAATCGAACTGCATACAGCCGCATCCTTTAGTAAGAGAGGTCGTAATTCATACTAGAAAACCAAATCTATTATGCTGTAGATAGTAAAACCGATGACCCTACAACTAGAAGGAACACATACATGTCAGCTAGTATGCAACTAGTATTAATATTCTCAACTCACGCCCCGCACCTAATAAGACGCTTAATTAGAAGCGGCTGACTCATACCATTAGACTCTACATACGTTAATGTAAACTGTATGTACCTACATATGTAATGTAACATTGCGGTGTTTGTACCCTGTGGGCCTGTTCATATGAGGTCGACCCGACATTCTTACGCCGAGTGACAGATCTTGCTTTTCATATTTTAACTAGCTTTTGTCCGCGGCTCCTCGGGCGGAGGTCAATGATAATAGGTGTTTTTATCTTTGCCTCGGGAACACTACTTTTTTCGGGATAAAAGTTGCTGTTGGTATGTCCTTTTTTGGACAAAATTTCATGACAATCAGATTGGTAGTAAAGGCGTGAGGCGCAGTAAAACAAACAGAAAGACTCACGGGTATCGGACGACTAACAAAATAATGGGTTCCAATAAGTTATTTCTACCTAATAACAGCAGTGTTAGGCGCTGCTGTGTTCCGGTTTGAAGGGTGTGGTTAGGGAGACAGACTTTTCCGAGGCGCTCCAGCTTAGTCCTCAGGGGTAGCGGCGCGTCTGTGGCCGACCTCAGGTAAGAATATCTAATCCTATCTGCGGTTGATTACAGATATCCATGGGCGGCAGTAGCCACTTACCATCAGGTGGACTGCATGCTCGTCTGCTACTCTTATATTATAAAAAAGTAAAGTCAAGTAGACATGTCTACGACACTTCATTTTCATTAAAAACTGCGATATCGATTTGCAATGTATGCAAGTAGTATCAAGATAAATGTTATCTTTTATTGATCTAAATTACTTTATTAGCTCATTAAATGGAAATAAGTGCATATCTACTGTCTGTCCATCTACGGACGCTGATAAAATGATAAATAAACAATAAACACCTACCGGTGTATTCTCAGTCATTTCCATATTTTATAGCGAAAACACATTAACTGACGGATTGATAAACTATTTATAAGTTCGCGATTTTAAAAGCTACTCACGGTTTCGTAATTCAAACAATCTAATAAGACAATGCAATTCATTCATTGCCTATTATCCGCGATCATTCCGTTGCCTATAGAGGCCGTAACGTTCTCTCAAATTAGTTTGCCTTGAGGTCTCGTCAGACGTAATCTTCTAATCTGCCGGCACAATCGATGCCTAAGACATTCTTCGACTTCACGCACAAAACTCCACATTTGGCACGATGGTAACAACACATCTAATAATTCCGATCACGCATCAGACAGCACAGTGACCGAGGCCCGGGCTATGCAAATTCAAATACAAAAATTCGATCAGTGATACGAAAACGAACATGAAATGAAATAGCGTCAAGATGATGAAGTTCAAATCGTTGTTCCGTAGAGGGCCCAGTCAGGGGAAACAGGAGAGCACGTTGAAGGGCGCTCCCTCGGTCTCCAGCCTCGACTCGAAGCACCACAAGGTAGCGCCGGCCAGGGAGAAGACGCTGAAAATCTTCGGGTCGAAGGAGAAGCTCCACAAGGCGCACAAGAAGAAAGACTTGGGGAACAACAATGCCGTGCTAGAGGATCCTGAGTTGAGGGAGAGCTTGGAGGGTTACGACGATGGGCAGATTCGCGCCCACGACTACGGCAGCGCCGAGGAGCTGGGGGCTGGGTCCGTAGAGGAGCGGGGCTCACAGGAGTGCATCAGTCTGCCTGTGACACTGAACGCTGAACACATGCCGGGCTTCCAGGAGGTGGAGCTCAGGCCTAGAGTACCATCTGAGGTGAGTGAACTTTGATTGAATTTTAAATAATTTATGAGCAGTGCGTTAAATTTTTTGGCGATGTAATACATTTTTTGAATTATAAATACGAACGTAATAGACCAATATTATATAGACACTGACTGCTCAACCGTCATACAAAGTTCTGTTATGTAGCAGCAATGTTCAACTCATTGTGTTCTACTATGGGTTTATGATGTATGGTACGGTAGTTATATAGTAGATACCATAGAGATGTTATGTGGTTACACGAGGTTTTCCACCTTATTCAAGGATAACAAAGCAATTGTATCTGTGATATGTGTTTAAGATTGATTGTAGTTGGGTATACTTTACAAAATGACCACTTGTAATCAAGGGGACAGGAAATTCGATTGTTATTCCTATTAAGTACAAATCGATTACATAAATCTATTTCTGCCTAATAACACTTCTAACTTGGTTCTGAGGAATAGCAACATATTTAAAGCAGACATCAAGTAGGACTCTGGTATTATCTGGGGTTGATTACAGATGTCCATGGGCGACAGTAGCCATTAACGATTAGTTGGATTGCATGCTATATTGTTATTTCTATATAATAAAAAACTCTTGCAACATTAACTGTTGCCTTTGACACACCGACACTTACAAATTCAGTTCCAATACTATTAACGATGCTTTGTATTACGTCAGGAATGGTGTCGGTATTTTCAATTTATGTATTTAAATCATCAACACCGGATGGCCTTTAAACATACAGTTTTTGCATACAAATAATGGAATTTGCATTTGTAGGCCTATTAACGGTTCTGTCATTCGATTCTAGTGGGTGTACCATAGTCCATAACTATTACCAGTTCCTGCTCATGTTTTAGTTCATCCTTGATTTGCTATGTGTCCACCGTGCTATTTACACCTAAATCTAATTGAACATCAATTTTTAAATCATCAAGTACGTAAGTACGTAGTAAGTTGTAAGTTTTTTTAAAGGAACCATGATTTGAGTAAGCAGGTACCACCGCCACACGCAGGAAGCAGTTTACGTTTCGGTGTAAGGGATGTCAGCTGATTTACATATGAGAAAATCATGTAGGCATACAGGTGTGACAACGTTTGTGATTGGCTTCAAGTAGAAATTGTTGTATGGAGAGATCACAGATGTCAATGGGTGATCCCTAACTATCAAGTGGACTGCAAGCTCTTGCCATTCCAATCTTGTAAAAAGAACACTTTTCGTATTATTGTCGATTGGGTTTCAATTTATGTCGTCTCATTCCCCCAGGCATCGCTAACCTCAGGAGTGAGGGAGATAGAGTCGCTGCGGCGGGAGCTGGAGGCGAGCGTGATGGAGCGAGCGCAGCTGCAGGCGAAGGTGGAGGAGCTGCTGGAGCGCGCCAACGAGGCGGACCGGCTGCGGGCTGAGCTGGAGAGAATGAAGGTAACTAACATCCGTCTCACTCTTACAGGTGGGCTAACGATAGGAGTAAGGGACATAGAATTGGTGCAGTGGGAGCACGATACATGGATATAAATGGAACTGGTGCAACAGTTCGGCAATGAAGGACAATTTTTAAATATAGTTTTGTATATTACTTATATAAAAACATTTGAAACATATTATAATCACAAACTTACAGTTTTCGAGCTCTTAACGCTTTTTAATTCAATATATTTTTATATTCATTAATAATTTATAAGGATTTGCTAATTATATTTTAAATTACATAAGAGTTTTTATACGTATGTAAATGTGCGTGTGAATATGTAAAATACGGATACGTAACATAAGTATTTAATCTGACCTTCTATACATACGTACAATAATATGACTTGTTTTTGACGCATGTATCTCTATCTTTTATACGCGTGCGTGTATAAATAATGTATTATATAACAGTCAGCGGAGGCGGAGCGCGAGGCGGCGCTCGAGCGGCTCGCGGACGAGAACGGCGCGCTGCGGGCGCGGCTGCGCGGCGTCGCGCACTCGCCGCTCTCCGACAGCGAGAAGCGGCAGCTGCTGCTGGCGCCGGCGCCGAGACGGATGCACTCGTCTGCACCGGCTTCGATAGCTCTTGCACATAATGTAAGTAGGACGACGGTAGGGGAGGGGAGGTCTTTTAAGGGTAGATCAATAAGCGGTGAGTGGTTGCTGCTTTGCGATAGCGAGAAACGGCAGCTGCTGCTGGCACCGGCGCCGAGAAGCATGCACTCGTCTGCATCAGTTTCCATAGTTCTTGCGCATAATATGAGTAGAACATCTCTAGTCAGCTGACGATAGATCAATGTGAGGAGTAGTGGGCGGGGTCCGACAGCGAGAAGTAACAGCTGCTGCTGGCGCCGGTGCCTAGGTGGATGTACTCGTCCACGCCGGCCTTCAAAACTCTTTCGCACAATAAGTTGGACATTTGTAGGGAGTCTTATGAGGGTAGATCGAAGGTGGTGAGGTCTCGCCGCTCTAAGCTAGCGAGAAGCGGCTGCTGTTCCCACCGGCACTCAGACGGATATATCCCTCTGCGTCAGCTTTTATAGCACTTGTACACAATGTGATAGTAACTCTGGGGTATTCCGATGAGGGTAGATCGAGAAATATCGATTATGATGGACCAGATACAAATACCGCTTCATCTAGTTTTGTAAGGGGCTACCATCCATCGAAGAACTCTATTAAAATTGTCCTTATGTTTTAGCAATACTGACTTAACAATTTAGTCCAAACAGAAATCTTCACCAAAAAAAGCAGAGAACTTGAGAAATATTTTAAAATATATATATACATACTATGTTCCAGGGCGAAGGCGACAGCGGCGAGGCGAGCACGCCGGAGTGGGACAAGCACTCGTCGTCGTCGCTCAGCGAGGTGTCCGTGGCCTGTCTGCAGGACCGCATCCTGCAGATGGAGGAGCACCATTACAGGTTGGTAGTAGACTATCTTTCGCCAGAGCTTTCACTTACAATGACCTGATCAGTATTTGAGCAATATGTTACAAGACTCTCACAGAACGATAATTGCCCTTATACTAATTAATCCTGTCACATCTGACACAGAACACTAACTGAAGTTGAAAACGCGACTCCTCAACTTTTTCTGTCATAATCACGCAAATTCAGGTGTGGCGATTGCTGCCAAACTTTTTTTATGTGGTAGACATTTGGTAACAGAAGATTGATTGAATTAGCGTAAGATGAATCATTCAATATTCATTTGATCTACTTACATCGTGTTAGGCTGAATCAGTCAACATTCATCAATCGATGCTTCAATCTGGGAAAAACTCAAGCTCGTTAAAATACTTTCGAAATATATGTATGTGTGTACCAATAATGATGTCTAAATATTTAATACATATATTCGACGTTAAATTAAATAATGAATAGTTTATAATTCGCCACGGCAAGCTAATAAACGTATTCATGTTATTTTTAT
The DNA here is from genome assembly GCA_014595695.2 of Epargyreus clarus clarus. NCBI lineage: Eukaryota > Metazoa > Arthropoda > Insecta > Lepidoptera > Hesperiidae > Epargyreus > Epargyreus clarus. Next base: position 1,593,925 of record JACTTY020000024.1, read on the forward strand.
GTTTATCTATTTCATGTTATTTTGAAACAATACTTATTAATATCTTATTATGAAAGCTTTTTTATTTTGGAGTAGCAGATGAGCTTGCAATCCACCTGATGGTAAGTGGCTACTACCGCCCATGGACATCTGTAATCAACCCCAGATAGGATTAGATATTCCTACCTGATGTCGGCCACAGATGCGCCGCTACCCCTGAGGACTAAGCTGGAACGCCTCGGAAAAGTAGGTCTCCCTTACCACACCCTTCAAACCGGAACACAGCAGCGCCTAAAACTGCTGTTATTAGGCAGAAATAGGTGTGGCGGTGGTGCTACCGGAATCGAACCACAAAGGGTTCGACCACCTTTACAGATTTTATTACACAAATTACACAAAAATAAATAAAACATAAATCCATTCTTATATTCCAGTACAAGTGAAGAGCTGCAAGCCACGCTGGCGGAGCTGGCAGACCTGCAGTCCCAGCTGGCGGACGCCCACGCGGACAACGAGCGCCTCGCGGACGAGAAGCAGGTGCTGCTGGAGTCCCTCTGCAGACAGACTGAGAAGCTTGAGGATAGCAGGACTAAGGTATCAACTAAACATTTTCCTTGATATATGCAGAATGTCCAGAATTTAATCCTTGTAAGTGATACTATCCGATGGTGCAATAATACAGGGATGTTTTTTTTTTTCAAATTTAACTCGTTAGTTATAATAGTTTTTATCTAAAAGGGCCTCGTAATCCCTTTGACCATTTTTCGGAATTCCTATTTATGATTATATTAATCCATGTTTGATTTGTTTCAGGTGGACACGCTCCAAGAGCTGTTGCTCAGGGAAGGCGTGGAACCAGAGACGCTGGTCTCCAGCGATCCCGATCAACAATTGTTCGCTGTCCTCAAAGTAAGTTAAATTCATTTATGAAATATACATTTATGAATTCGTTTATTTTGTGTACTTCGACAGGGTTTCCATCTTACATTCATTCCAATCCATTCATCCATCCACCCACATATACATACATCCATCCATCAGCCTTTGAAAGTCCACTGCTGGATATAGACCCTCCCGGATCTCTGGCACTCCAACCGATCATAAGCCGTCTGAATCCGGCGGTTTCATGCCTTCTTCAGGTCATCAGTCCACTTTATCACAAGGCTTCTGGTCTCCTTCTGCTCAGACGTGGTCTCCATTCGAAGACCTTCGTATCATATCATTCGTCTGTCTGAACGACCTTGCTAGCCCATAGCCACTTTAGATTGCTACCTTTAAAAGCTATTTGATAACAATCTTTTTAATTTATTTCAGCTCTCTCAAGAAGAAAGAAGGCATTTGTTGAGCAAGCAAGAACAGCTTGAGGCGGATTTGAACGAAACTAAAACGTCGCTAGAAGAGAAAACCAAAGATAACGAAACACTTAATGAGAGGATACGGTAAGTCATATTGTATGTTTTATTATTATATCGAGTAAACTATATTGTGTATGTCATTTACGGATATTTCTAAATAAAAAAGAACTGTGATGAAAATGAGTTTTTTTTGGTTTGTATATTTTGTTACTGGATATCTTGGAAATAAAAAAGATTCACCTTAGATTTGCCTTGTGCATTTTTATAGGGCAGTGTTTTTGTCATAATTCTCTGTTCTGGTTCTCTGTGCCGTGGGTGCTATGGACAAACACATAGACAAATACCCAAACAGCCAGACCCAGAAGTAGAAATCTAAATTCATCATTCGGTTGTGTGCCTTGCCGGGGATCGAACCCGGAACCCTCTGCGCGTCAGACCGGTTTGGTGACCGTTCCTCCACAGTGATCCATATATAATAATAATATGTTTTTTTTAAATACTTATCGACTTATTCCTGTTTCCCCAGGGTGGTGGAGGGTACGCTGGAGCGTGCGGAGGCGGAGCGGCTGCAGTGGGAGCACGAGGCGGGCGCGGCGCGCGAGGTGGCCGCCGCGCGCCAGCACCAGCTCACCACGCTCGGGGAGCTGCTGGACGCCGCCAAGGCCAAGGTGAGGCGGCTCAAGTTATAGTGGGTACAATGGGTGCACATACTAACGTTGCGCGCGAAGTAAACGTGACACCAGCCCCGAAAATGGATGAGTTTTGAAAGAGTTTTCTATTCATGATTCCACTTTATGGTGGACTCCAGAGTCGCTATCGCTATACTTTTTTTATTTCTGGAAGTAGCAATGTTTAGCGTTTATTTATTTCAATTTAAAGAATGTAGTAGCATACAGATGTATACTACTATACTTTCGAGATTCTACACCTACACCTCGAAGAGTCGAAGCATGCCAACTTAGTCTTCAGCTACTTTTATATTTTAAAAAATCATGGTAAGTATCGATTTTATCCAACAAAGCTACATACACAGATTAGTGAATATATGCGGGCGAGTATTTAAATAATGCAATTTTATATCAGTCAATAATTGGAAGCATACAAACGTGATCAGCTTTCAATTGTCAGCAAGGACGATACAATTTGGATAACGATCCATGAGCGGGTTCAATGTCGCACGAGTGCGTGGAATATGCGATATAACGCGTGTTACAGTGCGGGAAAGTGGAATCGCAAACAACTTGTGTTTTCGGTTTCATAAATACTTAAAAGTCTGGCTACACAGAATGTGTATTTATAATACACTGCCGTGCTAGGACGTCAACGCTAGAAGTAAATCCTAACGCCGTTGAGTTGTATTGTATTTAGTTAGTAGAAAGCGGTCCTACAGAGCCGTACGCATACGTACGTATGAGTACGCTTGCGCGTAATTTTTCCCATTTAATGACGCTTGTACGCAATACTTTAAAAAAATACAAGGCAAGGCGACAAGAACCCTGAGCGCCACGACAGGCATCGCGTACTCGTTTGTGTGTGACTGCTCAATACTAACTCACAACACAGCTCGGCGCTAGAGCGCGCTGTAAGGATTTTGTTCTAGGTCTAACGCTTAGCGTCGTGCTAAAATACGCGTTCTGTTGGGTCAGGCTTAAAACATTTTCATTGTACGTTACCATATACTATATACATTAAATAAGTCTGACTGTACGACATTAAACAAGTCTGACTGTACGTGTCATGTCGTACAGCTGGCGGGCGCGGCGGAGGGCGCGGCGGCGGCGGAGGCGGCGGCGGCGGCGGCGGCGCGGCGCGAGGCGGACGCGGCGGGCGCGCGCGCGCACGCGCTGGCCGAGCGCCTCGCGCACGCGCAGCGCCAGCTCGACCGCGCGCACTCCGACGCCAGGAAGCTGCACGATGACGCGCTGGTGAGCTGATACGTATACTACGTGTGAAATAGGGTTAAGTGCGTGATGACGCGCTGGTGAGTTGATATATACACTATGTATGAGATAGGGTTGAATGCGTGATGACGCGCTTGTGAGTTGATGCGTGCACTACGTGTAAGACAGGGTTGAATGTGTGATGACGCGCTGGTGAGTTGTTACATGCACTACGTATAACACAGCTGGGCTGAGTGCATAATGACGCGCTGGTGAGTTGATACGTATAGTCCTCTCTTAATATAGAAACAAATCGCGTCGAATAACAAATTATAGATATTAACGGAACAAAGACAGCGCGGGACCCCTCCAGGTCTCCGACCGCTGCCCACTCTCCGCCACGGGTACATAGCTGCGTTAGTATGCCCTTACGTTACTACGGAGTATATGTTAGTAGCGCGCAACAACTTCTAACAGAGCGACTAGCGCACGCGCAGCGGCAGCTCGACCGCGCGCACTCCAACGTTAGGAAGCTGCAAGATGACGCGCTAGGTTGAATGACGTTCTGGTCATTACAAGGACCAGATAATCTAACAACTAGTGTTGTAACATTAGCGTGAAGCTGCGAATGCGGTGCAGTTCAAAGTGAGAAGTTACGGAAGCAAAAAATCTGTTTCATGAAATTAGTTAACGTACTTGCCGTATGACGAAAATAGACAGAAAAAAATATTTGCTGCTCACCGTCACAGCGGAAACAAAACGTAAACACACTAGAGCGAAAATAAATCGCACCGTGAAAACTACAACTACACATTTCTATACTTCTTTACTCATACTCATTCTGCGGTTCATGCTGCTTACATCATGCTGATTGCACTATAATCCGTTAATACGGTCAAAATTAGTAACTGGTAACTCAGCTCACATAACAGCCATTCTGATGAAATAAAAATTTTGTGTCAGGTGTCCCGCAACACGGCCAAGTCGACGATCTCGGAGCTGGAGTTCCAGCTGGAGCAGCTGCGGCAGGAGAAGGCGGCGCTGCAGGCCGAGCTGCAGACCGCGCAGGAGAACGCCGCCGAGCTGCAGATACAGGTCAGCTGCAGATAACTGCAAGCTCAGATATAAATAGTATACGTAAGCGAGCTAGCTAGTTTGAAAGTAGTAGAACTCTTTGGGGTTCGACTCCGGTGGCACCATCATCTATTTTATCTAACAGCAGCAGTGTTAAGCCCTGCTGTGTTGTGGTTTGAAGAGTGTGATAAGTTAGACATACTTTTCCCAGGCGTTCCAGCTTAGTCAGAGGTGGCGGCGCACCTGTGGCCGACCACGACGATTACAGATGACCATGGATGGCAGTAGCCACTTACCATCAGATGGACTGCATGCTCGTCTGTCATACGTCTCGTCTTATTAAATAAGCCTACAACATACGAAACTTCGTTATCGTTCACTATTCACTAAAACCTTATGCACTATCGTAGTACGTTATTATTCCAGTTGCCGTTACCGTTAAGTTTCCTTTTTCCTCGTCGCTATACGGTAATTATTATTATTTGCTGTTGTCCTCAGGTACAAGTAGCATCCGATGAGAAGTTGGCGCTGATGAGCCGCGCTGGTGAGGCCTTAGCTCGTGCTGCGGAGCTGGAGCGGCAACTGCAGGACGCGAGGACCCGCCTCGCGCAGGTGCAGCGAGACCGGGAGCGGGATGTGAGTAGCGGGGGAGAGGGATAGTAGGGGAACTGGGGAGAGGGATAGTGGGGGAACTGGGGAGAGGGATAGTGGTGGAATTGGGGAGAGGGATAGAGTAGGGCAGACGGAGGGCAGTGGAGTACTGTTGACAGTGGGAGGATGATTAGGAGAGGGAGGTTCGGGACCACCTATTTGACCAAATGTTGGCGCTAATGTCATTGAACAAGTTTAAGGGAAGATAGTGTAGTTTGTGTTGTGAATAAGCGAGATTTGGTTTAGGGGTTGTCAATACTGCCCAACTACCTGATCGAAAATGGTCATTATATTGGGTACTGTCATATCTACCTGGGCACGGATTTCTTCAAAATGAAGAACCGTTTACACTAATCATCTCATCCTACCGTCCTTTTACTTTTAGAATCTTTTCTTCATATACTTAAATATGACATGTCTGTACCCAGGAAGCGGAATGGAAACAGTTCCAGAGTGATCTCCTGATGACAGTGCGAGTGGCGAACGACTTCAAGACCGAAGCGCAGAGGGAGCTGGAACGCCTCGTGTCCGAGAACAAGGTCGCCAGGGACAGGATCCGGCTGCTGGAGGATCAGATACACTCCATGAAGGGTGAGTGGAGTGAGGCTCGGAATGTACGGTCGATAGGTGGCGCTACTGTCTTAGGTGTATTTTAAGTTATTTACGTAGGAACAACGTTTTATTTTCAATCCCATTTCTATGCTATAGCAGATCCAATCGCAGTTCAATCCTACGGCAGAACGGATTGAATGGCCGGAAGGATTTCACTGAGATGGGTCTGCCATAGGGGGAAGCGTAAAATAAGCGTAATAGTGTGTAGCGATTTATGTAGTCATAATGGTAAATTAAACTGTATATTTTAGTAATACAATAAATACTTTACCATACTGTTCTGCATTGTGGGTGCCAAATAGACACATGAATAAAAAAATCCTAAATTTTGGCTGGAAACCGTCACGTAGGGTCCAACTTACTGAAGTATATTTCCAATACAGGTGCTATTCAACGATTAGCATAATTCAGAAATAGCTGTAGCTTAATTTCGTTACGCTAAGTCAATTTTTACTGATAGACGCACCAAGTGACAAGTAGCGCCATCTATGGGTTTTATCGCTAATCGCCTTCATTACTACGGAAGGCACGCATGTGTAGTGTACAAGAAGTAGATTTGATTGGTAGTTCCATTGCTTGATTGATTTTTTTGAAACTGGACTATAAATTAGTTGAAATTTGCTTTTTTTTCATTACAGTGTTATCTTTAGTATGATTTGATTATATTTGGCTGAATGAATTGTTATGACTTATTTTAGTGACGTCATTGTCATGCATTCAATTATAATTTCACTAAGTGTTGTAAAATTGACATAAATATATATACACAAGTCAATTTGTTACTAATTGTTGGGTTAAATGGAAATAATAGATCTTCATATTTGATTTTTAATGAATGTTCTACATGGCAACATTAAATAATATTTTGCATGTAAATTCCCAGTGCAGTAGTTAGAAACATTATAAAAAGGTTAGAATTAACTTCGACAATTAACTGGCATTATCACGCACTAATACTTTGTAACGAGCTTCAAAGTGTAGTAGCATAGAACTAACAGTCTACTAGAAATGCCATCAGATGTTCGTGTACATACTATGAATAATATTAATGTTAATATGAAATGTCTAATTATTATTTAATGTACCAAAACAGGTGTAGACAGTACAGAAACATTGGAAACTCAGAAATGTTCTGAGGAAATGGAAAAAGTAAATGATTCGGATAGCACAGACCAACAGAGCGACAGTTCGCCTAAAGACATTTTCAGGAATATAAGAACCCGATATCTTTCAAGAGTTCACAGTGTAACCGACCCGCATACAAATGAGACCAGTTTAGTTGATCAAGCGTTTTGCAAACCTAACGGTAATGTTAATAAAAGAGACAGCAACGAAATAGTACCAGAGGTGTTTACATTTGACGTAGAAAATGTTACAATGGATGAAACTAATGACGATGTTAGCCATAGGTCTTCAGAAGGCTCGGATGAGAATCATAAAGTGTTAGCTGAAGCCGTCCTACCCCTCTTTGATAACAAAGAGCTGAAGAGGCAAGATGCTGTTGACTTTTGTGAACAAAAGATCCAAAGACAGGACGCAGTGGATGAAAGTTTTAATGATCTGATTGATAGCGATAGCAATTATAATACGAATAGTAGTAGTAATGACAATATTGTATTAGTAACTCAGTCGGAATCTGCAATCCCCGCCCATAGAGAGAAGAGGGAGAGAAATATTTTTAGTAGAAACCTTTCAGGATTGTATCACGGAAAACCAAAGTCTTATAGTACAGAAAATTTACACGCGAATGGAGAGTTCAAAAACGCTTTAAAAGAAGCTACCAGTATTGATTTTTTCGGAAACAACAGTAATTATAGCGACACTTCTTTATTCACTGAAGGGTCAGATAGTGTCTTCTTTTCACCGGTTGAAAAACGACGAAATTTAATAGAAATCGATAAAGACAACTTAATAATACCAATCCGTGTGAAAGATGACAGTATAGATTACAAAACAAATCAAGAAGATAATGTAAAAGAATTTGATTGTGTAGATAATAAAATACCAGTTGTGAAGGCTGAAAATATCTTACCGTATCCGTATCCAGATGATATAAAAAGTAAAATAACCATTATTGAACCTTCAGATTCAGTGCCAATATCAGTTTGTGACGAAAACGTCGAAAAAGATTTGAAAAGAGTCAACGAAGAACTAAAACTCACTTTTAAAGCAGCCATAGAAAGGATCATGGGTAGTGGCAAAATAAAGAGAACGCCTTCCCAAACTATAATTTCAGATGATAAACATTCTAGAAAACTTGATTTAGTAGAAAAAGCTGTGTTACACGGAGAAAAAGTAGAGCTAGAGAACTTGGATATTAATGATAATATTTCACCAAAATCACTTGTATCTGATACTGTGCACGATAATAAAATCACACAAGATGTTAAAGTTACTGACACAGTAAAAGAACGCACGGAAAACTCAGTTGGTAATGAGAAAACGACATTTCCCCAAGAGACTAGTAACGAAATAAATAAAAAGGAAAATACGAATCCTTTTAGAGTACCTGTCAATCAAAGCGTTCGAGATGATGTGAAACCCGCCCAAGATAAGCGAATCGACGATAACGTCAGTTATCACTTAAAAATAAATACTGTGAACGATATGACGTCAGCGGAATTATCTAATCCAGTGACCACTCAGAATAATCTACCGATTTTCAAGTTCAATACAGACGTTAATCGCTTGAAGACGTTCTTAACTCCGATCAATATTGTGAATGCGAGTATAGATCCTACGAAATCTCCTATTATACTAAGCCCAGTGTTAATACAACCGTTTTACTTTAAACCTAATAGGATAGCAGTGGAAAATTATGAGAAAAAACTAGAAAACAAACGGGGTACAGTGTATTACGACGACATTGATCAGGTTATTGCGACTGATACCAACGCGAGCACTTCGTCGGGACCTTCGAAATCCGATATCGAGAACAAAAAGCGGAGTTTATTTCAAAAGAATAGCAAAGCGAAACTTTTACCGTTCTTACCCAGTAAATTTCCAGGCTCCAATGACAATTTGACTGATTTTTCAAAAGCGCCCACGAGACCTACAGTTGCGAAGCCATCGGATGCCTCAAAATCTAATGTTGGCAAGCTATCCAAATCACCAGAGTGGTTGATAGATAACAAATACTATCAACCCATGGAAAATGTACCCTTTACGATAAACACGGCCCAGTCGACAACAAAACCAGTGAATAATGTTAATAAAGAAGTAAAACGACTTAGTAGTAATCCGTTCCTTCCCTTAATTGCACCAAAGAAAGAACCTGAACAGGAGAATTATTATGAAGAGATAGGTCAGCCGATGTCTACTTACCAGCTTGCAAACAATAACGTAGCTGATGATGACAAAATCCGTAGCATATCGTCCGAGGTTGAGGATTTTGCTTCGATAACTAGAGAGGAACTGCTAAAAGTGCCCAGAAGGCCTAAAAAGCCGAAGAAATACGAGATGAAATCTACATCCAGTGAGACATTAAACACAACGAGCATAGTAAAAGAGATGGCGAGCATGACTAAATCGGTCATAACATTATCTCGGTCGCCGAGCGCGAAAGACGTCTTCATAGCCAAAAAACCGACCAACACAATAGGGGATATAGTGCAAAGCTTGGAGAAGAACCGACCGGAGCAAGAAAGCGAAGTGAAGCTACGGAAATGGTCTCTCCAAGGGCAAAGGGCGCCGAGTGTAGAGGTGAACACAGGCTCCCTGGACCGCAAGGCGTATCACTGGAAGACGTTGGAACACAAGCGACTGTCGCACCCAATACGATCGCTCAACGATCCGCCGCCGCCCCGGCCGCTACGTAAGTTGGTCCGTGTGCGCTCTGTGTAAATAACTGTGTACATCGTGTGAAGTTTATTCGCAATACGTGTGACGTTTTTGTGTTCGTTTTCCATTTGGTGGCGGTGTCGGTTTGGTTGGTTTGGTTTGGTTGTGGTGTTAACGGCAACGGTGATGGTGGCTTTCTCTAACGTTTGAACACTGTTTCAGCACAACAGATTGATAGGTTTGGTTTGTTGGTTTTCTTTTTTGGTTTTGATGGAGTTTTGAACGTATTTGCTTATATATAGAAAAGATATTTGGATGTAGTATTCTTATATATTTAAGACATTCCTTAGAGTTATATATTATAGAGGACAGATTTAAATTTTGTATAGGTAATACCTTTACACAATGTTAGACGTATTATGGAAAAATATATCAATTTCCTACGCGTAAAATGAGTATTATGTAATTGTTATTAAAGCAAATGACATTGCTGTTCAAGCTTAAGTATTATTATTTCATTTTTTGTATTATAAATAAAAGGAGGAAAGAGGTAAATAAGACTTTATCTATTTAATATTAAATATTTCTTTTTGTATTTCCAACAAAAATATAATAATAATTAGTTGCACTTAATATCAGTTGTATCCTATATTCTACTATAGGTATTGCAAAGAGCTTTGTTTTATAAAATGCAAACACAGCTTAAATTATTGATAGCATGGCTGCGCTATTTTATAAGGTGTTGGTTTAAACGATTATTATTTCTATAAAATGACATTTAATTAAATCCACGAAAAGTATTTTATCCCAAAAAAGACCGATATCATCATACGAATAGAAGTTATTTTGAAATTAAAATTGTAATGTCCGCTTTTAACAGTTCATCCTAATTCACAAATTTTAATACAAATTAAATAGTTTTTATTTTATTTAGTCTCATCAAGATTATTACAAGAATTATTAAAAATTTATACTTTCACTTGTACTTTGTCTTTGGAGTAGGATATATTATGTGTATTGTGTATATGTCAATATCGGTCCTGTCGTTTAAGGATTACCTTATAAAAATCAAAATAAAAGGTATCGTCCAGAAAATCTTTATTTTTAAAAACAAACACTTCAACTGTATTTTATTATAAAATTTTGTTAGTACATCCAAATCGAAACATAAATATTACATCTAAACAATAGGTAATTTTGTCATATAAGCAATTTACAGCAGCTTATCATACACAGTGGTAGTGTTGTATAAGTAAGTTTGATCGTGTTAGCAATCTTGTATAAGTGGAAGTTGTGTTTGACAGCGATGCCGCCGCGGACAGAGGAGACTCCGCCGCCGCCGCCGCTGCTCACTAGCGCCTCGTTGCAAGATATTATGGCGACGGCGGCTTCTCATAGGCGGACCAAAGGTATCTATTTATCTATTTTTTAATTAATTAAAAAAGTAAAATAGTGCGTACTTTAGGGAATTTAAGTAGTGGATATGTAGTTCATCCGATGACAAGTGGACCCTGCCGCTAATGGACATTTGTGGAGTCTCAAGTAGGGTTGGAATCGTTCTCAGGCCGCCCACAAATTTTAAATTGACATTGAGGACTAAGTTTGAACTGGCTCTATTACAGCTTTAAAATAATAATACAGAAGCGCTTAACACTGCTATTAAGTATAAAGCAAAAGTAAATGTGGCAAAGATGAGCAGAGACACATAATATGAAGCAATCCACATTAGGCCTCGAGGGCGCATCTGTAACTTAACTTAGATAAGACACACTTATTATAATTGTCTATGATTTGTCTTTAGTAGTAAATTACCATCAGGGCGGTAGCGGTACCCATTCATTACGCCAATTACATAAATAGTATAAGAATATTATTGTTATATATTTCATTTTATTTATTTTTATGATTCTCAGGTGTAAGTCGACAAGACTCGCGGCTGTCAGTCAAATCCCTTATCGAAAGTATCGAGAACGCAGCTAAAGCGGCGAAGCAACAGTCGCCGGCGACCACGCCCGTCACCGAGTGGCCGCAGGTATGTACTCAAAATATACGTTTCAACGAATGATGGATTTAATTTAAGCTTTCTGAGTTCAGGCCTGTTTATTCGGCTATATTAAAATGCAGTTGTAGTATTGTTTACGGTAAAGTTAAGTTTTAATAAAATTATTAAATGTTGATAATTATTGATAGTTTTATATAGACTTTACGATAACATTGACTACTAGAAAGTGCGCTATAATTCTTTCAGAGTAACAAATTAATTATTTATCTATATAATATAGTTACTAAAATTTGAAGAGAAATACTTGAAGTATAAGTTAATAATATTTTAATATAAGGTAATTACTCAATGTGTAAAAGAGTAACTAAAGAACTTAATTAAGCGAAGAAATAACTAAAAAGCTAATGGATTAAGTTGCTAAACAAGTAATGCAATAATTAATTGATTGTAAATAAATAAATAACTAATTAATTAAACAACTTCCAATCTCTGTTTAATACGTAATGTGGTCACGACGATACTGTCAGTTCGTCGATCCACTCAACTGATTCGAATTATCGGCAAAAAGAAAGAAATTAAAAACGGCATATCCTGAGTACCCATTACATATTAAAATGTCTGAATTCCGATAATCTTTATATATATATTTCTTATGTGCGTGTGTATGTCACTGAACTCCTCCTAAACGACTGGACTGATTTTGATGAAATTTGTTGTGTGTGTTCAAGGGGACTTGAGAATGGTTTAGATTCACAATTTAGTCCGTGGGAAAAGGTTTTTTTTTAATTAATTTTTAATTCGTAAGTAGTTATAGAATCGGAAACTATGCATTTGATCAAGTGATGATCTTTAGCAAAGTTGTTGTCCAAGAGCCTACGAGGGTTTGGTAAGACCAATTTTCGACAGATGGCACCACTGTCATTCCAATTCAGGTACAAACTTTCCGTTTCATATATGTCATATTATTTCTTTAAATGCGGGCGAAGCCGCGGGCACCACTAGTATAAGATAAAAACCTTGAATCCCCAGGCGCAACCGCCAGCAACGAACACGAGCAGCATCAAGAACGGTCTGCCGGAGCCGGCCGCGCCCGCCAGCAACGGGCTGGCGAGCGCCGCGTTCGCCAAGCCGCCCGCCGCGCGCGCCCGCGCCCCGCCCAGCGCCACAGGTTGGTACGCGATAGGTGGCGATGTTGCATGTTTTTGATTAAGTCTCAGGCGCAGTCCGAAAGGGTCACAGGGGACATGAACCACCAGAAAACCGTCGACGAGAGAGGGGGGAGTCACAGAGGTCCTAAGGTCATAACCCACGCCAAAACCGTCGAGTGTGACTCGCACTTGGTCAAATCTTTTTTGGTGGGTAAACCATGAATTCCTCTCTGCTGCGGGGGTAGGGGAGAAAATATACCGCACGTTACACTAAATACATTTAAAACGCGTTAGAAAAAAGTGGTCTAACTTAACCAAATTTCCTCTGTGAAACCCTCAAATCTTATACATCGATCGCGCCAGGTGGTCGCATACACGCGCGTGTATTTGGAGTTAACAACACAGTTACCTTAGGTTTAAATAGTTCACTGTATAGCAATATTGTGATACCAGTGGTATCATACCACTAAATCTGCCTTATAGCAATGTTACGTTTTTTTCTAGTCTACATGTCTGTTATTTCTATGACTTAATAACACTCAAGTACCTTAAACATGAGAAAATCAGTCTATCGAAATCATATTTTTAATGTTACATTCGTAGGATTTTAATTTTTCTTATAATCTGTTCCTTTTTATTACATGTATTTCGTACTTACTAAAACCTATATAATGCTATTTTAAAATCTAGATTTCACGTTTCAAATTAACTGTAAAATACCTTTATACTCTATACTGAAGTGATATTTAAATTACTTATTTTTGACCAGCATGTAAGTTGTTGCTTTATATTTTTCTCTTACAGCATGGCGGCATGACAAAGGCGCCTAAGCCACGCCTATTTTTCTTTATTCTAACAATTCGTGCGTGTGTGTCTGTGTCATCTAATTTATTTTCTTTTTTTGATTCTATTATATGCGTGCACGAGCATTTGTTTTATTTTTAATTTATAATACCTATCTTAACCATCAGAGTTAATCATTAACGACGTTAATAATAACCGATCTATCGATTGATATTTGAAGATTTCTGCTTTTTAGAAATTATTAAAATTCGATCTTTGTCGAGCAAAATTGGATAGATTGATTAATGATAACGGGATATTAATGATAATTTAATAGCAATTAATTTAATTACTTAATCTATATACTTCTTTCTATGTATATAAATGAAATTATTTAATGTAAACAACTGTAAATAATCTTAACGGTGGGTATATTTTTGTAACAAAAAATGGATTATTATAATGTATGTATCATCAGTACTTAATGTATTTTAAAATGGTTCTAAAGGATCTCGTACTAATTAAATGAATTTCATATTTATTAAAGTTTCTATACATTTTATTTTCGGGCTAAATAACGGGGTTATTAGTTTTTATATCATATACTAGTTAAAAAACCTTTATATTATATGTATATGTAATGTGTAGGTAGTTTTATATATACGTACTCCACTAACAATCAGGGGTTTTCTATTTTTGGGACTCTTCTTATGTGCATGGCCTGTCTGTGATAAACTTACCACAGAGCAGATAACAAGTAGAAATGCTTGTAGTTTGTAGTCGAAGCATGTTTGATGCTTGTTTGTCATTGTGTTGTTTATGATTTGTGTCACATACTCAATCTATTCTGCTGAATTTTGTCTAAAAAATAAAAAATTAATAAAAAAATAAACGTAATAGTTACATTAAAATATGTGTTCATTGTGTCTTTTTTAATGTAAAAAACAACATATTAAACTAAAAAAGACAATGACTTATATTTTAATGTTTCGTTTTTCCAAATTGATTTTCAAAATCTTCACTACCCAAAAACAGTCTCGCTCAGTTAAATATGGTACCTGTACCGTAAATGAAAAACCGTTCATTTGTACCTTTTGCCAGAAATCCTTCAACAATTTCCTTATATATAAATCTTTAGTCATTTCTACATGTTATCTAGTCTGTGGTTTTATTGTACGATGTCCGTTTACACTAATAATGCCTATTTGTAACTAGCACAGTGATGAGACTTGCTTCTAATCTTAAGGGTTTATGTCCGTTTATTTTTAAAAGATATTTAAAATATAATAAATCAATTATATTTCATGAAATATTTTTAATAATATAAATAGTTTAGTAAAATGGTCTTTAGTGATTAGTTTATGTCATGTTTTCTATGTTAGGATTAATAGAATAAGAATATATGACTAGTCATTAGAATGTTAATAAAATTAGTTAAACCTACCCGCAAATCCGGAGCTTGGTTTGTCCAAGTACCCACATTGCGGTAAAATTCTTATTTTTTGGACAATATTTTATTAATTATAATTCGCGATTTGAAATATTATTAAGCAAAATCACTATTAAAATGAAGTAATCGTTAATATAAAAATAGTTGCGTTAATTTTTTTTTAAATATAAGGAATGAGTATAGGTTATAATTTCAATTTTTAAGAAAACTTTTCCATTTAAATTTAATTTATTAGAATATACTAAGTGACGTGTTTGTATTTGTATAGCGACGTGATTATATTATTAAAACAATTGATTTAAAACAAATATTATACATATTAAGAAAAAAAATAAACGGACATCAA
Organism: Epargyreus clarus clarus; assembly: GCA_014595695.2. NCBI lineage: Eukaryota > Metazoa > Arthropoda > Insecta > Lepidoptera > Hesperiidae > Epargyreus > Epargyreus clarus. The sequence goes on from JACTTY020000024.1 coordinate 1,608,985, forward strand.
ATCCTATATAGTGAACCGGTGAGATGGCAGTACAAAAGTATAAATAATAAAAATGGTACTTGTACACCAAGTAAAAACCTTTTTCCAAAATTAACCCAGGTTAACTACCGTATTTACCGAAAATATAACAATTTTCCTTGAAGTTCCTTATCACAATATCCCTTTAATTTATTTATTAATTACTTAAATACCGAATAATTTTGTGGATTTCGTTAACCTTAGTTACCATATAGCACAACATATTTTACAACTCTTAACAATTACACATGCAAACAATAGTATTAATCAAACAAAAAGCTTACTGCTGAATGTACATATCTATATACACGAAAAAATTTACCTATGCTCACCACACACCTAAACAGTTCCAAATCGCTATCCCTTCTTCCCTATGTCTACTAATCGCGGTTCATTAGTTAACGCATACATTTTCTTAACTTCTCGCTTCATTCATTCATTCACACAATGACAAGAATCAATTGCAATAAAAACTCACGAACATCTACATATGAGTCAATTTCGTTCAACGCCTACACACACCTATACCTCTTAATCCCATCTTTCCTGTGTCAATTGACAAAAAACCCCCCTTTCTTCAACCAATCGCTGTTCCGTAGTTAACGCGTGCGTTTTCTTAACATTGCATTCACTGGACTAGAATCAATTACACAAATATTACACACATCCAAATCGCCTCTTCCCTTCTCGAATCGCGGTTCCGTAGTTAACGCATGCGTTTTCTTAACATTGGATTTACACTATCACCAGAATTAATTACACAAACATCACACACATCCAAATCGCCGTCCCCCCTCTTTTTACCAATCGCGGTTCTGTAGTTAACGCGTGCGTTTTCTTAACTTCCCGCTTCATTAATTGACATAGTCATTAGAATGAAATTGTTAAAGAAACACCTAAATTGACTTACATATCCAAATCGCCATCCCACCTTTCCTCTACAAGACATCCATACCCCCCTTTTTACCAATCGCGGTTCCGTAGTTAACGCGTCCGTTTTCTTAACTTCTCGCTTGATTGTACTGCCGTCGCGCGGTTGGCTCGCACTAGAGGCGGCGGGCGGCGCCAACATCCCCGACGAGCAGCGCGCGCTCGCCTCGCTGCAGCAGAAGGCGATGGAGTCCTTCGTCAGGCGGAACAGCTATGGAGATATATGTGAGTTTCAGCCGCTCGACAAAGAAATATCGCAAGGGTAACGAGAGGGCATCCATAAATTACGTCAGATACGGAGGAGGTAGTGGGGTTGACGAAGTGTCACGTTGCGTGACAAGGCTGGGAGTTCTAAATTTGGTGACGTCACATTTCAAAATGAAATACGTCTATAACTTTATTAGATGATAATTAAAAAATGGGAACTTCTGTTCTAGTTTAATAATTTGTAGATGTAAAATTGCAAAACATATGATGTCACGCTAAGCTGGGTCTACAAAATGAAACCAACTGTGACAAGGACTCGAGAGGTGTAACAAAATCAAGAAATTCGTGTGAAGTACGAGTAATTTATAGATGACCTCTCTGGACTTCTCAATCTGGACTTAGCTAGTGCAGTCCATTATGGTCTGATTCCTCTATGTTATGCTGAGGATCATGTCGAGCTGTGGGACAATAATGGGGTTGATGATGAACTGGTATTATGATCATCGCCTATGGGTATCCTTTAAATAACGTTCTGGTTAGGAAACTGAGATCACCGTAGTAGATTTGGGTTTGATGTTTTTAAAAAGGAAGATCTCTAGCCAGGCTAGACAATCAGTGCTTCAACAGTTTCAATTTGGAGCTGGCGTTGCGTAGAAAACTTCGATAGCGTGACTCAGAAATACTTGTGGCGCCATCTCGTGACGAAGTGGGGAAAGTCACAATACTTTGGTAGGCTAATACTATATGTAATGTGACTAACATGCAAACAATACTTGTTTTAATTAACCCCTATTACTAGGCAACAGTTTCCTAAAAGTTTCAATAATTTGAAGATTAAAAATACCAATTATTATAACACATAAAGCATTCGTACCTGGGTACCGTTCTGGATACTATTTTCACGACAAAATTTAAGGTCTTAAGTTCTTTAAAGTTGTAAAGTTGTAAAAGGACAAAGTTACTTTGTACTAATCCATTCTAAACGTTTTTAATAGAAGTTTGATCTTATAAACAGCTAATATTTTAATTATAGGTGAGAGGAAAGATCCACTAAACGCGTTACAAGTGAAAAATGGTGGTTCGAAACGTAATGCGTTGTTGAAATGGTGTCAGCAGAAGACTATGGGGTACAACAACATAGATATCACTAACTTCAGGTAATTAATGTATACTTTCCTACTCGTAAGCCGCTTTCATAGTTTATTTAGCCCCTTAGGGGTAAAACGAAAAAATCTTAAAACTATTTTTAATTTCGTTTTGTCTTTTAACGAATGACATTGATTTAATTTCTTATGCCTTGTAAGAATATATAATTTGTAAATATTTTTTTTACATACTTTAAATAAGCAAGGATTTTCAAAATTCCATCCCTTGAGGGGTTAAATAGAATATAGTAGATTTTGTCTAAAATGTGACTTGTACTCATGCGTTCACGACGTGTGCGTATGTATGTATGGGTGGAAGACGTGCACGTATGTGTGTGTAACGTGTGCGTGTCGTGTGTGCAGCTCGTCGTGGAACGACGGCATGGCGCTGTGCGCGCTGCTGCACGCGTACGTGGGCGAGGCGCGCGTGCCGTACGCCTCGCTCTCGCCGCACGACAAGCGCACCAACTTCAGCGTGGCCTTCGCCGCCGCGGAGGCCGTCGGCGTGCCCACCACGCTGGTACGTCACCACGCTAGGGTGGATGTGCCATTTGAGACTCACCACTTATCATCAATATGCCATTCTCACACTACACACACCACGCACAACTATTACACCTATTAATCGCCAACCCAACAATCAGTGACAGATCCAGATTATTCATTTGATCAAAGTTTGCAACAGCTGAAGGTGGAGAGAATTCGTCGGCCTCCGAAAATGTTCTTATACTATTAGCATCATGGCATAATTCTGTCATTTTTTTCTTTCGAAATTTGGTTTGGTAATGCCACATCGTCACATTAGATCCATCACCAAATTATACCTTTTAAATTATTTTTAAATTACTTCCAGAACATCCAAGACATGATCCAGCAGGAGCGACCCGATTGGCAGCAAGTGATGGCGTACGTCACCAGCATCTACAAACACTTCGAAACGTAGACTGTATGACAAGATTAAGGTCAAAGTCCTTCATTACAAATCACGAAGATTTAATCAAATTACTTGATTAAATTAACTAATTCAAAAAGTAGGTAGAGGACGATACGAAGTTTCATTGATATGGCTCGAAGGACCATAATCTTAGATATTGTTGAAGTTTATACGCTGTTTTGAATAAGCCAATTTGAAGTAAAAGTCAATAATGTTTTTGCCTAAATTAGTAAAATTTGTTTTATTAGAGAGGAGTAAACTCGAAATTTTGTACTAAAACTTTTTTAATGTGCTATGCGTGTGATATTAAGGAATTTTACAATAAAACGGCCTTACGTTTTGAGCCTTTCTGCCATATTAAGGCGAATACGCTATATTATACTGTCACGTGATGCGTTATGGTAAAATAAGCCTTCGCTTGTCCTTAACATTGTTTAGGAATTGATTGTCTTTCCATATACAAAGACTGATACGGTAGGTTAACGGTTCTAACAACAGTGTGTCGTGGTAAACAGGTTTTAGGGATATTTTATATAGTTCCGAATCAAAAATCCATCGTAGGGAGCTTGATCCTTGGCCGAAAGGAGTAGTAATGAAGTAACTTTCATAGCTTATAAGCCTTGTCTTAACCAAGGCTCTGTTAATCATATTAAGGAATTGAATTAGAAGATTTTACTCATTATACAGCCTTCGGAGACTATAGAACTAGTCTACATGCTCTCGATTGACATTTAAATACTCGAGTCTCTTTATGCATCGAATCTCACTCGTGTCCTCTTAATTTACTAACATCGAGTGACCCGATAAAAAATATAAAAAAAAATATAAATTTCCAAATACTTTCTTTAAATTTTGTAACAGATTAAAAAGAGATTTTTAAAAATATTCTCTTGGTAGATTTGAAGAAAACACTGCCTCTTTAAAATTGAAATCAAGGCAAAATATTTTTAACATATATAATTATATCCCTAAAATCTGTGCATTACAATAAATTTGACGCTAGATTAAGAAATAAGATGTAGTGAGATGAATGCCTTAGATCTTAAAATGATGGCCTTGGAATGTGCATGGAAAATTATATTTTACTACTCGGGAATAATGTTGAATGTCTTAAGTATTTGAGATAGATGAGACATCTATCCCTTTCTTTATTTCGGGCGAAGAAAGAGAGAGATGCCTAGTTCTTTTTGTACTAAAATCGATAACTTTAGTAATAATAATCTGCTATTGAAATATACTATGATAAAAGTCATGATAAAATAATTTATATACACATAGCTACCTCCATTGCATGATAGTATTCATAATTACATTTCTCATGTTAATTCATTCGTTTATATATAAACATCGCGCTAAATCATATAAAATTATAGATCACATTATTCTTATGAAATATAATAAAGTTTTATTAGCCATAGAACTAAAAATATAATTCTATAATTAACTTAGATTTTGCCATATTTAACAGTCCAATTTTAAAACGACTCGAGTTGAAAATATTCCAATATAAACACACTCGAGTCTCTGTAAAGACTCGAGTCTGTTTATGTGTAAATGTTTATAGCAAAAGTTGTTTTCTAAGCTCTGCATTCAAACAATATTAGTAATATATTTAATATGTCAGTGTCTGTAACGCTTTCGACGTCTATATTGAGCTTGTGAGGCTTATGACGTGACGTACTTGTTACATCCGACGCGATTTGCTGTGTTATTGAAGATAATTAATTTATTTGCTTTTCTAGTTGTGTTAACAGAATAAAGTGACAGAACCTTTCGTGGTTCGATTTCGGAAGTACACCTTTTTCTGCCTAATAACAACAGTGTTAAGTGCTCTTGTGGTCTGGTTCTAACAAGCAAATTACACTTACATAAGGTGTTTCAATTGAGTACTGAAGTTTAGCAATGCATCTGACCGAGGTAGACTGATCTCAGGCAGGACTCTGTTCTATCTGAGGTTAATTACCGATGTCCATGGGTGGCAGTGACCACTAGTATCATAAGGTACGGACTCCTTTGTATATTTTATGTTATAAAGAAAAGCACAATAATAATGAATTAAATATTCATTAAATATCTGATAAATTCGAAGAGAAAAGCATCGCGTGTGGGATGTTACAAGTATGTTGTATGTTTATATCTTTACGAATTCTCTATTATTACTAGAATTTGGAACACTTTGATATTTTAGTCTTGTGAAGTTCGCTTTGAATTTTTTCTACTTTGCTGGTATATTGTGTATTGAAATTGTGTAATAATTAGTTACGAGAAATTTTCAATTCACTTTATTCAATGACTTTTTTTTATTTTTTTCCGTTACGGAAATGATCTTTAGAAGGAGGAAATGTCAAAGTGTAAATAGCCAGTACTAATTTAACTATAGAAAAATATGATATTTATCTGTGCGTCCGTTCCTGTGTGTTATAAACATTACCGTCGTAATCTGTATGTTATAAACTATGACTTATTCCGAAATTATTATATTTATTGTATTTCGTAGTATAAAATATACGTCATTTTCGTAGAAAATTTGTGGCAGTTTGGATGTTTTCCGTAATTTCTGTTTGCAAGTGTACGTATTTTTGTTTTTAGGCGACTTAAAGGGTAAAATCAAATTTGTATTGAAGTTGTAACACACAATCATATTATATTTAATTCACGTGTCATTGTGTTGTAGCAGCTAATGTCCAGAAACATTCTAACGATTTCATTTTTTTTGGTGTGCATGGTTCCAACTCGATAGGTAGAGTACTTTAGAACTCGATAGGTGGCGCTGTTATCGAGATGTTTGTGATAGATCAACATCTACTCGGGGCCCACAAGTGACGATGTAAAAATTTGAGAGGGAAAAAGTAAATGAGAGGGATGGGACTATAACGTCTAACAGCACATACGTTAGTGAACACACATTTTCTTGTTTTAGTCTTCCTTATTTTTCTTTTACTTTAGAAGAACACTTAATGCAATAAACGTCCAGTGTGTGGTGTTACATAAATTAAATGTTTTCTTAATAATTATGTGTATACACATTTACCAACCAAAAGATACTTAGGAAGTGTATACCCCTTCCTTAGTAACTTTTGATTAGAATAATGCACTAAATTTGGCTAGAACATATATTCCCACTGCTGGGCACCGGGCACTTTCCTAACTATAGGAAAACATTACGGCATTTTCATGTGGCAACATTGACAAGACAAGTTTTATCATTTAAGGAAACTCTTAATTTGGAGTTAAATAAAATCATAGGTCAAATTTTTCAAATGAAGCTATCATCTATCTATGTTGTTTTGTAATATTATCACATGGATGTGCTAGAAACTGTAACTCAGTTGATTACGACCATTTAAATTGACTTGGGAATTTCATGAATTGGTGCCTTTATTTTGTTTGAAAAGAGACTTAGGACTTTCAGTTAAATTTCTAAGTCCTAAGTCTAAGTAAAAAATAAAATATTATTATATTTCTTTATTAAATTAATAGTCGATGTATGTATATTTTGCACTTTAGGTGAATTTTATGCATAGATACTTGGAATTTGAAAATGTTTTTATTACCTAACAAAGGAATTGATAATTTAGGATATCATGAGAAAATGAATTGCAATTATTGATTTTGCACGACAAAATGAATTGAATGTAATAATAATTTGATTGAATCTTGTTTTTTTAGTTTTTGAGTGATCATACAGGAGTTGTGATTTGGTTATTTTTAATTCGGTTTGAATGTCTGTTTCTTTGTGATTTTGTATGATTTTTGGTAATGTTTGTTTATATTTTATGGTTTGGATTGGTGATCAATTTGTAAACGGTCTGTTTATATTGATCGTAGCGTCAACGGAGTTAATTGTCGTTATTAAAGGGTGCATTTATAAACATTCCGAATCTATTTCTCAACTGACATTTAATCTTTTTATAATAGAATACGTGACGTCATCGGTCAGTATAAAAAGATTGATTAACGAAGATATTTCGATATAATTTGAACGTTATGTTGTTCATGCTAATGATGTATTTTATTACGGCGTATGACTATTCGATGCATATTTAATCTGTGAATTGTATACAAATTAAATATACCTTTAAAATGCTATTACCAATATATTCTCGTTTGAGTTCTGACTGGTTGTTGAAGCTAAATAGATTAATTAATTATATATTTTCTGATATTTGTATTACTGTACATATAGCTTAAATAAAGTTCCTGATTTATTATGCGCCTAGTTTTACTTTAATATTATTCTACAAGTATAAATGATTTCAGATACATTTACGTGGTAAATAATATCAAAAAACGTCTCCACCTTCCATCGAAATTGGTCCAACGTTCCAAACTAAATAATAAATAATGATTGTGTGCCCGTTTGTGGCGGAAAAATAGAGAAGCATTTGTATTTAGATAAGAACTACAGTTATCTTTTTTCTGCAATTGAGAAGATTTGATTTCTAAGTTCACGCTTCATCTAAAGTAATCTAAACAATGAAATAGACAACTAAAAAGTAGGACCATAGACAATTCTAAAAAGTTAGTGCCAAATATTTTTATAATGTGGGTCTACTTCGACCTTGAGGGTATAAGCTCGACTTGATTTATTTTTCTTTAATCACTGGGGAATTCGAGACTCACAAACAGAAATGAAAACAAACAACTAATAAAATAGTTAAAATATATTATCTTAAAAATACCATTAACATTTTAGAACTCGATGACGCCGGGAATGTACTTGTCGATCAGTGATTCGTAGTACGGCCACAGAGCCTCGATATCAGGGATGCCAGCACTCTTGGTATATAAATCGTATTGGCTGAAAAAATATGTCATAATATTTATAATGCTTATCACGTGTTATTATAAAATAAGTGGATATCAATTAGTAAATATTTATTTTATGATAAGGAATACATTCGTATTTGACAGAATAAAAAATATATCATGTACTCGTAAGTACCATTTTAATTATATTATTTGAGTTTTGGCACACATTTATCATTCATATATCGTCCGGAGATAAAACCCGGAACTTTGCATGATGACCTGGTATGGTGGCCGCTACGTCAAACAGGTTTTTTTTTTTTTTTATAATATAGGAGTAGCAGACGAGCATGCAGTCCACCTGATGGTATGTGGCTACTGCCGCCCACGGACATCTGTAATCAACCCCAGATAGGATTAGATATTCCTACCTGAGTTCGGCCACAGATGCGCGGCTACCCCTGAGGACTAAGGTGGAACGCCTCGTAAAAGTATGTCTCCCTTACCACACCCTTCAAACCGGAACACAGCAGCGCCTAACACTGCTGTTATTAGGTAGAAATAAGTGTGGCGGTGGTGCCGCCGGAGTCGAACCACAATGGATTCTACCACCTTCAAATATATATTATAATAATCCGTCTAATGACTAGGGCTTATTGCCACTTACTTGAATTTCAGTACCGCTTGCTTGATCTTATCATCCTCCTTCGTGATAAGGTGTCCGTAATCGCCGCCTGCATGCCAGGGGTAGAACGAATGGTATCTGAGAACAATTTTTTTTTAAAATCCTATCTATAGAAAGAGACTAAATGCATTTGTCGTAGTATTCGGAGTAAGTTGTAGATGAAGTTGAAGGCGATTTTTTGGCTATCAAAGTCCAAACAAAAAAATCTTTTGGACTGGCTTATATATAAGGTATCTTAGTCCACGGGAGTGACAACCCATATGAGATCGGCTTCGGGGTTGGTTATAGAAGTCTATGAGCGGTAGGGACAATAACCATCAGGTACACTGCTGTTTCACTCTTACTGCGATTATAACTTCACTCTTATAAAAATAATGAGAAATAAAAATGAAACAAATTTTCAATCTCACCTAATCATGTAAAGTCCTTCCGTAGGGAGTTTTGCCTTATTATGGAGCAGCACTCTGTACAGGTACTCGTCGTGTCCCCACGACATCATAAGCTTCTCGATGCCACAGTTCGGCTCGTACATGCCGTATTCCGTGCTGAAATATACAAACAACGTTATTATAACGTAGTGGATAAAATGTAAGTCTATGAATACAATGATAATGAATTAAGTATAAACCTAAGTAACTAGATTAAAGTTTGTTTACGTAGCAGCGAACAAAATGTAGGCCTATTATATTTCATATTATAATCATAATTATTGAGATGATTGGGTCATTTATAATCATTGGGTATACAATTAAAATTATCGATCGATTTGATGTTAAATTAAGTGATAATATTCTACAAAATATACCTAACGCACCTTAAAATAAATTTCTAGAGATTTAACTTAAATCTATACTAATATTATAAAGAGGAAAACTTTGTTCGTTTGTTTGATTGTAATGAATAGGCTCAAAAACTACTGGACCGATTTTAAAAATTCTTTCACCATTCGAAAGCTACAATATCCACGATCAACATAGGCAATCAGGATTTTATATGAAATATATTTGATAAATAGATTTTGAGTCGGTACAAAGTTTGCCGGGTTAGCTAGTGTTAAATAAAGCCTGTACCTAATTTTTTATTAGATTAATTATTATTATTAATATTACGCTAATCATGCTTAAGACTAATAAAATAATTAAGGTTATTTTATTAGTCTTAAGCAATATAATCTTAATTATTTTATTAGTCTTAAGCATGATTAGCGTGATCTAATTACTAGGTTCTTACTTGTATTTAGTATTATAGGTGTCCGGGTTATCCTTGAAGCTGTCGTCTCCGTAAACGATACTCTTCCCCCACTTACAGCCCACTGGGAATGTATCCCCCACTACACACCACTGAGGCTCCTCGTAGAAAGCCATCACCTGGAATATAGTGGGTAATGTTCATTCGACTATGTTTCTACTTAAAACAAAATCTTTAATCCATACTCGTTGTTGTGTAAAAGTTAGAATTCACGTCAGATTATACAATCTATGAAATGCTAATGAAAAATTTATCTTTCTGAGACAGTTATTTTAAGAATTAACAGATAATTATATCTATTGTTCAATAACAGCAGCCGCTATAAACATTTAATTTTATTCATTGAAACTTTCAGTAAAATATTTTAATGCTGATAGTTTGTGAATAGAGACATTGATTTTATGATGTAATTGAAGACTGAGAAACAATATTTAATATTTAGAATAGGAATTTAAATTAACTAGGATATTTTACAGAATTTATACCAAAGCTCCACAAATTAATACTACCACATGTTCCAATTAACGAAACCCAAATTCTAACTTACCTTCCCAAGATCATGTATCAGACCAATGAGATGGAACCAGTCGTCATCAGGGTGGTCTTCCCGGATCCTCTCGGCGGTCTGGAAGGCGTGCACGATGTTCGGGAGGTCGATATCAGGGTCTGATTCATCCACCAGGTCGTTTAGCTTGATCAGCGCGTCTTTGATGGTTGTTTTGAAGTGGTTGAACTGTAGCCATTTGGCCATTTTTCCTGCAATATATCTTATATATAAAATTCTCGTGGCACAATGTTAGATACCGTACTCCTCCGAAACGGCTTTACCGATTTTCACCAAATTTTATTTGCATATTCAGTAGGTCTGAGAATCGGCTACTATCTATTTCATACCCCTAAGTGATAAGGGTTGTTCATCCTTATTTTTTTTTATTTATATGTTTGCCAACACAACGTTTGCCGGGTCAGCTAGTTTATTTATAGAAACACCAACGTGTTTTCAATTTGTCACGGCTGTATTTGAACTTTACTAATCTCAAATTTATCTGGGCATAAATATTTTTCCTCCAGACCTGAATTTCCTTTAATCGACAATACCGTACAATATGAAGGCATAGGAGTAGGAAGCACTCATTACCAATATTAGGTACCATATTAGCCATCCCATTACCATTTTAGCCAATAATATTTATAATCAAGTCTTTTTAAAAGAGTTTTTAAAAGAATAAGATGTTTGAATATTAGTTTAAATTAACTTTTATCTAAGCAGTTACGTTGTAAAAATACCTAAAACCAACAATAAACCAGTGTTTAAAATACCTTTAACAAAATCGACGGTCATTTTCGAGTGCATCTCGTAGTAGGTCCGTTTTACCCGTTGTTTGATGGGGTCATTTTCGTCCACCGTGTAGTCCCGGAAGGCTTCTATCGGCTTCCCGTCATAGACTTTTTCAGGCCGGAAGAGAAGGGACGGGTCTATTAAAGACACTACACTGTCCTGTAAAAATATATCTTTTAAATTAATTTACCTATATTGATAATGAGTCTTCAATCAATTTCTAGCCAGGGTCTCCTTTCAAAGTTAAGTTAAGATTTGACACTTTTAAAAATATACCTACTCTCGGTTTTTTTAAGTGTCAAATTTCGATTTTCTCACGAAGTATTTCTTCATCGTCATAGCAAGTGTTAATTAATTTGAAATACGCACATAACATAAAAATTCTGAGGAACCTGAATAAAATTTTCATCATAGAGGCTGGGGAAAATGGAAGCAATTTGTGTCCTGAATTTTTTGTCACTGGGACGAAAAACCGAAAAAGGGACTGTCCCGTTTATAAAAGGGACAAATAGTCAAAAAAACAGATCAATTTTACGTCCTGATGTTTTTCTTGAAAACACCGGGACGAGGAGCCGAAAAGGGACAGTCCCGTTCAAAACACTATTATAGTCACATCAAATAAAAGAAAAGGAAAAACAAAAGAAAATTCCTAGGTCAGTGCTAACTTACGTCAGTTTTGATCTTCATCTCGTATCCGTGGGTCAACCGCTACTGAGGGTTTCAGTACTGGATGGCGTCTTAATATCTCAGATATCTGGGGTCGGGTCTAATGTTATCAGACAAGCTACGTAATCCAGTGCAAGTTTGGCTGTTTTTCCATGACTCGCCAAAACGTTAATGCTGTTGAATTTAACCAAAAACGAAGAAATAAAAGACCGGATCGAAAAAGGTCATCCACTAATTGGTAATTATTGGCAATTCATCAAATAATAGGTAATTGTAATTGGTAACGACGTGAGTAATTTTAGTCATTTTAAAATTTAATAGACATAAAATGAAGATAAAATGGAATATTGAAGGACTGATAGAAAATAATGATTCATAAGTTACTTTGTCAATGAATTGTTCGATAATTCTAAAGTTATATAACATATCTTAAAGGAAATAATTCAAAATAATATTATGAGACACAAGGATAATAAAATGTGAAGACGAAAAATATAGTAAAAAAAAGCGTATTAATAGGAGTGACTTAACATTTTGACTGTCATTATAAGTACCTATGTTAAAAAAATCGAAAATTAATCAAAATTTTGTTAGCTGACGAAAAATAGTTAATTATTTATTAAATTTTAATGCGAATAATGTTAAAATAATAATATCTGAATGGCATCATTTACTATCTAACTAAATTTTGATTACTACCTATTTTCCCATATCTATCGAACGTCAATCAATCATATAGACACTATTTTATTAATTTGCAAATATATACATAGATATGCGAATATATTATTAGTAGTACGCAAGCTACGAGATAAATGAGAAGCATCATAAGGTACTTGTCTTACTGCGAAGGGTAGATATTATAGATAACCTGTTTCGAACGTATGTAAGTAATTCATTACCTACTTCACTTTTTGGAACGTACTACTGCATTACCTACAGCGGCCAAACGGCTTAACGGATTCCAATATGAGGTATTATTTGATTCGTCTAAAGTTCTAAACTGTGGAAGCGAGCGTTTCAACCTTCGATCACTAATAAGAACTAGATACACAATCAGCGACAAAAAAATGGCGCGACGAAAAGAGCACCCAAATAGACATTTGGGTGCGCGTTGGGTGACAAACCTGTAAAAGTGATAGCTTATGACAGCTAGCTTATGTCGTAAAAATTTATTGCTTTTGGTAAGCAGTTTTTGAAAAACACCGTTAAATAATAGTGATAAGGTTGATTTTGCATTAATTTTAGATTCTGTCGCTTAGAATTTTATAAACACGTTTGACGCCACTTTTTAAGTTCATTTTTGTATGGGATTGTGTATCTAGTTCTTATTAGTGATCGAAGGTTTCAACGGATATTTTTTAATTATTACGGGTATCTAAGGGTGAATCTTATTATGCGTATTTGTTTTTGTAATAATTACTAGTTACCTAATTCTCTCTATTCGCGTATGGAACGACATGTGCCTTAACCTCATGGTCACGGCCAATGTGTTGTTGAATGATAATTAATGGAATAATAAACGATAAACGATAAAATTACATCGTTCCATACATAAACATAAGTTGGTTCACTACAGATTGTACATAACAATGACGACATTCTATTTATCTTTTGGTAGTTTTTTTTAATATTTTCGCGAGAAACACGTGCAAAAGGCGCCATTTTGTATTATCTATACATATGCACTAATGATATATTAAGATACACAAATCTGTGTCAAAAAGATTTTTGGGCAAAGTATATTTATGAAACCAGCAATACCTGGATGATTAGACACCCGGCCTGCTTATCGTGAGGTCTGAGCTTCCAGTTCCAGACAAGCACCTATTTAAAAACAGTTCTAAACTTTTAAGACTACCAGTCCGTAGTCGGCCATGTGGGCTACGACCACCACCACTCAGAAGCTTAAACCCACAGGAAAGTTAAAAAAAATTGCTAGAATAAGTAAAAATAATTCTTTATTTACAAAAATATATTATCATTTGATAGGATTAATATATTAATTAGGTTTATATCATTTTAATAGTATAATCAGAATTTAAAACTAATTCATCTCTTATAGGATATTAAAGATATGTAAATCTGTTTACAATGCATAAACAACAATGTAATTAATAATATATGTTACATAATAATTATTGTAAGTCCCTGAAAGTTATATGCAGTTTCAGATAAAATATATCTATTACACAGTTAAGTATTTATTTATGATCGTGAAAAACAGTTTTCACTTTTCAGTATAGATTTGTAGTTTTCAGCCTCAAAACTACTGGTATTTTCAGCAAGTAACTAGCCAGTTACTTGCTGAAAATACCATGAATTAACATTGTAACATCTACTCGTATGTACCTACAATAATTTGGAATTAGTAAAGTCTTTGTATATGAACAAATTAAACTTCCAGGGTTTCTAAATTACCGAAGCACCAATTACACTAAATATTGTGAAGTTTAGTTATCAAAGCAATAGTTTTAGAACTCGATGACGCCGGGTATGTACTTGTCGATGATTGCCTCGTAGTACGGCCACAGAGCCTCGATGTCTGGGACCTCAGAGTGCTTAGTGTACAGGTCGTATTCACTGTAAGAAAATATTAAAATTTAAGTATATGTCAATGATATAATATATTAAAAAAAAAACTAAGTTATGTGAAGTCTACCAATACTTGGCCAACACGATGGATGCCATGCCCAGCAGTGAGACGACAGTGGGTTGATGATGATAAAATTAAAATGAATGTTAAAATGTTAAAATGAATTTCAATAAAGACCTTATACTGTGTGTATGGTTGGTTTCAATTAGATTCTGAAGGCTATTTTGAATCCTATAGGTGGCGCTGTTGTCCGGATTTAAAAACTTACAACATCACAACGTCTGCCCGTACTCAATAGTTTTATTTTATTTTACCAGCAGACGTTTAACTAAACGCCTTAATCTTCCGAATAGCAAAAACGTAGTGTAGTGATTTTGCTGTAACGAACTAAACAAGTTAGTTATCGTCACTTTTTGCAATTCGTTAAGAGATGGCGCCAATGATATTTCTGAATCATGCCATTGAAGTTTTCTTAACATTTTAAATTCTTCAAACTGAGACTACCGGTGCGCGACTACTTTCGAAGCATAATCTCTATATAGCAAGAGATCTCGCTTTTCCAGACCTTCGAAATTTTGAGGAGCTTCCTACGACCTCTCAGAATGAAATATGAGTTACGTCAATAGTTTAAGGAATACTTACTTGAATTTCAGCACAATCTCCTTAAGCTTCTCGTCGCCCTCAGCCATGAGGTGGCCGTACTCATTACCCGCGTACCATGGATAAAAGGAGTGGTATCTGAAAGTACATTTTTTAAATTATTTTACAAGTGATTTTATATTTTTCATGTTAAAAAATTGGTTTTCCTGGTTTCTTGTCTGAACAAGAATAGCGTAAAGTCATGCCTTCCATCAAAGCCATCCTCTTCACAGTCTCTTCTTGTTATCTTTATAACTATTAAAACACTAGGATAAAAACAGGAGGACCTCTTTGCCTGCGTTCCTGGGATTTGAACCTCGGACCTCCCAATCGAAAGACTTCCAACCACACCAACTGAGTTATGACTGCTATGTGCGATAACTATTTCAAGTACACTTAGTCACCTGATCATTTGAAGTGCTTCCTTAGGGAATTTGACGTTATTGTGAAGCAGCACCCGGTAGAGGTACTCGTCGTGTCCCCACGACATCATCAGCTTCTCGATGCCGCAGTTCGGTTCGTACATGCCGTATTTTGTACTGAAATTACCAGTAATCAGTTAGTTTAGTGTTCTATATGCAAGACATACAGCTACTTCGGCTCTAAATATAAGTAACTCTGTTTGGATCTATTTGGAGCAAATAAACCTATAGAGCGGACAGTGTCAAAATTTTCATATTTAAACATTTTAAATTATCAATGTTACCTTTGCTATTATTTAGTGTTGACATCTTATTATGATAAAAAAATATATCTATTTCCTTCTTTACCCGCTATGCCTTGATTGCATCTCTGATTGATAGAAATTTAACATATATTTTTAACGACTTATTACCAATTGGTAAATCACTGTATAGTTGATTTTTTGCTTGATTCACATTCGATTTATCCATCATGTTGACAAGAGAACTTACTTATACTTAGGGTTGGCGCCATCCGGGTTGTCCTTGAAGCTGTCCTCTCCGTACACAATGGTCTTCACCCACTCACAGCCCACGGGGAAGGTGTCCCCCACTACACACCACTGAGGTTCGTCGTATAACGCCATAACCTGTGAAGAAACATCCAAATAAGGATTGGAAATAAGATTAAATATTCCTGAGGCCCGCCAAAATGCGCCGGTACCCCTGGATTAAGTTGGAATTCCTCAGAAAAGTTTGTCTCCCTCAATTTAATTCAAAATTTTTAACAATTATCAAGATGGCAACCGATGGCAACAAAAGATTTTAATAGTTTTGTCTTCAGTCGTGACCGTCAGGATCAACGATTTCCGTATGCGGTAACGATATCGTGGTTTTAACCTATGTATAATTTATTTTTTTATTAAATTTGAAGTAGCGAAGGACCATGCCGTCCACCGACAATTTACCTACTTTGGTTTCATATAAGGCTTATATATTTGGCTTTATAATTAATTATCTTTGAAAGCAACTATGCCAAAGTTTCTTGCATAAGTAGCCTTGAACAAACTACAATTGCACAAAACAAACTTTTTGCAAGCCCGCTCTAGCAAATTTGATTTATCGTTTGGTATTTAGAGGTTAAGATAAGGATATTTTCTAATATCAATACTATACAATTCTTTGTTTAGTCTCAGAAGGTTGTTATGTGATCGTTTCGTAGCGATAAGGCTTTAGAATTGTATTGTAATCGTTTTTTACAAAAAAGTGTCGGTCACTGAATTTAAGTTTAATAAAATACTTAATACATAATAGAACACGTTTTATAATAACCTCTATTTTCTATGTTTATAATAGATACCATATAATAGGTACCATTATGAAATGTTTATGTCTGCCTGCGATTACACACTAATGTGAGAACTAAACTTGAAGATGGAATGATTATTATTTTTAATAGAATAGTTTGTTTAAAACAGGAAAACCGTCACATAGATGATAATAGATGTCTATACCACGCATAGCAGTGATAATTTACTATAAACTGGACTTCATGCTCATTTGCCACTTGGAGTACAAGTGGAGGATGAATGGGGTCATGCGCCGCTCAGGCAGCCACCCACGAAATCGGCTCACACTCACAGTCGTCGTTTTCGAAAATGTGCCGAATATTTTTTTTATATAATATAGAAGTAGAAGACGAGCATGCAGTCCACCTGATGGTAAGTGGCTACTGCCGCCCATGGACATCTGTAATCAACCCCAGATAGGATTAGATATTCCTACCTGAGGTCGGCCATAGAGGCGCACTACCCCTGAGGACTAAGCTGGAACGCCTCGGAAAAGTCTGTCTCCCTTACCACACCCTTCAAAACGGAACACACCAGCGCCTAACACTACTGTTATTCGGCAGAAATAGGTGCAGCGGTGGTGCCGCCGGAGTCGAACAACAAAGGGTTCTACCACCTTCTATGTTTTCCATGTTGGCTTCAAAATAGTTATGGAATAAATTCTGCAAGAATTGGTTGAAGAATCAGGAAGGACGAGAAACTCTATTCTACTTATTTTAGCGCTTGGTCCTTTAGACTTCAGTCAATGAAGTCGCTGTGGCCTAGTCGAATCTCCATTTACGCGATCGATTATCGCCATACGACCTTGTTTTTGTTAACGAGGAGGAAAACTTCAAAAGGTGCCGTGGGAGCGACAAGGGATTATGGGAGATTCTTACCGCACTAAACCCCAGCTGACCGTCCTCGACGCTGCGTCGAGAACTCCGGTATCACTAAACAGCCTAGCCGTCAAACAAAAATTAACCCATATTTATCCCCCTACATGTCTATGTAGGGGTATTATTTGGGATAATTTATGACGAGAGTTGAAGTTCAGTCTTTCACCTACCTTTCCAAGATCATGTATCAACCCAATAAGCTGGAACCAGTCGTTATCAGGGTAGTCTTCCCGGATCCTCTCGGCGGTCTGGAAGGCGTGCACGATGTTCGGGAGGTCGATATCGGGGTCCGACTCGTCAACCACGTTGTTCAGCTTGATCAGAGCATCCTTGATTGTTGCTTTGAAGTGGTTGAACTTAGTCCACTTTGCCGTTTTCTCTGTAAGATATAAAAATATAAATATATTTACTGTACCCGGAAAACGTTGTGTTGCCATATAAATAAAAAAATGTTAAGGGTGAACAAGCCTTATCACTTAGGAATATGAAATATATATAGTAGCCGATTCACAGACCTAATGAATATGCATTTAAAATTTGGTGAAAATCGGTAAAGCCGTTTCAGAGGAGTACGGTAACCAACATTGTGACACGAGAATTTTATATATAAGAAGTAGTCAGTTTCACGAAGTATTGAACTACCTATCTCAGTTGCTGGCCTTGTATAGGGCGGCGAAACAAATTACGTAAATATTTGTTTTCGCGGCCCTTTAATCTTTGTATATTGATTTGTAATGGCCCATGTTCGTATTAGGACTAGATGGCTCGATTAACAAAAGGGCCTCGAATGGTGGAGGTCGACAGGAGTTGCAAGAAGTACCGAATCACCCCCTCAACAGGGGGATGATAGATATTTTTAATATTTGTTCATTATTCTATTATGTTTTAAATAACATTATATTATTATGAATAAATATCAAGAATCCGGGGGGTATTCACCACCTGAGAATCTGCCCGGGCAAAGAGGGTATCCTCGAGACCCGAAATTCCATGCCCACCGCCCTTATGTTAACATTGCCTTAGCATATGAGAGACCCAGAGGGTATGACGTCCCACTACTGACTGAGTTGCAAGACTTGAATATGCTATTGGTGACTTTGTATAATAGTCAATGGGAGTAGTAAAGCATCATAAACATCATCTGTTTAGCATTCATTCCCGATTAACTACAACTATAGTCAACATTTTATGGTGTACATGCCTGTTTGGCTGGAACACTTTTTACGTCACTACATGGGCACGGCCCATAATAGGGTTTGTTAGTTTAGTACAAAAACACACAAAAGTTTTCTATTGCAGAGCACCATAGTCTGAATCTTTTCATCACTACATAAACTGGAGAAAAAATATAAAAAAAATAAAAAATGGTATGTAAGTAATAGCTTCTTTGAAGGTTAAATGTACCTTTAACCAAATCAACGGTCATCTTAGAGTGCATCTCGTAGTAGGTCCTCCTGACCCTTTCCTTGATGGGATCATTCTCGTCCACGGTGTAGTCCCTGAAGGCTTGAAAGGGCTTGTCCTCGTACACCTTCTCCGGACGGAGGAGGGGTGACGGGTCCATTATGATTACATTGTCCTGTTGAAAAGGGTTTTTTATTAAATTTTAGTTGCCTGCGGTCCAGTCTCAATACCAGTCTGATACATAGAGGGTTCCGGATTCGATGCCCGGCAGGACAGATACCTAAATAATTAATTTAGATTTCTATTCCGGCTCCGGGTGTGTATGCCTGCGACACAGCTACAATCTTAGTGGATGTAAGAGTGTAGAAAGTGTAATATTATTTGAAGGTGGTAGAACCCTTTGTGGTTCGACTCCGGCGGCACCACCGCCACACCTATTTCTACTTAATAACAGCAGTGTTAAACGCTGCTGTGTTCCGGTTTGAAGGGTGTGGTAAGGGAGACAGACTATTTCGAGGCGTTCCAGCTTAGTCCTCAGGGGTAGCGGCGCATCTGTGGCCGACCTCAGGTAGGAATATCTAATCCTATCTGGGGTTGATTACAGATGTCCATGGGCGGCAGTAGCCACTTACCATCAGGTGGACTGCATGCTCGTCTGCTACTCTTATATTATAAAAAGAAAAAAAAATTAAGGATGAAAATTACACTGAATAAGTTCTTTAATTTATTTCAATATTCTATATAATTATATAATAAATAATAATACAAAATACAAAAAATAATACTAATTATTAAATTTTAAGAACCTATTAAGTACACATTTTTGTAAATAAAATAATTAATATCTATATTGGTACGTTAATTATTCCGGTATTGTTATTAATTAGTTGGTTCAAATTTTATAAATAAATTGAATATCAATTAGTGTTAAACTATATTTTTCATCCAAATATTTTTGACATATTATTTCAGAATTAGATTCCATATTATAAAAATTAAAATCAATTACAATTACAAATGTCAACAAATAAAATGAAATAAAATAAAAATAAAATTATTATTGCATAGATTTTTTTTACAAAAAACTTGAAAATATAATAATAATTAATAAAGAATAATGATAATCTAATAATAAATAATCCTCTTTAAAAATCTTACTTTCTCTAAATTGAAAGAATAATATTTAGTTTATATAAATTATAAACTATGTTATTATATATTTTTACAAGATTTATTAATAAATAAATGATAAATAAACAAAAAAAATAAAGTTAAGTTCAAAGTAAAAAAAATATAATTAATAAAATCAGGACTTACACATAAAATATTTAAGTAACTTAATTAAAGTACAGACCAAAATATAAATGTTACCAAAAAAAAATTGTATGAATCGAAAATCCACTCACCTTAACCTTCATTTTGGTGTTTAGCTACTCGTGTTCCAGCCGCAACTGAAGAATTCGAGGCTGGGTCATTTCTTAAAAGCGCTGTTATCTCGGGTCAAGACCTAACTAGAGGAACTATGTAACTCACGAACCTACGAAAGATTAGCGCAAAATTTCGCATGGGCATTCCACATTTGTGAATATCATTTTTATCGAGTCATCATGAAAAAAATACAACAAACTTGAGAAAAAAATAATGTTGGCTTAATACGTAATTCAGAAGTTGGCGCTCATATCATGTTTTCCGCTTTCCGGGACAATTTTCAGGCATTTTCTTGGTGAAAATTTTGCAATTTCGACTAAATGGTCCCCTATGAAATTAGCCCCGTACAAAAGCGTTTAAATCATCTAGGTCGCGGTATCCCGGGACAATCGCTGGTCATACCTATAAGGAAAACCGAACAAAAATAAAATATAAAATGTTTGCGAAAACAGTTGGGTTTTTAACTTTTTGTTAAAGAAATCTTAAATGCTTGTCAACAAAGTTATTTTTATAGTTTTTGTTTTTTAGTTTTCCTATCATAATATACGTAATATGCCTTGCATCGCATTTAGAATATCTAGGTATAGTACAATTTAAATATACCTATCATAAGTAATCATAGAACACATAACTTTTGTAATTATTATAAATTGCGTTCGTAGACTGCATATTCGCAAACAAATGAGAAATTGTACAAGCAGGTTCTATATTCCAACATGGGAAAAAATCCGAAATGACCCAGGGTCGTCATAACTATTACCGAGGCCCCTGGGTACACAAAAATTTGGGACTATCTCTACTATAAATTACCCATAATATTTTATTTTAAAATTGGAGATTAGCGTATATTTTAGTGTTATTTTTTGTTTTTTCTATGTTAGGTTAATATGTAGTGTTCATTTTTATTATTAGTTTAATTTATTCTCTTGTCAATTATTCAATTATTGGGTTAACCTTTCTAATTAAATAAATACTACTATTTTTAGCACGCTTTTATTTAAATACGAATATAATATTAATAATATAATATTTTTTAATATTATAATATAATATTTGAAAATATTTGCTTTTAGGGGAAATCATACCTTCTGGTTCTCTCACATGCCTATGCTGCGGGTATGTCAACATAAGGGCGGTGGGTAGAGATATTCGGTTCTCGAGGATACCCTCGTTATCTGGATCAAATGGAATACCCTAATATTTTTCATAATGTTATGTAAAACATTAAACATAGTATAAAAGCATTAAGAAATACCGCCCACTGTTAAATGTGTATTGTTAGTTAGTTACCGTGCAGTGTTGTTTAGTGGTTCAATACTTCAAAAAATATATTTTTTTATATGGCAGTTGGTTGGTTGGACTAATTAATTTAATCACAGCTATAAAGTAAGTATAATTACCTAGTAAGTAATTTTAAACACGCTTTTATATTAGCTTAGGTTGTATCTATCTATGTATGTATGTATGTAACGGAATCTTTGAACTTGTTTTTTTTTATTTACACGATTTTAATAATTTTATCCCATTCTCCTTACCAAGATCGTCAGGAATCAGGTTTAACGATTTTCCTTGTGTGATTTTAGCGTGGTTTTTAATTTTTAAACTATATTTATTTATCAATTTTAATTTGTTATGTTAACAATGTTACACTAATTAAAATAAAAAATAAGCATATTTAAATATTTTACATATAAAGCGGTTCTCTTTTATGTTATAATCTGTAGGGGTTATCTATTAGTATAGTTATGTATATGCCTACTGCTCTATCAGCATAAGTAAGCACAGTTTAATACCCCGTAATACAGAGGTTATTCTTTCTTTGTTTTGATAAATAACCTGCGTTGGGGTCCTAATCATATGTATAAAATTCCGATGCGCGTGTATTCATAATTATTCTTGGTGATTTTGATAGTTTTCTGCATGTAGTCTGTGGAAGGTGGTAGAACTCTGTTTCGACTCCAAAGGCACCACCGCCACACCTATTCCTGTCTTAAAACAGCAGTTTGCTCTGTTGTCTTTTACTTTATAGGATGTGGTAAGATTGACATACCTACTTATCTAAGGCGTTTCAACTAAGTCCTCAAGGGTAACAACTTATCTTATCTAGGGTGGATTATAGATATCCATGACCGGCATTGGCCACTTACCATCAGATGGTACCATCAGGTGGTAGAACCCTTTGTGGTTCGACTCCGGCGGCACCACCGCCACACCTATTTCTACCTAATAACAGCAGTGTTAGGCGTTGCTGTGTTCCGGTTTGAAGGGTGTGGTAAGGGAGATAGACTTTTCCGAGGCGTTCCAGCTTAGTCCTCAGGGGTAGCGGCGCATCTGTGGTCGACCTCAGGTAGGAATATCTAATCCTATCTGGGGTTGATTACAGATGTCCATGGGCGGCAGTAGCCACTTACCATCAGGTGGACTGCATGCTCGTCTGCTACTCTCAAAAAAAAAAAAAACTATATAATTATAAAATAAAATTTATTTTGCCACATCCAAAAAAATATTTTCATACCCAACGGATGTAGTAAGTGATATGCTAAAAATATAACCCGCGGAAAAGGATGTCGCAATCTGCGAGTAAAGACGGGGGCGGAGTGTTGTTAACGCTGTAAGGCTCTTGTCTCACTTATGAGTGTAATCGCTAATCTCTTCTGCGATATTTTTCTTATCGGACATGGACGTTTTATAGTAGTACTTGTTAGTTTTTTTTTCACAAAAAATATCTTAAGGAGTGAATTTTTCAAATGTGCTTTATTTTTTCGTAATATAAAATTTGTAGTTGCTTACTAACTTCGGCTCCGCAAACTCCTTTTAATCATTTCGCTATTTTCGAAGTTTCGAGCGCCTACCACGCACATTTCATTTATTTTCAAGATTTTTTACAATAATAAATACAACAAAAACATTATAATAATTAAAGTAATGTAAAAAAAAATAATGAACTAATATAACTTTATTTTAAATTAAATATAAAAAGCTACATCGAAATTGTTGTCCCTGGGATGAGTTCCCTGAATGCTGGCAACATTCCCTCGTTGGATAGCGAGGCTAATTCGCTGTCCGAGGTATGTGTCAGCTCTCTGGTCATTCGTTGACCGTTACCACCCAAAATGAAAAATTGATTTTTTTTTTTTATAATATGAGAGTAGCAGACGAGCATGCAGTCCACCTGATGGTAAGTGGCTACTGCCGCCCATGGACATCTGTAATCAACCCCAGATAGGATTAGATATTCCTACCTAAGGTCGGCCACAGATGCGCCGCTACCCCTGAGGACTAAGCTGGAACGCCTCGGAAAAGTCTATCTCCCTTATCACACCCTTCAAACCGGACACAGCAGCGCCTAACACTGCTGTTATTAGGTAGAAATAGGTGTGGCGGTGGTGCCGCCGGAGTCGAACCACAAAGGGTTCTACCACCTTCAAAATTTACTTCATTTTCTTTACGACCCGCGTGCATGTGGCTTGTATGACAGGAAGTATCTATGAAACGATAAGGTGCGAGTGATCTATACACGCGGGCCGCATGCCAAAAACCCGAGTGACAGGAAAACGCTCATGAGCAGTCCTTAGTGGATTCTTATACTGGTGTTACCATTTTACTAATCGTCAATTCGCTTGTGGTAAGGCACCGTTACCTTAATAGGCCATGTTACGCGAGATATTGCGCAGAATATTATTTAATTTAGCAGTAACTTTGATTGACGAGATCATCCGACAGCCACTGCGCATGCAATACCAAAATAGTTACTCGTAATAAAACTGTTTTGAAAGACCTCTTTTATGGAATAGAAGTACCACACTAACATGTAGGTGACCAAGTGGTCAATTGTTATTGCCGCTCATGGACAATAGCTTTTTTTTTGTTTACGAGGGGAAATTCTTCAAAAGATACCCGACAACGTTAGAGCGACGCGGGGTTATGTGGGATTTTTACCGCACTAAAACCCCACCGGATGCCGTCCTCAGCGCTTGGTGGAGAACTCCGTGATCTCCGATGGAACACAACCGGAGGCGCAACCCCAGACTTCCGGGGTTGCGGGCGGCAAGAGTGGGAGCTCGAACCGCCCGGCTAGTGACCCCGGGAACGACGCCGGTATGTGTCGCATACCGTTTTGCCCACCAGACGGTGTGGCGAGCGTCAAGCTCACCTGGGCGGAGCCCGATGGGGCAACGCGCTAAGAAGACTCCGGTTGCGTTCATTTGGACATCCCGGAGTCCTCTACGCAGCGCCGAGGACGGCCACCGTTTGGATTAGTGCGGTAAGAATCCCACATAACCCCATGCTGCTCCCACGGCATAGGGTACCTTTTGAAGGTTTCCCCCTCGTAAACAAAAAAGGGGATAGCCCTATTCTAACCCCGAGACTACAGAAACACATGAACAATAGCTACAGATTTGTTTAAGGAAGGAGTTTGGTCCAAAATTGAACGGATAAAAATATCCTTCAATTTGAATACTTTTGTCTCATCTTGTGATAAGTAAGAACAAGACTCACTCAAGTCTCCAAAAAA
Source organism: Epargyreus clarus clarus (assembly GCA_014595695.2). Taxonomy (NCBI): domain Eukaryota; kingdom Metazoa; phylum Arthropoda; class Insecta; order Lepidoptera; family Hesperiidae; genus Epargyreus; species Epargyreus clarus. Next base: position 1,634,117 of record JACTTY020000024.1, read on the forward strand.
GTTCTCTTAATTGAATATTTTTTATTTTTTACATATGCTAATCGGTGATGATGCGGCTCAGTAAACCCTCCATCTACCTATATGCACGTGGTTATCGTGTGTAGCTCTACAAATACGAGCCCTGCCTGATGTAAACTACAGATGTTTACGCCTGAGGGTTACGATTCCTGGCCAAAAATTACCCCTGAGGGCTGATACGATTCCTCACGAAATTGTTTCTGTGTTACTCTACCCGTTTAATCAGACCAGAGAAACTTTTAACCCTGTTGATAACGTGACGGTAACTCTTTGATATTTCTTAATCTCAACTTAATTCAGTAGATACGAACGTCAATAGCATTTTTTTCAATTCATTTACTATCATATGTTAGATAAAATATTTACTGAAGCAGAACTGCTGTGAGCCCTAACTTTAAATAATTATGGTTTAAAAACTAACAACCACGCTAAAATCGTACAAGGAAAATCGTTAATCGACGAACCTGATGAGACAAAATTAGAATTAGACAATATTATTATAATCATGTATTGTCATCGGTTCTTGATAAGTATTCAAAATTTAAAATTTTTCATAGTGGGTAATAAATCGAGTTCAAAAATTCCGTTACGTACATACATACAGGTCAAGCTAATTAAAGCGTGGTAATAATAACATATCGAACATATTTCTGCCTCATAACAGCAGTGTTAAATGCTGATGTGTTCTGGTATAAGGGAGACACCTTTTCGAGGCGTTCCAGCTTAGTCCTCAGGAATAGCGGCGCATCTGTGGCCGACTTCAGGTAGGAATAGCTAATCCTTTCTACAGATGTCCATGGGCGGCAGTAGCCACTTACCACCAGGTGGACTGCATGCTCGTCTGCTACTCCTATATTATATAAAAAATATGATGTAGCTTAAATCGGTTAAGATTTACACATGCAAGAGTGTGTCATTGTGTTACACGTGCCGTTTGTACCAAATGGAGACGGTCACGGGACAATTTGTCCTTATGTAACAATTTTCTCATTGAGCATCATAAAAATAACTACAGTTATGTAGATCATCTCTTATGTAGGTAATTGGTACTACTCCTTGCTACTACTATACTTCATCATCAACCCATTACTGTCCCACTGCTGGGCACGAGTCTCCTCTCAGAATGAGAAGGATTAGGCCATAGTCCACCGCGCTGGCCAAGTGCGTATTGGTAGACTTCACATACCTTTAAGATTTTTTATAAATCTCTCAGGTATGCAGGTTTCCTCACGATGTTTTCCTTCACCGTTTAAGCAAGTGATAATTAATTTCTAATACGCACATACATTTAAAAATCAGAGGTGCGTGCCTGGGATTTGAACCTCGGACCCCTCGATCGAGAGGCCGCGTTTCTTAACCACTAGGCTATCGCTGCTTTTACTACTATACTATACGTATGTATTTTGCACAAGAATTTTAGAATCTAGAAATTTGGGCCGTAGTCCACTACCTAGCCAAGTGCAAATTTGGACGACTTTTAAATTTAGGAATTATACATAGGACATATTAACCACACGGAAAAGAAGAGGGCACGATTCTATTTGCGACAAAACTAAAATGTTTATAAATAGTAGGTGGCGCCACGAGCTCCCTGAATCACGCTATCGAAGTTTTCTAAACATCTTGAATTTTATATACTACGGACTCAATGACACTAAAATGAGAAAACGCCTGAAGGAGATCTCCCATTGCCAAAAATAGTAAGAATAAAACGAACAGTGTATATTGCAGATAAATTTATTGTATGAAAGTAAAAATAGTAGGTAATACATTCATTGACACCTTTTAAATATAATATTAGTGGTACTTGAAGTAATGAATGAAGTGAGACACCTATCCAACGTGCCAATTTGTTTGCCGTATATCCTGTTACAGCAGAACTGCATTGCTGTTGAAAATACAAAAAACTACGTACATTAATGAAATATAGTGCTAATAACAATAAATAATAGTCAAGTATATAATATTGATTATACTTAGGTTAGTACGCTAAATTGTATATAGGTATTATTTGAAGATATATTAGATAGGTCTTCAGGAGAGTGGATTACCACTCCAGCACTCCAGGGATGTACTTGTCAATGAGGCCTTCGTAGTAGGGCCACAGAGCCTCAATGTCTGGCACCTTCTCGCTCTTCGTGTACAAGTCGTATTTGCTGAAAAAAATAAATGAGATTGCAGAAAGAAAGAAAGGAGAAAAGATAATGATTGTAGTCATTTCGTTATCTTTTCTTAATCTTCTACATAAAAATAGAAAAAAATCTATACAGAAAGAATAATAACTAAAAAATCTGTGGAAGTAATACACTTTCTTTCTATATCTATTATATAGATATTACTTATAAGAAAAAATGATTCTATGTATTTTATTTTAATCTTTACGACAATTATTTGAGTAATTTCATACCATAAACCGACATTTCTATAGTTGGTTGGTTTGATATGCCGAATAGAGTTTTTCGTTATGTTGCTCTTTTTGTTCTGACTCTAAGTCATGTATTCTTTTTCATTTATTATAAACAGGTTGTCAATTAAGTTTTATATTCTAGGAGTACCAAATGAACATGCAGTCCATTTGAGTGAGTGACTGCCATGGACATTTATAATGCGCCTCAGATAGGACCAGAATCCTCTAAGGCCACCCTGATGCCAGCAATGATGTGTGGTTTCGTCTGAAGACTAAACTGGAATTTCTAGTGTAAGTGCATTCCTTTATTTAGAAGTAGTAATAGTAAGAAGTTTAAGGTGGTAGAACCCTTTGTGGTTCGACTCCGGCGGCACCACCGCCACACCTATTTCTACCTAATAACAGCAGTGTTAGCCGCTGCTGTGTTCCGGTTTGAAGGGTGTGGTAAGGGAGACAGACTTTTCCGAGCCGACCTCAGATAGGAATATCTAATCCTATTTGGGGTTGATTACAGATGTCCATGGGCGGCAGTAGCCACTTACGATCGGGTGGACTGCATGCTCGTCTGCTACTCCTATATTATATAAAAAAAAGAAATATCTTTTTAATAAAGCTTCAACATAAAAGCACAAAGGCAACTCACTTAAACTCATTGACCCACTCTAGAATCTGCTTATCTTTCTCATTGGTGAGATGACGGTAATCGCCACCAGCGTGCCACGGGTAGAACGAGTGATACCTGATGCAAGAAAAATATCCAGTCACATAAGTAAAGATGAAGCTATGATACAACAGAAAATCTATTTTTAAACTTTGCGGCTTAATCTTTTGAACGGCTGAAGTTATAGGTTAACTAAATTATTTGATTCAACAAAAATATCGATTTGGTAGTTGTGTCACATGACTGAGCGATTATTTGATTTTTTGCTTATTTTTATGTTTTGGAGATTGCTAAAAAAGTGAAGTATCATCGGTTTTAAGTATATCATGAGAATTTTTTGAATGTCACAATAGAAATATGCAAATTAAGCACAACTATTTCAGGATGAGCCAATTGACTAAAACGTGGGAAAAGGATCACCGATTATATTTTCATGTGTAATTCTACGCCAATCACGTTGACTGTATTGCCACAAAAAAAAAACTAATTATTTTTTGGTATAGCAAAACTAATTTGGGCTCTAATATTTCCAACGTTTGATAGGTTTTGTATCGGCTGAAACAAAATCTGCAGTAAAGATATCTGCCCAAGTAAATTTAAAGATTTATTGAACAAAAACACGTTACAAAAAATACAGTAATTCGTAAACATCTGCAACAGTAAGAAAGTGTTTACGCCCATCCCGGGTAACACAGTAATGATATGTTCAATACACATTAATTTTCTTATTTCATATAAGTATACGTACATATTACATACTGAATATTTATAATAATATATGCAAAGTAAGCTATTTCGTAAATATATACATTATGATTGTAGATTATGTAACTTATATAAGTTAAATAGGGTAAATTGTGGAATGGATATAAAAATTGGCGTGAATATTTTCCTGGCTGTCAAGACTAATCTTACCTACAGACAAAACAAAATAATGCCTTTCGCCGAATTGTGACATAAAGGGAGACTTTATAGAGCTTTTTACCATATTTTATATATTGTAGAGAAGAGGCATGCGACTAAGTACTTATAGAATGCAGTTTGATGAAACGTGAGTTCTTAAAATTGGGTAATCACAAATCAAAGTAAGGTCATACTCATTAAATGAGACAGGATGGGCCACAATTGTCCCTGTAGTTCCGGGACCAGAATAGGGCTACGGTATCCCCTGCCTGTCGTAAGAGGCGACTAAAAGGGGCTTCCGGGGTTGCGGGCGGCAAGAGTGGGAGCTCGAACCGCCCGGCTAGTGACCCCGGGAAGGACGGCGGTATGTGTGGTCGCATACCGTCGTGCCCACCAGACGGTGTGGCGAGCATCAAGCTCACCTGGGCAGAGCCCGATGGGGCAACGCGCTAAGAGGACTCCGGTTGCGTTCCTTTGGAGATCCCGGAGTCCTCTACGCAGCGCCGAGGACGGCCACCGGGGGGGTTTTAGTGCGGTAAGAATCCCACATAACTCCGTGCCGCTCCCACGGCATAGGGTACCTTTTGAAGGTTTCCCCCTCGTAAACAAAAAAAAAAAAAAAAAAAAGGATGGGCCACAAACACAATCCATCTTCCTGTTATTTCGTAAGTAGATTCCTCTTAGGTAAAAAAAATCATTTAACCACGTAAATAATCCTTTTAATTTAGATTTTTGATGACGGAATCCAGGAAAGATTGAAGGAAAGGCGACGTCCTTTATGGATACTCTAATGCCTATAATCAATAACCAATCCACCCACTGTTTTGTCTACAAAAGTTCTACTACTACATTTGACAGTTTCTGCCTATTATAAATTATCTAATTAAATCGTCAAATTTCGATCTTTGGTAAGCTTTAATTGGATTGCTTATTAATAACAGAGGTAAGGAACCTGACCTGATCATGTACAAAGCCTTCTCGGGCAGCTTAGCCTTGTTGTGGAGCAGGAACTGGTAGAGGTACTCATCGTGGCTCCAAGACATCAGGAGCTTGTCCAGGCCACAGTGCGGCTCGTACATGCCGTACTTTGTGCTGGAAATTGTGACAAACATGAGAAGCTGCTGGAGTTAGAATGCTGAAGGCTAAAACCGAAATACGGCACCGCTGAACTTTTGCAATAAGGCAGAGAAGGTTTGACGGTAGTGCCTCCAGAGTGGAACTACAAAGGATTCTACCCCCTTCGAAGCTTCGAAGCTTATTTCACTGTTTTGAAAGGCCTACTTGGCAGCGGTTGATTCAATGGTCGAGAAAGACTTCTATTAATGGACTCAATCGCGTACTTTAGCGGTTTTCAACTTGTTTCTAGTTTCTTTACATTTATTGAGAAATGCGTCTTAGACGCAATGTTTATATTCATCAGTTTCACTCTCAGAACCTTAAGCTTCTTCACGATATTTTCCTTTACCTAATTCCCTATATTATGATCATTATACTTCCTAAGTATGTATATTTACTTGTATTTAGGATTGTTAGTGTCCGGGTTGTCCTTGAAGCTCTCAGGTCCGTAGACGATGGAGTCAGCCCACTTACAGCCGACTGGGAAGGTGTCCCCCACCACACACCACTGAGGCTCGCCGTAAAACGCCATCACCTGATGGAAAATTGGTGTAGAATAACCGAGTGTGATATGAAATTTAAATAGCAAATGAACATGTAATCCAAGAACGTGCTGTCTGTCCGTCTGTCACAGGGCTTTATCTATTAAACTTTAAATCTTGAAGCAAATAACTATAACTGGGACCACTATAACAATAATCAGGGCCGGATTTAAGGAAGGGCAACCGGGGCGGCAGCCCCGGGGCCTCCACAAAAGAGGAGCCCCCACAAAAGAGACGTCGAAATTTTTTTTTTAATTCCGACTAGTAAACATTAGAAAAAAAAATATAACTTTTCCTTTGATATTTTTTTTCGCTGTTTTAACGTTATCTACAGTACTTTGTACAAACATGAATACTAGAAGAATCTACTTGCGTTTCACAATAAAATATTTATTGAAAAACTCAACTGAAAACATTGTTTATTTTATTCGGAAAATAATTTGGGGCCAGGGGGCCTCCACTCCTTTGTTGCCCCAAGGCCTCTACCCTCTTAATCCGGCCCTGACATTAATACATAGAAGAGAAAAGCAAGCCCGTTTCATGCAATAATAAACTAAAATACTAAAAATAAAACAATACTATAAATGTAATACTAAAAATAAAGTCGAAAATTAATAGAGGTCGCTATACAAGAAATCGCTATTTTTCGGTTTATCTATTAAACCGTAATAGGTTTACAGTTCAAATTTTCACAATGAATTTACTTCTATGGGTGATAACAAATATTAAAGAAAATGTAAATTTGTTGCTACGGAATCCTCCGTGTGCGAGTCCGACTCACACTTAGCCGGATGTTGTTTCAATGTTATCTTCAGCAAGCTCATGTTAGGTTATCTTATCTTCAAAATAAGATGTGTTTTTAAAGAAAAAACTGACATTAATTCATCTTAATCACATTTAACAATGCAACGAAGGGTTCGTTACCCTACCAACAATACCCAACCTTATTGGTAACCTTATTTCTTGACTAATAACAGTTATTATCTATAATGGTTACTACTCCCGAATTAAGACGGTGATATCATGGATTGGACGACACAAACACGATTATAACGTAATAAAACGAAAGACGACAGTATCGGGTCACCGAAAACCTGATAATAATTTTAGGGTCAGTAGCTGTGGACTAAATTCTTAAAAGTGCCTGTAAAAAGACGCATGTATATTGACTTCTTTTTAATATTCACTTAAAAGCTTTATTAAATTTAAAAGTCACTTTCAACTTTTAAAAAATATTTTACTTTCCCACTATTGGACGTGAATCTCTTTTTAGAATTCAGAATGAAGAGAATTTGGCCCCATAATATACCACGCTGGCTAATTGCAACCTGGGAAACTTACTTTTTTTTTTGTTGACGAGGGAACCTGCAAAAGTTACCCTATGCCGTGGGAGCGGCACGGGGTTATGTGGGATTCTTAACGCACTAAAACCCCCCTGGTGGCCGTCCTCGGCGCTGCGTAGAGGACTCCGGGATCTCCAACGGTACGCAACCGGAGTCCACTTGGCGCGTTGCCCCGTCGGGCTCCGCCCAGGTGAGCTTGAAACTCACCACACCATCTGGTGTTCACGGCGGTATGCGACCACACATACCGCCGTCTATCTCGGGGTTGCTGGCCGGGTGGTTCGAGCTCCCACTCTTGCCACAACCCCGGAAGCCCCCTTTTAGTCGCCTCTTACGACAGGCAGGGGATACCGTAGCCCTATTCTGGTCCCGGAACTACAGGTACAAACCTGGGAAACTTCCTACATATTTGATAACTTTCACGAACGTGTAGGTTTTCCTTTGCCTATAAACCAAGTGAGAATTAATTTCTTGTTTGTAATAACCTAAGAAAAACAAAACTTAAAGTTTCAGATACAACAATGAATGAAAGCATCGCCTAGACGCCTGAGAGTTCTTTAAAAAAGTTCTCAAAGGTGTGTGAAGTCTACTAATTCGTATTTGACCCGTTAAATAAATTATCGGCCTATCCTCTCCCTCTGAGAAGACATCCATGTCCAGTGATGGGATACTAATCCCACTCTTGACTCTTCCTTTAGTAATCAGATGACGCAGATTAGATCCCTATACCCCTAACAAAGTAGGCCGTTTTAGCGTTTTGTATGACCTAGATAAATCTTCATTACCTTGCCCAAGTCATGAATAAGCCCAGTAAGATGGAACCAGTCGTCATCAGGGTGGTCTTCCCGGATCCTCTCAGCGGTTTGGAAGGCGTGCACGATGTTCGGGAGGTCGGTATCAGGGTCCGACTCATCCACCAGTTCGTTCAGCTTGATCAGAGCGTCCTTGATGGTTGATTTGAAGTGGTTGAACTTAAGCCACTTTTCACGCTTTTCTGTTGAATAAGTAACTTAAAATTGTAACTAACCTAATTAATATCCCATTATCCGAAATAATTAAATAAATTAAAAAAGTAGTCAAGTTTGAATGTAACATGGTACGGCGCATTTATCACGACATGATATCTTTTTAATGGTACTATTTTATAGGTAACAAATCATTTTTTTCATTTCGCCAATAATTCAGTTCAAAATAAGTAGATACTTAATACGACATCTAATAATAATTTGCTCTTTTAGACTTTTGAAAAATAATCGCAGCAATTCATATCTCTAAATATTTTATTTATTTGAGGTTCAACTGAACATACATTATTTTAAACATAAAACTAACGAAACATTTTTCGGCCTAATAAAAGCAATCTTCAGCGCTGCTTTACTTCGTTTTAAAATGTATGATAAAGAAGACATACTTATCCCAGGGATTCGTATTCCTCACTTGTATTGTAACCCCCGTTATGTGGGGTTGATTACAGATGTCCAAGTAGCCACTTACAATCAGGTGGACTGCATGTTCGTCCATTACTTTCATATTATAACCTGTTTAAAAAAAATAACACACGTAAATTCACATATGCACACGCTCTTAGTATTTAAGCACGCGTTACTTATTATCTCTAGCAATTAGTATGTTTAACAACGTCACAATGTTATTAAGAAAAATAATGGATAACAAATCTCATATTTATTTTTCAACAAAATACTTAAGCTCATATATTATTTACAAATGACTCTTCATTTATCATTATTTAATCTACATAATGAGTATGTGTGCGTGTTCTGACTAAATATGACAAGCATATTAAAACAATTTGAATACTGAAATGTTTCGTAAGGGATTGTAATAAATATTTTAAATAAAATATTCTTTATATCACGGCGTGCGTAAATTGACGTTTTACGCACGCTTCGCGTGCGCAAAACCCCCATTTCCGACCCCGTAATATAAAATTTTATACAACACGCGGACGAAAAATGTTTTTCTGACTCGTGTGATTGCAGTCCTCGCCTGCGGCTCGGCCTGCAAACTCACACTTGTCAGAAAAAAATTTTTCGTCCTCGTATTGTAATGTACTATTTTTGAACGATTTTATTGTCTATAATGTTCCCTATATTTTCATCTCAGGTTTTTCGAGCGTTTACATTTTCCTTTTTTTGATAAATATTATCGCCCAAAAAATTAACCCTATTTTACTCCCATAAGTCAGATCGATTTTAATATATTTTTCCTGTAGTTTGATTCAAATGGCCTATTGCGAGACAGTCAAAGGGTATATTTTAAGTAGTCTGGTTTTTTTATTTTTAGAATAATCATGTTTTTCCTCAAGATGTTTCCTACTTAACAAATATACCTATGAAGAGTTGTGGTACCTTCGAACTGTTCGAACTCGAACTTTCAATTTTTTGTCCTTAAAACAGCTACAGGATATAGAGCAAACAAACGAGCATGATTTCCATCTGATGGTAAGTGGATACTGCCGCCCCTGGACATCAACCCCAGATACGATAAGACTCCTGAGCCCACAGATGGGACGCCTCGTATAAGTAAGTATCCCTTACCCTTCAAACCGGAACACAAAAGCGCTGAAAACTGCTCTTATTAGGCAAAAAACATGTTACAGTGATGCCTCTGTGATCAAAACACAAAGAGTTCTACCACTTCAGAATAAACCAATTGCCCAAATACATTCCACAACATAAAGCAAATTAAATAAAAATATCTTACGTTTAACCAAATCGACAGTGACGTTAGTATGCATGGTGTAGTAAGTCCTGCGAACTCTTTCCTTGATGGGATCCGTGTCGTCCACGGTGTAGTCCCGGAAGGCGTCGATAGGTTTGTCGTTGAAGGTCGGCTCCGGCCGCAGCAGTTGGGATGGATCGATCATCGATATTGGACCTTTCTGATGGAGACATTAACTTTGTAAACTAAAGAGAATATAACATGTCTATATGAAGAGACATTAACGTGGTAAAATAAGGTGAATAAATAAGTCTTCCTGGTGGTAAATGGTCAATTCCGCTGATAAATATTTTCATGGTCGAAGCAATAGGTTTGTTAAGGGCGGAAGGTCCAAAAGCAGGACCATGAACTCCTCTCCCCCATTAGTTATCTATAATCAACTAGAATACGAGCCTATTGCCTTGCTACTCCTGAAGACTCATTTGGCCTCCATCACAATTCCGTTGTAAAGAATATTATGCTGTTAAAATCTGGTACTGCACTGCTGTTGATTTCAAAAGTTTTAGCAGCTTTCTTCATGTTAGTGTGGTCACATTGGCAATGCCCATGTTGGCAATCTATCAGCCATTGGAGAACCACCATTGTCACAGGCCTTACATAGACATGCCGATATTATGACTTAAGAATCTACTTAGCATAAAAAACTTACTGCTTCTTAACACTGAAGCTGTAATAGGTTCCTAATTATCATTCGCTTAGTTCTGAATTAAATTTAAAAATACTTACTACTTCAGCCGCCATTTTGTTGTCTTTTAAACAAAAATAAAAATCCCGCGCTCTATAACGTAACAATGCTCAAGATCTACTCCCTGTCTTATATAGGAACACAGCATCTCAACAATCAGATACTATATCACTAGATAAATAGGGATTTAATTCGCGTAAGATAATCATTCATAACAATATAATATATAAGTACAATACATGTTTTATGTCTAGATAAAAAATGCCGAAAGGATTAGTATGAATTTCAGTTTTTGTTAGGGCTCGAGGGTTTAAAACTCAGATACAGTTCAATTTTTTCAAAATTATGTGCGTATTAGAATTATTTATCTGCAAACATCTCATCGGGTAAGCCGGATCATTATAAAATTGTTTATAACAATGTAATAATTCTCAATCTATTTACCTAATGGTGCCTACAGATTTGATCGACCTACATATATTGTTATTATGTTATTTCTGTCTTATAACAGCAGTGTCTGCGGTGCTGTAATTAAGTGGTAAGGCATGAACACAAGGTGATCTAAGTCAATCCTTAGGAGCAACGTCTCAGATAGAACCTAAAGGCTATTTGAGGTTGATGAAAGCTGTCCATGAACAGTAGTAGTTACTTATCATCAGGGGGACTGTATGATTTTGATAGCCATGTGGAAATTTTTACCACGTTAACCCTATTTTACTTTATTTTTTTATAATATAGGAGTAGCAGACGAGCGTGCTGTCCACCTGATGGTAAATGGCTATTGCCGCCTATGGACATCTGTAATCAACCCCAGATAGGATTGGATATTCCTGTTTAGGTCGGCCACACGTGCGCCACTACCCCTGAGGACTAAGCTGGAATGCCTCTGAAAAGTATATCATACCTCTAGCATAATTTTGCATATTGAATGTGGTAGAACCCTTAGTGGTTCGACTCGAGTTCGAGCAATGAAAAGCGCTGCTGTGTTCTGGTTTGAAGGGTGTGGTAAGGGAAACATACTTTTTCGAGGCGGTCCAGCTTTGTCCTCAGGGGTAGCAGCGCATCTGCGGTCGACCCCCGGTACGAGTATCGAATCGTATTTGGAGACGATGTCCATGGGCGGACTGCATTCTCGTCTGCTACTTCATATTATATAAAAAATATTAAGGTTATTAACCTTTAATTTATTAAGGTAGGTACTCAGGTAGACTATGATCTAAATATATCTTATTCTAAAGAGGACCTTAGGTAGGACTCTTATGTCAACAACGCAAGATTACAACAGATTACCGAGACAAAGCATGTGTAAGGGATTTGCAAGGTATCGTAGAGTTAGTTTGATTGACACGCCATATCAAATATGGCTTAACGATAAACTATGTAGATACGTAGGTATTATGGTTTATGTTCGATATAGACCCCCTTGAAAGCAAGCTTGTAATCGTAATTCGAGAATTTCTTGCAATTGTAATTCGAGAATTCGATCTCGAATGTATACTTATAAATAAAATTGAAGAGTCTGTTGTTAAACTGACACTTTCTACGCATAAAATTATTTAAATTTTATAGGTATGTGGTAGTGCCACGGAACAAGAAAAATTTACTGTTCCGTGGGTCCCCTTTGTGGTTTGATAGCGAGGGCACCACTGCCACACCTTTTGTGCCTAATAACAGACAGGGACACAATAAAGGAGACATACTTTTCAAAGGCGTTCCAACAGTCCTCAATTATAGCAACATAATTGCGGTCGGCCTCAGGGGGGTTTCTACCATCTCTTAAAACAATATTATTTTAATCATACATTGAAATTTCGTACCACGACCTCGTAAAGTAAGATTGTTTTAATAATATTACAATAAGCAGTTTTGTATTATGTCGGTCGAAATTATTCATTCTTTTTTTGCAGGAAATTTGACTTTATAAGCGAAAAATGAATAAGGGTTTAAGTTTGTTCAACTGCTTATGACGGAATATTTTATTATTTTAAGGAGGTCGTGGTACGCAACAAAATAATGTTAATGCTATATTGAAATAAAACTTTCCTGCACTATGATGGTTTTAGAGATGGTGGTAGGCCCCCAGGTGGGATTCAATCTTATTCGCGGTTATGCATATGCATACGCGACAGTAGCCACTTCCATCAGATAGACCGCATATGGCCCACATGCTTATTTAGTACTTATAAAAGATGAATTACAACTGACGCAGTTGCTACAATATGCTCTCATGTGCCAGGCTTTATCTTCTACCCAGCAAGGGGGATGATAGGATATTCAATCAAAAAAGGGTTAATGAAAAGAAGAATAAAAACGCCAATTTTATATTAATATACTATAATCTATAATGAAAAATGCACATATATTTTACATCTCTAACATCTGATTTCAGGTTAAACTGCATAGTTAAGTTAAAACGACTAGATTCATTATGCGATTTCAATTCAGTGACCCTTACAACTGAAATAGGGATGGCGATCTGAGATCGATTAATCGAAGAATCGTTTTTTTGGGCCAAAAAATCGATTATTTTAATCGACCTTCAGTAATGGATCGACTCAGTGAATCGATCGATCAACTGTATTCGCTACTACAATAAAATACCCGACCACATTTTGAATCTCACAGAAAAAAAGTTTAAACATGTCGTTAAACTAACGCTATGTAAAAAAGCGTACTATAAAGTAAGTGATTATTTGACTGACAAAACGGTGTGGTCTGAATTAGCTCCAGCTCCACATGTACCATTACGTGAAGTTAACATTGTCAAAAACATTTTTTTTAAAAGATGTGTGTTATGGAGTTTCTTTCGCCGCTTCTTCTCCATAACGAAACACCTTGTGAAGTGGTGGTAGTTATTTTGACATTCAAAAAGTGCTCTGTAAAGAACCTATTTTGAATTAAAAAATGATTTGATTTGATTTGATTTGATCTCTCACATTATAATATCGAAAGTCGGTCTTTTCTGAGTTGATGGAATGTGTTATAGATAGTTTTGCTGATGGATACGTAATTCAGTGCTTGTTTGACCCTGATGACCTTTTTTCGCTACTTTCACCCTTTCAAGCTGAAAAGATCGGAGATCGATTTTTGGACAATCGATTCTTTGGGCCTTGATTTTTTTATGAAACGGTTTATTAAACTTCGATGCGAATCGATTTAAGAATCGATCTATACTTAGTCTTAACTTTTCTGTGCGTGAACTGTTTTTTGAAAATAGCTATGCTCTATTTGTCTATGGTCATTAATTCATTAGATGTCACCTTCATCAACATTTTGTAATTTTACACGGAAAATAAATATAATTTTTTTGCGTTAATGTAATATAATTACGACCTTAAATGTTAATTAAATGTTGATTTTCAATAAAATGCACTATTTTTTACATAATGCTTAGAAAAACGTCATAATGTTAAATATTGTTAAATCAATCGTAAAAATTTTCACAGAAAAGTTTGCTAGACTGTACACTGTATACACTGAAATCATAGATTAGTAAAGATTACTCACTCCTAACAAGAAAATGTACCCAGTTTTGAGAATTGAAATAGTTGCGTAAAAAAGTTTTGCCACGTCTCCGTGCTAAAATGTCCCTAAAATATTTGAAATAGTTATTTATTTATTATGTAAATTACGCAGTATTAGTTATTTATTCGTAAATTTTCTCTAAAAATGTTTTTATTTGTCAAGAATTCAAAAAAAGAACTTACTAATAAGCCATTTGTGGCTTCATTCAATTTCAAGGCGGCGAAGTATCTTTACTAATCTATGATTGAAATAAATAGAAATAAAACCATGTTACAACATTAACCATTTAACAGTTCAGGAAACTACCTCAAGCAAAACTTACACAATCGGTTTTATAATTAAGCCTTGGTGACAAACATTGGGAAAATTAATTAATTGCAAAATTTCTTTAAAAAAAATGAAATAGAAAATATCTTAAATAAAAATGACAACCAAGTTATGAAAAAGTCTTTGCAATTGCCAATAAGTACAGCGCCGTCGATTTTGTACTACAATTATCAGTAAAAAGATAAAAGTCAGTTAAAAAGTAAAAAACTCATTTTCTTAACATTTCATTGAAATTCATTTTAAATCAGTCAGTGTAATCTTAAATCATAATATGCTTTATGTAGTTTTACCTGTAATCGGAGATCTTTGACCATATAATATCTCCCGTTATTAATAACCAATCTATCCAGTGTTGTGCCTACCAAAGATCGACACTTGATTATATCTCATACGAATTATTAATAATCAACCTTTGTCAAAGGGAGATCTCCCTGTGGGCTAGATGATCATGCCCGGAGAGAGAGAGAGAGAGAGAGAGATGCTCAAACAGTATCAGTTCGGAGCTTGTATATATGCGAGATGTTGAGAAAACTTCCATAGCTTGATTCAGAATACTCGTGGCGCCATCTCTTGAAGTAGCGGGAAGTTGCTACAAACCTATAAATTTTTTACCTATAGTCTGATTCATAATTAGGTGTCAGACTATAGCAAAATTTGACAATGAAGAAGTTGTCAAATGTCAATCTATGGTAAGCAAAACATTGGATAGATTGATTAATAATAACAGGCAATATTAGACATAGTAAAATTTCGATCTTGGTTGGCAAAATTTACTGATCGATTATTAAAAACGAGCCCAAACAAATACAAAATCATTCTTTACTAGTGGTTGTAGATTCTTCGCTGTCACTCGACCACTCCCCCTCACTATACTCTCTCTCCTTCTTCTTCGTACTTTCTACTTCTCTCTCAGACTCTTCTGAGGTTTCTCTGTTCACGAAACTGTTCTGACTATCTTCTTCTAGATGTAGTCCCAATTCTTTCGTCGGGGAGGACGATCTCAACTCTTTTAATGTATTCGCTAAATCTATCTTTATTTGCGCTAATTCTTCTTCTGTTGCAGTTTGTTCTCTTCTCTTCTTTTTGCTCTTAGAGACTGTCTTCTTGTCTTTCTTCCGTTTTTTCTTCTTTGGACTGTAAGAGGGTTACAAGTTTATAGATTACAAGTAGTATTTACAAAGTTACTTACCTAATGTAAGTGAATAATATTAGAAAAAACTATTTGCCTTTGAAATGCAGTTGTTGTTGAAGATGCAATAAGAAATTAAACATAATTTAGTTATTATATTACTTACCTATCATTATCTGAGTGTTCATCATCGGATGACCTGAAATTAAAGAAAGAAAATAAATTAACTGATGTCTGTGCTTTCCGGAACTAGAAGATCATAAGATTTACACATTTAACGGTAGAACCATTTGTGGTTCTACTCTGGCGCCACAGCTTTATCTGCCGCATAACAGCAGCGTTAAGGGCTGCTGTGTTCAAGTTTAAAGGTAACATTCTTTTCCGAGGCGTTCTAGCTTAGTCCTCAGGGATAGTGGCGCATCTGTGACCGACCTCAGATAGGAATAACTAATCCTATCTGGGGTTGATTACAGATGTCCATGGGCGGCAGTAGCCACTTACAATCGGGTGGACTGCATGCTCGTCTGCTACTCCTATGTTATAAAAAAAACCTAACAGCAATAAATCCAACGTTTGTCTCTAGTGCCCGCTATTCATACTCAATCTGGTAAGTTCTAGTATGATGTAATTGTCTAATGTCGATCTTTTGTAGACAAAAAATATTGGCAAGATTAATAATTAATAACACATGTATAAAGAAAAGTCACCTTATCGATATGCAACATATGCATCTTTTTTATACTATAGGAGTGTAATATGCTAAGAGGCCACTGCCGCCCATGGACATCTGTAATCAACCCCGGATAGAATTAGATTCGTACTTGAGGTCGGACACAGATGCGCCGCTACCCCTGAAAAGTCTGAGGACCAAGCTGGAACGCCGTGACGGTGCCGCTAGAGTCGAACCACAAAGGGTTCTACCACTTTCAGATAACATTAAGAATATGCATCGGTCAGTTATAATATATAATTGACATACCTATATTTTTTGGTGCGTTTCCCCTTTCTATATCGGTCGCTTTCCTCATATTCTGCAAATAGAAGAAACATACATTATGATGTACATTGACTTACAGTAAATATTAAAAAAGGTTTTGGAATCATATTATTACACTAATTGGCTTCAAAAGATGGTAAAATCAGAAAATTCTGTATATTGATAGTGGGGTTTGGACATCGGCTGACTTACATATGAGGCGCCTTAGTCCCCAGGAGTGACAACGTATCTGTTATCGGCTAGACATATAAGGTGGTAGAACCCTTTGTGGTTCGACTCCGGCGGCATCATCGCCGCACCTATTCCTACCTAATAACAGTAGCGTTAAACGCTGCTGTGTTTCGTTTTGAAGGGCGCGGTAAGGGCGACAGACTTCCGAGGCGTTCCAGCTTAGTCCTCAGGGGTAGCGGCGCATCTGTGCCCGACCTCAGGTAGGAATATCTAATCCTATCTGGGGTTGATTACAGATGTCCATGGGCGGCAGTAGCCACTTACCATCAGGTGGACTGCATGATCGTCCACTACTCCAATATTATAAAAAAAAAAGTTAAGTACGATGCTTATGAGCAGCAGTTACCACCTATTATCAGGCAAACTGCTAGCTCTTTTGCTACTTCGATTATAAAAAATAAGTATATCAAAAGATTAAATTTCTAAAAATAATATTATGACAAAAAAATATAGTTACCGCGTCGTTCCCGTCTGCGTCTCTTCTCCCGTCTTCTTCTCTTCTCTTCTTCTTCCGCCTTCTTCTTACGAAGTGATTCTAACGTATCCACCTGAAGACACATAAATACAAAATATAAATAAACTTAACTTACTTAACTTAACTTACTTACTTGGGTTAACTTAAGTTAACCCAAGTAAACTTAACTTAAGTTATCCTAAGACTTACGCATGCACACACAGACAACACACCTTACCTACACTAAAGCCCGGTCGCCGTACAGAAAGAATTTCGTACGAAGACCCTTATTACCCATCTCTGTCGCTCGTGCGAAAATGTTTGCCGTCCCGGTCGTACAGAAGTGATTATCGCCGTTCACAGAAGTTGCAAACATTTGGTCATATAATTTAGGCTTATTTTGTTGATGGTAGGTACTATTCAGTCGCCCTTGATTTTAGATATTGGAAATATTTTTTTGAGTCTTCTACGCAGCGCCGCGAACGGTCACCGAGGATCTTTCAGTGCGATAAAAGTCCCACAAAACCCGTCGTCGCTTCCTTTTAAAGGTTTCCCCTCGTCAAAAAAAAAAAAATAATCGCTTAAATAATATATTTACCATAGCGCTCGCCAGCGAGGTGTTGGGCAACGCGGCGGCGGCGGGATCGACTCCCACTTTCTTCAGAAACTCCGCCGCACGACGTCGCCGCTCCATTTGCTTCGCTCTCTCCGCTTCAGAGTCGAATTCCCCTAAAAATACAACTATAAAATAAACAACCCCCTAATAAATTATAATATTTTTGCACTATTTTAAAACAAAATACGAGGACCCGCGTGGCGGAGCGGCCACCATACCGGTCTGACGCGCAAAGGGTCCCGGGTTCGATTCCCGGCCAGACAGATATCTAAATGATGAATTTAGATTACTGTTTCTGGGTCTGGGTGTTTGTGTATTGGTCTATGTGTGTGTCCATGGCACCCACTACACAGGGAATCCTAGTGTGGGGCTGTGAGTGTAGAAAGCGTTTAAGCGTTTATTATTATTAAAATAAAATTCTACATGGAAAATAAAATTTATAATATTTACGAAACTATAAAAATTACGAATTAAATATATGTGTCAATATGCCACGGCCATCATTGCAATTTATTTAAACACTTTTCCGTCGCTTACATTCTCAGAAATATCATATATCTATAAAAATACATTTTTCTACAAAAGATTTTAAATTATATTTTGATGCATCAAATTTAAGCCCTCAATAAAATCTAACTTTAATGTTACATTGGGGCTCAACTTTCCATAATTTACTGATTATAAATTCCGATAAGTATCTCTAACATTTAAAAAAATATCTTCAAAAATAATCTTACCTCTCGTATCAGAATGATCCCCAGTCAAATCAATCAGATCGTCCGAATTATCCTCTAAAGCAATAATCTCTTCAACTTCGTGCGTCTTCCTTCTCTTCTTGTATCTATCCTCTCTCTCCTTCTCTCTGTGCCTCTCCCTCTTTTTCTCCTTCTCCGGCAACTTCTCTGATCTTCTGGACTCTCTGCTCTCCGATTTGGATCTCTTATATCGCTTGCGTTCTTTGTGTTTCCGTCTGTCCCTATGCGGGCTGTCGCGATCGCTCCTACTTCTGACTTCCTTCTCTTTCACCCTGTTCTCTTCTGGAGCCTTCTGCGTTTCCGTTTTCACGTCTTCTTTATTTTTCTCTTCGGGGGGTTTATCATCGACTTTGGGAACAGCTGGTTCTACATTAGACGCAGTGGGAACAACTTTTACGATATTATTAGGTACTGGTAACTGTTCTATTGTTTTTACGAGTGGTAAACTGTTTTCTGTGGCCTCCATCTTGTAAACTACGACTGGTGGTAGGGCGTTGAAGGGACATAGGGATGGTACGTTGCTCTTAGGCGGTTCTGGCTTATCGGGTTTAGGTTCGTCTGTTTTGTCCTTATTTTCAGATTCATCCTCTGAACTCGACTCGTAAGGTAGCGCCGGCTTGGGTAATATAGGATCCGGTGCTTTTGGCTTCTTGATCGAAAACGATACTACACCTGCAATAAATTAGTCAATGAGTCAATTTTTATTATTACACTAGCTGACCTGGCAAACGATGTGTTGCCATATAAATAAAAAAATATTTAAGGATGAACAACCCTTATCACTTAGAGGTATGAAAAATAGATAGTAGCCGATTTTCAGATCTACTGAATATGCATATAATGCCGTTTCGGAGGAGTACGTTAACTAACACTGTGCAGTGAGATTTTTATATATTAGAAAAACTACAGAGGCGCCAGTCCCACATCTATAGTATGCCTCATTGCAGTGCAAAATCGTTGCTGTCTTCTGATTTAAGGAGTGTGGTAAAACAGATGTTTAGCTTCAATGCAGAAATTGATATGATAAGGAATTGAATGTATATTGTACATTGCCATACTCCTTTCTAGGCAAAAACAGTTCTGCATTTAGTTAGAAGGAATGTGCCAGGTGATTTTCATGTAGCGACCATTTTAGTTCTCTGAATGATACATCTACTATAATCTTTAGATATAACATATATCCTATCCTATATAGAATATGTGTACACTGAACACAGATATTCATGGGTGGTGGTAGCCATTTCCCATCAAGTGGACTACACGCAATTTTTCTTACAAAATGTAAGCTTTTTTTTATAATATAAGAATAGCAGACGAGCATGCAGTCCACCTGATGGTAAGTGGCTACTGCCGCCCACGGACATCTGTAATCAACCCCAGATAGGATTAGATATTCCTACCTGAGGTCGGCCACAGATGCGCCGCTAACCCTGAGGACTAAGCTGGAACGCCTCGGAAAAGTCTGTCTCCCTTACCACACCCTTCAAACCGGAACACAGCAGCACCTTACACTGCAGTTATTAGGTAGAAATCGGTGTGGCGGTGGTGCCGCCGGAGTCGAACCACAAAGGGTTCTACCACCTTCAAAAAAATTTCAAAGCTTACAATAAAATTATAATACAAGGAGAATTTAATTATTTAACACACTCACCCCCACCCTTCTTATCCGTGGTACCGTTGACGTTCCCGCGTTTCTCTCTCATCGTCTTCTTATAATAACCGTGGTAAATGTTATCCGGTTCCAAAAACGTGAACCGCGGGTCGTTCTTGGCGCGAACGATCTCCGCAAAATCGTCGCCATTCCGCGCTACGTACGCCGCCATTTTGTCGATGACTATCCTCACTTCTTCTGGAGGTTCAACGGGTGATGGTTTCTCTTTACTGTCCGTTGATGACGTGTCTTCTGAATCTGTGTAATTATCCAGATAATATATTATATTTTTATTTTTCTACTACGCCTAGGTAAAATGCGTTTGTATCTTATCATAAAGATTTTAGTATTACTCCATGACTAACATTTTTACCTCGCGTAAAGTTGATTTTTAATGCCAATGTGAATAAGCTTCTACTTGCTAATATTATACATAAAATAATAAAAAGTTTTCTGCCTAAATCTGGGTCAAATAATCACAAAGACGTGTATATATGGCAAAATCATAGTGTGAAGTTGTCTATATAAAAAAGTTCAAACATCTTTGAACCAATCTTATACTTAGATTTTCATCGCTATGGAAAATTATTCTAGGTGTTTATTATATCTTAGGCAAATTAATTCTAGGTGTTTATTATCTCTTACAATTCTAAAGTAGGCATACTTGGTCTACTTACTATCATCGACCTGTCGTTTTAATGTGACGGAGCACCATTCCCCTTTAAAATGCCTTAATCCTCGACAATAATATTACATAAACATTGTCATACAATTACCTGATTCATCAGTATCCGAGTCGGTATTATAATTCTTCATGAGACTCAACCCCGTTGACTTGTTGGGCGGTATCGTGGTCTCCTTTCTCACGGGTACCGTTGTGATGGGCTCGAACCGCGGTGGAGGCTTAGGCGGAAGCACAGGAGGTGGAACCGCAACCAGGATGGGTACTAGGAAAAAATTATAATCAATATACATATATTCACTATCATAATACATTCTATACAATTATTATCGTCATTGGCCTCAAAATATTAAATGATGAACATATTTTATGTAATAAAATGTTATGGGATATAGTAATACTTATAGTAATGTATACACATAATAATATATTAATTGAATATGAATAGCGACATGATTATAATGAAAATTCTACTTATCTAATTAAATATACTAAGATCGGGTTTATTTATTCAATTCTGTAATCTTCTGTATAACATTTTTTTTGGATATTTGTATGTCATAATAATATGACTAGATATTATAATGGAACTGTTAGCAACATGAAAACCACTTTATTATTCCTATATCTATCAATAAATAAACTATTTGATTTGATTTCTCATCTTAGTATATGAGATAAAAAATAAATTTCTTCAAACAGGAGAACCTCTTTTTGATTTTGCATACAGTTTTTTCTGATCGAGTGGCGCGAGTCTTTGCTATGACAGCCTTTTTTTTTTCTTTTCTCGAGGGGGAAACCTTCAAAAGGTACCCGACGACGTGGGAGCGACGCCGGGTTATGTGGGATTTTTACCGCACTAAAACCGGTGGCCGTCCTCAACGCTTGTTGAAGAACTCCGGGATCTCCGACGGAACACAACCGGAGCCCTCCAAGCAGCTTTCTTTAGAGCTACTACACTTAATTTTTTAATCATAATTTTTGCTAAAAGATTTCTATTACAATAATCGATTATCGATGATGATGATTGTAATAATATATCACTCCATTACACACTTTGCTTGTTTACTATCATCTGTTGTAACTACAGTGTCACTAACCAGGCGGTACCACGGGCAGGGGCAGCGGCGCGGGCGCGGGCAGCGCGGGCTCGGTGCCGGGCGGCGCCACCTCGCCGGCCGCCAGCGACGCCGTGTAGTCGCACTGCTCCGCGCTGTCGCACCGCATCTTCGATATCAGCATCGTGTAGTCGCAGTCCGCGGACGGCTTGTAGTGGATGCTGGGGATTGATGGTGCCTGTGGGGAATATAATTGTATTTATATTATCAATCTGGTGCCTATAACAACCTTCCTCCCATCGCACCAGTCACTGGAGGATGAGGTTCCATCCACATCAACTACATCCACATAGGCTGCTGGCGATCCCTCACGGTTCGGTATGAACGATAACTTATGCTGCGTACGTGGAAAATATCGAATGGACTTCCTCATGAGTGCTATGACATGGGGCTCTTCAAGAAAAGTGTAAAAAGAGTTCTCTTTCAAAGCCGATGATATATTGGCGACTCTTCTGGTATCGCAAATGTCCATAGGCGACGATGACTGCTTTCCATAATACCTTATCATTAGGTATACATGAATATAAGAAAAGTTAATCCACCTCATACTTATTAAAAAAAGTAAAGTTTATTTTAGAGTCACTGGACTCAGATATGCAGATTGATAACTTCTATACTATATTTTTTAAATAAAAAGTGAATATGCCTGTAACTGACTGTCGGGGAAACCTTTTGATGCTTGTAAAATGATAGAGGTTTTGACAGAAATTAAGTGTATTGCGTGATAATATGATTGTTAGAATGATAGTGTGAGTACAATCGCGAAATTGTCTTGTTTTGTACGCGTCACGTAGTGCACTGAATGTTTCTACGACTGGCGTAAATGCGTGGTAAGCGACGTACGGTCAAAAACCGTACATACATTAACATATACTCAGATTTTGTATTAACTAAGTTCTAAAATTACTCACAGATTCAATAATAGTTGTCGCTAAACTGGGATGCAGGTATTCATCATTTTGTTCCATTTGTTTTTCTGTAATAAGAATTAAAAATACATTAAAAACAATATTACACATTTAATATTAAATTATCAAATCAATGTCAACAAAAAAAAATAACAATAAATTTTATGGAATACACTGTAAATGAATGTAGAGAATAATTATGTGGGGAATAGTTATTAGATATATAAAAAATGGTATAAGTTTGTACTACATCATGTATCTACTATCATCATCAACCCCTGACATCGCTATTCATAGGCCAATTTTCTTACCACTGCCCTATTACTTTATAATACATATGAAAAAAAAAATCGGTAATTTTGAAAAATCTGAAATGCACGCCTGGGATTCAAACCTTAGACCTCGCTGCTCAGAGGCCAAACTTCTAACCACTGCACTATTACTTTATCGTACATATGAAAAAAAAACAATAATTTTGAAAAATCAGTAACAACATGCCTGAGATCTAAACCTCGGAGCTCACTATTTAGAGGCCAAGTTTCTAAACACTGCACTATTACTTTATAGTAAGAAAATGACAAATATTGACTCACCCTCAACAACTTCATTCTCCTTCTCCGGCCACTTGCCAGTCTTCACCAAATCCACCAGAGCTATGTAGTATGGATTCAAGTTAGAATCGCGATTCAAAAACTTGAACTGGGGATTATCTCCCTGCTTCGCTTTTATCAGGATCTCCATTTGAGTGCCCTGGTTGGCGATGAACTTTGCTGTTTTTTCTATTATTGCATTTTGTTTTAGCGATTCTGGCTGTAAAGGAGAAATTATATTTTTTTACACAGTTATTGGTAAAAAATATAATATAGGTAATAAATGTGTTCTTGTTTCATCTATACATATAAATAAAATTGGAGTGTCTGTTTTTAACATTGAAATAACCGCTTTTTACTACATTCATATGAATATATATACAGTAGACACCAAAATAACATTTTTTACAATTTTTGTCTGTCTGTTTGTTCTGGCTAATCTCTGAAATGGCTGGACCGATTTTGACCGGACATTTATTAGATAGTTGCACCCGCGTTAGAATTACTTTTTAACGCGGGTAAAACCGCGGGGCACAGCTAGTAGATAAATAAGTTTTGATGTTCAATATTAGATTGAACATGTTTTCAACTCAGCAATATAATTACTTTAAGTCTAGTACTAGAACTGGTTGGACTAGTAGTAATAAAATTGTCAATAAAAGCTGGTTTTCTTGTAAATTTAAATTTTAGACCCAACACATTTAACTCATTAAGTCTCCTATTAAGCCTCCAACACGGGTCTCCTCTCAGAATGAGAAGGATTAGGTCATAGTCCGCCCGTAACTTTGAAAAATCAGAGATGCGTGCCTGGGATTTGAAGCTCGGACCCCTCGATCGAGAGGCCGCGTTTCTTAACCACTAGGCTATCACTGCTTCAATATATACAGTTAAATACAATAAGTATAGAAAAATCTTTGGCTCTTGTATTTTTACAATGAGCGTCATTCTATTTCCCATGATAAAAATATTATGACGACTCGCGTGTCGGAACGGTCACCATTCCGGTCTGACGCGTAAAGGGTTCCGGGTTCGCTCCCCGGCCACACAGATGTCTGAATAATAAATTTAAATATCTGTTCTGGATCTGGATATTTCTGTATTCACAATACAGGGAATCCAAGTGTGGGTCTATGAGTGTTGTTGCGGACGGCGAATAGATTTAAGAATATTTGATAAATTGTAATTCCTATTATTGTTTTATAGTACGTAAGATTGTTGATTTGTATAAGAATATTTAATGTGTATGAAAAATAATGTACAACTATGTTTAAAATAAGGTATTTAATGTAAATAAATAAAGAGAAATAAAAATAAAGTAAAGTTAGAAAGAGAGGGACACGAGTGAGCGAGATGCGTGCTAGAAAGAGAAGGCTATAGGAAGTGAGCGAGACGGGAATAAAAGCGACTGCTGCGTTAGCCCCCCGTCGGTTGTAACACTCACTTTGCCACTTAAGGTGGCTAGAAATAGGGTCCGGCACGCTCCGGAAAATAGAAGAAAAGAATATTGTAAATGGTCAAGAAAAGAAAATACAGGAAGAAAAATTCAATTGGAGTTTTTATTGCAAACCCGTACTCAACAAGTGTAGTAAGCGTTTATTATCCTAAAATCTTATATATAAAATTCTCATTTCACAATGTTAGTTACCGTACTCCTCCAAAATGGCTTTACCGATTTTCACCAAATTTTACATGCATATTCAGTAGGTCTGAGAATCGGCTACTATCTATTTTTCATACACCTAAGTGATAAGGGTTGTTCAACCTTAACATTTTTTTATTTATATCGCAACACAAAATTTTCCGTGTCAGCTAGTATATAAATGGTTCATATACAACGTACCAGCAATATGTCCGGTGGCAACAAAGCCTTGAAATCCGGTGTGGGTATAAAGGGCTCCTCTACTTCCACGGTTTCAGCTTCCTTCTTGGGCTCTGCCGGGGTGTCGTAGTTGAAGCCGACTTGACCGTAACCCGCCGCGTGAAGTCGCTTGAGTTCTTCCTCTGTCATTTTGAAATAAAACAGAAGTTTTGATAAGGAACATTTTCTTCAAACCTCTATTTAAGGCTATGAAGAATAGTTTGGATCTTGCTTTTTTATTTTGAAGTAAAGAGTCATGTCTCATCAATTGTACTTACTACTGTGTTTCGAGGTACAAATTAATCTAAAAGTTAGTTGCAACTAGTCTATTCAAATTTTTTGCCCCTACCAAGCTGTTTAGTTCTATACCCCATTTCAGAGCTATCTAGACCAGATACAGTCAGCCCTCAGTCAGTTGTCGCCCTCTTCAATCAGCAAATAAGTTTTCTAAGATAAAATAGACTCCTGAAAATTAACAATACAAAAGGAAATATATTTTCCAATCAGTTGGAACTACTACTTACTATTACAAATTATGTGCCAAAAGCGAGTTGTCGATGCACACATAGGATCGATGGGGACTTTTGCCACTTTATTTGTAATAGTAAACCCAAGGTCTCTACGAAAATTTGGCTTTCCTGGAACTTTCGTTATTTGGTCACTATTTTTATGTCAAATTTGACAGGACTATTGTATAATTTAGTTTTATGTAGGCACCTTTATACATTTCCTCTTCATCCTCATTAGTGTGCAGCGCGCGGTACCTCTCCTCATCACAGAGCTGTTCCACCTCCAGCTCCGTCTTCGTGAGCTCCACCCTCCAGTCAAAGCCCCCAGGGGGCGCTTCCAGGTTCGACAGGTCATGGAGTGCACCCCTGGCGTCATACCTGCCGACATAATCAGAACTGTCACCCCCACATCTAACTTACGGGCAATTTGTTGATATAAAGATCGTTCACAGTTTTAAATGGCCTGAAACAATTAAAACAAAATTAGTTATTATTTGCAACTCGATGTTTTGAACATTGAGGATATGTTCATACAAGTATTAATAAAACGACAGTAATACATTATTGAACAATGTTTGTTGGTTGCATTTTTGTGAATGTGATTAGTCACATTTAGATGTGAGTCCTTTTTCGATGTGGATTTAACAAAATTAGGAATTAACATTTTTTAATTTTGATATATTTTGGGTCATGTAACTACTATGCCACATTAGTCAACAAATAGACTCACCGGCACAATTAACCGCCCACCCTTCTTAAGTGCCACAGTATTTGTTTATGAATAGTGAACCTTAATTTGATGTTTGTTATCTCTAAAGTGGGTCCTTGGACAACGATTTATGGCATAGCATGCTTGATTTGTGTGAATTATTGAAAAAAATCTGAGTGCTTTTCGCCGATTTCAAGCCCCACAATTACTGAGCCACTATCAAAAAGACAGACTTCAATTTTTTAGTGAGCAATCAAATTGATGATGGACAATTGGAGTGGAGTTCTGTTTTCTAATGAAAGCAGAATTGGTCTTAGATGACCAGATGGACGTCAAAGAGTCTACAGATGCCCTAATGAGCGGTTTGCATCTTGTGCATTAGTTGAAACCGTCAGTTATCAATGGGGCTCAATTATGGTTTTGGGCGGTATCTCTTATGAAGCCCGTACTGACCTGGTCGTTTTCCAAGAAGGTAGCATAAGTGCTCAGAGGTACGTGGATGAAGTCTTGCAAGATAATGTCGTGCCCTTTGCTCCATTCATTGGAGAAAATTTTCTTCTAATGCACGATAATGCCAAGATCCATGTTGCTCGCAGTACAATTCAGTACCTGACTGAGGTCGGGATTCAAACAATGCCATCGCCGGCGGTAGTCTGGAACTTAATCCCATCCTTACAAACCTTAAAAGAAGGATCTGCATGTTCCAGCTCTGACCACCTTAAGAAACCTCAGAACTGCCGCAAAAGAACAGTGGCACAACATTCCCCAGTCAGACATCGAAGACATCATGGATGGACTTCTGGATAGTCTCCAGGAAGTCATTAAAACAAGGGGATGCAACACTCATTGTTGAAAATTTTGTGAGTAAACAAATAAAATGTTTTTCGTGCATTAAACTTTTCTGTATTTTTTCAAGAAAAAGGTGTTTTTCTGTATTTTTATTATTCTGCACTACAAAGGACACTTTTTTTTTACAAAATTGTTGTTGTTGTTTATTGGTACTCGATACTTTAACACAAATAAAGAACAATATTCGACAAATTTATTTCCGTTTACGAAAGATTCAAAAATATGTAAGTGGGTGGTTAATTGTGCAGGTGAGTGTATATACTTCAAATGTATGCATATAAAAAATAATACTAATATTGTTTAAATTGCTTAAGAGCATATAAATCGTGAACATACAAAACTATTTTAAGTCACCGACCAGATCTATCGACAAGTTCGGAAATTGTTAATTTGGAAATATTTTTCATCAATTTTACAACAGCATAATAAAATTAAATGAAAAGCAAAGAAAATTGTAAATGTATTTTTATGTTCTTTCATACAAAATGCTATTGTATTGCATCCTATTCATAACAGAGGTTTTATTATTTATTTATTATTTGTGTTGATTGTGTGTTGTGTCTATAACAATGCAGAATATTTGTAAATAATGAGTAACTGTTTATTGTATGAATCAGTTATTCAGTTAAACTAACTATAAGGTCATATCATTGTCAATAATGCTAGTTATAACATATCAATGAACAATTCTGATAAGTCAATAACTACCCAAAATATGTACACGCGTCAAAAAGGCCCTAACTATACAAAAATCGCTTAAAATACATACGCAAGACCGTCACAGGGTATACATACCACCGAGGGGAGTCACCATAACAAAACACGCGGCCAGCGGGCTCTGCCGGAGACTTCGTGCGCCATCGAACACTGTCTGCGAAATACTTATAATCTTCCGAGAAAATTAAAACATTCTGAACTTTGAATCATTCCATTATCTTAGCGGCACAGTCTGATAGTAAAAAACGTATCGAACCTGTCGATTTTCAACGTCTCATCGCCCATCCATGGTATGAGATGTTTCCCCTGGTCAACATGTAGGGCTTTGTCATCGTCCCTGAACAATTTGCACGAGTAGCCGAACACGAACAACTCTTCCTTCTTCTCCTTACACTCACTCTTATTCTTACGCAATATGCCGGACTCACTTGCAGTCCATTTCGACATTGCAGACATTTCTATTTCTAATTTGCATTGAAATATGATCACCAATATTCTAATTTGTCAATTTGCCTCGCGTTCGCTAGTTTCGCTACGCGACGTCCGCGTTGATAAGCTCGTGTCAATGTTGCCATTTATTAAAGGCATTTAAAATTAATTTTTATTTTAGCCCTGTTCTCAAGCTATATCTAATATAAAAATGGCAAATGGTTATTAATATCATATTATAGATATCGGGCCTGTCCTGAAGGCCGATATAATGTAAGCAAACCCTTAAGGTTGTTTAGTGGAACATACTTGCTATAATGTTGCTTTCTTAGAGGCCGCCTAAACGGTCAATTATATTGTGCAATATTATTGACCATTTAGGGTTAATATTGCGCCAAGATTGAACGAAAGTTTGAGTGAGTTTCATTTTTATTACACCATATTTTTTTATTGCATCGTGTAGGGTCAGTATTGCGCAATATTTTTACTCAAATCAAATCATTTTTTTTTTAATTAATAATAGGTTCTTTACATAGCACTTTCTGAGTGTCAATAGATCTATCGCCACTTTACAAGATGTTTCGTTATGGAGAGAACTATTCTCAATCTCCGTCTGAACACGAAAACATTGTACAGTTCATATTATTGTGCAATATAATTGCTCGTTTGGAGTCAAATCGCCTTTCAATCTTATTGTACTTTAAAAAGTATTGTATTGTATGTTATTGTAGGTCTAGGGGCAGCCTTACATTAATTTTTTTATTCACAAAATGTAGCTCAGACAAACTGTATCATGTATTTGGTTAAATTTTGATATAATTTAGAAGCAAATTTTACTATCAATAAGTTATAATTATTATTTGAGTACTGCTGCAGGTCGCAGCTATACACATAGTGTGTGACATGTATATAATAATACTCTATGGTGTGTGCTAAGCAGATTGATATCTAGAAAAATAAAATGTACGTTTATTGCTATTCTAAACAATTACCTTTTGAACGCTATATAAAAAAAAATCTACGCGAAAAAAATGTCCTCGTATAAGGAAACGATAAATTTAATTTGTATTTTTATATTACTTTTATAGCTATAAGTTGCGAAACTAAACAATGCTATTGTTTATCTGTGGATTATGACATTAAATGACGTATTCGTGCTTGCGGTAATCGCCCAAAAATGAATTTGCTGCACTCTGTGCGCTCGACACAATGTTTTAGTTTTGTACAAATGTAATGGATTGTTTATTCGGAGCACGTTTACCATATTTTCGTTTCTATTAAGCGTAGAGCGCCGAGATGTTGCCGTGTGTGTTTAACTAAACATTAGTGATACGAAGTGAGTGCGTGTATTATTTTTTGGACGGGCGTTAACATCCGGAAGAGTTACATGTTTTGTAATTAATTCGCACGCCCACTCGATCTCGTGGCTTGTTTGTGATGTTATATTGACGATCACCATGTCATTGCAAAAGAGTGTGAAGAGCGGTGGTGACCAGGCGGAGACCACGTCTATATGCTCGTCAGTGACCACGCAGCCCGACAGGCACGGGTTCTTCGGGGGAGCACAGTACAGTCCAGAGCCGTGAGTCATTTTATCCATATCAGATACGTGTAATGTTTTGAAATGTTCGCATATGGCTTACTATCGTGTTTAGAAGTGATATTTTAATCCATCTATGTAAGTATGTTATTGCTAAAGTGTCGGCTTTCGTAACAATAGAATGGGTCGTTTGATTTCATTATTCCATATTTAATAACACGTAAATATTGTTCCAAATTCGAAGGTTACCCATAACAATATAATGGGGACTATGTGATAAATATGTAAATTATTTTCCTGATAAAAATATATACTGAACAAATATTTGAAAATTTCCTACCTATTTTGTACTATGACTAGTCAAAATCAAATTATTTTTAACAAAATGCAGTTTGAGAAAACCATTTGTCCACCGCACCTTAATTCCAAAGACAGCAACAGATGCAGTATTAGAAGAATTTTTTAACCAAAATTCTAGTTATTTTTAAATTTTAGTTATCTTAGAAAGATAGAAATATGCTAAACTTGTTATAATTTGTGAAAAAACACAACATACAAGTTGTTGTATAAATAGGTATTGGTTTATGACACCACTAAGTTACATACAACATCATAAATATTTACAAAATAGTGGAGGAAAATTTATAATAAATAAATAAATTAATTAATAGTAAACAAACAAATGTCATTACATTTAATAATTTTTTATCGTTTCGAACATAATTATTGTTACATATTTTATGGTTTTAATGATTAACATTATACTTTTTAATAAAATCTAGAATTTATGTATGGGTGAATTTTATGTATTTAAACTACCTTTAAGAAAACTCTCACACATAACTTCATTACATCTTTCATTCATCACTTTTGTAAATTATCATCACTAACTTGAAGGTGGTAGAACCTTTGTGGTTTGACTCCAGCGGAAAAACTGTCACACCTATTTCTACCTTATAACAGCAGTGTTAGGCGCTGATGTGTTCCGTTTTGAAGGGTGTGGTAAGGGAGACATACTTTTCCGAGGCATTCCAGCTTAGTCCTCAGGGGTAGCGGCGCATCTGTGGCCGACCTCAGGTAGGAATGTCTAATCCTATCTGGGGTTGATTACAGATGTCCATGCGTGGCAGTAGCCACTTATCATCAGGTGGACTGCATGCTCGTCTGCTACTCCTATATTATAAAAAAAAACTATCATCAACCCATTACTCTCCCACTGCTGGGCACGGGTCTCCTCTGATGACCATAGACATTCGTAGTCAACCATAGGAAAGATCAGAGTCCTACTTGAGGTTACGTACTGCTGTGTTGCTACCCGTGAAGACTAGATCGGAATGCCTCAGATAACTATGACTCCCTTTACATTCTCTTCAAACTAGAACACAACAGTGCTGACCCTGCTAGTTTTAGGCTGAAATAGGTGGCGGTTGTGCCTCTACAGTTGAACCATGAAGGATTCTATCACCTCAAGCCTCTATCTTTAACCTCCAAGCCCTATCTGTGGCCGTCCTACCCAGATACAAACATAGATAGGGACATACATACCTATCCATATGCCATAACATCCATTTGAATGTCTCAACCATCTACATTCAAATCCAATTACTAAGATGTGTTAACCCTGAGTTTATTTGAGGTGAGCAGAATATAACCTTCAAGTAATTAAACGCATACGTAATAAGGAGAGTAGGTTGAATGTGATAATTGCATCTTCGTTTGGCCTCATTCAACGTTCTTATCAATTAGTGTTGTCAGGATTTGAAATTGTTGATATGTGTAGTTTGTTAGGATTTGACATAGTTAAATTTGTTGCTAAAGTAAAGTACACTTTACTCCTATCGTAATTATTATTATAAATTTGAGTTTGTTAGTTTGCTATAATTTGTGCCTTAACTGTGTCCCAAAAAAAAAAAGTTCCATTCCCGACAGATATAAAAAAAACTTCTGATGGTGAGCGAAGCCATGAGTAAACGCTAGTTCTAAAAGAAGCAGTCAAAAGGTGCATGGTTATCCATTAATGGCTAAATGTCATATGCATTTTGGTGCTTCGAATCTACCAGTAATTAGTTCATCATCAACCTATTACTATCACAATGCTGGGCATGGTTCTCCTCTCAGAATGAGAAGGATTAGACCATAGTGCGTTGGCCAAGTGCGAATTGGTAGATTTCACATACATTTGAAAACATTTTTTTTAAGATTCAGGTTTGCGAGTTTCCTCAGGATGTTTTTACTTCACAGTTTAAGCTAGTGATAATTTATTTCTAATAATCTACCACTATGATAAATTAAAGGTGCATGCCAGGAATTTGAACCTCGGACCCCTCGATGAAGACAGACCCTAGGTAATGTCGGGGTACTTTTTCCTGTCACAGGGATTTGTCATACGTTAAGGACTTACGTACATACGCGTACCGGATATGGCCCACATGCATACCACTTGCATCATATTGTTTTATAGATACTTTTCCTGTCGTACGAGTACCGTGCCATACATACGTTAGACACGAAAAAACGTCTCGATTAATTCACGCGTAGGACACTCTTGCGGGTGTAGGACCCGCGTGACAAGAAAAATTCCCTAACATACCCTCCGAAGCACGGAAGCCTGCATTTTCATCCACTGCCGATCACCCATCCAACTAACCACGCCGGAAGTTGGTTAATTCTATTGATTACGATTTTTACGATATATGCATGCACTTCTACGATTAATTAATAACTATTTGCATATAGCCCTAACGAATTATACAACGGAATCACAGTGCATAACTATTACAACGTGTTATGTAATCAAGTGCAAGGAATCTAAAGTTATTCACTTGTGAAGTTAACCGTAACACGATACGATTATGTGTTCTAGTTATGGGTAATTGCTGTTAAACTTTTTTATGCCGAAGATTGATGGTATAGTCCGCGGCAAACTGCTAGTCCGCTCTGAAGTTGTTGCGAGCAGGTGTACTCACACAATTTGCTATGGCGACGCGATTCATTTCTATATTCAGAGCGGACTAGCAGTTTTACGCAGACTATAAGAGTACTGTTGAACGTATACATCTGTAACTAGCGCCATATAGAACACGGTGATTCCTGAAGGCGATCACAGATGCGTTGCCTATCATGAGGACTAAGATGTTACCACATATGTTAGGCAGCCGGCATCTACATACATTGCAGGGCTACTGGTACCTTTAGCCGGTTACAAAGCTAAAACACATTTGAATGATACGACGTCGAATCATGTCATGATGCAATGCCAGAAGTCGTGTCGTATAAAGTGATCATTTCCATTATAATAATTATGGAGTTAAATATTTTTGTGCGTTTCAATTTATTTTCAATCCGTGTCTAGTAGTGGGATACTAATGGTCCGAAGAGGTTCGAAAGAACTTTCACTGTCACATCTTTTATTATTTATTAGTCATTGAAGTTTTGTCTTATCTTTATCCTGTATTATTACACATTTCTGGGTTAATAACTGTAATATTTCCAAGTATTTAAACAATAATATTATAATAATGTAATAGTTAATGATTCATGCTCCACGCATTCTACTGCATTACTCCGCAGGCTCCAATGTCTCGCTCATTTCTACCTTATACTGGTAATGCTAAGCGGTGGTATGTTATGATTTTAAGGGTGTTACTAGTGAGAGACACGAGGCCTTTCAACTTAGTCCTTAGAAGTAACGCATTCATGACCAAACTAAGGGATGAGCTTTTTTTTTATAATGTATGAGTAGCAGACGAGAATGCAGTCCACCTGATAGTAAGTGGATACTACCGCCCATGGGCATCTGTGATCTACCCCCGATAATCATAATCTTTATTTGCTAAATGAGGTAGAATTGGTGGTAAGACAAAGTATAATATCCTCTTATTTTGCCTTTAAGGCGTGCAAATATACAGTCGGGTTTAACAAAATTATTTCCAAGATTGTTTATAATATTAAGTAACAAATTGTCAGATTAATACACACATCATTATTATTATTTTACAAGATTAGATTTCTACCTGAGATTGCCCACAGATGCGCCGCTACCCCTGAGGACTAAGCTGAAATGCCTCGGAAATAAGTCTCTCTTACCTTTTCAATTGTGTTACTAATTTAACAGCATGTGATGTGTTGATGTTTCATGTGTTCTATGGCATATGCGGCAATGGCCATTTACCATCAAATGGTGCATGCATGCATGCTGCGATGCTGGGTTTAGCTACTGACACACAAAAACCAAAACTTGTGGTTGTACGAAACTATTTGCGGTGTGACCTTGAGTGTACGAAATTCTAAACTTTCTAACTTCTAACCGATAAGCCACCGTGCCATTCACGCTGGGTTAGCAAAAACACTTGTATATACTTTTTCTGACACTTTCAATTAATGTTTTTTGAAGGTAGACCTTTGTGGTTCGACTCCGGAAGTACCACTGCTACACCTCTTTCTGCATAATAACAGCAGTGTTAAGCGCTGCTGTGTTCCGGTTGTAAAAGTACCCGTTGAAAAATATTTTTGTCTCTAGTATGTGGGCCCCTCTCTTAAGGAGGCCCTGAGGCAACCTCGTCGGCCCTCCCCAAATCCGATCCTGAACAAGGATGCCCCTATCTGACTGATATGATGACTATTCCGCTGGGGGAAAAACTGTTTCAAAGTAGATACAGTTATAATGAATCATGAATTGCAGTCTTACATTTGCAAAAAAATATGATCAGCGTTTTACAAACATTGTGTCTCCATATTGTTGTGTCAAAACAATGTTATCAAGACGTTTTTATCGCGCACAGTAAATATGTAAATGAAAATGCACTTACGAGTATAACTATTGTTTTATGTAAACTCGGAATACATTATAGTTGTTAAAGCTTATAAAAATGAAAATTATATATTTAGTTCATACACACACACACGTATGCACGTACATCCGCACACACACGCAAACACAAACACATGCGCATGCATTGATAAATCTAGATAACATAAATTAAAACCGTATGTATGCTAAATTAGTTAAATGTATGATTATAAAACCTTTTTCCTCCACGTACGTGTCACATCCAAACGTTTGATAGATTCCGGTCGTGTAAGCCGCACGCACGCGTGACGCGTGACTGAAGCAAAGTCAGTCACGCGTGCTAATGAAAACTGCGCGACAAGGCGCGTAATAAATGTAACTTACACACGTTCTTTTCAAAATGATTAAGATGAATCAGGCTGTATGGGATCATGTGGGGGAGTAATCACGTGATGCTCGAATAGTGGGAGGGGATTTATAGGAAATCATGATAAAACACGGAGGGTAGAGGGAGGGGGGTTTAGTGAGACATGACGTGCACATATTTTTTCGTTTAAGGAAACGAGATGAAAGTCTACAGATGCACAATGTTTATTCTTCACGCATTAAAAAATCTCCAAAAAATTATTTGATCATTTCCCCACCCCAACCACACAAGAATAAAAAAACCTAAAAATGTATTAAACAATTAATTTTTGTCGATAATTAAGGGCTTATTTGAATACGGTTATGATTAAACCAATTTGATTCGTAATTGCACTTGGTGGAGGCAGTCAATTTGTTAAAATTCATGTTTTCCTTTAATTTTGTGGCTTCCAACTGAAATGTAAATTGCGATTATCAACACGAAAATGTATTCAAATAATTATTACTTCATATTTGCGATTATCAACGCAAACATTTATTAAAATACCTATTACTTCGTAGTTATAGGATTATGGGTTGATAAATTCAGTCAAAAAGAGGAAATATGGTATAGTGACGTGGTATAACATACGCTGTTGAGGTCAAACGCTGCCGTCATGTATAATTGAACTGATTTATGTATTTTTAGTGTATCTAGCAGTCACGATCGGGATAATAATGACCCTTAACAGATTGTAGGTGCTATAACCTTCTGTGATTCGTCTCCAGCGACACCAACGCCGCACTTATTTCTGCCTAACAGCAGTGTTAAGCGCTGCTATATTCCGGTTTGAATGGTGTGTTAAGGTAGACATAGTTTTCCGAGGCACTCCAACTTCATCCTCAAGAGTAGCGGCGCATCTGTCGCTAACCTCAAGGAATCTAATCTTCTGGGGCTGATTAAAGATATCCATTGACGGCAGTAGCCACCATCAGGTGGACTGCATGCTCGTTTGCTACTGCTATATAAAAACTAGTAGTGTGTACCAGTATACACACAGTTCTTTAAAGATTAAGATCTCGCAAAATAAAAGGAAGTGTGGTTTCCCAACTTCCTACATATGTGGCAACGTACGTAGCATGCATGATCGTATTAATTTGATTTAATTACACGCTCGGCCTTCATTAACTGACAGTGCGAATTCAAATGGTATTGTCTAAGTTAGTTTTAGACGTAACTTTCTCCCGTCTAATGTAAGCGAGGACGATTAGTAATGAGCGTGGTTTTGGCAAGAAAGTCGGTATGAGATTTTGTTTATATTTTTTACTGAATTCAAAAATCGAGGTTTGTATGTGCGCGATTTCATTTTAAGGGTGAGCGAAATATTTACAAAAGTCGATTACTTCGTTAGTAATCTATAAAAGAAATTCGTGGTAACAAGTGTGTGGTAAGGGAGACATGCTTAGCTGAGGCATTTCAACTTAGTCCTCAGGGGTAGCTAGGCATCTGTGGGTAACCCTTAGGTATGAATGTAATCTTATCTGGGGTTGATTACAACTATCCGTGGGCGGCAGTAGTCACTTAACGTATCATAGACTGCATGCTGCCTGTCTAGTGGGTGCCATGGACACACATAGACGAACCCACAAACACCCAGACCCAGAATAGAAATCTAAATTTATTGAAATATCCGTCTGACCGGGAATCGAATCCGGAACCCACTGCGCGTCAGACCGGTGTAGTGACCGCTCCGCCACGACTCATAATTTATTATAACTAATTAAAGTAATTAATTATATCCAACGCCACTTTCTTCTCTCACAATCTTACAAAGATCGTTATCTCGATACTGTGTAGTGTATGTACGTAAGATCACGCACTAAATTATCTGCAATTAAACAATTGTTGTAAACTGAATTCCTAGCAAATTTTATTTGCAACACGTTATGCTGTTGTTGGCGAGTGTGAAATTCGGTATATTGTGAAATGCCCAATTCTTACTACTCTCGTTAAAGGAAGTATTCGTTTTAACCAGCTGTCGGCAATCTGTAGGTTATTCTTTTCGTCGTCAAAATTTTCTAATTTTCGAATGCGGCCCATCAGCTCGTAGCTACTGTGTGACCCGTGTTGCCAAAAAGGTTGCCACCGCTGGTTTAGATAATTAGTAATTGATAAGAAACATTTCTTTTGTTTAGAAATTTAATTAGTTTAAGCTCCTGATGCATATCTCCGATTAAGCATACGGTATTTTAAGCAAGTATTATGTTTGAACGCCCAATTAAACTTTGTTAGTATGCAAACACATATTCAAAATTATAGTTATTTGACATGAACTTATTGTTATTATAATTAATATACGTTCATATAATATTTAAAAAGTAAATTATTATAAATGATTAAATTTACATTCGTATAAATAAATATTAAAAAATAATTCGAATAAAATAACGAAAGGCTAGAAGTCTAACACGCATCCATATTAGACTTTTTTATTCTTTCCAGTGACGATATGTATTATTTAGGAGCTTCACGATATGTCGGTTTCTATGTTTAGCCAACAACATATCTACATGAAACAATGAAATGGATCTGCTAGAATTCCGATTAACTGAAAATATTTTAATTAGACACGTATAAGCGTTGTTACTTTACAGGAATTCTGTGAAAGAGTATTTTATTACAAATCTTTCTATTGCCTGAAAGGAATTTTTATTTCATGCCTAGTAAACTCCTTTTTGCGTGTATTGGTATTGAAATATCTGTCATATATTGTTTATAACGTTCCAATTTTTTTTCGATATAATGTACGCATTGATAATTATTATTAATTTGCTTTAACCGTAAGAGAAAATATTGTAACGAATTCGGATGTATATTTCGTAATTTTTGATAGTTTTTCGAAATCTATCAATCTTCCCAATCCTATGGACTACATCAAGAACGATTTTTGAGGGGAGATGTGAACCCAAAAGTCCCACTGTTGGGCTTACATCTCCCCACTTAATGTATAATGTCTTAGTGTTTATCATTTAATAAGAATAGCAGATTTAATAGGAGAAGCAATAATACTATTTAGATTCATAGACGAAATACTCATATAGACTCCAAAATAACTTCGTAGTAACACATGTATGTGAACTCGCCTCAGTATTTGGAGTCAAAGGAACATACACTTATTACCTCAAAAATGACGCTAATTGGGTAGGACTTCACGCTAATTGACTCACACTTTGCGCGTCACTGTCACGTAATGTGTACATATATGAGATCTATTTGACTGATGTAATATCAGAAGCGTGTATTTGTTTTTATGTCTACGTATCATCATCTTTTTTGTTATTATTGGCGTGTTTCATTAGTTTGATATTGTCCGCGTCAACTGCTAGTTCGCTCTGAAGTTGTTGCGAGCAGGTGTAGTCATACAAATTGCTATGCGACGCGTTTCATTTCTATATTCAGAGCGGACTAGCAGTTATACGCGGACTATAATTATTTAATTAATTTATTGCTAGGATTTCTAAATTTTAAAATTATACGCACACGCCTTCAACGTCCCTTTAGATATGGGCAATATAGAGCTTAGATAGACATTACATACATTCTAGAATATTCTAGAAACAATAGTTTATATGATGATTACGTAACCTCAAAGGAATGTGATACACAACGAAGATTTTTCTCTAAAACCGGTCAAAATAAACAGGTTCTGTGATCATACCGCAGAAAAAATATAATTATTAGATCAGGCAATGTGATTTGGTGGTCATTGCCATCTTGTAAATTTATACAAGTGGTTGTATTATTTTCAATGTTGCATATG
The DNA here is from genome assembly GCA_014595695.2 of Epargyreus clarus clarus. Lineage (NCBI taxonomy): Eukaryota > Metazoa > Arthropoda > Insecta > Lepidoptera > Hesperiidae > Epargyreus > Epargyreus clarus. The sequence continues at coordinate 1,673,083 of JACTTY020000024.1, forward strand.
GATGTACGTATCCCTGCAAAAGGAGATTTACAGCGGACAGCTCAGCCCTTAATTTGATTTGACTAACAGACATTGAAGGAAACAATAGTTGGATGTGGTTATTTCCTGGAATGAGGGTTTCCACTGAATAGTCCATTAAGCAGCTCTGGACATGTTCTAAATGGAGCGCAGCACGCTCAGATGTTTTAGAGCTCCACCTCTCATTGCCGACCGTGGTTTGCGCCATGGTCGGTAGTAAGTGGCAGGTGAGGCGATCCTTCCGTCTAACAGTATTGTACGCAGCGGAGGGCCAGGGAGGACGATGTGTATCTCATTCGTCATATGCGCACGGGACGCTCTAATTTAGTCGGAGATTTCAATATGTAACAGGTACTCACGATACGCGATTTTAATTTCTTTATTGCCTATATTTATATTAAGAATGCGCTCCTTTAAAGCGGAACCCAGCAGTCCTCAACTCTGTTGTTATTAGGCAGAAATTAGTGTGGCGGTGTCCTCAGGAGCCGAACCACAAAGGGACCTTCATTCTTGTGTCTCACCAACCCAAACCGCGGCGGCGAAATGTAAACCGTGAGTTCTCACGTTTAGACGTTTTTAATACTTCTGTTTCTTACGTCACTCATCTTTTTCTGTTTACTCAAGTGTCGATCAACCGTACATCGCCTGTAAAACGAATTTTAATGTATGAATCATACTCTATAATGTTTTCAATGTCGGTATTTCCTGTAAATATTATTTGGTGATGTTAAGAAGGTAGTCAACATTAATTTTTAGCAAGGATAGCCAGTATGAAACTCTGCCTCTAAAGCTGGTTATCCGGGTTCGATTCTCATGCACACACCCGTGAGTGTTCGAAGTTATTTGTGTGAGTGCTTTTGAACAAGGGTTCCTTAATTAAGAGTTAAGAAAGATTTTTCGAAAATTCATCCCTGAAGTTGACCAGTTAATTAGGAACCAAAAAATCGAAAAAGTGTTGGCTATAAGAAGCTTTTGGAGGAGGCCTTCACCTGAGGGGGGTCCATGCAATAATTAAATTAATAAAATGTCAATATTGTATAATAAAATAATGTATAATTTAATAATAATAATCAATTAAATAAATTGTCTAAATGATAATAATGTAATTATGTAAATATAATTTAGCAGTTCCTATTATTACGTTAAGCTGATTAGTAATATAAGTAAAAAATGTAATAATTTAAATTTAATAATTTAATTTAATTTAATACATAAAAATTGTAAAACTGTAAATTGTAAAGATTTAATGAGCATGGAATAAAAGGCTTTTTTTATTTATTTTTTTTTATTTTAGCTTACACAGTACCGGAGTATATTTTTTCTCTTATCCAATATATACGAAAAAACTCTGAATTACATAGGTTTTGTGTATTTTACGTGTTTTTGTACAAAGTTTTTGCACTAAAAAGTATTGTCTAAACAAAGACAAGCAAAAACTGGTCGAAAAAAACGTCTAGGAATAGATCCATTGATTCACGCAGACTTCGGTTTTTTATATATTTCATATATAGAAAGAAATATATAATTAGTACTTGTCTGTAAACTTAAACGGTATTTAATTAAACATAAAAACTAAAACTTTTATTTTTGCATACTGCATGGTTTAGAAAATATATACGATCATAAATGTAAGTTTTATAGAATTTGTTAATAGCTTTACAGCGCCACCTATTGGATTATCGGGTAACTATTGTCTCTACATAAAAATGTGTGTGTGTGTGTGTGTAACCTCAACAGGTTAAGTTATTCGACATTGATTATTACGAGCTCACACATACACTCACTCATTAAATACGCATACACTCATGCACACACACTGACGCGCACAACGCACGCAAATGCACATTTTATTCGCTTCTATGACAAAAATATAATTACAATCAGGCACATTTTAAGATTATCAATTTAATCTATGCACGCCTATATCACCACGATAAATCAATGAATCAGTCGCTCACTTTGTCTTTTATGAAAGGCGAACGACCTATTTTCCTTATCATTACTCGCTGAATCGATAAGTTTTCTCGTCTTTTTATCTTTTACAAGCGACGTGTAAGGCCCGTGCCAGACATATCACAAACATTTGAACACAGTGAACCGCGGTAATTGAGTATTTGTTCAAAGCTTGCTTCAAATATTTGCACCTTGCTATTTGGTGTCGGTTTTTCAAGCGGACATCAAAGCGATCAAACTTCAAGTCTGTCCAGAGCCTGCTACACATGCGCAAAGTCCAGTTGCTAGGAGACCCTGACATGAGCGACAGGTTAAAAAAATTAAACAAATAAATAATTAAATAATGTTCAAATGTGTGAGTAAAGAGTTTGTTCAAATATTTGTTTATGTCTGGTACAGGCGTAAGCGTAATTAATATAATGTAGCCGTTATGCCCGTAGTATGCAACAAAGTCGCTAGATTTTATATGATGTGCAGTAATGTTATCATACTGATAAAATTACCGGGAAGCAACGGTGTAATATCTGGTCGAAATAGTGGGCGGATTTGTGATACGTAATAATACTATTGTATTTATGTTCTATCTACTCTAAGGGTTTTTTTCCTGTCACGCGGCTTACGCCCACAAGCGTCTGCCATGTGTGCGAGTGAACTGATGCACTGCATTCTTTTTGCGCCTGCGTGTGTGTGGCATGCATGGCTGAAAAAGTACGAAACCCTAAAAAAATTGGCCAAGTGCGAGTCGAACTCGCACACGAAGGGTTCCGTACCACCAAATTTTCAAAAGTATTTGATATAAATTTTAGCTTAATACCTCCACGGGTTCCTGAGAAAAAGGGTCTTAACGGGTCGGACGGACGGACGGACAACAAAGTGATCCTATAAGGGTTCAATTATTTTTCTTTCGAGGTACGGAACCCTAAAAAGTTCGCCCGCCCTAACCTATGCACTGATTCGAGTCTGCAAAAAACTAACAAGGTCTTCAGAGAAAAATAATGTTATAATAATGCAAATTCTTTACCATACAGGACCATGTTTTGCCTAAAAAACCAACAAGAAAACGTTCATTATTCACTCATTAACAAATGTTTTGTTTTACTACAATAAAAGGTTTTTTTAACAATGGCTCTCGCACTATTGCTCATTTCTCCGTCTTTCTTCTTCGTTTTGGCTCGTCGCCATATTTCTATTTATTCTGGCGCCCAACGTGGGACCGTTTGTTTACTTGTCAACAACGAATTGTTGAAAGACATTTGTTTTGGCTACGTTTTCCGTTTTAATAATGTAGCTGTCTTTTATGGACTTCATTCATGTTTTTCACGGCAAGTGACGTTTAAGATGTAAACGTAATGACGTAATAGTACTAATAATATATGGAGCGTACTATGCTACTATCAGTTTGTTGTTAAAAGTACCTATAATAATATTAATCATAGTGCCTTCGTCTCGAGAATAACTTTTGAGAGTATTTTTTATCTTTATCCTAAACTGGGGATGCTAATAGGGTTGGGGCTCTTTAAGTTTTATTAAAATCTGTTCAGTTTAACATAAAGAAAGGCAAAAAATATATGTTGACCTTTCCTTTTGGGTATCGTGCAAATATGCGCTTAGGAAATTTTTTAAATTGATTTTGTAACCTTATATTTTTATATTTTGGTATCATGCAATATGGCAAAATATAATGATTATTTTTTTTAGGCGACCTTAACAAGATTACATAGATTTTTTTGGCTTATTGTTTCCTTTATCTATTTTTCTTATCTTTCCAGAAAGAGGACAGTATCTCCAAGCACAATACTGAAGCGGGAACAGAAATGGCTGCGCATGCTCAACAACTGGGAGGCGTTTATGAGCAAAAACTATAAGAAAGTGCGCGAGAGATGTCGCAAAGGTAAATAAAAGCTTAAACATGCATATCTCCATTTGTTATTTAAATAAATACATGGGTACACAATATTGGTCGGCCTATATAGAGTAGGTTCCACTTAACGAGCGTAAAGATTGTAACACATTTGTATCGTTCCACCTAACGCCGGTAATTCTCGCGAGCGATCGGGAATATTATCAGTCGCGGTCGAGGTCATTGTGGGCGTTAAGTGGAACGTACTTACAGTTGATTAGTCAATGTGGGTTTTGCCTGTGGGACACCAGACCCTCGGGCCGCGGGACTCGGTCTGACAAATTAATAAAACGTTACAAAGTTCAAACACATACAGATTATTGAAATTTAATATATATATATTTCATTATTATCAGATAGTACCTATCTCATATTATATGGTCGTTAAAAATAAGAGCCATCCTTACCCTTAGAGAGACCCTTACGGCCCAGGTCGACCCAGATTGGAGATTAAACCTAAAATATTGTACAATGCCGGCTGTGACAAGCTATTCGGATTTTTATATGTGTAATGGAAATACCTGTTACCTACCTCATGTTAAGTGCAAAAGTCTCATCATACCTAAATAGAACCTAACTGTAACTTGATTTGTCATAGACGCGCTACCCATTAAGGATACCTTGAAAAACCACGTGATAACTCAAAATCAACTCATAAATTAAATCAAAAATCGCACATCGAGTCAAATCAAAAATCGAACCTTGATAAATATCACTGAAAGGATTCAGTGATATTTATCAAGGTTCTTCATATTAGGAAATCTTCAAATAAATGTTGATTAATGATGTGCCAAACATTGGATAGATCAATTATTAAAAACGGATATCTCTTTAGTTATTTTAGAGTCCTTCATAGGAAGAAATCTTCTAATGAATGTCGATCGATGATGTGCAAAACATTGTATCGATCAATTATTAAAAAAGGATATGCCTTCAGTTATTTCAGGGTTCTTCATATGAAGAAATCTTCTAATGAATGTTGATCAATGATGTGAAAAACATTGGATAGATCAATTATTAAAAATGTGCGTAACGTTACCAGTTTCGCCAGCGATCGTAGCCAATGGCCGGTCAGTCTACCAAAAGCCCTTTAAAGGTGGTAGAACCCTTTGTGGTTCACCGCCACACCTATTTCTGCCTCATAACAGCAGCGTTAAGCGATGCTGCGTTCTTGTTTGAAGGGTGTGTCATACTGTGACATACTTTTCCGAAGCGTTCCAGCTTAGTCCTCAGGGATAGCGGCGCATCTGTGGTTGACCTCATGTAGGAATATCTAATCCTATCGGGGTTTGATTACAGATGTCCATGGGCGGCAGTGGCCACTTACCATCAGGTGGACTGCATACTGTTCTGCTACTCCTATATCTTAAAAAGAAGCCAAACCCTGGACTCTTATCACACATTTCTTCCAGGCATACCAGCGTCGGTCCGCCCAAAAGCCTGGCTCTACCTCTGCGGCGGGCAGCTGCTGCTGGAGAAGCACCCGAACGAGTACGAGGAGCTGCTGCAGGCGCCCGGTGACCCCAAGTGCATGGAGGACATCAAGAAGGACCTCCACCGGCAGTTCCCGTATCACGAGATGTTTATACGTGAGGAGGGGTTGGGGTGAGATTATTTTTGTTTCTAAATCTTGACATAATATCATAATAATCTTGGTTTGTTTGGTTGTAATGAATAGGCTCAAAAGCTACTGGACCGATTTTAAAAATTCTTTCACCATTCGAAAGCTACATGATCCACGAGTAACATATGCTATATTTTGTATGAAATATATTTGATAAATAATATACAAGTTCAATTTTTCAAGTCTGCGTACATTATGAAATCCGCAAGTTTAAGGAATATTTCGTTTTGTTGATTTATAGGATGATAATTATATTTTTCTTGAGATTTATTAATCTCAACAAAATGAATAATAACACAAGTTTCAAAATAGTTTTAAAATTTTGCGAAAAGAATGTAGGCAAACAGAATTTATATTGTGTGTATTAGATATATGATTTTATGTCGATAGGTGATCTACCAGATTAATTCAAATTAAATTTAAAATATTTAATTTAAAGTACATTCTTTACAGAACCCTTTTTTGGAACGTCAATATATCTACCACCCTTTAAAAACACCTTGTAAAGAAAGGTGTTTCGTTAAGAAGAAGCGAGATTTTTAGATTTTAGAGGAGAAGAATTCAAATGAAATTGCATTTAATATACAAATGCAAGAACACTTTAAACGGTGTTAAATAGTGTTAAGATTAATTAAATGTAGCGTTAAACCACATAGTGTTACGACATTTGATATCGCAGCCAACGACATAATTATGGTCGTGTTCGGTTTACTATGCATAATATGATATTGCCTTGCTATGATGAATCACTGCGATCTATGATTGAAGGGCGCTGCGTGTGTAAATAAACAATTTGCCAAGTTAAGCAAGGTAGGACTCGGTCAAGAGCTGGATGGGTGACCGTTAGTGGCGTCGTTCGTTAGTGGCGCGCTTCAGAGCATCGGATGACCGGTTAGCTGTCGGTTCCAACCGTTACTACTAATTAGAAAATCCAATCTAGGTAAAATGTTAAGAAAATTCGGGTTCGGTTAGAAGTTGGATGGGTGACCGTTAGTGACTAAACATGCGCACTACCGTGCTATAGATCATCGTTAAGCTGTCAGTATCAATAGCTACTACTAGATAGCAATGATTAAACTTTGAAGGTCTCATAAGCAATTTGAAAACCTACAAGCGACTTCTAAAAATCCGTTCTCAATATTTGTCTACAGTATATTATGTACTTCTGTACAAATTTCATAGTTCTACGCCCACCGGCTGAAGCTGACAGACAACGCACACACAATGTCTGACAGTTAATTAATGTCAGATTATCATTAAAATCACGCTAAAGTGAGTAAAAACAATTACATGTCACGTTTCGTTACATTGCACTAATACTTTAATTACAATATGCCATTGGTAATGTTAAATCGGTCGCAACCCGCTATCCCGCAATAAATGGTATGAGGCAGAGGTGCTCAAACTTTATTGGTTCCTAGACTACTTGCTATATTTTTCGGCTTTGAGTAAACCCCCTGTTAAGTTTGAGTTACCTTTTCTTTTGCACATCAGTGTTTTTTTTTATTTTTGTTGATGGCGAGAAAACCTTTAAAATATACGACAGTATCATTGAAAAATCTACCATGTTTTCTTAGAAGAGACACCGGGTAATCTATTTTTATAGAGGGGGTCCAAAGGGGGTTCAAAGGTGCCAAGGTACCTTGGTTTGGAAGAACTTTACCGCACTCATTGACCGTTTTTGGCGTTAAAATCACCTGCGTAAATGAGAACCATTATTGTAGGCCAATCTCACCGCTGATTCTTTTTTCGCTTATATAGCCCTTGCAGGTCGCCGGAAACCCCCTGGGGTTCGATACAGAACACTTTGGGTATCAGTGGTATAAGTTAATACAATGGATAGAACACGCGAGACAACTTACACAATCAATCCGTCTCGTGCCGTGATTACAACGGATTAGCTTTATAAATAGTGGCAGCCTGATAGTATCATGATGTATATGATATTATGAGAACACCTCGGAATGTAGAATATGTAGGAGCGATCTACATATAAGTCGGGTAGTTTCGATTTTGAGGTTATGTTACATTTCGTTAAATAATTTCGAAACTCACGAGCTGATCAAACAAATAATTATAGGGATTAGTAATTGGTAATACATCGTCCAAGGAAAGTTAAGTTTGATGCAATTCTGAATTGAGGTCCATACTATCATGGGCACGTGCCTTTTAGACACGTGCTCATATTTCACGAAGAAAATATGGAAATGTGTATGTGTGGAAGGGCTCCTAACTTTTGGACACTGTCAGACTAAACGTACTTCGTTTTTAGACACGTGCCGTTATAAGTGCTCCTAACTTAAAACACGTGCCAGTACTGCCAACTGAACGTAGGCATTAATGGTGATTTTTGAGAACAATTGCGGTGTCTTTAAGTATTGATAAAACTTCCCCTCTTTGTATAGATATTGTGGATAGTGAGAATTCACACATATGCACATAAATACACTTGAAAATGTAATAAATGTAAAAAAATTGCTATTCTAAGTGCTGACGCTTGTAAGGGTACTTATTAACCCTTTACGGTCTTATTCATAAAAAGTTATAGAACACTTATAACGTTGCTATAGTACGATTGTCAAAAAGTGTTATTCATAAACGTATTTTAGGCACTAAACCGTTCTATAAGCCTTCTATAACTTATAGAGGCCAGAACCCTACTATAACATTGCTATAAGACAAAGATGGCGGACTCTCATCAGCTGATTAGTGATTACTAACCTAATTTGACAATATGTTTTGAATAAATTTTAAATGGCAATGTCCGTTTTGTATATAAACTTGAAATAATTTATTTAAATATCCGATAAATAACATTATTATATCACTATTTCAAATTACAATGCAAATTTTACAAAGCTTAGATATCATTAATAATCTAGAAAACCGTCCACTTCGAAGAACATTGCACCAAAGAGTGATCCGTTTTCTTTAAACGACGAAGACTTTCGGAAGCGTTATCGCTTTAATAAATCGACAGTAAATTTTATAATTGATCTCGTACGTAATGATCGTAAATTAGATCGCAGACACCTGGTACACCTTCTGAAATACAATGTTTACTGCCATAAGATATTGCGAATGTTTACAAAACGAAACTTAACAAAACATTTATATCCAACCAATTTTCACTCCTTTATCTTTTAACAATTTTTGCTTAATATCCTATTTTAACAAAGAAAATATTTTTAAATTCGCGGTATTTACAAATACAATGACACTGACATGTTATTTGGTTTTATTGACAACGCATTGACAAGAATGTCAAGACAGAATATTTTTTGTACGAAATAATGTCAATTAAATATGTTTATCTATGGATATTTGTCAATTTGTTCGCCGAACTTCACTATAATGGCAACATTTTCATTTATAGTTTACTTTAGCGACACATTAGTTATAGGAGGTTTATGGAACGTTTATGAATAAGCAATTTTATAGAACCTTTTATAAGCTTATCGAACACTTTAACTAATGAGTGCTTAAAACCTTCTATAAGCATTTTTTATGAATAAGACCGTTAGTTTTTTAACCACAAAGACTTAGGATGACACCGTATGGGGTGTTTTGCGTGATCAAGTGCGGAACTCGAGCGAAATGAAGCAGACTTCCGCGGCAACCTGTCTGAAGGACTTGGCCAATTTAGTCTCGTAAGAGTATTGAGAGCCGATCCACACGGGAACAATAAGATAAAATCGCCTTGGTAATAACCAAAACGATTGAAATGGAAATGTACGGGACCTAATCTATTTGGCGATGTTAGTTACCGTACTCCTCCGAAACGGCTTTACCGATTTTCACCAAATTTTATATGCATATTCAGTAGGTCTGAGAATCGGTTACTATCTATTTTTCACACCCCTAAGTGATAAGGGTTGTTCACCCTTAAATTTTTTTATTTATACGGCAACACAACATTTGCCGGGTCAGCTAGTATTTTTGTACAAATTCACGTTGTAGGTTCTACCGCCAATCCTATGTAGGAAACGACCATGCAGTCAATCCGCTATTACAACTGCCGCCCATGGACCTCTTTAATAGACCTCAGATAGATTTAAAGTCCTACTAGAGATCGGCAACACATACGAGTACATTGTTAGCCCTGAACAATAATTTTGGAACGTCTCGTCTCTCCCTTGCCACACCTTTCAAACCAAAACATAGCACGCTTAACACTGTTCTTTTAAGGCAGAAACAAAAGCGGCGATAGTGCCACCGAAATCGAGTCACAAAGGGGTGTACCACCTTTAAACAGTTATAACAGCAGTGTTATATGCATTTCAATAAGATTCATACTTATACGAGGCATTCCAACTTAGTCCACTGGCGTTAAATTCTAATAAGACTTCTATAACACTGTTCTACATAAACTTAATTACAAATTTCCATGGTCAAGTCACCACTTAGGTACCATTGGCACTTATAAACTCGTTTGCGTTACAATTACAAGAAATAATAATCTAACATAGTAATCATTATACAGGGAGAAAGTCATGCATAACAAAGAAACTTCATTTAATTACACTCAAACAATACGTGAGTCGCAAACGGGAGAAATTGTAACGCACTCGAGAAAAAGTCACTTGACTTATAACGTAGTGTCGTATGTAAAACTACACTAGCTGTGCACTTGTGGTTTTACCCGCGTTTGAATTTAGAGTGTGTTTATCGTGTGTGTGTGTGTTATTCCTTATTTTGCACATCGAGAGTTTAAACCTTGAGGATGAAAATTGCGAATGTCGCTGAGTCTTTTGACCACATAGACAAAATTAGGATCAAAGCAAAATCATTCAGAATCTAGTCAGTAGGTACATAGTTACCATGGTAGAACCCTTTGTGGCTCGACTCTGTTTTGGTGTGTGCGACGCTGCGATGTTTTGGTATGAACGACCAGGGAGACATACTTATCCGAGGTATTCCTACTTATCAGGGAATTTATTCTTCTTATTGACTAAATAGACTCAGACATAGGTACCGAATACTTATATGTACAAACACACAGGCGTATAAACAAACATGTTTTATATATACATAGAGAAATAAGTCAAGTACGATTGTCGCGGGCTAACAATGGGCGTTACGTCACGATGTGTTATTTAGCGGTGAGAAAATACACAGAAACAGTGGCTCATGGGTGTTTGAATATAGTAGCGGTGAGAACATGAAGAGGAACTAATTTAGTTTTTCCGCTTGTAATGATAAAACTGAATAATCTCGAACTAACGTTTTGTTTTAAATGGTAAACTAAGTAATCCTAGTCAGGGCCGGATTTGGAGGTCTGGAGGCCCAGGGGCAACGAAGGAGCGGAGGCCTGTAATTATTTTCCGAATAAAACTATAACACAAATAAAATTATTTCAACAAAGGATGTAGTAATAAGTGTAAAGTAGTGATGCAACGGATATCCGGCAACTATCCGGTATCCGGCTTATCCGGCGACTTAAACACTATCCGGCCGGATACCGGATGGCAGCACCTATCCGGCCGTATACCGGATACTAGCACCTACTCCTCGCCATGGAATCGAACGAGTTTATTTTGAAAAAAAAAAGAAACAAAACACAGTACGTATTATTCCACCATCGAATAGTGTCGCTTATAAGGATCATTCTGCCAGTAAATGACGAACTAAAGACAAAGGCTCATTTTTAAGAAAACTGGCAATACTGTTTGTAAAAAATCCTAAAATTTCTGGCTCGTCGAAATATGAATATTGTTTTATATAATTTGGAGACTCCGGGCCAGTAGCTCCGCTAGCTCTTTCCCAAATCCGTGCTCAGTAACTAGAAAAGAAACCGTGAAGTCTCACTAATTTAGTGATAAACATCTTGTATGACGATCATCGAGCATTATTGTACCACTGCTGTTCACAAGTCTTCTCTCGAAGGGGAAAGTAGGACATGGGCGTATATAAGAGAAATGGGTATGAAGGAGGGCTTTCCTCCTGTATACAAGACAAGCTGACGCGACAAACTTTGTACCGCCTCAAAATCTATTTATCAAATATAATTCATATAAAATATAGCCTATGTTACTCGTGGATAATGTAGCTTTCGAATGGTGAAATAATTTTTAAAATCAGTCCAGTAGTTTTTGAGCCTATTCATTACAAGTTACAAACAAACATAATTTTCCTCTTTATAATATTAGTGTAGATGTATATTCGGGAACGTAGGTTTCCTCAAGATGATTTTCTTTACCAGTAACTGATAAATTAACTGCTCATACAAATAACATTAAAAAAGCACAACTTTTTGAGATTCGAATTTTGGACCTACGACGTAAGAAACTGAATTTGAAATCACTTTTTATCTTATGATAAAATCTAAATTTCCAGCCAGCAAGAACTGTTCTCGGTGCTCAAGGCCTACTCGGTGCTGAACCCGAAGGTCGGCTACTTCCAAGCGCAGGCGCCGGTCGCCGCGTTCCTGCTGATGCACATGCCCTCCGTGCAGGCCTTCTGGTGCCTGGTCAGCATCAGCGATAAGTACCTCAGCGGGTACTACAACCCTGGGTTGGAGGTTGGTAACTGGTGTTTTTTGTTTGTAGTTTTGTGGTCAGTAGTTTTAGTTTTTTTAGTGGGGAAAAGTGTAGAACTAAATTAAAAAAAAAATAAAACATGTGAGTGAATTTAACATATAACAGGTATTTTGTGACATAAAAATGTCAGCCCCGTAACAGCAGTGTTAAGCCATGCTGTGTGTTGGCTTGAAGGGTGTGGTAAGGGAGACATACTTTTCCGAGGCGTTCCAGGTTAGTCTAGGGGTAGCGGCGCATCTGTGGTCGAACTCAGGTAGAAATCCAATCCTATCTGGGGTTGATTACAGCTGTCCATGGGCGGCAGTAGCCACTTACCATCAGGTGGACTGCATGCTCGCCTGCTACTCCTATATTATATAAAAGGGGGGGTCAAAATATTATATTCTAAAGGAGTACAGGAAAAGGGCAAACAGGAAAACATAAATATTTATACAATGAATAGCGCGATGTCCGTATGTGGAAAACTAAATGCTGAAAATAATATGTTGTATTAAATAATTATGATATAAATATAGTATTAATTGTTTCAATCAATATTGTAATCGAAAATGTTATGACAGTGTCACTTTTTCTTGTTTCTGGGTTGTTATCTTTTTTTTTTTGATTAGCCAACGAGTATACGATCCACCCGATACTAAGTGGACGAAATTGCCGCCAATGGATATCTGTAATCAACCCCTGATAAGGTTACATGCCGATCTAAGATTGGCAACTGATGATTTGCTAAACCTGTGGACTAATTTTGAACGCCTCGGGTAAGTAGGTCTCCCTTAAATGCAACACAGCAGCGCTTAACACTGCTGTTATTAGGCAGACATAGTGACTGTGCTTCCGGAGTCCCAAAGGGTTCTACCATCTTCAAAAGCATATTTATATACTCTTTTATGAATTATTATCCCTGTGTATTATTTACATATCCAATTATAAATTATTTTCCGCGTGTGAACCACAAATAAAAGTGCATTTACATAAACCATGCCGCACCTACTGATGGTACGGTTACATGGCTAATTGGAAAGCTCATGCATATTCACGCTAATCACCCCGCCCTTGGGGGTTCAAGCGAAAGTGTGATTACTCGCCATCGACACAGTAATGGAATAGACTGCTATTTTTTTCAAGATTAAAGTGGGGACCGGATATATGATGATAAATTGTCTCTGCCTCCTATCTACGTCTATAACGTCTACGCAACTCCAGATGGAACAGGGGTTATACCTGAACCTGTTTACTTCTTTGTCACTCCTGAGGGATCACTGATCTCCTCATATTATTATGCAAGTTAGCCAATATCCTCACTCTTTCACCTCAACGCAGAAATTCCTTCACTCTCGAAACAGTATCTTCTAAAGGAGAAATACTTATAGGGTAGAGGATGTATGCGAAGGGGAGATGGTGTGGTAAGCCATATCCCTTAAATCAGTACACAGCAGCGGATAACATAATGGTAATAAGGTACATCACACCAATTTTTGTATCACATAAAAGCAGTATTAAGCGCCGCTGGGTTCTGGTTTTATCGTATGGGAGACAAACGTATCCGAGGAATTCCAACTTAGTCCTCAAAGGTAACGCAGCTGAGGCCGACCACAGGTAGGAATATCTAATCCTATCTGGGTATGATTACAGATGTCCATGGGCGACAGTAGCCACTTACCATCGGGTGCACTACATGCTCGATACTGCTACTCCTATATTACAAAAAAAAAAACTTCTATTAAAATAATCCAGGTCCTCCAACGCGACGGTGACATCCTCCACGCCCTGCTCCGCCGTACAGCACCGGCGGTGCACCGCCACTTAACCAAGCACCGCGTGGAGCCGGTGCTGTACGCCACCGAGTGGTTCCTGTGCGCCCTCACCCGCACGCTGCCCTGGGACAGCCTGCTGCGCGTCTGGGACTGCTTCCTCTGCGAGGGAGTCAAGGTGAGACCGATATATTAGGAACACAGTGTGTAAAAGTACGTTGTCCTATTCGTATTTCGGCATAGATAGCTGTTTTGGTGATGGTCTACTGATGATCTTCTGTCATATACATGTAAAACATGTTCTTTTGCGATAGAAATAAGTTAAAATATTTTTCATAGAAAAATATTTTGTAGACGGTCTACCGATGGTCTTCTATCATATGCATGTGAGACTTGTTCTTCTGCGAAAGAAGTAACTTAAAAAGGTTATAATTGAGCTTAGGACAGTATTTTCATGAGGGTCTACTGATGGTCTTCTGTCATATGCATGTGGAATCGATTCTTCTGCGTAAGAACTAAGTTGATACCGTTGTACTAATGCAACGGATGGTATTTTTAGGTTTATGGGGACGGTCTACTGACAGTCTTCTGGTCTTTTCGTAGAAGAAGCTGGTATGTGTGAGACTAATTTCTTTGCAAGGTGTTTAAAGTAAGCATGTCGTATTTAAGCGTAGAATAGCATTTGAAGGACGGTCTACTGATATGTTAATTCAAAAAAAAAATCTTATCCAGAAAAGAATACATTCCATTTTCCTAAATTACATCGCGGTCTACACTCTTTCCATCTACTATTACAGGTGCTGTTCAAAGCGGCCCTGGTGATTCTGGCCGGAGCCCTAGGCCCGGCGAAGGTGCGCAAGCGCGCCGCGGGGCTCTGCGAGACGCTGGAGGTGCTCCGCCACCCGCCGGAGGGCGTGCTCGGCGAGGAGTACCTCATGTACCACATGCAACGGCTCAACCTCACAGAGGAGGACTTCGAGTTTGAGCACCAGAGGCAGACCGCGCGTCGCAGAGCTATGCCTAATAGAAGGTTGGTAGATGAACAACTTTACTAAAGCATTTTAGAAAGTAGAAATCTTCAGTACTTTAAAGGTAGATTCGAATTAAAGTGGCTACCGCTCATGGACATCTATAATCAACCCCAGATAGGATTCGATGTTCCTACTTGAGGTCGCCCACAGATTTGCCACTACCCCTGAAGACTAAGCTGGACAACTCGGAAAAGTAAGTTTCTCTTTGAAATTAGACAGTTTTAGGTAGCCGGTAGAAGTTCAAAACAAACTTCAGGAGTACAAATGGATATTTTTAATACACCGTTAAAAACTTTTTTTACTCTTAGTATGTATTTCCTCACAAAGTTTTCCTTAAATTAATTTTACCTTACAGCATGTGATAATTAAATTACCGAGTAACTATAAAAGACTGCAATCTGGCATATTTCCTCATAACTTTATGTGTCCATATTTTCAAGCAAGTGATGAATAATTATTTTTTAATACCCATACATCAAGTCTAAGATAGTTAACGTGATACCATGACCGCAATTCAAACGATATGTCCGACCACACTTTTATAGCTTGACCTGTATGTATGTAAGGGAATCTTTGAACTCGATTTTTACCCACTTTGAGCGGTCTGATGAAATTAAAATTTAGAATACTTATCAAGAGCCGATGACAATACATGATTTTAATAATTTTGTCCAATACTCATTTTGTCTCATCAGGATAGTCAGGATTAACTATTTACCTTGTACGATTTTAGCGTGGTTTTTAGTTTTTAAACTATAATTTTATTATACTATCATGTTATGTACACAGATTTTTCTTCTATATGAACATTTCAACGGCTTTTTAGTTCGGAAGGATTAGCAACTGTAGATCGATTACTAGAGATTGAATTTCTGATTGTTGTAAAGAATGTGACTCTGCCCCTTTTGTTATCGAATTTATAATTCGTGTTTACTTTTGAATTTAGTTAAATTATTTTAAATTAATTTTCTGTCTAGTTCCCTAATACTATGATTATTGTATATTTTCAGTGGCAGCTGATTCAGCGAGTGTTCCTACAAGCGTTATTCGAAGAATAACGCCCGGGACCTCTTCCACACACTGTGAACGATAGACTGCGTGACAGCAACCGACCGAACACGATACGAACGTGATAGTGATAGTGTATGATAGTGATAAGTGAGATAACACTGCCGTGATGTGATAGTGAGTGATGATGATGATCACGCGATGATACGATGGTGATTGATAGGTGAGTCTGTTTGTGTATCATAGTAAGAGTATGTTGTATGTGGTGTTGGCGAATTTGTCAAATAATTATTTGAAGATGATATCAGTTTAATTGGTAATTAAAGTCAAACATTGAAATGAAAATATCAATTTTTGAATTTTTAAGGTATTGCATAGCTTCTATCGCGGGCCTTGAGCGTGGAGACCGAATCCAGAAATTCCGTAACGAAAAAACCTAACACCCCCCACTCCGACCGGCACAGCGGTGATACTTTTTAGTAGCGATCTGTGCGCCCCGGGGCGCACACGCCAGTTGACGGGTTAATGACTTTTTGCATACTGCATAAATAAAATAAATATATAATTGTAATTGCATAAGTTGATAAAAAATGCTATGCAATAGCTTTACCGCGGCAGTCTCCGAGTGCCACACATATTTTTTTTTTTGTATAATTGCATCTTGTTACATTGGTCAGTAATTAGGGACACTGCAAGAAAAATAGTACTCGTTTTTTTTTTGCAAAATGTTTACTCCATATACTACGACAAAATGGGTAGGTATTCATAGCCACTAATTACTTGCAGTGGCATATCCTGCATAATTAAAAATGCTTGGGCCCTTATCCCACTGCTGGGCTTGGGTATCCCCACACAACTCTTTGATTATACTTTATCAATTCAGATTCAGAATGGGTCAATTACAGGTTCATTCAATTAGTCCAATTGTGCGAAGATCTCTGGCAATAAATAAATTAGTCGACATCTGGGACCAACTGATTATATATACATAAATCTAAATTAATTATTTAAGGTTAGTTAGGGTATTGTTGGGGCTTGAAAACCATATGATGGAAATAGTCAACTTAATTTATACTTAGAAAAAATGGTGACATCATACTTATACAAAAGTTATTTAAGTATATGTTGCCCATTTTCAAAAAGATGGCCATTTAAAAAAAATTGCCTGTAATTGCAATAATTTGTTTTATTCAGAGTCCAATATTTCTCCAATTAACCTTAAGTATTTGTTTGACCTGGAATTGAACCCAGAGCCTCCTGTATGACACTCTACGGTTGCAACTGCTCAATCCCTTATTTGTATTGATTATAAGTTATTTATACATATTGCTTTATATAGATTTTCATCCAAGGATTTAAGACACACACATAGACAAATACACAGACACCTAAACCCAGAAACAGAAATCTAAATTCATCATTTAGATATCTCATAGGCTTGGGATCGAACCCGGGACCTCCTGCGCGTCAGACCGGTATGGTGATCGCTCCGCCACGCGGGTCGTCAATTTCAATAGTAATTTTGATAGATTTGCCAACATTACAACATCAAATAGGCTTTATTCCATTATCATTCTATATGCACAATATCTGATTGTTCTATATACGATAGTATTATAGAATACATTCATTTTATTACTATATGTTCTCGAATTATGTCCTGTCCTGACCATTGAGAGAATATTGTCATTTTATCAATAATATGCATGTGTTTTTATAGATTTTTCTGAATGGTTCAACTCGGTGTTATGTTTGAGATAGCCTTGTTAGATCATTATCATCATCATCCATTACTATCCCACAGCTGGGCACAGATATCCTCCCAGATTAAGAAGAATTAGGTCAAACTCCACCGCGCTGAATTGTCGGATTATAAATCCTATCATTAAAAAAAAACCTATTTCCGTGATGAAACATTCATGCCAGTCGAAAGAAGATAAGACATTACAAAAAATATTCAGTGTGACGTTTTTCGTATTTAGTTTCTTCTAGCCCCTAGCTGTTTTGCGTCTAAAGCGACCCCTATTATTGTTCCAACCAAGGGGCAGTAATGGTATTGATCTAACATAGAATTAGGGATATTATGGCTATATTATGTAACACATGAGCTGGGCCATTCCGACCACTGACTTTGACTTGTGTTCATAATAGTTTTGATTAAAGTGATTAGTAAATTCATTTATTGACAACTTTGGAATACTAACTACTTATTGTTTTAACCACAAACAAGACCTCAATATAACCGACTAAAAAAAAATGAAATTCATTATTAAGTCTGATAAATAAAAAAAAAACGATTTGACCACCCCATTGATTGAACCTAAACCTGTGTATTTTTTATGACCAAAGTTGTCAATAAACAATACTATCTGACTGCTACTAAATAATTTATAAAGACTGCCTTTTTGTACCGAAACACAGTCCAAACTGTTTTATATTGCCGTATAATGTATATATTGTGTATGTTAAGATTAGTTTGGTTTTTGGTAATGGTTGGGGCATTAACAGTATTTATCTGGTCTCGTTTAAAAACTTATTATACAGGCATAGCACATATTGTGTAATTATACAGATGTATAAGTTTGAAAGCAATTTTTTGAGGTGCTGACAGAGATGAAGGTATCATTCGTATTGCGTTTTATTTTTAATACGTTTATAGGTATTTTCAGTTAAAATCATAATTGGCTTGAATTATTTACATTCTTTTGCTAGGCATGGATCAATTATTGGATCAAAATAACTTCTGTTATGTTTCTCACTCTAACATTTATGAGACAGCTAGAAGTAAACAGAAAGCCTGCAATATGAAAATACACTTTCAATGGACAAGTTATACCTGTTTCATTAAACAAGTTATATTTATTCAAAGGAACAAGTTATACCCATAATTGGTATGGGTAACAAGTAATTTTTATGAACAAGTTATACCTATCCCAAATGAATAAGGTATACCAGGTATAAATTGGACCAGTCCAATGTGTCCATTGTGACAGGTATAACTTGTCAGTTATACCCGTTCCAATGAACAAGTTATACCTCTTCAATTGAACAATTTGTACCTGTTCAATTGAACAAGTTATACCTGTTCCAGGTCAAGTTATACCTATTCCAATGAACAAGTTGCACCTGTTCTAGCGAGCGAGTTATACCTGTTCCAATGACAAAATTAAACTGGTTTGCCCTTTGATAGCGCCTGTAGACAAAAAGTTTTAATACAAGTGTTTTACTATGTTTCTGTATAGTATCATATTCCGTTCGCACAGTTTTTATAAAAAAAAATCTACTGTAATACAAGTAAAATAATTTTGTATCATATTATATCATTATTATGTAACATATAAAAGTTTTATATATGTAATACAATGTGATAAGCTCGTAATTTGATTATTACATATCTCGTGCGCAGGAGAAGTATGATGTGTGTTGTAAATATTACTTAATATAATAATTAATTATTCCAAAAGTAATTATTAAAAAAATAATAATAAAATAAATAATCTTTTGTATTCAACGAAAAGTACAATTAGTTTAAACATTGTATTAAAGTGGATGCAATAGGTCAGTGGTCGGTGGATCGTGACTCTTGTTGGCTCTTTGACTCTTTGTCTGGCTCTTCCAGAAGAGACAAGTAAGCTTGACAGTGTTGCTAATGTAACAATTTCTCGCAGGAAATAAAGACTTTGTTTTAATGTTTGCTTAAAAGTTATAATAATTTAGCGAAATTTCTAAAGACTTTTGGAATAAAATGGGACTTTTTCATGGCCAATAAAATAACATTCTGATTTGTCCGGGCGAACTTTTCTCGCTATAAAATTCCATGCTCAACGCAGATGGTGAAAGAATCAGTTTTAGCGACTGTTGTTATTGGTTTATTAATAGTGGGACATTTTTGGAAACCAACAATAGTATGGATTAGCTCGCGAACATTTGTAATTAAATACTTTCGGCGGGCATTTTTTAAATTTAAATATTTTGTAATCAAATTTTTAGTTTAAAAAATGTTTTTTTTAATAGTCTACAATTTTGTACTTATTGTTTATATTTGGGTAGTTTGAATACATCTTATACATAAAATTCTCGTGTCACAGTTTTCGTTGCCACACTCCTCCGAAACTGCTTGACCGATTTTGATGAAATTTTTTGTGCTTATCCGGTATCTATGAGGATCGGCCAACATCTATTTTTTCCCTAAATGTTAGGGGTAGTACAACCCTAAATTTTTTTTTATTTATATGGCAATACAACGTTTGCTGGGTCAGCTAGTAAAATATATAAAAACGTTAACGAGTTTGCCGACCACTGCAATAGGTTATTGATAATTTATTTTTAGACAGTGACAAAACTGACTTAAGTATTGTATTTTATTTTTCGACTCGAAAATTTCCTATACTTTGTTTAAATAACTTAAACAGAATCTATATTTGGATGTTGTATTGAAATAAATTCATAAATCATTATATATTATGTGTATATGGCGTATAAAATATCTGAAAAGTATATTCTAAAAGTAAATTAGACAAGATTCATATTTTCTTAAACACTTGAGCTTAGACAACGGACACAATAACTATTTAAGAAAGAGAATTCTAAAAACGATACTTACTCAGTTTTGTTACAGGGAATTACCATAATTGTAAGGTATTTACGGATACCTAAGGGCTAAAACACATATGCAATACGACGCCACATCGTGGCGTGTCGTGTCGTGGAAATCTACGATGTCCGTTATAAAAGTAAACGACACGACATCGCATCGTAATACGACACACGTCACGTCGTCGTGTATTAAAGACAAGAGTCGTAGATTCGCACGACACGACGTCGCAAATTGTCACGATGCAACGTCATATAGTTCATACGTGTTGCGCTAATATCATAAGGAAAAGTTTTTATGTTCAAGTCTATTTACAGTATTTTTGTTATTTTGTTGTAGTTCTCTCATATTTACGAAAAATAACTTCGAGTAATAAAGCATAATTGTTTCGATTTAATAGAACTGAGTGTTGTGATGTGTAAATGGATGAAACTGTGAGGTTTCGAAGAATATATATTTTTTCAATGGGAAATAAATTAGTAGAAAGTTTTGTATGTGATAATGGTAATATATTGACCATATTGCATGGATTGGACGAAGGGTGCGGTTATAGTCACGCCGATATTATAAACCGAGAAATAACGATATTCGATATATGTATTGTGTTAAATAATATAGTTTTCGCCTCTTGGACATTATTTTGAAATTTACTAAAATTCTGTGTATGTGCGTAATAATATAGGTATCATACACGAATTACGCACACATGCAATGTCAATCATACCAACTGCATTTTTTGCCTACAAAACATGACTGTTATTAATAATCAATCTATCAAATGTTTATCTACCAAAGATCGAAATTTGTCTTCTAATAAGAAGAACAGTCAAATACAGATCTTTGGTTGGCAAAAACATTTGAAATAAAAGGGTAAATATATGCAGTTGGGCTACTTTTACGAAAATCAATGCAACATTTTTTTTTAGCATGGCTGGCTTCAATTAGTCGCCATTGATGATATTCCGTCGGGGGAGACTAACATTTCCTATTGAATTGGTTAGGTTAGGTTGGAATATATAAGGCAATATAAAACTAAGCGAGCAAGGCGCGGGAGCGCCCTGCGAGCGGGTGGGTTCAATCTAGACCTTTATTCATGATCAGGTTTATACAATTTTATATTATATTAATATTAATATAGACTTTAGTATGTCATCACTAAAAAGGGTGAAAAAAAGGTAATTATGCAATGTTAGCCTCCCCCGACGGAATTGAAGCCACCCATGCTAAAAAAAATATATTGCATTGATTTTCGGAAAAGTAGCCAAACTGGATACTCACCAAAAAAATACTGACGTAAATCTATAAGTTGCTCAAACGATAGTAGCCAATGTGTGGTCATCCTAAGTGTAAAATGTCACTTATTATGTTCACTTTGTGATTCAATATGATGTTTCTCGAGGCGTAGTCTTCATTTGTTGGTCTGAGGTTATTGGTACAAAATAGTATGAAAATTGAAAATCAATGATTACGTATGTACATTCGCCGGTGATCGGTATCTATATAAACGCACCTTAAAGTATCATTCTTATATTACCTCGAATCTTGAATCTTTTGGTATGTGCAATTTTTCTTTAATAAAAGACAGTTTTATTTTTTACATATAAATTACATTTATTTTGTATGTATTATAAATTACTTGAATAATTTATATTATTTACAGTTTTTGTTTGTAAATACGTTTAGAAATTTATGTCGAAGCATGTTTTGCAGTATTCGCGTATTAAATACTTTTTGGGTCATAGATTTGAATTGTAACGCTCGGAAAGTCATATTTTGTAGTATATAGTGTGACTCTGAAAATATGGTTGTCTCTTTTACTCTTATTGAATTGTGTTATTACTCTCTTTTTTCAGTTCTGTAAATGAATTTTTGAAGCTATTGCACTATTAGGGCGATTCTATTATTTAAATCTGTGTCCTAAGCTACGTAAAATGATACTTAGGGTGTCGTTCCACTAGAGGTGTGCGAGCTAAAGCTAAAGTAAGCGAGTGATATATACTATGAAAATGCTATAGATACATCAGTCGCAATCCGTAGCTCTTTGTCGAAGGGAGATCTCCCGCCGGGCTCTCCATGCCCGGGTATCAGTAGTCTCCGTACGGAGCTTGCATATATACAAGATCTTGAGAAAACTTCAATAGCATGATTCAGAATATATGTCGCGCCATCTCTTGATGAGTACCGGGAAGTCGCTACAGCTGCAATCCTTAGTTCGCATCCCACCATACATAAAATATAGCATAATTACCAGAGCTAAACTGAGCCAATTAAATGTAAATAATATGGTGAAGTGTAAATGTAATAATACTACTGGTGGATCTCACATATAGACATACCATAGCGAAGCACAGTTGTGGTGGAAAGGCACCCTTAGCGCAGACGCACATAAGTTTGCATTTTGTAAGGCGCAAATTTTCCCCGCAATAAAATAGCCGATTTGTTTTCTATTTATTTTTGAGAAATTTTCGTTCACATACGCCATTTGTACAAATATAATTGTTATTTCATACTTGCATAATTAAATTATTGTTTTGATCGTAAAAAATAATTTTGTCATATATACCTATATGGGCACCTCCATAACCACGTTGTTCCACTGCAGTGGACGTATGTATATTGTGCGTACGTATATGGCATATTGATCAATGATAAAGTAATGAAAATTGACAACACCATTATTTTACAAAATACATTATGAGTATTGTACCTAACCTATTTAACATGACAGTAATTCCCAATATTTTTTTTGTAAATGCACAAAGTACTTTTTGAAAAATGTGTACATAAATATGTCTATTATAGTAAAACACACAACCACACTTATACTTCAATATTAGTAAATTCAACATGTATATTACCACAGCACTTATAGAAATACAACCACTGAAATGTCCTGACTTCACTCTTAACAAAATTGAACATATTTTTATTAATTCGAAGAAGGAAACGATCATACAGTCCACTTAATGGTAAATCACTGCTATGCATGGACATGTGTAATAAACATTGAAATAAATTGGGGGCCTACCACCATCTTCTAAAAACCATCATAGTTCAGGAAAGTTTTGTTTCAATATTGCATAAACATTATTTTGTTTCGTACCACAACCTCCATAAAACATTATTTTCAATGTATGATTAAAATAATATTGTTTTAAGAAATGGTAGTAACCCCCGTGGTGTCCTATCTGTTGTCATTAATATATGATAAAAAGCTGAAGTAACCTTAGCTCTATGAAGTGGTAATCTGTGATCGGCTTTCCGATAGTATCCCTATTCTATATGGAGTTAGTTACAGATGTCCATGAGCGGCAGTGACCACTTACCATCAGATGGACTGCATGCTCGTACTTCAATCTAATTACAAACGCCTTAATGATCAATACATAATGAATATTCTTAAATTAGAATGACACACAAAATAAATAATAAATATAACAAAAGTTCATATTATGAGTAAGGTACACCCTTTGGGAATTACTGTCCGAAATATTACAATAATTAATAATTTTGCTAAAATTCAGAGCTAGTGTCGAATATAGGCTATGATTTAGACATAAGTTTCAATTATTGGTGCATAATAATGTTTTTAGTTCCCTAATAATTCTATTTCATTTAATTTATTTTTTTGTTTATTTTGGTGCGCTCTGAGAGTTGGATGTTTTGTAGCAAAAATTACTTAAATTATTATTTATTATTAAATAAGTCATTGATTTTACAAGTAAATAATGATTAATTTGAAGTGGAACCGACGCCACAAACTGTTTCTTAGCAGCAATGTAGCTCTGGTTTGAGGGGTGTTATAAGGGAGTCATAATTTAAGGCGTTCCAGGTTAGTCTTCAGGTGTAGCGATGTATCTGTGGCCGATCTCAGGTAAGTCTTAAATCTTATCTGGGGTTGATCACAGATGTACATGGACGGCAGCAGTCACTTACTATTGTGTGGATTGCATGCTCTTCTGCTACTACTATATTATAATAACATACGATACACTTTTAAATTCGCAATTCGTTAATGCAGTATACAATTAAGAGTATATATTGTATTGCCCAAAAAGTTTTACGATTTTTTTTGTTACAAAACATCTCCACACCTCAGAGGTTTAGTTTAAGCGTACAGAAAGATTCTTAAGTGTTTTGGGTGTTGTGTGTTTTTGTTTTATTTGGTTCGAGAACATTTATTTAACGTTATTAGTAACGCGTCTCGCGGTGTAATCGTAAATGGTTTTATTTTCCCCTTTGTTGTTATTCTGAGCTAGATGTTTGAAATGTTTAGTGTGGGGCCGGCTTTATATGTGATTTGACTTTAGTGTAAATAATATGTTTATGTAATTATTTATGATGTAACATACATTTGTTTGAGATGTGTCAAATATAGTTAATGCAAAAATTGGCGTATTTAAAAATAATGTTTATCTTTATTAATGTAAATTTTTGTACTTGTAAAAATGATAATTGTGCCAAAATGTTGTTTAAATTCAAAGTTTACAAAAACGCTTGCAGTATTAAACATTACGAACATTTTATTTGTGCAATAGTTTTTTTTATATTTATGTAACGAAAAACAAAATTTAATGAAATATTTATATAAGCTTGAAATTAAATTTTGTTTTTCCAAAGTCAAATCCACAGCCGGTTCCATTAATAATAGTATTAAGCGACCAAATAATTTACTGTTCCATTATTATAGTGACCACAAATCTTCAACAATATTCCATAAGGTTCGGACTACATTAGGCGTTTAGGTCGATGCGTTTGTTTTATTGTAATTGAAAAAACGCGATAAGAAATTCATTTATATTTTAAAAAAATGTCAATTTTAAGAAATGTGTGATTTTATGAATCATGTAAGTTGTAAATTTGTTTTAAGGGCGGTCGTTTTCATGTCGTCAAAGTCAGCGAACATCCAAGTGCTTCTATTATTTAGTTTTTATGTGATTTTTAATTATTGGTTTGTAAACACACATTTTAAACACCACTAAAGTATGTATAATAAGTAGCATTTGTTCACTTTTTTACAAAAGAATGATCGCGTCTACTAAAGCGCCTAATGTAGTCCAAGCCTAAGCGACCACATTCCGTTTTCAGACTGTTTTAAATATAATAAATGTGTGTAATGAAGTGCAAATTACGCCAAGTGTCAACTTATTTTTTGTACTGCGCTGGATTATCACTGCAATATTTTGTGTTGTAAATAAAAGTGTCAAGTTTTACTGTTGTTTTATTTTACAATGTACAATATTTAGAAATTTTATTTTTTTACAGAATTTAAGTTTGTAAAGCATTTTGCGGTTAAATGGGCAAGTTGTCTACACAATTCTGTAAAACTATTTCTTTTCAGTTTGGTAAGTCCCATCTAATTTCCGTCATTAGAGGAAGTAATTTTTTTAAATGTACTTTTTGTTTTGGTATTTTGTGTAGGCATTATGACGCAATAACTAAGTGCCATCCATAAATTATTATTTTTCGTTTAGTAGAAGAATAGATTCTAAATAATAATTCAATAACTTATATGAAATCTAACTTTTAATAGCTAAAAGTCATAGAAAAAATGCGTGCTATTTTCTCCAAAGCTAGGGAAAAGCTTTGATAATAGTAAAATTGGTTGAATACAGTATGATTATATAACAGGGGAAGATGAAATAAAACAAAATAAACATGATGTATAAATTATAATTACATACAAAACTTTAAGATACATACCACTCTTAATACAAAATAACACGTTCGTACAACCCGACACGCTATATATATTTGTAGCCAGAAGACAGATAAACGATTGTATAGAACGTTCTAGAAGATTCTAGAAACTTCTCAACATTTAGTACTTAATTGAGCACCATAGAATGAGTTTTTCTATATAAATAACCTTTTTTACAGCCATGTTATTATTTTTTATTAATTATTGTTTTGTTTATTTCATATAAGTCTGAATTATTGAACACATTATTCCCAATATTTCACAAAAACGGTTTCTATAATAACGTTTTTTATTGGACCGAATTCCCATAGGAAGACGGTATTTTATTAGGTACAGTCGGTTTACAATAATGTGGTCTTAATAATTGGTTTTAAAGGCAAATCTTATGGTGAATATAGTCTAAACCCTTCTCATTTTGAAAGATCAGTGACCAAAGCAGATGCAGAAATAGACAATTATAATATTGAAGCTTAAAGTGAGGTCACAATCAATAAAGGTTTAAGCTTGCTAATAAGCCTTGAAGCATCTCAGAATGCTGTAGACTAAATTAGAACTCTTTGTATTGCACAAGCATGCATAGAAAATGCACCGTTAGAAATGATCACTGGCTTTATCGATGTGTAAAGCATTATGCCTTATGTTCTCTATCTATAAATGAGAACTTATCTTCCCCATTTTGAAAAATTGCAAAGCGTAAGAAAGTCACTGTTGTTTAAAAACTTAATTATTGTTAAAAAAGTCCGTACAGAATACTTACAATAAAATTTGATACGAGTAATATAAGCAATGAAAAATATGAAAAAACATTGTAAAATCGAAAAGGTTACAAATGTAGGATATTTATACTTTAACGTAGGCAAAGATAAAAATATATATCTTTTTAATTCACAACATTATTTATTTATTCGTTCCATATTTTCTGTTTGTATTGAAAGTACAAATGTAAAGTACAAAACAATTTGAAACGAGATATAAAAACGAAGAATAATAGTTATTATTTACACATTTAAGTTTCAGGATAATTTTATTCGTCATTCGAAGAGTTAACTTTATTACCGAATGTAACTTCGTCTGATGAAAAAAACAAAAAAAAATAAAAATACAAAACGATCTTTTCTTAAAAGAAAAAAAATCACAAATTATTTTAATTTTAATTACACAGAAACATTTTAATGTAATTTTATTTACCTATAATCTTTGCTGCCTACACATGACAAAGCATTATTAGCGAAAAGATTAATATTTAAAGCATACCTTCAGGTAAACGAATACGAATAAACATTTGAAAAAATGCATATATACTCCCCAAATGCTTTCATTTCATGTACTATAATTTGATGTTTATTACAAAGAATTTAATAATATAACAGACGCTTACTTTATTAATTTATTGCTGTCTTTCATCATATAAAAATACACTATTTATTACCCCCAACAATTCACTATCTTGGTTAATATGGAGCAGAAATCTGTCTTCGATAAAATAAAGATAATTTAAGCGTTTATATTTCTTCCTAGCTTATAAGGGACTAATATTTAAAATATAGCTCATCTATAATAAATATTTTAACAAAGTTATTTCAACTGGTTACCGTGTATTTTTAAGAATTAAAATTCCGTATGTTAATATTTTTAAGAGGGTATCTCAAGTTTCTGTGTAGATGGCGCTTCTTCGACATAATTTGACTTCAATGTCTACATTACAGGTAATTTATTTAAGCCATTTACAGACTGCAAAACACCTACGTGAATTGTCACAATATTTTTTTAGTCCGACAAATTTCTGTGCGTGGGCGGTTTGAAAACACCGATATTCTATTGTCTATGGTCAATGTTTTCGCTTCATAGATATTTTTTAAGTTCCCTAGGTGATCAGTTTTTAGTTTTTGCCTTTAACAAAATTACGACCTCAAAATCTAACTATAGAACTTGTTATTTTTCAATGAAATTAATATTTTTTATCAATTTTATTTGAGATTTGTAATAGTAAGTTAATTATTAAAAAACATTATCGTTAAAATTTTCCCACTTTTTGGGTAATTTTGCCTATCTAGCAATATTAACATCGCAAGTGGCGCCCCGGCACAGAAAAGTTTGTCAGACTACATCATGGAAACTTTTATTTTGTCATTTTGTGGATTGCCATACATTTACATGTGAATCCCACCCAACCCAATAATCAAATGTATGTTATAATTTCTATTTAAATTTTAATCTAAATACGATAATTATTATCAGTTTAGAATAAAATTTACTTTTTCTTCTCTCAAATGTGTCACTATAATTAGTTCTAATAAAAATTGTGACCCAAAATGACGTCTATTCACCTCTCACTCACTCTATGTATGAGCGAGAAACATAGCGCCATTTTAGATTACATCCTTTATTGGAAGAAGTTATTCATAAATAAATATTTATGTCGACTTAGTATGTATTCGTTGTCCCTTTCACACCTACCACTCGTAGGCAAATCAGAGCGAGACGCAAAATAACAAGTAGTACAATACATGTGAGTATTTACAAGATATGTATTTAAAACAACACTATTATTTATTATTATAATTATTTTATATATGTATTTAAAGGGCGGAGTCGTTCACTGACTTATGTTGAAATAGTTTAGAAAAATGGCAGTGACTTTATTTAGGCAATTACAAAATGTTACGCCATCGGAAATACAAAAAAATATATAATCTTTAAATTATGGTTCACGTCCGTTATTTATAACCAATTTGTCTTATGGTTTGTCTACCAAAGATTGACATTTCATGATTTCTTCCCACTACTTCATAGTAGTTATCAAATTTGGATGTTTTATTTATTTTATTACCTCTATTACGTCATTTATTAACAAATTTTTTAGGGATAAAGTTAAGCTGTGTAAGGTTTTGACGTATTTAAATTCATTTATACAAAGCGTCTTTCATTGGATAAAATATAAAGAAGCTGCACGTATTACCCATTATTTTCATATATTACCATAACATATATTTTCAGTCATATTAGAGCACTTTTTGGTTTTACAAAACTGATATAATTCTAGTATAGTCCGCGCCAAACTGCTAGTCCACTCTAAAGTTGTTGCGAGCAGGTGTAGTCATACAATTTGCTATAGCGACGCGATTCATTTATATTCAGAGCGGACTAGCAGTTTTACGGCTACATTTTATTAACACTTAAAACATTTGAAATTTCACGAAGCCCTTAACCCAATCCAATAACCCTTTAATCGCACAACAAGTCAGTGAGCCGACCCCAAATTTGTACCAGCTAGAAGGCCACTCATTGTAAACTTTTCAAGTACTTAGATTTCTTCTTTAATATATTCTTTACGTCCGCTAACATGTCCTGTAGGCCGCTACAGAGCTTCTGTTCTACCGGACACGTGTATTTATTATCAATGTTTAGTTTCGCGAGTTCGTCTTGTAACGTCGACTTGTAGTCATAAGTCGGCCATTTTTCAAATATATCTTCTAGTAGTGCTATCGTGTCCTGAACGGTGTCGTTTAGGCTGCTAAGAGTTTCTAGTGTTTTGATCTGATCGGGCGACTGGTTGGCCTTCTTTTTAGATTTCTTTGCGTTCGCCGGCGCCATTAGTTCGTTGCACACACCCAGCAAGAACGTTATAATGCCTATGAACTGGAAATATAATAAAAAATAATAAATCAATAAATAACATTATTATATTCGCAAATAAACTGCTTCAAGTGAATTAGCATATTACTTGCATTACTTATAATTTTTGGTTAATTTTAAAAACATTATTATGTTTACATTTTAATTTTTTTAAGATTTGACTCATAAAATGTAGCTTTACACTATGCTCTCTTTATGCAATCTTTATTTCAAGCTATGTATGTACTGACATAGCGTAAAACTACATTTTCACTAACGTACACTAAAATTTTCTAACACAATACACAATACCACATTTCACACTATAACTCCCAAGCTCAACAAAACCCACCTCAACAAAGTGCGAGTAGAGCTGCAGCGCGTCTCCTAGCCCCGTTGCAGTGGGTCTCCCCGCCGCAGTGAGCGCCGCGCCGCAGTCCCGCAGCGTGCGCTCCGACCGCACACTTTCTTACTTTTTATATTTTACAAGCAACCCACCTCAACAAAGTGCGAGTAGAGCTGCAACGCGTCCCCGAGCCCCGCTGCAGTGGGCCTCCCCGCTGCAGTGAGCGCAGCACTGCAGTCGCGCAGCGTGCGCTCCGCCCGCGCCGCGTGCGCCCGCGCTCCCGCCGCGTCCGCCGCACACAGCGCACATACGGCGGATAGCGTGACGGTGTAGAGCTCCCGGTACGGGATGGGGGAGTTCACGAACGCTGGGGGTTGAGTAATGCTTTATTAATGTCTATGTATAAAGTGGCAAACTGTAGGTGTAGTTTTTTTAATAGAAGCCACAATCAATCAAATCAAGAGTTCGATAGTTTGAGATCCGTCTTACAAAGATACATATTAGTTCCTAGAGAACCATCAGGGGCCAAATATAAACGAAATATTGAACAATAGCACCGGTCGAAGTGACACAAAAAAAAGCATTTGATCTAAGATCCCAATATAGGTCGGCCGTTGCCAAACTAATTAGTGGATGATAGTTTTTTTTATACCAAATTAAATATGTCAAAAAATAATTGCAAATGGGTTGACTAAAAAAATTAGGTTTACTTAAACCATTAACCAGCTCGGTGAAGGTCAACGTATAGTAGAATCCTCTGCTAATTTACCTATAGTTTTATTTAATTCTGTTTTTAGCAACAATATGGAAAATCCTGTGCTACGAAAGAAATCGTGTGTAATAGGGTAATTTAAAATGTTATAGTTTACTGCTTCTTAACACACCGCAGCTCGCACTGTCTGCGTACTCGCTGCCCAGCACCACATCTGATCCACAAGTAGTTCACCCACGATCCTGCTCGGTCCCTCCATGCCTCACACGAGCTGCAGCCAGCGCCTCTCCCAGCGCGGCTACACCGACCCTTAGCTCCGCAGCTCGCGCCTCACCCCGTGCCCTCCACATACTCCACGCACACCGCCACCATCAACACACGACTCACCCACAATTCTACTAGGTCCGGGTCCGGCCACGGTCCGCCTCTCCCGACCTCCATGTCTCGCGCGGGCTGCAGCCAGCGCCTCCCCCAGCGCCGCCACACCCGCCCTCAGCTCCGCAGCCCGCGCCTCTCCACACGCGCCCCTCCCCGCGCCCTCCGCGCACTCCACGCACAGCGCCACCGCCGACACGATGCCGTCCTTCAAGCGCAGGTACGCGACGTCCTTCTCAAACGTGCGCGCCTTCACGTTCGGGTCCTCGAGCTGCGGCGGCTCCCAGTTCACTATCGCGTTTAGATCGCGGTTGTCTCTGGAAGAGATAGGTTATGATTACTTGTTGTAAGCAATAGAATATGATTTTAAATAGTCATTTTACTTACATATTTAGGTTGAGAATTAAGATAGTCGCCCTATGTGTAAGTTAACTGGGACCTACGCCCATCCTTTAAAGGGTCGACCAAAAAAACAAGAATTACTACACGCTAGACTTATCACTCACTGGGACTAGAAATGCGATCCAAAGCAGGCATTCATCTGAGCTAAGCGGGCGGCACGCTCACTCACCTGAAATTTTACGTGCGGGCTGGGGCACTCACCATACCTGCACGGGTGTTTCAGAGCCTTTACTCACCAGCGAGGGTGGCACAGCACTCATCAAGGTCCAGTGAGTGGCGCATGCAGCGGTACGGGCGGCCACTCAACTGTGCTGGAGGGGCGGTTCACCCAACGACGTAAGCGGGAACTGCTGGAGCCGAGCGGTCGGCGCGGCAACGAGGCATGCGGGCACTCACCGGGACTGGATGAGGCGCGGGGCGAGTGCTCACCGGGATTGGATGAACGGCGAGTTTCTACTCTTCACTTACCGGGGCTGGGCGGGCGGCGGGGGCGGCGCGTGCAGCGGGGCGGGCGGGCGGCGAGGGCGCTCCCTGTGCTCACTCACCGGGGCTGGGCGGGCGGCGGGGGCGGCGCGTGCAGCGGGGCGGGCGGGCGGCGAGGGCGCTCCCTGTGCTCACTCACCGGGGCTGGGCGGGCGGCGGGGGCGGCGCGTGCAGCGGGGCGGGCGGGCCGGCGAGCAGCGCGAGGGCGGCGCGCTCGCGGGCGGCGAGGGCGCTCCAGGCGCACGCGTCGAGGCGGGCGCCCCACGCCACCAGCTCCACCAGCTTCTCGAACGTGCCGTACTTGTAAGCGTACGTCACTTGCTCTATACTCTGCAAGCCAAAAACACTACCGTTAACTTTTATATCTGGCTCGAAGGACCAAAAATATGTCTAGCTTAAAAAATGTAAAAAAAAACTGTACGAACAACAATTATCCATTGTGATAACGTGGTGTCAGCATCCCTGGCACAGTTGTGTTATCATAATAGGGTGACAATAATTTAAGACTAAATTTATAATAGAAAATTAATAAAAATGTAAGCAAATAAATAAATAGAAAGCCCATTCTGAATTTTTGTTTTTTCTTTTTTTTTCGTTCCCACACTAAGATTCCCTATATGGGAATCGTGGGTGCCATGGACACAAAGACAAAGACGATATATAAATTTATCAATCAGATAACAGTCTAGCCAGGGACAGCGATGGAACCCGGAACCCTTTGTGCGTCAGACCGGTATGGTGACCGCCCGCCACGCGAGTCTTCGGTACAATACCTATGATTGATAACATGTTATACATGCATTAAACAGTACTCACATCTTTCGTATGATGATGATGGAAGGCTCTCGTATCGGCCAGTAGTCGGAGCGCCTTCGCGGGTGCTAGGGCTCCCGGCAGCCGGTACGCGTGCAGCCAGCCTAAGGACACCAGTTGCACGTGCTTCGCCTCTAGCCGCGCGTACGCTGTGCTTGCTGCCCACGCGTTACCTGTAAATATATGGTGATTTTTATTACCGATTAAAAAAATTGATTCTATATTCGACTGCTATGTATGTATGTATGTATACTTGTACGTCTGCGTTTTTTTGAGGTTTGCTACAGATCCGCCGCTACCCCTGACGACTAAGCTGGAATGCATGCAAGTATGTCTTGCTTATCACACCCTTCAAACTGAAACACAGCAGCGCTGAACACTGCTGTTATGAGGCAGAAAGGCTTAAAACTTAGGCGGTGGTGCCGCCGGCGTTGAACTACAGAGATTTTACCACCTTTATTTAATTTAATTTCAAAGCGTTATTTGTAAATATATTATTAAAAGCTGTAGAGTTTCTCATGTAATAATTACAAAAAATATACAAACACACCCAACAAATGATACACGGAGACCAGGAGTAGTTTCGCGTGGAAGTTCGCCGGTGAGTGGTGCAGCACCAGCTCTAGGAGACTCGCCGCCTCCACCAGAGGCGCTGTCGTTTCTTGCTGTAGCGCTGAAAACAATTTAATACATGTTATAATAATAAAAACTAAAAATGTATCTAAATTGTAATCGTTTTGTAGGCACTTCACCCCCATTAACATAATTTATGTGTCGAGTAGCGGAAAGTCACCACAGTTTTAACACGGCCATAAGATTTATATTGTCTAGTTTAAGATATATAACAACTGGGAGGTATGACTTCGAAGCCATGCTCTCCGAAGTATGCATGAAATTTAGTCACTAACGGTCGCCCATCTTACTTAACTTTGTATATGGATTAAGATATATGTAGGCCATTCTAAGCTCTGCTGTGTTCGGCTTAAAAGGGTGTAGTAAAAGACAAATTATAGCAGACTTCACTTAGGATTCAACCCTATTTGGGATTGATTTATAGATATCCATATACTCCTATCGCTATCTATAGAAGTGACCATTTACTATAAAGTGCATGAGCATGAAGTTCACCTGATGTATCAAGTAGGACTTTAGGTCTGCATTCGTGAACTTATCATTGCTTAACTTTATAGACCGATGACAAGGACAAGAGCTAAATAGATTACTAACACCAAACTCACCCGCATGACAATACAAATGCGCCCCAAGCGTCGCATACCCGTCCACAGCGCAGAACTCAGTCAGACTGGAGGTCAGCAACCTATCCCTCAGACACCTGAGGTACTGTCCCCGGAGGACGGTGGCCAGCTCCAAACTGTACTCTGGCGTCGCCGGCTCAGCTGTTAGTCGCCACGCGCCGAAACACGACACGTGGCGTTGGATGTCATCTGGCTAGAGAACGGGAGATTTTATTGTAGAAACGATAATTGAAAAAATATACCACGAAGAAAAATTACATAAGAAATAACAGATGTTAAATAAGAAATGTCATGGGTTAATAGTGTCGAAAAAAGATGAATTAGGTGTTAATAATAGCAGAAATAAGGACACGTGTTAAAACAATTAAAGAAAAAAGAAAAGTGTTAACAATTGTAGAAATAATGTAATTTAAAGGTGGTAGAACCCTTTGCGGTTCAACTCCGGCGGCACCACTGCCACACCTATTTCTACCTAATAACAGCAATGTTAGGCGCTGCTGTGTTCCAGTTTGAAGGGTGTGGTAAGGGAGACAGACTTTTTCAAGGCATTCCAGCTTAGTCCTCAGGGGTAGCGGCGCATCTGTGGCCGACCTCAGGTAGGAATATCTAATACTATCTGGGGTTGATTACAAATGTCCATGGGCGGCAGTAGCCACTTACCATCAGGTGGACTGCATGCTCGTCTGCTACTCCTAAATTATAAAAAAAAAATAAAAAAATAAGATATACCAAGTATAAATAAAATTGCAGAAATAAGGGCAGGTGTTAATAATTGTAGTTACAGGGTATATCAGGCTAACACAATTGCAGAAATAAGATATAGCATAAATTAATAAAAATGCAGGAATAAGATATGGCAAGTGTTAATAAGACTGCAAAAATATGTCAAAGAAGTAAAACAGAAAAGTAAACAAAAACAGAGGAATTTCTTTTCATTGTTCCATTATATAAATACTACTTACAGTCCGCGGTTCACTATTCTCGTCAAATCCTAAACACGTCAAAAAGTCTCTACTGTGTTCCTCTCTCTCCTTCTGCGGTATCATTGCTAAATACGGCCTTAGATCTGGCACTGCACACGGCTTGTGCGCAAACACCCTTAGATACTGTACACATAGCGCCACCCCACTCCCGAGCAACACTGTCGGATCACCATCTTTAGACAACCGTCTCCATAGCTCCAGTCTCGCTAAATAAGGCCCTCGTAGCGTCCGTCCTGACGACATACTTTCAACTAATTGACATATAAACTCATGGCACTTCTCCGCTGTGTCGTCAGCTGTGTTGTCAGTGTCATTCGCACTGTTGTCATTACCGTTCATCAACTCGAAAACTGAGTCGAAGTACGGCAAATAGTAGTCCCATCGGTCCTGATTATCCCATAGCAGCTCCTTGC
Source organism: Epargyreus clarus clarus (assembly GCA_014595695.2). Taxonomy (NCBI): domain Eukaryota; kingdom Metazoa; phylum Arthropoda; class Insecta; order Lepidoptera; family Hesperiidae; genus Epargyreus; species Epargyreus clarus. The sequence continues at coordinate 1,708,597 of JACTTY020000024.1, forward strand.
AAATAAGATTCAGTCTCCTCCAATATCCTAGCTTCTTCAAATATGGTATACATGCTTGTGCTGTCGACCCAGGTACTAATTGGGAGTATAAAGGCCCTTCGATAAACTTTAAGATGTCCTCCCATTTTTCTTGGAGCTCCAAAATCATGATATACAACCTCGCTTCCTGTTCAGCCTCCATTTTGTTTTCCGTTATAAACATGTCTACCATTCTTTGGGCTAGAGACAGGAGGATATTCTTCTTGGTTTCGTCATCTGTTGCTTTTGCCTGCAATGAAAGGAAGAAAAATAGTTAACAAGTGATACTTATTATAATAATCGCAGAGTAATCTAGCTACAAGCAAAATTCAACAGATTTTTTTTCACATCTTATGTATAAATATGAACAAAAAAATGTGAGCCGTCACGGGACGCCTGGCAGATGTGAAACATCGACATTATTTTGTAAAAGTAATATGCAGAAAAGAACATATTGTGATAGGAACTAAATATGTCATAATGATAAAATAAAATATTACGATTTTTTTCCAGATAATGATGACTATTTATTGAATAAACATTTATTTTCATTAAATACAAAAATTTACGAATTTATTTCAAATCGTGACTACTTAATTTTGCGCATGGCGACGCGTCGCCACACCGTACACACTACTGCATATAGACTGTATATACAGGGTGAATTTTTCAAACGGGCCTTCAGGGCCAAATCCGAAACTATAAGGATTAGCGAAAAATGCTGAAAGGAGTTACGAGGCCGATTTTGATAAAAACTAAAACTGCATAATTAGTTTTTTAATAGTACATTACAATACGAGGACGAAAAATTTTTTTCTGACAAGTGTGAGTTTGCAGGCCGAGCCGCAGGCGAGGACTGCAATCACACGAGTCAGAAAAACATTTTTCGTCCGCGTGTTGTATAAAATTTTATATTACGGGGTCGGAAATGGGGGTTTTGCGCACGCGAAGCGTGCGTAAAACGTCCATTTACGCACGCCGTGATATAATAGTACATTACAATACGAGGACGAAAAATTTTTTTCTGACAAGTGTGAGTTTGCAGGCCGAGCCGCAGGCGAGGACTGCAATCACACGAGTCAGAAAAACATTTTTCGTCCGCGTGTTGTATAAAATTTTATATTACGGGGTCGGAAATGTGGGTTTTGCGCACGCGAAGCGTGCGTAAAACGTCCATTTACGCACGCCGTGATATAAAATATTTTTTTCCTTAGCCGGGAATCAAACGAGTTAATTTGAAAAAAAAATACACCCTCTATATTATTTCACTACCTGATAGTGTCGCTTATAAGGATCAAATTCTGGGAAGTAATGTTATGTGACAAATTAAAGGAAAAGGAAAATTTTGAAGAAAACACGTATTTTTCCATACATTGGCATACTAATCCTCAAGGATTATACATAACAAATGATTTATGTATAATTCTTTAGAAACATACGTAAGTCATACCATTGAAAAATTTGTTGGTTAATCAACTAATTATTCGATGTTATAACCGTGACATTCGGCTTAGTATGAGAAAGTAATAGTTTGGCAAATAAATTACCGCCGTGTTTAGGATTTATTTTTTAATAAAAATAGATAAGTGATAAAATAATAATTTTTAATTGTTTGTTGTTTATAACTACGTTTCAACAGTAAATATGATTTTCTATATCTCTTTGTTTAGTTATCACTCGGATTTGACTCGAAAAAGACATTCTCGCAAATTGGCAACTTTACATCTGTATTAAACGAAACTCCGCTCATAGCAAGTTAAATCTATTATAATGGTTCTAAAAGTAACCTTAACTAAGTCGGACATAAAAATATGAATTCTTGAAGAACAAAACGTCAATTTCGAATGATTTGAAGCATTGAGCAAAAAAATGTTAATACGCGAAATGTTTAAATTGATGAATGGCGGGGACTTAACTGCCAAATTAATATGAAGAAATATGGATTTTCTTAAAATTGAGGCTTTTCCTTTAGTTTGTCATTTACCATTACTTCCCAGATTTTGATCCTTATAAGCAACACTATCAGATAGTTGAATAATATAGAGGGTGTATTTTTTTTCAAAATGAACTCGTTCGATTCCCGGCTAGGGAAAAAGTTATTTTAAAAAAGTAATGATGCAGTTTTAGTTTTTATCAAAATCGGCCTCGTAACTCCTTTCAGCATTTTTCGCTAATCCTTATAGTTTCGGATTTGGCCCTGAAGGCCCGTTTTAAAAATTCACCCTGTATATACCATCGTATAGCGTGGCGTCGCCACGGCATGCGTCGCCACGCCAGAAATCGGTTTTACGTGCGGCTATAGATGTTTCACATCAAAAAGAATCGCTAAAATACACATAGAATATACAGAAGTATATATGAAGAGTGAAAGAACTTGCATAGGTTTAATTTCTTATCACATGACAAAGTTTTCTGTAATGTTTTGAAAGCTATGAGGACTTCAAAACCCCTGAGTCATGATGAACCCTGAACCAAGATGTCCCTTTTTATTCTACAGATACTTTGCTATCAGAGTTTATATTAATGTAATGATCCCTACTTCCGAGCTCAAAACAGCTCAGAAGTAGGGAGATATTTCTAACAACACGAAATAAGCACTGTCAACTTTGGCTTTAACCCTTCTAATCCTAAAATACATTAACCCAATACAAATATGAAAATCATAATACCTGTAAAACAATACTCATAACCGCCCAGAAGTAATAAGGGTTCTTGGGCGCGAACTTGTACAGGGCCATGGCGGCGCGTTGCTGTGCCCGCGGCTCACCCACACGTACATACGACATGAAGAGGTGGGAGTGGAGCTCTTCACTCAGAGGCTCCACCTTCACCGCTGCCTCGTATATCTCGCACACTTTGTGGACTTGAAAGAGAAGTTAAAGACAAATTTCAAAGGTTGTTGACACACCGTTAGTAGGGAGGTACCACCACCAAGCACAGTTCTAGTATAAAACAGTTTCAGGATGCTATTTATATAATATGACTTTTTTGATATAGGACTGGCAGACGAGTATGAAAACCACCACTATGCAAACCACCAGTGGTTACTTCCGCATATGGATATCTATAATCAACCCCAGATAAGACCTACCTGAAGTAGGTCACAGATGCACCACTATCCCCGAGGACTAAGCTAGAATGCCTCGGAAAGGTATGTCTCCCTTACTACACCCTACAAACATGATTAGCAGCACTGATATATAGGTACACAGAAATATAGGTAAGTTTGAAAATTCAAAAAGTGATAGAACCCTTATGTTGGTGTATCTTAAATTATTTTATTCATTTATATTTTAGATTTTTCCAGCAATAGATATACAAGCTATTACAGCATACACAAAATCAATATTTTTATTTCAAATTTTATAACTTTTTCTTGTTTAATCTATTATCCAAAAGAGTCAAAATAGATAATAAATATTGTTATACAATAAAAAATTGTGAAATAAATTTAATGAATTAATTTAACTAATTTAATGAATTGATGATTTTTTTTTGAATGATTGATGATTGAAATGAAACTAATTTAATGAATTCAAAACCAAGCCATACAGTTGAGGATTAGGATTGTTATGATGTAATGTGATTAAATAACATTTTGTTACCATGGATACAGACGAGGATTACTTCAAGTAATCCCTCACATAGTAATGAAATAAAGTGTCCATTTTAATGTCTTTGATTTTTTTTACAATGAGAATAATTTAATTATAAAAAGTGTTACTTTAACAAATCTATTGGTGCATTAAAAAAAGGAGTTGTGATATATTATAATGTTGATGAATAATCAAATTTAGCTATTCAACCATCCCATATACGAACACTGTAATGGAATATAGCAGACCAGTGAAACATTTACAACTCATATCTATATTCTCCTAGCAAACCATAGCCTTTGCTAACTTATAATTTAACTTTAATTTATACAGCTTTCGTAATGTAAACGAGAGATTACACACACAAGCAAAATTAAGTTTACGACAAGCTGGTGACACTCACATTGCTGAGACTCTCTGTACGTGATGGTCATCGCCTGGAGCGTGGTGTCGTCGCTCGGCTTCTCCTCAGCGAGCGCGTCCAACACAGTGTGAGCCTCCGAAGCTTTTCCTAACCTAAAAAGCGCTAGGGCCTTCAATGCTCGCGCCGCTTGCAACGTCGGGCTCTTCTTCAACACCTTCTCCGCCTCCTGCAGAGCCTTCTTATTGTTCCCATTATCCAACCAATCTACAACCAAATTGAACAATTAACGTAAATATTACCCCCACAACTCATATAGGTTAGTGGTTATTCACCATAAATCGGACGCAGCCGACGCTCCACGATACCGTCCTGCGTGTGCTGTGGCTGCACCGCCATTTTTCATTTATAAAGCCTTTTCAGCGGATTTAAACGGCCTTTTTGTGTATTTTTTTCAATTTTTAGCAGCACGTTTGTTTTGAGATTGTCTTTGGGTGCAGTGACAGTGACGTTTGATGGGGTTGCCGGTTTGCTTTGCGCGATCCACAGATAACACACAATACTTGTAGATAAAATATAATACTATTTTGGCGACGAAAAATATTCTGTGCGCCTCGATTTTTTTTAATATTTATTAGAAGTGAATTAACCAAATAATTTGTTAAGTGAACTAATATATCTGTCTCGGTAGTCTCAGTGCATAACTACACCGTATTGCGTCTTTTCTATATTACATCGTCGACGATAAAATCGGACACGTTTCTAAATCTCACCTAAATAACTAATAACAACCTAATTTAAATTTCTATCTAAATTAATTTAAATCTGTTGTGACATTATTTCTCAAAAGTAGTTCGTGAGGTATATTGATTTCCTACAAGTATAAAATATTTGCAGTAGGTCTAATTCGAGATCCACGGTTTGAATTTCACGGATCTCCAATTTTTCAAGTCGCTTTTCAGTTTCGTCCTTTTAGTGTAATTCGTTCGTCATTTAAATATAATGAAATCTACACACTCGAATCACTCCCTGGACTGGCCATCTCCAACCATCAGGAGGTCGACCATCCGCTCGGTAACGACGCATAATCACCCACTTAACAGTGGGATGATACATTTTTTATTATTCTATAATGTTTTAAATAACATTATAATTATTATGAATAAATATCAAGGATCTGGGGGGTGTTTACCAACCAAGAATCTGCCCGGGCGAAGAGAGGATCCTCGAGACCCGAAATTCCATGCCCACCGCCCTTATGTTAACATAACAGCCTTAGGATATGAGAGTCCCGAAGGGTATGACGTCCCACTTCAAGTCAAAACACACTCGAATAAGTTTACTATCAATCTCTTCTACTGATAATCTTTTTTTTATAATATAAGGAGTAGCAGACGAGCATGCAGTCCACCTGATGGTAAGTGGCTACTGCCGCCCATGGACATCTGTAATCAACCCCAGATAGAATTAGATATTCCTACCTGAGGTCGACGTCAGCCTGACTAAGCTGGAACGCCTCGGAAAATAATGTCTTACACACCCTTCAAAACGAAACACAGCAGCGGCTAACACTGCTGTTATTAGGCAGAAATAGGTGTAGCGGTGGTGCCGCCGGAGTCGAACCACAAAGGGTTCTACCACCTTCATCTAATAAGCTTAAAACCTTGTTTCAGACCGTAAGCCCAGCATCGGCAAGCAGAGTCTGTTTCTTGCTTTATAGACTCGTTAGATATTGTATTTTTCTATTTGTAAATAGCGCTACAAGGCCTACGCCACGAGGCGATGACTAGTTATTGTTATTAAATTTTGTCAAATATTCCAATGGTGCACGGGCGGTAAAAGAAAGATTCATAAAATTTCCATTCTGAATCTGATAAGTTCCTACGACTATTTATACCTATCTGCTGCTTATAATAACGTTTAGTTTTTTTCTGAGAAGCATTACAATTTTTTAATTACAAGTATCATAAAAATACAAGTCAATTAGCTCGTATTATAATATCAACATGAAAATCGTGTTTGCCAATAACTAACCGAATTATTAGGAAGTGGAATAAATCAAGGCCGTAACATTTAAGCGTTTAATTTAAACATAAATATAATTTACAAAGTTTCGAATTAAATCTAACTTAAAATTATACACTCATTTCAGATCGAAATAAATTTACACTGGGGTGTATTTCGGAATCATATTTACTGAGTCTCTGAGACATATAAATTATAATCAATTAATTGATTTTTTGAAGTTACACTTCTTTTGACGCGTTTGGATAAAATGATGAATGATTTTTTATAACACCGACATCTAAAATCGACACCATAAAAAAGTTACCAACAAATTAATTTTCAATATTTTATATTTAGGTATTACGAAAGGTACGATACGTACCAATCATTTATTACTTTTTTTTTTGTAATATTCACTCCTTGAGCATGTATACACGCCCTTATCATTATCAAATGGGCCAAAGAAGTACAACTTCTTTGTGCGTACATAAATACACCCACACTTTTTACATATATTTTGAGATCCAAAAATACATCCCCAAGTCGTATCAATCATATCCAATCACGCAAACAATGAACAAGCTTTCATTCTTATAACTAAAAGGCAGTGTTGTTTTCAAATTCGTTGGGAGTATCATTTGGCTCTTAGGTCTACAGTTTCGAAGCCCAATTCCGTGATCGGCTTCGGGGAGGAGATTTCTGGAGGGGACGCTAGGGATAGCGAAGATCTCTTGTGCCTGGGCGGCGGCACAGGCGCGGGGGGCGCCTTCTTCTTCAAGAGATTCTTTATCCTCATGCCTCCTCTGTAGTAGTACAGGTAGATGCCCGCAAGCACACCGACGGCAACGAACAGCGTGACGAATGCAATGAGGACGCCGTACCATGCGCTTCCTGAGGTTTCCTCTGGTTCTGGCAGGGTTGGTTTCCTGCTGGGCGGTACGTACGGTGGTCTCGGACGCCTCGTGGTCGTGGTGAACTTGTCACTGATCTCAATATCCGCACACGCGCGGAATTCCTCTTGAGGCCCGCAGCCCACTGCTCCGGTGCCGTCAGGGCAAGTTCCCCAGTTATTCCCAGCTATGTATCTCCATTGCAGGACGCAATGGGTACACTCCAGTCCTTCGGGCAGCCGGTACTTCATCTCGTAGATTTTGTTTCCCTCCTTAGGATAGAATTTGCTCTCATTTCTGCCGCCTAATTGTAGCACATTTTTATCTAGGCACTCCTGCGTGGTGTCTTTGTGGTCTTCACAGACCCTGAACTCAAAGAATCCATTGTGAGAGGCAGTTAGCTCAACTTTGATGACAATAACGTCCCGTGGAGCGTATTTTCGGACGATAACACCTTTGTAGAACCGTCCGCCGAATTCATGTGGCCTGGGAGGCGCCGCGTCCCAGGCGTCACCACACACCCCACACTTTCCGTTGTTCCTGTTCCATTGTCTAGAGAAGCCACCACAGTACAGCTCATGGTCGTTGTAGTTGTGTGGAGTGTCAAACCCGTACCGCCAAGCGGAGGCCCGGGAAGGAGGTTCAATAAGCCGCCCGTGGCCGTTGACACCATCCCATAACACCACTAGAACAGCTAGCCCGCACCATATTACCTGGAACAAGGTAAATATTCAGGACCGTTATTCAAAGTAAATATTAAAATTATTTCCCTTAATTGTCTATATTGTAGGGGCACTATCACAAGTAATTTAAATAGGACAATCTGTTTGTAATAAACGTAGACACTTTACTATCATGCCGGTAACACGGTTCACACAACTAAATTTCACTAACAGCAATGTGACAATTATACTTAACTAGCAGAACCCGCGGCTTCGCCCGCGTAAAAAAATATGATATGACATACAAATTTGTAAATCGTAAATTTGTACCTTTAACAATTTTAACGATAAAGTAGCATTAATATTTAATTAATAAAAGCTTTCTTTTCGTCATTGTGTAACTAAATTGGTCAAGCTTTCTTCAGAAACATACACTAAAACTCTAATTAGTGGACTGTAATGAAACTTTCTTTAAAATATAAGTATCATGTAGGATACAATAATTATTATTTACACTATTCTATAGGAACCGTTCATGTTATATGGGGCCTTACATACAGTGGTTCTTTCCAGGGTCTCTGGCTGGGCGGTTAGAGCTCCCATTCTTGCCGCCCGCAACTCCAGACTAAAGGGGGACTCCTTTAGTCTCGTACGACAGGCAGGGGATACTGTAGCCCTGTTCTAGCCCAAAAATTAAATCTAAGGTCTATGTGTCTACCACATCACCATCACTAATCCACGCATAACCACAACCATACTCCACGGCAGGAAAAAATGTTGGCACGCAGTGTGTCCAAAGTATTTGCGATGTACCTAATCAGTATACCAAAATGTAGACCAATTTGAATAAACTTACGCATTATCTTATATGAAATTTGCACCCGTCCACGTTGACGTGAATTTGTCTGAATAGACGTTATCTGAAATTTCACGTTTCTAACTTCGAACCTAAAAGATTCCCGTATACATACATATAACCCTTCTTTTACCTCCTTAGTAGAATTTCAAAAACATTACATATGCATCAATAAATACTTTATCAGCAAATTTCTGAAAGCTAATATTCAACACCAGCGGTCGGCAACCCGACACCCACGGGTGGTGTGTGGCCCGCGACTTTCCCTTGTGGCCCGCGGGTCTGCGCGTTACTAATAATTGGCCAAGTGCAAGTCAAACCCGCACCTGGAGGGTTTCCGTACAACCAAAATTCTCATTTTTTTATTTCTAGTATTTAATATTGCAGCAGCCATTAAAGTACACGCATTGTGAAAATTTGAACTGTCTACCTCTAACGGTTTAAAAGTTAGCTAATATCGAATAGCAGTTTGTTGTATGGGGACCCCTTTTTGTTTTCAACTTTTTTTATTTTTAGTATTTGTTGTTATAGCGGCCATCGTTATGCATCATCTGTAAGAATTTCAAAAGTCTATCTATTACGGTTCCAGAGGAGACCTGTGACACACGGACAGACGGACAGACAGCGAAGTCTTAGTAATAGGGTTCCGTTTTTATCTTTTAGGTACGGAACCGGAAAAAACCGCTGGGTTTTTTAGGGTTTCGCACTTCAGCACGCGCAATACATTCCCATCTTTAAAATATATGTTACGACGGCCCGTGGATTTTCGCCCTACACTAAAGTTCTCTGCACTCTGTTATTTTTCCAGATACGCCAAAGGAAGTAACTTCAATAACGGTTTTTAAAGAAACTTTCTTTTCTTATAGTACCCTAATGGGGTTGATTGTTGAGTTGCTAAAAATGCTGAAACAGATGTGTAAACAGAAAGGCATAATGCATACACCCTTTTATAGCCGTCTTAAGGGTTGATCTAAAAAAAACAGTGACTCAGATGCTTCATTGAGTCCAATGATAATTTTTTATAGTGATTGCTTCCAAATTAACGGTTTTTAAAATAAAGTTCCATCCCCTATTAAACGTCCTTAAGGGTTAATTTTTCAAAAAGGGTGAAATAGGTGTTCTAATATTTTCAATCCGGAAGCCCAATAACAGTTTTCATATACTTTGCTTAAAAAGCTGCTGACTTCTAAACGAAGTTTCCACCCCTATTTTACCTTCTTAAGGGTAGATTTTCCACTAACGGTGTTAATGAAGCTCTATTATTTCAAACCAGAAAGCTAAATGCTATTTTTACAATCCTTGTTTCCAAATTAACGGATTCTAAAATAAAGTTCTATTCCCTATTAATCGAAATTAAGGGTTGATTTTCCAAAAACGGTAAAATAGGTGTTCAATCAGAAAGCTCAATACCAATTTTCATAGACTTTGTTTTAAAATCTGAGGATTTCCCAATGAACTTTCAACCCCTATTTTACCCTCTTAAGGGTAGATTTTCCAGAAATGGTGTAATAAAGTTATATTATTTCCAACAGGAAAGCCAAATGCAAATTTTTATAGTCCTTGCTTCCGAATTAACGGAGTTTGAAATAAAATTTCAACCCCCATTTAACGACCTTAAGGGATGATTTTCCAAAAACAATGAAATAAGTGATTAATTATTTTCTATCGAAAAGCCAAATACCGATTTTCATACAGTTTACAACAAAACTGGAGGACATTCATACAAACTTACAACCCTTATATAACCTACATAAGGGTTGATTTTCCATAAATAGTAGAATTAAAGTTCCACTATATCTAACCAGTGAGGCAATGGCTAACTTTCATAGTGCTGGCTTTCAAATTGGCAAATTTTAAAATAAGCTGCCAACCCTTATTTTACCAACTTAAGGGTTAATTTTCCAAAAATGGTGAAATAGGTGTTTAATTATTTTCTATCGAAAACCCAAATACCGATTTGCATACAGTCTACATCAAAACTGGGGGATTTTCATACAAACTTACAACCCTTATTTAACCCACATAAGGGTTGATTTTCCATAAATAGTGGAATTAAAGTTCCACTATATTTAACCAGTAGAGCAATGGCTAACTTTCATAGTGCTGGCTTTCAAATTGGCAAATTTTAAAATAAGCTGTCAACCCTTATTTTACCAACTTAAGGGTTGATTTTCCAAAAATGGTGAAATTAGTGAACTGAAACATGCCAAAAAAATGTTTTGGTCAAGTTTCAGAGTTCTAAAAGCTATAGATTAGAAGACACAATTTTTTAATATTTTTAACGCCCCCGCACAACCCTCTTAGGGTTGAATATCATAACATTAGTTCTTACTAAATTCAAACATGCCAAAAGAAATATTCTGGCCAAGTTTCAAAGTTCCAAAAGCTATAGATTGGAAAAAACATTATTTTTTTAATTTTTAACGCCCCCGCACAGCCCTCTGGGGGTGAAACATCATAAAATTTGTTCTTAGTAAACTCATAGATGCTAAAAAAAATTTTTGGTCAAGTTTCAGAGTTTTAAAAGCGTTAGATTGAAAGATAATTTTTTTTTTATTTTCAACGCCCCCGCACTCCCCTCTGGGGGTGGAATATCATAAAATTAGTTTTTAGTAAATTCAAACATTCCAAAAAGAATATCCTGACTAAGTTTCATACCTATAAGAGCTGTAGTTTTAAAATGTGATTTTTTTTAATTAACACCCCCGCAACCCCTCTTGGGGGTGGAATTTCGTAAAATCCGTTCTTAGCTGACCTCTACTCGGTGAAAAGAATATTCCTACCAAATTTCAAGTCTTTAGCTCTAATGGTTTCAGAGATATCGTGATGAGTGACTATATACGTGGAAATCTCTTATATATATATAGATTTAGATTTCTCTTTTTACTTTTGCATTTCTAACTTCAAATAAAACATTCGTTAAAATATTTCACACATGAAATTGAACATTTTAGTGCAGATATTTAAAACGGAGAAACTACATTAGCATTGCTTCTCACGGCAATCACAAGATATTTTATGACTTTCAACAGTTATTGATTACATAAACTCGAAAGCAAAAACATTTATAAAAACTATTAAAAACGGAAATGTTTGAGATTTTGTAGACATATAGATACTTTGCATGCACAAGCCATAGAATATTTGTCACCTATATCTTTTATTATTATCGATTTATTGTGGATTCTATTTGATGTTATAAGTAAGTAGTGTTATAAATTACAAAAACAGAACTACGTAATAGGTTTAAGAAACAAAAGCTTATAAAACATTACTGTTACAGAATTAAAAAGTAAAAAGTTAACATTACATAAAGGAAGAGTTACCATCTATCTGGATTTCCAGGATACAATTTAGTTACTTTTAAGTTTATTAATAGTATTGTACTCATAAAGAAAATTATCATAGAGTGATAATAAATAAATTTGGCATGCAGGTAGATGTTATGACGTAGGCATCCGCTAAGAAAGGATTTTGATCAATTCTACCCCAAGGGGATAAAATAGGGGATGAAAATGTTACTTCGTAACGCGAGCGAGGCCGCGGGCAAAAGCTCGTGTTCATATAAGTATCATAAAAATATGAATAATACAATATTGAATACAAAACTCAAAACAAATTTAACATTTTTATGGGTAAGGCGTAAAATATTTAACCGAGTTTAACATTTCATCTTCGGTATTCTCTGTATAAATACGGATGAAATTTCCAATTGGCTATAGTTCAATTTGTTTTTGTTCCCTTTAATGGAATGATGCGCGTTCATAACTTTATTTTTTACGGGGTAGGTACTTATTATGTAAAATTACGTCAAGAGATAATCGTTTAGTAGTGGAAATAGTAGGTCGGATGTCACAGTGATTATCGTAAAATAGTCTTTCTTTAATGTTTCTACAACGCTATTTAAGTAAAGAGGAGTATTTTTAGATTTTTGTAAAGATATTGTTTGATTTCAGTTTAATTGCATCTATTATTGTCAAATATTTTGGTCGCCACTCCGTTCTATATTAGATGGCCATTGCGTTATATAAAATACATAAAAAAACATATATAAAATTATGTTAATATCAGTATATAAGTTACTTTTCTTTAAATAAAGAAGTAGCAAACAAGAATGCACTCCGCCTGTTGGTAAGTAAACATGTGTAATCAACCCTAGAGGGGATTGATGTGTTCCCTGAGGCCAAACGCGTCTGTAGCCACCCCTGAGGACTAAGTGGAATGCCTTGTGTAAGTGCATAATAAGTGTAGGTTATATAAGAGGTGTTGCAAGTCCTCGTGGGTAGCAACACTGAAAAATAGCAACATCTTTGTAACAAACTCTGACATATTTTTTCCTTGATATAGTTATTAGGATTGGTAAACTGTACACTAACTTGCTAGGTCTATAAGCAAGTGATTTTTTACTACGGACCGCTACCCCTGAGATCTAAGCTAAAATGCCTCGGAGAAGTATGTCTCCCTTACTACACCCTTCAAACCACAACACAGCAGCGCTAAACACTACTGTTATTGGGCAGAAATAGGCGTGTGTTAAAGTGTGTCCTTATTGATTAAAATTCAAATCAGCTTTGCGGTTTCTAGTATTTTTCAGTTCCTGGTGACATCATTAGGCACTATTCATTACTTAACGCCACGAATGGCAGCCAAATGTATTCTAACATGACACTTGCAATGTAGAAAGGCTTGTTTACAAGTCAAAATTACTGGCACAAGTCATGAACTATCCATGAGATTTTGCGAAATGTAAAAGTGTCATTGACTCCCATTGTGTGAAGACGTGACTACTACCCACTCTAAATTATGCATGTATGAAATTACTGCATCAAAAATAGGCTATTGCTTTTTAGGGTTTCTGGAAAATTTCGTATATACTAAAATCGGTAGAACTCTTCGTGCTTTATAATGACAGTAAAGTATTAAATGCTGCTACATTCTGAATTGAAGGGCGGCAAATGGTCTAACGTAAGATATTGTGATAAGACTGTTCGTGTTTCTTCTACTATAGTAAAATCTTTATTTAGGTTTGAGATTGCAATGGTATTTGTCTAGTGAGAGGATGCAATATGTATTAGCCTTGATAATCTGAGACTATCAAAACATTACCAGATCTCGTATTGTTATAGTTATCGGAATTTCCCACACTGTCATTATATGATGCAACTTCCTTCATTCCCATCGGAATTGTATTGAGAAAGTTAGGAAAATAATAGGTTATTCGATACAATATTGATCAAACAAAGGGCTTAATATTGAAAGTGGAACGGTATTGCAGCTGTATACTAATCAGTACCCATTATGCATAAAATAACTAAAGCTAGTAAACTGTTATTTATTTACAGTCTATGTTACAATAATTTAAAAACAAAATCAATACAATAATTGAATTAATATAACAAGATAAATGATATAATATAACAACAGTTTATATTTTGCTTTTTATAGAAATCAATAATCATGGACAGTGGATATTTTGCAACACCAGACGAGTTACCAATATTGGCTTTGAAAGAAAACTCTTTTTGCATCTCCAACTTGAAAAATCTCCTTGTGAAATTTAATTACCTGGGACTATTATAGTACTTTTTTTTTACAAGCGATTCTTCATGAATGATCTTTAGAGATAATAGGCTGAATGTAAATATATGTAAGTAAATAATGTGGCGTGCTGTTTTGATGTGCATCGTGCATTACCAGTCAGTGAGAAAAGGTTTGGTTTTAATACGTGAGAACATGATTGTCAAGAAATCACTATCCCACGGCAATTATTGAATTAAATGATTGTTTTAGACAAGCGAGCGTATTTTATTTAATGTTCAATGTACCTACCCTGTTTTCTTTCATATCGTGTACCATAATATTAATGTATATTTATAGCGAAATTAGTCAAAAGTCAAGACAAACCCACTGAGTTTTATTCCGGATCTTCTCAGTTGAGGTCGCGTTCCGATCCTCTAGTAGTTTAAGAAAAAAAACTGACAATTTGTAAGTGGCACCGTAGGCCTATACAAAATATATTTCATTTTATATCATTCCAGTGTGTTGTCATAATCGGGACGTCCTACGAACATCCGTATACGTGGTAACAGTAGTCTGTATTGCGGTCATTGGTCACAGTGACGAGACTTGATATTATTTATAAAATATTAACCTATTATTTTTAAAAATCATTTTTACAGACAGCTCTATACTAGAATTAATATTGGATGTGGATCCGCGCCAAACTGCTAGCTAGTCCGCTATGAAGTTGTTGCGAGCAGGTGTAGTTATACAATTTGCTATGGGGACGCGATTTACTTATACATATATTCGTTTACGATTACGTTAAATTATTCAGAGCGGACTAGCAGTTTTATGCGGCCTATACATATATAAATAAATAATACCCAAACACCCTATTATTAATATATTTTAGTCTTGTCTGGGCGGGAATCGAACCCGCAATGGTTTGCGTGATAAGCAGGTGGTGACCACTGTACCACGTCACTGATCAAGCGTCAAGAAAACTAAACAATCACATCAAACCAGGAAGGCATGACGCAAGATGTAGGCTACTTTGCCGTCTGCAACACCGTGGTAATTTGATTATACCCTGGCAACACCATAACTGCACCTTTGTTCTGATTGATGACCGATGACCAGTGCGTAACTGCGTAATGTAACAATTGATGCGTCACAACCTCTTTACGAAATATTTCCGGTTGCAATGTAGTCAATAAAAGCTAAAATATTGATAAAATCGTGGGATTTGTGACTTGTGGCAGCAGGAGCGGCTCTAGCTCGCGTGGCGCCCATGTGCAATGAAACCCTGGCGTCCCCTAGGCATGAGACGGCGGCGCCCGTGTGCATTGCACACCCTGCAATATAGGTTAAGCCCTGTGTGGAAGTTGTCTTACTAACTATAATTTTTGTAATGGACATAAGTTTGTCACACGTGGTAGAGATGGGAGTCCAAAGATTACTGTAATTGATTATTTGAAATATTATTTTATTAAAAGCAAGCAAAGTTTATCAATACCAATGGCCTGAAAACATGAAAATGCGCGTCGCAAGAGTATTCTGTTTTTTTACGAAATTAAATGATTTACAGTTTGAAACTATGCTGATCAATTTACTAACAAATAATGTGACCATTCGTTTTCATTACCTAAGTTATCATGGTACTAAAGTGTAAACAACGAATAATATTCCTATGTGCTACGCATTTCGCAAACGAATTTCCGTCACATAAATAAGTTGACAGAAGTGTAGGTCAGATCTGCCATCTTGATTTGGTTTTGCCGCCAATGGTAGCGAGTGTTGCCACACTGAAACAATTGGCGTTTGTTTGGCAAGCGCGACAGTCCACACGTGACGAGAATGAAAGGATTTTAATCAAGCCATTAAATTATTTTGCCTCGACTTCTGTCATGATGTCACATATAAAGCAAGTATTGCATGTTCGAGACGTTATGTAAACCTGAAATTCATGACTCTGTTTGCATTTAAATTCGTCCAACGACATACATTACAGAGTATAGTTGAATTTAAATAATTTTCTACTTAACAGTCAAGAAACTGTAGGAACGATATACTGACAATAATAGAAAATCTACTGAGATGCTGATGTCTGAAGTGCTAATCTTTAGGATGATTTTGAAAAAAATACTTGTAGAAAAAGTAATGTAATCTAAATCCGGCTACTTAACATTGTTACACTTATAACTTGATGATCGGTATATTAAAATGATTAATAAAAACCTGTTATTAAAGGTAAGTAAAACTTTTAATGACAAAAAATTGTATTACAGCGTATTTTTTTTTATTCATTTTGTGTCTGGCTCTCACTGGCGGATTTCTGTAAATATTGTAAAAAATGCCGTTTTTCAAAGCATTATTTATTTTAATCCAGACAAAACAAAAGTAAAACGGTCTGTGAGTACATTTCACAAGATGGCATTGTTATTTGTTAGACGCCGAATAGAAACCTTGATCGGACTCCAGCGCTGACAACGACAATAGAGTCACACACTTTTTCAATGCCGGCAAAATATTGTTATGAAATCTTATTTTGTTATCAAATTGATCGCAAAGAAACGTATAGAGAATTCAATCAGTGTTATAGATTGAACATTCTTTCATTTGTTTTTTTTTTCTTTGATTATAGTATCATACATTATTTTCATTGTACATTGGCAGTATGCATATGGTAGGAATATGTAACTGGCCAGTTGTTTCTAAAATATTAAAATTAGAGAAAATAAGAACAATGCTAACCACTTTTTGGTCAATAATTAAAAAAATATAAATAAACAATAATCGGAATTCAATATCATAATCGTGTTCTTTTCAACTCTATACACCTTATGTTTGTTCATAAAATTAAATGAATCTATTAATGCTAAGACGGTAACTGATCACCGTTTCCCAATTTCTAGTAAACTAAGTATTGTTAATTCATTATAAATTGTACAGATAAATATTTTTACAGTGTGATATGCTCATTGCTCATTTAGAAAGACTGAGCTGTTTTGTAAGACGCAAAACCATAATATCATTACATCAACGACAAAAGGTTTTTTTTTTCAATTCAGTTCGCATAATTAAAAACATACGTGATCACATAACGACCTTGGCAACCGCGAATTTTGAACGGACTTTCGAATGTCATTAAGCTTTTTAAATAATAACCGCAAATCGGCCGGTTCCGTTAGGCGTGTGCAGTTTTCACTTTCTTCGCGGCCACGAAAGCGAATGTCGAACGCATACTAAACAGCTATCGACTGTTTGAAGATTGACCATAATAAAATCAGCTGTTTGGTTGTAAGGTTTTATATAATTGATGTGATAGCTTAGTGATATGAATTTCGATATGGCTTGGAGTTCTGATTAGAAATTAATTATCATCTGTTTTAACCTGAGAGAGCTTTAAAAAAGATCTCTAAGATATGTGAAGTCACTTGGCCAGCACGGTGGACTATGGCCTAATCCTTCTCATTCTGACAGGAGACCCGTGACCACCAGTGTGACGGTAATTGGTTAACGACAATAATCGGGGTTCCGCGTCAATTGCCATGTCTTTTTATTTTTCGAAGGTTTAATTAAAACTAAAATTAATAAATATCACCAAGGCCCAAAAAATGGCATGTTAGTTACTGACGCAAGTATTATAAACCAGTAAGTTTGATTATAATAAATACTTCCAGACAGCCGATGTAAATGAGGCATGGACGTGAACTATATTTTTTAATTAAGCGCCATTAAACTGGTTCCTCTTCGTTATAATGATGAGTCACTTACACGTTTTTTTTTATAATTCAGCTGATTTGGCTATATCCTTCTGTATTATCATTATCATTAATACACGGGAAATTCAAACATGTTTGTATGTAGGGTACAATCATATTTTATATTTTTTAAAGTAATTTTTAAACATAATTTTATCAAATTAGACAATCGAATTAGACATAAATTAAAATTATATGAACTTTTCATTACTTTTTTTTCATTATTAGCATCTTTTACAAGTTTTTTGATTAAGTTATATAAATTACTTTAACTGGCAAGAGGTTTAGAATTTTACTGTAATTTTGATTAAAAAATTAAATATCTCTTTTTCAAATTAAACAATAAACAAGCAAAACCGGGGCGTATAAAAGATGGCTAGCCTAATAAAATATCCATAAATGCGGGTAACTAATTTAAAAGTCCAAACGAGTTAAATAACCAGAATTAATGAATTAAGTTATCAGTGATCTCTATAATTCGCCAAACCGGATGTCTAAATGTCTCGCCATATTTGAAATATTTTTGTCTATTCCGTGTTTCCTTAAAGCATCAGATAAATATTTTTTATAACGTCATCGACAAATTTTAACAGAATTTCCAAAGTAGCCTCGACTTACAGAATCTGAACAGAAAAAATGCTTATGCATAGCATAAATAAGCCAACCATGCGATGACAATCTGCCTACTAATAAGCTAGAATACTTTTGCATGGATTTTAGCTACGAATAAATATGAAAAAGTATAACGATTTATTATAATTCAGTTTAATTTGGTTATAAAATAATATATTTAAGCCCATTTTGGCATCAGCCGCTAAGGGTATCTTAATTTACATATAAACAATAATATTTATAATTAAACAACAGAAATTGAAGTGTCGGTTATACCGCCACAGTTGCACTTCAGAGTTTTCAGTTGTACCTTTGAACCACGAAGACGATTATTAACTCTTTAAAAACTTTTACTATCATTATAAAAACACTTAATACTCTTACATAATAAAACATCTGTTACTTATAACACGTAAGCGCACGAAAGTCAAACCAAAACAATAAAATAATAAAATAAATGAAAAGAAATACAGTGTCGATCACGACTTGGCTTTTTAAAAGGGGACATACTCTAACAAAATTACTTTCACTCATTTCTTGTTCTTTAGGGTTCCGTAAGCAAAAGGTAAAAACGGTTACTAAGCGTCCGTTGTTTGTCCTTTTGATCGCCTGCCCGTCTGTCCGTCTGTCACTCTATCGCTTGAGAAATAGATTGACACTTAAAAATGATGAATTACTGTAGACGCTATAAGAACATATACTAAAAATAAAAAGGTTAAAAATAAATGGAACCGTAATAGGAAGACAGTTTAAATTCTATAATAAAATACTAAAATATAAACGAAACTTCGGTACGGAACCCTCAATGTACGAGTTTGACTCTCACTTAGCCAATTTTAAACGTAATTAAGTTTTGACAATCACGAACACCAGCAATACTATAAAACAGCGAAGCCAAAATATTTGGAAGGTAAGTATAGTATCTATGCTTATATTAAGCTAGAAGTCCTTGAACTTTATATGTGTCGCGTAGATGTCGATAGCTTTCAAGTTTAGGACGTATTTTTTTCCGTCTGACGTAAAAAAATATATAATAAATACGCGTCCAATCAATAATATTATTACCTATTACCTAATTTTGTTGTTTAATATTTTTTTGGTAAAGTTAATAAAAATTCAGAACTTGTTTTTGATGTCACTTTTATTTTTTATTGTAATAACAAGTGTACATCCTGGGGACTTCCAAAGACTCAAAAGGTGATCGTGAAACCTCGTTAGAAGCGAAAAAATAACAATCTAAAATTATAGAATACCAGCAAATTGTCAAAGTCAAATACACAGTAATGATAGATTTTTTTATTATATAGGGGTAACAGACGAGGATGCAGTCCACCTGATAAGTGGCTACTGCCGTTCATGGACATCTGTAATCAACCCCAGATAGGATTAGATATTCCTACCTGAGGTAGGACTAAGCTGGAACGCCTCGGAAAAGTATGTCTCCCTTACCACACCCTTCAAACCAGAACACAGCACCGCTTAACAATGCTGTTATTAGGTAGAAATAGGTGTGGCGGTGGTACCGCCGGAGTCGAACCACAAAGGGTTCTACCACCTTCAAAATATCTAATCATAATAAATAGTAGGCATTACGAATTTGTATCGACCTATAGTTCCTTCAAACCGAAAATCTCATTATATCTAGTACTTCAAAGCCTACAACTTTCACTCGCCCGAACCCAGGGTTTTGTAACACTGATATTGCAGTGTTGCATATAAATAGACTATGTACTGATAATTCGATACTGGTTTCAATGCGAATGATTCATTTTGTTTGTTAAACTGTATCCAATATTCAGATTAGGGGTCGTTCAAGTATTACGTAACGCAATTTGGGGGGGAGGGGGGGTCTTGTAAAACGTTACGATGCGTTACAGGGGCGGGAGGGGGTCTTCCGTAATACACGTTACGTAACATTTTTTTAATAAAAAATAGGGAATTAAAACTCCTAAATTGGCAACCCTTTTCATTTACGTTTTACGGGAAATCCCTTGAATGAGTGGGTTCAGCCGAACTAAGTCCTGAGTATTCTGAGTTAAACTAAGTATAGTACAGTATAGCAGTATGCATGCTTTGACTATACTTAAACTAACTTAGAATACTCAGGAGACCTAGTTCGGCTGAACACGCTCTTTGTATATATAGTCTGGTTGTCATTTTTAATTTGTTCTCACAAGTTGGCAAATCTTTTCGTTCATATTTCACGGGGGATCCCTAGATTGTGTTGTACGTCATTTAATGTTGTGTGATGGGTTGTACTAGGTAAATTTGGGACTAGGTATGCCTGTTCCTAGTATTTAAAAATACGTAATCCAGAAACCCGTTCCACCTTGTCCCATAAAGTCTCATTAGTTAACACAATTTGGTGTGGACTACGTACTTATTCTTGGACTAAGAAGCTAGTTCGTTCATGCCTTTCATCAATACGTAAGGGCGGTAAGGTTTGCACGCGCACTCACTAGTAATAATGAATTGTAATCTTTCCTTCATACTTTGTACAGGCTTAGGACTGTCAACGTTAGATTTATCGAAATAGTAGTTTGATTTATCATTAAAGGTTTCGTGAGCCGGCGCGGCGTCCACCTAAATGACATTCCATTCGTATAGATTCGGAATAGATGCACGACTGAACAATTCCGAATTTTCACACATTTGACATTTCATACTTAATTCGCATCGAGTATCTGTTTGATCCGACAGCGACTAGGTGTAGTTAAAAAGGACAAGTATATTTTTGCCTGCCCATGAGTTGATGTTTTATTAGTTTTTACTCTTATTCGGATTAAAAATCTCTTGTTTTATTTCTTAGTATTATAAAGTAAATATGTAAGTAAAAGTATCCCAAGGATAAAAACTATAACATAACTTTTTAGCGAGTTTAGGGTAAAAATTGACACTTGAGTGTTACGTAACGTTAGGGGGGGGGGGGGGTATAGAAAAACGTTACGGTGCGTTACAAGGGGGGGAGGGGGGGTCAAAAATCTTCAAAAATTGCGTTACGTAATACTTGAACGGCCCCTTATTTGAACTGGTTCCAATTATGTGAAATATAAGTAAGGGCACTAAAGGCAAATGGGCAACCTTTGCTATGTAAAATGTAGTAGGTAATTAGTATTTCAGGCTATTTGATATTAGGATTGTTTTAGTTCTCTTCTTTTAATACTATAGGGATTTTACATAGACTTAGTTTTTTTTCTTAGCTACACATTTTTATTTACAACCATTAGCAAAACTTTAGCCGCTAGTAACGTGTCTGTCAAATACTTTGTCATAATATTCTTGCTATGCATCGACACATGTGTGACGGACCTTGTATGAATCCAATTTATGACTCTATTTAGGGTTATCACAGGTTTCAATGGAGGGCTGTTATCTGCACTGGAATGCGCGATGGTTTGTTATTTCGATTACATATTGAAGGTGGTGGAACCTCTTGTGGATTGACTCCGGCGGCACCCCCGCCACACCCATTTCTGCCTCATAACAGCAGTGTTGAGCGCTGCTGAATTCTGGTTTGAAGGGTGTGGTAAGGGAAACATACTTATCCGAGGCGTTCCAGCTTAGTTCTCAGAGGTAGCAGCGCACCTGTGACTGACTCCAGGTAAGAATATCTTATCTTATCCGGGGTTGATTGCAGATGTCCATGGGCGGCAGAAGACACTTACCATCAGGTAAATGCTTATAACTTACAGGTCGGTTTAACTTACAAATGGCTCGTAACTTATCTATAAATTAACAACTATCGCTAACTTGAATAACAAGAAAGAAAGGTTATTATAAAACAACCTTTTATGCATACATCAACTTTCTCGTATAAACTACCTTATTAATTCTAGACAAATAATATTTACGCTTAAGTGCCAATAAAAAGAAAGAGTGGTCGATGCGCACACAAGCGCTTATACTTACGTAATCAATACATTTCTGTATATGATTTCAGATTTAAATTGTTTTAAAAATTGCAATAACGGTAATTGTTAGTTAGACTGTAGAGGGTAATTTGGTAAATTTGAAACTGATTTTGACATAGCATAATTTTATTGTGTGATTTTGAAAGAATAATATGTAGGCTAAAATGGAAACTAGATTTAATATAAAATAATTTTAGATTTTGTGCTGAAAATATCTGTCTTCTGTTTTTTAATAAGCTGTCTTAAGCGATGCAGTTTTTGGATATGTGGTATAATCTTAAGAACATGAATGAATCAAAAAAAGTCGCTAAATATTTTAAATTGAAAGTAATCAGTGAAGAATAAAAATTGTTTAATTCTTCAATGATTATTAAAAATTGTTTTATTCTTCACTTAATACTTGTTTACTTCTTAAAGGGGAAATTTATAATGTCTATTTTTTATGGCAAGATAAGACGTCGTGCCTGAGAACAAGTCGTTAACGGTTTCTCCGTAAGAAAAGCTGTACTTACGGCAAAACATTACCACAGACGGTAATCATTATGGAGAAAGAGTGAAACCATCGAGATAAACTGTTAGGGCTTAAAGTAGCTTAATAGTATTCTCATTCATATCGTTTTTTCTTGATTATAAAAACATATTGAGAAATGGTGAAGTTATCATTTAACGTGTTACTCTTGAAACCGTTATAGCTTATAGCAAATACTTGTTCCTCAATATTAAAAAAAATGTGTACTATTCACAAATATAAATATTTTAGGTTGATTAAGAATACTGTGAAGTAAATAATTTAATTCTAATTTAATTGAATGCGGATGAAAGCCTTAAATGGTTTGACCTAAAGCAGAAAAGACATTCTTTTAAATATACCTATGTAATAAAGAGGTAATAGGTATATATAATTTCAGAGATACCTTGTTTTTACTTTACGGTTGGATTAATTGTAATTTTACGGTAACATTATTAGTGACCTAAGCTCTAGTGGCTTAAGGGGAGGGTGGAAGAGGCGGTTCTCTCCGGGCCCCGATCTTGGGGGCCTCCAAACACAGTTGCTAAAAAAAAGTGGTCAGAACCAATCTATGAAATGTGTATCTGTGAAAAAAAAGGACACCGAATCACAAGCGAACTTTTTACACTGGGGGCCTCCCATAGATTACTAAAGATACTTCGCCGCCTTGAAATAGAATGAAGCCACAAACGACTTATTAGTAAGTTATTTTTTCGAATTCTTAACAAATAAAAACATTTTTAGAGAAAATTTACGAATAAATAACTAATACTGCGTAATTTACATAATAAATAAATAATTATTTCAAATATTTTAGGGACATTTTAGCACGGAGACGTGGCAAAACATTTTTACGCAACTATTTCAATTGTCAAAACTGGTTACATTTTCTTGTTAGGAGTGAGGAATCTTTACTAATCTATGTTTCAAATTTAAAACGTGCCCATAGGAAACCTAATTGATAACTCCGTCGTAAAACTTGGAACTTGTTGCAACTATAATGACCGAACGTTAAAATTACAATTTTTACGACAAAAGTAAACGCTAGAACGATTGCGATGAAAATAAACAATTTCTCTATGCTTTATTTTTTACAGCTGTTTTAGTCTTTAGTCTAAAAAATAAAAATGAAAATTATTATTAAGGCATTTCCGGTCGTTCAGTTATCACGCACACGTATGGCAATGATAAATGTTATCATGTGCCAAAGTACATCGTGTCCATCAAATTTAAATTTATTTTTAAATATTGGACGGAGTACTTTTATAATTAACGTCTTTAGTTGCGTAATAAAACGGATATTTCGCGCTGAAAACTTTTTTATCCACTTATATAATAAAATGATTTAAAAAAATCGTGGTAATGTTTAGAAAGTAAATCGGTTGCAAATCACGCGGAAATGGCGGGCACTGTGTGAGAAAATTTTAAATTTAAATATAATGGACCACAGATTATCTCACTTCCTGTGCGTTTTATGTAATCTGTACCTAATTACCTTCAACGTACGTTTTGTACAATTAGGGACCAGTCAAAGATAAGTAGCGACGCAGTAATTTTTTCATTTTTTGTTAACGAGCTTTTGCCCGCGGCTTCGATCGCGTTACGAAGTAATATTTTCATCCCCTATTTTATCCCTTTGAGGGTAGAATTGATCAAAATCCTTTCTTAGCGGATGCCTACGTCATAACATCTACCTGTATGCCAAATTTGAGCCCGATCCGTCCAGTGGTTTGGGCTGTGCGTTGATAGATCACTATGTCAGTCAGTCACCTTTGAGTTATATATATTTAGAATATTGATTTAGATTTAGAATGTTAGGCAGAATATTTGATTATTTTGAAAGTTATAATAAGCTAAACAGGTAGTTAAACTAGGGAAGCACAATTGCTGCTTGTGGTCTGCTTTTGTTTCTAAACTTATTGGTTTAATACTTTTGACGACGTTTTGACTGATGACCTGCGTGGCGGAGCGGTTACCATACCGGTCTGACGCGCAGAGGGTTCGATCCCCGGCCAGACAGATATCTTAATGATGAATTTAGATTTCTGTTTCTGGGTCTGGGTGTTTGTGCATTCGTCTATGTGTGTGTCCATGGCACCCACGACTCAGGAAATCCTAGTGTGGGGCTGTGAGCGCAGAAAGTGTGTTTTTAGCCCTTCTATTAAAACAAGATTTTCCTAAACTAGCCAGAATTATACTATTATCTATAAGGAACAGATTAGTTGCAAACTCGTGACGATTGCTATTCAAAGGATAACAACCAATACCGACTAATCTTAACGACCTTCCGAAACACAGAATAGTGTATAACACTAGCGCTCACCCATCCAATTCCAGACCACGCGCAGTCTTTTCATTTTTTAGATCCGTGTCGCGAGAGCTTATAAATTCGTAATAGTTCCTTAAGAAAGATAAGTAGTGACGCAGTATTTTTTTCATTTTTTGTTAACGAGCTTTTGCCCGCGGCTTCGCTCGCGTTACGAAGTAATATTTTCATCCCCTATTTTATCCCTTTGGGGGTAGAATTGATCAAAATCCTTTCTTAGCGGATGCCTACGTCATAACATCTACCTGTATGCCAAATTTGAGCCCGATCCGTCCAGTGGTTTGGGCTGTGCGTTGATAGATCACTATGTCAGTCAGTCACCTTTGAGTTATATATATTTAGAATATTGATTTAGATTTAGAATGTTAGGCAGAATATTTGATTATTTTGAAAGTTATAATAAGCTAAACAGGTAGTTAAACTAGGGAAGCACAATTGCTGCTTGTGGTCTGCTTTTGTTTCTAAAGTTATTGGTTTAATACTTTTGACGACGTTTTAACTGATGACCTGCGTGGCGGAGCGGTTACCATACCGGTCTGACGCGCAGAGGGTTCGATCCCCGGCCAGACAGATATCTTAATGATGAATTTAGATTTCTGTTTCTGGGTCTGGGTGTTTGTGCATTCGTCTATGTGTGTGTCCATGGCACCCACGACTCAGGAAATCCTAGTGTGGGGCTGTGAGTGCAGAAAGTGTGTTTTTAGCCCTTCTATTAAAACAAGATTTTCCTAAACTAGCCAGAATTATCCACAGATTAGTTGCAAACTCGTGACGATTGCTTTTCAAGAGATAACAACCAATACCGACTGATCTTAACGACCTTCCAAGACACAGAAGCGCGTTTAACACTAGCGGTCGACCATCCAATTCCTGACCACGCGCAGTGTTTTCATTTTTAGATCTGTGTCGTGTGAGCTTATAAATTCGTAATAGTTCCTTATGTCTTTTCAACTGCTAATTGACTGTTGTAAGACAGATTTAATATTTTAATGGGATAATTAATTAGCGTGCTAATTAATTTTAGCATTACACGTCTGTAGCCGCCATTGTTTGCTTGTTTCCCACAGACATTACTAACTACGATATTATGTCATTTTGTTCCAATTACTTACATATTTACTTTTTATAGAATGTTTTAAATATATGTCTTTACGTCATTTACCTCCTGTCCTGGTTAAATCTTTATATATATTTCTTATGTGCGTGTGTATGTCACTGAACTCCTCCTAAACGTTTGGACTGACTTTGATGAAGTTTTTTGTGTGTGTTGAAGGGGACTTGAGAATGGTTTAGATTCACAATTTAGTCCGTGAGAAAAGGTTTTTTTAATTCGTAAGTAGTTATAGAATCGGAAACTATGCATTTGATCAAGTGATGATCTTTAGCAAAGTTGTTGTCCAAGAACCCACGAAGGTTTGGGAGTTGGTAAGACCAATTTTCGACAGATAGCACCACTGTCATTCCAATGCAGGTTCAAATTTTCCGTTTTATGTATGTCATATTATCTCTTTAAAATGCGGGCGAAGCCGCGGGTACCACTAGTAGTAATAATAATACTTATACTGCACTTTAAGCATCAATATTGTGTGAAAATATTATGATGAAAATTTCAAGATATTCTGTGTAAACGAAACGTGACTTTAATTTGCGGAGGCTTCCTCAGATTCTTTGCTCTTTATAAGAACAATTGTACAGGTCGCAAAAAACTAATCGCTCAGTGATAAACTTTCTTCCATCAACATTCACCATTCATGTCTATAATTGCAGTTTCTAGATTTTTTGCCGATGTTTATAGCAAAATAGTGGCATGACAGGCGTTGACAGGGGTGCAGGTGTTTCCTTTAGAATATAAATGCACGTTTGGTTAGTGATTAGGCTATTACTTTATCGTTTAAAAGGAACATGAACTCTTCGATATCAAAAACACAATTTTAGACAGTCAAAAACTACCTCTAATACCTAAGTATCATGCGCGGTATTTTATTTCTACTGTGATCATTGGATTCTAATTCTCTTTTTCGAAGATGTAATGAAAACATTAAAAATGTTTTGGGTACTAACATAAAACGTGTCCCTTCCTTACCTACAAACATTAGAAAAACTTGGATTTTTTTAATAATACGGAGTAACAGACGAGCATGCAGTGCACCTGATGGTAAGTGGCTACTGCCGCCCATGGACATCTGTAATCGACTCCAGATAGGATCAGATATTCGTACCGGAGCTCGGCCACAGATGCGCCGCTACCCCGGAGGACTAAGCTTGAACGCCTCGGGAAAGTGTATCTCCCTTACCACACCCTTCAAACCAGAACACAGCAGCGCTTAACACTGCTGTTATAAGGCAGATATAGGTGTGGCGGTGGTGCCGCCGGAGTCGAACCACAAAGGGTTCTACCACGTTCCAAAATACAAAATGCAGAACTTCCCCAGACTTGGGGACACAGCACTAGATATGAGCACCAAACACTAAATAGAACATGAAAAAAAAATACTAAGATATTCCCAATATATCCCCTTAAATACAACAATGCAGGTACTTATACGACGAAAAGATTAAAACAATAATAAAAGATTAAAGATTATCTATCAGATTACATTATACGTTTACAAGTGACAGTATCTGAATCTCAATCCTTTGTGCTGTTGTCACTTTTTGCACCTTATTGTATATTATTGTGACCCAACTAGCTAACCTAAAGTAGGTATCAAAATGCTGAAAAGAGCTACAGTATCTTCTTGTCTATTGTAAGACGGCTACCGGGGTCGCTTACCGGGCGGTTCGAGTTCTTGCCACCCACGACCCCAGAAGCCCCCTTTTTGTCGCCTCTTACGATAGGCAGGGGATACCTTAGCCCTATTCTTGCCCCGGAGCTACAGGGATAGTCTTAATACCCCTAGGTGTGGGATGACCGTAATGCTCTCCTGTACGGACCGCGACAGATTCATCCCGTTGGATATCTCGGAGGGCATGGTTATGGGACGGCAAAATCATGTTTGTCATATTAGAGAACGAATATTTTGTATAGAGCTTTAAAACTATATTTACGCCCCCGGCTGACACGTTATGCCAGCGGCAAAATTTTAAACTTTTTTGAGAGATAATTTTAACTGAGAAATTTGCATCTGAGAGATAATTTTAGTCTTAACGGATTTTTTTCGATCTTTCTTATGTAACGGCGACTTATTCTACTTGTACCCAGAAGAGCAGCAGTAGAACTGATAGATGAAGTAGGCGCCACTAAATACAAAATATCAGATGGACTGCATGCTCGTTTGCTATTTGACTACATTTAACACAAAAACGTAAATCACCGTCCAGTCACGGTATGCTTTAATCAATTGCCTACATTTCTTTCCTCGACCATTGCTCCAAGTTTGGAATAGTTCATAAAATTTTAATGATAAGGTTGATAACTGCGCGACATTACTGGACAAGGAAGTTTCAGAATGGAGTAGGCGTGATTAGAATGTCAGTGACTTTATATAACAAAAGTACATAGGCAAGTTCCACCCGCGTTCTCCCCCGGTTCTAATGCATTAAGAGCTGATTAGCTAGCATGCCTAATATTGCAACTAAGGAACTAGAAAGCAAAAACAATTTTCAAAGGTCAGCGACGTTAAACTCGGTTAGGACTTTTTTAACATCGAATTAATTGGTACATATAGTATCACGAATGGATACGGCTACTGCGACTATATAAAACCTTTCCGATAAGTATACGTATTTCGCTTGTGACGCATATCACGTCAAATACAAGAACAAAAGCATAATTCTGATACTCCTGCTTGATCCACTTGTGTCCCATTAAGAACACAATCATGAAGATCTTAAAGGAGGATGATGGGGACGATTGGACGATGTTGTTTCAAATATTAATATTAATATTATATAACTAAAGTTATTATTTTCACAAAATATTCTTGAAGCCATACATTCATTGCTCCCCCTAATGGCAAATCAAAGTTAGAAGATGTAAAATCAAAAGTGATGATGAGATGATAAAAGATTATATGCTGAACTAAAACTGAATTATTCCACGTGATCGCTCGTGGTCGGTGCCCACCTTTATTATTTATTGTCAATGTCAAAACGCTATAAAACGTCAAAAGCGGGTTTACTTTCCCGCCATATTTTATTTACTCCCACATAGTGGCCATTTACTTAACTAGTTGGGCAGAATAACGGGTAGGCACATCGTAAACAATACCTATTTAGGAAAACTAATCTATGCCGAAAGATAATGGGTTCGATTTTTAATGATATAGGCTCGAGGTCAGCTTTATTAGTTTTTATTATCTTGTATTTTTTTAAATTAAAATATAAAGGATATTCCACAGTAAACTACTTAAAATTACCAAAACACAAGTATTAAAAACCTTTAAAATATATTTTAAACTGTATTCCATTAAAGGAAGAATTATCGCAAATTTAAAAATATAAATTGAGTGAGATATTTCCTTAATATTTAAATGAATTGTATTTAAGATTCGGAGGAGTACGCAGTACGAAAACGTCATAATGTAAACAAAATCAAGTCATACAAAGACTATAGAACGTAGAGGATTTATCACAGAACATTAACACTGTTATACTTACAGATAATAAATGCGCCTCACGATTCAACGGCCGGAAGTGACCTTACATCGTGCATTGCTGCCATATACGTACACAGCATTATAGAAATATAAACTTTATGTATCCGTAATAGGAATTATTTTCCTTAAAATAAATATGGCTAAGGGATGCGGAATTCGATTTCATCACGAAATTAGTTTTAGTGCAATTTTTCCTCCGTTTCACACTTGAATTGATTTTGTCGGTATTATATTTTAAATTCTTTATCGTAAGTGCTAATTATGAACCATATTAAACAGAAAACAGAAATTCATTTCCCTCTAATAAATCAGTAAATTCAAGAGACTATAAATTTCGAGCTTTGCATTTTTAGTTTTTACACAAACCTGTCATTTAGTATGCGTAGTGCGTATCTAACTTACAATTTATAAGTATTTATTCTAAAACACAAAAACCTTTGTTACGTGTGTTATTATGGAATAATATTTTTTACTTTTATAGAGGTGAAAACTAATCCAAATTTGCTAAATATCAGTAGATATCTAGCATGTACTCTCTAGAAAATTCCTTAAGAATTATTTGCGCATTAACTCTATAAGAAAAATTCTTCTTATAGAGTTAATGCAAGGGCTTATTTATTTAATCCGGCGAAAGAAAAATGCCCTTGTGCAGACGCCCCTTCTCAATCCGATTTAAACATTTTTACCCGGCTACGGAGGGTAATGTTTTTTGTAATGACTACGGATCGTATGTACGAATAAATCTACTTGTCATTATGTCTCTCATACTTTGGCACGCCCTACACCCCAAATGGCTTGACGGATTTTAACAAGTGAGGAGTTCATTCGTCTTAAGGGAGTGACATAGATTACATTACACTCCCTTTCACTGCTATAATATAGCAAGCAACATTACTCTCCTTTTCACTTCATTTCTGTTAAGCAATAGAGCTTTAAGTTTTTAAAATTACTCATTACAAGTACACTCTTAAAATTTGATCAATCATAAAATTTTAAGAACGAAACTGCGATAACTTTCCAACGTTTAAAATATGTTTAAACAGTACGATAAGATAACAGTCACGATTCGTCTTTCGCACATTTAAATAAAGCAGTTGCTAAATCTCTCTGTGGGTAAAATGGAGACGAGCGTGAGCAAGCCATTACTGGGTCTATACAAAAATGATACGCTTTGAATATTGTAACGTGTTACACAGATATTATTTTGTATGTAGTCTATTTGTCTCCGCATTATTTATGACTGACAGTTCACCTGATGGTAAATAACTAAATAGTCACTGCCGTCCATGATCATCTTTGAGTAGCGGTATAGAAAAAGCTCTAACTGAAGCCAGTCATAGATGCGTAGCCACTAGGCACTTCTGGCTGCTGGCATCCTCACTCTTCCACTAAAACGCAAGAACTGCTTCACGCTAGAAATAGGTGTGGCGGTGGTAACTCCTCTATAAAACAATAAAGTATTACCACCTTGTATGTTTATGTTATCCTTTCCCGTTGAATATGTGGTATTCTCCAACACTACGCGTCCAAATAATACCGTAATATGCATACCATATCTTCAAAGTTGTCGTAATAATAAAATTGTTTCGTAACCTACACTTATAGCCACACAAACACACAGACAACTATGTTAGATGACAAAGATCAACCAAATCTAAACCCAGCTAAGTCTACTTGACCAAAAAACAAACTGTTAATCACACAGCAGACATACTTATTAATGGCTCCACCGATTACAGTATTAGAAAAAGTGCCTTACGTAACATATTTACAACTACAAACAAATACTTAATGCACGAAAACAAAGCAGAGAGGCATTGTGGAAGTGAATAGTTCACGCTCAATGGATTGTGAATTTGATACTGTGTACACGAACCACGCATGTATCCTGATGGATTGAGAACGTAACGACAACGTATTGTTTACATCTAAATTATAGGTATTTTTATAATATGAGAGTAACAGACTAGTATGCAGTCCACCTGATGGTAAGTGGCTACTGCCGGCCTTGGACATCTGTAATCAATCCCAGATAATTTAGATTCCTACCTGAAGTCGCCCACAAACACAGTGCTACCCTCTGGAGTAAATTCCAGCTTCCAGCTTCGAGGCATTCCAGCTTAGTTCTCAGGTCCTCAGGGACTGAGTTGGAATGCCTCGGAGTATGCGGCATATTCCACCCTACTCTAGACCTAAGTTAGTCTAGTCTAGTCTAAGGAGCATAAGTCCCGCAATACGTATAATGTCAAATACACATTTGAAGGTGGTAGAACCCTCTGTGGTTCCACTCCAGCGTCTCCATCGCCACACCTATTTCTGCCTGAGAACAGCAGCGTTAAGCGCTGTATTCTGGTTTGAAGGTTGTGGCAAGGGAGACATACATTTCCGAGACATACTTTTCCAGTTTAGTCTTCAGAAGCGCATCTGTGGCCGACCTCAAGTAGGAATATCTAATCCTATCTAGGTTTCATTACAGATGTCTATGGGCGACAGTAGCCACTAACCATCAGGTGGAGTACATACTCCACTCCTACTAATCTATTATTAACAATATCATCATCATCATCATCAACCCATTATTGTCCCACTGCTGGGTACGGGTCTCCTCTCAGAATGAGAAGGATCAGGCCATAGTCCACCGCGCTGGCCAAGTGCGTATTGGTAGACTTCACATACCTTTAAGATTTTTTTTTTTTATTATAAATCTCTCAGGTAGGCAGGTTTCCTCACGATGTTTTCCTTCACCGT
Organism: Epargyreus clarus clarus; assembly: GCA_014595695.2. NCBI lineage: Eukaryota > Metazoa > Arthropoda > Insecta > Lepidoptera > Hesperiidae > Epargyreus > Epargyreus clarus. The sequence goes on from JACTTY020000024.1 coordinate 1,740,956, forward strand.
TTAAGCAAGTGATAATTAATTTCTAATACGCATAATTAACAATATATGGGATTAAAAATAAGCCGGTGCTCCAATCTACCTGTGTTAATGACAATCTTCAATATGGATTCTTGAGTTTTCGTATACACTTTGTACTTACTTTTTGATTGGCTACATTAGTGTCATTGGAAGAATCATTATAACGTAACATAGTAGAGGAATGTGTCATTAAAACAGTTTTTGTTTAATCTAGCCTATCTTAGACCTTGATTGTGGTTGATACAATATTTGTCCACAGTTATTTTAGTAGGAAAAAGCAATGATTGCCTAGCGGTTGGACCGCGACCTCGCAATCGAGGAGACCCAGGTTAAAATCCCAGACACGCTTCTTGATTTTTCAAAGTTAGGAAAACATCGTGAGAAAACTTGCATGCCTAAAATTTTTTTTTAACAGTTCTTAAAATATGTGAAGTCTACCAATTTGCTCTTAGTCAGCGCGGTGGGCTATGGCTTAATCCTTGTCATTCTAAGCGGAGACCCGTGCTTAGCAGGGCCAGTGTTGGGTTAATGATGATGATGATAATTTTATTAAGATCCTTACATATTACTCGTTAATATACTGTAGCGACTTCCCGCTACTCGTCAAGAGATGACGCTGCTGAATCACGCTATCGAAGTTTTCTAAACATCTGGCATATATACAAGCTCCGAACTGAGACTGTCGGAGCACGGCCGCTCCCCGGACATGATCACCTAGCCCGGCGGGAGATCTCCCTTTGCCAAAATACTTATACAGAAATAATAATAGTTAAAATAGCTTTTAATAGAATTGTAGCTTAACATAGCCTTCTAACTTATGCCCAGACGTTGCGGTTAGCACTTAACTATAAATATTTAATGTCGAATCAAATAACATTGGTCATAGTTCATTGGTTCTCGATAACCGCACTGACTAATATCGGTGACTAAGGCCGAACAATAATGTTACCAAAAGTGCAATGAATTTTAATGATGTCTTTCTTTTTTAACCGACTTCAAATGATGAGGAGGTTTCTCAATTCAGCCGTATATATGTTTTTTGTATGTTTGTTCGGGGATAACTTCGTCGTTTATGAACCGATTTTGATGATTTTTTTGTTGGAAAGAAGATATGTCCATGGTCGCATTATAAGAAAATCAGGGTCTAAATGATGGCAGACCAGAAAAATCGAAGGGAACTTTCAAAAATCGTAGGGTCGACTACGTTTGTAAATTTTTCCATTAAGTATTTTTATTTATTGTATATTATGTTATTACTTCAGACTTCAGAAATATGTACTAAACCAACATTTATTTCAATTATTTTCTACTTTGTAGTGACATAGACGGTTGTATTTTTTTGTTAATTTTTTTTTAAAGTTACACTTTTGGCGTATTACAAGAAATTGGTAAATAGGTACTACATAGTAACGGAAGTCGCGTGCTGGTTACGGAAGTTATTTATCGAAAATTAGTTTTTAACGAATAGGGGCTTAACATACACAAAATTAAAAAAAAAAAAAACCTATAACACTTTTATAGGAAATGTTTGTAAGAATGAAGGATGAAGATTGCCGAACCTTTTGTGGATAGACTCTTGCGGCGATCACAGCACAGTATAAGGATCTATATATTTGTACTGTGATCACAGCGATGATAAGCGCTTCGGCGTCAGGCTTTAAAGGTAAGGGAGACTTCTAATCTTATCTGGGGTTGATTACAGATGTTCATGAGCGACTAGCCAGTAACCATCATATGGACTACATTCTCCTTTGCGACTTCAATATTATAAGAAAATACATATTGATTATTTCGATACAAAAACTTATCGCGTATTTTAAACCTATAACTTCTATCGTGCGTCTACCTTCGTATAAACCTACACACAGGTGGACTTAAGATATTTATATTTTTAGGGTTCCGTACCCAAAGGGTAAAAACGGAACCTTATTACTAAGACTTCGCTGTCTGTCCGTCTGTTCGTCTGTCACAGGGCTATATCTCCGGAACCGTAATAGATAGATGACACATGAAGTTTTTACAGAGGATGCGTAACGGTAGCCGCTATAACAACAAATACTAAAGATAAAATAAAGTTGAATATTAAAGGGGGTCTCCATACAACAAACCGGATTTTTTCTGCATTTATCGATCTAGCTGTTAGACCTTACTAGGATGATATTTTTACAATCCGTTTACTACTATAACTGGTATTATAATAAATACAAATAAGAACCATAAAACATATTTTAATATAATTATTTTAATTTTATTATACGTTGTTTAAGTATCATTCATCATCACCCTAACGTCATCTAATATTGTGTCATATAACTAAGTATTGTTGAAAATAATAAAATGAATAAAAATAAGTAAAAAATAATAAACATTTGGTGGTAAGGAAGCCTCCATATGCGAGTTCGACTCGTACTTGACGAATTATTATCACTTAAAGTAAGCATTTACTTTATAATACACTTATTAACAAAGCGTTTCTTGAAGTTTAAAGTTTTCTAATTTCCATTTTGGTAAGTCTCATTGCATATTATTTTTGAAGAGTATAACACATAAGTCAAATAAATAATTTCATAAAACATTTATTAAAAAAAAATTATGGAGTTTCTTTTGCAGTTTATGGAGTTTCTTTTGCAGCTTCTTTTTCATAATGAAACACCTTGTGAAGTGGTGGTCGTTGTTTTGACAATCAAAAAGTGCTCTCTAAAGAACCTATTTTGGATAAAAATGATTTGATTTGATTTGACATGAGAGATTTCAATTTAGTGATACAAAATAGAAACGCATAATGAGTTGCTCTATTTTTATATTTTTAATTAATTAAACCGTGTTAATTGTCTGTAAATGACTCGAAGATAAAAATTAGATTAAAATGTAGTGCTCTAAAACAGTTTTGACATTAGTATGACATAGTAACACCGGTTATATGTATACCGTTGGTCATGTTTATGTATGAAGTGTATGATTTCACGCCCTGCAGAATTAGACCAATTACACACGAGTCGATTTAATTTTGATAAATTGCAAATTGTATAAAAGTTGGCATGGTAATGCGTATTAAAAGTTGATCAAGTTTTTTTTTTTTAAATTAATGAAAATGATTCGGTTCTTTGACCAAACTGTAAGCCATTTTTATATTTTTTTCTGGGTGGTCGTAAACTTTTTTTGCATATCTGCTAAAAACAAGCTACTCATATCTACTAATAATCTCTAGCTATTTATTCCGGCCCAATTTATTTCACTAATAGCCATTAGTAAAAACAATTTAAACTAATTGTGCCGGTCATTCTTCGAAATTTAACCCAATTTGAGCTGAGAGTGCATAATGCAACTCTTTTATTTCGAAACGTTGGTAGGTACACAAAAAATTACCTAAGATTAAATATCACTAACCCGCGTTACTTAGTGTTTGTTTAGAGTAGCGATGTGTGTAACCTGCTTAAGGTGCAAGTTAACCGTATTACAAGTTCACTAGCTCTACTTGAACATTTCCGCTAATTGCGATTTACATTACTTTCCGTACACAAATCAATAACAAGCAATTCCGGCTGTTCTTGTTAGATAATAATATGGTCTACTCCGTCTTTCATTTTACAAGGTAAGGGTTACCAAAACATCTTATTAATAACTATAAACAAGAAGAACAAATTTGCATTTTGTTCAAACTTCTGGTATAGTTATCGCCAAACTGTTAGTCCGCTCTGAAGTTGTTGCGAGCAGGTGTAGTCATACAGTTTGCAATGGTGACGCGATTCATTTCTATATTTAGAGCGGACTAGCAGTTTTACGCAGACTATACTTATATATTACCTGTAGTTGTAAGTTGGTTTTATTTTAAACTAAATGAAAGTCTGCTAGATTTACTAACTTTATAATAGTATCATCATTTTGTTTGTCGTGAAATTGCAAAGTAAAGTAAAAAAAATTAAAAAGATTAAATGAGAAAATTGAAAAAAGATCATCGATGAAAAATAGAAAATGACTGATGATATTGTTTGAAGGTCTAGGTAGGAAGGTCTAGGTAGAAGAAGGTAGGTAGGAATATTGTCGTTTTATTTATGTACTTGCCCCTACAGCGTCTATAAAGATGCCCCTTGAGACCTACGACCTTAACCCCCTAGGGGACACCTACTCTGTGTTCCTGAAATGCGAGTTTAGAGACGCATGATATTTTTATTTGGCATGAAGGCTTCTTTTGTTCCACTTATATGGAATTAGAAAACGATTCTTTGTGTACCATAGCTGTAAAAATTAGGTTATTTAATTGTTTTTAGCTCTATACATTTCGCAACGGACGAAACCTACACGGAATATTTAGTATTGTTATTGTTAGAAAAATATTATCCCCGTAAATTATCCTTTGAAAATGCGCGCAGAATACCCTTTCAGCCATTTTATTCTGACTCGTGATATTAACGTTAATAAAAGTTCTAAAAACATAAATATTACAAAATTTATCCTAAAAAGTACATGACTTTTAGAAAATAGTTCTAACATACACAATCTTTCAGTGCCCAGCAGAAAGACATTCTACATGCAAATAAAATAAATCATTAAAAAATGGGCCGAATTGCTTCAAGAAAAGAATGGTACAGCCGTGCCGCTCTTTTTTGGCTCGACTGGGCGGAGGCACTGCCGTGCCTCCAGACTAGAATAACTAAGAATAACATAGTAGAAGAGTACCTAAAGTAGCTTCTCGCAGTACTACAGTCAGATAATTAAACCTTTTTGGCCACCAAATCGCTAAATCGCGAATTAATACACCTCGTTTCAGTTGCTAATTGCTATCAATTGATAATTTGATAACAACCACAACAAAAACAACAAACTTTGCTCATTATAAATGGATTGTTATTACCCCAAAGTAATTGTCCGTAACCGCTGTTGATAGCACAACAGTTGTTGGTCGTTGAATAACGATTTTCATTAGTTTAAAATAATTTCCGGATTTGCGATCGTAATATGATTCTAGCGTAATACTGTCTTCCGCTTTCTTCTAGGTTTAATCGAGAATTGAGTACTGTTTACGTTCATAAGATTGTGTTATGATTATAAAGAGTTTATATCACATCATCATCAACCCATTATTGTCCCACTGCTGGGCAAGGGTCTTCTCTCAGAATGAGAAAGATTAGGCCATAGTCCACCGCGCCGGCCCAGTGCGTATTGGTAGGCTTCGCATACCTTTGAAAAGCGTTTTTTTTAAGATTTCTCAGGCGTGTAGTTTCCTCGCGATGTTTTTCTCTCGCTCAAGCAAGTGATAATTAATTTTTAATACGCACATAACTTTGAAAAATCAGAGTTTCTTAACCACTACGCTATCACAAAAAGTTTATATCACAGGGCTAGGCAAACGATTCGCTAAGTTTGTGACAGGGGTTCGAAACTTTCGAACTGTGCTTAGTAAAGAATTTTAATTTGAAGGGCAAGGTAGACACGAGCTGCACCGCTCGAGCATTCCTGGAATCTAGACTACAGATCTTTTTAGACTTTTTACGAAGAGGCGAATGAATGGAGCGGCATTTTGTTTTTTATTAGTAAATTAGGTACTTGGATAAAAAAAACTGTCGTGCAGTGTGTCGAAACCAAAGAAAAATACCTTTTTGGTAAAATAGTGAAGTAAAACGGGAGAATTTTCAAGTTGTAAATAAAAAAAAACTGTTGTCGATTTCGATGCTGCCGATTGCATCGCTAATTCAAGTGCCCTAGACCGTTGCTCATTTAGAATATATTAACGACCCTTTGTGGTAGTGAATAAACTTCAGAGAATTATCCATAAAGTTCTTTAACGGGTGTTAAATCTTTATAGTCTTGAGAGGAGTTTTAAGCTCAGCAAAGGGCTTAAAACTCATTATTCCTACTACTCATGATTCTTGGATAAGTGACCTTTAGTGGTCAATTCTGATAGCCGTCAGTTTCGCTCTATACATACGATTACACAAATTAGTAGATATAATGTCTTATTATCGCGTAATTGTATTGTTTTCGTTGGAATCCTTCAAGTAGTTGGAAACATCCGACAGCTGATTTGGCCTTTGACCGGTAAAGTGCGTGGGGAAGCATATCTCTGATATCTTCTTGAAGGAGAAAACGAAAGATCCTGATTTTTTTTAAAGTCGAAATAGTAAACGAGCATACAGTGCAGGACGGTAAGTGGACCCTTTTGTAGTCAACTCTATTTCGAACAGCGGTTCAACCAGGAAGCCTCATCATGTCATGTCATGTAAGTCACTGTTTACCAAAGAAATTACCAACTCTTAAGAGGTTTTAGACGCAAGCTCTTTTCACCTTCTTTTTGGAATATTTTTACGTCATAGTGTTTCGTAGATGTTATATAGGTACCCAATGATATTAAAACTATTATATCATTGTAGATTACTCAGTGCCTCAAAAAAGCAAACTGAATTTTGATTGACATGAAAAATGAGAGTAACAATCCGCTTTAGATAAACCTACAGAACACCGTTACAGATAAAACTGATTTTTACGTAAACTTAAAAAGCATGGAAGCCTCAAAGTTGGGTCATGGGGTGTTATAGTTCAGTGGTTAGAGCATCAGAGCATAACACAGGTTGCTGCGAGGTCGCCGGTTCGATTTTTCTCTCACAAAAATGAGTAAACTTGAAATTAGCTCGTTTATATTTTAATGATAAAAGACTATTATCAAAATATTCTGACGTTGAAAATTATTTTTAGCCATATACTTACAACCAAAGATACTTATTAAGAGTTTTTTGATAAAACAAAGTTTTAAAAAGTTTTTATTATCAGTTCCTATGTGTAAATTTGCAACTTAAAAAGTTTGTCTCAATTTACTAATTTTAAGTAAACTCTATGTTAATAAAATCAAGGACGATAGCGAAACTTTCACCAAATGTTAAACTCAATTTCGAACGAACGGTTAACAGATAACGTATCATTCACTTTGAGCGTGTAATTAAGCAAAAACTAAACCTTAACAAATAACTTTGCGTTCATAAGCCTCACGACAAGTTCACAAAACAACTTTTTCTTTGGGAGCGACTGAACGCTGAAAGCAAATCGTAAAAGTGTGAAATACTCACATTCATATTTCGCTTTCCCACCGTCCTAGCGAGTTGTCATAAAAATCCGTCACAGGTGAGTTAAACACGAACTTTCTTTTAAAGAATTTTGAACTTGTCACTGTAAACACGGAACTGGTATGGAATAAGGGAGCGTGTATACGTGTTCCTTCGGTGGACGCCCGCCGTGCACTGCCGTTGGTAAAAAAAGAAACTTTCTCGACTTGTTCGATTCAACCTGTCGTTTTAAACTATTCAACCACTAACTCAGGCTCTTTGCAAGTCAATTTGGCTAAAAGCGGTCAATAAAATCGATGGATGTTAAAGCAATTAAGCAATTATAATTAATAAGTAGGCCAAATTTTGTTATTTGCTTTAATAGCGTACGTAGCTAATACGGTTATTAGAGGAATATTTATATTTTTGGTGTTATCTCATGTGATTCATTGAACGATATTCCGCTCAACCAGATTGTGCCATATACATACCCTAACGTGTGACATTGTATACCGCTAGTAAAAACGCGTAATGGGGTAAAAAGTACCCCGTCTAAGATGGAACGCCTCACGAATCAGTCAGCAATGCTACAATTTTTTTTATATTTAACCTAACGATAAGGCAGACGGGCTATCTGACGGAAACGGTGACAAAACGGTGTGGTCTGAAGTAGTTCCAGCTCCACATGTACCATTAGGTTAAGTTTAACATTGTAAAATCCATTTTTTTAAAAGATGTGTGTAATGGAGTTTCTTTCGCCGCTTCTTCTCCATAACGAAACACCTTGTGAAGTGGTGGTAGTTTGACATTCAAAAAGTGCTCTGTAAAGAACCTATTTTGAATAAAAAAAAATTGATTTGATTTCGATTTGATTTGAAAGCAGTCACCGTCGCCTATGGACATTTGCAACACCAGAGGAGTCGCCAATGCATCGCCGGCTTTGAAGGAGAGCTTATTGTACAAAATTTGGTCAAGGTATAACAGAAATAATAGTAGTGATGCTTTCGTAGACAAACTACACGAATATTTTTCTACAGACTCAATCGAGGTTGAAAGCTGACTTTACTTTCTTGCCAATCTTAATCTTAAGAGGTAGGTACAAGGTAGAGATATTTACATTCCCCGGAAGGACCTGAAGATTGTTTTCAAATTCCATGTTTTTCGAAGAAAAGTCAATGGGAATGTGTTTGTCTTTTCAATGTAAACAAACATGTCTGAGAAATAATAAAACGCTTTGTAAAGATTGTTTCCAACTACTTACTTAACGCACATTCTTTAACTTTACAGGCACTCTTAATATTGAAGCTAAATCTAAAGCTAATGATTTTCCTAAGTTAAACATTTTTTGTAGTATAGGAGTAGCAGACGAACATGCAGTCAACCTGATGTTAAGTGGCTACTGCCCCCCATGGACATCTGTAATCAACCCCACATAGGATTAGATATTTCTATCTGAGGTCGGCCACAGATGCGCCGCTACCCCTGAGGACTAACGCTAACTAAGCTGAAACGCCTCGGATACGTATGTACTAGACCCTTCAAACCATACACAGCAGCGCTTTACTGCTGTTTTTATGCCAAAATAGGTGTGGCTGTGGTGCCGCCGGAGTCATACCATAAAGGGTTCTACTACCTAATGAATTACTTGTTTTTTTCTATTCCTTAATTATTTTTATTCTAAGTATAACCAGGAAATATTATAACAAATATCTGACTGCATGAAATGATAGCATATGTTACTCCCATATCTAGAGTCTAGACCCCTATTAGATAGATAGATAGATAGATAGATTCTTTATTGCACACTTCAATAGAACATAACAATAGTACACAATTATATTAGTTAATTGTATGCAATATTAGACTAATCAGAGACTCCTCATAAAAGAGAACGTGCCAAAGAATAAAATATAATGCTCGAAAAACAGTCTCCTCTGCAATTAGGTAAAAAATAGCCTTGTAGCCTTGATCCTAATTCAAGCGGAAATATTATACACCTATATATTATTATAAAATACTAATATCTTTCGGATGGCTGTCCTAAATGTATGTCCCTAATGAGTGATTTTATTTATACATTAGATGACTCATTCTACGATGATTATGAGGTCTGCCGTTGAATCAAAATTTGAAGCGCGCGTTTTCTTTGGAATATATTACTCATCAAGAAAACGTTTAAAATAAACTTCCTGTAAGGGGTCGTTCAAGTATTACGTAACGCAATTTGGGGGGGAGGGGGGGTCTTGTATAGTCTGGTTGTCATTTTTAATTTGTTCTCGCAAGTTGGCAAATCTTTTCGTTCATATTTCACGGGAAATCCCTAGATTGTATTGTACGTCATTTAATGTTGTTTCCGTTGTCAGTAATCGTTCCTAGTGTTTATAGACAAGTAGAGATGGGTTGTACTAGGTAAATTTGGGACTAGGTATGCCTGTTCCTAGTATTTAAAAATACGTGGTCCAGAATCCTGTTCCACCTAGTCCCATAAAGTCTCATTAGTTAGTACAATTTGGTGTGGACTAGGTACTTATTCTTGGACTAAGAAGCTAGTTCGTTCATGCCTTGCATCAATACGTAAGGGCGGTAAGGTTTGCACGCGCACTCACTAGTAATAATGAATTGTAATCTTTCCTTCATACTTTATACAGGCTTAGGACTATCAACGTTAGATTTATCGAAATAGTAGTCTGATTTATCATTAAAGGTTTCGTGAGCCGGCGCGGCGTCCACCTAAATGACATTCGTATAGATTCGGAATAGATGCACGACTGACCAATTCCGAATTTTCACACATTTGACATTTCATACTTAATTCGCATCGAGTATCTTTGATCCGACAGCGACTAGGTGTAGTTAAAAAGGACAAGTATATTTTTGCCTGCCCATGAGTGGATGTTTTATTAGTTTTTACTCTTATTCGCATTAAAAATCTCTTGTTTTATTTCTTAGTATTATAAAGTAAATATGTAAGTAAAAGTATCCCATGGATAAAAACTATAACATAACTTTTTAGCGAGTTTAGGGTAAAAATTGACACTTGAGTGTTACGTAACGTTAGGGGGGGGGGTATAGAAAAACGTTACGGTGAGTTACAAGGGGGGGAGGGGGGGTCAAAAATCTTCAAAAATTGCGTTACGTAATACTTGAACGGCCCCTAAGTTGAAGCTTACAAGCAGTGATTGATACGCAGCGTGTCAATCGGGCAGTCCGGGGTTCGAATCCCAAGCACTCGAGTCTAATTTTTCAGTCATGTACGTATGAGAAAATTATCACTTGCTATAACGATGAAGGAACACCGATACAATTCTACATGAGTGCTGACACAAAAATTTTTGTGTAGTTTAAATTTTTTTTGTAGTTTAATACAATTTAAGAACCAAGAGGTTTTGTGTACGAAGACGTAAAGTTGTTTCATTTGTAACAGTCTGGGATTCGAACCTGGGTTAAACTACTAAGATCTTGCGTTTCAGACGTTTTCAGAGTAACCTTTTAGTTTCTTCTAAAAAGTTTCAATGTATTTCAATTTCATTTTCATTACAAAATAAGCTACTTTACACGGGCTTCACACCACTTAACGTCAAATGTACTGTTCAATATGTAATAACTATTGTATAATTATTGCTACCTTTATTTTGACTGAAGGAGGTATTCTAATCACGCGGGCTTTGCTATCTATCGTTTCATATATTTATTACCCGACTGCCAAGGAAGGGTTATTACTAATTATTGTTGTCTCAAATGGGTCGGGAAAATACTTTAACGGAATAATTCATTGATGCGAGTTACTAGCACGCATTTAAAAACCCGCGTGACACGAAAGAGGCCCTAACATTCATCAACACGAAAATTTGACTCAATGAAAAAAATAAAACTCAATTTAAAATCCCATAAATGTTCCTTTATTCCATATTAATAACATACATAGGGTAAGTTGCAATAAAGGTTAACTATGCACAATACAAACTTTATGGCAATACATAAGCATGATACAAAATTGTGAATAAAAAATGGATTCAGGGTTCAGCGAATTCAAAAAATATTTGTCGACCTTAGAATACAAAAGTCTTATAGGAAGCGAGTTATAATTATAATTTATTGACATAGATTACAAAAATTATTTATAGCTTGTAAATTTATTTTTCTCAAGTTACCCTTCTTAATACTGAAAAAGGGTTCCCACATTCACTTACATTTGGGCAAAATCCGAAAACATATCTACTCTTCCAAAATTTTTAGAAAGTGGTTATAATGAGAAATATACACTAACGATGTCATGACTTCTCATTTAAATTATATCATTTAATTTAAGAAATCAATGAATTATCTTATCAACATTTTCATTAGACGGACATCTATATGACGAGATGATTTCATCTCAGATGAGATGAAATTTAAACCAGTCTAGAATATAATTTCCAAAGGGCACAAAACGACTTTTGCTCCACACTAAGAACTATACATGTTACTAGCTGACCCGGCAAACGTTGTTGCCATATAAATAAAAAAATGTTAAGGGTGAACAACCCTTATCGCATAGGGGTATGAAAATTAGATAGTAGCTGATTTTCAAACCTACTGAATATGCATATAAAATTTGGTGAAAATCGGTAAAGCCGTTTCGGAGGAGTACGGTAACTAACATTGTGACACGAGAATTTTATATATAAGATTATTATAACATTATAAAGTGTAATGTAGAAAGAAATGAAACTCGCTGAACCCTTCACATGTTCAATGATACGATGTTTAGCGTTTTGGAACCTGCTGCCATTCGTCGTCGGGATCGCCGCGAGCTGAAAGGAATAAACAATTTTGGTTTCAAAATATGTAATTTATAATTTTTATTTTTAGATTATTGAACTTTAAAATTATCTACTTTTGTTGTTTCTAACTTCACCAAAAAGGGTTATGTATTCGATCGCTATGTTTGTTTGTATGTCCGCAATTTTCTTGAAAACTACTGATGCAATTTGAATGGGATTTGGTTACGCTATGACCACCACCACCACCACCACCACCAATCCAAATATATTAAGATTTGAACGTAATGGGTAGCCGTTATTTAATATAAAATGGACTCATAAAAATGTTTTTTTTTTAAATAAAAATAAGTTAAATCAAATATCATTTTTCTATTTTATTATACTATAAAAATAACACGAAACACTTACGTTTATCCTCCCGGCGCGGCGGAGGGCGACGGTCGCGGTCGTCACGCCGCGGTCCGTCACGGTCGTCACGACGTGGCCCATCACGGTCGTCACGTCTCGGCCCGTCACTGTTAGGAACATACGGACATTATAAAATAACAAAACCAAAAGTTTATTGTGACTAAAATGAATATAAGCCACTTTCAGGCACTTGAAATTGGATAATAATGGCTCGATTTTATTGATCTACTAATGGATTTCAATAAAAATTCAAAAGTGGCCGAACTAAAAATGCTACAGTCCTAAAAAAGTATTAAAACGGCAGATAATTGTCACTGTTCATAGCGGTCCCGGTCGCGATCTCGCGACCCATCATGATCTTGTGTTCCAACGACATCTTATGAACGTATGTATACAAAGCTCTCAAACTCACCGGTCATCCCTCCTCGGCGGGTCCCTATCGTCCCGTCTCGGCGGGTACCGGTCCCTGTACCCGGCGTCGCGGTCCCTCGGTACATCGCGGTCCCGGTCACGATCTCTCGGTCCATCGCGGTCTCTCGGTCCTTCGCGGTCTCTCGGTCCTTCGCGATCACGGAACCGGTCGTCGCGCGGCGGCGCGTCCTTGGAACGCCAGGTTGAGGTACGCTCCTGTAATACGACAGTTTATTAAGCTTGAGAATTATAATAATTATTAATTATAATAGAAGTGTAATCAAAAAATATATATATTACCCTCGTAAGTCAAGAGTTGTTTGGGGAAGTTTGTTAATAAAAATAAAAGTTAAAAAAATTTTTTTTGGCTGCATCACAAAACCTCTAAAATAATGACTTGATGAAAGAAATCCCATCATATTCAGGATGACTCATATCAATTTATTATCATTATTATAATGCCATTATTAATATATCAAAAACAATATATTGCATTTAAAATTATCAAGTGTGATCAGTTCTTGACTGACAAAATAAGTGGCTATCCAAGACAACTTACCGCAGCCGCCGGCGGTGGATCGGAGGGTCCACGTCTCCAGCTTCCACTCTCTGGGCCGCTAGAACGACCAGCGTATCTTGGCCTGTTGAATACATACAACAATGTATTATTGATACACTTGCGGAATATTTTATGAATATTGAGCTTTTCATACCACTTTACTATTTATCATTTTGAAAATCTTACGTACTTAACGTAATTGTTACTTATATTGTATCTTACTTTACCAAATTAGGGCTGAAAATGTCTTCAGCAATTTAAATACATAAGTCCAAATATTGTTTTAGTCGCACGATTTAAATCAAATCAAATTACCTAAAATTGCGCTTCTAATCATAAATCTTTGTTCTACCAATGTAATTTATAGTACCTAAATCTATGAAACTGCCACTCACCTATCCCTTTCCCTATCGCGATCTGGATCCGGTCCTCTGTTGGGAGCGCGCCAGGCGCCGGTGTCTTCCCTCGGCCGTTCATCCCTCGCGCCGAAACGATCGTCACGGGGACGATCGTCACGGGGGCGTTCGTCACGCGGACGATCGTCACGAGGACGGTCATCACGCGGGCGATCATCACGCGGGCGATCTTCACGCGGGCGATCTTCGCGTGGGCGATCTTCGCGCGGGCGATCTTCGCGCGGGCGATCTTCACGCGGACGTTCGTCACGAGGACGCTCTTCACGCCTATAAATAAATGATTATCTATTATAATGACGATTTTTATGTACATAAAGATAGATTTATGTTTATGTCCCAGGCGTACGACAATAGTCGATTTAAGATATATAAAAGGTGGGATACCTTTCGTCCCTGAGTGGAGGTCGCTCGTCACGCGCGGGCTCGCGGAGGCGCGCTGCGGACAAAACGATACTTTAATACACAGGTGTTACGCTATGAAATCTAAATATATATAACTCAAAGATGACTGACTGACATAGTGATCTATCAACGCACAGCCCAAACCACTGGACGGATCAGGCTGAAATTTGACATGCAGATAGATGTTATGACGTAGGCATCCGCTAAGAAAGGATTTTGATCAATTCTACCCCCAAGGGGATAAAATAGGGGAAGAAAGTTTGTATAAGTCTTCTTGGTTAATAATATTACTTCGTAACGCGAGCGAAGCCGCGGGAAAAAGGTCGTAAACAATAGGTGTGGCAGTGGTACTGCCGGAGTCGTACCACAAAAGGTTTTACCACCTTTCCTTGTAATTTTTAAACAAATACACATTTTTTTTTATCGTCAGGACAGCGCGCTGGCCTTCTGCTCGTCCAGCCTCCGCCTCCTGCAGACCGTGCTGGTTGGTGCTGATGACAGGGGTGGTGTACTCACTGGGTCGCCAGGCGTCCGGCTTCTTCTCGGCCGCCTCCTTCTCCTTGGCGCGCCAGGAGGACAGCGCGCTGGCCTTCTGCTCGTCCAGCCGCCGCGCCACCTCGGCCTCCTTCGCGCGAGCCTTCGCCTCCACGCGGGCCAGCATCTCCTGGTGCTCCCTGGTACATTAATAATGAAAATTAATTAATAACGTTTTCTATATACAATGATTAATATATCCCCTCTGCCAGTTTAGTCACAGCGACATTCGTAAGTTTCCTTTTTCGTGCAATAATAAAGAGACCATAAAAATTAAAAATACCCAAAACTGAAATTTAAAGGCATTAATTTGATTTAATATTTTAATGGCCAGTTTAGCTTTATTTGCTAAGGATAATTAAATTCTAATATATATGCCAGAAGAATTATATATCTTGTCTTATTTAATCTTCCTTGATTAATAATAAATATACTCTTAATCGTACCAGCCAAACACGAACTTTATGAAGTAGATTCTTATTTGTCGGTTTAAAAAAAACACAACAACAGCAAACATCTATTTCACAAATGCCCTAAAAGAAGTATCAATTAAAAAAATAACAAATACAAGAGTAGTAAAAAAAAGAGTACTAACTTCTCCTCGCGCTCCTTGCGCTCCCGCAACGCCTGCAGCTCCTCCTGGCGGCGGCGCTCCTTCTCCTCGCGCTCGCGCTGCTCCTCCTCCTCGCGCGCCCGGCGCGCCTCCTCCGCCGCGCGCTCCTCCTGCCGGTGCTTCTCCGCTAGCCACTGCGGACATTGTTATTGCTATTTAGTTATTATTTCTTTGCTAGTTACTAATTCATTCTTAAGACATAAATAGCCGAAATTAGAACGTCCTCCTTTTCTAAGTCACTTTAAAATTGTGGCGACAGAGGTACTCAATAATGTTACATAGTAGAGTATGTTTTTCAGCAAAGTATGTTACTCGTTTCCCCGCTAGAGGAAATTAGTCCTCCTTTTTTGCAAAGACAGTAGGACATATAGTGACGGTACCTAACGCTATATTGATGCACTATTCGCCACCTAGCTCTATTGTCATCTCTCCTCGTTATTACAAGTACCGTAGCCCACGATGCGTTGTGACGGCGGCGTAGCGTCAGAGCGTTGTCACTCCGGCGTTTTTCACACAAAAATTCACAGTACATAACACGATGCCGTCCGACGCCGCGAAGCACTACATCGCACATACAACCGACGAGACAAGGTTGGGAGGAGATTTTAATCAATTTTTAATAGTAGTTTACAACCGTTGTTGTGGTGTAAGAATGTTGTGGTGCCACGCCGCCCTTGTAGCCACCAAGCCGGCAAAATCTTCGTGTTCCGATGGTGCATCGCTTCCTGTGCTCCGGGTCTAAGCTAGCCCTCCCTAGAGACACCTAACATTGCACCCTGCAGCACCACACGTCACTCACCTCCTGGCGGCGCTTGTCCGCGCGCTGCGTGCGGCGCTGTGCTCGGCGCGCCTCGCGCTCGGCGGCGAGGCGCTGCTGGAAGGCGGCGAGGCGGTGGTGGTGCGCGGCGCCGCGCTCGGTGCGCAGCCGCGACACGAACTGCTCGCGGTGCGCCGCCATGCGCGCCAGACGCGCCTGGGTCGCCACGTCGCGGGAACGGTTCTCTGGATGGAGATAATGTTTGTTAAAAGAGAGAGAAAGAGATATAATGTTCGTTTTTTAGGTATTTTGGAGGCAAGCATTAAATACACTAATAAGTGGAATTTACATATATTAGCGTATATACATATGTGCGTTTATAAACACAAGCTTTATTACCAGATAGAAGTATCAAATGACTACATATACCTTCCACTTAATGATAAAACGTAACTACCAACTACATAACATTAAATAAGTGTTCCACTTCAAGGCGATGACAAATTTTATGTTATGGTACAGGATCCCTAGTATAGTTTTCATCATTTATTAATAACAAGCTGATTTTTCGTGAGTAGCTTCGTTTCGACAAGACGCCCAACATTTTTCCTTACAGCAATGTTGGTAAATGGTAGCTTGATGGGGCAGCAAGGATAAAATATGTTGACCGGACGAATTCTAAAAATTTATTACTAACCAAATTTTTCTTTGTTAATTATCAAGATAATTATTTAAATAACGTGAAAAAATATTTGTCCTACAAAATATAAGGTTTTTATTAAGGCGTCCCCCCTCTCCAACATGTATCATAAACAAGGTCATGTCAAAAAATCCTTTACTGTTATTGCTGTCCGCCTTTGGAATTCCCTTCCTAAGTCTATCCGTCTATCTAGTTCCTTGCATATTTTTAAGAACCAAGTCAAGGCTCATTACCTGCAGCTTTGACTTGGTTTCCGTCTTCCTTTTATCCCTTCTTCCACATAACATATTTCCTTCGTACGTAACTTAGTTTGTTCTTACCTCTGTTACGCCATTTACTCAGGACATGTCTGTTATGTATCTATGTATATACTTTGTTTCTGTATGTGTACACCCTACCTTCTCACGATTTCATATCTCTTTAACTCCATCCCAGAGGTTGTCTGGAAGAAATCGCTTCTAAGCGATAAGGCCGCCTTTTGTATACTATCTTATTTATTGTCTTATATGTATCCTTAAATGTGGTGTACAAATAAAGTGTATTTGTTGTTGTTGTTGTTGTCATGAAAAATAATTACTAACCAGCTGATTTTTTTTTTATTGGCTGTCTACCATTTACATAGTCTACCATGCACATTGTCCTACAAATTGCATGGTATGTCATCTCGGACCTACGCTGAAAAGATGTTAATTCCGCAGGATTATTTTTTTTATTAGTAACTGTAGGACAAAGGTATCACGTGATAGGATAATATAATTTTTATCTAAATAAAACAATGTCCTACAAAAAAAAGGGTAACTTTTATTAATCCTACAAGATTTGTAATTTAACTATAATATAATATAAATAAACTATAAAACTGGCGGAATAACGTACTTCGCAATTTGTAGGACAATGTGGGTAGTAAGCTGTGTAAATGTTAGACAGCCAATAAAAAAAAAATCAGCTGGTTAGTAATTATTTTTCATGACCTTGTTTATGATACATGTTGGAGAGGGGGGACGCCTTAAAAAAAGCCTTATATTTTGTAGGACAAATATTTTTTCACGTTATTTAGATAATTGTCTCGATAATTAATAAAAAAAAATTTGGTTAGTAATAAATTTTTAGAATTCGTCCGGTCAACATATTTTATCCTTGCTGCCCCATCAAGCTACCATTTACCAACATTGCTGTAAGGAAAAATGTTGGGCGTCTTGTCGAAACGAAGCTACTCACGAAAAATCAGCTTGTTATTAATAAATGATGAAAACTATACTAGGGATCCTGTACTATTACCATCCATTTTCATATGGGCCATAAACAAGTCTTTCGTCTCACCAATAAGTTGCTGAATGCGTTCTTTCTCTTGTTGCTCCCAGAAGGCCTTATCCTGCACCTGCTTTTCTTCTAAACTCTTCTGGAGTAACGGAATCTCTTCCAGACGCTTGGCACGCTCGAAGTAATCCACCTGCGAAAAAATAAAATTATCAAAATTGTGTTTAAAAGAGAACCCGAAGGTGTGCCACTAACTATGAAAACTAAATACATTAATAATCCCTAACTCAATTTGCCGACTAATCAGCAATTGAACTTCTAAATATTAACTAAAGATTAATTAATTTAAGTGTCTTACCTATTAAGTTTCAAGAGGCTTATTATTAGCATTCCATTTCTACCTATTATTGGGTATGGAACCCCAAAAATGATTCTTTCCCTTAACACTATGTAAGACCTTAATAGCAGCACTTAACACTACTATAAAACAGAAAACTCAAATTCAAATCTTTTATTGCCTGAAAATGGGTAGGTACAAATGATCGATGGGAACAGAACTCACAATGGTACATAGGTAGAAAACATCCTATACGTCAACATACCTTCTTCTCCTGTGACTTGAGCCTGGCCTGCAGCTCGCGACGCTCCTTCATCAGCTCCTCGGCCTCGCGCTGGGCGATCGCCTCCGCGTCCATCTTCTTTAAGTCCTGGAGAAAGAAATGTACATATGAATTAATCATGACTTGGTTTCTATTTTTTGATCGTGACCAGCTTTGTATATAACATAGCATCTAGTCTACCTGATGATAAGTGACTATGAATATCTGTAATCAACCCTAGATAGGATTAGATTCCTACACGAGGTCGGTCTCAGATGCGCCGCCATCCCTGAGGACTAAGCTGGAACGTCTCAAAAAATTATGTTTCCCTTACCACACCTTTCGAGCCAGAACAAACAGTGCTTAACGTTATTATTAGGCACAAATAGGTGTTGTAGTGGTACCGCCGGGGTCCAACTACATAGGGATTAACACCTCTGGCTGTAGCGATGCAAAGACCTAATCACACATTAGTCAGTCACCAGCGTACCTCCTCGTCCAGCTTCTGCAGCACCTTCTTCCCGTGCAGCGTCTGCGAGATGTGCGCGATGCGCTCGCGCAGGTGCCGCTCGCGCATGGCGGCCAGCTCGGACGCGTGCCGCTTCTTCTCGCGCTCCTCCCGCTCCTGCTCCTGCCGGCGAGCCTCCGCTGCGGCTGCGGCGCGGAGCTGCTCCTCTTGCCGGCTGGGGAGTGGAATGGTTTATTCAGTTAAGGTGTGAAAGGTAATAATGCAAAGGAATAATGGCGGCAGGGGGGGTAGAATGATTTATTTAGTTAAGGTATGGAAGGTAATAATGCAAAATAATAAACAAATCTACATTAATATTATAAAGAGGAAAACTTTGTATTAATGTTTGTAATGAATAGACTCCAAAACTAATGGACCGATTTTAAAAATTCTTTCACCATTCGAAAGCTACATTATCCACGAGTAACATAGGCTATATTTTATATGAAATATATTTGATAAAGAGATTTTGAGGCGGTACAAAGTTTGCCGGGTCAGTTAGTATAAAAAAAAAACGTAATGAAAAATCTATAGTGTATAAGCTGCGAAATGCAATGAAATTAGTACAAATAAATAATGATAAAGATAGTACAACCGATATTTTTAAGTTATTGTATTAGATCATACATATAAAATAAAACTATTTAATATTACTCCTCTGCGGCCTTATCTGCATAAATTTACGACATTAATTTTATATTCTCAAGTTCTGGATGTCATTGTGAAAAATTTGCTGTCATCATTTTGATCAAATATAGTGGTATTTTTATCAAATTCTCGTGCTAGTGCTGCATCATGTGCACGCGCACGAGCTAGCTGTAGTCCCCGTGCCCTACTCACCGCAGCTCCTCCTCCTCGCGCACGGTGTTCAGCCGCTCGATGTACTCCTTGCGCTCCTCGATGATCTTGTGCCGCTGCAGCACGCGGTGGTGCTCCGCGTGCTTGTTCTCGTGGTAGTGCTGCACCATGTGCACGCGGGCTCGCTCGCGTTCCGCGCGCCGCCGCTGAGGGAAGAGGGTGGCCACCGCGCGGGAGACTACTTCGGCGGCGCGGACCAGCTGCTCGCGGACCTGGGGTAGTGAGGTTGAAGGATTAAAGAGTGAACGAGTAAGCGAGTGAAGTTCCATTTTCGGTTGACAAATTGTAACATAAGCTAAAAGAGCAACTGCGCCTAATAATTTATTTAAGGTAGCTGCTGTTGTTGTCAAATACAGAACTCGATTGCATTATAATTCATTGTGTACAATATTTCCAAAATTTCTAAGGCTAATAATTTTATCACCTGTGTGTTTTAAGAGTGATTCATTACACTAACTCTTTATCTTAATAATTTATATTTTTTTTTTATTATATCACCCTTCATAATATATTGTTAATTAAACATGTTTATTATTCTAAAATTAATATTATTTTAAGCAAAACACCTGTTGTTGTTATCTAAGTCAACTATAGTAAGCATAATAAGTTAATGATTATGTTCTATGTACATACTTGTTCAGCGGGCGTGGCCTGTAGAATAGCGCCTCCGCAGGCTTCGTCAGCCGCGGAGCACCATTCACCACCACCGGCTTCCACGCCGAAGTGCACACACCTACGACAATCAACAATATTAGTTAGACAAGATAAGGGATAATTGAAAAACATATACCACATGATTCAAGGACTACCCACAAGGTACAGTTGATTATAATATAAGATATTATTTATTTATGGTTTAATTCTGAAGTCAATATGTCACACCTATTTCTGTCTCATATTAAGAATTTCTGTATTCTAGTTTGACGGATGTGGTGCCACTTGGGAGATGTACCAATTCAGTCCTCAGCGTATCTATGGCCGATGTCAAGCGGAACACTTGTTTTATTTGGGGTTGGTTACGGATGTCCACAGCTGCCCATACCACTTACCATTAGGTAGACTTTATACTTCTTTTTAACTTCTATATTATGATACAAAATGGTTCAAATGTAGCACTGCGCCACCTGCCGCACCTGCCGCACCAGCGCCACGTGGCTCGCGTGCGCTCGTGGCACAGTGTGGCACTCACTTGTTGGCGTGGTCCACGCGTATCTGCATGTCGTTGTGGCGCACGCAGTCGACCAGCAAGCGCTCCAGGTGGAACAGGTCGTCGGTGGCGGCCAGCTCCAGCAGCCGCGCGAACTGGATGCACGCGTAGCACTGCGCCACCTGCCGCACCAGCCGGACTAGTGCCACGTCGCTCAGCGCATTCGTGTATTGGGCGAGAGGCGAATCTGCAATAATATATGTTGATTAGTCAACCTACATAAACCAACCTATATATCAAATCAAATAAAAAAAAAAAAAAACAATTATGCTTGTTTAATTTATAGGGAGTTTTATAAGTAAGTTAACGGATCTATTAATCTTTACAAATATAAAACAACAGATATACTCACTGGGCTCTTCTTGTAGCGACTTGACAACACCACGTACGTTATGACAAATGGAGAGAGGGTCAAACTCGACCTCCAACCAGGAGTAGAGCTGCTGGAGCTGCGGCGACGCCAGCGCCACCACGTTCAAGCGGACCACGTCTGGAAACCGTGGGTGTGGTCACAAACGTTTAGAATAATATGTGCATTAGATAAAAAATATAGACCAATCTACAGTTATTGTCATAACAACTGGCAACTGCTTTTGGCAAAAAGTTTAATAATACTGTTTTGAATAATGTGGACAATATTGAGGTATTTCATATTTAAAGTTTAACAAATAAGTGTATAATAAAAAAAAATTGGACCATATTTGAAAAAAGGAAAAAGAAATATATTTCAAATATCACAAATTCCAAGTAGATAGCTTCTGAAAAAAAAATTTTAAGAGAGTCACACAACACTAATTGCAGACAAAATGCATAAACACACTACTTTAACAAAATCATAAAAGCAAAATTTCACACAGTTAATAAAAAATATAAAAATAATAATAAAACAAAATAAAATAAAATGTGCAGGCATTAATTAACACAGACATGCAAACTACAGGCCTGTCGCGTCCAGCCGACAGCACGATCTACCTCCGAGGCCTACCACTCCATGGCTATGGTGCAGTCAGAAATGGGATTTATTTCGGAGGCACTACTAACTACATTATAAATATTATAACACGCTAGATCAGTAAGAGGCACACAACTACATTTTAACGCGTTAAGTTCATGAATCCAGTCATGAATGGGATTTCTGAGACTATAAAATGCAGTGTTTGAAAATGCAAAAAACAAATCAAAAACAAAAAGTAAAAAAACGTGCTGAAACAAGCAGGCACACCAGTCTAAGTAGAATAATCACACTCAAACATTTTTTTTACAATTTAATTCGTATCAATATTATTTGTTTACCTACCTACTTATATTTTTTATCTATGTAAGAAAAATAGGTCCATTTGCAATTTTAGTACCAAAGCAGTCGGCAATCTTGTTGGCAATACAAGCCACTTAGTAGCTTTAAGAGGTAATAGTGGACCAAATTCGAGATATTGTAATCTTAATCTCTAAAATTGGTTGTCAAGAATAAATTAGCTCTATAATTTAAGTTATGCAGGCGAGAGATTGGGATGTATGTAGGAGAGGGCCACATACGGACCGCATACTACTGTACTAGAGCTCTAATAAACACTTATTTTCAAAGTTTATATGTATAAAATATAAAAACTAACAAAATCTGCAGGCAGCAAGTGGGACCATATTAAGCTAATACTACATAACATTACTTGTTATTAAAGAATTTAAATATCTACGAAAATAGTATTAAAAATGTTAAACATCTAAGCATATAATTGATAGATCAAACTCACCCTTAAGCAAGCTAGCTCTGGTGGGCGGTTGGGCGAGACCGAGCAGCACGGCGAGGCGCTGGGCCTTCTCCACTGGACTCTTGTCCGTTTCCACGAAGCGGTCGAACTCCGGGTGCAGCGAGGGTAGCGGCACAGAGAGCACAGCTACTAGGACGCGGCATGCCATCCTGTTATTGAAAAACGTATTTGTATTATCTTAGCAGTGATGATAGTGTGGTAGCTCGAATGCCAGGTACCTCTGATTTTTCAAAGTTATGTGTCTATTAGAAATGATTAGTTTCTCCAACTGTAAAGAAAAACATTGTGTGGAAACCTGAATGCCATTTGTACTTGGCTTGTGGTCTATGGCCTAAACATCTCCCATTCTAAGGGGAGACCCGTGCCCAATGGTAAGTCAGTAACGCATTGATCACAAGTTTGAGGCAGTATTGTAGATGATACACATCTTTTAAAAATTGAAGCAGGTGAACCTGGTACCAGCTGGTCACTGTCGCCCATGGACATGGGTTATCGACTCCAAGTTGAATTGTACTACAACACCACACAACTTAAACTTACTTAAAATGGTGGTTCTAGAATATCAATTTTGCAAAAAAGTTTGTTCCATAGTTAAAAAAAGCAAAGTTTTTGAAGTCTAAATTTTCATTTTTCCTAAGGAAACTACATAAAATAAGCATTTTAAAAAATAACATAGTACACAAACTGCTATATCAAAAAATAAAAACACTACATGCAAAAACACACTCAAAATTAATATGCGCAAATAATAATGTGCAGGCACAAAATAACACAGACATGCAAAACACAAGCCTGTCGCGTCCAGCCGACAGCACGATCTACCTCCGAGGCCTACCACTCCATGGCTATGGTACAGTCAGAAATGGGATTTATTTCGGAGGCACTACTACTAAATTATTTTCAAACACTATTGCAAATACTCAAATTAAAAAAAAATGTTAAAGTTATTCTACAGATAGTTTGGTTAATCTGTGCAAATATTGCTATGTGTGGGTATGTTTTAACTATGTGTGCGTGTGAAGTAATTTCGAAAATTGGACACGTTTTTCAAACATACTATTACGTATAACACTACATTTTTATACTAAGCAACTCAACAGAACATATCAGAAAAAAAATCAAACAAAAACAGATGCATTATAAGTACACTACATAGCATATTTTCATATTACACATAAAACAAAAAAATATTATGGTACATATCTAATCCTATTTGTATTGTATCTTAAAGTACCATAACTATAAATAAATATTATTATAGTAATGTAACGCTCCAGCAATACTGTCTTCATTACAAAAATCGTTTAAAAATACTTTTTTTCCTGTTATAATGCACCTAAAGAAGTCCCACTTAAATTTTGTTTTGATTCTAACATTTTTAAGCTTAAAATAAAAATAAAAATACGTGCAAAATGCTAAAACTACTATCAAGCACAACAACCCACTCACTTCTGCAACTCCTCCTGCGTGATATTCTTCTTCATCTCCCTAGACAACTGGAAGTGTTTCAACAGCGCCGCCGCGTGGAAGAGGCAGTGGCCAGCCTTCCAGAACACGAGAGCTAACTTGCCGTAGTAGTTGGCCATCATCTTGGCCACTGGGGTCTTCTTGGACATGTTCATCAGGTTGTGGATGTCCTCTATGGCTTTGTAAGCCTCCTGTTTTTGGGAATGGTGGTGAATAAATTGTTAATGTAGCTCAGATAATAATGTAAATGAATGTCACTTGTGCTTGAAATTCATGTATTCAGTAGGAATAACTCCCAATAGATGGAGCAAGTACTAGTTTTTACTTACTACTAGGGATATTGGGATATTATTACAGAATCATAGAGAAATCCTTTTCAAATGTTATTAAAATTTGAATAATGATATATCTATTAAAGTATTGTTTTATCTATGTTAATGCTTAAAAATTCAGCTCTTGCTATTATCTTCAGACTAATTATAGAGACATTGGCTGCTTAAGGCAAATTTTTTATAGGAATGTAGATAACCTTATAGGTTCTGTTTAATATTGGTCAAAACTACAGAGAACTCATGTTCGTTTCAGAGACATTATAAAATACAGTATAATACCACAAACCTGCCACAACTCCATCTGTATTGCGCTGTCCAGTTGGAACAACCTGGTCTCCAGGTTCAGCTGCTGAGTCTCAGGCTTGGAGATGCTCACATTACCAGTTTGTACCTGAGAAATAATTAGTGACAAATTGTAAAATTTACTGCCATATGACATGCACATAATATGTTATAATATGGAAAAAAATATATGTATTTCTTAATGTGTAAAATCGTGTAGGTTCTTTTATTTTACTAGATTAAAACAAAATTGATAAATGCGAAAAGTAAAAAGAAAAATATAACATAAAACTTTAAAGAATAAATACACAGGCAAATCCTTTGAGTAGTGTTTTTGTAGATCTTTTGACAATATACTATGTATTACTTCTTCTACTTGTAGTAGATCAATAAATCCTTTGATGGGCACACGTTTTAGAATGATGCAGGAAAACTGTAACTTTTACTGCTATCCACAAAAAATTTTCAACATGAATTGAACAAGCTGACAACAATATAAATGTATAGTCTAATTAGTACAAAAAAAAAAGAGACATTCTGGACTTTACAAAACTGTATAAAACTATTTATTTATTGAACATCAAATAAAAACAGCTTCAAGTTATTAACAATAACATAATATTATGGTTCATTATATACTCACAGTAGGTTTACAAATATCCTCGAGATGCTTCCTGAGCTTATCACACAGCTTCCTGAACTCAGTCTTCCGGGAGTACTTCAGGCAGAACTGGAACGCCATGCGAGCAATGTCGTGGTACAGGGTCTCCACGTGTGCGTTCGTACGGAGCAGCTCCAGACACTGACAGTAGGACTCCCAGAGGAATTTCACCTGAAAAACAATTATATGGTTAAAAATAGACAAGAATTCCTCTTTTTTTTATGGAATGTAGGAGTAGCAGATGAACAGGCAGTCCATCTGATTGTAACTGGCTACTATGGACACCTAACCACCATTAACCACCCATGGACATCTATGATCAACGCACGCAATGTACCAATACCCCTGAGGAATAAGCTGGATTGCCTTGGAAAAGTATGTCTCCCGTACCAAACCCTTCAAACCAGAACACAGCAGCGCTAAACACTGCTGTTGTTAAAAAATAGGCGTGAGGGTGGTGCTGTCGAAGATGAATCCCAGAGAGTACTAACATGTTGATTAATTATCAATTGAGTAGAATATAATTCATAATTCATAATCTTTAATGCATCATGCAGTTATCACATACATATAAAGGTGTTACAAATTTTGATACAGTGGCATGAAACCCTGTAAGGGTGTAGCAATTCAAATTAATTATAATTAAACATACTAAGGTAATGTAACAATAATTTAAAATTTTCAATTAGGATCCGTTAATTTTACATTTTCGTATGGTGATACCTAGCTCTATAGTTACAATTTTAACATTAAAATTCCATAGTCCAAAATACCCACCCATGGTGTGAGTATAGTCCTATCAGATCTATCTTGAGCATCCTCTCCAGACACTGCACTCAGCAGGATGCTCTCTGGAGTCGCTAGGTTATCCAGGTCATCAGTGTCAATGACAGCTTGGGTTGATTGTTCTCTCGCCGCCTCTGTACGTTCTTCAGCCATACGGAGGTAGCCTCTGTAAAAGCAAGTTAATTTGGATTTATTTTTAGTAGGCTACTATAGTCCGATTCATAATTAGGTGTCCAAAATGTAAACAAAGTTGTTGACCTATCAAGAAAATATGTGTCAAATGGCGGTTTCTTATTTTTGACAATATTAAATTATTACATTGATAATAAAATAATAATCTAAATAAATTAAAATCAATTCACATTTTCCAATATTTATTTTAACTCAATTTCATATCATACAGTAATAATAATAAAAAACAAGATTTATGAGAGAAAATTAAATTGTGATAATGGTCACACAATCGGCATCCAAAACATTTTTTGTGCCGCCATTTTTAAGTTTCGTAGTTGATATTATTCATTTTCGTGATCGTGATCGAACTCGAATTTTTTCTAGTTTTCTTAGCGCGTTTTTTATATTTTGTGCAGTTATTAAGTTTTTGTTTTATGTTGAATTTTGTGAAATTTTTCGTTTCTTGTTAATTTGTTAAGTTTGCAATACCTGTAATGGAATTTTGACAATGACATTTCTTT
Source organism: Epargyreus clarus clarus (assembly GCA_014595695.2). Taxonomy (NCBI): domain Eukaryota; kingdom Metazoa; phylum Arthropoda; class Insecta; order Lepidoptera; family Hesperiidae; genus Epargyreus; species Epargyreus clarus. The sequence goes on from JACTTY020000024.1 coordinate 1,767,989, forward strand.
GTTTACATTTTGGACACCTAATTATGAATCAGACTATAAGTCATTATCTATTGATTTATAATCCAATTTTTTATCAATGCATTTATCTAAAATAATAATTTCTTTAATAATATAGTATTTTTATCCGGATAACGATCAGCACTTATATGTATGCTTTAATCAGGCCAAAAAATAAGACAGTCTTATCCATAAAATGTTGCTAAAATTACGATGTAAATATGCCATCAACTATGTTGATTTGAATATGTGTGAAAATAAATATGCATGTATGTTTTTAGTAAATGAGAGGATGAATGAGTATGTTGATACATCATGATGATGACAACTATGATAGTATTATTCCTAGTATTTATTTATTTGGTTTGAATAATCTATATACTGTGGAATAAACTTAAGATGTTAATAAGGCGGACATATCATACAAGCCAAACATGTTATTCATGTCATGGACAGTGAAAGTGATAGTTATTTTACAACTTTACTTTTCTGACAATTTTTAGGGACATATAATATTAATAAAAATTAAGGTATATGGTGAAATGCAAACATATGGATACATTAAATGTTTATCTGATGTTATGTAATAGAGCTATGATTACAAGTGAAACAAACCTTATAACTTGTTCTAGCGACCCAACGTTTACAGATTGGAACATGTTCCTGTACTGAAACAGGCCTTCCTTCGCGATATGTGACTTGCGGAGGTCCACGCACAGTTCCAGGTATTTGAACATGATTGGTTCGAGAACAGATTCCGACCAGTTGTACGCCCATTTTTTGTTGCGGAACACCTCTTGCAGCGTATCCAGTGCCCGCGCTGGCTTGTCCAGGTCCATAAACTCTGGAGAGATAAGATATCATCGTATGGCGCATTATTTTTGGTTAGAATTTTGTTTTAATTTGTTGCTTAGTATCTTTGTTTATATACGTCCTAAAGTCTGTTTATAAGCTATAGTTCCTCGAAAATATAGATTTGTCTGGACAGTGAAGCAATAAAGACGTGTAATTACGAAAGAAAGGTCACCATGCAACGTGGTAAGAAGATATAATGTACTAACCATTTGCCCGTTTGAGGGCATTTTCCGGTCTTTGACCGTACCGAGCCATATTGTAGCGCGCAATTTTTACTTCATTAACACAAAACCACGTTCACAAATTACGTCTAAGAGGAATTTCTCTTAGACCGGCCTGTCACCTAAAGCGACAGCGAAGCAAAATGGCCGCCGTTAGCGCCGAATGAGGCGATTTTAACATAATATAATATCAGTGTCCTTACTCCCCGTTCCCCGTCATCGGCTATTCATATATCATAGACAAATTATACATTTACTGATATTTTGAATCTGTCGTAGACTCAATCTCACTTCAATGTTCTCAATAATTTTGCATATCTTAGTCATTAAGACTTTTGTAATAAAGTTTTCAGTCCGAAGAAAAGAACCTTTATGGGTTCAACCCTAAAGGCACCAGGCTGATATAGGTTACTATGCACCTGCTGATTTCCCTTTTGAAGGGTGTGTAAGGGAGACATACAAGTTATCGGGGTTCTAACTTAGTCTTCAGTCTTCACGCATTTGTAGCCGACCTCAGGTAGAATCTCATCTGGGATTGATTATAGATGTCCATGGGCGACAGTGTTCAGATACCATACATGAATGGAATGCATACTCGTTTGCTATCTGTATATAATAAAAAAACTTGCTTGATATGACGAATGTATGCATTCGTCTTTATTAGTAGTATTATACTACATAGATATACTACTAGTATATCTATGTATGTATTTATTTTATTAAAGCTTGATCGGGGTTCTTGTAAGAGACTAGTATGTTCTGTGATCGGGACCTTACACGATTTTGCTGATAGCTGAGAACAGAAACAGAACGGTTTGTGTGCAAAAAATCCTATTTTAGAGTGATTATTTCTCGTCCACCAAAGGAATAATTGCAAGCAGTATCAGTCATAGACATTATTTTTATTTTGTCACTGTGTCATTACTGTTTCACCAGTGTCAATACTGTCAACTGTCATTTTCATATGCTGGCCTGGGATTGTCAAATGTCAATGTAAACTTGTGATGTGATATACTTTTTCAGTTTCACGACAAAGTAACAATTAAATAAAACACGTGAGACGAAATCTGACCATAACAAACAATGCATTTATTAATCAACGTGTGTTTGTTCAATCGCCCTTTCACCGTCTGTTACATTACCGAAGAATATTTGACGCTTTCTAACGAGGAGGGTTACAAGTCCATCGGCGTAAAAGAAGATTCTAATTCATGTATTCACCTTAATGATGAAAAAGCCGGTAAAAAGTGCAAGTTGAAAGCATCAGCTTTGTTTTTACAGCCTTTTTTAAAGGAGTGTTTGAACTCTGCAGTGTACAGGACAAATGTTTTGAAAAACCTTAATCGGCTAAGTGGGTCCCCAAAGGACAGTGTTGTTTTCCTGAAACTCATACTAGAACCGCCGGATAAAGAAGTAATCGATTACTCGTGGTATGATTTTTCATAAATTCGTTTATTGTCAAATTTATGGTAATTTATTACTACGACGTCAGAAAATCGTGATTCTTACGAATTAACATGTAAAGTGTCAAACACATGTCTAATATTTAACACTTTTTATAAAAAAAATAATTTGTATCATAAAGTTTCTACTTAAGATTATCATTTTTGAGTAAGTTTGATTTTACTCAGTTTATTACAATTTTTCAGGAATGACAAGATGCTGCACTTGGTATGGAGCAGAGTTGAAATAGAAAATGCATTTTCGTGGCTCTCCACACTGGGTGGAGCTTACTCAGCTTTGGGGGATTATTTTGAACACTGTGTAAGTATATAACTGTAATAAGTATCAAAATAATTCTATTAAAAATCAGTTTTCACATCAGTATGAAAAATAGCTATTGTAATTTCTTCTATATATATTTATAAATGTTTCATTAAATACTATTAACCATTTAGCCAGCTCATAAAGCACAAAACAAATCTTATTGTATCAACTTTTATGTATTAATGACGATTAGATAAATAACTTTTTGAAAATGAACATCATTGACAATTTCATCATAAAATTAACATTCATAAAAACAATTTACAGGCAGAAGAAGCGGGTAGGATATCAGTAAGGCAATACAAACTATCCCAAATGCTTGGCGATGAGAGCTTAGCAGCCCGTAGCAAGTTGTACTCTGCACTGGCCTACGCTCAGAAGGGAAACTTGAAACTCGCGAGGCATATCGTCAAGAATGTAGCAGCGTTTGCAAGGTCAACGCAGGACAAACGTTTATACAGGATGTGCCAAGGTGTTTGGGTCAAATTGAGGTACATGAGGCAGGTGCAAAGAGCTCAAACTAAAAGTGAGAGTGAGTGTGGTGATTCTAAAGTTAATGAAAAGTGAGCAATTAACTATTGTATCCGTAAATGAAGAAATTACATAATATTTGGAAGTTTATGTCAATGTTTTAGGGCCAGTTTGTGTTTTTCAGGTGTTCTTTATTGCATTGATTAAATCAGCCAGTCCTACTGGTTTTGAGACCCTTTGTAATTGTTTCCGAAACATACATAGGGTACATTAAGTTGCAGGTCCTGAATGTTATTGGGACCCTTTGTATGTGTTTCTCATATGTTTGTAGACTACCTTAAGTTGTTGGTCCTCATTCTAATTGGATAGCAATCTTCAGACCTGATTGCAGGCCTTATAGGCATTATGATCATTTCACCTGATATTTTGTCTCTGACACCTTAGTTGTCAGCAGACTCACAATAGGATACAGCAAAACACTGCTATATGCTATTTCTATACTGTTTTATTATATTACAACAATGTTCCTACATTTTGTTTCACTGTAATTTCAATTTGTATATGTATAAATGTATATTGGATTTTTTCAGTACAGTATGAAAACCAAGAGTCTGGATATTAGAACAATTTGAACTGGTCATTAGTCTTAATTTTATAATAATATTTGTATTTATTGTGAAATACCTTGATGTGAATTGGATGTACTTTACACTGTTTACATATTAATATATTGAGAATTTACCTTCTCATACTTATTGTATGTAATTTTGGAATCAATGTTAGCATTTTATGTAAATGTATACTATACATACACACACACACATAGAACCAAAATATATCCATATAATCAATGGTATAAATATTGTAATATCTGTTTACAATTTTATCAAAAACTGTGTCCATACTTAGTATTACTGTGAGGCGTATATTAGGTTGGGTTGGCCATATTCCACCAATGTAAACTAAAATTCGCACTTTGTAACCCACAAATACAATATGGTTAGCAAATTCTGTTAAACTGATCAACAGAATGTAAACAAGTATAATCCGCGCCAAACTGCTAGTCCGCTCTGAAGTGATTGCGAGCAGGTATAGTCATACAATTTGCTATAGCAACGAGACTCATTTCTATATTCAGTGCGGACTAGCAGTTTGGCCCGGACTTAAAATTTGTGCAAAATTTGAACCTTGATGAAGTAAGATGTTAAATTTTTTATTATAATATAACTGAAAGGACATGTCTGTTTGCTTGCTTTTATCTGAATAAATGGGTGCAGCAGAGAACCTAATAAGGGGTAATGAAACCATACACTATCATACTTCTGGTTAAATAATTGATGTATAAGGACCTCAAATGCCACCCATTCTTGTTATTTCCAATGACCCAAAAATACCAGTATCATGTACATACTCTGTTAAATATTTGTTGGTGCTGTAAATAATTGTTACCTGAATGTTTTTTGTTTTTGGAGGAATAAAGAAAACTATTTACGAAACGTATATTTTATTTATGCCACCAATATTGATACATATCACACAATACAAATAGAATGCAAACAATAAATATTAGTAGTTTATATTTGTTTAATGCAGATTACATGGTTGTAGTTAAGACGTTGTATTCAGACTAAACGGTAGTCTGCGCCAAACTTCAAGTCCGCTCTGAAGTTAATGCGCGCAGGCGTCATTCAGAGAGCCAATTCGGTCGAAGACAACTACAAGCCTATACTCCCTAGCAACGTAAGTGCACACTAACGCAGCTATGTACCCGCGGACGAGAGCGGGTAGCGGAGAGTGCCGAGGGACCCTGCGACAATTTGCTATTGCGACGCAACTCGTTCTATGGGCTCGAACACAAAACTGCGATGCGACGCGATGCGAATTCGCAACGCAGAAAATTGCGATGCGAATTGCTGCGATGCGATATCGTGCGGCGTAGCGTCTCTCAGGGTGACCAACAACAACAACCACTGTGCGATGCGAATCAATTCGCAAGTTCTTGCGATGCGTCGAGGGAGCTCGCAGATTTTTGCGATGCGACGTCGCATCGCAGTTTTGTGTACGAACCCTATGTTCGGAGCGGACTAACAGTTTGGCGCAGACTCTACTAACTCTAACTAAAATCTGTAGCAACTAGTTATAACCGGTGAAAACTAGATGGAAACACATTTCCATTCTTCCAACCTTGTATTAGTATTCTGATGATATTATTGTTGATTTTGTTTTTTTTTTGTTTAACATAATGAAGATAATTTATGAATAGCTTAAAATGCATATTAGTACATACTTGGTGCCTTTAAACAAAAGGTTTATAATTTATAATATGTTTCTCTTAAGACTATCAGTTGGTTAGTTAATCAAAGGGTTTTTCATTAAATGCACAAGACTAATTTCAATTAATAATTTTCAATGCAACAATGAAAGTATAAACTGCTAAATAAAAAAAAACAAATCTCAGTCCAAATAAGCTAATTACTTTCACAAGATATTAAAAAAAAACCAATTGCACATTTCTATCCTTAGGAAATATACAGATTCATTAGGATGGGTTGATAACATCTTTGGGAAAGGCGGTTAAAACAACAAAATTGTAGATTATGTAAACTTATTGTGTAAATAAAACAATAATTTCAGTTTTTAAGTGTTATACTGCACCTAAAATAGCACAAAACGGTAACTATTAAGCTTTAAAGCCATCAAAACGTTCTATGTAGCATATTTTTATTAATAATATTAAGCAGCAAAAAATGTATTTGAAAATATATATTACAGTTCCATACACACAGCTAATTAAAAATTTACATTAATTATATACATTTTCTACAGCCTTTAAGCGCACACTTTAAGGGTTACATATATAAGAGCATTTGTCCACCGCCGCCGTCACCGGACCGTCATCGAGAACGAAATGACGGCGCCAAAGTAGCGGTACATACATTTACTATAGTCGCGTGTCCATCGTATGTCCGTCATTTCCTTTTAAACTCGGCCCGAAACAATGTCGTTCTCGGTGACGTCGGCGGTGGACAAACGCCCTAAGACCCGGCCCTTTAGTAGGAGTTTTCAATAGACTATATAGATCGATCGAATCGACGGCTTGTGCATTGCAATGATACATTTTAGTTCCTTAACCATCCACCAGAGGCGCTGTATGTGTACGGCGAACTCGATATCAATTCAATCTAATATAAAAAACTCATACGGAGCGCTGAACGGAGGTCCTGTGCATGTAATAGCGTTTAAGAGCCCTGTCACATACACAGACAGCAATGAATACTAGGTGAAAGGGAATGGTTTAACATATTATCAGTAAAGTATTGGCACGGGTTCAATTCCCCATATATTTGACCAATACAACAGCGCCATTTGCCTTGGACTAAGGTAACTAGTTTTTCAGGAAAGGCCTGTGCCCAGCGGTGGACTTCTAAAGGTGACTGATGTGTATAAAGCTACATAGGTATTAGGTACATATATTGCGACTATTGTAAAAATATTTCACAAAATCTACGCTTTCTTATTATCAAAGGTAACGATCGGTAAATGGCAGTAACATTTCTCAAATCACATTGATTAAGGCATTACATTATATTTTTCATTATTTGGTATTAAAATTATAATGGCAACCTTCTCTCGTTCTTAAAAAAATTATCTCTTACTGTGTGCATTCTTAACCGATTCAATGCGGCGGCCTTTTGGACAAATTTTAACGCCTGGCGGCGAACAAATATTTCGTGGCACCACTGTGGTGCCCAACGCCAGGGACTTCGATGGCACCACTAAGGTGCCCTCCGCCATGAATTTTAACTTTTCGTTTTTTTTTACCCGCCATACACAAAAGAAATTCATGGCACAACTGTGGTGCCATCCGCATGGAATCGGTTGAAACGGTTATTTATTTTTCTAAAATCAAAGTAGTATACGAGCATGTAGTACCCAAGGGTAGGTTACTGCCACCCATGGATATCTATAATCAACCTTGGGTAAGATCGGTAAGAGTGTCTAGTCTTCTTTGTATGCGTCCATGGCACCCACTACACAAATACTAGTGTGGGACTATGAGTGTAGAAACCATTATCATTATTATTTGTATATTATTAATAGTTACATATAGTAAAAAACATGGGACATTGTGTACAAATCCTTGCATTAAGTTTCAATCAATATTAATTGCTTATTAGTTTCCTTGGTGGACATATAATGATTACTTCTTTTTACAAACGCCTTTTTATTATGTTATTTACTCCTTAGAACATAGGGGGCAGGCCAGGGTGCCCATTGGGTCCCATGCGGGCAAGACTTTGGCTTCTTGTTTGAACACTTCTAACACTTCACTTGGAACATACTTCTTGTCTACTACCACCTGAAAGAGAAACAGAAATTAGGAGTACAGCGACCACGTGATAATGAGTTCAGATATGACGTTAGCATCAGAGATGATAAGGAGTATTTGAACTATGACGTAAGTACCAAAGGAGAGTGGGGATTTTTTTACGCTTATTTTTACGAGTATGGGTGTTAGGGTGGTAAATACGTCTGTAATATTGTTTATGTCTGATTTTTTACTAAAATAGCAGGTGCAGGGAAGACTTTTACTAACTTTGGACCACTTGGGCGTACACTAAGTGACCTTCGTTTGTTTGTATCAAAAAATATTATAAGGAACATCAGTTGAGCGCCACCATTACCTAAGCTGTTATCTGTATGTGCAAAGTCTACTGTTGTGACTTCCTCTTACCTCAAACACAAACTCCCTGAACCAGGGCTCGGTGAGCAGCAAGTAGCCCTTGTCGAACTCCTTGTCGCTGTGAGAGTTCTCCACGCGGAACTTTATCGGGTGGCCGTTCTCCTGTAATTTCATTATATCGTATGAATAATGACAGTCTTAATGCTATAATAATATATAATTATATAAAGCATTATCATTTATCTACCAAGATTCTATTGTACAAACAGTTAAATAAATGTAAAAAAAAACAAGTTGTAACTTCAAGTATATTATATAATTCTATGTATATTACAAATACATGAAATGAACCATGATGTCGGTACTTGATCCAATTTGATGGATCCTTCACCATGTACTCATCTCAACTGGGATTGATTATAGATGTCCATGGACGGCAGTGGTCATTTACATTTAGCTAGAATGCATGCTCGTTTATTAAATCAAAATTATTAAAAAAATATAGCATTTCAAAGCGTGTAGCAAAGCAATAAAATCGAATTAACTTCAGTAATATTTTGAACTCAATATAAAAAGGTGTGTATAGGAGTGAATTTAAACTAAAAAATAGAGGACACTCGACATAAAAATCCATCAAATTGTCCTCTCATAGAAGAAGTCAGTTTAACAAGAATCAAATTGAACAGTTGCAACATCAATCAACATTGCACGCATGCACGGTAGTGTTCTACTCACATCGGTGCCCACAGCGGTGAAGACCATCGCGTGAGTCATGCACGAGTCGCCGTACAGCAACCGCCCGGCCTTGTCCAGACCTATCTGCACCTCCGTGTTGAATATTAACTTGTAGTCTTGTCTGTAATACGATAAATGTTATTATTATTTTATTTAGATGCAGCGAGTGAGGTTATTTTATTATTTGTTTTTTATAATATAGGAGTAGCAGACGAGCATCCAATCCACCTGATGGTAGGTGGCTACTGCCGCCCATGGACATCTGTAATCAACCCCAGATAGGATTAGATATTCCTACCTGAGGTCGGCCACAGATGCGCCGCTACCCCTGAGGACTAAGCTGGAACGCCACGGAACAGTATGTTTCCCTTACCACACCCTTTAAAACGGAACACAGCAGCGAAACAGGTGTGGCGGTGCTGCCGCCGGAGTCGAACCACAAAGGGTTCTACCACCTTCATACGTCCATGCCGACTGCTAGTTCGCTCTGAAGTTGTTGTGCACAACTAGAAGCATATATTCCGTAGCAACGTATTAGCATACTAACACAGTTATGTACCCGCGGGCGAGAGCAGCGGAGAGTGCCTGGAGGGGTCCCGCGCTGTCTTCGTCCCGCCAATATCTACAATTTGCTATTCGACGCGACTCGTTTCTATATTCAGAGCGGACTAGGAATTTGGCGCGGACTGTACCATGTAAATGTTGCCATTAGGTAGATCTATAAAGTAGTGATGCTTCACAAATAAATATAGGTTGAACTTATTACAGCATCAATGGAACTTACGCGTCAAGATCTTCTAGTCCGTTCTTTCGCTCGAAGCGTTTAGACACCTCACAGCCAAACCACACCGCTTCACCATCTTGTATACTTGCTTTAACAACCCTGTAACATGAAAATAACAGTTTGTGCAATATGTAATAATAATCTCGTCGTCAACCTATTTTTTTTCACTGCTACGTCTTTCCTGTAGGGGCATAGGTCCAAGATTATCACGCTGGCCAAATGCATTACGGTGGACTACACACATCAGACAGTAATGGATTGACGACAAGGCCGACGACACACCTATAAGTATCGTATAAGTTAAAAAAAAACATTAAAAGAACTATTAAGGCTGCAAGCCGACTATGTTTTTCCTCAACAATTTACCAACACAGTATTTGTTTCCTATTATGATAAAGTATAGATTTTTAACATCAATTTTATGTATTATATTGTAAAGAATAAAGGCGATATGTATGATACTAACTGCATAAGTGTTTCAATGGGTTGATTGTTGTACGCGGTGAGACGGCCCCCGACGACGTTGCCGAGGCACTGCAGCGTGTACAGGTTGCCGAACGGGTTCGATTCCCGCGGGTCGTTTACTAGGCACACCTGGAAATAGCGCACATGCTTCTTGAAAAAGTTCACCAATGTCTGCGTGAGGAGGTCAGGCCTCATTTATATCTACAGACAAGTTACATGTCAGTTTTAAGCATTATAGCGTTATTGTGCTTTAGTTTGAAAGGTGTGGTTAGGACGACTTATTCGAAGCATTCCTCAGGGGAACAACACAAATGTTGCTAAATTCAGATAGGAATTTTATCTGGGGTTAATTACAGATGTCCATGGGCGACAGTATCCAGTTACCATCAGGTGGACTGCATGCTCATTTCCTTCTACTATTATGTATGTACGTATTTATATCTTCCGCATAAATGCCGCCAGACACCTATACTATGAGCAGCATATTTTATTGGTGTCACTGAGTGGTCACCCTGGACGAACCCTGGACTTCTAGGAATAAGCAGGATTAATGGCCAAACTTTGTACCACTAGGCGATTACTGCAAATCATCAACATTATACATTATTTTCTTAATTCAATAAAATCTTTATTTACAAACAATTATATTTATGTAATTACAAACCTTATCATCAACATTGAACAGCGGCTTCACGTGGTTCTGGTAGAACTCTTGGGGCGTCAAGGGCCCAAAGGTTTTGTACGCCTTCTCTTTATTGTAGAACTCGTACGTGAACTTCTCAGCTGGTGTGCCTGTAAAAAGCAATAAAAACACATTAGAACTCTTTGTAGGTCAACTATGACACCAGTATGATACCTATTATGCCTAATAACAACAGTGTTAAGAGCTACCGTCTTACTTGAAGGGTGTAATAAGGCTAAGGCATGTATATAGACATATCAATTTAATCCTTAATAGTGCATTTGTGACCGACTTTCCTCAGGTCAACCTCAGGTAAGAAACTTACTTCTTGGCGGTTGATTACATCATAATAATCATAATACTTTATTTGCATAGAATAAGGATAACAGTCTTAAAACTACCAAACTTGTCGCTGCTTTGTCAGCATGCAAATTTTTATTTAATAAATTAAAAAAAAACAGTTTCCTACACATACTACAAACATACTACAGATGTCTATGGGTGGCAGTAGGCACTAACCATCAGTTAAATGCATACTCCTTTTATATTATAGAAGAAAAAAAAAACTCACTTCATATATCTTTAGGAATCTGTTCAGTTATGAGCAGGAGCAACTAACTAAAAAAAAATTATTATATTGCAATACCCTAACTGAGTGCATGCTAATATTAATTTGTAAGACCTGACTATGAAAATAAGCATGAGCAATAAAAAATTTGAATTTGAATCCTATTTATGAGCAGTGAAGAATTATTAAACAGTCTACTATAAATAAGTAAGACTCAACTAGCAGTTTTGTACAAACCTAGGCAAGTAGCAACAATGTTGTATATAACAGCCATTTGCTCGCTAACTATGTTTTGGATGTCCTCATCTGACTTCTTGGCGGCCACCATATCTCTCAGCTCTTTGGCGAATTCGCGTAACTAGAAGGAAATAATCACATTTTAATATTTGATACTTATTAGTATGTCCAGTTATGGTGTAAGATGGGTGGGTGAACAGAGCCTAATCTCACAAATGATTCTGTTCTTTGCAGGGTACATTAAGAGGACATTGTCTTGTCATTAATGGTTACTAAACATAAAACTATCGGAGATTGATTTGAAGATATCTGACTTAGATTGGCCACCAATCTGAAACAGATAACTGAACTGAACTTCTTAGAAACTAAACTGAACTTTCTAGAACTGAAATCCTCATAAGTACCGATTTAACTCTCATTTAATATTTTTTTAATAGACATTATGTTTAAGTACAATCTATTTGGGGATGGGTACCAATAACACTTTGTATGAAATCTCTATACTCTATCTCAGGCAGGACTCCAAATCCAATTTTAAATACCTTCGTCAAATAAAAAAATCACCTTGGTCTTAATGAGCGCGTTCATCCGAAGACTGCGTCGTGAGCTGAACGACTCCGGGAAACATTTCTTGGGCATCAGACCGTACTTGTTCACCAGATTTACAATCATGTCCCACTGTCCACCATCGTTTATTGGGTCCTGCAATATAAATTTTAAAATTTGTAAATGATATTGTGTTATGGAGTTTCTTTCACCGCTTCTTCTCCATAACGAAACACCTAGAGAAGTGGTGGTAGATGTAATGACATTCAAAAATTGCTCGGCAAAGAACCTATTTTTAATTAAAAAAAAATGATTTGATTTCATTTGAATAAAGGTACTTTGACAAACTCAAATTTTACAACACATAACTTAAATTGTAACATAATCATGATATTTTGTAAAAAAATTGCTGTAAAATCATTGATCTATAACTAAAGATCCGCCACAAGCGGGCAAAACTTGAAACATACAAAATACGGCAAGTGGTGTAAAACGACTCCAGCCAAGTCCAGTCGCTCTCGCGCGGCGTAGTAATACACACAAATGTCACTGAACACGTTAAACGTCATTATTTTGAATTTAAAGCCTCAAAATGCCTTCTTGTGCAATGCGTAAATGCAAAAATTATGTTCGAAAAAGAAACAAACTTCATGGAATCACCTATCACACGTAAATGAAGAGAAATTATTAAATTTTGTTTATTTTTCGTGTTCGATCCGCCATGATTACGTGAGTAACCAGAAAGAGACAAAGTATGTTTTTGTCAATGAAAGTGATAAAGACGCAAAATGCATGGTCATAGATCAACAGAACAGAAGTGACATTTTATTGAATCTGACGATGTTCATATGTCGTATGTTATAGTTTAAGATCCCACTGCTTAATTTTTATATTAGTGTGTTTTTAGTCAAAATATAACATTTTATGGTTTATTTTAATAAAATAAAATCGATATATGGGAAATTCTGTATCCTAATCTTTAAATTTCCTTCGATACCTGTGGTAAATAATAAAAAATATTACCATAAAATTTATATACGATAGTATACGGTATTTTAAAATTTCTTTAATTGAATAAATATTTCAATCATTAAGGTCGTATTTCTTCCTTAACCTAAACATAATTTAATAAACAATCTTTGTATAGCCAGAAATTAATCCTCAAAAAAACCACGGTAAAATTAGAATCTTATATATAAAATTCTCATGTCACAATGTTAGTTACTGTACCTACTCCTGCGAAACGGCTTTACTGATTTTCACCAAAATTTATATGCATATTCAGTAAGTCTGAGAATTGGCTACTATCTATTTTTCATATCTCTTAAGTGATAAGGGTTGTTCACCCTTAACATTTTTTTTATTTATATGGCAACACAATGTTTGCTGGGTCAGCTAGTACATTTATAAAATTTACACAACTTTGCAATTATTGGTCGTGTGTAAAATAAAACTGATAATAATAAACATAGATTAGTAAAGATGCTTCGCCGCCTTGAAATTGAAATAAGCCAGAAACGGCTTAATAGTAAGTTCTTTTTTGAATTCTTGTCAAATAAAAACATTTTTAGAGAAAATTTACGAATAAATAACTAATACTGCGTAATTTACATAATAAATAAATAATTATTTCAAATATTTTAGAGACATTTTAGCACGGAGACGTGGCAAAACTTTTTTACGCAACTATTTCAATTCTCAAAACTGGGTACATTTTCTTGTTAGGAGTGAGTAATATTTACTAATCTATGATAATAAATATAAACAATTTTTAAATCGTATATTTGAAACCAGTCGATACATCTGTATAGATACATTCTTTCAAATTATATTTTTATATAATAATAATTTATTTAGTTAAACTGTACTATAACATTTCTACGTAAACGACATACTAAAACTATTATCGACAGTTTTGGACATTTTTTACCTTCTGTTCCATTATTTCTTTGTCTTTGACAAGCATGCGGATCAATGGGAAAGCCACCATACGTCCCGTTTTTACGGGACAGTCCCTTTTTTCGATGCTTCGTGCCGTTGTCTCCGAAATGAACCGTTGCCATTGTCAATTAAGTAACAGTAAATAGTATAATTGTGAAAAAAAACATGGGGTGCTCCATTTATCAGTTTTCATAAAGCGCCCCACATTTTTTGCACAATTATACTATTTACTGTTCCTTAAATGATACTTATATTGAAAATTATTTTCTACTTTTTAGTTAATTTGATCATAAAAGCGTGTTTTTTATTATTTTTAACTATATTTTTTCAAGTAAAAAGTATTTGACATAAAAAAAATCGATGTCCCGTTTTGACTGAAGTAATCATTGGTCACTATATTCCATGGTCAATATTTACGTTTGCGTACACTTGAAACGCAAGGTCAAACACTAGTTGTCTTTTTTTATCACATTGTTCTAATAGCTCTGTCCCTTATAGAACATTTGTCTATGTAGTTAAAGGTAAGTAAATTAAAAAACGTGCATGTGTGCTATCAAAGCAGTTTCGCTCAAGTTTTCTCTTAAGTTAGTGGGCGTATAACGTGTCTAGTATAAAATGTCATTGTGTAAAATGTAAAAAAATGGTTTATAATAAAACGGTGTCCTTATCAAAAATTTCCACATCTAACAAAATACAATTAACCATTGTCAATGAAATTTCAAACCATATTTCATATTAGTACTCTAAACGTTGTTATATTTTTATTATCAGCAGACAGAACACATAATTATACAAGTGCATATAAATAAATTAAACTGTAATACATATACAATTCACTTTAATTTTCTAAGAAATTATTATGCATTGTACGTTCATAAGATGTTATGTTTACATTCTACACAATATGTAATCAGGTTCAACAATTGATAACAGTAAATACTTTCTTACACATTTATCAATTAAGTACCCATTCTACTGTAATACATTGTAATCAAATAGTCATAAAAAGTAAATGACTGATAACTTATTATCAATGTTTACTATTACACCTTGATAAATGATAATGAAGAATGAATACATAAAAAATATGCACTTTTCATTAAAGTATGTTTTACGTTCATATTTTTCATTATATATTGTATATTTATGCTTATTTATTATGTATATACATGAGCATTTGCGTTTATATTATTTATTAAAAGTGCATATTTTGCTGCATTTATTGATTTTTTTACAGAAATATCTTCAATCTTATCCCATATTACAAGTTTTCATTTTATTTTCAGTGTATGTTCGGGTCTAATCTTGCACATAAAGTTTAACCAACTTCCCGGTATCTGTTTAAGCTGATGTTTTGCATGCATATGCAGAATGGATGATAATGATCTTTAGGGCAAAAACAGGCTAGCATTCTATCAGCCTTATAATACTTGCCAAATATTTCTTGAGAGATGCTCTCAATATTTTTTAAACAATTTCTTTCTTATAAGATTGGAGACACAACCGAGTTACCAGTCCACCTGATAGTAAGTGTTCCTTGCTGCACATGGACATGTGTGACCAACTAATCAAACAAGTTCTACCTGAACCTGATCACAAATTATATTGGATAAGATAGTTGCCTTAGCAAGTTTGCCACATTCTTCTATTGAAATGCAGAACTTCACCACGCTGGAGATAGGTGTGGGAGTACCTCATAGATATAATATATACCATAGTATAGTAATCTGAATATAGAAATGAATTGCGTCTGACTGCATGACTACACCTGCTCGGAACAACTTCAGAGCGGACTAGCAGTTTGGCGATAACTATAACTTTAGCACCTTTCAGGTATATTGAACATTACCCGTAAAGACAGATATATTAAAACTTACCTTCAAAAGGAAATTGACTAGACGCCCATCGAGCTCCTCTCCTTCCTTAGCGGTCGCGACAATGTTGTTCAACCAGTAGTGGGACCGCTCAATTTTATCCCAGAAGAAAAGGTAACTGAAATAATTATATTAATTAGATTGTGACTCATAATCAGGCACTTCACCATGTTGACAAGTGTGTGGTAGATTTCACACATTTCTCAATTTCGTTTTATGGAGAAGTCTTGACTATGAAGATTTTTACACATTACCCTTAATGGTTAAGGCAAATGGTAATTAATTTATGTGTTTGTGAATATAAAAACATTTTTAAATATTACTGGGTTTGAACAGGCTAATAGGCTTTGAAATAACATGTTACTTTTTTACATATTTACACTACTGGTATAGTATAGTATACTACTACTATAATTTTACAGGGAGTTAGATAGAATAATTTATACATTAAAATGATGATGGGTCTCTGGTTAAAAATTGGATATATGAATTATAATTAAATATCAAATGAAGTCCTCAGAAAAACATATTTTCCATACCTCTGTGAGAACTCAAACTCTTCAATGTCATACGTCTTCATGAATGGCAACCGAATCACATTGAGCGCAGCAAACAACCAGCACCGACCTGAGTTCTCCTGATTGGTCACCGGTTTACCTTCAGACTCCACCTGGAAGAATTATCTAGTAGAATGGATTGAAACCCAAATAAAATAAAACCATAATAAAGATGCCTTGCCATCCAAGATGTGTGAGGTAGCTAAGCTACATATCATCGCTGAAAAGGCTAAAATATATTTAGCATTTCCAGGAACAATATGTATAACAAATCCTGTAATAGAATTGCTTCATTTTCATTTATTTAGTTTAGCATAGCTGTTGGTTTCACTATACTAAACTATATTTAACAGAAATTAGTACAACAGTGATACACAAATTATTTAGGTCAAATTTAATAATATGATGTGCAATAACAGCTTTTTGAACTTTTAATTGTTTTAACAAATTTTAATTATTAAATTTTTAATACATTTTTTTTCTTTTTTGTTATTTAAGTATTTTTAATGTTACCTATATAATCAGTTTTTACATACTGTATAGTTATAGTAGATAAGTTTGTAAATTGTATGAATAAAGTAATTTACTGCTATTATATTAAAATAATATTGAATAATTTGATCACAATGTAAAAAGTTAATATAACCCTGCTGTTATTAGCATTTATTAATAAGAGGGTGGCACAAAGCTGGTTAAGCTGATTTATTATAAAATGCAATAAGTAATGTTAGTTACCTTAATATTATAAACATGGAGGGCGGTATTGGTTTTTCGTCTGCTGATAGCGACCTCGAAGGGGTCAAACCGTGTGCAGGCATTTTGGGCTAGCTCATTCTTTGGGTCGGCATAGTAGTTTTCCCTCAACTTGTCTAGGCATTCTTTGCTAAGGGGTTCTGAAAAAAATAGGGTATCTTTATAATCTAGAAGTAATAAATGTGCATGCTATCCACTTGATAGTAAGTGGGTATTGCCACACATGGACATCTGTAATCACTCCTAAATAAGATTAAATTCCAATCCGAGATCGGCCACAGAAAATGCATCTGAGACGTGCCCCTAAGTTGGAACACCTTCCATCAAAGAGATATTTTATAAATATAAGGATTGTACACAAATGAATAAATAACTCGCTAAGTAGAAAAAATATACCGACTTTAACAAAACATTGCTTTATCCAAATTGTTTATGATGACACATCAGCTGTTGCTTTATCAAATTAATTGATCTTAGATGGGCAGCAGTCTTATTTCAAAGTTATTCATATACTGTAGTTACGTACATAAACTAAAAACTTACTTAATAGAACGAAAATAATGAACAATTTAATCTAGCTTACTTTTGTGTTCAAATGACTTAAACATTATGTGTCTTACAAATTTCGTATAACAGCTTCTTTCCTTAACCATACTCAATATTTTATACATTTCATGATGAACATAATATTAAAATCTAAGATCGTTAACAATTATCAGCTAAAGTATTATTTTCTACTTAATTTGGTAGAAATTGACAATGTTGTTCATAATCGTCTGACATCGATGACTGGCATATTTAAAAAAGGAATTATTTATATTTAAAACTTTATTTAATTTAAAACCAAAATAATTATCGTATCATACCCATTATTCATTTTATTAAATAAATCAGCAAACAGAATGTTAAATAAAAGAAATAAACACTTACTAGAAGACATTATTGTAGAATACGAAAATAACCGTGTTGTACGCTGTACCGGTCTTAATACTCTTAATAATATGTTAGCAACTGCAAAAGTACTAAACGTAGCGCGAGCAATAGGCATTATTCGATATGAAAAAGCGCGACTAAAAATCGTTTTCATTCGTATATATTACCATATCGATATAGACGATATTGCTAACAGTTAAAACAAAATCAACGAATAACGATAAACGTCAGTTTAACGATATCGATAGTTCTCTATCTTATAATCACTACATTTTTATTCGATTTACAATACTCGCTAGGTTTAGAATAACACAAAACGAATAAAATTGAATAATATAAGACAAACGTACACATCAAAGCATTTAGTAACCTATTTACTAATATTTGATCAATATCTATAACAAGATTGTTTTTGATATCGATATGAAATACAGTTTATCATATCAATATGAAAACTTAATATCGCCTATGTTCTGATATGAGCTGAATATGTACATGTGAAACTTATCTATGATGTCAAAACAAAAGTCTTTATCAAACAGTCTTTATAAATAGGAAATAAATATATTTTGACATAGGTATGCATCGATATACTACTAATTAAGTATAAAATGTCATTGTAGGTATGTATAATAATATGTCCATGCTAAAGAGTTTAATCGCCTTTCGTCTGTATTTAGATTATTCGAAAGCAAATTTCTCAAGATGACACTTGATAAGTGATACGATAATTTGTTATATTAAAAGCTAAAATACAGTGTTTTTAACACGTTATTTTAAATAATGAAAATTCATCATGTTGTGTTGTCATGTATCGCTGTCACTTTCAATTTAATGTAATACTATTAGGAACAAAAGAGATAAATATATTTGATGTTAACATAGCAACAACTGTTTTAGACTGATAACTACTTTCGCACTCGTTTGTGAATTTGCAAATAACCGTTTTGACTTTGCTTCGGTCATTGAACTTTGAACAGCTGACGTGTTATCATGATATTTTCTATTTTATGTATTGATGATTAATTGTTTTTCTTAATATGATGTTATGTTATTGTATTTGTACGTAAATGTATTAAAATATATGTTTCTATATTTACTTTGTTATTTTTTTCGTTAATTTCCCACAGTATATTTGTATTGTACAAATAAAAAAAGACGATGTTGATTATATGGAATGAGTTGTAAATTATAATAAATTAAATCGTTTAAATAGTTTAATACATATTACATAGCAATTTGTACTGTTTGGCGAAGGTCACGACCATAGATAATTCGTGTGAACGAACTTAATATTTGTAAGGATTTCCGGTTTATTAATCTTACGAATATTTAAATTTCTTTACTGTAATATTCATATATTTTGTATTTAAAAGTTTTTTTGTGAAATTATATCTATGTTAACATTATGATACAAGAAAATCAATACTACTGTCATAATACAAGGTCGACAGTAGGTAACATCGCTTCAAGGGGTGCCTAAAACTATTTACGTTCACGATTCAGAATATTTTCGTGAATCTAGCTTTAAGCACTAATATTTTTAGATTTTGTTACGTGAAAAATGTCGTTGAAGGCGTACGAAGACGCTTGTACAAGAGCGGAATTATTTGGCCAACCTAAGCCGGATAGGGAAGATTTTTTGGAAAAACATAAGCATTTGGATGTTGTGGAATTTGAAGAAGTGGATATAAAGACGGCTGAGGTAAGACAACCAGAGATCACCTTTGATTACAAGTCATGTATTATTTAAGACGTAGTATTACGCGATAGAGGAAAGTCTATGATAATGGCAAAGTTAGACTAAAGTTAAGCTGTTCAGTAGAGCATGTAATCACAGTGTAATTTAATAGAGATTTTTAAATCAATTATTATACATTTTTTGTATTTATTTCTACAGGGTTGTATTTTAAAAAACCTCAATAGTGTGTAAAGTAGGACTCCGGTGGATATGTGAATTATGGCCTAAATCCCTCTGATTCTAAAAGAATACCGTGTCAAGCAGTGGGACAATAATAAATTAATGATATAGATATTTTTTTCAATGACAGAGGGTTATGGTCATTAAGAACAACCTTTACTTATCCCTCGAAAGTTAAATGGAGTCATGTACTACACATTGTTAGAAGTAGAATTACAATCTTCTTAGAAAAAATAAAGTCGTTCTTACAAAAGCATTGGAAAAATGGAGTTCTTTTCAAATTAACTAACTATAATATACGTGAAGGCGACAATTTTTCAGACGACCTTATTTTTGCTGACCTATTTTTTAATATCGCTAAAAAAGAAACACTGCTAAAAGGCGATTTTGCGGGAGCGCACAACTACATCTTCATTATCGATGTAATACTTTTTGCACTGTATTATTTTTCTATGAGTACAATTAACTTAAATCTAGTACAATACTATTTTTATACTAAAGTATGGATGGCAACCCCGCTTCATTGTCCAGTAAGTACCACGACAAACTTGGGGAGAACATAGGTGAGGGTCAGACCTTTCTGGGAAAAAAAATTACCTTAGTAAAAGTGTCGTTGTTTTTGCACTATCAATTGTTTTAGATTTTTTGAGAAATTCAGCCCTCTTCATCTTCTTTCGTTAACTGCGTGTACAAATTTGGCGATGCAGTGTTTATTTTTTCTGTAAAATACTATCAGATAGTTGGTCTATCATATTGAAATGGTTAAAAATGGTTAAATTGGTTAAAAGATGCAAAGGAACCATGAAAAAAATTGCGATATTTTTAGATTTTAATTTTTTTACTATTTTTCCCTCAATTTTGATTCGTCGCGGTGAAAAAAAAATGTACTGGACTGTAAGTGTGCATTGCGTAAAAAAATATGTCCAGTTAATAGAGATTTCAAAAAGGTACCACACTTACTATTTAAAGTTTAAGAAAAAAAGTTAATGCCGTGTTTGCATGAAAGGGACTGAAACCAACTAAAACGTAATGATCGAGTTTTTATTTAAATTACGGTTTCTACCGACTCACAACGTGTCAGGCAGTATTAAATCACATTATTACCTAGTTACACACTTAAAAATATCATTCTTTATAATTTGTAAAAAACAATTAAGTAACTAACTAGCAAACAAAGTAATACAATTTATTAAGTCAATTTTTACCTACTTTGAACTGTCGTTTCGAAGTGAAACTTCGTACATGTATGTAATTTGTATGACAATACCATAATTTTGACATCTTGGAACAGATCTGAGAGGTAGAAATAGGTGTGGCGGTGGTGCCGCTGGAGTCGAACCACAAAAGGTTCTACCACCTTCAAAAAACTATAATCTTATTTTGAGTTGATTTTGATTACATATATCCTTGGAGGTAGTGACCACTGAACATTAGATGGACAGCATCTTCGTTTGCCACTTCAACCGTTAAAGATCTTCCCTTCTTATAGTAAAGAAATGTGTACAAAATTATGACTTTTGACTTCCTTTAAGATGGACGCATTGGTGCGGCGCTTTGTCTCTGGTTTTCGTAATATTTTGCGTTGGCACATCGCAAATGTTTCCAGTTATTTTTATGATAACAATGTGATGTTGAAGGTGGTAGAACCCTTTGTGGTCCGACTCCGGCGGCACCACCGCCACACCTATTTCTACCTAATAACAGCAGTGTTATGCGCTGCTGTGTTCCGGTTTGAAGGGTGTGGTATGGGAGACAGACTTTTCCGAGGCGTTCCAGCTTAGTCCTCAGGGGTAGCGGCGCATCTGTGGCCGACCTCAGGTAGGAATATCTAATCCTATCTGGGGTTGATTACAGATGTCCATGGGCGGCAGTAGCCACTTACCATCAGGTGGACTGCATGCTCGTCTGCTACCCTTATATTATAAAAAAAAAAAAAAAATGTCTTTTTTTTCCTTCTTTCCCTATTACACCTTCATAAGTTTTAACTAAGGTTGGCTGGCTGAATATAATTCAGTCCTTGTTAATTCCCGACATTTTTTTTTATTACGTGACACATAAAAAAGGAATAAGTGTATAAATGTACACACTCCGTTAATCTCGCATACGAACATTATGAACTATTGTTATAAATTATTAAAAATAATTTATAAAAAAGCTTAGCAGTAGCAGTAAAAGCTAGATAAAAATAATGACAGTTGATAACCCATTTATTGAAATATAGGTCAGGTTTTTACTTTGTATTGTTATCTGTCCCAGTTGGCTAGATTCCAAGTCGGATGTCTTGGGATATCTTATGACAATTTTCTATAGATACACGAGTGTTTTAAATTGTCCCGATGTACCAAAAAATCGAAACTAACTTTATTTTATCAAACCTAAATCAGAAGTACCTAGGGTTGAAACTTTAAGTAAATTTAAAACGACGGATGGAATTAACTATATATTTAATATTCATGATAATGCTGTATAAAACATCTAAATTTTAAATATAGTAAGCATACTATCAGACAATAACAACAGAAATAATAGCAAAAAAGTAGTAAACTACGCCAGCAAGCGTAGGTTACACTTTTTAAGAATAATGAAAATCCTTTCGTTAGAAAATAGCAATTTTTAATATTGAAAATTTGCTAAGATTCAATACACAGAGATTTTACTGTAAAAGTTATACACGAGATAGAGTTAAATTTATTTCAATATTCTCACATTAAATATGAAATTTTCTTTTTTTTCAGAATACAGCAATGCTTACTGAAGATTTGAAACACGGAAGTAGCGGCCTTAACGAGCTTAATACAATTTTATCATCTACACAAACGAAAATTAATCGACTGAGGGTAAGTCAATTATCTTCTTTCTACAGTAATCTAAAATGCAAATCGAGGATTAAATAATAATGCAAGCCATGCAATCATTAATAATTCATTACAATAATTGTAGTCAGCGCCATCTATTAACCATTTGAATAAGCTGTTTCATTATGTCTGCTCATACTATTTTGCCAATATGATAGTATTGATTGGAGTTATTTTTTAAGAATAAGAATTTTAAATATCATTATAGAAAGATTCTTTAATAACGGAAATCAGAAATTAGAATTTTGAGTGCAATATTTATATATACATAATATGGCTTTGCGTTTCAGGGCGTCTGCGGGAGCGTAACAAATTTTTTTCGCGTAAAGCTGATGGCCAAGGATAATCTATCGTATTCCAGTGACCAAAGTTACGTAGGACAAACTAACTACGATAAGGACTACGTTCCGGCGAATACTTCAGAGAGTGGCTCCATAAACCGCGGCCTTGGCCCCGACGACAACGAAATGACACCGCGCGCGGCAAAGGCGGGAATTTTAAAACAAAATAGCGGCGACATTAACACCGCATTAGCTGACTTAGAAACGATGGAGAAGAATGAAAATAGTTCTTTATTGAGCAAAAGTGTGTTTCTGGATACCAGAAAGCAGATGACGTCACAGATCAGTAAGCTGGACAACATGATTAACCAAGCCGAAAGAGCACAAGCGTCTTTGAACAGCCAAAACAAACAAATGCGAACCTTCCTCCGATAATTGTTTGTCACGATTGATTGATTGCGGTCTTGTCGGTGCTCAATTGACCACATAACGTTTATTTTGCGCCAATTTGTGGGTATTTGAGTGATTTTGAAAAAAATATTGAGGAATGGTGGAAAACCATAAGTTGTATGCGGTAAACAAATGCCAAAGGTAATGATGGAGTTTAAAAATACTATATACATGTAAATTTAAAGCTAACAGGCGAATTTTTAATGGTTAAATTATTCATTGCTATTTTTTTCTAAACAAATTGTAGTAATGTCACCACTATAATACTGCCGCATTCGCCATAGATTAGTAAAGATACTTCGCCGCCTTGAAATTGAATGAAGCCGCAAATGACTTATTATAGTAAGTTCGTTTTTGAATTCTTGACAAATTAAAACATTTTTAGAAATGAAATTACGAATAAATAACTAATACTGCGTAATTTACATAATAAATAAATAAGTATTTCAAATATTTTAGGGACATTTTAGCACGGCGACGTGGCAAAACTTTTTTTACGCAACTATTTCAATTCTCAAAAGTGGGTCCATTTTCTTGTTAGGAGTGAGTAATCTTTACTAATCTATGCATTCACTTATAATAATTGGAAATAGCCAAAATAATCACATCTATTTGAGTTAGCCTCAGTTGAAATGCTTTTAGCTTTAAAATCGTTCGTATTTCTCTTATAATTTCGTGGTTTGTGATATGATATCGATATGAAATGGTATGTGATATTCGATATTTTTTGATTTACCGCTCTCCAAGGGCGATACATCCTTTGTTCTGACGATACGTTTTAGAAACGAAAGCAATTTTGATGAATAGGTACTTTCAATGTCAATATTATTAGCATACTCGTATATTTCGATATTTCGTATACATAAAAGTTTATTACATATAAATTATTACGCTGGTGTTATGATTTATTTTTATATATTGAAAACTTCGAAATTAATATATTTTGACTAAGTTCTGTGATTACAAGAGCGTGAAACGCAATTAATTATTTGGCTGTGGATTTTTTGTAAAACAAATAGAAATTAGAATAGATGAATTATAACAATATTATGCTATTTTTGTTTCATACTAGTCATTATACTCATTATGTACCTACCTACTTAATTTTATAACGATAGCGTTTAAAATGATTTATAATATTTTTCGGTATTTATTATTATTTTAGTGTGACATAATTACCTATGTATGTATAAAAGAGTAGATAGGTATGTATGTAAACAGTTTAAAAACAATTGTTTAGACTATGTTAATATAACAAGAATTGATCGATCGATAAGAGTTCATTTACATCTACAGACATAGAGCGGGTTAGACGCGTGCCGTGAACGACAAAATAGTAGACCTTTTATTAATGAAATATTAATGCTACTTTATCGCTAAAATTGTTAGATTAATTGTAAATTTGTAATTTACAATTACAGTTATTTGTATGTCATATCATATTTTTACGCGGGTGAAGCCGCGGTTTCTGCTAGTACAATATATACGTAGTTGTATTTCTGCCTCATAACAGCAGCGTTAAGCGTTTCTGTGTTTTGTGTGGTTGTACTTTTCCGAGGCGTTCCAGCTTAGTCCTCAGGGGTAGCATCTGTGGCCGACCTCAGGTAGGAATATCAAATCCATCCATGAGCGGCAGTAGTCTCTTACCATCAGGTGGATTGAATGCTCGACTGCTACTATATTATAAAAAAAAGTTATGTCTAGCGTAATACAGACGCGTAAACACAGGTCGTGTCGTAATACAAAAATATGATTGTCTGCCACGGCCCTTGTCTGACACGTTCAATGTCTGTAAATATGAACAGGATCTAAGGCCTAAGACAAGAACATGATTTATGATTACCAATCACATAATTATAAGTTGTTGGTTTGTTAAAAAACCGAAGTAAGAATTAATGGTAGAGTGGAATTCACGATGTTTAGGTATGTCAGTACGTTACGAAACTTTCTAGTTGGATTCCCTATGGAAGCGAATGTTTGCATGACCGACAAGTCTTTGTTTCTACAGTGTATTCGCGTGAAATTGCCTGTTGTCTGTATTTTTAAGATATTTTGCATCTTTTGCAAAGGTCACATGATATTTAAAGATAATGTATACCTTAGCAAGATTTACTGTTATTCTTCTATCATCGATGTTAGATAGCTAGCTACATTCCACACTTTTGATCATGTGTGCTTTATGGATATTATATTAGTGTATAGCATTGACTTTGTAATGTATGGCCTTTGGGTCTAATAAGTAACCAATTCGCGATAAAGTGTTAAAAAAATGAAATGTATTATTATCTTGGAAACTGCAACGCAACCGTTGCTATCTATGATGATAATAATTTATAATTAACGCATACCCGATGTTCATTAGGGCCTTTTTCCTGTCACGCAGTTTATATTTGCGTGCATGACTCACCTGCAAGCGTGAATTAACTCGCTGCAGTCTCTGCGCGAGTCGTGACCTGCGCGTATGTAGGGTACATGACAAGAAACGTATATATATATGCATATAAAAAGCGTTTATGTCTACATGCGTGTCTCACCTATATGCTTGAATTAATTAGCTGCAGTCTCTTCGCGACACGCGTGCGTGTAGAGCCAAGGGCAGCAAATGTATCTAAGAGGTTAGAAAATATATTTATTGCTATCTTTAACGATGGAATGCGAGTGACGCCTGCGGTTAAGATGCATGCGTTTGCGGGCGCAAACACGCGTGATGCGAAACAGGTCCTTAGTTGCTAGGTCGATGGTAATAAAGGTAATGTATTAGTGATTAATCACTGTAGAATATATAATTGGGCGTTTATAATAAGGCTGGTGCTTGAAAAAATAATATTATTAATATAAATAAAGTTATTTAATGTCTGCTAATTACTCCTGTGACAATATTTTAAAATTTCGATCTTGTTCTAAAAGTATCTATAGTTATTTCTAATAATAATTGTTACCTTTTTACTTTGAAATTCTAAATATTAAGTACGTTATAGTCCCTAGCTTTACCTTCAATCTTATGAAAATAAACTGACAGACATCTGCATCAAAGTAATGGTAGTTTTCCAAAATAAATAATGGAAGACTTACGAGGAGTGGAAAAATGAAAGATATCGTAAAAGTTTTGAAAAATATCATCAGTCTAGTATTATTCCACTACCGAGTTCGAGTCTCGCTCAAAAGGGCTTTTAGAACTCGTTTCCAACGAAGGGTCGGATCATGAAGCACCTCTAATTTTTCAAAATTATGTTGCGTATTAAGAATCAATAATCATATGCCTATCGGCTAAAAATATTGTGAACCTGTACATCAGAATTCCATTACGTTATTGGGGTGTGTTAAATCTATCAATCCGCACGTAAGCGCGGTATATGGCCTAAACACTTTGCAGTCTGAGTGGAGAGCCGTGTCCAGCAGTGGTATAATAATGGTTTGATGACGATTAGCATCGAATTACTTCGCCTAATAAACCGGCCTAGTGCAAATGCACATACATCTAAGTAGGGCCAGGTCTTTTAAATCTCTGTAATTAATATTTAAAATATGATCATTTAGCTTTTGCTCAGTGGACTACTTTTGCAATAATTACTTTGATGCAGTTTATAGATAAGTTTGTCAGCTAATATAATAATTTACTCACTTATTACTATAGTGATGTTATGTGATCTTCAGTTGGTGTTAAACACGATACGCTATGTATATTTTTACGAACCAGTTTAAATTGTTGTTTGAAATAAAGCTGTGACTAATATCATTCGTTTTTAAATAATCCCAATATAACTGTTCCTCTATCCGGTCCCAAAGCGCTTCAACAATAACAAGGAACCTTTAGTACCGATCTTCCTGATCTGTCATTGAATTGGACATCAAAGCGATCCGGCATTGACGGTTGCAACGATCAAGGCTAGAAAAAAACCTGAACGTATCAACCATGAAATCGAGACGTATAAGTAACTGGTTATCGTACCATGACCCGTCATTATAGTTTAGAACTCAGTCACGATGCTACTTACGATCTTCTTTTGTCACATCGCGTTAAGTTTGGCTAATCCATTCCACAAATTCCCCTACGTGTTCCTTCTCGACGTTGGTAATGAAGAATTGGAGAAGACGAACACAGAACAGCTACGCGTCTCCATCCCTGGAGGATCGCTGGCTATGAAGTATCCTGTGATGGGTGAAGGTGACACCATATCTCATGTGAGGGTCAGCGGTATTGATTTTGGAACAGATCTTAAAGTAAACATAGTGGACGGCGGTCCTGGCTATAAATATGTAGTGCTGGTATTCATGGGTAATCCAGGTGTATCCTACGATGCTGTGGTGACGCTGCAAACGCTGCCACCTGGTACAGAAATAAATACAGTTAATAAAAAACAAGTTGTCGGTCCCAAAACCACGGAAGATAGTAAGTCTTACGAAGTTACAGACGTCGACAGTGATGATAATGATGAAAATATAGCCGGTTCTACAATTATGAAACAATATAGTGAGAAAAGTAATTCGGAAGTGATGCAATCAAGTTCTAAATTGTACAATTATGCTAATGCTGAAATGGCAGAAAACGACAAGGAAGATGAATCCGAAAACACGTCTTCTGAAGAACAGGATGATGACAATGATTCTTCAAAGGAAGACGACGAAGATAGTGATTCTTCAAGTGACGAAGATGAATCTGTAAGTGGTGAAGAAAACGAGGACGATGGTGTTGAAGAAAAGGCATATTTCAAGCAAAGCGGGTTTGAAAGTCCTAGGGCAGAACAATATACGTATAATATTGCTGATAGTAATTCATATGACAAGCCTGCAGATATTGTAGACGACAGCTTATACGAGAAGTATCAAGACTTGAAACCGCATTTTGCTGATGGTTACAAAGTTTACCCACAGAGTGCAATATACAATAAACAATACCAAAGCTCTTACGGAAAGAACGATGAAGTAGAATTAGAGCAAATGTTTAATGATGAAGAGATCCATAACGACGGGAGATATAAAGACGGCAGTAACAGCATTGACTCTGATTATCCAGCTGCTGAATATTAAATATAGATTGTTGTAGATTTAGTAAGATTAGTCATTACTTCATTAATTGGTTGCATTATTATAAATATACGGAAATATTTAACCTATTTATAAGAACCTATCTTGACTATCATCGAAAAACTTCTGTAAATAATTATTATGAAATATTGTGTTTATTTTTTTGGTATATCAAAAAGCAGCCTATTGGTTGGAACTTGGTCTCTCGATCGAGGGATCGAGAGCCTAAGTTCGTACCCCAAGATCTGACCCCTCGGTCCGAAGTTCAAATCCCAGGCAGACAGTATCTGGTTTCTCAAAGTAATGTGCGTATTAGAAACGAATTATCACTTTCTTTATCATTGAAGGAAAACATCGTGAACATTATAAATGCTATCCAATTTTATTACGTTTTTTGTTGTTATTTGTTTCTATCATGTTCTTAACCTCTGTAAACAGAAAATCGTCGTCAATCCATTACTTTCCCACTGCTGAGCACGGGTCTCCACTCAGAATGAAAGGTATTAGGCCATAGTTCACCGCGTTTGCCAAGTGCGAATTGGTAGACTTCACACACGTCTGAGATTTTTTTCAATCTCTCAAGGACCTCCTCCTCCGGTTTCCTCACGGTATTTTCCTTCACCATTAGAGCAAGGAGTAATTAATTGAATTGTAATATGCACATAATTTGAAAAATCGGTAGTGCTAGGATTTGAACCTTGGACCCCTTGTTTGAGAGACTGCGAATCAATAACTAGGGCATCGCTGCCAACATACTGCTTTTAATACCACTAGGCTGTCACTGATAACTTATCAATATACTGCTTATAATTATGGGATAATTACAGAAACGCATGTCAATAAGTCCGTGGGCGATATTATTCACATCATTTTGTTTACATAACGCACAAATGTCAATAGGTTAATCTGAAAGCACAAACCTTCCGATACTTGCTTTGAATTCAGGCTATTACCGACAATATTTTGAATGGCGGAGGCGTACACGCGCCATCGAATAAAGGAGGCGATTCACTGATTGACAAATAACTACGGTAGGGTAGCCATCTTGTGATAAACGTATTACGGGATACCTTGCTTAACGTATGTCCGTCTTAAAATAACAATGTAGTGCTTTTATATTTGAACGAAATGAAATAAAAACAATTTTTTTTTTCAAAGTAGATGCTTTACAGAAATCTTTTTGAACAAATATACCTTCTGTCTGGTGTTTGGTTATAGCGGAAGGGACACTATATATACACGTAAGAGATTTAACTTGGTCCTGAAAATATGTAACGAAATTATGATCATAAAAAACTTTATTACTACACTAGCTGACCTGGCAAACTTTGTACCGCCTCAAAATCTATTTATCAAATATATTTCATATAAAATATAGCCTATGTGACTTGTGGATAATGTAGATTTCGAATGGTGAAAGAATTTTTAAAATCGGTCCAGTAGTTTTTGAATCTATTCATTACAATCAAACAAACAAAGTTTTCCATTTTATAATATTAGTATAGACTATATTAATTTTGGACTTTAGGTAGAATTATTGTTTTATTTGTATTTGCCACAGCAATTTTTACCTCATAACAGCAGGATAGAGCCGCTGTGTCCAAGATGATCCGTTTAAACTTATTCACTTTTTTGAGATGTTCCATGTTTCTTCTTAGGAACGCGAAAGTATGTGTAATGGATTGGGATTGTCCTTCATGTACGTGGTTATTTTGGGATGCTTGTTTATTTGCTACTTTAGTTTCAGTGAAAAATTACCAATATTACGTTAATAATTTTTATCCAATAAAATTTGCTGATCAAATAACCCATGATACTACTTGTACATAACAAGTTATGTCATGGGGAATAAATGGGAAAGTCTCACAAAAACTAGAGAACTTGTTACCCCACTCCACGTGAAAATAATTGGTATTTCAAGGATCATCCTTCGGTTTTATATTTGTAGCTCGTGCCTGGAATGTTTTTCAAATAAATAGCTCCCGATTTATTTCCACGCGTATCCATCCCAATTAGGGGTTACACGTGCCGCGACGGGACTGTTATCTCACTTGGCTGTAATTTATCCGTAATATTAACTTAATCGATACCTCGTTCCGATAAATAAAAATAACTTTGACTTTTGTATTAGATAACAAATATCTTAGAAGTTATAGGTACTTCTATTGACACGTTTGGGATAAAATAATGTAACCGATTTTCATAAAACTGACAGATAAAAATCGACACCGTAAAGTTGGTTACATGTTACTTGTAGTTAATTGTTGCAAGTTTTTCTTAAAGATAAATTTGATACGAGCATATTTTTTAAATTTAAACGCGTAATGAAAAAGAAACCAGCCTGTAGTCCGCCTGATGGTTAGTGTTCACTGCCACCCATAAACATTTGTGACCAATTTATATACCTATATAGATACAACATGTTTTATCTGAAGTGAATCACAGATGAGTTACCACTTTTGAGGGCTAAAATGATCATTATGGGTAATTATTTAATGGCATCCACACTCTTCCTCCGAAACACAAGAACTGCTTCACAGTAGAAATAGTTAGGCGTGGCTGTGACATCACCATTCGAACCATGCAGTTTCTATCTCCTATACCAGCTGTAAGCATATTGAAAATGAACCAATAGGTACAAGAAAGTCTATGACATAACATACAAAGCAACTAGTGTCGCAACCATTAGCAATTCGTAATCGAATAGAACTTCCATCCATCTAATTATGCCTCCTCTAAATTCAGCATCTTCCGCCGAATGCATCAGGAACATTTCATAATTCATATAAACAAATGGCGTCCATTAAAAAACATTACCGGGAAAGTTGTCCCCAGCATAGAAAGTACTCACCGTGGGTGTAGCAATACTGACTTACATGACAGATTGAAATACAACAAGAAATCTATGAATTTTAATACTAGTTGCGAGGTATCTGTTTTACTGCCAGCGATAAGACTGATATCAACAAGAGAATTACGGAAAGCTTAGGTAGTCAAAAGATGTTCTTGAACATTCTGTGGAGTTTTAATGTTGTTTGCCATGTGTGCATTGAGATATGTATCGTGGCTGGCATCCACAAGAGGCAAATACTTAGAGTTAGAACAGTCAATTCATCAGTTAGAATAACTTAGAGATTGTCTATACGGCAACCGTAGCCTCGGCGTTACATTAACAAAATACCACCGCTTTGGATAGTGGTTCGTTATGGAGAGGAAGTGGCGAAAGAAACTCCGTATGTGCGCAATTTAAAATATTTTAGAAGTTTGTACTCGTTTTATACAATGTTATGAGATGAATTGCTTAATAGTTTGTTTGTACGGGATGATGTGTTCGCTCAGCGAAAAAATACCACTTTTAATTAAAAATAAATAAATAAATAAATAAATAGCCTCGGCGCCATGTCAGTAATTACAGCTCCATATTAATTTAATTTTTCTGGTAACTTTAGGTTTTTATCTATTTAGACATACAAGTCTACCTTATTTCAGTAGTGCTCCAGTGGTACCATGAAGCATCATACATAAAATAAGAAGTATAATCTTATTTTCCATGCGATCAAATCTGTTAACATATCGCCACTCGCTCAACATAGGACAAGTCGTTGGAGATCATACGTTTTGCAAATTATTTCCCTTCCTGCTGGGTACTTTGACGTCAGAGGATGGAAATTGTGGACAAATACTGCAAAATCTGATATTCAACATGATGTCGAAATGTTTCACGGTTTGCCCAATGGTGGCCCGATGAATAATGGAGAATTTGTAAAGAAGCTCTTAAATATTATGGTCACGGAAAGAAATTTCCATTCTACTTTCCATGATATGATAATGTTTATGCTGTGTTTAGGAGTTGCACTTATTTATTGTCATGATAGATGTGTGAACAAGTATGCTCTCCGCTTTATACTAAATTTGTCTATATGTAGCACTTTTAGAATTTTAAATGTGGTAGAATGGTTTGTGGTTGTACTTCCGAGGTACTACCGCCACACCTAACTGCGTACTGGTATAAAGGGTGTGGTAAGGGACACATTTATTTGGAGTTTTCCAACTTCAAGACTTGAGGAATAGCAAGGCATCTGTGCCAATACCATGTAACTATTACATGTGGAGTTAATTATAGATGTCCAATGGAGACAGAGGCCATTTCCCATCAGGTAAAAAAACTCGTTTGGTACTTTAATTTCATAAATATATATTCCTTTATTTTTAATGAAGATATTGATGCTGATTCGGGTAGCTTTTCAGTGAAGATCTTATGTATACAACATAGCAATGTATATAGGTAACAGTAACTGAATTACGCGGGGACTCTCACAGAGTCTATAAGTGGGATGATCCTAAGTAAATAGTCCCACGTCCTTAACAAATTGGATAGGAGACCTAGTTCTAGGTGATAGTGTTGACATATCCTGGATCTACTCGTACACCCTTAGTATAGTCCGCGTAAATCTGCTAGTTGCTGTTAATATAGAAATGTGCCGCGTTGAATGAATTAATGAATACCATAGAAAAATGTATTACTACACCTCGCAACAATTTCAGAGCGGACTTACACTTTGGCGCGGACTATATGAGTTTACTTAGTACGTTTTCGCTCACAGAACGTCCCCGTGGAGCGTATCGGAAATAAATTCCGCAGTATAAGTTTTAAAAACGGAGCAATAACGCTAACAAAGTTGAATAAAGAATGTAAAAATAAACGCATTGTATTTATATTTGTAAAATTAATTGTTACACTTGACTATTCAGTTTTTTAAAACTCATAATGCGACATTTTAGTTCCGATACGGTCCACGGGGGCGCTGTATGTGCGAAAACGTAAACGGTGACAGTTTTCGAGCAAGCGTTAAAACTCGTATTAAGGGTACTGGACATCGTTATATTGCTATTTATAATATTGAAAAATAGGTAGGGAAAGCTTGGACCGATTTTAATAAAACAAAAATAAAAAGATGCAAAATTAATTTGATTAAAACTACCATTGATTGATGACATTGAGTAGTGGCACTTTAACATTTGTTATTGCCTATCCATCAGGAATAGCAGATTTTTCGGAATACAAGGTACCTACCCTATGTTTGTATCTTCTTCTGATCCCCTGCAATGTGTGCACATAAGGTGTAAAAGTGTTGATATAAACTCATCTATTTCATAAGTTTATGTTACTTTACTCATAAATTTATTTAACTTCATTGGCTTCCACCAAATTCCTGACAAATCACCACTAGAGTAATTGAAACATAAGTAATGTACGAGTACATTAAAAACATTTTTGGAGTAATATTTAAACTAAACAATAAAAGCTACACGGATAAAATAGTGTGGTCTGCCAAGATTGCAGGTTCATTACGGAATTTGCTAATAAAGTATATCATACTAAATACTCTTATATTGTATCAAAATATTCACAATAATTTATATTTTTCTATATAATGTTAAAATCTTAAAACTTATTTGTGCAAAAATACATAGTTAAAATTATTAGCTGTTCTTTAGAAGCTAACTTCAATATCGATCCAGTAATCGGTGCATAAAATTTCGGCATCTGAAAATGTACTGATCAATTTCTTCTAAAATATCAAAAAGTGTAACATAAAAAAAAAACCATAACATTAATTGTAGAGGTAAACTCCTGTTAACGTTTTTCTTTTATTTTAATTTGTGCGCAATATTGGTACTGGCTGTAAATGATGTAGAACAAAAAACTGCTCAAAAACTTGTCAGTTACTGTTTTATTACAGCAAGGTGCATCTATTATCGAGTTACCGTTCGTTTGTCCTCAAAATGGTCAGTCTGGAAAAATCTCCATTGCGGCGCGAGAATCGTAGCGCCATGTTCTTCGAATAACGGTCTATAGAAATTCAAATCGGGAATTTCCAGGCAAACATGCCGTTCCATAATTCTAATTTCAAAAGTCCGTGAAACGGTTTCAACTTCAGTTGCGTTCAGAATTAATTGGCCCAAATACATCATGATGCATTCACTACTTGGGTTGATCGGTTTGTTTCTATTTTGTTAATATTTTGTATTTTACAAGCAAAAACGAAAAAGGTTGAATTACAAGTTTTATTTAGTTTCACTCGGCTCGTTGTTTGTTTCAAGTCAAATGTGACCCATTTTCCGATGTTCGATTGATATGAAATTTTGCATACGAATTTAAATTCGGTGTTAGTATAATCTGTCCCTTTATATATATATTTCTTATGTGCGTGTGTATGCCACTGAACTTCTCCTAAACTATGCATTTGATCAAGTGATGATCTTTAGCAAAGTTGTTGTCCAAGACCCCACGAGGGTTTGGGAGTTGGTAAGACCAATTTTCGACAGATGGCACCACTGTCATTCCTATGCAGGTACAAATTCTCCGTTTTATGTATGTCATATTATTTCTTTAAAATGAGGGCGAAGCCGCGGGCACCATTAGTATTAATATAGTATCTTGGAGCTTGTTTTATGGTGCATACTCGTAGATATAGGAACTTCATCACGTCTTAACACATTAATCTCCCACATTAATCTTTAGGCTTGTTGGGTCTGTCTTGACAGCTGTTATAATATTTATGACTAATACGAATATTAATTTTAAAAGAGCACAATTCTTAAATTCGAGTCGTGTGAAATGTGAGTCGTTTTGTCGCTTTCCCGTTTGAGGTGTGAGAAATAATCTAGATTTCGCGTGCCCAAAAAATACAGCTAAAATTATAATTATGTTTATATTAAAAATTGTTTTTAGCAATTTTACCAAGGGCATGTGATTTTTTTCAGCCCACTCAATTTTATGGTCATCATTATGGCAGGCATAAAAATCTACCACTAGTGCGTTGTTATAAATAACTTCATATTCGAACATATTTAAATATAACGGAAATTATAACGCTTATTCTTATATTCATATACCAGAAGAGCCCATTGTCGTGGGTTGATACCGTTACATAAAATACTGTTTAGCTTTCCTGTTTGTGAAGTTTCAAATTTGAAATCTAGCACACTTCAAGTCATTGATATTCGTCTGCATTTAATGTCGTCGCCGTAAAAAACGCAGCTTTAAAGCGGTTAAAAAACCGTCGAAACAACAGCACCTATTACCATCTGCTACATAAAACAAAACGAATTTGGGATTCTGACAGCACTAGCCGTTGCATATTTAGCACATAAACGGTGTTCGAGCACAATTCGAAATTCAAATGGTTTTTGAAAATAGAACGTTGGCGGGCAGGGTGGACCGCTACGCAGAATAAATTGGTCCGATATGTTTAAAGTTGGAATAAGTTACGCTTTAAAAAGCCCCAAAAGATATTGAAATTCTAAAATGTTCTTTATAACGTAATGTGTGGGATAAGTAGATTTAAAAGATGTAAAAATAAAAATCTTTTTCATTTTAGTATGACGTCACCCAGTATTAGTAGAGTGCAGATAAGTTGGCTGGTCTGTTTTGATTTGTTGACAGGATCACTAAGTATATGGTTTATAGGAATTAAATATAATATCCCTATTATAGGTACACAAAGCTATTCATACATATAAATAGTGACGCATTATACCAAAATAAAGCCTTAAACCGACTGCTGTATAAAATTTGGCTGTATATGTTTATATGCAATTGTCTTAAAAGTAAGAAATACATTTTAAAATGTATTAAAAAGTAAAAATTCCATCATTTGGCATTCGATTCCATTAACTCCAGTTTATAAACAAGTCAGAAGATGTTATTGTTTTTATTCATACGTTTGTGTAAAATTATGGCAACACTGGCATTCCGCTGACGTGTGCACGGTTAGATTTGAAATTGCCAGCTTATTTTGGGTATTTTTATGGTTGTTATCTGAGAATGGCTAATGCACCCTACGGATAAATGGATATTGCATACCGTATGCCACAGAGATGAAGGTGGCCACTGTCGATCATGAACATCTGTAATAAATATCAGATAGGATTAAATTCCTCCCTCAGATGCGTTGCTACCCCTGAGGACTTTGCGATGCCTCGAAAAAATATGTCGTTTATACTTCAAACTAGAACATAGAAACGCTCAATAATGTATTTATATGGCAGAAATGGTTGTTGTGGTGCTGCAGGAATCGAACCAAGGAACGTTCCATCTTAACATAAAATAAAATAATAGACTGTATTTTTCTTCTTTTTTATAATAAAGGAGTAGCAGGCGAGCATGCTCAATATTGTTTTAAATCTGTTAATAATTATTAACTGCCATTATATGTATATCACAAGAAATAAGAAAAGTGTAAATTGTTATTTTAAGTTTAAGATATACAGGATTCGCTAACACTTAAGAAAATAAACTTCGAAAACAAACTCCCTAGAAAATGAAACAAACTCCCACCTACATATATGTGTAGGAGTCCTATTAATGCACCTTTCCTCCATTTCCTTTATAGGTACTACACTCTCATTGAAAGTAATCCCGTAGGAACATGGGAGCTTTAAGAGCGTTTGTCCACCGCCGCCGTCATCGGACCGTCACCGAAAACGAGATTATTTAATACTAGTTTTTGCCCGCGGCTTCGCCCGCGTTTAAAAGAAAATAATATAACATACTAACATACATAAAACTGTAAATTCGTACCTTCAACTTTGCTAAAGATTATCACTTGATCAAATGCATAGTTTACGATTCAATCCATACTAATATCGATTAAAATAATCGATGTTTTGGGTCCAAAAGATTGATTTTCAGATCAATCG
The DNA here is from genome assembly GCA_014595695.2 of Epargyreus clarus clarus. NCBI lineage: Eukaryota > Metazoa > Arthropoda > Insecta > Lepidoptera > Hesperiidae > Epargyreus > Epargyreus clarus. The sequence goes on from JACTTY020000024.1 coordinate 1,805,297, forward strand.
ATCTTAGATCGCCATCCCTAGTTCCCGTGGGATTTCCGGGATAAAAACTATCCTATATCCTTTCTCGAGTCTCAAACTATCTTTGTACAAAATTTCATTTAAAATCGGTTCAGTGGTTTGGGCGTGAAGAAGAGACAACCAGACAGACAGACAGACAGAGTTACTTTCGGAATTACAATATTAGTAAGGATATGGATTAGTAAGGATGAAGTGCGGTAGACACGCGGATATAGTAAATGTATGTACCGTTACTTCGGCGCCGTCGTCTCGTACTCGGTGAGGCTCCGGTGACGGCGGCGGTGGACAAACGCTCTAACTGTGGCTATTTCTTCACAGCCTTGACATTTAAACAGCGGATATTATTCCTGTTTAATGGGTCCTCCCAAATCGAAACAAACATACTCCAGAAATATATCATGCATTTCGTATGAGTAATTGCTTAATCGCTACCTGAATTGGTAATGGGTGCCATAGCAATAGTAATAATAGTTGCTTACTATTACTATTTTTACCTGATGCATGGGCGTCGCCAGGATTATTTTTAGGGAGGTGCATGAAGTGACGTGTCGTAGAAACTGTTGAATGAGGTCCAGGGTGGAAAGTACTTATCCCTGTAGTCCCGGGATCAGAATAGGTATTCTCTGTCTGTCGTAAGAGGCGACTAAAAGGGGGCTTCCGAGGTTGCGGACGGCAAGAGTGGGAGCTCAACCCGCCGGCCAGCGACCCCGGGAAGGACGGCGGTATGTGTGGTCGCATACCGTCGTGCACACCAGACGGTGTGGTGAGCGTCAAGCTCACCTGGGCGGAGCCCGACGGGGCACAGCGCTAAGAGGACTCCGGTTGCGTTCCGTTGGAGATCCTGGAGTCCTCTACGCAGCGCCGAGGACAGCCACCGGGGGGGTTTTAGTGCGGTAAGAGTCCCACATAACTCTGTGTCGCCCCCACGGCACCGGGTACCTTTTGAAGGTTTCCCCCTCGTTAACAAAAAAAATAATCCTTATCCTTACTAATATTATAAATCCGAAAGTAACTCTGTCTGTCTGTCTGTCTGGTTGTCTTTTCTTCACGCCTAAACCACTGAACCGATTTTAATGAAATTTTGTACAAAGATAGTCTGAGACCCGAGAACGGACATAGGATAGTTTTTATCCCGGAAATCCCACGGGAACTAGGGATGGCGATCTAAGATCGATTAATTGGAGAATCGATCTTTTGGACCAAAAAGTCGATTATTTTAATCGATATCCTTACTAATATTATAAATCCGAAAGTAACTCTGTCTGTTTGTCTGTCTGTCTGTCTGTCTGTCTGTCTGTCTGGTTGTCTTTTCTTCACGCCTAAACCACTGAACCGATTTGAATGGAATTTTGTACAAAGATAGTCTGAGACCCGAGAAAGGACATAGGATAGTTTTTATCTCGGAAATCCCACCAGAACGGACTCCAGTAATGGATCGATTCAGTGAATCGATCTTTCAACTCAGAAGATTGAAATTCGATTTCCGATTTTCGATTTTACTGATCATATTGATCATCTATCTATTTATATAAAAATGAATATTTGTCTATATACATTTTATAGAATCGGAAACTATGCATTTGATCAAGTGATGATCTTTTGCAGAGTTGTTGTCCAAGAGCCCACGAAGGTTTGGGAGTTGGTAAGACTAAATTTCGACAGATGGCACCACTGTCATTCCAATGAAAGTACGAATTTTCTGTTTTATGTATGTCATATTATATCTTTAAAATGCGGGCGAAGCCGCGGGCACTACTAGTAATAAAATAAAATAGGGTGGAAAGTAATAAGGCCAGGGTGGAAAATAATAAAAAGTTTACTGAATTCTACAAACTTTAACAAATCTGTTATGGGTATTTTTCGCTGACGGATATGATACGGATTATGATTTGGAGTGTTCTTGCTTTGGTGCATTTGAGGAAAATTATGCCAGTAAATTCTTACAATACCGACATCTAAAATCAATACTATATTTTTAGTTATTAAATATCGCATCTACGTTTTACTGAAAAGCAAAATAATTCGAATAATACTTTTAGGAATAAGATTAAAAATATAATACTTACTTATTAAAATACATTGTTATATGTGTCAATATTTTTGTAATAATTGATTGTTTTCACTTGCGTTTTACTCTTGCGTGTGTACAGTGTACAATACATATTGAAAAACTCTGTGCACTGTTTTTTTTTTATAAAAACGTTAAAGAATTATAACATTTTACATGGGTACACATGCTTTTTAAAATATTAGCTTTAAAACCAAAAAGAATCTTTACAAGTAACACGATCCTCTGACCAATAAGCAATCCGAGATTACATGAAAATAAAGTCGACAGCTATATCGGTATCGAGGTCGTTCCTCCTGACACGCTGGTCTGAGCGACTGCATCTTACAGGACTGCTGACATACTGAATTATACACACATTATATCAGCACCTACAGTATGCATTTCAGGTTTTGAGAACTTTCATATGTGTTACAACAACAAATTGTAATGTGTAATTGTAAGGATGTTTTTATTAAGTTGAAATGGCCACTGCCGCCTATGAACAACTGTAATCAACCCAAGGTAGGATTAGATTCCTACCTTAGGTCGACTACAGATGCGCCGCAATCCAAAAGGACTAAGCTGGAATGCTTCGGAAAAGTATGTTTGTCTTACTACCCCCTTCAAATCAAAACACAGCAGCACGTAACACTGCTCTTATTAGATAGAAATAGGTGTGGCGGTGGTGCTGCCTAAGTTGAACCACAAAGGGTTCTTCAGAAACTCAATCCTTACTAATATTATAAATCCGAAAGTAACTCTGTCTGTCTGGTTGTCTTTTCTTCACGCCTAAACCACTGAACCGATTTTAATGAAATTTTGTACAAAGGTAGTCTAAGACTCGAGAAAGGTCATAGGATTGTTTTTATCCCGGAAATCCCACGGGAACTAGGGATGGCGATCTAAAATCGATTAATCGGAGAATCGATCTTTTGGACCCAAAACATCGATTATTTTAATCGATATTAGTAAGTATTGAGTCGTAAACTATGCATTTGATCAAGAGATGATCTTAAGCAAAGTTGAAGGTACGAATTTTTAGTTTTATGTATGTTAGTATGTCATATTATTTTCTTTTAAACGTGGGCGAAGCCGCGGGAAAAAACTAATTCCATATAAAACAAGGATTCTCCTTGAATCTGATCACAGATGCATAGCCACTCCTGAGAAAGAAACGCAGAAATTACTTCACGTTTGAAATAGGTGTGGGGGTAGTACCTCTCTGGTTGAACCATACTCTACCTAATATGAACTATGTATCTACTCGTATCAATATGTGTATACCATTTTCTTTGTTCTAGCTCAGTATTGGCAAGATATCGTCTTAAATAAATTGTATAAACATTTCCTAGCGTTATTCAAGAAAAGCATATCCAACTGGATAAGAAATAAGCATACAAAATCCATTGCAAACTCGTGCAGGAAAGTCGTAAAAATTCAGTCGTGCATTGTCTTTGGACCGGATTCTGTGGAAAAACATGATTATTTACATATTTTGGTTTAACTTACAGATAATTTCTTTCGCAAAAGCTTACGGCAAGCTCATGAAATAAAACGATTACCATGTCTCTTAATTTTATATTTAAATAGGTAAATATGATAATTGGATATATGGATATATTAGTATATATCGTAACATCGTCAACCCAATACTTTCCCACTGCTGGGCACGGGTCTCTTCTCAAAGTGTTAGGCAAAGTGACCAAGTGCGAATTGGTAATCTTTACGTACCTTTGAGAACTTTTATATATTTTTTTTCATTTATTTAATAAAGAAGACTTACAAAATAAACATAATTTGAAATCTGCCAAACTGTAGGCCAGTTTGTCGGCAGTACACATCCAGCTCTCGTGGTCCTCATATAACAAGTTACACACACGATTACAATTGTCTCACTCCAACACAGATCTTACATAAAGTTATAAAATATATAAATACTCTTATAACTTACATTTACTCGAGTTACATATAATAATATCAGAATTATCAGTGATACAGATGTGCTTTTTAAATATAGTAGGTATGGCTATAATAATCTTATATAAAATTCTCGTGCCACAATGTTAGTTACCGTACCTCTCCGAAACGGCTCCACCGATTTTCATCAAATTTTATATACATATTCAATATAAAATTCTCTATCGTATAGGTCTTATTACGATGTTTTTCTTCAAGCTTAAGCAAGTGATAACTAATTCTAATGCGCATATAATTAAAATAAACAGAGGTGTCTGCCATTTGAATCTAGGACCCTGAATTACAGGCCTAGTTTCAAACAAAATCAGAACATGATTGATACTTAGCAAAAGACGTACCACATTTTTTTTCTTTTTCTCATATATTGGTTGATTGACCTGTATGTATGTAATGGAATCTTTGAACTCGATTTTTACCCACATTGAACGGTCCGATTTTAATAATTTTATATAACGAGGGGAATGGGTCCCCTCGGTAGGATCGTCAGGAATCAGGATTAACGATTTTCCTTGTGCGAGTTTTAGCGTGGTTTTTAGATTTTAAAGTATAATTTTATATTATTTTGTTGGTCAATTATTAAATATCCTACATATATTTAAGTAAGTGCACGAACTGTAGGTACAGGAAAGTCCTGAAAATAACCCGGTCCTGTTCCACAGCAGCGACGATTTATTCGTGAGCCCCAGTTCACTGAACTCATTCAACACAATGCTGTTGTGAAATGGATCCAGTGTCTTGTTGTTTTAACCTTTGTTGCATGTTTACTTGGATATCAGTGCAGGTATACGGGTGACGGGTATACTATAGCAGTAGTTAAAAACTCGGCCTCTTGATCTAGGGGTCCGAGGTTCAAATCCCAGGCATGCACCTCTGATTTTTCAGTTATGTGCGTGTTAGAAATTAATTATCACTTATTTAATTGATGAAGAAAAATATCGTGAGGAAACCTGCATACCTGAAAATTAAAAAAAACATGTTTTCATAGGTATGTGTAAGTTTACCAATACGCACTTGGCCAGCGCGGTGGAATATGACATATCCTTCTCATTATGAGAGGAGACAAGTGCCCAGCACTAATGGCTACCCATTAGTGATGAACATGAAATACTACAGTACAAATTTAGGTACTATAGTATAGGTATAGGTATACTTTATGATTCGTATGTTTTTTATACTATAAGAATAGCAAGGGAGCACGCAGTCCACTTATTGGTAAGTGGCTACTACTGCCCATGGACATCTGTAATCAACCACAGATAAATTTAGATATTCCTTCCTAAGGTCGGCCACAGATGCGCCGCTATCCCTAAGGACTAAGCTGGAACGCCTCGGAAATGGTACGAACGCCCCATGGTATGAGCGTCATCCTGATCAAGCACTGTTATTACAAAAAACCCTGTAACTGTGTATTGAGCAAAATCCAAACATAAATCCAGGTCGACTGTACACTTGGTGCGATGTTACCTCACTTTACGACCGACGTTCACGAGTATTATTGATTAGCAAGCTAATTTTGTAGTCCGATAAGATTTGGGTGGTCATGTTCAGAATCGCGGGCTTCAAACCGTAAAAAATGTGTTTTTGGTTTAGTCATTCGAATAAACAAACATGCAGCCCCATAATAGATAGCTAAATTCATCATTCAATTATCTGTACGGCCGGGGATCAAACCCGGAATCCGGACCGTTTGACCTCGCGAGTCGTCAATCACAGTAGAAGTAGATCCTTATACTGTGACGTCATTGTGGGCTGTCGATCATATTGATAGATAGATAGATAGATAGATTATTTATTTCAAGAACTTAAGCAACAACAACAAATTATAACACACAATAAACAATGAAATCCAAAAATACACATATGGAAACACAAACTAATTATGAACTTATTGACTAAATTTTCTTAAGAAATAAAATTACACAATATATAAAAAAAAAACTGAAAATAACCTCCTACGGCAGAATTAGATATGACATTGAATGTCTCTGTATGTCAGGGACCAGAGTAGGGCTACGGTATCCCCTGCCTGTCGTAAGAGGCTGCTAAGAGCCTCCGAGGTTACGGGCGGCAAGAGTAGGACGGCAATATGTGTGCCGCATACCGTCGTACACACCGGATGGTGTGGCGAGCTCAACTGGGCTGAGCTCGACGCAACGCGCTCAGAGCACTCCGGTTGTGTTCCATTGGAGATCCCGGAGCTCTACGCAGCGCCGAGCACCAGGGTGATTTTAGTGCCGTAAAAATCCCACATAACCCCGTGTCGCTTCTACAGCACCGGGTACCTTTTCAAGGTATTAGTCGTCTCGTCCGCGTCAACAAACATAAGGTGTGACATATGTAGATGCAATCGAATAACGCAAAGTATATAAAAGGCGAGAATAGAAATAACAGAGAGATCTACTGTGCTAGCTGTTTTATGTGTATTTGTGTAACGGAACGCCCCTTTTCAATTGCTCAATGAGTCACCGGATATTCTTGGAGCCCAGATGCCGACTAATCCAAAAATACCCGAATATGCATCTAATCTACTACAGGTCATACAAGTATATAAAAATCTTTGTCAATATTTTTAAATTTACAGAGCGATTGCTATAATAAAATATATTTAATAATTTTGGGATAAAATTGAGATTATGTTAAACCTCCTAAAGTCTAAAATCCTTTTCTGTTTTATGAAAACTCAGTAGATTTAAAGGTGGTAGAACCCTTTGTGGTTCGACTCCGGCGGCACCACCGCCACACCTATTTGTACCTAATAACAGCAGTGTTAGGCGCTGCTGTGTTCCGGTTTGAAGGGTGTGGTAAAGGAGACAGACTCCTCTGAGGCGTTCCAACTTAGTCCTCAGGGGTAGCGGCGCATCTGTGGCCGACATCAGGTAGGAATATCTAATCGTATCTGGGGTTGATTACAGAGGTCCATGGGTGGCAGTAGCCACTTACCATCAGGTGGACTGTATGCTCGTCTGCTACTCCTATATTATAAAAAAAAAGATATTAGTTCATTTTCGAGATAACTAAAATTTTAGAAAAGTTTGTAATCTTCTGTACCTATTACTCATACGCTTGTATACCGATCACTTTACAATCTTTATAATTGATGAACTTTAAAATCACCCATTAATTTAATTATTGGTTATTGAATCAAGAAGCCCGAGACTACTTTTAACCTAAAACGCATTTTTATCAGCTCTGCATACCTGCTTAACCTGCAGAAATATAACAATGTTTCTAGGCAATAAGTAATTTAGCAAATAAATCAAATTTGTAAGTTCTTCAATATAATTCCTTCCTATTTCCACCCTCGTCCACCCCCTTTATTAATCAGCATCATTGACCACAAACCTCAACCAAGTTATGAAGTCAACCAAAAAGCCAGCCAAAGAGTCCAATCGGCAAGGTGGAAGGGAAGAGGCGCGCTAGACGCCAGAAAAAGTCGTGGCTGAAAAACATAGGGGAGTAGACAGTCTCTGTCGAACAATTATTTCGCCTCGCAATGGACAGAGTGAGTTCCAAGGACCTAACGGTCAACCTTCAGTAGTGAAGAGGCACATTAAGAAATAATTTAGTAGCCCGAAGCAAGCAAACCTGCATTAACTAACAAGTTAAAAACGAAAGATCTTTTCGACCATCCGTCTGTTTTATTGCGACAATCGAATAGTATTTTATGTGTAATTGATTTCAATGTAAATGTTTTTAACGAAAGCTTTATCTTTATGTAAGCACCCGCCAATCAGTCTGAAATCTATCGAGTAAACAGTTTGCAGAGCAGACTGGATTATATTGTCAGGTACTACTGAAGGTAGTTTATCAGCTCAACTGACAAATGTATATTCGTATATATAAATGAATATACGAGTATGTTGAAATGTGTGTTCGCTTTGGTATTTGTCACATTTCCGATCAAAAGTAGGTATGTAAATTGAACTCGGGCAGCTCGATGTACTATGACGTAATCTTTCTGATTTTCAGAAGAGGCTTAGCAGTGGCCCAGTAATATATTTATAAGTACTTCCTTAAATTAATTAATTTAGATAGATACTTCAACATCAACCCATTATTGTCCCACTGCTGGGCATGAGTCTCCTCTTAGAATGAGAAAGCTAAAAGTAGTCCATCGCGCTGGCCAAATGCGAATTAGTATGCACGTTTCCTCACGATGTCTTCCGTCGCCGTTTAAGCAAGTAATAATTGATTTCTAATACGCATATAACTTTGAAAAATGTGAACAGAGGCGTGTGCCTGGGGATTTAAACCTCGATCAAGGCTGACTTTCTCACCCACTACGCTATCATCGCTTTTACTTTTTAGACACAGTAATACCTTGGACTTACACGATTGGTGTCGAATTCAAGTAAGTCGGGGTATGCATCTACATACCATCGTATGGTATGAAACCGAATGTGTTGACTTCGTGCATCAAATACAAATGTTTACATGAATAATTGTAGGGTTAGTAAACTTATTTTTTATAATCGGGAATTGCGGAACACTCAAACCATAGGAGAATCGACGAGATTTGAAAATCGCGTAACTCCGGAGTATTACTGTACTTATATCTTTATAAAGCGTGTCGCTTTGCTACTGCTTCTGGGCAATTTTAATTAATTAAATAGTATTAAAGTCGTAGTCATACCTCCAGTTGCTACTCCTGAGGACTAAATGTGAATGCCTGTTGTCAGAATATGAGAATTATTTCTCTTATAGTCAAAATACAGTAGGAAAATACAGTCAAAACACAGTAGGTGCTGTTTATCGTATGGTGCTGTAAACTTTATCTGTGCGTTATGATGTAAGTTTGTAAGTCATCAGAAAAGAATTGTCTTACCCACATAATACAGGGGTGTACACGCTAAAAACAAGACTAATTTTATAAATATCCCCTCCATAATCAGGTCAGATGGATAATCGATTTTAATTTTATCCAATTGATTATTTGGATAAATCTGATGGTGATGGACAAATGGGGTCGTTTCACTGGTCTTCTTAAACTGTTGTGTACAGATGACCTGACGAGTGATGGTCGGGCGGAGTGAAGGGCACGGTTGAAAGATCAGAGGCCAATGGTTGGGTCAATAAAAATAACCGAGAAGAAAAAAAATATGAAGAAAACTAAAATTGTTTGCGTACTTTATTATATTGAAGCTGTGCCCGTCGATTTTACCCGCGTTTCAATGTGTAAATACTCTTATGGTTATTATCGATTTAATTGTTTTTTTTTCTATTTTTTTTTATTATTTTTTGCTACAGTCAAATTTAATTACCTATATACTTAACTGTACATGACACAGGCTTGATTTAAAGAAGATAAATTGTGTATTTAATCATATTTTATTTTCATTTTATAATTATGACAATGGTATCCTCGAAATCCCTTCACGAGCGGTGGAACGGAGCTTAAAAGTACTACTGCTCACTGTTATGGGAAAAATACTATGACAACTGTCAATCATTGGCAAAGGGGTGCGCGCGACGCCGTTCGGAAACACGAACCTGCGCTATATCCTCCCCCTCTGACCTGGACAAGCGTCCCCGCGTCTGGGTCAGTTTGATTTTCTAGGCCTACCGCGCCTACGCTTTTCTTTCACCGGCGGTTGTACGTCGCCGACGAAGGGCGTCAGCTGTGACACGTGGTATCTTCCTAACCGTTCACCGTTACTAACTCGCTCTATATTATATGTCGTCGAACTCACTACTTCTCCGACGCGGTAGGGTCCGTCTCGCCGAGGAATTAACTTGGGCGTCTGACCTCGGGTTGTGTCGTTGGCCCCTTGGGTCTTCAACAGCACCAAGTCTCCGGCGGAATAATCAGGTGCCGGGCGCCGTCCTTTGTCTGCGTAACGTTTTTGAGAAGCCTGCCCCTTCTCGTGGACGTCCCTTGCTTCAAACAGCGCCGTTGACAATCGCCTAAGATAAGGTGTAAGATTAGTTATTGCGTTATCATTCTCAATGATACTGCGCATATCTGCAATAACATCGGCAGGTGCACGCATCTCGCGTCCAAACGTCAAGAATGCTGGTGAATATCCTGTGCTATGCGTGACAGCAGAATTCATCGCGAAGCGTATCGCGGGTAAGTAGGTGTCCCAGGTGCCGTGATCCTTACCGACCAGGATGGCCAGTTGCGGTTTGAGGTCGCGGTTCTTCCTTTCGACCGGGTTAGCTTGCGGATGGTACTTCGGTGTAAGCGACTGACTGATGCCGAACGTATGGCAAACTTGCTGCATCGTCTCGCTTATGAACTGCACACCGTTGTCGCTCAGCACTCTTCGAGGGACTCCGTATCGCAGAAACACTTCCGAAATAAGGGTCTTGGCACATTCCGAGCTGGTGGCGTTCTGCAGTGCGAACAGCTCCACCCAGCGTGAACAGGTGTCTTCTACGATCAGGATCCACTTGTTTTTATTTGGTGTTTCCGGTAGTGGGCCGAATAGGTCCACAGCGACGACTTCCCAGCGGCGGTTGGTCGCACGGGTTTGCAAGAGACCGGCTGGTTTTCTGTTGTCAGTCTTGTATCTCTGACAGTCGATACAATTTTTAACGTGTCCAGCAATCGTCTGTCTCATCCCAGCCCAATAATATTTCGCCTTGATGCGGTCTAGGGTTCGTTCAACCCCGAAATGTCCAGCAGTGGGTGAGTCGTGGTATTCTGTTAAAATTTTCCTCCGTTCGTGTGCAGGTACTACCAAGCAAGCGGTTTCTTCCTCGCCATCATCAAGGCTGTACCTGTACAAGATACCATCTGATATGACGAATCCTCGATCCGACCAACTCCTCCCCCTAAACGGATCGTCGACAGACTCGAGGTCTTCAATAATTTTCCGTAGCTCCGGGTCCTTAAATTGGTTGTCGCGAACTTCTCCGGGATCTCTCGATGGTAGGTCAACTTCTGCGTACATCATATCGTCTTCAGTTTCTTCAACACAAGCGGGGCGCGAGAGTGTGTCGGCGATCGCGTTTAACTTGCCGGGTGTGTACTCGATGCGGATATTGTATTCTTGGAGGGTGAGCGCCCATCTGGCCAAGCGTCCGCTGGGTGACTTAATGGTCATTAACCATCGCAGCGGTTGATGATCGCTCTTGATAATCACCTCCGATCCCTCGATGTACCCTCGGAACTTGGTCACCGACCAAACTACTGCTAACGCCTCTCTCTCCGTGGTGTTGTAGTTCTTCTCTGCGCTGGTCAACAGGCGGCTCGCATATTCTACGGGACGTTCATCTGGGCCCTCCCCCTGCATCAGAACTGCTCCGAGGCCGTAACCGCTGCTGTCTGTCCTCAGCGTGAACGGTTTGGATTCATCGGCTTGACGCAATATTGGAGCCGAGACAAGGAGTTGTTTAATATTTTCAAAGGCTTCCTGCTGTCGTGTCGTCCACGTCCATTTACTGTCCTTCTTAAGTAAGTCCGTCAGCGGTCTAGCGATATCGGCGTATTTGGGGATGAATCGCCGGAACCAACTGGATGTTTGCAAGAGGGTCTTGACGTGTTTGATATTCGTCGGTGGTGGCATATTCGTTATAGCCGTGATCTTGTCAGGGTCCGCCTTTATTCCACCTGGAACAATCACGTGACCTAAGAACTTCACCGACTCACGTGCAAATTGACTCTTCTCGCGGTTTACTCGCAGGTTATACATCGCGAATCTATCAAACACGGCATTTAGGTCATCCAAGTGTTTGGAAAACGATTCTGAAAGGATTATGACGTCATCAAGGTACGTCAGGAGACAGACGTCGGCCAACTCTTTACCAGACTTGAAACGATCCATTAACCTCTGGAAGGTTGCCCCCGAATTGCGTAACCCCATCGGCATCCTCTTGAACCTAAATGTTCCCAGAGGGGTGATAAACGCGGTCTTGTCTCGATCCTCAGGTTCTACTGCAATCTGATAATAACCAGATCGAAGGTCACAGGTCGTCATATAGCTGGTGTTCTTCGCTGCGTGTAATACGTCCTCGATCCGTGGGAGCGGGTATCTGTCTGGTTCCGTCACGGCGTTCAGCTTCCGGTAGTCCACACAGAGCCGAACTCCTCCGTCCTTCTTCGTTACCAGTACCACATTAGCAGCCCACGGGGATTCGCATTCTTCAATCACGTCACCATCCAGCATCTTCTGCAACTCTTTCTCAAGAAGCTCCTTCTTGGTTTGTGACATCCGGTAAGGGGGTGAGGCTATGGGTTCTTGACGCTCGTCAACCTTTATACGATGAGTCGCATAATCCGTCGGTGGTCCCTCTTTCGCAAAAAGATCTGCCCTCTTCACCAGGAGCGCGTTCAGTTGGGTCCTTTGGTCTACTGTCAGCTTGGTGCCTTCCTCATCCCTCAAGGTAAGCTTCGACGCATCAACTTCCATCAGCTGTATCTCATCATCAGCAGGTAAGTGGTATCGAGTCACGAAGGGGTACCATCGCTGCGGGTCGTCGTTGAAACTCCAACTGATCTGCGGTAAGTCCAACAAAATATTAGCATTCATGATAAAATCTCTGCCTAGCAGGGTTCGGGTTTCTGCGTCAGGTAAAATTATAAAAGTCGTTGGGAAGTCACGTCCATTCAATGTAACAGTAACGTCACACTCAAGCGCAGCTCGTATCTGTTGCGAGCCGTCAGCGAGTCCTAATGAGCGTGAAATGCTTCGAAGCTGAACGCCAGCATCGACAAGTAAGCGGTGTAGCATTGGGCCTGCAATAGAGTGAGTGGCCCCGGTATCCAAAATGGCCACCCCTGTACGTCCTACAATTTCTACTTCAACCAAAGGGCGAGCGTCGTCGCAGTCGATTACATGTGCGCTTTGAAAATCGGATTTATTACTCTGACTAACTTTGCACTTATCGCACTTTGATCGGACAACGCCTACCTGACCACAACCGTAGCAACGCAACTGGGCTTTACTCGAGCTACTTTCTGATCTATCCCCCATATCAGACTTGGAGTCCGCTTTAACCTTAAATCGACACTCATCGACCGAATGACCAAAACGTTTGCAATATACGCATTTCGATCGGTTACGTCTATTTTCCCCATCACTACTAATCAAACTTCTATTCGATGCAAATGAACGATCGGCAACTGTTTTGCCGTACGAACTGACAGACGCATCGGTACGACCTGGTACTACCAATGAAGGGTTAACTCTCGCGTACGCGGCATTCCTAGGGTTAACACACAGGTTCGCGCCCGAACGGTCCGGTAGCGTCGTATGACCGAAATGATTGACATCACTACTAGATGATATAGAAACGCTCACCTCTGCCAATGACTCCTCGACTAACCTGACCTCAGTAATAAGTCGCTCCATGCTGTCCACCGAATCGCGAGGCACTCGTTCTCTTATTCTATGACTTAACAAACCATATACAATATCAACTTTCATTATTTCCGGTACAACATAAGGTAATTTCGATAATAACGCGCGGATTTTACATATAAATACATCGGCACGCAAAATGTTTTGCTCGGAACTAAATATTTCGCGAAAGACTTTATATGCTGGTCGCGGCATGCCGTACATGCCGCGTAGTCGCTGTATCGCGTCGCTCCACGACGTCACCGATGACTTCACTCCCTGGTACCAGACGGCAGCCTCGCCGACCAATAACATAGGCAGCCCTCGGAGTGCGTGCTCGTCGGTTGTATTCGTGCACTCCTTGAACACCTCCACAGAGTCGATTAATGCCTCCAGCTCGTCCGCGTTCTTGCTCGAACCATCGAACCGGGCGGTGCACTTCGAAAGGTTACCCGCTCGAGGTGGGTGTTCGTCGTGTGTAGATGACGCGCCGCTTTTTGCCAATAGACTTTCGATAAGAATCCTATTTGCTTCTGCTTGGCTGTTGGTAATGTCCCTTACAAGAGATTGTAGCATTTCTCCCGACATAGTAATGCTCTGGGATGGAACCGCCGCTATAACGCTCTCCTCAGAGTCTGACGCGGACTCGACGGCGTCTTTGCAATCCACTCGCTTTTTGGGCGGCATGATGATGGACTGAGTGGCACGTCGTCGGGTCTCTCGCACAACGTCGAATTTGTGAAAAAATAAATTTTCACAATAGGCGCGCGCGGTGTCGTCGATTGTTTTTTTGAAAGTTCTAGAAGCTTCCCTTTTCTTCGCGACGTGCGTGAGGCGTTGCACTGTTTTTCTTCTCACTTGCACGTGCGTAAGGTGTATCTTCACTCGCCTGAAGTTGGATTCGGCCGCGAGTTGGGCGCCACTATGACAATGGTATCCTCGAAATCCCTTCACGAGCGGTGGAACGGAGCTTAAAAGTACTACTGCTCACTGTTATGGGAAAAATACTATGACAACTGTCAATCATTGGCAAAGGGGTGCGCGCGACGCCGTTCGGAAACACGAACCTGCGCTATATAATTTTATTTCTTCAGATCTTTATTTACGTTGCTATAAGGCAAAAATAGATGTACCGACTATGACAGTTGAACTAACATCAGCTTTACTTAATACAGAACGATTTCAAGTCCAAAGCAATCCAATTATATTTGATGTTTTTATCGAACCCTGGCTCTCACCTTTGAGTCCATAGATAGAACTAAACTCAATAACGATGATCAATTGATTCTATATTGGTCCATGACATGCTAGGTGATGCATCTAATACCCTAATAGAGTGAGTAGGTTGTGACGTAAGCAATATGCTTTGTTGTGTGCATAGAGCTAGGATGAAATAGAAATGGCGTGTAGCTTCTAGACAAGTATTCTGAAGCTTAGTCCTCAGGGGTAGCGGCGCATTTGTATCCGACCTCAGGTAGGAATATCTAATCCTACCTGGGGTTGATTACAGATGTCCATGGGCGGCAGTAGCCACTTACCATCAGGTGGACTGCATGCTCGTCTGCTACTCCTATATTATAAAAAAATGTACCTAAATTTCGGCCTGAAAGTATTGAGAATTCATTTTACTCTTTTGCAATTATTTATTTTTCTTGTGCAATTAACTCTCTTTCCATAAAGTCTATCCTCTTTCTTCCAAGTCTTTTAATCCAAATTGGAGTGTACTGCAATGTACTATAGTACAGTCCTATAGGGTTTGTTCAATTCTTGTCAACATAGGTGGGTAGATGTAAATATTCCACCGTGGTTGTCTTGTCAATGTCGCTTCGTGCGAACAGTCATCGAATTGCGCTCGGCGAGAACATACAGACGGTCTGTACGAGTCCTCTCACTCCCGTTTACCACGAGGACTAGCCGAGCTATCGCGTGTGCATTGTAAAGTGCAATTCCTCAGGAAAATCAGGTGCTTACTTCTTTGAGCCTCGTGACAGCGCCGTGCGCAACATCCTAGCATGGTTCGAGTCTGCAGATCGACTTGGAAGGCAAGGTTGGTGGTTTTATCTTCGCATCTGCTGGGACGAGGATTGGGTCGTACCTCTTAAGTACCATTTACTGGGACGAGGATTGGGTCATACCGCTTACATACCATCTGCTAGGACGAGGATTGGGTCATACCTCTTACAGTTTTATACCATACAGTCCACTATATATCGTTAAATACGTGTGGCCGTGCCAGCAAACATACAATATTTTCTGGCTTTCGAGCGGGATCGTACAATTCTTTCTGGTTCTTCGAGCCGGAGCCCTAGAGGGTTCTTCCAGTTGTGACGTCTGATATGTGGCTAGCAGTAGCATCAAAATGGGTGGTTGTGGTGGGTAAAAAAGTGCAACTAGCCAACAATGTAAGGAGGATTTTTTAAGAAACTAGTATTCATCACATAAAATTATTAGGAATAAGACAAAAATGTAACTGATGCCTTACGTCATTGCAAGAAACTAAAGTGGCGTTGGGCCGGGCAAATAGCTAGACTGACAGACAACAGATGGACTCACATATTGACTACTTGGAATGGCCCAACAGGTTCTAGAAATAGAGGTAGACCAACAACCCGATGGGCAGACGACATAATACAGGTGGTTGGTAAACAGTGGATGAATACATCAAAAGATAAGGATAAGTGGAAATCACTAGAGGAGGCCTTTACCTCCGGATAGCGGGGGGTTCTTACTTAGATTAATTATAATCAGGCTTCTAGCTTCATATGCAACAAAGTTACAGGAGGTCGAAAATGGGCCGAATTGCTTCGAGAAAAGTATGCTACGGCCGTGCCGCTTTTTTTGGCTTTGGCTCGACTTGGCGGAGGCACTGCCGTGCCTCCAGATAGTTTATACATGTCCTTGTAAGTAACTATTTAGTAAGAAAATAAGGTTTTTGTTATCTTATTTTATTTTATTATTCTTCAGATAAGGATCTTAGAATCCCGTATGATATTTGGCGTTATTTACCCGGATAAAGTTCATCGCAAATTTTCTAGATTGCGACAGTAATTACTTTTTAGTTAAATTAACTATAAAAGCGTGGTTTTTAGTTTTTTTTAATAGGTACCCGTCTTTTATTGTCAGTTCTACAGATGCAATACACGTCAACTTTCTTTTTATAAACTTTCATTTAACTTGCTCTTTTATAAATAGACTGAGGTGGGGTCTCATTTGACAAAGTGACCATTGTAAAGTAGAATGGTATTTTACACGTGGGACTTTTACATCATTTTTTCTCCTCTATAAAATCTATAATTAAACAAGTGGATTGATAGGGTCTTTTATTGGTACTTTTGTACCATACATCCGTATGAAATGTATAAATAAGTAGTAAATAACGCTCTTATACTAACAGTTCTATACCATACAGCTTTCATGGTGGTAGAGCCATGTGGTTCGACTCCGTAGTCACCGATGCCACACCTATTTCTGCCTAATAACAGCAGTGTTAAGTGCTATTGTGTTTCGGTTTAAACTGTACTGTTTCTCAGTTGCAACGCATCTGTAGTCAATCTTAGGTAGGAATCTAATCGTATCTAAGGTTGATTCCAGAGATCCATGGGTAGCAGTAGTCACTTACCATTAACAAGACTGCATGCTCATTGATATAGTTCGCTCTATATAGAACAATGGTTTTATTTGAAGCCTATAACACTTGCTTTGCCACTTCTGATGTCTAAATGGTCACCTCATATACAAGTCAACCTGCATCCACAAATATGTATATAGATGAGCTTTATTATGATTAAGATTCCCAGATTTAAATGCCAAATCACAAACCACTAGGTTATTCGCATTGTGTTTTAATATCCAGAATTATGACAGACCACTAACCTCATTAAACAGTGGCCTCGTCGCAGAGCATCAACCGACGGTGGCCACCGAAGTGAACTCTGATTAATGTGTAATTAAAACTTAACTGTAATTGATGTGGCTTCCGCGTCGTGCCAAAACAAAAGGATCTGGGGGGCTATTATGGAAACACGAACTCGAACCTCAATACATTACGATCTCGATTGCTCGGAGACTGAAAAGACGGGTGAATTTGTGTTTTGAAATTAAACTCGACGATCGAGAGCTAATCCTTACATACATACAATAATAAATTTCCTTATATTATGCGAGCTAACGCATTCTGGTCCGAAGGGTATGGTACGCAATTGACATTTTATGAGATTTTCAAACTTAATCCTTGGTTAAGCTAAACATGTGTGGCCGAACTTAGGTGTTAATTGAGATTATTACTGATGTTAAGGGGCAGTAATAATCAATTAAAATCAAATGGACTACATCGTTCAAACACTTATCACTACAAAAAATTACATGGAATGTCAGAACTAGAAGAAAGAACAGAAAAATACATAATAGTTCTTCTCACGTCCATACTCGAAAATACGGTGCCACTGTCGCTCAATACAAATACGATTTTATATTTCAGCGTAGCTTTCGAGTTTATAAACAGATCTTACAGAATAGCACCCTTGGTTATTGTCGTGGTATTTTTATATGAAGTCTTCTTGTTATTCATAAAACGTATGTAAGATTTAATAATCTCGTTTCTCGTGTAAACATCGTACTAGCATTGCTTCGTTTTAAGGAAATGTGTACGTATGTATGTAATGTAATCTATCTACTGTCTTGTCTGTGCGAAACAAATAAACTTATAATTATCCATCTGTTTTGTTGGTAAAAATGTTGTTAAGGCATTTTTGCGATATTTGTATGAAAAAATCCTTGTGTGTATTTACGGACTGAAATTTACGAAATTTTGGAAATTATTGAACCATTTTCGAGAGAGAGATCTTGGAGAGACCTAAAAAGGCTTACATTTTGGCAGAGCTTAGAGAGAGTCATCTCAGACATAAAAAAGTAAATAAAAATGAAATAAATAACATTTCCGATTTCAGTATCACTACAAAGTAAATAATTTAAATTCTACTAATCTGTGAACACTATGCCCGTTTTTATGTAATATTTTTAACACGATTTTATTAGCTTGGGTTGTATGTATGTATGTAACTAACAAGTAACGGAATCTTTGAACCCGATTTCTATCCACTTTAAACGTTCAGTTTAATTCAAAATTTTGAAGAATTATCAAAAACCGATGACAATACACGATTTTAATAATTTTGTATCATTGTCCTTATCAACATCCTCAGGATTAACGATTTTCGAGGCGAGATTGTTCGAGCGCCTTAGAGAAAGTTCATCGCAAAGTTACTAGATTGCAACAATTATTGCTTTTTATTTCTGTTATAGCGTGATTATTATTTATTTAGCGCGCTTTTCAAACCTGATAAATGGAGCACCCCATGTATTTTTCACTTTCCACCAATTTACTGGGCCTTAATTGATTCTTACATTGAAAATTATTTTCTACTTTTTAGTTGATTTTATCATAAAATCGTGTTTTTTAGTTTTTTGAACTATATTTATTTCATATATTATCTACATTTTATTTATTTTCCGCGTAATAATATTTGTATTTAAATGCAATCAAAGTAAGGTGCTTAAACTAGTTACGTAAAAACAAAAATAAAAAAACTCGGATATAAATCTTTTCGTAAACCTTCCGTATTAATTTAATTAATCAGATAGGATGGCCTTTTCCTCTCTTTTGATGAATCTTTTGTTTTTTTCATTTATATCAGTTAAGTATCCTGGTTTCCTTAATTGTTTTGTTTTTAATGCATTTAAGTATGTTTTTTTTGCACAAAATGTTGGCTATATTTTGTGTAAAGGTATATATGTATGTATATATGGTAAATGGTCGTCGCTGCCTTGAATATCTATAATCAACCCCAGATAGAATTAGAGTTCTACATAAGGTCGGTCACAGATGCGCCGCTACTCCTGAGGTTTAAGCAGGAATACCTCGGAAACGTATGTCTTCCTTACCACACCCTTCAAACCAGAACACAGCAGCGCTTAACACTGCTGTTATTAGGCTGAAATAGGTGTGGCGGTGGTGCATCCGGAGTCGAACCACAGAGAGCTCATAACCTCATCATATACAATAAAATTATTTTGTCTGCCACGTAATATGTCTGTATGTAGATCATAGTAACAAATAAGTAAATATCATTACGTAATTTACCTACAAACACAGCGTTCATATAATCCAATACAAGCCAGTATTGCAAGATAAATAATCCAAGCGTAACATTGAAGCCGATCAAACGCTTCAACGATCTTATACAAACCAGACTTGTATAATACTAGTACCTGCCCCACGTGGGCACGTGCTGTGTCAATTGCACGGTATCAATACTATGAGTAATTAATATTATTAATGTGAATGTGAGTGTGACTTTGTTTGTTTTCTAACTTCATGTCTTAATTTACCTTAACTTGTAATGATTACCTTAACTTTGAAGGTGGTAGAACCCTTTGTGGTTCGACTCCGGCGGCA
This sequence comes from Epargyreus clarus clarus, assembly GCA_014595695.2. Lineage (NCBI taxonomy): Eukaryota > Metazoa > Arthropoda > Insecta > Lepidoptera > Hesperiidae > Epargyreus > Epargyreus clarus. The sequence continues at coordinate 1,825,080 of JACTTY020000024.1, forward strand.
CCACCGCCACATCTATTTCTACCTAATAACAGCAGTGTTAGGCCCTGCTGTGTCCTGGTTTGAAGGGTGTGGTAAGGGAGACAGACTTTTCCGAGGCGTTCCAGCTTAGTCCTCGGGGGTAGCGGCGCATCTGTGGCCTACCTCAGGTAGGAATATCTAATCCTATCTGTGGTTGATTACAGATGTCCATGGGCGGCAGTAGCCACTTACCATCAGTTGGACTGCATGCTCGATTGTTATAGACAGATAGAGTTCTTTGAGAACAATACAATTCTATTTATTATGACATCTTTCATTTTATGTAAATCGTTTTATGATATAACAATACGTAATGCTACTTTTATCATGACTGAGACCTTTACGTAAATGAATTGTGTTTGTTTAATTTTATATGTGTCAAATGGTTTTGTACGAAAATATACATGTTGTGATTTTGTTTTATTTAAGAATGTTAATAAATTAAAAAAGAGAATCGCTCTATTTGGATTTTTAATACATAATTATGAGGCTTAGTCTTTAGGAGTGATCAGCTTCAGGTGGTGCACAGCAGTGATAGCCTAGTGGTTAAGAAACGCGGCCTCTCGATCGAGGGGTCCGAGGTTCAAATCCCAGGTACGCACCTCTGATTTATGTGCGTATTAGAAATTAATTATCACTTGCTTAAACGGTGAAGGAAAACATCGTGAGGAAACCTGCATACCTGAGAGATTTATAAAAAATCTTAAAGGTATGTGAAGTCTACCAATACGCACTTGGCCAGCGCGGTGGACTATGGCCTAATCCATCTCATTCTGAGAGGAGACCCGTACCCAGCAGTGGGACAGTAATGGGTTGATGATGATGAGCTTCAGGTAGTAGCAGCAGATCAGGTGTCAGGCGCTATCGAAGCATATAATTAGGGGGCACATGGTCAAATTGGTTAAATTAGACCACTTATTTAACATTTTTTACACGTATATTTTAGTATTTATTGTAAAGTCTGGCATATAGTTTGGTGTTGCTTACAGATGTGCGAAAGAGACCACCAACGATCAAGTTATCTGCTTTTTCGTTTGCTACTTCAGGAGCAGGAAAAATAATAGTTCCTTCAACCAATGGGTATTTCCTACCACGCCTAATATTCTGCCGTACCACCTTCGATTAAATAAGATAAAATACGCACTTAAAACCCTCGCAAGTAACACATTGCAGATATAAACACAAACAGTGCTCAAACCAGGTCGGGAAGTGCATTACGGTATTGAGTTTATGTACATACGTTACAGTTACATGTGTTTTAGGACACATTATTTATAATTTCAAGGATGATTTGTGGAGGGAGGTTGAAGAGTGTAAGGAAGCGACAATTATTATTGGCATTCTAGCTGTGTTTTGGTTAGAAATATGAGGTAAGGGAAGAGGGAAACATTTGTGGTTTGACTCTGGAGACACCACCGCTACACCTATTTCTGATTAGTAAAGGCAATGTTAGCTGCTGTGTTCTGGTTTTAAGAATGTGGTAAAAGAGAGAAACATAGCCTGATGTTCCAACTTAATCCACAAGGCTAGCAACACATTTGACTGTGACTCCGGCGGCACCACCGCCACACCTATTTCTACCTAATAACAGCAGTGTTAGGCGCTGCTGTGTTCCGGTTTGAAGGGTGTGGTAAGGGAGACAGACTTTTCCGAGGCGTTCCAGCTTAGTCCACAGGAGTAGCGGCGCATCTGTGGCCGACCTCAGATAGGTATATCTAATCCTATCTAGGGTTGATTACAGATGTCCATGGGCGGCAGTAGCCACTTACCATCAGGTGGACTGCATGCTCGTCTGCTACTCTTATATTATAAAAAAAAAAAACATCCAACCCGAAGCATTCCAATTTAGTCTTCAGGGCTAGCAACACATCTGTGGCTACTTCAGGTAATACTGATATTGTGTGGTTGATTACAGATGTCTATGAGCAGCCTTAGTCACTTACTATCAGTTGAACGACTTACGTTTGCCACTCATCTTATATATACAATTCTCGTGTCACATTGTTAGTTACCGTACTCCTCCAAAACGGCTTTACCGATTTTCACCAAATTTTATTTGCATATTCAGTAGGTCTGAGAATCGGCTACTATCTATTTTTCATACCCCTAAGTGATAAGGGTTCACCCTTAACATTTTTTTATTTATATGGCAACACAAAGTTTTCCGGGTCAGCTAGTATTAATTCTAAAACTATATATCGTCCCATAATAGAGTTCTGAACTTAAAGCTGAGGTAAGCATTTACACTGACTAGAAATTACTTAGGGGTATGAAAAATAAATAGTAGCTGATTCTCAGACCTACTGAATATGCATATAAAATTTGGTGAAAATCGGTAAAGCCGTTTCGGAGGAGTACGGTAACTAACACTGTGACACGAGAATTTTATATATAAGATGATGATTCTACTACAAACTGTAGATTTTTTAAGTAGCAGTAATTGTAAATTTATACCATTTCAGGTTAAAAACGATTATCTAACTAGAAGTCTCTCTCTTAGAGTAGGTATTGTTAGTATATAGCTAAAATCTATTTAAAAAGTATTACACATTGTTTCTTAGATAAACATCAAAGTAGGTCGGCAGAATAGAACTTTTAACAAAAGACCTAAAAAACTTTTTCACCTAACTTCCTTGTTTAGTACATTTTCATTCAGTATCAGCCGTGAAATGATCTAAAATCTATCTCGAAGTAAACATTGATTAGTTTTCCGTTCGAGGAAAATAAGAAAAAAGCAAGGTTGTAGCGGTTCATTTGAAGTTTGAATTCCTAATTATCTGATGACTGTGGCGAAAAGGACCATAGAATTGAAATGTATAGAAGCGGCAAAATGGATGTCTTTTATTAGTGTATGGTGTTTGTTTCAATAGTAAGTTAAAGGTATGACGTGGGTTAATCAAAATATATGCAAAATATTTTTATATCACGGCGTGCGTAAATGGACGTTTTACGCACGCTTCGCGTGCGCAAAACCCCCATTTCCGACCCCGTAATATAAAATTTTATACAACACGCGGACGAAAAATGTTTTTCTGACTCGTGTGATTGCAGTCCTCGCCTGCGGCTCGGCCTGCAAACTCACACTTGTCAGAAAAAAATTTTTCGTCCTCGTATTGTAATGTACTATTTATAGCACTCTGTGACCTAAACCCGCATTTTAGCTACGGATTTATGTGTCCAAAGTAGCCGATTTTTAAACCGTACGATAATTAATACACTACCGTCACAGTTGTAAAAAATAAACATAGCTATGAACGTTTCATACTTTTAAATGCCATTTAAAAATTTAAAGTGAGTAATGAGTATTTTGTTTAAATCTATAATTATGTTAATATTTTATTTTGGACGTATTTATAAATGTTTTTGCCATTGTGTATATACTAAGCAATAGCATCACTATAAGACTAACTGTTGGGCTTTATCGAGTTACTTGTTTGTTTTGACTGTGTATTTTCGCTACACACCATAGTAGGAGATATTTAAATTAGGAATCATTATCAAAATTAGCCATAATACTACTCCAGTAGAATCTCGACTAAGCGACCTATTTGTTGTCGTATTTGTGGCATTCGGATTATCGAAAATTTGGATAATTGAGTTTATGAAGAAAAGCTATTTAAACCGATTTAGGAAGGTAATGTTTTTCGACTATATATTCGTTACGTATGTATTTTTCATTCTTTGGCAAACTCAAACGACTTCACTAATTTTGACATATGATGTGTGTGATCGTTGGATTCGTCCAAATTGTGGAGATAACATAGGCTATATTTTTAGCAATCGGGTTTTTGTTTTTTATAGTAACTTTTTAGTTGCGATTTGGCGAGTTGGCGAGTTGGCGACTTTCCGGAATTTAAATGCACATGTCACACAAAATTCGGCTGATTTGCAAGGGTTATTACAATGTTATTAGTTCACGTTTGTCAATCCGAATAATCGCAAATATTTATAACTGAGGTCCGGATAATCGATTTTCTACTGTATCACTAGTATTACTCATGTATTAGTACATTGATGCTTGCGCATGTGATTGCTTATCATATGTTTCTTTAATACGTTTAGGTGGAGTTCTTATTATAAGCCTGTATGTAGCCTAGATGGCTTGATAGATTTCGACGTATGTGTGGTGTTAGATTTGTCTTTATCACAAGAGCAGAATAATTACCAAATTTTCTAAATCAAGACTTCTTCGCATCAAATTTCAATGGTTTTGGTTATGTCACATTTTTATTGTTTTTTTAGTTCATAATTTTTAGTTTCAAAATAATTATCATATTTTTTCATAATACTTCACAAGTATAAGCTGGTTTATGTCACACTAGCTATAAAATATTATACGATACTTGTGACACAAGTAGCCTATTACGTTCACGGCGTTTAGTACCCTCGCTCCGCTCGGGCGCTAACTTCACGCCGTGCAAAAATAGGCTACTTTGGCCACGCGTATCGTAATGTACTATTTTTATTAAAGCCAGTGATATTGGCAAGTTCTCTTGTCTTTGCAATTATTCTAGCGACAATGACAACTGCCCATCATGTGACGTATTTGATTTTTCGCTGGGTTTAATAAAAAACAACACGTCAAATTAGTTTGTTTTAGGATTGAACTCTGAACCTCCTGTATAATAAATTGGTGCATGGGAATGCATTGTAGTTCAACTTTGAAGAAGTATTCAGAAAACTGATAAATGTGACATTTTATTATGTAACCAATATTTGTATTGCCATGTCTATTTGTTACTGGCTCTGTGCGTAAATTTAACTTTTTGCACGACCTTTATAGAGATAATTTGGCAAAAACATCTTCGTAGCAACAGATTTAAGGAAGCTAATTAAACTGAAGCAGTTGACAACCCTACAATTCTTGAATCACAATTAAAAAATATTCACAGATTTTAAGAAGGCTAAGACGCCTTCTATATTTTTTTCTTTATAACAATAGGGTTAAGTAAGTTAAATATTTTGGTTTTAAGAGTACATTACTATGCTACGACCCTAGTTACGGATAGGCGTTGGCTTGAAGGGCCACTGTTGAGGGTGCAATCTTCAGGACTGCGTATTTTTCACGACCCGCATAAAAAAAACTATGAAATAAGATGGAGAGATCTAATCGATATAGAATAAGATCGAGAAAAGAAAGATCATTACAATTTTCTCAAATTAACCTTTTATCAAATTAGGCCCTTGAATTTCCTGTTTTGCTGGCCCAAAACATCAAAATTTAGCCGCCTCTTCAATATGCCGCGCGTGGCTTCTGCGTCCTTAGCCTATTGGTAAATATGCTGTTTACCCCATCTCATTAACAACAGCAGACCTCAGATAGTCTCCAATTCTCGTACTTGATTACAGATGACGGCCGAGAGAAACTTTCCATAATGGCCACCTGACTTGCGCCATAAGATACAGTTGGTCCTGTGGATATACCAATGGGAGTCACGTGTGGAAATTTAATAGCTCAACCTCGGAATGAACACGAGACCCATGGCCTTCCCGAGATTCAGGACCGCGCGGACAGTCGCGCACAGAAATTGTTTGAAATTTTAATGAAATTAAGAAGACATACTTCTTTATGGCGCGGACAAGAATTGTTATAATATTTTAGTTTTTATAATATAGACAGCAAACGAACATGCACCAGATGATAAGTAGCGGCAGTGTCCTGATGATATTTGCAATTAACCCCTGAGAAGATCAGAGTCCTATCTGAGGTCGGCGGATACATTGCATTTTTTTATAATATAGGAGTAGCAGACGAGCATGCAGTCCACCTGATGGTAATTGGTTTGCCGCCCATGGACAGCGCCAAACACTGCTGTTAATCGGCAGAAATAAGTGTGGCGGTGGTGCCGCCGGAGTCGAACTACAAAGGGTTCTACCACCTTCAAGGTATTACTCTGAGTTTAAGGAACGTCTCAGATAACTATGTCTCCTATACCACACTCTTCAAATCGGAACACATTTGCGCCTAACCTTGCTGTTATTAAGCAGAGATCGGTGTGGCGAATCGAACCACAAAGAGCTCTTCCACAAAACCAGTTATAAGATTTATTTATTAATTTATTTATTATGAATTGTAAGAGTAACGGCGTCGTAATTTGGACTTGATGGATTAATCTCGATAGGTATATTTGGTTTTAGTCATTGTCAACCAAAAACTGTTCCGCTGCAGGCCACTCAGAGTGAGAGGAGTTGATCCTCAGTCCACCACGGCCAAATTCAAATTAGTACTTTAGGTAGTACCTCGTCATCATCATCATCATTCATATACATCATATCATATTATAGTCCCACTGCTGGGCACGGGTCTCCTCTCAGAATGAGAAGGATCAGGCCATCGTCCATCGTCCATTGGTAGACTTCACGTACCTTTGAGGACTTTTTTTTTAAGATTTCCTCACAATGTTTCCTTCACCGTTTGAGCAAGTGATATGAAGTACGCACATAACTTCGAAAAATCTGGGATTTGAACCTCGGACCCCTCGATATAGAGGCCGAGTTTCTTAACCACTAGGCAATCACTGTTTTAGGTTTAGTAACTACATGACTTTAATTAAAGGCTTGTTTTGAAAATACACGTAATACAAGTAGGTTCTGTTATATGTGTATGTTATAAAGTTTCGTGTGAGCCGAGGGCGTCGCACCTCCATATTTTCAACCCCTATTTGTCTTATAAAGTCTGGGACGTTTATAGATTTTCTACAAGTGGAGCGGTCATAGTCCCCTCTCAGACTGATGTCCCCAAGGAACTCTTAATCCGGATACAATGCTTGGGCTCTCATCCGGAAAATAGTGGGTATTCAATCAGATGAGTGGTTTTGTTCGAGTAGAGCGATCTTATGTTTTGAAGACCCATTATTTATAATCAATCCATTCTTTGTTTATTCATTTCTTCATACTTTTCACGATCAAATTTCGATGTTTGATAGGATCAAAATCGGATGGACAGATAATTAATTACGGACATTATCGCCTGAGCGACAGTTGCGTAGGCAACTTGTTGCTTTGTCCCTGTAGTCCCGGGAATAGAATAGGGCTACGGTATCCCCTGTCTGTCGTAGGAGGCGACTAAAAGGGGGCTTCCGGGGTTACGGGCGGCAAGAGTGGGAGCTCGAACCGTCCAGCAAGCGACCGCGGAAGGACGGCGGTATGTGTGGTCGCACACCGTCGTAAACACTATATGGTGTGGGAGGAGCGAAACTGCTCCCCCAGGGTCGATCCCCCGATCGGGGAATCGCACTTGGAGGGCTCCGGTTGTGTTCCGTCGGAGATCCTGGAGATCTCCAACCTTTTGAAGGTTTCCCCCTCGAAAAAAAAGGTAACTTGTTGCTGGTTAAGGTACTGAGTAATTGCTAAGCTAAGCTGCTGCTGCTCAATCAATACCATTTGTCACTTAGACGACTCACTCCTGACAGACGGCGCATTGACTACTATCACTTGAAACTTGTAGCTTTAGCGATTAAGTTGTGGTATTATTATTATGACCAGAGAGCTGGCACATACTTCGGACAGCGAATTAGCCTCGCTATCCAACGAGGAAATGTTGCCAGCATTCTGGGAACTCATCCCAGGGACAACAATTTAGATGTAGCTTTTTATATTTAATTTAAAATAAGGTTATATTATTTCATTATTTTTTTATATTACTTTAATTTATTTTAGTTAAAACATTTAAGTGTGTAAATGTCAAAAATAAAAATTATAATAAAGTCAGTTGTGGTATTTAGTAGCTTATTTTGGTAAACTCACGCGTAGACAATCGCCTGTTGACAGATTTTTTCAAAAAAAAACTAAACATCGCTCATCGGTCGCTCAAGCAACAAAATGACCGAGCAACAGCCGAAAAAGCGACTCCACAGTTGTTTAAACGACAAGAAGTTTACTCTTGCTAATTATGATCAAATTTTGTGATCATGCTCAATTTCGAATAGGAGATCACTACTAATAAATAAAGAAAGACGAGACTATTTTATCGATATAGATAGTCTTCGCGACTGTACAAGTGCTTAGTTCAGTAGCACGCTGGCGATTAGTAAAATAATGTCAATGCTGAATACCTAGTGTCAGATGCGCCGTGATCTCCTTACATTATCTCATCAACTAGCTGTAATCTGCCACAACGCCACAGATTGTAGAAAAAATGGATAGAGCAGCACTTCACGGGGACTTCGAAACAGTGTCCCTTACTCATTCGTATGGCTCAGCTTTTTTACTTTTTAGGTTTTGCATGCTCGTGTATTACTTCAAATTTATATAAATACCTATTTGGCCGAGTCCAATATTGTATGCGGAGGGTTCCGTACCACTAAAAAGTCATATTTTTTTATTTTTAGTATTTGTTATTATAGCAGCCATTGAAGTACATGCATTGGGAAAAATTGGACTGTCTGTGTATTACGGTTCAATAGACATAGCGAAAATTGGCGAAAAATAGCGGTTTCTTGTATGGCGACCCCTATTTATTTTTAACCATTTCATTTACTAATTGTTGTAATAGCGGCCACCATTATAACCACCCCACAATGTGAAAATTTCAAGTGTCTAAAGCACTGCGACAGACGGACAGAAAGCGGAGGCTTAGTAAAGGGTTCAGTTTTTATTGGGTACGGATCCCTTACTTAAAAGAACTAAACACTGTTGCAATGCACCGTGTATTATTTCTATAAGTCTGGCAACTGTTGCCTATAGATACCTGTAAACAATAAAACAGCGGTTCTACTTGAAGCCGAGCATTGCCATTCCTGAGGATTAAACTGGTAGATTCATAAATTAATCATTAAGTTAGGATTAAAACTACTTCGCAACAATCCGTTACTAATATGTATGATAGCGTTCTTATTAGTGATCGAAGATGATAGCATATATTTTAAACCATGCAGTATGTGCCACCCTCCTTTCCACATAGGATACATGCAGATGCAAAAAATAAAATAAAAAACAATGTGACTATTTGTACAGGTACTGGACTAATAAATTATATTTATTCGTACATTTAAATATTCAATTTTTTTTTTAAATATATTTATTCGTACATTTATTCAATTTTTTTTTCTTTAAACAATGTGACAAATTCAATTTTTTTTAAATATATTTATTCGTACATTTATTCAATTGGTTAGGTTAGGTTAGGTTAGGTTAGGTTTTTATTTTTTTTTTTTTTACTTTAAACCTTCGGCATATAGGGGTTAGGTTAGGTTAGGTTAGGTTAGGTTTAAAAAAAAAGATTTCTCAAAATTTACCGGTTCGAATCGGATTATAATAAATTGTTTGTCCAGTACCCGTATTAATAATTATAAATTATTCGTACGGTAACCGTATTAATAATTATAAATTGTTCGTACAGTACCTGTATTAATAGACTCAATAGTCAACTCAAGCCAATAAAAAATATACACCATACATACACAAATATACCACCACCATGGACCACCACCAACACGTATTCCGCTCAAAAACGGAGCATCATCAGGGTAAGTTGACTCTACGACGGTTAATCTTTGAGCAGTTGGCATCTGCTTCACGTTAGAAATACCTGTTGCGGTGGTCGATCCATACCAGTTCTACCACCATTATATTATTATTTAACTACAAAATATCATAGTAAAATTAAATATTTGATTCAAACTTGAATAAAATATTTAAATGTTGATATTTGCTACTTTTATCAACAAGGTATATACTACAGGTATACCGTGCCCAGACTGACCTACTGCGACCATCATATGTTCCCGTCACATTAGATGAATGAGCGAGTTGGCAGCCGCTAGCTCACGCGTGACTCATCTGTAGGGCTACCAGGCGAAAATAGATAATACGGGACTAGGGGGTAAATAATTTAGGGATAATCCTCTTATTTCTATGACTGAGTAAGTAATGTACCGTGTTTTCGTAAGGGTATGTCAAAAAAGTTACTTACCATTTAATTATAAGGTTATGTCAAAAAGTTTTGATTGTTTTCTCTGTTGTTTTTAAAAATATTAAAAAATGGACTTGTCAAGATTTTTTCGGATCGACTTGTCGAGATATTTTTAATGTTTAGTATATCTAATTAATCTGCAAGAGTAGAGTGTGGTCCCCCCATTTCAGGGTGGGCTGAGGGACAAAAAAGGGTTTTATTCATTTAATCCTAACAGAGGCCTGAGAATCATATAAAACATAGTTCAAAATAGGGTAATTACTGTGTTATTATCCCATTTTACTAAGTCAAACATCGAAACTAATAACAGGTACTAATGATATTCTCCGTGACCACAATCCATGCAAAATCTCTCGAAATTGAAATATCGGCAATAAAGAAACTAAAAAACCGCATATCGTGAGTACCCGTTACATAGTAAAATGACATTCTCGACCAAAATTCTTGTAAATATATTATCGAATAAAAAATGCAACATGTCCTGTAATATTCGGACGCCTGGTAACCCTATCTGGGACAACCGCACGCTTATAGCTTGTTGCGTCTATTCTGTGCGGTAATCGTAATGATTTTGATCTTTATAAATACTGAAAATGAAGCTTTGAAAGGTTAATTAGTCTTTTTATAAGTAGAAGTAGCAAACGAGCATGCAATCCACCTGGTGGTAAGTGGCTACTGCCGTCCATGAACATCTGTAATCAACCCCAGATAGGATTAGATATTCCTACCTTAGGTCGGCCACAGATGCGCCGCTACCCCTGAGGACTAAGCTGGAACGCCTCGGAAAAGTCTGTCTCCCTTACCACACCCTTCAAACTGGAACACAGCAGCGTTTAACTGCTGTTATGAGGCAGAAATAGATGTGGTGGTGGTGCTGCCGGAGTCGAACCCCGAAGGGTTCTATCACCTTCTAAACTTGTGATCAGCTTCATCTGTCAGCGTGTAGGACTTCATCATAAATCTTTTCAGTTTTGAGAGGATACTCCTGCCCACTTGTCTGCCAATAATAATAACAGAATGTATTTCTGGTGCGAAGCGAAGGTGCTTCTGAAGTCGAAGCGTAAAGACTTCTAGACTACCACCAGTAAATTAAGCTGAGTGTACTACCTTAGGTCCCTGCAACCCCCTGTGGAATAAGTTGCAACACCTATGTCTCCCTTATGACATTCTTAAAACTAGAACACAACAGTTATTAGGCACAAATAAATGTGGCAGTGATGTTACCAGAGCGTTCTACCACCTTTTAACTTGGCTACTTAAAACGTCAATAATCTTGTTCATTCTTTGACAAAACCTCTTTTCTGTAGCTCTTAAACGTAATAATGAAAATTACAATTACGTATCACAAATAGCATTGAGGCGCACAGGTAAATACTTCAGACAGATATTTCTAAAACAAACACCACAACACTTGAGCATTCCCTCGTCGGAAGCCAGCTCAAGATTGATCACCACTTCAGTATTATCTGTATTAAATACCAACTTCTCAATGTAACATATACCTATCGTTTAATACCAAAGTATTGTAATGGAAAAAATTGAATTGAATTGAAGGTGGTAGAACCCTTTGTGGCTCGACTCCAGCGGCACCACCGCCACACCTATTTCTGCCTAATAACAGCAGTGTTAAGCGCTGCTGTGTTCCGTTTTGAAGGGTGTGGTAAGGGAGACATACTTTTCCGAGGCGTTCCAGTTTAGACTTCAGGGGTAGCGGCACGTTTGTGGCCGACCTCAGGTAGGAATATGTAATCCTATCTGGGGTTGATTACACATGTCCATGGGCAGCAGTAGCCACTTACCACCAGGTGGACTGCATGCTCGTGTGCTACTCCTGTATTTAAAAAAAAGTGCTGGTGAAAATCCGCTTCAAGGAAAAGTTCCCGGGATCTACACCGTCTCTTGTGTAGATCAGCCATCCACACCCTTCCATAGAAAAGTGGTAGAACCCTTTGTGGTTCGACTCCGGCGGCACCACCGCCACACCTATTTCTGCCTAATAACAGCAGTGTTAGGCGCTGCTGTGTTCCATGGTATATATTATAAAAAAATGCTAGTGCTACAGAAATTGCTGCACTAGTAGCATACAGGCACTCAATACGTGTATTTTAACAAACCCGATACCATATCGCCTAACAATAAATCGAGCATCTGGCTTCAGTCAAAGGAATTTCCAGCAAAAACAATGCTAGGATTCTTGAACCCTTATTACATGGAATGCACAAACATTGTTGAGATGAGTCTAGATTATGTCGCCTTGCACACAACCTCGGGGTAAGTGGGTAGATAGGTATTGTTTATTTAAAAGAGTTTATAGCTTAGTGGTTTGGAATTTGATCTCTTATACTGGAAGTCCAGGGTTTGCACAGTTACCTCTGATTTTTTAAGTTATGTGTGTATTAGAAATTAATTATAATTCGTTTTAATGGTGAAGGAAAGCATCGTAAGGAATTACTTGTACAAGGTACTACCTTCCCAATTGTACAGACAGATCGAGCTATTAGCATAACAGTAGAGAATTAATATAAAAATGAAAAACCCGACTGTTTCGTAAATACAACCTATTTCACTACCACTATTTGGATGAATCCCACGACCCATCCCACTCATATGTTAAAATCTTTGAAGGTGGTAGAACCCTTTGTGGTTCGACTTCGGCGGCACCACCGCTACATCTATTTCTACCTAATAACTGCAGTGTTAGGCGCTGCTGTATCCCGTTTTGAAGGGTGTGGTAAGGGAGACAGACTTTTCTGAGGCGTTCCAGCTTAGTCCTCAGGGGTAGCGGCGCATCTGTGGCCAACCTCAGGTAGGAATATCTAATCCTATCTGGGGTGGATTACAGATATTCATGGGCGGCAGTAGCCACTTAGCATCGGGTGGACTGCATGCTCGTCTGCTACTCCTATGTTATAAACAAAAAAAACCGTCAAGCCATTTGGGCTGCAGGACATGTTATAAAAAGAAACATACATACGCTCTAAATAGATTTCTTTCGCAATATTATATTACTGAGTGTTTAGTACTGTCTATTGTATACCCCCCTCCCCCAATTACGTGAAATTCGATCAAAATCAATCCAGCTCTTTCTTAGTTAAGTTATGCAAATAAACAAACAAACGTTTAATTCCTATTAGCATTATTTTACATAATACAACGAGCGTACCCGTGTGCAATGGCTCGTATCTAATACAATAGGTAACAGACAGACAGGCCTTGTTATCGCATTAATTGAGACTTGAAGACGGAGCACAATAACATAACATTGAACCCGAGGTAATGCTGAATATTGTTATTTCAAGATCTGTTTCACGACCGGTCATAGGGTGGTCTAGAGTTTGATACAAAAAGCAGGATATTTTAATTCCTTGTTCTAGATTAGGACTGAAATATAATGGATTTAATCGGTAAGTACGTTTTTTTTTAAAAAAAAACGATACATTTAAATAAGCCGACTGCAAAAATTTGAAACTTTTTTTAAACTTTAAATAGGAAAGGAGCATGCACTCTCAGTTATGGTAAGTGGCTACTGTCAACTGGACGTCTTTAAGTTAGGTCGTATTCTAGCTTAGGTCGGCAACATATATGTGCTAATGTCTCCCTTACCACACCCTTCAAACCTGAACACAGTAGCGCTTAACACTGATGTTATGAGGCAGAAATATGTTAGGCGGTGATGCCGCTAGAGTCAAACCACAGAGGGTGCTGCCACCTTCGAATTTACAAGTGATGTACTAAAAAGATAAAGATTGAGAATATTCGATTTGACAGACTGTATTATGAGTCTCAAACCTAACTTAACTTAACTAACTTAACGTAAACTTAACTTAACTTAACGTAAGCGGTGATGGCCTAGCTAGTGGATAAGAAACGCGGCCTCTCGATCGAGGGGTCCGAGGTTCAAATCCCAGGCACGCACCTCTGATTTTCAAATTTATGTGCGTATTAGAAATTAATTATCACTTGCTTAAACGGTGAAGGAAAACATTGTGAGGAAACCTGCATACCTGAGAGATTTATAAAAAAAAAAAATCTTAAAGGTATGTGAAGTCTACCAATACGCACTTGGCCAGCGCGGTGGACTATGGCCTAATCCTTCTCATTCTGAGAGGAGACCCGTGCCCAGCAGTGGGACAGTAATGGGTTGATGACATGACAAACCTAACTTAAATATCCACAATAAGTTTAGTACAGAGCGCAACCCAATAATTTAAGTTTGGTTTAATAATTGCAATTGGGTTTCGGCTTTGGGGCTATCCTTGAAAATATAAATAATTGGGCACTTTACAACGCATCTTGCGTATCCATAAATATAAATCTATCAATCTGGGAGTCTGAAGTACAGGACGGTGAATTTGGGCTTCTATGTAAATTATGATCTATTTTAATGGTGAATATAAATGTGAGGAAACGTGTAAGCTATTGAGAATTCCCCATAGTATTCTCAAGTGTACAAAGTCAATTCACACTTAGTTATTTATGGTTGGACTATTTAAAGGTAGAACCCTCTGTAGTTAGTTTGTAGGTAGTTTGAAGGTGGTGGAACCCTTGTAGTTCGACTCAGGCGGCACCACCGCCACACCTATTTCTGCCTAATAACAGCAGTGTTTAGCGCTGCTGTGTTCCGTTTTGATGGGTGTGGTAAGGGAGACAGATTTTTCCGAGGCGTTCCAGCTTAGTCCTTAGGGGTAGCGGCGCATCTGTAGCCGACCTCAGGCAAGAATATCTAATCCTACCTGGGGTTGATTACAGATGTCCGTGGGCGGCAGTAGCCACTTACCATCAGGTGGACTGCATGCTCGTCTGCTACTCCTATATTATAAAAAAAATAGACTCCAGCGGCACCTATTTCTGTATAATATTTTCATTGTTTAACACGTTAGCTGCGGAACGCGGCTTAAAACACCTCGTCCATGTCTGGTCGTTATAGCGGTAAGAAAAAACTTTAACTTCTCTGTGGTGCGAGAGGCATAACTTCCGTCTGGTTCAGTGTAGGAGAGTGATAACTATATGTTTGTGATGTGCTACTGATTCCTAGTTCTATGGTACACCAACCTAATGTCGGGTTTGTTAGACCTCGTACCGCACTGAACAAATAATAATGCTAACACAGTGCGGAACGAGGTTGGGAACGCCACGTTTCCCCACGCACCTCGTACCGCACCCCACGCTAGCTTCACGTGGTTAGTGTTGTGCAACGCAGTCGAGACTGCGTAGCGACGAAGTAGGACCGCTGTCTTTATGTTGAAAATTATCATGTCGAAACGTTGCCGAAAAAAGTTGATCATGGAGGAAGATGAAGAAAAACCGGTTGAAAAATCTGAGCCAGAATCAGAATACAGGAAGATATTTCAAAAACAGGTAAGTCACAAATATACTCTGTCTAGGTGAAAGTCCAGTAGTGAGACTTGGCAGGCTAGGCGTATATCCGTATAGTAAGAAATTACATTATAGATAATTACGTTTCCTGTTATGGTTCAAACAAAAGTTAAGTAGCTACATTATTGATATAGGAAACGTAGGCAAAATCGTTACCGAGTATTCCGATTACTCTTTACCCTAATCTACTCGCTCCTATTTTTCAGAATCCACTGCAAAGAAAGCACATCATCTCGATAAGGGTCCAAAGAAGAAGAGATGTGTCGGATGCTACGAAAAACTCCGCACATTCTTGACATGTCGTGGCAGACAAAAAAACCAAAAAAAAAAATCTCACGGAATGCACTGTTTGCAAAAAACCTTATTGTCTGAAATGTTTCAATGAAAAACATCCATAACTTTTCCCCTTTTTGTATTCATTCTGTCCATAACGTTGATAAATAAAAACAATAAAATAAAATCGATATTTATTTTCCCATCACTAAATTATATGGAAACCTGCCATTTTTCAGTGCGGTCCGAGGTGCATTAGACCCACATTTTATTTTACCCATAGAATCTAAAGTAACGAATTTAACCAAGGGCGGCGGCAGTTTTAGGTTAATCAACTCATTGTTAATAATAATCAAGACAAAAGCCGTCGATTTTGTCTTATTTGGCGCCAAAAAAAGGATTTTAGTCTCCTTCGGGCGGTGGGATTTAACACGCCTCGTGCCGCCACAATGTCGGATATAGGACGAGGTTTAAAACAACTCGTAACGCAGTAATGGAAAGTACAGAAAAATCAGTGCCGCAGGGAACGTGTTAAGCGCTGCTTTATTCTGGGTTGAAGGGTGTGGTAAGACAGACATACTTTTCGAGGCATTCCAGCTTAGTCTTCAGGCTACCCCTGACCCGAGGCGCACCTACGACCCGAGTGGCGGAGCGGTTACCATACCCATTTGACGCGCAAACGGTTCCGGGTTCGGTCCCCGGCCAGATATATATCTGAACGATGAATTTAGATATCTGCTCTGGGTCTGGGTGTTTGTGTATTCATCTTTGTGTGATTTCATGACATCCACAGTACAGGGATACCTAGTGTGGGGCTGTGAGTATAGGAAGAGTTTATTTTATTTTTATTTTTTTATCTGTCTTCGAACTCAGGTATAAATTAACTCTTATCGGGGGTAGTTCACACATATCTATCCATGGGCGGTAGAAGCCACTTATCACCAGGTGGACAGCATGCCCAGCTACTTCCATATTATAAACTAGTTGACCCGGCAAACTTTGTACCGCCTCAAAATCTATTAATCACATTTATTTCATATAAAATATATTATGTTACTCGTGGATAATGTAGCTTTCAAATGGTGAAAGAATTTTTAAAATCGTTCCAGTAGTTTTTGAGCCTATTCATTACAACCAAACAAACAAACAAAGTTTTCCTCTTTATAATATTAGTGTAGACAACCGCTTGCTTGCTACTTCAACTACCTAAAAACTAGACCTAATCTAAGTTTTTGACCTATACCAACAGTGATAGCCTAGTACAAGCAGTGATAGTGGTTAAGAAACTCGGCCTCTCGATCGAGGGGTCCGAGGTTCAAATCCCAGGTTTATTTTCTCCCACCTCTGATTTTTCAAAGTTATGTGCGTATTAGAAATTAATTATCACTTGCTAAACGGTGAAGGAAAACATCGTGAGGAAACCTGCATACCTGAGAGATTTATATTAAAAAAAAAACCTCAAAGGTATGTGAAGTCTACCAATACGCACTTGTCCAGCGCTGTGGACTATGGCCTAATCCTTCTCATTATGAGAGGAGACCCGTGTCCAGCAGTGGGACAGTAATGGGTTGCTGATGACCTATACCAAACTGCCAAGTAGTAGATATTAATGATCTGTTTAAGATGTTTCGCCTTACGTATATGAATTGCAAATGATTTATGTGTAAGTGTTTATTTTCCTTGTAACGCTACCTTTTGTGTTTTTATGGTCCGCGAATAAATATGTCAGTTCAATGCAGTGGTTCTCAACCGGTTGTTGAGAAAAGTCGTTGTCTAAACAGAAATAAGAACTTTAAAATTATGTTTGCTTATCTGCCTTCAAAATGGTCACTTAATTGGTTTATTTTCAGGTGGTACCGTGTTCGATTCGCGATAGGTACATAATCATTATTAGGAATGTGGCAGTACCTTATCTTATGTATAAAATTCTCGTGTCACAATGTTAGTTACCGTACTCCTCCGAAACGGTTTTACCGATTTTCACCAAATTTTATATGCATATTCAGTAGGTCTGAGAATCGGCTACTATCTATTTTTCATACCCCTAAGTGATAAGGGTTCACCCTTAACATTTTTATTTATATGGCAACACAACGTTTGCCGGGTTAGCTAGTTCTTTTATAATATACTAGCTGACCCGGCAAACTTTGTACCGCCTCAAAATCTATTTATCACATTTATTTCATATAAAATGTAGCCTATGTTACTCGTGGATAATGTAGCTTTCGAATGGTGAAAGATTTTTTTTAAATCGGTCCATTAGTTTTTTTTAGTTTGTAGTTTTTTTTTTTTTTTTTTACAATCAAACAAACAAACAAAGTTTTCCTGTTTATAATATTAGTATAGATTTTGATCTCTTTGGCCTTACTAACATTTATCCATGAGTCGCTACAGGTTGGGGACCACTGGTGTATCTTTTCATAGAAATTGAAACCTTATAATTGTGTGCACAGTTTAAATATAAACGTGATTCGATGGATTTACTCTATTTGCTGTATAATTAATGAGTTAACTCGTTTTACTTGTGTGATGAATATACTTAGAAAATCGTGTATTTAATAGTAGTAGAAACCTTTGTGGTTCGACTTTGGAGGAACCATCATCATAGACAATATACTCGTATCTGCCTTACAATAGTGATAAGGGCAGCTGTGTTCAGGTTTGAACTATGAAGAGTGTTGTAAGGGGTAGAAGTTAGAAAGGCGGTAGAACCCTTTGTGATTCGACTCCGGAGGCACAACCACCACACCTATTCATGCCTAATAACAGCAGTGTTAAACACTGTTGTGTCCTGGTTTCTGGTTGTGGTAAGCGAGACATACTTATCCGACTTAGTTCTCATTGATAGTAACGCACCTGTGACCTTCACTTCTTCTTCTTCTTCAACTTCAGGTAGAAATCTAGTCTTATAAAGTTGATCACAGATGTTCATGGGGGGATAGTAGCCATTTGCTATAACCGGACTGTAGGCTCGTTACGTAAAGTATACAAAACTGTTTTTTATTAATACGCATACTTTTAATTCACAGTTTAGGAACATCAGGAATAGGAACGAGAATTTTATTTTCTTCCCCAATAAATAATATTTAACTACGCCATTGATTAGCCCGGGTTTTTTGTAAGACTACATAACATTTAATTATAGTTTTAAAATGATTTCGTGTTAGGATTGAGGAAAATTGTTTTGTTACGGCATTCTATTTTAGTTCTTCATTGTATTGACATTCTCACGATCAATTTGTAATGAAAGGTTGGAGGCAGGACGAAGATATGACAAGTGGATTGATAGGGTTGCCATCTTCGATCAGTTCCTATTAGTGATCGAAGGATGCCATAAAATAAAAAAAAAATAGGTATTTATTATTACTTGTACAGAATTCATTTTAATTTAGTTCGGAAGTACAACGTAAGGCTATGACGATGCGTTTTTACTTAGTCCAAAATCGTGACCAAAACCAAATCAAAATATTTTTGTCGTCCATTTTATATGGTGAAACAATTAAGCATAATTATTACAGATAATGAGTCTCATTATTGAAGATAATTTTTACAAGATTTTTTATAGCAACAAGAATTCCATAAGGTAAAAATCTAATCTTATTTGCGATAACAGATGTCCATGGGCGACAGTAGCTACTTACCATTAGGTGGACTGCATGCTCGTGTATATGCCATATTAATATTAAATAAATAAAATACAATATACTCTACAACCCTGATAAATGACAAAACTAGATGTTCTAAGAAATTTCCTTTTTAATACATTTCTTGACACAATAGTAACTTAACAGACAGGCCTTTTTATGAAAATGACGTGTAATTACGTAAATAGTTAGGTACGTTTAAAAAGATTACCTGTAAATAGTGGATATGTATAGATTATACCTGTAGCCTCGGGACCAGCTATGGTATCCCCTGTCTGTCGTGAGAGGCGACTTCTGGGTTTGCGGGTGGCAAGAGTGGGTGATCGAAACGTCCAGTTATCCTCTTAATCACCAAAAAGAAGTTGTGAGATGAACGTAAAGCTGCGTGTAACTGGGGCACAACGCTTTGAGGATTCTGGTTGCGTCCCGATGGAGATCCCGGAGTCCTCTATGTAGCACTGAGGAAGGCCATCAACGTCTTGGTGTATGAAATCCCCATTATTTGGTGTCGCTCCCACGACGTCAGCATAAAGGTATAACCATATATGAACATTATACCAACATAAATGTTTTTTCTTGTATGTTTCTTTTGCATCCCCGGGAGCCCAAATAGTTTGACGGATTTTAACATAATATTATGACGTGTGGCTTGAATTAAATTGTAGGAGTGACCTATTTTGAAGTCGTCGGGATTTGTTATTGTACAATAATTATTTAGTTTATATTTTTTGATTTAGACAAAAGGCGTTGCAGTTTTACTCTGTTGTTGTGTTGTGTGTATCTTATGTACTGCCAACAAACCATATATTTATTTTGTATGATATATTACTTATTACAAATGTTTTATGTATTTTTTAGTATTACAAATTGAATTTATGAGCACAATTTCACATACATACTTTACACGCCAAGTGCAGTGGCATAGCTTTTCAACCACAGACGAAATAAAATTATAGACAATTAATCAAATAAATTATGTTAATAAATTAATACTAGGTGTCTGAATAGACTTTATCGGGCTCTTATCAAAATATTAATATTATAAATATTACTGGTATAATATAAACTGTATCTACGTGCGTGTGGCAAGGGAAATCAACATTTCTCATTTCGCAGAGGCATTCCCACTTAGTCATTAGAGGTAACAATACATCAGTGGCCCAAGCTAGGACTCTGATCTTACCTGGGGTTGATTACAGATGACCATGGGCGGCAGTAGCCACTTACCATCAGGTGGACTGCATGCTCGTCTGCTACTTTTATATTATACTAATACCAATATTAAATACCTTTGCATTCCTTGACTGCAACTTCGAAGGTTACAAGTACTTCCAGTGAAAGATGCCGTCACATGCCGACATCTTGATCCCAGACTTACCCTTGTAACACCTCGGAGTCTATAACATTAGTTCGTCTACGTGTTACATACTTGAAGCGGTGCCAAGTGTGCCGTGAACTTCTGTCTGTGACTGTGAATGGGCCGAGTTGCGAAACAAGCTAATTTATACACCTCCTGTTACATATTTCAAGATTATTTGGCAAAATGTTATTGTTATTGTTATTACTAGCACGATTTAGTAGTATGAGTAGTGATTAGTAAGTTTGAAGAAAATGATACATTCGTTATATAAATGTTATTAAAGATTTTTTTATTGTATTTTTTTTAAATATAAGAGAGGCTGACGAGCATGCAGTCTCATCATCAACCCATTATTGTCCCACTGCTGGGCACGGGTCTCTTCTCAGAACGAGAAGGATTAGGCCATAGTCCACCGCGCTGGCCAATTGCGTATTGGTAGACTTCACATACCTTTGAGATGTTTTTTTATAAATCTCTCAGATATGCAGGTTTCCTCACGATGTTTTCCTTCACCGTTTTAGCAAGTGATAATTAGTTTCTAATACGCACATAATTTCGAAAAATCAGAGGTGCGTGCCTGGGATTTGAACCTCGAACCCTTCGATCGAGAGGCCGAGTTTCTTAACCACTAGGCTATCACTGACTTTATGCAGTCAGTCTACCTAGCATGCAGTCTACCTGGTGGTAAGCTACCGACGCCTATGCTCATCTGCAATCAACCCTAGACAAGATTAGTTTCCTTCGTGAGGTCGGGCACAGATGCGTTACCTCTGAGGACTAAGCTGGAACGCCTTGGAAAAGTATGTGTCCCTTACAACAGCCTTCAAATTAGAACACAGCAGTGCTTAACACTGCTGTTTTGAGGCAGGAATAGGTAAGGCGGTGGTGCTGCTGGAGTCGAACCATAAAGGGTTCTACCACCTTTAAGGCAAGATACATGCGAACGAACTAGGTAAAGGCATTCCAGCTTAGTCTTCATGGGTAGCAGCGCAACTGGCCGATCTCAGGTAGGAATCTAATCTTATCTGGGATTGATTACAGCTGTCCATGGGCGGCAGTAGCTACTTACCATCAGATGGACTGCATGCTCGTCCGCTACTCTTATATTATACAAAAGTTTGTAATACCACAAAATACTTACATAGGGACGGAAGTTGCAATTATGTACTTATATATATTGTTAAGAATTTCGGGGACATTTTATCAGCTGTCTATCTCTCAACCTTTGCCGTCCAAACGAGGTATTGTTACAACAAATATAGAATTTCCTTTCAAAAGACAATATGCTTAACCTTGACTTCTGTATGTGGGCGCACCTGGCTTCGTTCATCATTGTCTAGAATGATTTGTATGAACTGACTTTCAATATAATGAATTTTGATGCCCAGAAGCTGAAAAGAATTTGTTTTGTCAGACTCTATGAAGTTGAACATATTTAGTAGGTAATTTATTGTTGGTAATTTAAAAAAGCAGTGATAGCCTGGTGGTTGCTACTAGGCAACTTGCATCGAGGAGTCCGAGGTTTAAATCCTAGGCCGCTGATTTTTCGAAGTTATGTGCGTATTAGAAATTGATTGTCACTTGCTTTAACGGCAAAGGAAAATATTGTGAAAAACCTACAACCTGAGGGTTTTTTAAAAGTTCTGAAAAGTAAAGACATCAAGAATATCGTCAAATGGGCCGCATCTTTTGGAGTTTCCATCAATGCTCATAAGACACAAGCCATTATTGTAGGTAGCAGACATATACGAAGTTCCATTGATATTTCGACATTAGCACCTATCACGGTTGACGGTGTTCGTATTCCCTACGCTGACAAGGTAAGAAATCTCGGGGTTGTGATTGATACAAATCTCTCGTGGACAGCCCAAGTCAGCGAAGTGAGTCGAAAAGTTCATCATGCTTTCCATTCGCTGAGGTGCCTGCAATGTTTCTTACCCTTAAAAACTAGGATCACTCTCGCCCAAACTTTAATTCTACCCATTATCGACTATGCTGACGCCTGTTATTTGGATGCCACAGAGGAGCTCCTCAATAAACTTGAGCGCTTACAAAATTTGTGTATTCGTTTTATTTTCGGTGTTCGCAAATACGATCACGTTTCTCAACTTCGTAAGGATCTCAAGTGGCTCCCAATCCGTCTTCGCAGAAACACAAGGATACTATGTCTATTATTTAATATACTCCGTAACCCCAACTATCCCACTTACCTGCGAGAACGTTTCTCTTTCGCTCGACCTCCTTACGCTCCTTGCAGAACACATATTAAGACCCTACTCAAATTTCCCTCCCATAAAACTTCTTCCTATTCCTATTCCTTCTCCGTGCATGCTGTTCGATTGTGGAATGCGCTTCCACCAAAGATTCGTGAATCTGACACTATTTCCGTATTCAAAAAGCGAGTTAAAGAGTATTATAGTTCCTTATCTAAGTAGTTCATATATATAATTTATATATAGTATATATATATATATATATATATATATATATATATATATATATATATATATATATATGTATACATAAGTATTTATTTATATATGTATGTATAGTATAATATGTAATGTTATTTTAACATCTTTATATAAGTACACACAGGTCTGCTGGAAGAAATTTCTTACAGAAATAAGCAGTGCCTTTGTACATACGATTTCTTTATATGTTTTTTTTCCTCTTGTATCTATATTGTGTGTGTGCATAAATAATAAATAAATAAATAAATAAATAAATAAATAAAGTTCTGAAAATATCTACCAATTCGCACTTGGCCAGCTCGGTGGACTATGGCCTAATGCTTCTCATTAGCTTAGTTCTTAGAGATATTTTATTTGAGCATTGTGCACCGAAGTTATTGGATACTCAAGTCTACAACGGCAGAGCGTACACTAAAACTTGCAAACCCTAGCCCATTTTTGCTATGGCCTATCAGATGGTATCTGAAGGTGGTAGAACCCTTTGTGGTTCGACTCCGGCGGCACCACCGCCACACCTATTTCTACCTAATAACAGCAGTGTTAGGCGCTGCTGTGTTCCGGTTTGAAGGGTGTGGTAAGGGAGACAGACTTTTCCGAGGCGTTCCAGCTTAGTCCTCAGGGGTAGCGGCGCATCTGTGGCCGACCTCAGGTAGGAATATCTAATCCTATCTGAGGTTGATTACAGATGTCCATGGGCGGCAGTAGCCACTTACCATCAGGTGGGTTGCATGCTCGTCTTCTACTCCTATATTATAAAAAATAAAAAACGATGGTAACATATGATAACATATGGAGAAGATATAGAGAAGAAAGACCCTAGAGTGGCAACCACGTTAAGGTAAAAGTAGCACGGTCGCCCCTTGCTCAGGTGAACCGAGGACCCGTACCCAAATACCAAACAAATACCAAAACAGTCATATTTGCCAAAACGTAAAAACTCATGGTAAGGGTACTGTATAAGAAAACGGGCAACTGCTGGAGTCAGAGAGCACGGAAGCAGTTTAAATTATGCCAATTAGGAAGCCTATGTCTAGTACAACTTTGCTGATGGATGGATGACAGAAATATGTATACACAGTTGTCCATCTCACCCATCAGTTATAAATCATCATGAGTGTATTGCTTTGGAATTAGACCGTGAAGAGAATGTGGTTTATGATCGCCCAGGCACGTAGGGCGGGCGGGACACGTGTAAGTGTGTGTACGACTACACGTGATGCGTAATTGTTGAGTGGCTTGGCCTGCGGTGTCTAGATCGTAACTTATCTTGAATATCTATGATCAACCCTAGATAGGATAAGACTCCTACGAGAGGTTACGAAGGGTTGTCACCCTTGTAGAATAACTTGGAATAACGCATATAAGTACCCCTTATGTGTATGTATAGTATATTTCATTCATTGACACGCCCCGTAGCCCAGCTGCAAGCTTATGTCATCCTACTTCTATTATATGAAGAAATACTTACGATTATCCCTAACCGATTCGTGATGACATTGAAACTCTCTCATGCAATTTAAACTCTCTCATATCATTGAAACTTTCATGACATTTAAACTATTTAAAGTCTGTCATGACAATAAATCTCTCTAATGACAATAAAATTCAGTGACAATAAAAATCTCTTACAACAAGAAAACTCTCTCATGTCATTGAAACTCTCTCATGACGTGGACACACGTAATCGCTAACTATAATGGATTAGAAATGACGATTCGAGGATGCCAAGAAAAGCTACATGTGGAAGCTAAATCAAAGCTTGCCACCGAAGCTTTTATTACTCGCTATTGTTGACCATAGATCACGTTTTGGCCCACGAGATCAAAAGATTTACGCGTGCAATAAATCTGTAGTGCTATTTTGTAAAATACAAACACGAATTCGATACATTACAATCGCTGTAAGTCAACTTACGTTTCGAAAACAGGGTAATTGGAATTTTTGAAGGTGAAGTAGAATCATTTGTGGTTTGATTCTGAAGGCACCATCATCAAACCTAATCTGCCTTCAATCAGCAGTATTAAGCGCTGCTGTTGCGGTTTGAAGGGTGTGGTAAGGGAGACATTATTTTCCGAGGCGTTCCAGTTTAGGCTTTAGGGGAAATAGCGCATCTGTGGCCGACCTCAGGTAGGAATCTAGTCTTTTCTGTGAGTCCTTTTTTGATTATAGATGTCCGTGGGCGGCGGTAGGCACCATCAGGACTGCATGCTCGTCTGCTACTCCTATATTATAAAAAACCAACTGTAGTGCTAGAAATTAATATTCTTCCGTATCTTGTTCGTCTTATTGTAAGTATGGTATGTTGGTATGTGCGAACCTTTTAACTTTTCTCTCATCTTTTACCTAACGCGCACATTGCACAATCAGTCAATATGGTTATTTTTAACTCCTCGTCATGGTTAAATACTCTGTGTCGTCACATCCTAACTATTTCATTCATTGTATTGCGGTGCGCGGTAAAAAGTTGTTTGTAAACACACTTTTTTAAACGTGAACGTGGAACGATTTTTTTTTACTTTTTCCTCATCCGATCCTAAGTATTTCTAAGGTTTTCAAACTGCGTGGCGGTGCGGCGACCATTCCACCCTGACACAGAGGGTTCCGGGTTCGATCCTCAGTCAAGCCCTAAAAGATGAATTTATTATATTGTTCTTCGTTTTTGTGTATTTGTCTTTGTACGTGTCCATAGCACCCACGATACTACCTACACCTACTACCTACACGATAGTAAGTGGCTACTGCCCATGGACCCATGGACATCTGTAATCAACACAACATAGGATTAGTTATTGCTACCTGAGGTAGCGTCGCTAGCCCTGAGGACTAAGCTGATACGCCTCGGAAATCTATATCTACCTTACCACACCCTTCAAACCAGAACACAGCAGCGCTTAACACTGTCTTTATAAGCCGAAATAGATGTGGCGGTGGTGCCGCCGAACCACCTTTTAATGTGTGGAGGAATAGTACTTATGAACATTCTATTATGGTATTTATGAACATTCGAAAGCACGAGTTTACATGAGTAAACTCTGAAAATAGCCACAATTTAGAAGATAAATGATCTCTCGGATATTTTTAGTTTCTCCTCAGTTTTGTTTATGTATTTCGAGTCATTTAACGTCACAAATAACCAATATTTTGTAATTTAGAGCGGATGTTGAAGGGCGTGGGATGTTTTGCAGTCTCTAGTCAAAGGGTCATAAAATAAATCTATTTCTACTTAATAAAAGCATTTAAACGCTGCTGTGATCTGGTTTGAAGCGTGTGGTGCGGGAGACATATATATCCGAGGCATTCCAGCTTAGTCCTCGGAGACAGACTTAGGGGTAGCAGCGCATCTGTGGCCGACCTCAGGTAGGAATATCTAATCCTATCTGGGGTTGATTACAGATGTCCATGGACGGCAGTAGTCACTTACCATCAGGTGGACTGCATGCTCGTCTGCTACTCCTATATTATATAAAAAAGCTAGCTGGAATGCCTCGGGCTAGGTAGGAATCTAATTTATTCAGGGGTTATCTGCTATTCGTAGATAATAAATACTCCTATATTAAGAAAAAAAAACTCGCCAAATCATCTAGTGTGTACAACGGTATGCCACCCTTCTCCGGGTCGCGCTCATGCCGCTCGCAACCCTAACAGCCCCTCTTATGACAGGCAGAGGATACCGTAGCCTGGTTCCGGAACTAAGTACAGGGACAAATTATATTATAACTATGTGACTCATAGATTATTAAAGATTACTCACTCCTAACTAGAAAATGTACCCAGTTTTGAGAATTGAAATAGTTGCGTAAAAAAGTTTTGCCACGTCTCCGTGCTAAAATGTCCCTAAAATATTTGAAATAATTATTTATTTATGATGTAAATTACGCAGTATTAGTTATTTATTCGTAAATTTACTCTAAAATGTTTTAATTTGTCAAGAATTCAAAAAAAGAACTTACTAAAATAAGCCGTTTGTGGCTTCATTCAATTTCAAGGCGGCGAAGTATCTTTACTAATCTATGATGTGACTAATAACTAAGGAATATCAACATCTTACATAACGAATACATTGTTAACGTCTGCTTTGATTAGAATCGGAGTGATTAGTTTGTTAATTTATATACTTGTAAAAACAGAAGCAATTTACCATAAGACCTAATGACCTAGTGCAATTATAGTTATGTATGAAACAAAGACAAAGCAGTGATAGCCTAGTGGACAAGAAACTCGGCTTCTTGATCAAGGGGTCCGTGGTTCAAATCTCACGCCTCTGATTTTTAAGCTATTGCATAGCTTTTATCGCGGGCTTTGAGCGCGGCGACCGAATCGAGAAATTCCGTAACGAAAATAAGTAACACCTTTCAACAACTCGGTTGCCTGGAGACTTGATATCCAACTATCAAGTCTCCAGGCAACCAAGTTGTTGACTGTCAATAGAAAAATATGGATATAATTGAATAAAGTATTATTTTACATTCCTTATTATTTTATTTGATATTGGCGACGAGATGTCGAATGAACTAAAAAACAATAAGGAAATACGAGCCACATTACGTGGGTTAATGAAACGAACCGAAAATTACATTTCGGGAATAGAAAAAATTGACATTGAAGAAATAAATATACGACTGAATTCTTTACAAGAAAATTTGAACAAATTCTACGCGATTCAAGAAAAAAATTGAATGGCTTACAGAAGAAGAAAATTTAGAAGAGGAAATAAAATACAGGTACGAATTTGAAGAAATATATACAAAGCTAAAATTTAAATTTTTGAATGTTCAAAAAGAAAATAATCGGCTAATACCTGAATGTTCTTTTATATCAGCAAGAGCGGAAGTTTATTTGATAAACTGTTAACTGTCAAGGCACGCTTGAGACGTACACCTAATACAAAAGAGTTATCACCTTATCAGTTAATGTTCGGCAGAGAGGTAAGAACCTATATGCATGCCTTATTTAAGAAATCCGCCCCACTATCCAGATTACATTACAATGCACCGCCAACGCAGGAGTTCGGACAAGGTGATAAGGTACAAGTCCGCAGTTACACCAACCCAAGAGTTAAATGGGAGTTCGGAGTCGTCATCCGAAGATTAGGTAGACTCCATTATGAAGTCAGAACTGAAAATGGCATACTGGTGCGCCGTCACCTTGACCAAATGCTGCCGGCGCCCCCTGGTGGTGTAAGTGAAAATAGCGGTGGAGGACTGTTGGATATCAAGTCTCCAGGCAACCGAGTTGTTGACTGTCAATAGAAAAATATGGATATAATTGAATAAAGTATTATTTTACATTCCTTATTATTTTATTTGATAACCTTAATTCGTCAACTTGAACACAGATGGCAGTAATACACATTTTTTTATAATCCGTGCAGAAATCTTAAAATTGCGTGAAGTATATTTTATATTCCCATTATAAAATTCAAAATTATATTACCATATTATCCAAATAATATGTTTTATCAACATAAGCTATGTTGAATTCTGGATTGATAAAATAACGTAAAAGAGTGTTTGTTATTTTTAAACGTACAATTACAACTGACAGACTTGACAGCACAAAATCAAAACGCCATTATGATTTATGGTACAAATAATTTGTGTACAAAGTGTTTTAAATATGAATAAACAAAGTGCATTTATTAATGAAAAATGCGATGAACCTGTAACATTCGGCCAAATGTCACAGGCACATCGCATTGATCCATTTATATTGCTGGTTGTTAATACTTTATGTCACTTATTAAATACTTTTCTATTTTATATTTTAGAATGTTCAGTCTTGCTTGGAGTTATGAAATGACAGCTGATATTTTCAATGTCTTATATAATGGAGATATGATAAAATAGTGGATAAAGATGTATTAATGTAAATGTTGATGATTATGGAAGAATATATTGTATTTCTGGAATTCCTTCTGAGCGTTTTCATAGCATAAAAAATGCTATGCAATAGCTTTACCGCGGCAGTCTCCGAGTGCCACACGTATTTTTCAAAGTTATGCGCGTATTACAAATTAATTATTGCTTAAATGGTGATGGAAAACATCGTGAAGAAACCTGCTTATATGAGAAGTCTTACAAAAAACGTTTAATGGTATGCGAAGTCTACCAATTCGCACTTGACCAGCGCGGTGGACTATGGCCTCATTCTGATTCTGAAGGAGACCCGTGCTCAGCAGTGGGGCGGTAATGGGTTGATGATCATGATGATGATGTAAAGATAACTTTATTAAAAGTTGTTAGAAGTAACTTAGTCGTCAAGTATAAAATGTGTTTTTCTCAATATAGATATTGTATTAATTAATTACATATCTAAAATAAAAAATTAGCAACGATGATGGGATGATAAGAAAAACACTTTGTATATTTCAAACTATTTAATATAATCAAATTATAACTGACAGTTCCCAGAGAGTGTTGCCAGTACTTCATTTATACAACAGTAAGGTTTTTCGAGCATGTCTCTTATTTGGCACGCCCTGCAGCCCTGTTCGCGGGGTTACATAGATTTTTACATATGTGGACTCGTTGAATACGTTTAAATTGTGGGAGTGACACAGGCTATTTCAAGAAGTTTTTAGTTACTTAAAAGTATAAAGATAATTTGAATAACGTTGACGTAAAGATGTTATAAATATACAATAAAGGAACGTCAATCTGAATGTATAAATGAATACGCTATGTCGCTTCCGCAGGCTTGCTAAACTGTAACAAGTTCGAACGTATGGATAGAACGTTTGATATAGTTTGTGTAGGTTTGCAAGCGTTTGTGGCATAGCTTTTGATCAAGTCAAATGTTTGTAGAGGTTTTTTATAATGTAGGAGTAGCAAACGAGCACGCAGTCCACATGATAGTAAGAGGCTACTGCCGCCCACAAACATCTGTAATCAAGCCCAGATTACATTAGATTCCTACCTGACGCTTGCCACAGGTGCGCCTGCTACCCCTGAAGTCAAAGCTTAAATGCCTCTGAAAAGTATGTCTTCCTTACCACACCCTTCAAATCAGAACACAGCAGTGCTTAACACTGCTGTTATTAGGCAGAAATGGGTGTGGCGGTGCCGCCGGAGTCGCACCACAAAGGGTTTTACCACCTTCAAAGAGGTTTGGTGTTTTCGGCAAACGCCAAGCGTGTGGACGACCATTATACAAATAATGATGAATCTTTTTACAAGACGTTAACCCTAATATACTAAATATGCAACGTGAGAGATTATTTTAGGGTACTGTTGATTTAGGGTTAGGGATTGGGCTGGTATTGTTTATTTTATTTATTGTATAAATTAAAGTTTAAAATATATTTGAAGTATACCGAGAATGTAAATGAGTCAACTCCAATATCTTAAATAGTAAATACAATAGATATATCAAAAATAAACTGTTAATTATGTGTTCTGACATAATAAATAATATGGATTACTTTGCAGTAGTTTTCATTTATAAAAAATAATAAATGATTTTATTATTATTATCTTTATATAAAATTCTCGTGTCACAATTTTAGTTACCGTACCCCTCCGAAACGGATTTACCGATTTTCACCAAATTTTATGTGCATATTCAGTAGGTCTGAGAATCGGCTACTATCTATTTTTCATACGGCTAAGTGATAAGGGTTTTTCACCCTTAACATTTTATTAACGTTGTGTTGCCATAAATATTTTATATTTTACTTATTTGGGTCATCATCTAATTAGAGTCTTTAAACATATGAGCCACCTAAAAATATTTAGATTTTAAAATGCATTTTCAAGCTGAAGACCCGGCGCGCCTTTGAATTACAAAATTTGTAAGCGTCGCATAACTTTAGATCTGTTAAATTGATACTATACCAGAAGTTATATTTCTCAGAAACAATCTATTATTATCCTCTTTCCTTCTATACATACTTGTTGTGGCAACACGTCAGTAACTAAATGGGACTTTGTCCGAAGTTTACCACTTGACCTATGTCCTGTTAATTGACCACGTAGTGTGGATAGCCAATTTATGATGACTAAGGTCTAAATTGATGTGAGCATAACTTCGAATGACCTCACTGTTTAATTGGCTGTTTATCAATATTTGTGGACTGCATCCTGAAATTTTGATAAAATACGTTTTTAAAACCATAGTACCACTAAAGGTATGTTTGATGGTGGTGGAACCTTTTGTGGTAAGGGAGGGATTTTTTATAAGGTATTATTCCTATTTGGGAGGCTGAAGACCGGGTAGCATGGAAGCAGCTCGTCGTCCACAGATGCTTACCAGAACGAGCACGACCTTCAGAAATGAAGAAAACGACGAAGAAGATCCTGTTTAGTCTTAACAGGTAGCAACGCATTTGTGTCGTCAACCCTTTACTATCCCCTTACTTTACTGATAAGTGAACATATGAAGGGGGTAAAACCTTTTGTGGTTCGACTCCGGCAGCTCCACCGCCACAACTCTTCTGCCTCATATTTTCCGAGGCGTTCCAGCTCAGTCCTCAGGGGTAGCGGCGCATCTGTGGCCGAACTCAGGTAGGAATATCTAATCCTATTTGGGGTTGATTACAGATGTTCATGTGCGACAGTACCAACTAACCTCAGGTGGACTGCATGCTCGCCTGCAACTCCTATATTATAAAAAAAAACGGCTAATTTCACCCATACTGTCCGCATTCCAACCTGAGCTATGTCAATACGCGCAGCTACCTCTGAGGACTAAGCTGGAACGCCTCGGAAAAATACGTCATCCTTACCACACCCTTTAAACCAAAACACAGCGTTTAACGCTTCGTTATTTGGTTTGGTGGAACCACTGAGTTCCACTATCTTCAAATTTTATACTTCTTCATTACGTCATGTAGATTACTATGGTGACCAATATTCTGTTATATTTCACCGGAGGGGACTTTTTCTACCAACCTCGGTCACGGCCAAGGCGATCGCTTATTCAAGAAGCGGCCGAGTGAATAAACATTAATATTAATGACTAAACCCACTGTTAAGGTGACCAGGTAACTCGAAGACGCGGGACGTCTTGTTTTGATTTGCAGTCTTGACTATTAATATATTTTGGAAAAGCATCAAAGTAAAAGGATCAAAAGTGTGAAAGCTAATAACGCCAAAAGGCGAATAACGACGAAAAAGCGGATTCTTGTAAGGAGAACCTCCTTTTTTTTTACAAGTTTTTTTAGTATATTGTTATAGCGGCCACTGTTGTACCTATTTTGTAAATAAAATTTCAAATGACTCTATTACAGTTTAAGAGAAAGAGCCCATGTGACAGACGGACGGACGGACAGCGGAAGCTTAGTAATAGGGGTTTTAACCTTTGGCTACGGAACCCTGAAAAAGGACCACAGAAGACGAAACTACTCATACAAGACAGAGACAGATAGCGGTAGTAAATCCTTACTTAATAATATTATAAATCTGAAAGTAACTCTGTCTGTCTGTCTGGTTGTCTCTTCTTCACGCTCAAACCACTGAACCGATTTTAATGAAATTTTGTACAAAGATAGTCTGAGACCCGAGACAGAACATATAGGACAGGATAGTTTTTATTCCGGAAATCCCACGGGAATTAGGGATAGCGATCTAAGATCGATCTTTTGGACCCAAAACATCGATTATTTTCATCGATATTAGTAAGGATTGAATCGTAAACTATGCATTTGATCAAGTGATGATCTTTAGCAAAGTTGAAGGTACGAATTTTCAGTTTTATGTATGTTAGTATGTTATATTATTTTCTTTTAAACGCGAGCGAAGCCGCGGGCAAAGACTAGTAAATAATATATTTGAGACATATTCCATCAGCCTTGTGGTTGTTTGGTCACCCTACATGGCCACACACGTCGTATATGTAAGGTGTTGTTTGTTGGTTAGTAAATATTTCTTTGTTAGTGTCCGTGTTGCTATACTTATTCGGGTTTTTTGCGACGGGGACTTCTTTCAGTCTCGGTGACGTTCGGTTTAAATTGTAGACTGCGATTTTTTGTTAGCGAAAAAGAGGATTTATTCGTAGCAGGGGATGCCGCCAGTAATTTAGGAATCGAAGCCCACACTACTATTTTATTTTAGATAATATATGTTTTTCATTTATAACATTTCTTGTTTATTCCCGCTGGTTGCATAATATCTTATATATAAAATTCTCGTGTCACAATATCAGTTAGCGTACTCCTCCGAAACGGCTTTACCGATTTTCACCAAATTTTATATGCATGTTCAGTAGATCTGAGAATCTGTTACTATCTATTCTTCATACCCCTAAGTGATAAGGGTTGTTCACTCTTAACATTTTTTTTATTTATATGGCAACATAACGTTTGCCGGGTCAGCTAGTATAATATAATATAATGTAAATTAGAAGTATTATTATATGTATGTGTCTATTTGTTTTTGTATGATATTTTTTTATTTTTGAAAATGTACAATTTATATTTAATGATTTAAAATTTGAACCTAATAAAACAGTACAAAAATAATATATAAAACAGGGTTTTAAACACTTATGGTAAAAAATTAAATATGTGTATTGTATAATTGTAGATAAGTATAGATTGTAATTGAAGGAAGCCATTAAATGACTTGAACAGCTGACAATTCTGTCAGCCGTTTAATGGCTGTCATGCTGTAATTTACGCGGAACAATGCCGACATGTGCAGTTAAGACACGAAATCGAAGAAAAGAACGAAATTTTAATATTTTTCAAACACGAAAATAGATGACAGTGACTTTTGTCAATTTTACAATTTCTTGTTAGGATAATAAGCGTTATCCAAATTGTTGTCCTTTAGAAGACTCCAAAATGTGTCTTTTAATGTTTTCTGAGAAAAAATATTAAAATGAACATAATTATGTAACTGCTTGTACCTATACCTACAGTTTATAAATATAACTCGTTAATTAGTTAAATGTGAACGTTGAACTTATTTTTTATCTTCGAAATTAATTAATTCACTAGTTAAAAACGGTAATGCTTGACTCAGACTGTTTTATTTTTTTCCGTCGGCACTATAGGATAAAACTATATAAAAACATCGTAAATATAAATGTAAGTTTGTGTTAAAAATAACGGGACAGGTAAACAAAGTTATCGTCAACCCATTAATGTCCCATTATTTCTGCCTAATAACAGCAGTGTTAGGCGTTGCTGTGTTCCGTTTTGAATGGTGTGGTAACGGAGGCAGACTTTTCCGAGGCGTTCCAGCTTAGTCCTCAGGGGTAGCGGCGCATCTGTGGCCGAACTCAGGTAGGAATATCTAATCCTATCTGGGGTTGTTTACAGATGTCCATGGGCGGCAGTAGTCACTTACCATCAAGTGAACAACATGCTCGTCTGGTACGCCTATATTATAAAATAATAAGGTGGGCATGGATTTTCTTTCATAGTGGAAAGGAGCATTTTACCACGTTAACCAAATATAACTTAGTTTGTTGGTTCACTTCTTTCACCTTTGTGAACTTTTTAAACAGAAATCTTAAGTTTCTAGGTTTCGTCACGATGAACTCTTTCATAATTTGTTGAAAGAAAATGATGTTAAGCGGAAATTAAAAAATCCAAAACGAGATTACATGCTTGCGGTCGTATTGATGACCAATTGGAAAACATTTTTAAAACAAAGAAAATAATGATGTTACGTGGAAAGGGACAAAACAAAAGATGCCTCATACTTGCGGTCATTGTGATGATCAAGTGGAACATCATTACAGTGCTTGCACAGGAAGCAAACTAAATATTCCCACAGTTTGTAACAGTAAATTAAATCCAGAACCAGGTGTTCTCGTAAATGTCTTGTTGTTGCGCAAAATATTGTGTTTCGAAGATTTACACC
Organism: Epargyreus clarus clarus; assembly: GCA_014595695.2. Taxonomy (NCBI): domain Eukaryota; kingdom Metazoa; phylum Arthropoda; class Insecta; order Lepidoptera; family Hesperiidae; genus Epargyreus; species Epargyreus clarus. The sequence goes on from JACTTY020000024.1 coordinate 1,859,945, forward strand.
GCTATTAACATAACAGTCACATTAATATTTAAATATCTTGAAGCTTCGTCTAATTTACGGTATGTTATCTGTGGTACTTCCACTGAACCTAAACCTGAGGTCTATAAGAACGGGGTAAAAACGCATTTGTAGGTCACCTCAGCTATAAGAATGATTATTTATTTCCATGAGCAACAGTGATCGCTTAACAACATGACATGGCTTGTTCATTTAATATTTTAATCCTAAAAAAAACTACACGTAAGTATATATACAAATTAATTACCAAGCTATTAATTAACATAATAAGTCTATTTATGTTCGTGAACAAAGCGAAATTAGCAATCGGAACCGCTTTCAAACCAACGGCCTCGAGCCAATACCTTCACTTCCTTCACCCAAATACATTCACTCGTAAACTAATATAAACTTCCTTCAAACTCTGGTGTTTCAATTAATATTTAAACTATTAAGTGTACTACTTAACCGTACACCTAAGTGTAGTACTTAAGCGTGTTTAATAATATAGGAGTAGCAGACGAGGTGTACACATGATGGTGGCTAATGCCTATGGTCATCTGAGATCAACCCCAGAATATTTTTCCGAGGCTTTCTAGTTTAGTCCTTAGGGGTAGCGGCGCATTTGTGGCTCAGGTGGTTTAATAATAAGATAAAAGAAATAAGTTTAGATTTCTACCTGAGGTCCGCCACAGATACGCCGCTACCCCTGAGGACTAAGCTGAAATGCCTCGAAAATATATCAAAATGATATGCGTATTCGCTTAAACGGCAAAGAAAAACATCGCGAAGAAACCTGCGCACCTGTGATTTTTAAAAACCGTTCTCAAGAATGTGTGAAGTTTGCCAATCCACAGTTGACCATCGTGATGTTTCTCTATCACAAAGTATTCCCTAATAGTACCACGGTTAAACGCTGCTGTGTTCGAGTTTGAAGGGTGTGATAAGTGAGACATACTTATCCGAGACGTTACAATTTAGTCCTCGGTGGATCCGTGGAAATCCGTGGAAGTATAATAGTCCTTACGTAGGACTATTATATGGGGTTGCTTACTGATGTTCCAGGGCGGCAGTTGCCACTGACCATCAGGTGGACTGCACGTTCGATTGATAATTCTATTCGTAATATGTATTGTAGTAGTAGCAGACGAGTATGCAGTCCACCAGATTGAAAGTGGCTACTGTCGCCTATGCACATTTATAATCAAGTTCAGAAAAGATTAGTTTCGTGCATGAGGTCGCCGACAGAGGACTAAACTGGAATGCCTCGGGAAAACGTGTCTCTCTTACCACATCCTTCAAACCATAACACAGCAGCGCTTAACACTGCCGTTATTAGGTAGAATTAGGTTTGGCGGTGGTAACGCCGAAGTCGAACCGCCACACCTAATTCTATCATGAGGGTTGTATACATCGGCGGCTGTGTACTTTTACTGATTTACAATCAGATGGACTACAACCTCGTTTGCTACTTAATTTTCATTTAATTTTCTCTCTTTTAAACCATGCAATAATTACCCGAGATATATCACAGAGCCTCCTTTAATTGCGCTCATATTTTTCTTTAAACTTTTCATGTAAGATGGGTTTATGACGATGAACTTTAAAGATTTATGAACCTCATCTATATCTTTTCTATATATAAACCCGGAAAACGAGTGAAAGGGTTAATCTAAAAAGAAACGTAAGGTCACGGAGGAGTCTTGGTTCTAAGATAAGGTCACGTTGGGCCGTTGTGAGCCACCTGCGCTTGTAGGGTTGTCACTTGTACTAAGAACCGTTTTGTTGTCACGCGGTACGTTCGCATGCGATTCTCATTTGCACGCGTAATTGAACTTGGGGATTCTCTTTGCGAATTGCGTATAGACATGTAAGGCAGTGGCTCGAGTGGTAGAGCGGTCAGCATACCGGTGTGACGCGCAGAGGGTCCCGAGTTCGATCCCCGGACAGACAGAAATCTAAATGGTGAATTTAGGTTTCTATTTCTGGGTGTTTGTGTGTATTTGTCTCTGTGTGTGTCCGTAGCATACATCCTAGTGTGGGGCTGTGAGTGTAAGAAAGCGTCCATGAAAGTCCACTCAATGGTAAATGATCACGGCAACGGTGGCAGTGCCACTTACGGACAACTCTAGCCACTTCCATGCAGAACGGAGTTTCTGCCTACAATCTATCACATGTGTGTTGCCCCCATCTTAGTCCTCAGGAGTGGACACGCATCTGTGATCGGCTTTCTATATGGAATTAATTATTACAGATGTTTTCCATTAGAACCCACCCCACCCATTAGAAAACCCACCATTAGGAAAACTACATACTAAAAATGTTACAATATAGGTATCTAATAATAAAACTATAAATATTTTATGCAATCATAATCGACAGCCCTAATGAAGTGAAACGTTCCGGGTTCAGTACCCGACGCTACAAGATTAATTGTAGGTGAATATTAAATGTTTTCTTTTAACTGATAAAATATTGAAGCAATTTGTCAATTTCGGTTTTAACGGCAGACGGATAACTATACATAATTGAATTATGATAACCATAAATAAGACGTGATTTTGCAGGGAAAAGTAATTAGTGCGAACACCATTAATAAGAATGAGGAAATCAGTTAAGTATTTAGTATGATTTTATTTTTATTTTTTAGTTTTATGTGATGTGACTGTAACACTCGTGCTGGAGCCTAGTCACACCTTAGATACCCTAGTCATTTCCGAAAAGTGAAAGGCATTTCAAAGATTGAAGGATTGATTTGAAGGTGGTAGGAGCCTTCGCCTGTAGTTCCTGCTGTTCCTTGAACCTGTAGTTCGACTCCGCTGGTACCACCGCCAAACCAACTCTCTGCTTCATAACAGTAGTGTAAAACGCTGCTGTGGTTTGGTTTGAAGGGTGTGGTAAGGGAGACATACTTTTCCAAGGTGTTCCAGTATAGTCTTCAGGGGAAGCGGCGCATCTGTGGCCGACCTCAGGTAGGAATACCTAATCCTATCTGGGGTTATTTACAGATGTCCATGGGCGGCAGTAGCCACTTACCATAAGGTGGACTGCATACTCATTTGTTACTCCTATATTATAAAACTAGCTGACCCGACAAACTTTGTACCGCCTCAAAATCTATTTATCAAATATATTTCATATAAAATATAGCCTATGTTACTCGTGGATAATGTAGCTTTCGAATGGTGAAAGAATTTTTAAAATCGGTCCAGTAGTTATTGAGCCTATTCATTACAACCAAACAAACAAACAAAGTTCTCCTCTTTATAATATTATTGTAGAAAAAAGATAAACAAATATTTATTTATTTAATTTTTGAAACACCTTAAAGTAAGTGTTACAAGGGTAAACTTAATGCCTAATGGCATTCTCTGCCAGTCAACCCTGGGTGATGGCGATAATATGTGGTAGGCTAATATAAAGAAAACAGTAACCTGCATACGATACAAATGAAACAAATTAATACATACAAACATACATATCTATATAACATATACATATAAATATATAATATATATAATACAACATAACAAATATGTTTCGAGTAAGAAGGTAGCATCGCGACACCTATTTCTATCATGAAGCAGGTTTGTGTTTCGGCGGTAGGGTGTGGATGTCGGTTGACTAACATATGAACTGACTTTTGTCCTGGATGATCTTAGTCCTCGGGCGTGGCAACGCATCTGTGGTCGGTTTCAGATCGAACCCCTATTACAAGAAGTGGATGACAGATATCCATATGTGGCGGTCACCATTTACCATCAGGTGGATTTCTTTTTCTTTTCTACTTCTGTATTATAAAAAGAAGAATTTTTCTACTTCTGTATTATAAGAAGAAGAAGAATTCTACCACTTACTCAATACTATCATACGTTTACCCAAATCCGCGTGCGCACATATTCGGGTCGATATTATTTATTGACTTATCTTCACTGACATCAAAACCGGTCCAAAAACCAATTTTGCGTATCCTGCGTCAGAATGCCGCACGCAATACGATTTTGTACATCATTGAGTAGCAAGATGATGGAATAACTGCTTTTTATAATTATAACAGCAAGAACAACCGATATTTTATATCATATAACTGTTATTATTCAAATATATAGCAAGGTACTGGAGATGGCTTCATGTTTCATGTAAAAGCAGTTATTAGACAAATGTAGGAAAAGATATTCGGGTTAGTTTTATTTCATGTAAGCTTAAATGTGGTAGATACAGCATCTTCGTCCATAGGCACCACCGCCACAACTGTTTCTACTTAATAATAGCAGTGTTAAACGCTGCTATGTTCTGGTTTGAAGGGTAAGGTAAGGAAGACATAGTAATCGGAGGTCTACCAACTTAGTCCTCAGGGGTAAAAAAGCAAATGTAGTTCATATTTAATCTAGCCTAGTACGTCACTGCTCATAATTTAGACGAATAAAATGACACCTCATATGTTAAAATCTGTCGTACTATTTGCTACAGGGCGTATCAAAGAATGAGACTTATCCATATACCCTCGAAAAATAATAATGAAAAAAAAACAAAGTGCGCCGTCACGGGACGCCTGGCAGATGTGAAACATCGACATTATTTTGTAAAAGTAATATGCAGAAAAGAACATATTGTGATAGGAACTAAATATGTCATAATGATAAAATAAAATATTACGATCAGCATGGCGACGCGTCGCCACACCGTACACACTACTGCATATAGACTGTATATATTATATACCATCGTATAGCGTGGCGTCGCCACGCCAGAAATCGGTTTTACGTGCGGCTATAGATGTTTCACATCAAAAGTTAATTTATTATCGTAAAATTTAATACTAAACTTTATTGAAACATTACTTGTCCTAAATTATTACCTACCTACGTTTGTTATTCAAATAACCCGTGATTGTAACACTTAGCTATTAATATTTAGGTATGTATTGTACTACAAAGTATAAAAAACAAAATAATTAAAACCCCTTCGTGGTAAAACACTTAAAATTAATATTAATGAATTGTAACAAACATTACCTATTACCCCATTAGCATGCTAATTAATTAGTGAACACAATGAGAATTAATTAATAAATAATTTCTAACATATATTTTATTATTACATTGTAAATTAGCAAAAAATAGCAGGGAAATCAAGGTTATGGTAATATGAATTAGTCACTATTTATTCTAGTAAAACACATTGCGTTGAAAAATAGTTGAGGAGCCCAAGAGGGGATTTCGGAAGTGTCTCGAGCGCGTTAGACTAAGATATGGGACATACCTTACACCCTGTAGAGTATCCTAAACCATAAATGAGCTTTCTATGTCGGGGGGTTTGCACAATCAAAAAAATCGATCACTGGACATGCTCGAGCGTGGTCAATTTTCTTTTTAATATAATAGAAATAATGCTAGAAAACGGGAAACATCATAATCTGACAATTACCACACGTCGAAGTAGTGAAAAAGACATTTTGAAAAAAAAACATCCTGTATTATTATGCTATCTGATAGTGTTACTTATTAGCATGAATCCCTGGGATTTAATGATGCATCACAAACTAAATGAATAGACTAATTTTTAGGAAAATACATTATTCTTCATACATTATCATACATTTTTTTTTCAAATCGTGAGAATAAGAAAATCCCCCGCTGAATCGAAAAATATCATATAACCTTTTCTTTATTCTAATGTCTAATCTACACAATCGTATAGTTCCCAATGACGCTCGAGTTTCTACACATTTTGCATCCTGGGCTCCCCTACTAAAAGTAATGATATTGCAATTTGAAGTCCGCTGATAAAGTAGTTAACTCTTATATTTATTCATATAAAAGTAATGATAGCATGTATGTAGGTTTTTCAATATATTTAGCCAACGAGACTAAAACAGTCAGACAAAAACAGTGATAAGATAAAAGCTTTGTAATCCGGGAGATCCGAGTTCGAATCCCGGGCATGTCTCTGGGTTTAATGTATGTTCTTATTTATTTATTTGATGGCTTATTTTATTTATAATTTTCTTGTATTTAGTTTGTAAATTAGTACATTTTGTAGTTTATTTGTACACAAATAGATAATTAATATAAAATACTTATAAATAAATGTCGTGCAAAGGTACTTCTTATTCCTAACGAAATATCTTCCAGCAGACCTGTAAAAGGAGATGGGTTAACAAATGGTGGATATGCGCGCACGAGACTGTATAAAGTTATGTTATCATATTTTTAATTATACATTACATACATATAATACCGAATAACGCAATGATATTTAACATATAAATAAACGTACATTTATAGATATAGTTATATAAAGAAAACGGTGTAATACATATTATTATAATACAAATATAACAATAAATAATATATAATCAGTTAAATTATAGTTCTTCTTGAATCAAGGGATTTATCGAAAGGAAGCCAAAATGCCTGGGGTTCTGTAAAATAAGATATCAAATCGTTGTCGACCCCCCATATAAACCTTTCTAAATCTGTGACATCTATTCTTAGGACAGCAACAGAACTGGATTGAAAATTATGTTTCTAAAAGAAAATTGTTTCTCAACTTAAAGGTTGCGTTCCCCTAAAGAACTACAAAAATATGTTTTTCAACAATTTCAGCTTTTCTTAGTAGTATCGTTGGTTGAAGAATAGTGTCATTTACAATTCCTACGAGTCAGTTGACAGTAAGACTGCTACATTTGACCTTGACCTCAGGTCCCAGACTACCTACTCATTTGAAATGCAATGATTTGGCTTAAATATTGCGTTTATATCTACAAACTTTACAAAATACTGAAGAGATTTGATATGGTAAGGATACTTATCCGAGGCACTCCAGGTTAGTCCTCAGGGGTAGTGGCGCATCTGTAGCCAACCTCAGGTAGGAATCTAATCCTATCTGGCGTTGATGGATGTCTATGGGCGGCAGTAGCCAACAGGTGGACTGCATGCTCGTCTGCTACTCCTATGTTATAAAATACATAATTAAAATGGATATGTTTTCGAAGTAGCTCCAGCTCCATATGTTCCATTAGGTTAAGTTTATCATTGTAGATTACATTTTTTTAAAGATGTGTGTTATGGAGTTTCTTTCGCCGCTTCTTCTTGATAACGGAACACCTTGCGAAGTGGTGGTTAATATGACGTTCAAAAAGAGTTATGTAAATAATATCATCATCATCATCAACTCATTATTGTCCCACTGCTGGGCACGGGTCTCCTCTCAGAATGAGAAGGATTAGCCCATAGTCCACCGCGCTGGCCAAGTGCGTATTGGTATATGAATAAAATATTTTCGATTTAATTTGATTTTATTTGAAACTAGACGAGAGTACCTACTAATAAATATTTTTATGCGAATTTCTTAATAACCGTAAAAAATATTTTTCCGATAACTTTATCACATTTCCGTATTTGCGAAATACAAATAGCATAAGGTCATTCTTGAACAAATTGCGAACATTTTAATTAGCGCAAAAATTACGTAATTGATCGATTACCATTATTGAATGAGATGTCAAGTGCATATGGTAACCGGATATTATTTGACTAGTTATGCCAATAAATTATTTTTAACTTTTTTGGTAATGCTCTTATATGCATTTTTGGATATTAAATTGGACAAATTGTTATTATTTACTTACGCCCGTTAATTAATAAGCCATGTCTAGATCAAAATTTGGTAATTTTTTCCACTAAAAATTTCAAATCGATCCAAGATTTTTCCTACCGAAGAAAAATTGTCATGTTTCGATCTTTGGTAGGCATCTGATAGATGGATTTTTAATAACGGGCGGTAATCATTAAAGGTAATAATTAATTATTTTAAGGGTGGTAAAATCGTTTGTAAACAATAGCCACCAAGACATATGAAGATTGAACGTGGTAGAGCGCTTTGTGGTTCGACTCCGGCTGCACCACCGCCACACCTATTTCTACCTAATAACAGCAGGTTAGGCGCTGCTGTGTTCCGGTTTGAAGGGTGTGGTAAGAGAGATATACTTTTCCGAGGCGTTCCAGCTTAGTCCACAGGAGTAGCGGCGCATCTGTGGCCGACTTCAGGTAGGAATTTCTAATCCTATATATCTATGGGCAGTAGCCGCTTACTATCAGGTGGACTGCATGCTCGTCTGCTACACCTATATTATAAAAAAACATAAAGCTCTACCACCTTCAAACAGCCACTTTAATTTCATAATAAAACGCATCCTGCCCTAAATCTAGTTTTTCAAGACATAAGGGCACCTGACCTCGGCTTGGGCTGACACTGTGGCACATCTTTGTCTCCCTCCATTGTAAGGGCAGTCACGTACGTCCCACTTAGCTGTCCTTGTCGCACGCGGAACACACGTGTTTAACATTATCATGTGCTTTCTAGTACTTTGTTTATCTGTTATCTATAAAGGTTCTATACTGCGACATTGTTATACTTGCGTTGTTGTTATACTTGCATTGTACCTAATGCATTGTTGACCTTAAGGTCTAAGGGTTGTAACACATAAGCGACTATATGCGTCGATGACAGGCGCTAATGGTCGCTGGTGGTCAATGGTGATTGTTGGCGACAGTCGACGGCAACTGTTAACGACAGAAATCGTTCTGGGCCTTCGCTCGTGTAGCAGCAGAAATGGCGGTACTGCGGCGCTTCCGGAGCGCTAGCGCCATCTAGTGGTACTTGATAAAGTTAGTGTTGGAATGCGCCGGTGTGGGAACCGACCGGGCTTGCGAGCGAGACGAGACTATACTTTACTGTTGGCGGTCGGCCGGTGCGGACACTAAAATTATCACGCGTTCCACAAGCTACTTATACCTGCCTACCTAAGTTAATTCCTCCTAATTCGAAGCCATTCCTGTGTTGTAACAATGACCACTGAAGCCCACAGAAGATTACGATGAGCTATAAAGAACCACCTATTCCAAAATATATATACACAAACACACGCACACACACACACACACACACACACACACACACACACACACACACACACGCATACACAAATCTTCACAACAAAGCCCACGCACGCGGACACGGTCAAAAACATACACACACGCACATTTTACCTACCCACACATTCACACGTAAACTACATACAACCGAAAAACATTATCGTTTTCAGAGGCAATTGTATTAAACGTCTTTAGTTCACACATTATTAAAATGGTGTTATGATTAATCTATTAATAAATTCTTGAAATTGTCTCTACAGCAATAATTACAATAGAATCATTTTCCACTACGTGATTCTTTTATCTTTCGTGTTATTTTTATACATTTAATTAATACTTACTTAGGTAGTAAGCTAATTATATTGGCTTTAATGCATTTTCAATCGGAACACAATCATCTGAAACCCATTTCTGTCCCACTGGGCTTGGGCTGGGCTTGGGTCTCTTCGGCAATTGGTTAGGTCATAGTCCACCGCGCTGGCCAAATGCGAATTGATAGACTTACACACCTTTGAGATTTATTTCAACGAATTCCCAGGCAATTAATTTATTTCCTCGTGGTGTTTTCTTTTACCGTTTGGACAAGTGATAATTAATTTTTAATACGTACGTAACTTTGAACAATCTGGGTGTCAGGTTTTACGAATATCAGACACCGCAACTTAAAGGCTAAGTTTCAACCGGCTATCATTACATGATCATTTGACCACCCTGAAGTTTATTTATATTTTCGCAACCTGGCAGTCCCCGGTATAAAATTACAAGGTATCAGAACGGTTATGAAGACGATAAAGATACGGCGGATTCATATTTCTCAAGGCTGGAACACTACCGTTTTTCTAAGTAATTCCGGGCTATGGTATCCTCTAACTGTCGTAAAGGCGATTATAAGGGAGCTTCAGCGGTTGTGGGCGGCAAGAGTGGGAGCTCGAACCGTCCAGCAAGCGACCTTGGAAAGGACGGCGGCAGTGTGGTCGTATTCCGTTGTAATCATTAGACAGTATGGCTCATCTGGACGCTGCCTGAAGGGGTAGGAGTCCTCTACGCAGCGTTGAAGATGGCCTCCAGGGAGGTTTAGTGCGGTAAGAATCCCACACAATCTCGTGTCGCTCCTACGGCACTAAGTACCTTTTGTTTCGACATTGCGTTTGGAGGACTCCGGTTGTGTTCCGTTGGAGATTCCGGAGTTCTCCACCAGTGCCGAGGACGGCCACCGAGGGTTTTAGTGAGGTAAAAGTTCTACATAACCGGCGCCGCTCCCCCGGTCTCTGGTATATTTTAAAGGTTCCCCTCGTTAAAAAGGGTACCTTTGAAAGTTAATAAATAATTCGCCAAGTACGAGTCAAACTCGCACATGGAGGCTTCCGTACTACCAAATGTTCATTATTTTAATTCATTTTATGATTTTCAACAATACTTAGTCATTTGAAACAACAATAGATGGCGTTGGGGTGATGATGAATGAAACGTACATTTTCAACAATACTTAGTTATATAACACACAAATAGATGGCGTTGGGGTGACGATGGGACGACGATTATACGTAATCAAAGTATAATAAAATTAAAATAAGTATATTAAAATATGTTTTATGGTTCTTATTTGTATTTATTATAATACCAGTTATAGTAGTAAACGTATTGTAAAAATTTCAACCGTCTTCCTAGTACAGTTTAACAGTAAGATCGAAAAATGCCGAAAAAATCCGGTTTGTTGTATGGAGACCCCCTTTAATATTCAACTTTATTTTATTTTTAGTATTTGTTGTTATAGCTGCCGCCGTTATGCCTCCTCTGTAAAAATTTCATGTGTCTATCTATTACGGTTTAAGCGGTAGAGCCCTGTGACAGACGGACAAACAGACAGACGGACGGACAGCGAAGTCTTAGTAATAGGGTTCCATTTTTACCCTTTGGGTACGGAACCCTAAAAACGGTATCATAGCATAATCATTTGACCACCCTGGCATTCCCCAGTATCAAATTACAAGGTATTATTACGATGGAAATGGAGACGGTATAGCTCCGTGGATTCATATTTCTCAAGGTTGGAACACTACGGTTGTTTCGAGAATAATTATGTAAACAGAAACATTGTTATGTAAACAATGTTATTAGTGATTAATTATCGTTATGTAATTTGTGATAATCGATCATAGTTCAATTATATGGGCAAATTATTGTTTGAACTTCATGCGGTAAATAGACATTTTGAAGGTGGTAGAACCCTTTGTGGTTCGACTCCGGCGGCACCACCGCCACACCTATTTCTACCTAATAACAGCAGTGTAAGGCGCTGCTGTGTTCCATTTTGAAGGGTGTGGTAAGGGAAACAGACTTTTCCGAGGCGTTCCAGCTTAGTCCTCAGGGGTAGCGTCGCATCTGTGGCCGACCTCAGGTAGGAATATCTAATCCCATCTGGGGTTGATTACAGATGTCCATGGGCGGCAGTAGCCACTTACCATCAGGTGGACTGCATGCTCGTCTCTTATATTAAAAAAATAAATACAACTAATTTAATTACATCAATTGTAAGTGCTTTGAATTGGTTTGAAAGATGAAAGAATGAAGTTTTTAACGTGACAAAACCTTGGTTGTTCGATACCGGGCGCATCACACTTGCAAACTATTTTTTGTAAAATTACAGCAGCGTTGATTACGCTTTGCAAGGTGTGGTAAGGAGACATACTTTTCAGAGGCATTCTAACTTAGTCTGTGCTTGACGCTTGGTAGGACTCCAATCTTATCTGGGATTGCATCCATATATTCACGGGTGGCAGTTGCAACAAAACATTAATTGAATAATCAACTAGATCTCGTGCCCTCCATTCATAAAGCATTTCGCTACGGCAATTTCATTCCGTTTAATCACTTTTAAATAACACAAAAACCTTAATTAGGAATAATTAGAAATAGTAATAACGCTTAAACAGAAGACGTTCGTGTTGCCAGCAATAATTTGTGGCCATTACGATCCTTGAAGATCGAGAACGGGGTGTCGGAGTAAATAAAACTTCATTGGGGTTAATTACTGTTCACAAAAAATGGTCCCACGAACAATGACCGGAACGACCTGTAGAAGACATTAACGGGCCAATCGCCCGAAACCGATTCCCTAGGTCCCTGAAGATCTCGAACCGTCCAGTAAGCGACCCCGGGAAGGACGGCGGTATGTGTGGTCGCATAACGTCGTGAACACCAGGTTTGGGAGGAGCGAAAATTGCTCTCCCAGGGCAGAGCCCTATCGGGTATCGCGCTTGGAGGTCTCCGGTTGTGTTCCGTCGGAGATCCCGAAGTTCTCCAACAAGCGATGAGGACGGCCACCGGGGCGGTTTTAGTGCGGTAAAAATCCCACATAACTCGACGTCGCTCCCACGTCGTCGGGTACTTTTATGAAGGTTCCCCCTCGTTAAAAAACAAAATAAAGGTCCCTGAAGATGTTTTGCCCTCCATTTTTTACGAGGGAAAACCCTTGGGTTCGTTATAGCCTCCCACGGTGTTCCAAAGACCTTCGTCCACGGTCCTGACCGCCGCAACCTAGCTCATCTCGATAAGTTTGCTTCCCCTGTGAGATGTTTATAGTGTGAGAACTTGTGTTCTTTATTGTTCACTAAGTGATATTTGATGTGCTATTTGAAGGTGACCTTTGTGGTCCGACTCTGGAAGAACCACCGCTACACCTACGTATTTCTGTCTAATAACAGCAGTGTTAAACGATGCTGTCTGGTTTGAGGTAACGGAGACTCGTTCCAACTTTGTTTACATCAGGAATCTAGTCTATCTGGAGTTTATTATATGTATATATTTAGGGGCGGCAGAAGCCACTTACCATCAAGTAAACTGCACTCTGGGTTGCTATAAATTCTTATTTATAAAATTCTCGTGTCACAATGTTAGTTACCGTACTCCTCCGAAACGGCTTTGCCGATTTTCACCAAATTTTATATGCATATTCAGTAGGTCTGAGAATCGGCTACTATCTATTTTTCATACCCCTAAGTGATAAGGGGTGTTCACCGTTAACATTTTTTTATTTACATGCCAACACAACGTTTGCCGGGTCAGCTAGTATTATAATAATAAAAATTTTGGAAAATTAAAAACTAATCTAACAAACTAATCTTAGTCTAACAATTTGCCTCGTGTGTCGGTTCATCAACATGACCTTCTAGATCATGCCTCACTCAACAATTTTATTATAATTATATAGCGTTTATTGTACATCGTTGCTAAAAAGTCACGTTCCTGTCAATGAATATGACTCCTGGGGCATGCATCCATTTTTAATGTAGACAGGATCTTACCTAATATTACTTAATTGTTTCTATTGCTTCATATTTATGTCATATTTGTTATGTATCTAAAAATAAAACTTATACGCGTAAAGAAGAGTGTGGTAATGTGGATGCTTATGAGGCGACCATCATTATTCTTCTGTGGCGATGGCGCCACGAGTATTCTGAATCACGCTATCGAAGTTTTCTAAACATCTGGTATATATACAAGTTCCGAACTGAGACTGTCGGAGCACGGCCGCTCCCCGGGCATGATCACCTAGCCCGGCGGGAGATCCCCCTTTGCCAAACTTCTGTCGACCTTATTTTTAATCTGTGGTCGTATTTATGTAGAACCGTTGGACACTTACCACCAGAATGAAGCTTATGATTTTTTTCACATTGATTTAATACATTTATACCTATTACGCTATTCATACTAAGCATATTTACAATACATTATATTGTAACTATAATTATGTACATTGTACATATATAAATAATAGATTTTAGACTAATATTTTAACATCTTTATATAAGTACACACAGATTCTACCATTCTGCACCCCCTATCCACTCACAGGTCTGCTGGAAGAAATTTCTTACAGAAATAAGCAGTGCCTTTGTACATACGATTTCTTTATATGTTTTTTTCCTCTTGTATCTATATTGTGTGTGTGCATAAATAATAAATAAATAAATAATATTAACGTGGAATTCAGATATTTTAATATGTAAAGGGTACTTACAAAACACGCTTTTAATGTCGTGGCTCAATTTGCAGTAACAAATTAAAACCGCATGTCGTGAGTACCCGTTACATATTAAAATGACTGCAAGTTTGTTTGTTATTTGAATCTTTTAATTTTTCGTTATAAATTTTATATAATGACTTCGAGTACAGATTAATTGAAATCTGAGGGTAGTAACTTGAATCTCACATATAAGTAACGAGACATTTTTTTTTTATCTTTGTTCGTTTTATTTGTATGGCCATAGTAAGTAATAGTGGATATAATTGTATCTTTATAGTATTAGTATTTCTTAGAAATCTGATTAAATCTCTACATGGAACAATACGTGCTACTAACCCAAACACGTGGCCTTGATTAATTATTATATCTTGCTATTTTATAGGTAGGTAAAATTACAAGAAAATCAAGTATTCGCTTGTGTCAGTTTTTAAACAACCCCAGATAAGATCAGTCTTGCCTGAGGCTGTTAACAGTTTCCAGCCTGAAGAACAAGTTGGAACGCCTCTGTAATAGTGGTAGAACCCTCTGTGGTTCGACTCCGGCGGCAGTGGCGGCACAACCGCTACACCTATTTCTGCCTTATAACAGCAGTGTTAAGCGCTGCTGTGTTCTGCTTTGAAGGTTGTGATAAGGGAGACAGACTCTTACGAGATGTTCCAGCTTAGTCCTCGGGGGTAGCGGCGCATCTAGGAATCTAATTTTATCTGGGGTTGATTACAGATCTCCATGAACGGCGGTAGTCACTTACGATTAGTAAGACTGAATGCTCGTCTGCTACTCCTACATAAAAATATTGTATTTTCTTTTTATTTTCACTTTATTTTGTAGTAAACGGAAGGCTACATTGTTTTCGATAAGGAATATCCGGTTAATGGCTACTTTCGGCAGTTAATTATCGTTTGACCTTGTGTACCCGGAAAACCAGAATTTCTCAGTAATAATGATAATCAATATTTTTGAACGCAGTTATTTGAGCGACTGATTGTGTTCTAGTGTTTGTGGTTTTAGTTTGTACTAATTACATAGTATTTATATTAAAAGCAGTGATAACCTTATGGTTTAAGCACGGCCTCTCATCAACGAGGTACAGGGTTCAAATCCCAGGCTTTTGTGATATTTTTCAAAGTTACCTATGAGCATATTAGAAATAAACCAAAACGGTGAAGGAAGATATCATGAGGAAATCTTTTCATGTAACCGTTCCTTAAATGTTCTTAAAAGGTGTGTGAAGTCTACCAGAACACACTTGGTTTGCGTGGTGGACTATGGCCTAAGACCTTCTCACTTTGAGAGAATCCTCGTGCCCACTGCCAGTAATAAGTAAAAATAAATAAACGTCATTTGATTTTTTTTATTAAGTATCATATTTATCGTATTAAATGATCTCAAAAAGTTTGGACCTTTGAAAAGGAGTTGAGAAGGAGTCCTAAGGAATCATAAGGATGAGTTCCTCACGATTTCTCAGGTTTCCTCATGATATTTTCATTCATCTTTTCAGCAAGTGATAGGTACTTATTTTTTAATACGCACATAACTTTAAAGAGACCACATTTTATTTTAATTATAACAATAAAGTATGAAATCCTAAATAAACAATAAAGTTTTAATTATTCAAGGCTCTGACCCGGAATCGAACCCATCAAAGGATCTTACATATTTACATTAACGATATCCGTACACTTAATGGTTATTACACGAAATTGCACTCACGGAACGAATAACTGGCACATCACAATAACTTTAATGTTTCAATTCTTTACAAGTGACGTCAAGGATGCAATAACTTTTCATTCAATTATTTCGTCCCAGACAGCGTTTCTTAAACTTTATGCTATCATTATCTAGACTATAAATCGACGATAAATAAATATTTATTTAAGAATTTAGCTATAAATGTGTATCAAACAATTTAAAAATAATTTAAATTGTGTATTAAACGATCTAATTACTCAATCTTATTATTTAGTTCTATTAGTTATAATTAGTTCTATTAGAGTTATCTGTAATAGTTCAATTGTTATTTATTTTTTAAGCTAACAAGAAAAAATATTTTACAGTAATTAAACATTTTGTGTATGTATATTAGTTGTCATAGTCATTATTTTATTGTATTTTTATTTTGTCATTACATTTCATACTTTATTGGCTGAAAATTCGAGATAAGAATCTTAAGTTACAATCTACCCTAGCTTTAGTTACTACAATTTTCCACACGTGATTTTGAGACTAATTAGGGAAGTGCCATATAGTTCTACTATACAGCCTTTAGTCAAAAAACATCACTAATACGAGTAGATGGCCACAAACAACTACAATACCAATTTGAAATGATGCGTACTTTAAAATTTTCCATTTCTCCAATTTGAGAACCACTATCCCAAGTGATGACCAGCACTTAAAAACCAGTATCGATATTGATTAATCGACTTCACGCACGTAAATATACTCGATATGGTATGGACAATCGTATTTCGACAAGTTGGTACATATTTGGACAGACGTAATTTTAATGATGAAGTGCAGTGAAGGTCAAAGAAATTACGGGACAATAAATTTATAGGCCTTATTGTGTACGTGGTAAGAATTGTATTGGTATTTCGTTTCGATGCTTTTGACGTATGCGACGGGCGAATGACGTCAACTTTTTGGGCGATTTTGTTTTTGCAAATTCGTGATATCGCATATCGAGTGTTAGATAATATAGTATTGTGGTGATGTAATAAAATTCTGTATATGGCAGAGTTTGGCATAAATTAAAGAGGTTTGGCATAATTAAAATATTTTTTTTTCTTTTTTTTATATGTAACCTAACGATAAGGCAGACGGGCTACCTGATGGAAAGCAATCACCGTCGCCTATGGACATTTGCAACACCAGAGGAGTCGCCAATGCATCGCCGGCTTTGAAGGATAGCTCTTTTGACACCCCTCTTGAAGAGCCCCACGTCAAAGTTCTGAGGGAATACCTCAGGACTCAGGAGGAAGTTCATTCCACATTTTGCACGTACGCGGCAAAAATGAACGATTAAACCGAACCGTGGAGGACCGCCACGGGTCCAGTTGATGTGGGTGGAACTTCATCCTTCGGCGAGTGGTTCAGTTTAATTTTCAAGATGACGAAACCTTTTAAAAATCATGCACTTTTAATAAACAACTAGGTATCGATAACATAACAAATGTAGTATTTTTGAATAAAATAGATATAGATAGAACAAAATATGGTATTTTATGAGAAATAATAAGAAGTAGATATGCGTTCAATTGAGTCGACTTTAGGAATTTGCTTTGATTTTAACGCAAGTTAACTAACCGTCATGCTCGTTTTTCGCTTGGGGTAGCTAAACAGCTCTCATTAGATACGAGTATGTAAAGTTTCTCGCGTACACCCGATGATTGACTCTCCCACGTCCCCCACTTTGAGAAACTCTGTGGAATTCATGTATTACATCCTCATGCTACGTCATAATAACATAACATAATTTTAGCGTCATTAATAACTAAGTTTATGTATTTTTTATAATAAGTATACAAATCGCAAACAAACAAATGAATGTACTACCCATTATACTCTGAGGCACCTATTTTACCTTACAATAAGTTCTAATGTGTTCTGATTTAAAAAATGACTTAAAACATTTAACAAATAATCTAAAGTTCAAAACTGTTTAATTTATAAATTGTAATTGCAATTTCGTTGGTATGTCCCTAAAATTCCTATGTACCTATGTAGCATAAAGGAGCTTTAGCGCGCAGCTTTGCCTATACATAGTTTTTAACTTTCATTAAGGAATCGTAAATATTTTGCAGGGTGAAGACACTTTCCGCACTCACAGCCTCACACTAGGATTCCGTGTCGTGGATGCCATGGACACACACATAGATAAATACATAAATACCCAGAGCCAGAACAGACATCTAAAATCATTATCATCAAATATATCTATAATCGTCATCATCAGATATCTGCCTGGCCGAGGATCCAACCCGGAATCTTTGTGCTTCAGGCCAGTATGATATGTATGTAGTTTACGTTATTCTTAAAAACATTATCTATGTTTCGTATTTATTTATTTCATATCAGCTCAATAGACCCAAAGCTAAGCTTATACCAAAGTAAAGAAAGAGTAGTAACATAGCTTCATACAAATCGGCCTCCGCCGGTTTCTATGTCTAATTTATATGTGTCTAATTTATCTATACTAATATTATAAAGAGGAAACTTTGTTTGTTTGTTTGATTGTAATTAATAGGCTCAAAACTACTGGACCGATTTTAAAAAATCTTTCACCACACAAGCTACATTATCCACGAGTAACATAGGCTATATTTCATATGAAATATATTTGATAAATATATTTTGAGGCGGTACAAAGTTTGCCGGGTCAGCTAGTAATTATTAAAGTGTGTATTTTATATTAAAGACGTTTTACATTTACAACCCATTTATAAATTGGTACAACATTTCATTATATTCCGTTGTTAAAAACCTAGTCCTGTTATAATACGCAAATAAGATTCAACTAAAAATAAAAATGACAACCCTATGCATCACTGCAAGTTTATTATAGGTAATTATCTCGCCGAGCGGCCTTAGCTAAACTACTACTCTTCCTTAACTATGCTGTAAGCATATATATAAACAAACTCAGCCAATATCTTCATCGTTTCCATTTTTTTGTTATTACAATCAGACAATTCGATTTCATTTATTTGTATAGAATTGACAAAAAATCTTTTATTATCTTAAAACATACCTTTTCTGACAGTTGGCCTTACAGTTCACCTTCTTATCACTGCAATCTAACACGCTGTCATTATTACAATTATAATTGCGTAATTATACCGATAGTGGTAGAAATTGTTTTAAATAATCGATAAATGAATAGAAATATGTATAAGTAAATATAATGTCTGTTATTTTTTAATAAGGGCCTTAGTAGCTTTATAAATCACTTAAGGTCTGTTACTGGACCTAGATCTTCCCTAGATCTTGCATTGTATCCTAAAAATTTAACGGTGGTAGAACCCTCTGTGGTTCGACTCCGGCAGCACCACCTCCTCACTTATTTCTGCCTAATAACAGCAGTGTTAAACGTAGTCGTAGTAATCTAGTAGGGTGTGGTAAGGGAGATCTACTTATCCGAGGAATTCCAACTTAGTCCTCAGAGGTAGCGACGCACCTGAGAGAGACAGGTGGGAGGTCTTTTCTGGGGTTAATTGCAGATGTGTATGGGTGGAAATAGCAACCCTTTGTGCGTTAGACCGGTATGGTGACCGCTCCGCCACGCGGATCGTATATAACAGGTTTCAATAAAGATTGTAATGTGTAATGGCAGCATTTCTATTTGTAATATATATTTACAATTTACATAAGCGTGACATGCACTGATCATATTTAATTTAATGTATATACAAGGTTTTGTAAACTAATTAAGTGTACGAAAACTTATCGTACAATCGGAACTATATTTAAATTGTAAACAAATCAGTTTGTATTACCAAAGCGCATAAAGACATTGTTGAATTCGATAATGACGTCACCAATCTCAGATACAATGATGCTGTATAGTCCGAGATCCGACTGCATGATTCTAACATCCATATGAATTTTAAATTAAAGTAGTTGTTTTTAAATAAATTCTCATTTATGTGCAAAAATAGAATAATTTTAAATATTTTAATCTAAAACCTTTATTTATTTTAGAATGTGTCATTCAAATCAAATCAAATCAATACTCTTTATTGTACCCAATAAAAGAAGATACATATAAAAAATAAACAACTAATTTACGACAATACAAAAGGCGGTCTTATCGCTAACCAGCGATCTCTTACAGACAACCTTTAGGTGAGGAGTTATAGTAGAGATGAATAGAAAAATAGGTAGGGTTCAAATAATAATAGTAAATATAATTATAGGACTAAGATAGCATAAACATTTTGGAATAAATAAAATATAGCATACACTACCAGTAAAAGAAGGAGACTAAAATAGAATGGGAGAGATGATTGAAAAATAAAATAGCAAAGGAAAATAATAATAATAATAATATTAAAAAATAAAAATAAAAAAATAAAGAAGAAGTAATTATTAAAACCAGAGTCATTGTTATTAACAAAAACAAAATGTTAATTTAATTTTAATATTTATAAATATAAGTATATAAATTAATTAGTTAGTATAATTCGTTTCGTAAATAGAGAATATTTTAAATTATTAATTAAAATTTTCATACTACAATTTCCTGTCACATTTTGATTTGCTTGTTCCTTTATTAAATAATTATTACTATAAAATTATTGAAATTTAAAAGAAAAAATTGAAAAGAAAAATAGTAAATCAGATGTACAAGCAGTTTTGCTGTCGAATCTTGGACTATAAGTATTTAACAAGACATGCAGTCTGGGGTAAAGATTTACGTCAGATGAAGCTGGCTGGAAGTTTCCGAAGAAACTTTTGTATTGTTGACATTGAGATTTTTGCGAACCGGATATTTAAGCGCAGTGTATGTAGATTCAGAAATTATAGGTACTTTAAAATTTCACAATTTTGAGGTATCATTCAAGGATGAAAATATATTTAACTGGTAGAAAATGCAATTGCAAGTTTTGACCCTTATGTACAAAATAATGTAAGCTAAATAAAACTTGTAAGAATATATGAGCGATATCCCAAACTATAAAATAAGCTATGTTACCTATTGCAGCCGCTTACAAAAGGACATTAAGATTATTCTTTCAAAAATATTTGACCCACAAACCCAGCTTTCATCATATCCTAACCTCAATATTTTATCAGTGTGTAATAGTGACAATGTTTTCTTTGTGAGTTGAACCACAATCATACATAATATTACTTGCAACATAGCTTGCAACTGTTGCATGCAGTGGTTAAGAAACTCGGCCTCTCGATCGAGGGGTCCGAGGTTCAAATCCCAGGGCTCTAATTTTTCAAAGTTATGTGCGTATTAGAAATTAATTATCACTTGCTAAACGGTGAAGGAAAATATCGTGAGGAAACCTGCATACCAGAGAGATTTATAATAAAAAAAAATCTCAAAAGGTATGTGAAGTCTACCAATACGCACTTGGCCAGCGCGGTGGACTATGGCCTAATCCTTCTCATTATGAGAGGAGACCCGTGCCCAGCAGTGGGACAGTGATGGGTTGATGATGATGATGAGTTTGCTGAACTGACGACTTCGTAATTTTATTGTAAAAGGACGTGCAGTCTATCCGTTGGTAAATGTAATATATGGACATATAAAATCAATCCCAGATAGGATATGATTTCTACCTAAGGTCGGCCGCAGATGCTACCCTAGACCTTTAAACTAGAACAAAACAGTAGCGCTTAACTCTTCTATTATAAGACAGACCAAATATCGATGTTTTAATCGATACTTACTAACCAATGAATCGATTTCAGATACCTACTCAAAAATCACTATTTTTTTGTAATAACTACATATTTTTTGTTCTAAAACCATTAAACTTATGTTCATCTCGTGTATTTTTTTTGTAGTATAGGTAGTTTTATTGATTTTCTTTTTTTAGTATTTTTTTTGAGCAGTGCGGAAGACACCGCGGTGACCTTCCATTTTGTTTGCCGATACATTGCTAAAACAACAATAAATAACCAATTTAAAGAAAGATCCTGTAATTTTTTTAATAATTTTGTGAATAACTTTTCTAATTCTGATACTCTGATACTTTTTCTAATACTTCGTGTTAATAATCGAATTGATTTCAAATTCGATGTTTTCTCTGGTGAAATCCTTATTTAATTATGAAATGATATATGGAAATAAATATTTTTCAACTCGAATAAATTCCAAACATTCTCGACATTTCTACAGATTAATTCAATGAGTACTTAAAATCGGGCTGTTTAGGGCAAATAATCCCTGAAAGCAGCTCTTTATCGATATCAATATCTGAGATAAAAATATGTAACAATACACTTACAAAGTACAAAGTTTAAATATTCAATTTATTTTATTTTACGATACTACTAACCAGTATCGATATTTTCTATTCGATACTTTCGATAATCGACAATTCGACACCGATACATTGCGGTGACCTTAATGTCTAAGACTAAGTATTTCTAAGCACATGGGGATTAATCCATGTGCTTAACAAAAATAATTTTCAGGATTTCCTGCCATTTTTATAATAACATGGTATTTAATTACAACATAGAATAGGTTATCTCACTTCTTATAGGAGCTACAACATCACATCGTTAGCGTGATTCAGAATTCGTACAACGCCATCTACTGTAAAGGCAGTGACAACTCAATGGACTCGGCCTATCAATCTGGAGGTCTCGGGTTCAAATCACAGAAACTCTCATGTTTTTAAATCATGTGTGTATTAGAAATTTATTATCACTTGTTATAACGGTATAGGAATATCGTGATAAAAACTACACACCACAGTTTTTTTTTTAACAAAAAAGTTTTTAAAATATGTGAAGTCTACCTAACCGTTTTTGGCCAGCGTGGTAGACTGTGGCCATACCCTCTGAGAGGGAAAAATTTAAAATAAAGCGTAATCCGAATTATGTGGTAGAATTGTAATATATTCATTAAAAAATAAATCGTAACTCATTACTATCGATAAGTCCAACAAACTAAACGTAGAAATATAAAAAATGATAAAAGAAATAGAATTGAAACATCAAGACCAGGTTATTTTTTTTTATAATATAGGAGTAGCAGACGAGCATGCAGTCCACCTGATGGTAAGTGGCTACCGCCGCCCATGGACATCTGTAATCAACCCCAGACAGGATTAGATATTCCTACCTGAGGTCGGCCACAGATGCGCCGCTACCCCTGAGGACTAAGCTGGAACGCCTCGGAAAAGTCCGTCTCCCTTACCACACATTTCAAAACGAAACACAGCAGCGGTTAACACTGCTGTTATTAGGTAGAAATAGGTGTGGCGGTGGTTCCGCCGGAGTCGAACCACAAAGGGTTCTACCACCTTCAAAAGTTGTTTATAGTTTTCATTTCAATATCAGAAAAAGCAAATGATAAAAAGTAGTTACATTACTTATATGCATTATTATAATTGTGTATATTATAAAAATAATGATATAAATCAAAAATACGGAAATTTAATACCTAATTCGATTTAAGAATGAAATATAACAATTTTAGCTAAATATTAGACAAAGATTTTAGCTAGATAGTTAATACTAGACTACATAACGGTTCCGCTTGCTTTACAAATATAATACCATTAGATTTGTTTTTGCTGGTTATCTGGCAGAAATCTATTTATTTATTGAGCGGACAAAATATTGCCTACCTTTTATAGATATATTCTCAAGAAAAAATGTACTTACTAGTGTCTACCAATTCGCACTTGGCAAGCGCGGTGGATTATGGCCTAACTCTACCACTGTGTGAGGAAACCCGTGCCCAGCAGTGGGACAGTAATGGTCTGAGGACAATTTATTAAAGTAAGATTCACCCAAAATCTAATTGGCCGTATGATGAACTCTAAATGTTGATAAAAATCCTACAAGCCAATAATTATAATACAAATATTCCACGCATATTATGTATATTTGTACCTATTACAGTTAAAATCAATTAAGCCAAATTACATACGCGCGATTCTATTCTAATAACATAATACCAGACTAAAACGTGTCTCATTTACATTTTTATTATACACATGCCGCTTGCCGCTTTTTTGGCTTGACTTTGCGGAGGCACTGCCGTGCCTCCAGATGCCGGCGTATGACCAAAAAAAAACATATAATTCAATTCAATACTTTTTATTTACATTCTTGTGCGAAATTCGGAATAAAAAGTATATAAAAACACTCTTATATAAAAACGCAACATCATGTCAAAATTTCAAGTCATTCCATCAGCTAATTTTGGAATTCTGCGGATACAAACATACGGAAGTAGACTTTTTATATAAAGATAATACAAATGCCACTCTATAAAACTCGTTAACCTGAGACTTAATCACATGTTTGAAGTATGGCCACTCGACACGTGATACACACGTTCTACACCACGTGGGGGCATTGGGCAATGGGTCATTATATTTAAATGTAATAGAATTATCATTTGTAGTAATGAGTTACACATTCTTATGAATATTTCTGCTGATTACATACTCTTTGTCCGTTGACATGTAGAGTAGGCAGATGATAGAGCTATCGTGTTTTACTCGTGGAGGGTAATGTTTTTCGATTGTATGTATGTTTTTATATAACATACTTGTAGAAGTAGCAGACGAGCCAACAGTCCACCTGATTGGCAAGTGACTACTTCCGCTCATGGACATCGGTAATGAACCCTAGATAGCCTTACATATTTCTACCTGAGGTCCCCCCGCTACCCCTGAGGACTAAGCTGGAACGCTCCGGATCATTATGTCTCTCTTACCGCACCCTTAACAACAAAACACAGAAATAGATGTTATAAATGAGAAATAGATATTAGGCAGAAATAGATGCAGCGATGGTGCGCCGGAGTTGAACCACAAAGGGTTCTACCACCTTTAAAGTTAAATAAATTAAAATTGTCCTAAGTTACACTGATCGCAATCCTTAGCTCGCATCCGTCCATATGAAAAACAGCTTACCTACCAGACCTTCCTAAGCTAAACTAAGCAAATGAAAATAAAGCAATTCTGTTGGTGCATTTCACATTCATAGCTTAGCCATCTCTTGTGTAGAGCCATCCTTAGACAATTAGACATGTCTTACTATGTGATGACATTATTAACTATCATTATAATAAGTGGCGCTTGGATACTCATCATTTTTAATGATTAACGCAATTCTTCCAGAATTCAACGATGTTTTTCATTTAATTCCTTCCCACGACAATTTTCTTGGAAATTGCGAGCAATTTTTCAATCACAATCATGGTCAATTTGTGATTGTTGGCTATTTCAAGTGTGCCAAATAATGATTGATCGGAAGCATAATGGAAAAGTATGTACGACAAATTGATAAATTCATTTGGGTAATTGGTTAATAGATCATCATTATTCAATCAGGTGGTTCGACTCCGGCGGCCTCACCGCCACACCTATTTCTGCCTCATAACAGCAGTGTTAAACGCTGCTGTGTTCCGATTTGAAGCGTGTGGTAAGGGAGACGTACTTTTCCGAGGCGTTCCAGTTTAGTCCTCAGGGGTAGCAACGCATCTGTGGCCGACCTCAGGTAGGAATATCTAATCTCATCTGGGGTGGATTACAGATGTCCATGGGCGGCAGTAGCCACTTACCATCAGGTGGACTGCATGCTCGTCTGCTACTCTTATATTATAAAATAAAAAAATTACATGTAATCTCTAATCATTTTAGGGAGATGGTTCTAAGATAAAAAATATGTAAGGCATGTAAGTGGAAATCTCTATGCGTGACATCCAGTCGTCAAAGTGCGGAAATAAATAAACATGCACATAACAAAGTAATTTAATAGGCATGAAAATACGAATAGCAGACATTTCTCCGTTTAAGTGCAGATTGCAATACTGATAATTAAATTGTAGGTAAGTACTCCATAAAAATAACTATAAAGGCTCTTTCATATAACTTGTCTATGGGTAGACCACGTAAAATATAACAAAAAATATTTATGGTCCCAATTACTCTTAAATAGATATTTTTAGAATTAGTTTCTATTAAAAAAAATAATAATTTAGATCATATCACAGGTCATTAAGAATTTGAGTTGATTCATTTTTTATTATTGTATTTGAAAACTAATTAGACACAGATTTAATGATGAATAAGTTGGAGGTCGTATTCATACTTAGTTTTTAGGGTTCTGTATCCAAAGGGTAAAAACGGAATCCTATTACCAAAACTTTGCTGTCTGTCCGTCTGTCACAGGGCTCTATCTCCAGAATTGTAATCCGCTTTAACAACAAATACTAAAAATAAAATAAAGTTGAATATTACAGGGAGTCTCCATACAACCGATCCAACAAACCGAAACTTTTTTATCGTGTAGTCTGCATAGGGGCATTCCTCGGGGGCCGGACGCGGCCCGTACATAATCTCTGTTTATCATTAAAATTATTTTTCAACTTAAATACTTTACAAAATGCACAGTTTTTAATTTAATAGTCGCAAAGGAAGTACCAAAGAAAATTTCATTACTGCTCTAGCGAGACCTTTCTCTTCAAACGAGCTTTACTGTGCAAATTTTCCGGCTTTTCGACTCGACCTCAAACATTTGCCGTTTGAAGAGTGCAAGCGGGCAGCCAAGGGCAGAGCAAAGTTTTATTCGTATAGCGGTTACAACGCCTCGACATTGAACTTCCGCCGCTGGCCAGGCCGCTGCAGATTTTAGAATAGGGCTGTCAAGAAAAGCAAAAAAACAATTGACTTATTTTTTGCAAAAAAAAAAAAAAACTATTAAATTTGGAACAATTAAGAATAAAAAGAAGTGCTGGTCACAGAATATGTAATAAAAAACATGCAAAATTTATCGGTTTAAAAAAATATTAAATCACAGATTAAATTCTCCATTTAAATGTGAAGGTAAACACCTGTAAAGTTAGCATTTAATTGAACTGTATGTATTGTTATTGACCTATTGTACTAAATGCTTTACACAATAAAATAAATAAATAAATAAGATTTGTTTGTCTTGTATTATCTATATTTTTTTATTTAAAAAAATATCTCACATACTTACATAGTTTGGCGGTGTAACAAAATTAAACATTTAAATGGTTAGGTTAAGTTACTCAAATTATTATTTTCGGCAAATTTTCTGGCATTTCGACTCGAGCTCAAACATTTGCCGTTTGAAGAGTGCAAGGTAGCGGGCAGCCAAGGGCAGAGCATAGCGTTATTTGTATAGCGGTTACAACGACTCGACATTGAACTTCCACATCTGGCCAGGCCGCTGCAGATTTTAGGACATGGCTGTCAAGAAAAGCTTTTTGATCAAATTAATTCTAAATGAAAAACAAACTTACATCCCAATTTATATTCGCTTAAATTATCTTTGCTATAAAATTAAAAATTCTAATAGTAAAATATTTGGCCAAAAAGTCATGCACAGTTTTTGGCATGACATTTGTGTTTTTTCGTAAGAAAATCTTAATCTAGCGACCGACTTAATTTAAGTTACTCATATTATTTTATTGAATGTTCTATTAATTCTTTTCTTGTCTTCAATTTAATTTAATATAACGTTGCAATTTTTGGAAAACTGATGATATATAATTTATTAAAAAAAATAAGTAATGAAAGGACGGCAAAAATCTTCTAACCCCAACATCATGAAATAATATGAAAGTGACAACCCTATAGTTATGCAATTCGACTCTGGGTTTGACTTGTGAAATGATTTTCATGACAGCTATTTATGTTCTTTTTATTAAATGTAGTGTTATTAAATTACGTTTGACAAAAGTAACGTATTTGATACATAGGGTATATTTTGTGGGCGAAGCGCTCAGAGGACTCTGGTTGCGTCCCTTTGGAGATCCCGGAATCCACTACGCAGCGCCGAGGATGGCCACCGGGGGGGTTTTAGTGCGGTAAGAGTCCCACATAACCCTGTGTCGCTCCCACGGCACCGGTACCTTCTGAAGGTTTCCCCCTCGTTAGCAAAAAAAGGGTATATTTTGAAGGGAGAGGCAAGCAAGAGACACTACCGCGTTCTAACTTAGTCCTGAGAGGTAGAAACGCATCTGTGGCCGGCCTTAGGTAGGAATACAATCCTACTTAGAGACATTTAATCGTCGTCATCAATCATAAAAGTTTGTAAATACAGGTTTGTAAATACAGCTCGGCTTCTCGATCGAGGGATCCAAAGTTCAAATCCTAGGCATGCACATCTGATTTTTCAAAATTATATGCGTATTAGAATTTAATTATCACTTGCTTAAACGTTGAAGAAGGACATCGTGAGGAAGCCTGCATACCTGAGAGATTTATAAAAAAAATACTCAAAGGTGTGCGAAGTCTACCAATACGCAATTAGCCAGCGCGGCGGACTATGGCCTAATCCTTCTCGTTATAAGAGGAGACCTGTGCCCCGCAGTGGGATAGTAATGGGTTGATGATGATGATGATTTTGAGACATAGATTAGTAAAGATTACTCACTCCTTACAAGAAAATGTACCCAGTTTTGAAAATTGAAAAGTTGCGTAAAAAAGTTTTGCCAAATTAAATGTCCCTAAAATATTTGAAATTATTATTATAAACTATTTATTTATTATGTAAATTACGCAGTATTAGTTATTTATTCGTAAATTTTCTCTAAAAATGTTTTTATTTATCAAGAATTCAAAAAAAGAACTTACTATAATAAGCTGTTTGTGGCTTCATTCAATTTCAAGGCGGCGAAGTATCTTTACTAATCTATGTTTTGAGATGATTTCATGGTATAAAACTATAGGAAATTTTTTGCAGCATGAAGAATTGTAGGCATGAGTACAATACAATGTTTATCTCTACCTCGTGTGCTAACATGCGGGATATGAGTTCTTGCGAAATTTCTCACGTGTGTAGGTCAATCCTTTGTGTCATTATCGTCTATGTACATATAAAGAAATAGAAGTGTCTGTCTATAATTTTTTAAAATGTCTGACAAATGCTGATTGTCAGATTTTTTGCCATTCTGTGTTAGTGTTGCCGCATCTGAAAAATTGAGGAAAATGGAAAATGTTTAAAGAAGTTAAAGAGCCAACTTTTACTTATTTTTCATAAAAAATAAATAATAGTTGGCCCCTTAACTTTTTTCATAAAAAATAAATAAAAGTACTTAACACATAAAAATTTAAAAAAGAAACATGCAATTTTTGAATTTTTACTTTGTGTTAGGATATAAAATTTAAAATGACTGTAAAAATCTATTCGCTAATTATTAAATTACTGAATTTAATTTTAAACGAATTTCTCTTATGCGTTTAAGAAAAAGCGCTTCTCTAATTTTTTTTTCAGAACAGCCAATTTATATCTCATAATCTACTGTTCCTGTGTAAATATAGAAAAAACTTTATAAGTACAGTCGCATGGGAAGTCGTTATAAAAACAATATAAAATGCAATTATGTGCATAGAATCTATGCCTATTATGTGTCAGCATGGGTTGCCATGTGCGACGTTGGGAAATCTAACAAATGGTATAAATAAACTATTAGTCACATAGTTTCTATATTAAACGTTGAATAATTAAAGTTGAATGATTAAAACTGTGACGCGAAGCGGTCAACTCACCGGTTTGACAACAGAGGGTTCTGGGTTCGACCCCCGACCAGACAGACATGATGAATTTGAATATGTGCAAGGTCTGAGTGTTTGTTTAATAATAGCCAGTTATTCTGTTTACGGTTGTTATTAATATCCAATCCAATCTATCCAATGTTTTCCTTTCCAAATATCGAATATTTCACAATTTCTGCCTACAAAAAATTGCAAATATCGATCTTTGGTAGAAAAACTCAGATATATTGATTATTAATAATAGGCGTTATTTATCGTTATGCAAGCAATTATTGTGTTGTTTTAAAATAAAGCCTATGGCTCTCCCATGACTTAGGCATACTTTTCAGAGGCATTTCAGCTTAGGTCTCAGAAGTAGCGGCGCATCTGTGGTCTACCTCAATTAGGAATCTCAGCGGAACTCAGCGGGAGCTGATTACAGATGTCCATGGGCGGCAGTAGCCACTTACCATCAGGTGAACTGCATGCTCGTCTGCTACTCCTATATAATAAAAAAATCCAACGAAACTTTATATCTTACTTTAAATCTTAACTAAACTTTAAATCCGTCTAACCGTTTGGACTGGAAACCATGCCAAAGAAGGTAACATACGTTCGAAAAACATTACTCTCCAGGCATCCACAGTCGCTTAAGACACAAGTAAACCGTAATGTTTACAATTCACATGATTATTGACTTGCACGATAATTGTAATGTAACATGTCCGCGTGTAGTCACACATGACGTATTGCGACATGGAAGACGTCTCAACTACCGCGGAAGTGAGGCTGTAGTATAGTGTAACTACAGAGTGACAAGTAAATAAATAAAGATACATTTATTACGTAATTTGAGATATTTAAATGAAAAAATTGTGCCAAAAAGGTGGAAACGTAATTCATTATTTTTAAAAATATCATTAAACTTTTAATTTTCATACGTACATAATTTAATAATAAAGTGATTAAAATCCAGCTAAAAGAAACAAATCACAGATGAAAAAAAAAATGGATTCAAAAACTGGTTCATTCACCTGGCATTTTATTAGCAATGCCGCCCATGGACATCTGTAATCAACCCCAGATAGGATTAGATATTCCCACCTGAGGTCGGCCACAGATGCGCCGCTACCCCTGAGGACTAAGCTGGAACGCCTCGGAAAAGTCTGTCTCCCTTACCACACCCTTCAAGCCGGAACACAGCGACGCCTAACACTGGTGTTATTAGGTAGAAATAGGTGTGGCGGTGGTGCCGCCGGAGTCGAACCACAAAGGGTTCTACCACCTTCAGGGTTCTACATCTGTATTCAACTTATTTTGCCGTATAAAATTAGTGTTAAGCGCTGCTGTGTTCGTTTTAAAAGTAAGGGAGAGACATTTTTGGTTCTATATTACTCCTCAGGGACAGCAGTCCTGTAATCAACTTGCCCATTGGCGACAATGACTTACCAGGTGCATAGCACATTATATTACATAAATAATACCTTGTAATAATTATAAAACTCCAGTATTAGCAAATGAAACTTGCGAAATTGTGTAATCATATAAGGGCTTAGAACACGTGCAAGAAACTATGATTGGTTCAATTGAGAGGCTGAAAGCGTTTTGTTGCGCGGATTGTTAAGATATAGCGTTTGGCGTATTATGTAGGAATATTATAGTAGGAAAAGGTGACCTTTTTATACTCGTTGAAGCGACGGACAAGCTAGATACGAATATTCTCAAATAAGTAATCAAAAAACAATATAATTATATCATTTTTTTCTCCATATTAATCAAAAGCTGCCTTTTAGTTGAAATATAAGTACTAGTAGTAAAGTGACGCTAGACTATTTAGATTTAGAGGATTTGTTAGAGGGTAGTAGATCCCTTTGTGGTTCGACTTAGGAGGTATCACCGCTTCACATTTTTGCCGAATATTAAGCACAATAATAATGCTGTTGACTGGTTTGAAGGGGCTGGTAATGGAGACTAACTTAACCGAAGTTTTATTACTAAGTCCTCAGGGGCAGCAACGTATCTGTGTTCGACCTCAGATAGGGCCAATCGCGCCCAAAGTTAATTACAAATAGCCATGGACGGCAATAGCTCCGTCTTGTAAGGCTTATTCACCGCTTAACTATTTCGCATAGCTCTAGCAGAAAAGTATTTACCGCTACCGCCTATAACTTTAACCCACGTATAACTTATTGTTCATTCCGCCGGCGTGTACACTTGTTCTTTGTTTGTTTGTTTATTGTACTTTTGTAGGTTATCGGTGTTGCCTCACCGTGTGGGAAGTGAGAACACTTTCGGGCTTCCGGAAACTAATGATTAGGAGGAACTATTATGAGGCACGGTTAGATAATTAATTGTTATTTAAGGAAACACTGTAAGAAGTATTTTTTATACTGAAGTAGCAGATGAGTATGTATTCCACGTAATGAAGTGGTTACTGCTTCCATGGATATCTGTAATCAACTCCAGGTAAGATAAGAGTCTTTTTTATTTTTTATTTATTTTCTCTCATAAGGTACATTCACACATATATTATTAGTTTGCCAAACTGTGTAACAGTTTGTCGGCAATGTTCCCGTGGATAGGGGCAGGTGTACGCCTTTAAAGATACAAATATGTATATACCACAAACCACTACTTGTTAACGCATTAAAATGATATAATAGAGTCCTACCTGAGGTTGACCACACGTGCATTGGTACCCTTGAGAACTAAGTAAGACTCTTCGAAAGATTATGTCTTTCTTACCATACCAGAGAGGCCGTAGTCCGATAAGATGGTCGGACCAAATCCGTGCGACACTCGACACGAACCTGCACGAGGCTCTTCACGTAGCAAAGGATAGGCGTAGATGGCGTGACATCGTCCAGAGAAAAATGACTCCATCACGGGGGGATCACGACCCTCAGTAATGAGGAATACGACGCGAGGAGGAGGACCACACCAGAAATGGAACACAGGAGCGCTACTCTGCTGTCATAAGTGTAGTGGTGAAATATGTTTAGTGGTGGTGCCTTGGTAGTTGAACTATCAAATGTGGAACTCTTTGCACGTCAGACCAGTACGGTGACCGCTCCGCCACGCGGGTCGTCAAGAGATTTTGTTTTGCAAACATGTCTTTGTCCAGCAGTGGACTTGTAAACTTTCGGATTGATACAATGAAATATAGATTAAAAAGTCTAAACCATCTGTTAAAATTTGCAAAATACAGTAAGATCTTACTACGCACGCCATTTTGAATCATTGGAGCGGAATACGTTTTGAATAATTAAACCGAAGCCTGTCTGCGAGTTTATATTTACACTCATTTTTATTTTCAAAATGTGACGAAGAAAAGCTAAGCAACGACGCATCTTTTTTATTTTGGGTTTTTTATAATCGCTAATGAGCATACAGCCCATCTGAGTGTATGTTGTACTGTCCATGGGTATCTGTAATCAACCTCAGATAACATTACATTACAAACTTGGAATTGCGAGCACATATAAAAAACAAGGCATTCCAAATTCGGACTATAATATTCGAGCAATTGTCCGACCTGACGGCCTAGTCGAGGACGATAGTCAACCGTCACCTTTTTGATTGCTTTCGAGGGGGAAACCTTCAAAAAGTATCCGGTGCCGACACAAAAAACCCTCCGATGGTCGTTCTCGGCGCTGCGTAAAGAACTCCGGGACATCTAAGAACGCAACTGGAGTCCTTTCAAGGCGTAGCGCCGTCGGCCTCCACTCAGGTGAGGGTCACACTTGCCTAGCAGTCTGGTGTGCACGACGGTATGAGACCATACATACCGCCGTACTTCCCGGGGTTGCATGCTGGATGGTTCTAGCTCCTACTATTGCCACCCGCAACCCCGGAAGCTCCTTTAGTCGCGTTACGACAGGCATACCGTAGTAATGATGTCCCGAGTCGGCCATTTTTGGTATTCGAGTACTTTAGTACTCATATAAAAAGAATCGAGTCAGTACTCGAGTCCAAAGTATTCACAATGTACTCGAGTTAGCATGAAGTACTCGAGTACTTTGTAACACACAATCCAATAGCACGCAAAAGCAAAAAAAACGACTCCTTTGCCTATATAAGGTACATAAGACTGGAGTCAGTGTATGAGTACCATCAGTATTCGAGTATCACTGGTACTCGAATACTGACTCGAGTACTCTTTTAGTATTCGAGTATGCGATTTTATGTAAGTACTCGAGTACTGGCTCGAGTCGACCTGACTCGGCACATCTCTATACCGTAGGCCTTTTCTGGTCCCGGAACTACAGAGACCGACTAACTTCACCAACAAAATATTTTCAAGTTGAAACCCTTCTTCAATTTGGACATGAGCAAGGGCAAGGGCGACACGAGGCGTTCCACCCAATGGCCAAAGATCCACTAAAGTAAAAAGTACAAATGTAGTTTTTACCCAGAAAGCTAATTAGAAAACTGTAAATTCCTTGCAAACTCTAACTACTCTAACGCAAAAAATAGAGTAAAAAGGCAAAAAGCAAGCATGAAAAAAGGCAAAAAACCTGTTCTAATTTGCATTTAACTTCCCAGTAACTTTTTATTCGTCTCACAGTGACCTACAGAGGGAAAATTACGTGAAAAAAATGTAAACACTTTTCTTTTCTTTGGCGCAAAATAGGTTAAGAGAAAAAACGTAAATAGGAAGAGGAATCCAATTTAGTTTTTGTTGTCGGTACCTGTAAAAAGCGTAATTGTATGTACCCATATTAAAAGATATTCTTTGTGAATCTTCTCCTATGGTACTGGTATACCTATTCCTGCCTTATAACATCAATGTAGCTGCCGTTTTATGGTTTAAAAAGTGCTTTTGAGGTAAAAGAATCATCTGTAATTTCTGGGTCTGCCTCATATGCAATCAATGTCATCGTCACTCTTTCACTAAAACTGCTTCATCCTAGAAATACGTGTGACAGTGGTACCTTCCTAGTCGAACTATACCGGATCTTTTTTAAACTTTGCTACTTTAGAACCAAAACAATGTTGTTGTCAATATAGTTAGTTGCAGTAGTGTCTGGTTGCGTCAAAGCTAGACTGACCATTTTATTTCACAAAATGGGACACCTATGCTATGGTAGGCAATTTTGGAAAACAAATCGAAAATACGTACAATGGAATGTTTCATTTCAGTGTAAAGCGTGTGTTTTCGCCAACCCCATGAGGAAAAGAATTCTAAAGATGAAGTAAATCCACGGACGTTTATTTGTTTTGTTGGTCTGTGAGTAAATTTCTAAAATGTGTATCTCTGTTGCAATTTGACATTTATTTTTACCTAATAACAGCAGTGTTAAGATCTGTGTTCTGATTTTTTTTATAATATAGAAGTAGCAGACAAGCATGCAGTCCACCTGATGGAAAGTGGCTACTGCCCCTCATGGACATCTGTAATCGACCCCTGATAGGATTAGGTTGGCCACAGATGCGCCGCTACCCCTGAGGACTAAGCTGGAACGCCTCGGAAAAGTATGTCTCCCTTACCACACCCTCCTACTACTCCTCCTACCACACCATAAACTACTGGACCGATTTTAAAAATTCTTTCACCATTCGCAAGCTACATTATCCACGAGTAACATGGGCTATATTTTATATGAATATATTTGATAAATAGATTTTGAGGAGGTACAAAGTTTGCCGGGTCAGCTAGTATATTATAAAAAAGCTGAAAACGGGACAGTTTCAATAAAGCAAGGCCACATTAGTAATGTCTGGGTGTGTCGTATATTTGGACAGCTAACAAGTACGTCATGCTTCAATCCACGAATTATTTTAAGCCTATTTATCTTTATGATTGAGTACTAAGAATTTTGTACTGTATCGACGTGTGTAAAGAGTGATTCTCTTTTAAAGAATTTAGATATTATTTACTAGGTATTATTACTAGTCTCGACGAATTGCAGGTGACACGGCTTGTTTTTATTTTTATCTTATACTGAGTGTAATGTTTTTAGTGTATTTTGTATTTATTGTGGCCGTGGTTTCATCCGCGTTTAAAAATGTTAGACATACTTATAACCGATATCATATACTTACTTTCTACATGGTATCCGAAGATACCCAACTTAGTCCTCAGGGCAGCATCGCATCTTGCCAACCTCAGGTAGGAATCTTATCCAATCTAGGTTTATTACAATATAAGGGCGGAATACCTAAAATTCCAAAAGGGTTTAAGATGTCATGGATTGTCGTGGCTATTGCAACAGAATTAAAAAAAAAATGAACCTCTATAATAACAACAACAAATACTCTTTATTTGCACACCACAATACAAGGAACACATAAAATAAATGAGCGTTTTCTTCCAGACAACCTTTGATAATAACCAAAATATTATAAAATTTATCCTGCCATAGATCCTTATACTGTGCTGCCACCCATCCGATTGCGCTTATCTAGTGGCGAGCGACTCTGAAAATTTACTGAATGACCCTGACAATGATGCAAGCCCTACATTTATTGATAAAGTTTCGTTGAACTCCTTTCATTTGTGGTAATGACATAGGCTATATTTTTAAGCAGTTAGGGTTTCTATAATAATTCTCTAGTTAACTTCTAGCGATCGAAATTCGGGTACTAGGTCTTTTAAAAAATCTATCTTTGGGTTCTATTAAAATAATGGAATTTACAATAGTAATGGGCAAAGGAAAGGAAAGGAGTGAAAGCATTTGGGTATGGTATTTTGATGGCCAAGTACAGATAGATAGTCAAATGTAGGTTGCCTTGCGGTATTTAAATAATAATTATTTTTAATCGGAACTTAACTTCTGCACTATATATAATAACTTTTTTTTTGTTTACGGAGGGAAAAATCTTCAAAAAGTACCCAGTGCCGTGCGAGCGACGCAGGGTTGTGGGATTCTTACTGCACTAAAACCTCCCCGGTGGCCGTCCTCGGCGCTGCGTAGAGGGCTCGGGGATCTCCAAACGAACGCAACCGGAGTCCTCATAGCGCGTTTCCCCGTCGGGCTCCGCCTAAGTGAGCTTAGCGCTCGCCACACAGTCTGGTGTGCACGACGGTATGCTACCGTACACATAC
Organism: Epargyreus clarus clarus; assembly: GCA_014595695.2. NCBI lineage: Eukaryota > Metazoa > Arthropoda > Insecta > Lepidoptera > Hesperiidae > Epargyreus > Epargyreus clarus. Next base: position 1,896,170 of record JACTTY020000024.1, read on the forward strand.
CGCCGTCCTTCCCGGGGTCGCTTGCTGGACGGTTTGAGCTCCCACTCTTGCCGCCCGCAGCCCCGGAAGCCCCTTTTAGTCGCCTCTTACGACAGGCAGGGGATACAGTAGCCCTATTCTAGTCCCGAAACCTAAACACTAAATCACGTTTTAAGACGACCATAGTTTTATCTAACTAGTTAAACCTTTAATCATACGACACATACACTCCGCATTGACAATTTTATTACGTTATGTTTATGTAGTGTAAAGTGAAATTATCTAATATATAAAATTCTCGTGTCACAGTTTTCGTTGCCATACTCCTCCGAAACGGCTTGACCGATTTTGATGAATTTTTTTGTGCTTATCCGGTATCTATGAGAATCGGCCAACATCCATTTTTCACCCCCCTAAATGTTAGGGGTAGTACAACCCTAATTTTTTTTTTATTTATATGGCAATACAACGTTTGCTGGGTCAGCTAGTCTAATTTATATAAAAGATAGACGAGTCACGAGTCGCACCCGCATAACAGATACGTACGCACTCACAAAATGTAGGTAATTTAGCTTTATGTATGTGAAGCATACATCCGGCACGATGGCCAAAAATGTGGTGAATTCGTCTCGAAGACCAAAAATGTTATGCATTCGGCTCCGAGACCGAAAATATTAAGATTTCCGCGGCCGTTAGAACAAATAAGGAACCGAAGGTTCCTCTCTTCGATGGACAGGATGACCGTGTCCCGAAGAAGGTTAAGTGGACTGTATATACGAAAATAAGATGCAAAGTGCTATAGGGTCACGCACTCACCTGCTGTTGATGGGCGCAGCCTCTTGTACTAGGTATAAGGCACCTTCAACTCACCCTAAGCTCGAGCTAGCTAGTCTTACCTCGGAATGGTCTACCGGTTACCTCTACCTTCTTCCTCTTCTCACGTGGCGTCGATCTTACAGCACGTTGCACCGCGAACAATGAAGTTAACGCGAATTTAAAGGAAACGCTACGAATACGAATAGTGGCTTCTACTTCGGAGTATAACTAAAACGACAAATATGCGCGAGCGCGACCGACGACTCCGAAGCTTCTCGAACAAGTACAAATCCCGGTGGCGGAATACACCACCGCGAACGACACGACGGCAACGACACTACAACCAACTATTTCAAACTATAAATCTCTATGCTTTTAATCCTTTTTTTTTTTTTTTTTTTTTTTTTTTTTTTTTTTTTTTTTTTTTTTTTTTTTCTTAACGAGGGGGAAACCTTCAAAAGGTACCCGACGACGTGGGAGCGACGCCGGGTTATGTGGGATTCTTACCGCACTAAAACCCCCCCGGTGGCCGTCCTCAACGCTTGTTGGAGAACTCCGGGATCTCCGACGGAACGCAACCGGAGTCCTCCAAGCGCGATGCCCCGATCGGGCTCTGCCCTGGGGGAGCAGTTTTCGCTCCTCCCGCACCATTTGGTGTACACGACGCTATGCGACCACACATACCGCCGTCCTTCCCGGGATCGCTTACTGGACGACTAGAGCTCCCACTCTTGCCGCCCGCAACCCCGGAAGCCCCCTTTTAGTCGCCTCTTACGACAGGCAGGAGTTACCTTAGCCCTATTCTAGTCCCGGAACTACAGGGACACCGCGCCGTGGGGCGCTATCTACGCCTTCGGCGTCTCCTTCTTCGCGCGGGATCGGCGCGCTCCCTGGCCCGTTCGGCGTCCTCTTTAGCGAGCATAACGCGGTCGCAGAACGCGACCACGCTATCCCACGCTTCGCCAGAACGGACCATCGCCGCAACAACAGTCTCCGGGGAGAGGTCCGGCCCTATGTGCTGCACCAGGATCTGCCGCTCGGGTTGCCACGCTGGGCAATCCTCGAGCGTGTGCTGCGCAGAATCCTGGGCATGTCCACAATGGTGGCACCGCGCTGAGGCCTCCCTGCCAATCCTGTGCAGATACTCACCGAAGCAGCCATGTCCGGTGAGCACCTGTGTCAGTCGGTAAGTGACGCGTTTCTTTCTCTCTAGCCAGGCTCGGAAGCTGGGCAGGATCGCACTGACCACGCGTTGGCGTGCGCCCCGTGGCTCCTGGAGCCTATCACGCCAGCGTCTTAGGGCGCGCCAGCTGGCTCTCTTCCGGAGCACTTCGACCGTCTCATCGCGTGTAGGGTGGGCATTCTGGCGGAGACCGCGGATCTCAAAAAAGATCTCTGCGGTCATATCCGCCAGTATGTCCAGGGGCGGAAACCGCGCCAGGACTGTGGCCGCCTCATACGATATCGTCCGGTATCCTCGTGCGACTCTGATCGCGATCATACGCTGCGCGGCATTCAATTTAGCCGCGCGGCGCCGGCAGCCCGACAGTCTTTTCGACCATACGGGCGCACCGTAGAGCGCGACAGAGCGCACGACGCCTGCGTAGAGGCGGCGGACTTCCTCCCTTGGTCCCCCTAGATTTGGCAGCAGTTTGTGCAAAGCACCCGCTACCTTGTGAATCCGGGGGACCAGGCGGTCGAAATGCTCGTCGAAGCGCCAACGGCTGTCCAACACGAGCCCCAAGTACCTCATGCACCTGCCCACTTCGATATCCGCGTCACCCACCCGCACTGACATACAGGGTGGTTCCACACCTCGCCGCAGGCCGTGGAACCACAGCGCTTCGGTCTTATTGTCCGCAACGCTGAGGCCTATTTCGCGTATCTTCGCGACAACGCGTGCCACCCCTAGTTCGGCCAACCTCGCCGTCCTATCGAAAGACTCACCCTCGGCAAGTACGAGAGTGGCGTCGGCATAGCAAATAATGCTCACACCAGGGGGGAGCTCCGTCCGCAGTACAACATCGTATGCGAGATTCCACAGGAGTGGCCCCAAGACCGACCCCTGTGGAACCCCGCACACGACACGCTTCTCCCCGACACTCCCGTAACGGCCCGGATAGCTAATACTCCGGTTCGACAGATAGGCCGTCAGCACGTCACGCAAATAGGGAGGCACCCGATGATATACGAGGGCCTCCCTTATCGCTTTCCAGGGCAGAGTGTTAAAAGCGTTCACGATGTCCAGGCTTATAGCCAGAACCACTCCGCCACTGGATACGGCCTGCTCTGTCACTGCGCGAACACGGAGTATGCATCGACAGTCGAGGCGTTCCTTTCGGAAGCCGTACTGACTGTCGATAGATCCGGACCGCTGCACGTCAAATGTCCGCTGATACGGCGGAAATGATCCGCTCGAAAATTTTCCCACTCGTTCAGCAGACATATCGGGCCTGTAAGCCGAGGGTGAGTCTGAAGGTCTGCCGGTTTCTGGAGGAGTACCACCTTCGCCTGCCTCCATTCCACTGGGAAGCGGCCGGCACGTAGGCAGTCAGTGAATAGAGACCGTATCCTCTCTCTGAGGACGGTCAGCGCCAACACCCAGGCCCGACCCGGGATTCCGTCAGGGCCTGGTGCGGTGTTTCGCGCGGCCAACCGTTTCACGGCCCATCCTAATTCTACTTCACTGACTGCCAACTCCTCCGTCCACTCGGGCAGCGCCAACGGTCCCGTCGCGGTATCGGGGCTATCCGGAGTGAAAGGAAACAGGTTTCCCATTACGACCGTGACAAAGTCGGGATCTAGGGTCTCCGTTAACGGTGGGACCCATGGACGCAGCTTTCCGAGCACCATCCTATAAGGGCGCCCCCATGGGTCCCTGTCCAGCCCATCCAAGAGTCCCGACCAGCTTCGAGACTTGCTGTCAGAGATGGCAGTCTGAAGCGCCACGGTCGCGTTGCGGTACTCCCTGTACCTTTCCTCCGTCTCTTCGGCACTGGCAGTCCGACGTCTGCGGACGCGCGTGTACTTGCGTCGGGACCGCAAGCAAACCGCGCGCAACTGTGCAATGTGGTCGGACCACCAGTATGCCAGTCCCCTTCTGCCGGATCTGACCCGCGGCATGGCGGCGTCGCAGATAGCGGCCATATCTTCTCGGAGCCGGACAGCCTGATGATCGACGTCTGGGCTCGCGCCCTCAGCGGCGGTACCGGACCAATCCACGACGTGGGCAGCGGCGACAAGCATGTCTCGGTCGAGCCGCTTCAGAGCCCAACGTCGCGGGGGACCTTCTCCCTGCCGACCATTGCGAACCGGAAGCTGCAATGTCACGTCCAGCGTTATGTGACGGTGGTCGGATAGCGTGACAATTTCCTCCGCCACCCGCCAGCCCGTCACCAAGCGCTCGGCAGAGGCAGTCGCCCATGAGAGGTCGACGATCGACTCCCCCTGCCAACGCACGCACGTGCTAACCGAGCCCCGGTTCAATAGGCGTAGGTCCAGTTCCGCCGCCCATTCGAGTACCGCGTTACCCCTGGCGTTGTCCCTTTTGCTCCCCCAGGCCCTGGAATGGGCGTTGAAGTCACCGAGGACGAACACTGGGCGGGGCAGGCAACGGCGAATGCAGTCTCCTACCCGACCCAGGAACGCCTCGTACGCCGTCAGACTGCAGTTGGGGGAGATGTAGCACCCTAACACCGCCAGGGGACCCCAATCCACAGCAACTATGCCTTGCCCCGTATGCCGCTTCGAACACGGAGGGTCGGTTTCGCCACCAGCCCAATATACGGCGACCAATTGGGCGTCATCACCAAACCAGCGCGGATGGTCCGGGACCCGGTATGGTTCTGCCACCACTGCCAAGGAGACCGAACACTCTGTGACGCACTGCAGGAGCAAATCCTGGGCTCGACTACAGTGGTTCAAGTTCCCCTGTAGCAGCTTGAATGATGGAGCAGCGTTCATTATGCTTGCTCCATCATTTCCTCAGACGTGACGGGCCGATGCACTGGCTTTCGCCGCTGCGCAAGCCCGTCTGCCCGTACGGATCTGGCAGCCATCCCCTTACCCCCTTTTCTCTTTGGGGTCGACAGTGCTTGCCTCCCATCCGATGGTCAGCTTTGCGGCCGAGCTCTGCACATATCATGCACTTGGGCGTCTGTGCTACACATTGGCTAGCCTTATGATTGGCTTCGCCGCAGACATAGCACAGAGCACTTCTATCAACCGTGCTCGTGCATTGGTGCCTAGCATGACCTAATTCTAGGCACCGAAAGCATTGTAGAGGCCTGGCACTGAGCACTTCCACTCGTGCAGACACCCAGCCGACTCGGACTCGCTTCTCGGTCGCCAACTTTTTGATGGCGACAAGCGGGCAGCGAACCCAGACCGTTCCCAATGATGAACGTCCCCTCCTGATGTCTCCCACTTTAACTTCAGAGACACAGCAACTTCCGGCACTAGCGATGGCGTTGGCCACGTCCGCTTGGGTGACGGAGTCGTCTAAGTCCATCACCCTCGCTTCGCCCAGCTTCACTGGCCGCGCCACCCGAACGTCCATATCCGAAACGGCCTCTTGGATCTTGGACGCGAGGAGGTTCGCCTTCTCAGAGCATTCCTCCCCAGCTACCTCCAACAAAAGCCCGCCATTCAGAGCCCTCCTCTGCCTAATATCGACGATTCCAACTTCGGACAGCTTGATGCGCTCTTTGGCAGCCGTCATTGCTTGCGCGTAGGTCGCGGTACTCCCCTCGGGTATTGTGATCGTCACCGCCGCGGTCTTTGGCACTCTGGGTAGCCGGCCTGTTTTCTTCGTCCCTTTGCCCTTCTTAACGACGACAGGTGCCTTGGGGACCGGCCCTTGGGGAACAGCCGAGGGTTCCTTTGCCGGTTCCCGACTTCGCGCTTCTCGCCGACGATCGGTTTCAGAACGAGCAGCAGTCCGAGCTTTGGATTTTGCCTTTCGGCCAACGACAGTGTTCCAGGCCTCCTCGCGTGGTTGCTCCGATCGCAACACTGGCGTCGATGCATCTGACGGTAAATGTTGCACTGATGCCGCTTGACTTGAGGTCCCGACCTCCACTCCCGACTCTTTTTCCCTTTCGAGGGGCGCTGCGGAGCCGCAGCGGCGACCACCTTTTGGCCTAGAGGAGGCCTAATGGCTTTGCCCGGAAACAGCTCGTCTTTGAAGGCCGCCAACTTGCCTTCGATGAGGTTTCCGATACGTTCCATCAGAAGGACCTCGGAGCAGTCCTGTACCGCGGGTCTGGGTTGACTCTGCATTACCTGACTGTGGCTAACGCCTTGACGAAGCTCGGACAACTCAGTCGTGAGAACTTCCACCTTTCGGTTCAGTTCGCTGAGCTGGGACCGCAACCTTTGGTTCTCCTGCTCAAGGGAACTCGAAGGAGTCCGTTGCAGGACTTCCGTCGCAGCCGCTTGGATCTGGCGGACGGCTAGTCTCATGGCATGCGCCAGACTGCCCTTAATGTTACGGGACTTGTCGGTCGCCTTCTCAATGATTTCTAGGTTCTCGACTATGCGAGAACCAAGATCCGGCGTTGGCTGCGCCGCCATCTCACGGCCTAATTCCTCCGCACTAGGTAGGGCCATTTGGGACCTTGTCCTTGCCGCGGGGACGAGTGGGTCTACGAAGCAGTCGTCGTCTGCTGACAGAGCCGGAGCCTTTGCAGACTTCTTTTTCGGCTTGTCGCCCTCACTACTGCCGCTACCGGCCGGCAAACGCTTTCGCGAAGCTGGCATGGCGTGGACTGCCCAGATTTAGCGGACATTACTGAGCAGTCCGAAAATTCTTCCGCCTCTGAGGTGCACCTCTCAGATTGACGTTCTGACAACCTGGTTTTTCTTACTACTGGCGATGTAGTGCGTGATGCCAGTGTTTTTTCCTCATCCTCTTTTTTGTTCAAATTTTTAGTTAAAGACGCCATATTGAATCCCACGAGTATGGGGGAAAGGAAGGTCCGCCCGGGCAGTGCCCCCTGTACCCGGGTAAGCCTAGGTGTAACCCGCCACGGTGTCGGCCTGTACCGTGACGGGAGTCGCACTAAAGACTGGCCACCCGCCAGCCATGCATCCCCTCGCGGTGCGCTGCCGCTTGGGATTGGGGTAATTTTTTATAGAGGTTTTCTTCCTCACGGTCCGGCCAATTAAGGCAAGACCCTCGGTCCCACCCGAGGCCGCGAGACATGACCACGACACCTCTCGTGGGTGGGATTACGATATACGACGGCGATTAGGCACAAACAGTACCTAACCTGCCCGGCGGCAGGGTTAGTGCACACCGAGCCCGTCCCGGTTCCTCCGCTGTGGGAGAAACGCCCAGTGCAGGGTATTCCCTTACACCTCCCCCGCCTGACAGACCCATAACGAGTCTCGACGGGGGGTGAGCCACTCTTAGTCTGGACCCTCCCCACCAAGCCTGCCCGGTATGGGTATTCCTGCCGGTATAGCCTTGGGGATCATAGGGTCACTCAAGCCCCCCCACCACGACAAGGTGGTAGCTCTTCGGAGGGGATGCTTTTAATCCTACAGATTAAAATTAATACCAACGACAGATAATTAATACGTAGAACCATAGACAAAACTGAACATACCGCCCACCTAAATACTACGTATTTACGAAAACAAATAGACATTACTTAACCTACGACAAGAAAGAGTTAAGTTAAAACTGACTATTTTGCGAAAACGACACATATTATGAACTACGACACGAAAGAGTTACGTGGAAACGTAACTAGTATACGAAAATGACAAAAAAAAAACTTCTAGATCCTCTCACCACGCTCACGAAAGAGAGCAACAGCTACGGAACAAATAGCTCGTTTAGGCAAGAGAATCCAAAAATTTTGCGAGAAAAAGTTTTGTAGAGTTGGAGCACCAGGATGCATAAATTTCTTATGGTACTCATCGATAATAAGAAATGTTAATCTATGATTACGAGGTAAAAGAATAGGATGTCTAACGGTAAACTCTACATTAGCGTTAGCTAACCGACCGCCCACCCTCAAAATACCCGCGTCATCAACGAAAGAAGACAATTTACGCAAGGCTTTGGGTAGCGAATTAGGCGAACCTTTACTTAGACAATCCAATTCAAACGAAAACGACTCTACTTGTGCTTGCTTTATGAGCAACTCAAAAGCTTGACGTAGCTCACAAGGCTGTAATGCACCGACAAATTTATTTTTATAATTTCTCAAATTATGAGCGAAACGAAAACAATTCTGGTGTGCGTGTTTATAATTCGCATTATTTTAAAAATTATTACCATATTAGAAATTAATTATAAACTAAATATAAGCGTAATTAAAAAAAAAACGTTCTTAAGGGAGTGAGAAGTCTACCAATTCGCACTTGGCCAGCACGGTTCAAAGCCCAGAACTTTTTGAATCAGAGATGTGTGCCTGGGATTCGAACCTCGAACCATCCACACCTTTTCGAAACTTTCGAAAAAAAGTAGTATTACATTAATTAATGAAAATATTACAGATATTACGACATCATTGCGTAATGTTATCTACATAAATTAATTACGTTATAATCAGTTATGATAACGAGATAAAATAAAACAAACGTCAATATTTAGTGGGCGTTGTTAAATATTGTAATCATTCATTATAATTTATAAAATATTCATTTTTTGAAGATATATTAATATAAGTAGGTAAGCAGTGGTTACGGTTAGATAGCTTAGTGGTTGAAAGTTGGCTACTCAAATGGTCCCAGGTTCAAATCCTAGGTTTTTAGAAGGATTTTCCACTTCGGGTCAATGTTACCTTTTCGTTACGTTCACGTTACGTTGTCAAAGTTACCTTCTTCGAATTTTCAGTTATATGCATAGAAGAGAAAAGCAAGGTTATATGCGTATTAGAAATTAATTATTACTTGCTTAAACGGTGAAAGAAAACTTCGTGAGGAAATTTGTACGCTTGAGTTCGAAAAAAACCACAAGAGTGTGTGAAGCCTACCAATTCGCACTTGGCCAGTGCGATGGACAATGGTCTAATCTCCTCACTCGGAGAGGAAACCCGTGCCCAGGAGGGGGAAAATAATGGGTGAGGACGGCATTTTAAAAGAGAATGTATACGTCATGTCAGCACAGCGGAAGATCAGAGAAGAATGTCTGGGATGCGAACTTGGGACTCTATTAGAAGACTAAGTTTCAACCACTAGGTATCACGCCAAGGTCACTGTCAATGTAATTGTCTATCAATGACAATTTAATTCAGACACTTACATGTAAGTGGCAATTAAAAACAATTAAATTGATGTGTGTGTCACGGATATAAATGGAATTTAATCTGAGATCCGGCGTTACAACTGATATAATTACTTCCGTCCATATCAGCTATTATCAGTGACTTAGGATCGTGTTATCAGTGACATACTATTTCACGGATGATCGGCGATTCCTATAATGGGCCAGATACTCGTATTGGCCTAGTTATTTATCGGGGCGTTTGTTTACGCTCAGATTTGGTGTGGTTTAAGTGGATTTTTGCAAATTGTTATTCAAATACAGCCGTCAATACAGCATCAAGTTGGTAGGACCGTAGAATTTTTTGTGGTACGACTCCGGAGGCGTCACCGTATATTTCTGCCGCAGTGAGCGCTGCTGTGTTCCGGTTTGAAGGGTGTGGTAAGGGAAGCATACTTTTCCGAAGCATTCTAGCTTAGTCCTCAGGAGTAGTGGCGTATTCGTGGCCGACATCAGGTAGCAATATCTAATCCTATATAATATATATATATTTTTTTTTCTCGAGGGGGAAACCTTCAAAAGGTACCCGACGACGTGGGAGCGACTCCGGGTATTACGGACGACAACGGCCTAAGAATTTAAATGTAAATGTTGATTAATGTAACTTGTGTATGTAATTAAGACTATGTAAATAAGACATTTTATTGCAATAGATATAAGTCCTACGTAATAAGAATAGATATGTAAGAGTAGGATAGCAATAGAGTGTAAGCATAGAATTGTAAGAGTAAGACAGGCTATGTTAGAAAGGGGAGGGAAGGCGCAGGCTCAGTCAGCAACCGCGTCCTAACGCGGTTGCTGACTGAGCCTGCGCCTGTTGCGGTACCCAAAATAAGTACTTAAGCTCGCCTTTTTGTATGGAAAAATGTGTACGCCTCGGAATAAAAACAAGAAGAAAAGAACTGAAGATTCAAGTTGGAGTTTTATTTGAAAACCCATAATCTACATTGGTCCTTCGAGAAGCCGGATTTAAAGAAGACTCAAGATGAATACGCCGATCGCAATGAACACAAGGGGTCGTGTTCGCTCCGAATCGGGGTACAGCGAGTCAGAAGCAGCCCCGGGCGCTAAGGGTGCGCCAGGGCCATCGCTACACCGAATTTATGAAGATTCTCCGCAGTCGCCGTCGACGGTCGCAGGAAATTCCCAAGAAAAAAGGATGGAGCACTCTCCGCCAGAAGGGGCGAGAGAGACAGCACCAGCGACGTCAACGCGGACGTCCGTCATGGGGCCACCTGCACGACCAGCTAGCACGCCACCAAGGCGTGAAACTTCATCGCCGGTGCGGAGACCTACATCGCCGGTGCGGAGGCCTACGTCGCCGGCACACACCGCTCGCAGTAACACCTCAAAGCGAAGCATCGACGCACGTATGAAGATGGCACAATACGAAGCGGAGAAAGAACTCGGCTATAGAAGAGAAGCGGCTACTTATGAAAGAAAAGCTAATCAAATCGAGATTAGCCGCCGAAATGACTGCAATCGAAGCCGAATCTGAATATGCGGCGAGCTCATGCAACGAAAGGGTACAAGACTGGGTGGATAGAAGCATGGAACAACCAACGGCGACGAAATACAGGGAAGAACCGGAAGAGGTTCGCCCTCCCGTTAGTAAGCAACGGGGGGAGAACGCGAAATTCCAAGGCATTCAACGGCTAGCCGACACCTTAAAAAACTAGTCGCCTCAAGACCGTTGCCTCGCCAAACAGCGGAACTACCTATATTCACGGGAGCCGTCGCCGAGTGGCTACCGTATAAGGCCGCCATGGAAGATTCTACAAGACTCTTTAAGTTCTCTCCAACGGAAAATCTCCTTCGACTGCGAAACAGCCTGCGAGGGGAAGCGAGAGAAACCGTGCTGTCACAGCTATTCACCGCATCTAACCCAGATATCATCATGCGCACATTAGAGATGAAATATGGAAGACCGGAATTCATAATAGATCGGGCCATGGAAGAGCTCAAAAGATCCCGAAATTAGGGAGCGCGAGCACCGATCTGTATGAGGTTCGCGGTGAAGATTCAAAATATTGTCTATACGATAAAAAGTATAGATAGAAGAGGCTACCTACGAAACCCGCTACTCGTTCGAGACGTAATGGACAAACTGAGTCCTCATCTCATAAGCAAATGGGCGGAGTACGGCAGCCAATAACGAAGCACGCATCATGGAGATAATGAAATGATAGTACTCTCCGAGTTTTTAATGGCCCGAAGCGGACCTTATGATAAGGTACACCCACACAACGAAGCGAAGCGTTCCGGTACCCGTCAGAAGAGAAGTAGCACCAAAGCGGGTTGCTACCACGGGCGTTACACTGCGGGGGAAGTCACCGAAGAAAGAAAATGCTTCATGTGTCCAACTGGGGGACACTACACTACTGAGTGCGATAAACTCAAAGCACTCGACGTCAACGAGCGATGGAAGTGGGCAAAGGACAACAAGATGTGCTTCAAATGCATGAAAAGGAAGCACAGCAGGTTCACATGCAAAGCCAAGGCCTGCGGAGCCACGGATGTACCTACCAACATCACGCGCTACTACATAAAGAAAAAGTAACGGAGTCTACGACTACAGTGAGCACTCCGGACGACGGCAGGGAAGACGAAGCAGCCGCGCTAGTAATGAGCGTCACGACAAGGAGGTCGCCTATTACATCAGTACTGCTCAAAACCTGCGAGGTGACACTCAGCGGTCCACGGGGGGAGGTAAATACGTACGCCCTCCTAGACGAAGGGTCTACTGTGACGCTAATAGACGAAGAATTAGCGAAGCAACTCACTAACGGCGGACCGAATCGACCTCTGAACATAAGGGGTATTAACGATCAGAGAAGGATCGACAGCGAAGCGGTCAAGGTTCGTGTCAAAGGGGTACACGAACAAGAAGCCTACTTAGTGACAGCCGCACAGTAAAAGGACTACAGCTACATCACCAACGCGTACCGCACAACTTAGAACGGTACAAGCACCTGCGAGTTGTACAAGATAGCATCAGTAAGGGAGAAGCTCGACCTCGCATATTGATAGGTGCCGACAACTGGCATCTAATAATATCGCGACAGCTGCGCGCCGGCAAGAGAAATGAACCCGCCGCGTCGAGAACGAAGTTGGGATGGGTACTGCACGGGTCGGTACCCAGGAAATCGATTTATCAAGATCAGGCGGCCGTACTTCACATCTGCGCGAGCGACGTCCAACTACAGAAGCTCGTCGAGTCACATTTCGACGTGGACTCGCTTGGCGTATCGACTAAAGAAAAAATTAATAAGCATGAGAAGAGAGCCAACGACATTTTCGAAGCGACCGCCACAAGAAAGGACGGCCACTTCGAAGTGGGTCTGCCCTGGAAGATAGATAACCCCACGTTCCCAGATAGCTACGAGTCTGCCCTTAAGAGACTACACACGCTCGAGAAGAGGATGACTAAGGAGCCGGCGTTTAAAAAGGAATACGCGGCTCAGATCGCTAACCTTATACAAAAGGGTTACGCGGTGCAATGCGACGGCAGCGAAAGGGATAGCAACGTAAAATGGTTCCTGCCGCACTTCGCCGTCACCAATCACAACAAGCCGGGAAAAGTTAGAATGGTCTTCGACGCGGCGGCTAAGGTGAAGGGAGTCTGTCTCAATGACTTCCTACTAGAAGGACCCGACCTACTAGCTTCACTCACAAGAATATTGTTCGGGTTCAGAGAAAAGAGAATCGCCGTCACAGCGGACATCGAAGAAATGTTCCTTAGGGTTAAAATCAGACCCGAGGACCAACCGGCACAGATGTTTTTATGGAGGGACAAGCCTACGGACCCTCCGAGAGAAGATTTAAAAATGGTCCTCCATGATATTCGGAGCCAGCAGTTCGCCATACCTCGCTCACAGCGTAAGAAACCGCAACGCCGTCGACTATGAAAGTAAATACCCAGAGGCGGCCACGGCGGTCAAGGAGCGACACTACATGGACGATTACCTAGACAGTTTCCCATCTGAAGAGGAGGCTATTAAAATGGTGAACGAAGTTACCTACATCCATCAACAAGCGGACTTCAACTTAAGAAGATGGAACTCAAATAGCAAGAGAGTTTTAGCTAGCATACCCGAAGATAAGAAGTCTGAAAGCGCGAATGTAAGTTAGCAGCACACCAGAAGGAAAAGACATTGGGGCTGCGCTGGGACCCGAGCTCCGACACCCTCAACCTTCAACACTGACATCAAGAGGGTTCCGATGAGGTCAGACTGCGGTTGAGAGCACCGACTAAACGCGAAACCCTAAGCGCGGTTATGTCGGTGTACGACCCACTGGGGCTTATCAGTCAATATACGATCGTCGGCAAGATGATATTACAACGCTTGTGGCTCAAGAAGGTTGATTGGGACCAGGAATTGCCATCTGAGACGCTAACCTATTCGACGAGTGGATAAGGCGACTCCCAGATGTCTCAGCACTAGCAATACCGCGGTGCTATAGCTACAACGTAACGCCGGAAACTCACATCGAGTTACACGTGTTTGTCGCGCAAGCGAGCAAGCCTACGCTACGGTGGCCTACTGGAGGATCGCACACGGCGATCACATAGAAACAATACAAGTAATGGCCAAGGCGAAGGTGGCTCCACTGAAGTTACTAACCATTCCGAGACTGGAGCTCCAAGCTGCGTTAATCGGGGCACAAATGGCTAACACTATAGTCAGGGGAGCACAGCTGTTGGAAACCCAAACGAGTCAATATACTGGAGTGACTCCCGCACCGTCCTTCAGTGGATAAGAAACGAGACGAAAAAATACACGCCGTTCGTCTCACATCGCCTAGCTGAGATCGCCGAGCTCACACATACAGAGGATTGGCGATGGGTGCCTACAACACTCAACGTAGCCGACGATGCGACCAGGCTTCAAACCGACGGATCGACAGCCGGGACCGGTGGTTCACGGGACCGCAATTCCTACGAGCCACAGAAGAGCACTGGCCTACGGAGAAACGGGGAAGGTGAAGAGACCGGGGAGACGTGTTACACCGTCTCAGAAGAGGACTCGGACCGCAACGACTCATACCCGACATTAGAAGGTTCTCCAGTTACCTGAAGCTTATAAGGGCGACGGCACTTACTCAGCTATTCGTCGAGAAGCTTCGATCTAGAGACAAGACTCTACACTTAGAAGTGTCACACTTAGAAGCGGCCGAACGACGGTGGTTTCAACGCGCGCAGCGGGACTCCTTCAGCGAAGACTTAGCGCGGTTAAGTCACAACCAGCCGCTACAACGACACAGCAAATTTAAAAGGCTCGACGCAGTATTGAACGACGGGCTAATAACCGCAAGAGGCCGTATAGGTGCGCTCTATTCTACAACGCACTCTAATGAGCCGGTAATACTCGACGGGCAGCATCCCTTTACTCACCTGCTTGTCGAGCATTATCATCGCCGGGCGGGACACGCGAATAACGAACGAGTCGTCAACGAGCTCCGTCAACGATTCATCATTACTGCGCTTGAGGCCTACAGTCAAGAAAAGTAGCACGAGCGTGTCAATACTGTCGCGTGTACAAGGCGACTCCGACGACACCACCGAAGGAGACCTACCTAAAGTGAGGTTGGACTCGGGGCACCGCGCCTTCACCTATTGTGGCGTGGACTATTTCGGGCCCCTAACGGTGACTATCGGACGAAGACACGAAAAGAGGTGGTGTGCACTATTTACCTGTCTCACCACAAGGGCCATTCATTTAGAGATCGTCCAGTCGCTCTCTACGGACTCAGCTGTTATGGCGCTGCGAAGGATGGCCGCCAGAAGGGGTTGGCCGCGCGTCATATACTCCGACAACGCCACTAACTTTAGAGGGGCCGACGTCGAACTGAGAAATACATACGGAGCATGGATCGCAGCACTACGGGACTACGGTCTGCAGTACAACACCGACTGGCGTTTCATACCGCCGGGGGCGCCACACATGGGAGGAGCCTGGGAGCGCTTATGCGTTCAGTAAAAAACCGCACTAAGCACCACGCTCAAAGAAAAGTCGCCAAAAGAAGAGGTACTGCAGACGTTAATCACCGAGGCCGAGTACAGCGTGAACGCGCGACCGCTCACGCACGTCTCCGTGGACCCCGAGGACGAGGAAGCACTAACGCCGAATCACTTCCTCATCGGCTCATCGACGGGGCTACCGCGGACGGGGCCATTGCACCGAGGCGGACCGCAGCACGTGGAGAAGGGCGCAGGCACTGGCGGACCAGTTCTGGCAGCGATGGCTGCGAGAGTACCTGCCTACGCTCATTCCGCGGGGGCCGTCCAACGCACAGGCGTCACAACTGCGGGAAGGCGATCTCGTAATTGTGGTCGACTACGCCTTACCCCGCAATACCTGGCCGAGAGGAGTCGTCGAGCGAGTTCACCCGGGACCTGATGGCATCGTCCGGTCTGCAGACGTCCGCACAAAGGGAGGTGTGTTCCAGAGGCCAGCGACGAAGCTTGCCGTCCTTCAGATGGAGGAGGCTTCGAAGAATCTACGCCGGGGGGAGAATATTACGGACGACAACGGCCTAAGAATTTAAATGTAAATGTTGATTAATGTAACTTGTGTATGTAATTAAGACTATGTAAATAAGACATTTTATTGCAATAGATATAAGTCCTACGTAATAAGAATAGATATGTAAGAGTAGGATAGCAATAGAGTGTAAGCATAGAATTGTAAGAGTAAGACAGGCTATGTTAGAAAGGGACGGCAATAGGACGCGGTTGCTGACTGAGCCTGCGCCTGTTGCGGTACCCAAAATAAGTACTTAAGCTCGCCTTTTTGTATGGAAAAATGTGTACGCCTCGGAATAAAAACAAGAAGAAAAGAACTGAAGATTCAAGTTGGAGTTTTATTTGAAAACCCATAATCTACACCGGGTTATGTGGGATTTTTACCACACTAAAACCCCCCCCCGGTGGCCGTCCTCAACGCTTGTTGGAGAACTCCGGGATCTCCGACGGAACACAACCGGAGCCCTCCAAACGCGATGCCCCGATCGGGTTCTACCCTGGGGGAGCAGTTTTCGCTCCTCCCACACCATGTAGTGTTTACGACGGTATGCGACCACACATGCCACCGTCCTTCCCGGGGTCGCTTGCTGGACGGTTCGAGCTCCCACTCTTGCCGCCGCAACCCCGGAAGCCCCGTTTTAGTCGCCTCCTACGACAGGCAGGGGATACCGTAGCCCTATTCTAGTCCCGCAACTACAGGGACAATCTAATCCTATCTAGGGTTGTTTACAGATGTCCATGGGCGGCAGTAGCCACTTACCATTAGATGGACTGTATGATCGTCTGCTACACCTATGTAATTAAAAAAATAACTTCTTTTTTGTTATAAAATCATCATGTCTATGTATATCAATCCTTATCTGTTAATTTAATTAATTTTTAGATAATGTAGCATAATCCATTTATATCGATTACAGATAATATCTCGGTCAAACGGGACTTCCCTCTGTATATGTAGGTCACATAAAAATAAATTGAATTTAACTGAATTTGTGACCTTGCAGTTGAGACGACGGGACCGAGGGGACCGGAAGCGAAGCATTTTTATAAAGAATTGTCTTCGCGCTTGATTGAGACCTCTGGTGACCCATGAGCTGGAGCTTACGCTGTACGAGATAATGCTGCTAGTATCTTTGGTACACTACCGCGGGGCAGCGATTTGGCTCATTTTTTATTTATAATTTTAGTTATTTTTACGATTATGGAAATAATGAATAAAAATCGAACTGCATCTAATCTTATTTAAATAATTTTAAAAAGTAGAAGCGCTCGAAAATATTAAACGAGAATATATTTTTGTCACATTTTATCATCTTCAAACTATTCAATATAATTTATCATCGATAATTAGACAAGTTCCTTGCAGCGCTTCCAACGTTACCTCATTTGTCTAATTACAATAAATCCTTAAGTAGTTTAGAAGTTATGAGGGAACAAACAAACATACATACAGTAAGATTAAGTGCATAAACTTACACCATATTAATAAAATAATTGGCAAAGTGCAAGTGGAATTCTAACACAGAAGGTTCCGTACTTCAAAAATTATCATATTTTATTTATTTTTATTGATAGTAGCTTTATAAGTAAATGCATTGTGAAAATTTGAACTGTCTACCTCACAGACCTGTATTTTTTTAGATATAGGTCTGTGGTCTACCTATTACGGTTCAGTAGATAAAACGAAAAAAAATGAAATAATAGCGTTTTCTTGTATGCCGACCCTCACTTATTTTTAACTTTTTAATTTTTAGTATTTGTTGTGATAGCGGCCGCTTTTGATACATACTCTGTAAAATTATCAAGTGTGTACCTATCTATTACGATTAAGGGTATAGAGCCCTGTGACAGACGGAGAAACGGACAGACGGACAGACGGCCAGATAGACAGACGGACAGACAAAGGCTTAGTAGGTAATACTGGTCCGTTTTTATCCTCTGGGTACGAAACCCTAAAAAACAAAACAGCCTAGCATGATAACAAGTACCTTTGCTTATATTCGTGCATATTTGCACAAAATCCGTTCTATATACACACGGTATTACAGTTTTTGATAAGTGGCGATCAATCCGTAATAAGCTGTTTACATGTAATTAGCCAGCTCGAGTGGCTTATCTATATCACCCAGTTAACCGCCTACTGAGACTGACACGTCATCGGTATTTTTGCTTTTTAGGGTTCCGTACCCAAAGGGTAAAAACGGAACACTATTACTAAGACTCCGCTGTCTGTCCGCCTGTCACAGGGCTCTATCTCTGGAATCAGGATGGCCGCTATAACAAAAAATATTAAAAATAAAAAAAAGTTGAAAATAAACGGGGGTCGCCATACAAGAAATCGCTATTTCTCGATTTTTCGCTTTATCTATTGAACCATAAGAGGTAAACAGTTCAGATTTTCACAATGTATTTACTTCAGTGCTATAACAACAAATACTAAAAAAAAATATGAAAATGTGTGTCGTACGGAACCCTCGGATGTGCGAGTTCGACTCGTACTTGGCCAATTTATGTGGCTATTCTTGTTTTTACCAAGTTTCTAGATTTGGTTCTTGTGTTGTGGGCGTTGTAGATGGTTATGTAGAGATACGGTATCAAGATCATAACCTATTACTTTTTTAAATAAGATTGTCGTAACAAGCTTGCAATCTATCTAATGGTCACTACTGCTCATCATCATCGTCATCGTCAACTCATTACTATCCACACTGCTGGGCACGGGTCTCTTCTCAGGATGAGAAGGGTTAGGCCATAGTCCACCGCGCTGGCCAAGTGTGCATTGGTAGACTTCACATACCTCTTAGACCACACATGTTAGACTTTTTTTTATAATATAGAAGTAGCAGACGAGCGTACAGTCCACCTGATAGTAAGTGGACATCTGTAATCAACCCCAGATAGGATTAGATATTCCTACCTTAGGTCGGCCACAGATGCGCCGCTACTGCTGAAGACTGAGCTGGAACGCCTCGGAAAAGTATGTCTCCCTTAAAGGGTTCTACCATCTTCAAATAGATTTGGTATAAATAACACTCACACTGGTTTCCCAGTGATTTCTTTCTGCATCGATAAAAGTGATAACTGAAATCGAATATGCATGTATTGTTTATGTATTATGTTTAGCACTATGGTTTGTTTATATCGTCACTTTTTTATAATATAATAGTAGCAGACGAGTATGCAGTCCACCTGATGGTAAGTGGCTACTGCCGCCTATGGACATCTGTAATCTATCCCAGATAGGATTAGATATTCCTACCTGAGGTCGGCCACAGATGCGCCGCTAACCCTGAGGACTAAGCTGGAACGCCTTGGAAAAGTCTATCTTCCTTACTACACCCTTCAAACCGGAATACAGCAGTGCCTAATACTGCTGTTATTAGGTAGAAATAGGTGAGGCGGTGGTGCCGCTGGAGTCGAACCACAAAGGGTTCTACCACCTTCATTGATTCCTTCAGTGACTATTTTATAATTAAGATGGGCGTGGTCGGAAGCTGGATGGGTGACCGCTAGTGACTTTTTATGCGGGTATTTTGGAGGGTTGTAAAGCGGTCCAGGGTTCTTAGCTTGTATAGTTATGACAACATTCATCTACGCTATATTGGAGGAGCATGGCCCATTATTCCCCACGCTTTCGGTCAGTGATCTGTAATGATGAGTGGGCAAGTCTTTCAACAACCATGAAACAGACATTTCATCATGTTTTTTCAATTTGTGAAAATATTGCGTATTTTTGAAATATGAATACTTAGTTCCATTGTTCTGCAGGTGTTGCCAAAAAATCGCTATAATTAGCCGTCAGGTACTGGACTTACTTCTTTGAGTCAGATTCAAGCTCATTTACGAGTCATCGGTATTTTTGTATTGTCTATACCCACGACAAAAATATCGAAGTTACAAAAACGTCACCCATTTTTGTACCTGTGGACAGGGCCGGATTTAAGGGAGGGCAACTGGGGCGGCAGCCCCGGGGCCTCCACAAAAGAGGGGCCCCCACAATAGAGACGTCGGATTATTTTTTTTAATTCCGACTAGTAAACACTAGTAAAAAATATATATATGTTTATTTTATTCGGAAAATAATTTGGGGCCAGGGGTCCTCCCCTCCTTTGTTGCCCCAAGGTCTCTAGACCTCTAAATCCGGCTCTGCCTGTGGGCACTGTACTCTCAGAGTGGGGTTAAGGCCAATATCACCACGTTGGTTTATACATACTTCACACACCTTTTAGAGCTATCCTTTATAATTAAACTGTGTAAGTTTTACGATATTATCCTTCACCGTATTAGTGATAAAAAATGTTCCTTATACTTATATGTCCTTTAACGATTGTAGGGAAGTAGAGCATACACCACGTTGCTAAGATTTTCAGTGCGATTCGAAGGGTGTGGTAAGGAAGACGCACTTATCCGAGGCTTTTCAACTTGTCAGCTAATTTCCAACCGTCAGAGGTGGCCGACCTCAGGTAGGACCAGTAGCGGACTAAGGTAGTGGGAGAAACCGGGCGGAAATGTTAATTGAGGCCACCAGTTTGAGTTTAATTCTACAAAATTACATTATTTTTTTCGCCTGGGGAGGACTGCCCAATTCCCCTCCCCCCCCCCCCCCTTTAGTCCACTAGAGGGTAAGACTTCAATCTTTTACAGATTCATGGGCGACAGCAGCCACTTAACAACAAGTAATGTTTAAACTGTTTGAAGGTGGTAGAACCCTTTGTGGTTCGACTCCGGCGGCACCACCGCCACACCTATTTCTGCCTAATAACAGTAGTGTTAAGCGCCGCTGTGTTCCGTTTTGAAGGGTGTGGTAACATACTTTTCCGAGTGTGTGTGTGGAGACATACTTTTCCGAGGCGTTCCAGCTTAGTCCTCAGGGGTATCGGCGCATCTGTGACCGGCCTCAGGTAGGGAAATCTAGTCCTATCTGGAGTTGATTACAGATGTCCATGGGCGGCAGTAGCCACTTACCATCAGGTGGACTGCATGCTCGTCTGCTACTCCTATATTATAAAAAAAAAGTAAAAAATCAGCAATCATTAAAAATCGACCGACATCCTCTAGTGATAATAATGACACATGAACCGTGTACATCGTTAATTAAATTAGCGATATGTGTTATGTGTTGATAGTAATCAATATTTTAGCAATCTTCGGTCTCGTGTCACCCCATGTGAATGTGCGATTGTGACGCCGATACGCTGATATCACTGATAGCGGCTGCCAATCTTATTTTTAAATATTCGCAAATTTTATCTATTTTCTCATACCGGTTATATTCGGTTTACTGTACGTAACTAAGTTATATATGTCGGAGAAAGACGGCTCTCATCGACATCATCTATGGGTTTTGTGGGCGTTGTCATAGGGTAGATGCAGGCACAAACACAATAATCACAATATTTATTGTTCTTAACATTTATAACTTCGGATTTACAAAATAACTATACTATATACTACTACTACTTTTACTTTACAAACAAAGGGTTTGACCAGCAGGTAGTGACCACACGATTCAAAGCACAAGAAAATAATAATCAACCTGGTTCGAAAACATCAGTTCTTATCAATGTTTCCCCACCGCGCGGTCACATACGAGTACCTCGACTCCGTTAGAGACCTCTTAAAAGTGACTGCTCTGATTCGACATCTAATACTATAACAATACAATGACTGTTAATTATAATTTAAAGCAATATTCCTTTCGATTCATCAAGTATCAATAATATTACTTTGTAAAATACTAAAATAACAGTAAGTCTAGCTATATTAAATAACTTCTATGTTGTATTCGACTCATCCTCCGACATATATTTGTTCTTTACTCAGGTTTTCCTGTGTTGTAGATCGTGTAAACCTCTACTTTTTTATATAGGACTAGCAAATAAGCATGCAGTCCACCTGATGGTAAGTGACTTTTGCCGTCCATAGACATCAGTAATCACTTCCACATAAGATAAAATTATTACGTGAAGTCGACCACAGATGCGTTGTTACGCCTAAGGACTAAGTTTGAATCCCTCGGTATTATATCTTTTCCTTTTTATCCGGGAGTGCTCACGTACCATCTCATCCGTTTTGACCTTTTGGGTAGGGAACCATATCACTCCTAAGTTGTATCACAGACGTGTTGCCACCTTTGTAGACTGAGTGACACTCAAAACCAGAACACCACCAAAATCAGAACACATCATTCACACTGCTGTAGTACTGTGGTGGTGGCGAGAGTGATGCTGCTCTATCACCACCTTCCTGCTCTCGGTACATAGCCTCGTTAGTGTGTGTAGTATATGCTTGTAGTTGTGTTCGATCGCATTGGCTCTCTACACGTGCGCGCAACAACTTCACAGCGGACTATAAGTTTGGCGCGACTATATCAATTTTACAACGTTCCTCCCTTCTCCCCGGACAATATTTAGAGTTGCTAAAATCTACACGTGTCTTGGCGGAAGTTTGGTGTAAATATATTTAAACAGCTGATCATATTTCTCTGGCGTCACACGCCGTCGACATCTTTGTTTTTTTATATTATTTTTCAAATATATTTTTTGTCGGCACGCCAAAACTCCCCTAATTATTCATCAACGTTAATGATTGAGACGTCATTTTGTAGATGACGATTGTTACTAATGATTAAAAATAAACAAATAGCCTTTTGTTAAGAATGTATGTTTCCAATACGCGTTCTTTCGCCTTTAATGGAAAATTAAGTAAATATTTTTAATGGAAATGATAAATTATAAAAAATGGGTTTCTAGCCTAATTATATTTTTTGTACTTGAAAGTAGAATAGAGTATTTCTAAGAAATTACTTGAAACACTAGTATTAGTAACATCCATGTTATCGAATCGCCAGTTTTTTTTCTAAGATCGATTCAAATTGTCGAAGGCAAAACAACTGGAGAAATTTCGAAGTCAATAATCCTCAATTCTGTAATTACATTCATTAACGGTTTGTAACGTCAAGTTTATTATTTCCAAACACGTATTAATTAGTTTATTTTCAGTTTTTTTTATGTATCGAATAGGTGTTTATATTTAAGACATTAACAATATAACACATTCGTAGTCATAAAGCATTATAATTACTAATTAGGTTAATTGCTGTAGGAACATAAAATTATAGTGTTTATAAAACCGTGCTAAATATTGTATTTGCGATTCGCGAATGCAGCGTAATGAACATTAGGATACTCGTAGGTGTGAATGACCCTAAACGTTCTGGGTCAAAGCCAATTTGTATAGGTCTTTAGTTTTAAATCAGTGATGACAGATTTGACGTTTCGTACCTATTGCCACCGATAAATTACAAAATGAGCTGCCAAGTTTGTGGAATTCGGTGAAATTTAAAAGGTGGTTTTAATATTGTAAAGTTTGTTTTGAATCAACTTCACATAATATTGTCAAACGTAGGTAAATATTAACTTAATAATAAGCACTGCAATATGTATTTTAACATATTGAATTTATTGATATTGTATACGAACTTATAACGAAACATTATGAGGAAACCAGCTTACCTACTTAAAAGATCTTTAAAAAATCCCAAAGGTATGTGAAGTCAACCATTTCGCACTTGGTCAAAAGGGTGGACAATGACCGAAACCTTATCATTTCTGAGGGAAGATCCGTGCCGAGCAGTGGGACAGTCATTAGTAGATGATAATGATGATGATTTAAATAAGCTCAGAAATTTGTGGGCGGAAAAAGAAAGTTGAGCTATTTAAAATTTTGCCGTCCAGATGTAAAGCAAAAGTTTTTCCTATATATAATACACATATAATAGAAAAAAAACAGATTTTTCCGCCGCCCTGAAAGACTACGCCTCTGCTCGAAAGACTCTTTAACATTATATTGTTTTTATTAGCAAGTATTTATGTAGGCTTACATTTTATATTTTTTATCAACTGAGGTTGAATTAGTTAGGTGTAGGTTGAAAATCTGACTCAGCCTGCCTTAATATTTATGTTTTTCGTGCCAAACTACAGTTAGTGGGTACAGGTGAACACAAATACTTTAATACAATAATTTATCAAAATCCTACTTACCCGATGAGTTAACAAAGAAATGAAATTAAAGGTAAGTATTTCAGCTTTTATTGTTATTACTGCCTTATCTTATCTATCTTTAAAAAGGGTATCTTTTACCTGTATGTTACCCGTAACATTGGAATTTTACTCCTATAATGATTTAGCTAAAATACTTAAAGTTAATTTAAAATCTAATTAATTAACTCCGTATATACTTTCTAGTAGTAGTATTTATGTGTCTATAAAAATATTTGTTTTATAATTACGTATAAATCTTATATATAAAATTCTCGTGTCACAATGTTAGTTACCGTACTCCTCCGAAACGGCTTTACCGATTTTCACCAAATTTATATGCATATTCAGTAGGTCTGAGAATTGGCTACTATCTATTTTTCATACAACTAACTGATAAGGGTTGTTCACCCTTAACATTTTTTTCTTTATATGGCAACACGATGTTTTCCGGGTTAGATAGTAAACTACAAATATAAAATTAACCGTTCGAAAGTTTGGTTTTTATTTTTTGGTTAGTAGCCGTAAAACTCTTAGCTAGTCAATATAAAAACTTGAAAATTTTACACAATTTTGTATTTATATATAATAGTGTTTTTATAGTAGTCAATAAGTACGAAGATTTGAAAATTTTACACAATTTTGTACTTACTTATTCCTTTTTTTTATAACATAGAAGTAGCTGACAAGCATGCAGTCCACCTGATGGTAAGTGGCTACTGCCGCCCATGCACATCTGTAATTATAAGCCAAAACCACAGCGAAGCGTGGCTGCATTAAGCTAGCATTTTACTGACTAGTTAACTTAAAGTGGGTTAGTATGTCTTTATATCTTTTATCTTTATGTTAACCAATACATTATATAGAAAGCACTAAAGTCAAAGTCGGATATGTGCTTCATCACTCACGTCTAGATCTACTGTCGTACTTGGCGCTCCTTACTAACAAAAATACCAAAACCATAGATTAGTAAAGATACTTCGCCGCCTTGAAATTGAATGAAGCCACAAACGGCTTATAAGTAAGTTCTTTTTTTAGAATTCTTGACAAATAAAAACATTTTTAGAAAAAAATTACGAATGAATAACTAATACTGCGTAATTTACATAATAAATAAATAATTATTTCAAATATTTTAGGGACATTTTAGCACGGAGACGTGGTAAAACTTTTTAACGCAACTATTACAATTCTCAAAACTGGGTACATTTTCTTGTTAGGAGAAATCTTTACTAATCTATGACCAAAACAATATAAAAAACAACACAAAAGTACCAAAACAATGCATGCAACTCCTTGCATAGCGAGTAATAGCGACAATGCGATTCTTCACGCATTCCGAGGGTTGCTAATTGACATTGAAAATAATATACCTACATTAATATGTTATAGCAATTTATGTTTATTTATAGGATAAGATTGGCAAATTGCAACATCAATATTGTTTTGCAAAGTATTTTTCTGTTTACAAAAGTACAAGTAGTAAAGCAAGTACTTACTTTCTTTATAGCATTATTGGAAAATATAGAGCACCAACTCAAACTTACTTTAAACCACTAATTACTTAGAACTATTGACAACCCTGTACACCACATACTTATGCCTCTGTATATATTCGAAGAAAGAAGTTTGTTTGATTTCGCGGGGTGGGGATGACCGCGCCACGCGTTCGTTCGCAAGCTCCGAGCCGCCAGTCTAGTTCAGACGGCTCAGTTGTCATCCGACTGCCACGCGAGAAAGACGCTGTGATAAACTCCAGCGTGTTCTCAAAACTTTACGCGACTACTAGCGAATCGGACTGTGTTAGATCGTGCAGTGTTTAACAGTGGAAGTGATGACTATATGGAACATTCGGCTCTCTTGTCTCCTGGACGAGCGTTGATGTCAGGGATGGAACCGAAGGACCGATTGATCGAGGAGGTGGTACTCCTTACATTTTTCCTCGTGTCCACGGCGGCCAACTCGCTCTCATTGTTGGTGTTCTGCAGACGGCCCGGATTGAGGACTATATCCAATCGGTGAGTTAACGTGAACACAATGACTTGTTTTAAATTAATGCATGTACAAAACATCCCGTTTGCGGTCAGTTTCTTTGTTAATTAACTTAGTTGTCAGTAAGGATCAAAAGATTGGAAAGCAACGTCGCTCGAAAGTAACTAAGTTAGTTTTCAACCTCTCGACTTGTCATTTGTTAAAGTAGGGTTGTCGCCGTGGATAAGTTTACAATATTTGTAAACTAAAAATACGGGAACATTTGGGGTACGTTGAGTTTGATTAATGGATCATTTCAAAACGACATCGCCCGTTACTTGATTCCTTTTTCTACCCAGTTCCATACACTGTTGGGTAGACGCCAAAACAGCTATTATTATTAGACTAGCCGGCCAGTCTACCTGTGGTTTATTTGTTTGTATTGTAACACGGGTTTCATTAAAGTTATGTTTGTAGTTTGTGAAGTTTTGTTTGTAAAGTGTAAATGTTATTCGGCACTCTTCCCACGGCAACAATTTCGTCATCGGCTTAAGGTCGAAGCCAAAACCGTTTTCCATTCAGTCTAAAATGTTCTGTAACGGTCAGTATTGCAATAAAACTTGTAGGCAACTGTACGCAGCTTACCTATTTACCTATTTAATTAATAGGTAAAACAAACTGTAAAACATTACTGAAAGAAACTTTGACGAGCGGTATTTTTATAAAGTAATAAGAATGTTTTACAACTTTTTTTATCGTAATCGCTTAACAAAGAAAACTAGTATGTACTCTTTAACTATTTAGAAACCATTAAAATCCTAAATAAGTAAGCATTATTTTATATTTTGTCATTTGTAGTCTTTTAAGGTGCCTTTTACGGGTAATAAATATTTACTTTGTACCAATTAGAAGGTAATTTTTAGGTAGAGTAAAGCTTAAGGTTTCTAAACAAAAGTTATTGATTTTACAATCGCGAACGGAAAAATTCGTGAGTCACAGTATTATTACTTGTAAAATGTATTTAGGCTCTTAAACCTGTAACTCGAATGATGTAGGTTGTTACATGCGCAGTTAATTTGGGAAATCCGGTAAATTGAACGTTCCCATATATTTTGTAGATAAGGCAGTTTACACATTAACGGCACATTTAAAAGCCAGTTAAAACAATGTGTAAAGAGCCTTAGTATCACTGATATTTTTGGCAATATTTTCATTGTAAAAACATTTCTAATTCACGTCTTTATTTTCGCCTGTTGCGTGCAAGATGCCTGTTGTGTTCAATTTCGAACTCTTAGCTGTTAAAATCACACAACAGCATATTGTATACAGAAAATATTGAATTAGTTAACAAAAAACTTACGAAATAATATGACCATTAATGTAACTGCAGTTAAACTTATGTAGTAATGCGGTGTTTATCAAAACAATAAACATAAGAATGTTAATGAATATCATCATT
The DNA here is from genome assembly GCA_014595695.2 of Epargyreus clarus clarus. Classification (NCBI taxonomy): domain Eukaryota; kingdom Metazoa; phylum Arthropoda; class Insecta; order Lepidoptera; family Hesperiidae; genus Epargyreus; species Epargyreus clarus. The sequence continues at coordinate 1,923,238 of JACTTY020000024.1, forward strand.
GTTAAGTGGTCTAATCATCTCTGCAAATATTACATTTTGTAAGATTTCGCTCAATGATAAAGCATTTTCGCTGTTAAGGAAAAAGGTTGTAAGTGCGTTTTATAATTTGTTCGTTAGCTTTTTGTTAGGTTTCCACAGACCTTTTGGTCTTTATACCTTTTTTTTTTTTTTTTTTGTTTACGAGGGGGAAACCTTCAAAAGGTCTTTATACCTAAGAGCTTAATAAGATTACATATATATTAAAATCAAATATCATCCTATAACTTTACCGCATGAATGTAAGGTAATGTTTTACAAAAACAATACTGTTATATACTGTTAACATATCGCCCAGTCAAAATGAACACATAGATTAGTCATTTAATATTATGTTGCTAAACCTAATAAAAAGATTAGACCGAAAGTTCAACAAAGAATCTGTCTATTACATTTATTGCCTAACATTTCTAATGCAACGAAACTTGAAACAATTGATAATAATATTTATTGTGTACACAATAAATGGACCTTGGCTTGCTTTCTCCGTTTTAATAACTAAAATTATAAATTGTAAATATAATTAAAAAGTAAACACATTATAATAAAATACAATAGTTCTTCCATTTGTTCTAGTTTCTTATATTTTTAAATATGAACAAAGAATTATTTAAAAGTGTCCCTTTGTTTGCGTGATTACTTAATAATATCAAAATTAATAGAATTCCATTGAATTGTAACATCGTCACTACTTATTTCTGTCATATAGAACTGTTTGCTGCTGTGTTTGGGTTAACCGTGTTGTTAAAGACTTTATAGACATCTAAAAGTAGCGATTTATTTGGTTTATTTTAGTCTCCAATTCTTTGTGGTTGAAAACAAACCATGGGAAGCATCGATCGGACTAAATTCGGTTTCATTTATTTTTAATAGCACCATAGGATGTATTGACAAAATTACGTGACCTTTGTTTTTAAATTAATTATCAATAATATAAAATCGATACATAATAAATAATACACCGGTCTTATTTATCCGTTTCAAAAATAGACCGACCCATTTTCGTACTCGCTGCAACATTGAACATCGAAGTAATTTATTATGTGATTTTAGGACTCTATTGCTATTGTCCAACTAAAGTGTCGAAAAATACTTTTTAATGAAATTTAGAATTAAATACATCATGTACGTACTTCTTGCCACACTCTTCAAACAAAAGCGTTGCTAGATAATTGTTATAACTAAGGCAGAAGTAGGTGTGGCGGTACCACCGGAGTCAAACCATGAAGTTCTCTCTCTCAACTTTCTTCCATCACATGTATTCTATCATCACCCTTTTCCTGTTAGCATTTTACAGCGATATTTTAGCACTTTATTTTCGACCAAAACCAGATCGATTAGACGCTAAATTTACCGTACCGTGGACAGATAAGTCCTAAATTCGCTTGATTTACTGCAATTTGTCACATCAGAGAGAATTTCGCCAATCGGTAGTTTGTTTTGGATTAACTACAGACGGTCTAATAGTTTTTTAGTCTCGACGAAAGCTACGGATTTATCTCTACGTGTGATCCTTGTAATAAATTGGATCTTTAATTTGCTATTTTTCAAGTAATTTGGTCTTCGACTTCGTAAAATTCTAAATAAAAATACGAAACGTTAAGTTATTGTAACTACGTGTGTAACTGGAGGCATTCCAACTTAGTTTTCTAGGGTAGTAAAGGGTCTCCGACCACCAATTTTCTATTTTATTTGAGATTGATGACAGATTCCTATGGCGGCAATTACTAACTTTTAGATTCGCTTACTACTTGAATTTTCATTTCATTTCTAATGAATGCTAACCAATCTTAATATTTAGCTTAACTAACTATCTAAATTATAATTGTTTAAATTTGATTGTTTTGTTTGCTCTAACCTATATTGGTAAATTACATTGTTCAGTCAAAGTCAACACCATTATCTTGATAACTTCTGTATCGAGGAATTAATAAGCAAACGTTGGACCACGTACCGATTGAATGAGTTCTAGTGACCTGTTTTACTGTAGGATGTACGCTATAAGCTGTTTTAGCTTAGAAAAATGTTACTTTGAAGTATATATTGTGATGTACTTCAGTTGTAATTTTTATTGTTGTAAAGACTTGTTTTATAAGTTTCTTGGCTCGAAAATGATTTTTTTACAATATAAAAATAGTTAACGAGCATGCAGTCCATCTGATGTAAGATGTTACTGCCGTTCATGGAAATCTGTAACCAACCACTGACAAGATTAGATTCCAACCTGAGGTCAGTCACAGATGCGATGCTATTCCTGAGGACTAAGTTGGAACGACTCGGGAAAGTCTCTCCTCCTCGGATCCCTCTCTTACCACCTCACACCTCACACCCTTGTAAAGAAAACACAGCAGTCCTTGACACAGTAGTGTCTTGTAGTGTGTACTGTATTTCTTAATAACAGTGGTTATTAAGCAGAAATACGTGTGACTGTGGTGCCGCTGGAGTTTAACCAAAAACTGTTCCACCGATTTCAACTACTGTGGGTGGATACATAAATATCCAGATTTAGATAAAATTATAATTTATCCCTTTGCAAAATATTATTAACACTAGCTTGGCTCATTCAGGAGTTGAACATTCGAATATATCTTAACTTTATGCGTCAATGGTTACACAAATACCTAACCATATACTTGAACTATCATTATTTATTACACAATGCGTTCAAAATACGTGTTTGATTGTACTCAGGGACTTATTTTAGAAGTAATGCTTTGTTTTATATCAGTGTTATGAGTCGGAGTAATTAGTCACGAGTTTTGTAGGTTTGCTTGCTCTTACGAGGAATCCCTGCATATTTTCGAAAAAATAAACAGCCTATGGTATTCCTTGTGAAATTCTCTATCTTTAGGTGTAAGTCTAGTCAAATTTGATTCAGTCGTTTCTGAGATAATTCAAAACAAAGACTGATTGGAAAAATCTTTTGTATTGTTTGGTCTAGACTTTTAGTTTAAATTAGTTTAAACTTTATAATAAATACAGTTATTGAGAAAAACTACCGCAAAATAGAAATTGCCTTGTAATATAAACTTACCTTGTATAAAATTAGTAGGTTTGCGGGGAAAACATCTGTTTTATGACAACCTAATATAAACAGCATATAACATGACTAACTTGCTTAATTTTATATACGTGGATATCTCTATTTAATCTTAATCCGCGGATTTCTTATCTTTCTTTTAGAAGGGGGATGAATGTCTTTAGACACTCAAAACACCTTATCTTTTGTGAATCATTGAAACCAATTCTTATAAATTCTCTAAAAAGCAGATAGTAAACCAGATAGGACAGGAGTCCTCCCTGAGGTTAGTCGCAAATACATACATTGCTGCTTCTGAAAACTAAATTAGAACGACTCTTGAAAATGTCTCTCCCTTATCACACTCTTTAAAACAAAATACAACAGCGTTACACTGTTCTGTAAGGCAGAAACAGGTGTGACCATAATGCTAAGAGCTGAACCAAGTAGGTTCCTAATACCTTTCAAGTTTCACAAAAAAACTGATACGACTATCTCAAAATGATACTCATTTGACACAAAGCCCATTCAAAACAAATAATCTGACAAGACATTACAAGTATGTTATGTAATGTACGTATTTATCATTTTATCTTAGTAGTATGAATTTACTTTCGCTGGGGTCATAGTACTGAAATATGTCGTTCATTCTCTTTATCTACACTAATAAAATTGATGTCTGTCTGTACAAACACTTTCGAAGCTTGTAAATATAAACCTATAAAGCTGTTAGCCTAGCTGACTGATTAAAGGTGCTTTTCCTGTCGCGCGTGTTTTCTCACGCGCGTTCACACATCAATTAATTAAGTTGCTGCAGTCTCTTCGGGACGCTTGTGCATGTGTGTGATACGATAGGATGCAAGGCACGCGTGCGGGAGAGACAACACGCGTGAGAAGAAAAGCACCTTGCGCTAAAGCACTTTTCCTTTTATTTAACATTTAGTTTTATGGGCTGTAAGACACTTCTTAATGTATTGTTTGTAACAATTTTGAACTTATTACGTATTTTATTTATTTCATAAACGTTTGTACACAAAAAAATTAAACAATACACAAGTCATAGAATCTTAATATTATATTTGGTTTATTTATTTTAGTTTTAATTTTATGTGTCGTTTATATTCTTATTATTATGTAGTGTCAAACTTAATAACTTTTTTTAACTAATACTACTTCTACTTTTAACTAGTTCACACTAGATTCATGGGTGAGTAATGTATCCTGATGGTTCCTGACCCCAAACGGTTATTCAATTGTGAATCAATAGGCGTGGGTCTGCAGTTAGGTCTGTATCGGAAACTATGTAAAATATTATTTGTTTTTTATCTGTGGTGATTTTTATTTGTCTATGGTCAAGGGTTTGTATGTACATACAGTTTAACTTTAAAAAAATCATAGACAACATATACAGATACGTTTTTATCTGTAATTGAATCCGGGTAGGTATATTCTCTGTATGAATTATAAAATTAAATAATTAAACGATATTATCTGTTACTAAGCTCGAAACATTCAAGTCTTAGTTGAATATTAAACTTATTTTTGGCTGCTACAGCAAAAAATCAAATAATAATATGAAAAATATGAAAATCTGTAATGGTGTATCGAAACAATCAAGTATTACTTAGTTTAATATTAACCTTTTTTGCTGCTAAAGCAAAAAATATCAAATAATTGATGATATCAAAATCTGTATCTTTCGTACGCAAACGTAATACGAATTATTTTTTTTATTTAAAATTTTCAATGTAGCAAGTCTCGTCTTTACTGTGGGTTCGTATGTAATATGTTTGGTAATATTATTAATATAATGACCCGTTTCTTTGTTGCCCAAGCGTGAGTACTGAACAATAATTAATATTTTATGTATTACGATACATCATTTCATAATTGTAGACGCGGGAAGCTACAGAAATGGCATAAACTGTTTTGATAAATAGTCACGTCGATTCATTTGGTAACGTGAATATTTATTAAAATATGAAGATGCTTAGCAATGCAGTCGTGAATTAAAGTAAATCTTAATTTTTTTACCTATACTAATATTATAAAGAGGAAAACTTTGTTTGTTTGATTGTAATGAATAGGCTCAACAATCACTGGTCCGATTTTAAAAATTCTTTCACCATTCGAAAGCTACATTATCCACGAGTAACATAGGCTATATTTTGTATGAAATATATTTGAGAAATAAATTTTGAGGCGGTACAAAATTTGCCGGGTCAGCTAGTATTATTATAAATTTAATTTAACTTAAAACATTTTAGTACATTAAAATTGGTTCTATAATTTTGATCCATTTTGTAGTGTAATTTCGTGCAACTAACTGTTGTTGTGGTTAATGACAACTCGTCTGCGATTGTAACCCTTTTTCTGTGAAGTACTTGCACTTTGGGCGTTTCAGTCCAAGATCTGACGTTCATTAGTAACTACATCACATCATTCTACTCATAATGATTAATTTTAATTAGTTTGAGTCGCGTCGTTCCTCTGGTCCGGTTTGCGTTCTTTATACCGCGCGCGCAAATTTAGAATTTATTTTTGATCAATTCTCAGAACCGTATGACGTGAGGGTTTTCAATTAAGGCGCAAAAAGAGGTCCTTAAAGTTATATTGGCTTGAGAATGAAGACTTGAGGCTCCTCTGTAATGCACGCGAAGATCATTTATCATCAGGGAAAACATCTTTTTTGTGTTACACAAAAAACGATGAATGAATTACACAGATATGATGCGTTTGGTTTTTAAGTCTGCGAATAAGATCAAATCTTTTAGATTTTATTTTAGATATAAAAATCAATGCGTTGATTTTAAGTAACTTATTGTGCGCTTTTTTGGAAATAAGTACCGTATTAAAATATAATGAAGATAAAATCTTTATTTGTAACTATCATTTTTTGGAGAGACATTATCTAGGAACAAAACGCATATAAAGTACATTATTTAGTCTACTAAATTTTAAATCAATAACTAGCTGACCCGGCAAACGTTGTGTTGCCATATAAATAAAAAAATGTTAAGGGTGAACAACCCTTATCACTTAGTGGTATGAAAAATAGATAGTAGCCGATTCTCAGACCTACTGAATATGCGTATAAAACTTGGTGGAAATCGGCTAAGCCGTTTCGGAGGAGTACGGTAACTAACATTGTGACACGAGAATTTTATATATAAGATATAATGTGACATGTCTAATAGATGTGTAGTCTGTGATGAACGTCGTCACGTCTTGGAATGTGCTCAAGATATTGATTGAGATATTGTAACACCTCCAGTATCTAATCGCAAAGATCATTGAAAGAAAGCCTTGTTTTCTTGTAATATTCCTCCGTTCTTAACTATCAGTGAGTAATTATTACATCATATTTTATATTATTCCCAATAACTTTCCATGAACTCGCTTATTTTTTCAAACTGATACGGATTTGTGACATAGAGTCATAGACAATGAAAGTGACAATTTATTTTTTATCTGTCATTTAGTGTTGCAAGATTGACATATTTTTCGGTATTATGTATTGTACCCATAGATTAGTAAAGATTCCTCACTCCTAACAAGAAAATGTACCCAGTTTTGATAATTGAAATAGTTGCGTAAAAAAGTTTTGCCACGTCTCCGTGCTAAAATATCCCTAAAATATTTGAAATAATTATTTATTTATTATGTAAATTACGCAGTATTAGTTATTCACTCATACATTTTCTCTACAGATGTTTTTATTTGTCAAGAATTCAATAAAATAACTTACTAATAAGCCGTTTGTGGCTTCATTCAATTTCAAGGCGGCGAAGTATCTTTACTCATCTATTATGGTTGTACCTACATATGTGAGGAAGAACCCATTTTTCATCAGTATAACATCACAGCTAATCCGTAGCGTAATCCGTTCTGACATAGGATTAATAGCAGATTTTCTAGAAGTAGCTGTTTACATAGTGATGTGTAATGTTTCTGGCATGAATTTCCACTTATTTTTACCTTATAATGAAAGCCTTCGCATAATACTTGCGTGAACGGTATTTTTTGGAATTACAAATCCCTCCAATTTTGTTTACTTATTTAGACTAAATTTTAGTTTGTGATGAGTCTTAAGTTTTTTATTTTTTAGTAAACGTAAATATATATTTTTTTTATTTTTTTTTAAGTGAAAATTTTAGCGAAGGTTATTGTCATCTACACCATATCGCCTTAGAAACTAGTTTTTAAACTAATTAACTAATGTTTGTTTATAAATATTTGGATACACCGTGTCCTATATAGTTATTGTTTCTAACAAATGTATTGTTTCTGGATATATTACTATTATGTTAAATTATAAAATTCGTTAAAAGAAATTAAAAATAATTTATTTAGTATAATTACACTAGTATTATTATTTAAATGTCTTAGATACACGAGTTCATTCGGTTTTTGCTAGTACCATAGTAAATATAGCATAGATTAAATAAAGTATCTATGGTCGGTAGTTTTCCATCGTTTCACCTAGTTTTAAAGAAGTTTTTGATAAATGTTATAGGTCTATCAATTAGTATAACTAGATGATCAATTATTACCGGATGTTTTATTTGAATATATTTAGATGTTTTTACTCTTATATTTATATTTTAGAGGAAACAGTTAAGTTATTGTATTAATGGGAATTGAACTTTAAAACAAAAAAGCTACATGTTTTAGGCCAAATGTTTATAGGTATTAAGAAAAAATCTTTGGTACCTACCTACCTACAGATAAAGATGAGTGTTTCTTTAAAAGTTTGTACTGGGAAAGCAATAACAAACAAATTCATAATAACATGCCTAATATTAAAGTATGTACATAAATCCTTAACTCTGGCGAATTCGAGGAATCACACGATAATGTGTATCGTGTTTATGTTATTATCTGACATGTTTTAAAGTAATATTGGCATTAAAAATCCATTTGCGGCATAAATATTGATATTCAAAGTATTTAGCTAATGCTCACATAGATGTAATGACCGTGTATTTGATTATTTTTTAAATAATGTTGTTTGTGCAAAGGTGGCAAATATTCGCCATTCTGTTATGGCAGTGTGGTTAGGAATCGAAATTTTACAATATTTGCCTAATAAAAAGTGGTTTTCGACGTCTGTTAAGCAAAATTTGTAACTAATTCATTCAAAAATATTGTTATAGATTAAAAATAAAATATTTTTTACTAGAGCAGAATACTAATTTTTAAAATATTCCACTTTGAGCTTGGCAACATTAGTATAATATAAAGGTCGCGCCAAAATTGGGTCGGCAGATTAAACAGCAATTATTCAAAGAGTATGAAGCGTATGTAACCACAGATTAAATGCAAAGTAGAAATGATGATATATGCCCGGATACCGCCAAATATAGGAAAATATTGTGTACAGATTAAAAAAACTAAAATGATATGACGTAGCGTTTTTTAAACGATTTCGTAAATGAAAAAGTATTTAAATTCAATACTTAGATTTTTTACCGAATCTTCAGTTTTTATATATTTTTTGTATTAAATTATAAATGATTTTGTATCAGACTGTCAGTTATAATTAAGATATCTATATTATTTTGAGTTTTAAACCCGGATGGATTCTCCATTTTCTTTTTATACCTACAGATGTTCTGCGAAGAGTTATAATTTTGAACTGACTGACACAGACATTAAACAAGCTTCTTCTTTAGTATTACATTATCTGTGTCAAGAACTATGAACTATATTTATTTGCATCGAGTAGTAATTACGTTTTATCGATGATATAATTATCTTATATTGAAATATCGTATTTCTGTCCGTAAGCATGTCATGACTGAGATCATGACCAACTTTTTATAATGACATTGTGCTAATCTGCTTCGTATAAAGTCCTAGATTCGAATCTTCGGTTGAGCTTGAGCACAAATGAAATTAGGAAATGATACTTCTGTTTTGGGTGTTTATATATTTATGACGCCAAATTTTTTTCAATTAAAATTGGATCGTAGCAATTTCTCGGTAAAACGGAGAAAAAGTTATTCCGTTTAGCAATTCTAAGCAGCCATTTTATTTTCCTTGTTTCTTAATTGAGTTATGAGCGAGGTTTTAAATATCGGTATAAATACTTTTATCGTGCTATAAATAAATTTGCGTCGAATTACCGACGTTAGGAAAATTTCTATTATAACAATGGGCTTGTAATGTTTTGTTGGAGTCGCCTTTTTTCGTTTAGTTCTGCTGTGTTGTATGTAACAGTTAATTACTTTACTTGTAATTACTGCCACATTGATTGAGGATTCTAGATGTTATATCGATATGCCAACAGTCGATTCAAGTTGGTTTGGTTACATATAGTTAAATATCGATTTCAAACTGTTCTTAATTGGTGGTATTGTATCTGTAGTTGGCCTCAGGTAGGACTTAATTCTATCTGGGGTTGAATATAGATGACCATGGGAGCCCGTGATGACCTACCATCCTTCCTACCTACCATCTCTTTTCCTACTTCAGTAGTATAAAAATATCTCGCTCATTTTTGGATTAGTTAATAACGAAAAAATAATAAAACCAAATACATATTTTGTTCGATAAAATAATAATAATTTATAAATAAATTTATTTAAGAATAGTCTGATAAGGAAGATTTACTTTATACAGTATTCAAGTTAGTACAAGAGCGTTCCTACAACAGACCTCATTTAAGACTTCCATAAAGAAATGATTAATAGTTATACTTTGCCGTTTGCGCTAACATTAGGCACATTTGATATCAATAATTTATTTAATAGGCAATGGAATACGCCGGTGACATAATAATGAAATAATACACGATAGGTATTCTTATCAATTACACTTCAAAGTTCGCTTACTGTTGGCGTTCATAGCTATTGTATGTAAATCACATATTTGTATTTCTTGGCAACATTTTAAAGGAAGACGACCATTTGTTCGGTGCTACGTAGTGTGACGTCGGTGCCTACATGATGAACTTTCGGTGTCATGTAAATATACGTCAGTTGACAAGTTTTTTTCTTTTAAACACTTTGGCGCGTAAATGCAGTTGACAGGTTCTCGCTTGGCGCGTTTGTTTTTCACCACAGATTATTTATAATATCCTTTTCTCTATTGTTTTTATTAGTTGAGAAAATGTACGTACGTGATGAACTTTTGGCGTCATATACTGCGTCAGTTGACAGTTCTTTTTCTTTGAAAGATTTTGGCGCGTAAACTATTTGACAGGTTCTCGCATGGCGCGTGTATTTTTTTGAACCACAGAAAATTTATGAGATTCTCCACGGTTATTGTTAGTTTAGAAAATACAGTGAGTTACTTTAAATGTTAAAAAATATGTAAATAATATTTTCATATGTATTTATAAGTATTATTTATGATGTATGAGACTTTAAAACTGAAGATAAATCGAGTGATTCTTGTTATTTAATATAAATTTCTATTAACAAAACAGTATTGTATGTTTTGACGCTAGAAGTTGTAATAATTCAATGTAAAAGTCGAAAAAACATTAAAGTTTCACAAAAGTAGAGGCAATGACACTGAAAGAGTAAAACCATTAACATGTATTTAGGTTTATTTCGAAACGTTACCACCATTAACTGCTTGATAACATATTTATAGCCTTTTTAACTTTACTTATACATATAAATTAGTTAAAACATTTTTAATTGTTATACATCGGCGTTAATAAGTTTTGGTTAAGTTTGAATCATGCAACTAATGTCATTCACATACTTACCAAGTTGTGTGATGTTGCTTTTATATGACAGAAATATGTATAGTAGAGCAATCAATACAAGTAGTTATTAAAAAGTTCAAACAATTGAATATCGTTAAGATTGGATCGTCATTTTAAGAAAAGCGTCAGCCATCTTGTGTTATTTCGAAACAAAAACATTATCCAGAGAATTAAGACCAAGTGTAACGCTATTGCCCAAGCAGTTCAGTATCGCTTAAGTGGTTTTCTAAAAGCATTTCTAATTTATTATCTAAATGAGTTTTAAAATACTAGAAGACATTTCTAAGAAGCATGGCGCGTACGTTAAATGTAAATGTCGCGCTATGGTAAACGCTTTATGTTGTCTTTCCATCTCTTTCTTGAATTATATTTAAATTCTAGAACCTTCGTACACTAAAGACGAATTGATAGACACCTCATTAATCAAAATCGGTTCGCTAGAAGAAACGTTATAGTCGATTAGACACATACATGGGTATCATCATTACATACAGTACTTACCTTCCGTTTCTTTCGAAGTCAATAAGAATTAAAATAAATTATATTCATCAGCTACTGATGGACACAGGTCTTCCTACTGTCTTTTATAGTTTTACTTATCGTAAGGAATTGTGCTAAAATGTGATTTTGTGTGATTCTTTGCCACTATAAATAAACACCTTAGTAGAAAGAAGCTATGATTTTTTAATTATTCCGTATTCAATGCCACTATAGAAACAATAAATAACCTGCCAGTAGATATCATTAATTGGGTTGATTAATAGATATTCCAAAGATAACAAATATGTTGTTAGATTCATATTGAGACAAACCTATTAAACGTTACGTTGGAAGTGTAAATATAGCTTCATTATTTGTTATTATCACACCATATTATTTGTCACCATAGACAAATGCTTTATTTTTATTTCGTATAGATTTCATTCGAGGAATGTGTAGCCCAAAATTAAGGCCAAGATAGGCAGATATTCGGTCTAAAATGTACGATGCTCTATGACTCAACGTTCGAAATAGATCGACCGTGGGCGCGTCTCTATATCGAATTTGTCAATTGCCTTGTTCATAATATATTATACATTATACAGGTTATATAAAACACCTGCGATATAAATTATTTGTAACATTTGTATAAATTGATTGTCCCAGACTGATAAATCAATTTAATAATTTATTGTTTAACTGCGCCCTTGTAATAAAATATTATTATTGTTATTATTTGAAATAAAACGAATGTTTGCAATAAAATCATTAGGATCTTTATTCAATTTAATTATGCACGAATAAAACGTGTTCTATAAAATTACAGATTATATTAAACATTTATAATCTGTAAAGGAAAAATGTAATGTGCCTATTCAAACAATTTTGGTATTTACAATAGGTACTATTCAGGAATTTCCTTAATTATGTTTACAGTTAATTAGCTAGTTAATTTATCTGAGAATACTGTGTTATTATCATTTAAATTACAATTTAAACTTATTGGTAAAACCTTTCATTCCTAATTTAATATTTGATAGGAAATAACATTATTTTATTACTATTGTACCTAATTGAAATATTATGTAAATTATTGTAACTAAAACTAGAGAGAAGGTATTTTTCTTTCTTTCTTTCAACGTGGTGAAAGATATAATAGACAAAATGTAATTTTATTTAGTCGATGTTCGCGTGTCAACCGGCTGTTTACGTACATTGGCATTTGTCAGTATCACATACACTGACAAGGCTTTTTATAAACGCGGGGAAAACGATACTGACGTCTAAGTTTTTACGCCATTTTGAAACCTGATCTATTTTCCAATTGTTATTAGACCATTTATCTTTGCCTTTGATAAATGAATATTTAATCTCTGCCTTAGTATGATAATTATGCATTCGGATAACAAGTTTACTTTCGCGAGCAATGGATTGTAGAACCTAGTCTTGTTTTATCGTTGTTGTTTATTTTCTTAAAATCGTGATCTCCATGTTTGTATAACATTTCTTATTCTGCCAATAGTGTTTCCAATATAATATGGTTATTTTTAATTAAGAATTCGTATAAAAATAATGAATTTCATATAGAATACTTCGTTTAAAATTTAGATATTATTAAATTGTCGTTACAAAATCGCCATTCAACAGTAGAAAAAGAAAATGGCCATAGACAAGCAATATAACTTTTTAAAATTCAAACCCACGCATGGAGAAACTGTCACGACGTTCCCTCGTGCGTGTAGAAGTCGCATTGTAATTGTGTCAATTTAAAATTATAATTTCACTGACATTTGACACATTGCATGCCTTTTCGAACTTGCAACATGTTGGCTAAAAAAGAAAACAAAGTCAAAATATCTTTGCTGTCCAAAATGTTTTTTCTTACAGAATAAAGATAGACGTTGATTTGACACCAAATATTTATGGTTGAAAGTGAAACAGACATTAAAATCTGACGTGTAATATAGGAGATCTTTACCTTACACTTTCTTGTGTATATAAAAATACATGAACATAGACATTTTTTAATGTAAGCGAAATACACTTATTCAGCCAATACTGTTCTCAGAGATGCTACGTTCCGTTTAAATATTTACATTTTAATCTTATCAGTGTGCGTTCGCCCAAATTGTTCAATGACTTCACGACTGAGATTTAAAAAGATAAAACTATTACCGAATATCTTTGTGTAATATTTTGTAACTGATTTGAATTTGAATTGGCGGGAAATGAGTCTGTCGAATGTATTTTTAACAGACTTCCAAGAAGGAGTTTCGACGCCATTTTGTATATTTATGAAGTGATTTATACCATTTATAATGTTTACATTTATTTATGTAACCTTGCTATTCATAATTTCAAATAGAAATAAAAATTCCGATTCGTAACGTCACAATACAACCGGTAAAGTTCATTAAAAATCCAATTAATTTCAATAAGAAGGGAATTGATTGAAGGGTAACGCAAAGGCCGTTAAAGTGGCTAGTAAAATTGTTTATTGTTATTATTTTATTGCTTTATAAAAGGCTATTTAAGGACTGATATAATTGTATAGTGCAGTACTGACATCTATTGGATCACTTGTAAACACTTGTGTACCCGTCATGTGAACAGATCACATGTGAATAGGGTGATATAGTCCGCGTAAAACTGCTAGTCCGCTCTGAATATAGATATGATCGCGTAGCCATTGCAAATTGTATGAAACAACTGCACGCAACAACTTCAGAGTGGACTAGTGGTTTGGCGCGTACTATACTTGTGTTCTCTACTTGTGAACTCTGAGATAGTGAACAGTACACATGGGTTGAACGGTTTAGTATTTAGTAGTGAAATGTAATCTTTAAACAGAATTAATATGTGAAACTTGTACACATATCTTAATATATAGAATGTTTAAAAGAAAAATGCGGATTTAAAACTGATCCAAAATGTATAAAAAAAACCTTATATAAAAATATGTGGTATTTAAAAAAGTAAGCAGACTAGCACGAAAATGTACCTATATTTATGTAAGTTATAATTATACAAGGAAATATGTAAACAGTCTACAATTACAATTTAACACATGATTTTGCGGTTTCCAGTATCTTTTACGAGTACCAATGCGATCAATGCGCAGTTACTGCAAACTGAGGTAGTCATCATAAACCCATTAGTGTCCCACTGCTGGGCACGGGTCTCCTCTTAGAATGAGAAGGATTAGGCCATAGTCCACCGCGCTGGCCATGGTCGTATTGGTAGACTACACATACCTACATAGATTAGTAAAGATACTTCGCCGCCTTGAAATTGAATGAAGCGACAAACGGCTCATTAGTAAGTTCTTTTTTTGAATTCTTGACAAATAAAAACATTTTTAGAGAAAATGTATGAATAAATAAGTAATACTGCGTAATTTACATAATAAATAAATAATTATTTCAAATATTTTAGGGACATTTTAGCACGGAGACGTGGCAAAACTTTTTTACGCAACTATTTCAATTCTCAAAACAGGGTACACTTTCTTGTTAGGAGTGAGTAATCTTTACTAATCTATGCATAGGTACCTATGAGATTTTTATAAATCTCTCAGGTATACAGGTTTCCTCACGATGTTTTTCGTCACCGTTTAAGCAAGTGATCATTAATTTGTAACTCAGGTAACATATTACCTATATTATTCTGGGTATCAAATCTATTTATACTGACCGATTTTTTCCTCTTAGGATTCTTTATATTGCTTCTTTTTAAGATTAAGATAGAATACCTCATAAAATAGTCTCTTATTTAGCTTCAAACCAGATCACAGCAGCGCTTAACACTGTTTTTTTTTTTTTCTGTGTTCCGGTTTGAAGGGTGTGGCAAGGGAGACATACTTTGCCGAGACGTTCCAGCTTAGTCCTCAGGGGTAGTGGCGCATCTGTGGCCGACCTCAGGTAGTAATATCTAATCCTATCTGGGGTTGGTTACAGATGTCCATGTGCGGGAGAAGCCACTTACCATCAGGTGGACTGCATGCTCGTATGCTACTCCTATACTATAAAAAAAAACAAATCCTTCAAACCTAAACACAGCAGCGCTTAACACTTGTTAGGCCGAAATAGGTGTGGCGATGGTACCTTAAATATATACTAAGGTGCACCTTAGTAACATCTTACAACAGATTAAACATGAATGAGTCATGCAAGGATGTGAACTAAAACCAGTTTATAACTAACTTATAAACTTTTAAAGTCATTTGTCAAAATAAATGTTAATTTATTCGACGATACGACACACTGTCTACTCTATTCTTGTTTATTATCTCTATATAAGCTACATATTATAAATTATAATAGTATTAACTTGTATATAACGGTTTGTACTAATTAAATGTATAAATATCTTTTATTACATGATATTGATGTTATGTTACGCTATTTACACCTCCTATTATACATAACAGATAATAAAATGTATATATAATTTTAGTAGTAAAACGGTTTTAAAGCAAGCAAGCAGAATTTTTTGAAGGAATAATTAATTCTCTATGACATACTTTATTCTCATTTCATAAAATAAGGACATCCATATAAATAAAAAAACGTTATGTTTTTATTGATGACTTATTAACTTTTACAGATTAGAATAAATTCAATAAGTTACTGAGTTTAAAAATACTAATTTTATTTTGATAGTAAATGGCGTTGAACGAAATCAAAATAAATAAAAAAAAAACATTTTGACAAAAAGTGGAGTTGGCTGATTTGCGAATTAAGATATGGATATATATTTTTATGTCTATTATACCAAAAATATAAATTTTATACGGCAACACTATTACCCCTTGTTGCCTTAAGCAAAGAATGCCAAAAGCAAAGGCGGGTTTTAGGGTTGCCTCCCCTTGAAAATTTGCCCGCCTTACAAATGTATAATCAAAGCAGTTAACAGCCATTTGATCAATAATTACAGTTTTAAGGTGATCGCGGCCCTGAATTATGGGCAGGAAGTGGTAATTGTCTTCGCGGTAATTTTATTACGTGGTCGATGTTGCATGCTTCGTTTGCACGACTACAATTTTCTTAACAGAGTTATAATTGGCAGTAATAGACTTTGATTTGATGACTTGAAGAGTTATATAAAAATAATATATAGACAGATAAAAAATAATAAAAACTGGCTTAAATTTTGATAAATATACAAAGAGGTATATTATGTACTTCGCAAAAATGTCCAATTTAATTTATTTTTATACATAATCTACGAGTTAGTTTAAAAGTACACGCAAATTGTATAAGTAACAAATATTTTAATATATCAATTTGTCTTTAAATTATAATTTCCCGTTATCATCACGTAATTCCCGCCATATTGATTAAACATATTTCCGTCTAGGTTTTTTCTTATCTTGTACGCATTCATCATTAAAACACATTAGATTAAAATATTGTTACTGGAAATTATTATGATTTTTGGAGTTGTGTTTAAGAATCTGTATTTTATGTGATTTTCTATATAGATAACAAATAAGTTGTTTATGTATAAAATCACAAAATTTGGTTGTCCAACCAACATGTCACCCGACACCACAGATACTAACGAAAAAAAAAAATTCAGATGATAAACTTTGTCTATAATTTGGTAACACCATTGACTTGGTTGTCCAACCAACACATTTCGGCCATAAACAATGACAAGTAAATAGTACATTACAATACGAGGACGAAATTTTTCGTCCGCGTGTTGTATAAAATTTTATATTACGGGGTCGGAAATGGGGGTTTTGCGCACGCGAAGCGTGCGTAAAACGTCCATTTACGCACGCCGTGATATAAATTATTTTTTTATGCGAGAAAAACACGTAAATCTACGATTTGTAACCAAAGATCTCGTAAACCGGAGTGGAACTTTTCCCATTAGATTTAAGGTCTGCAAGGCCTACAGTGTTTTTCCTACCACTAACCCACAAACGCAGGGTGTATGACCGATGCGTCCTGGAGTGCTGCCAGACATTTTATTGGACTTTGTCACTGAACCGGAACATTAGTCAGTTATACGAGCCACCTTCGAAATTAATGGGAATTACTGTAATTTGAGTAGCTGTTTTTAAATTGTAATTTCATATGTTTTTCTCAAGATATTAGAGGAATGTTTTTCGACTTAAATGCCTTTTAGAATGTGGAATGTTTCATGCTCTCGTGTGATCAATCTTTTGTACAGATGAGACTTAAAATTGTATACAACAAGTGGTTAAAAAAGTAAACAATTTTTGGTAGACGGCCATTAAGTTAAACCATATAATAAAACATGAATATTAAGCAAGAAATTAACATTAAATTATTTAAGATTTTGTGTTAAACTTAACAGCAAATATATTTTATAATCTGTAAATGTCATAAGTTATAAATATTCGTAGAAAAGTAGTAAAATTATTAAAATGAGACGTAATAATGAAATAATGACTGTTTTCGAATCCAATATTTATAACTGTACAAATATACTAATTCGCAGAACTTAGACATGGCAGATTCTCATAATCATGGGAAAGAAACACAAAAGGCTTATTAAAATAACAGAAAATTATAATTAAAATTGTTACAAGCTATTACTTGGGGCTTTACATAGTTCCGGCTTCGCGAGAATTATTAATTATTGCCGTTACAATGTAGTTCTAGAATCATTATAAATTTTTAATTATTATTAATTAAAAATAAATCATTTTGCACTAAAATCAGATATAGACACGTGAGGACTAAGTCACAAGGTCTCATTTTACTCGTGTAACTATGTCTGCTAATATAAGGTTCAAAGAACACAGCAACGTTTTACACAGCTGTTAATAGTTAGAAATAAGTGTGACGGTAGTGCCTCCAAGAGATACACCACCTCTTACTTACTGCGATTATTCATTTCTAATTAAAGTTGTATCATAGATCTATTAAATATATTTAAAATTCGTATCACTTATAACGGTCTAAGAACCTAGCAACGCTTTACACTGCTTTTATAAGGCAGAAATAAGTGTGACGGTGGTGCCTTTAGAGTCGAACAACAAAAGGTTCTACTACCTCATAATTTTTATTTACTATGGTCATCCGTTACCAATTATGGCTGTGTTTAGCAGATATATCTAATATATTCAAATTCAGTCACCGATCATTATTATGACGATATTTAATAAATTCAGCCATAAAATCATTCAGTTACACTTGACCGAATGTCGCATTATGATCTGTACTGAGAAAATAGTTTCATCAATGACTTTCCTGCTGTGCTATTAATCATAGACAATTTGATCTTGACATTGATAAACTTGTCTATTTAAAATTTATCCGTCGGTATTATTTCTCTATGGTCTGTCATTTTCTATTGGCTGTTAAACTTATCTATGATCCACTATGATTTGTTTTTATTTTTTATGTCTTGGTGTTTTAAGCATTTGGGTTTCGAAAGTAATATTTAATTTAAAATGTAAAATTATATTAAACTATTACAAGTAACTTAATTTGGTTTATATGTTTAAAATGTCGTTTACCTGAAAATTGACCTTTTTTAAAAATAATTTAGATTTATATTACACGCTATAGACAAACTCGCAGTCAAGATAGGCTGGTAGAAAAAAAAATCTTTTGTAGGCTATAAATAGATAGTATTAAGACACGACAGGTAAATCTAGGTTTTGCCTTGTCCCCGGGCTTAGTATTTCAATGACCAAGGCCCTAATACATTTATAAGCGACAAGAAATATTTTTTTCATTACAAAGTAGAACATTGTACCAAAGACTCTTAAAGTAAAATTTATTTTAGGATTAAAATTTTCACAGTAATTTTCATGGTATAAAATGAATACAGGTTAAATATATTACATATGAGGCGGTGTTATTTCTCATGCGAAATGATGTGCGTATTAGAAATTAATTATCACTTGCTAAAACGGTTAAGGAAAACATCGTGAGAAACCTGCATTCCTGTGAGATTTATAAAAAAATCTCAAAGGTATGTGAAGTCTACCAATACGCCTTGGCCAGCGCGGTGGACTATGGCCTAATCCTTCTCATTATGAGTGGAGACCCGTGCCCAGCAGTGGGACAATAATGGGTTGATGATGATGATATTTTCATGAGTAGCAGCTAATCTGCGATTTTAGTCCATTATAGGTAGTCCATTGGTAGCAATGGCCACTTACCATCAGATGGACTGCATGCTCGTTTGCTACTCAATCTTATAATAGTTTGTCTAGCACTTTTACATCCCTGTAATTAACCTCAGATAGGATGTTTGGTCTTTTGTTTTAGGTCGATTTAGACGTCCATTACGGTAATTACTTCAAATATAATCATGATCGTTTGCAACTTCCACTCCATTAGATAATATCTGAACTAAAGTTAATACTGGGCATTTTGCCAAGTTATCTGAAGTTGTATTAAATATTTACAAATGGTTTTTGTTCACGTCTACTACGTCTATCCACATAAACAGGATGCCGATCAATCCACAGTAACCATTTTTCATTAAGTTTTAACTAAGATAAATCACTTTAGTCGTATTCAAAATAAATCTGGGAACGCATGATCAGACGTTAAAAATAAAATTTATATTAAGAAATACGTTTTAAATTTAAATAATTATTTATATTGTATGAATGCTGTCAAATTAAATAAGGGATAATAAAATATAAAATATGAAACAAGGAAAAAGATGTTACGAAGATTTATATCCGACTAGATGGCGTCTACACGAACCACTCGAAAATGATATAATTTATTAATATTAGACAGACACGCGTCGATATCGTGGTCGCACGAAGTGGCACGAACCACGAACGTTGGATCATATCTTGTACTGATGTTCGAAAAGCGATATAAACTTCGATTTAATTTCGGAAGCACGCCATCTATTTCTTATGACAGCAGTGTTAAGAGCTATGTTCTGGTTTGATAAATATGGTAAGGTGGACTATGATAGTTTGCTTTAATAAAAACCTTTTAGGCCTTTTGCCCTAGGGATTTTAGTCACGTTTAAAAACAATGTCGATTGTATTATGACGTATACATAGCCTTGAAACTTTGTTATCTAACCTATCAAATCTGTGCTTTTTTTTCAGAACTGACCATAGATATAGAATTACCGAAAAAATTCTAAGTCTATGATCTGTCATTTTTTACTAGATATTAGCACGTTCAAATAATCTCTTTAGCTATATATTGTTATAATTAAAGATATAATGAGATAACGAGACTTTCCTGACAGTCTAGAAGTATTTTATGAGTTTGCAATGTGTAAAAACTTGATGCTGAAATAACAGCTAATATGTCTCTCACGACTTTCTCAATGACATAAGACACGCTATTAACTATTGATTTAATATTTGTTAATATCGTTACTATACTGCAATCGTTAAAGTCTATTGTTGCTAGCGAATTTTGAAACTCATTGAAAATTGTTAAAAAATCGGCTGTAAAAATCAGCATGGTATTCGCATTCTCCATTTATACAGAAATAATCGAATGCTTCGCTGTTAGCAGCTGAGGAGTCCGTTGATGAAGATCACAAAAATATGATTGTTGTAAAAATAGATGATATGACTTTATTTATAGAGTTAATTTTCTACCTACTAAACGTTCCGCAAATGTCTTGAAGGCTCTTCCTGTCTCTTAATTCTATGGAGATACCATACTCAGCAGGCAATTGATAGGGATCACCTATAAGCACCTACGCACGGGAATTTACGCTAACAAAATTTTATAAATGAAGACGTTTTCAAACGTCATAGATTTTCGTAAAATGCGATAATTATGTCATCTTGTTATTTACGTTCTAATTGTGTACAAGGACGAGTAACTAATGTTTTGCTAACGAGCTTCGCTTGTTTGCATATTTCAATCTGTCCACGGTTATACTTTCGATTACTTCCGTTATTTTTTACATACCAGACGGTTTTCTTACGTATTCGCGTATAGTCCGCGTAGAACTGCTAGTCCGCTCTGAATATAGAAGTGAATCGCGTATAGCAAATTGTATGACTACACCTGCTCGCAAGAACTTCAGAGCGGGCTAGCAGATTGGACTATAAAAATGTATTATTTATGTTTCTGTAATACAAATACATTTATTTTATTTTAAGACAAACATTAAATAAGGAAAATGTCAATGAATAATCGTCAAAGTTCGCCTGATATTTATCAGAGTAAACAAGTCAAAAAACCGAACGTATGGTTCAAAGAATCATTTAATATTTTTTACGTGTTTGATGTTTGAAAGATCTGTTTGGCCAATTGATTTACGCACATTTTTGAGATGAATAAACCTTTGGAATATCTATACAAAATAAAATCGCAATATCCGTTTTCCTAACACGCATTAATTTGGACCTCATATGATTTTTTTGTCCGTATGTGTGTGTATTTTTGAAACACGAAACGGACTAAAGTGGGACTTTCTCCAAAGAATTGATAATCTCATTATCATAATCAATAAACATTGAAAATGTATGATTCCTGCTTAATAAATACATTAGGGACATAAGTTCTTTCAATTGAAACAATTTTATAAAAATCGTAATTTTACAAAATACAAAACAAGACATTTTACAAGATTTCTGCTGTTTAAGTTTAGTGTCTTCAAGATTTAATACTATCTATTTGTTAAATCAAATTTGGGTCACCGTA
Source organism: Epargyreus clarus clarus (assembly GCA_014595695.2). Classification (NCBI taxonomy): domain Eukaryota; kingdom Metazoa; phylum Arthropoda; class Insecta; order Lepidoptera; family Hesperiidae; genus Epargyreus; species Epargyreus clarus. The sequence goes on from JACTTY020000024.1 coordinate 1,945,124, forward strand.
TCTAAGATGACATAGTCAACTTTTTGGGTTAAGGTTACATATACCATATAAGCTTTGCCTACACGTAAGTAACATACACATACACTTGTACTTGGCCGTTTTAAACATTATATAAGACCTTTTCGTGTTTGGTTATTTGATTTTTAACTTGTAATATATGAATTACGTACTTAAGTTTTTCAAATCATTCGATAGCCATATTGCTTTTAATTTTATGATTGTTTATAACAGTTACCTACATTCTTCGTAACATTTTCTTTAAATTACTTGATTTGATCTTGTATTCATAATTCTAACATTGTACTTAATTTTAATATAATTAATATAGACATCACGCATCGCTGTTTTCGCATACGCTTATCTCGTAACACGTTTGAACGATCTCAATGAAATTGTGTGTATAGTTCTAGCTTGAATAATAATAAATTATGATACTTTTAGACCTGATAGAGGGCGGTATTATCGAAATATGCCTTCATTTGGCAGAAAAAAAATTGAGCGAAAAAAAAATTGGTCTAATATATTCAAGATTTCTATAAAAACGATTTTTAGTTTTCAATCACTGGTAACAAATTACGTTAAAAACAGGTCTGTGGTTAACATTCTGTTTACTCTTTTAAAAACAAAACGCGTTAATACCGCGAAGCATTTGTTTTCCGAACACCTGATCGGTGGCGGCCATGTTGGCGATGCGCGGAACAATGGTGTTTCCGCCTTGACAATAGCTTGCATGCTTTGTACTGTTCTGTGTATTGTTGATTTGCATCACACTGTTGGTTTTGACGCTCGTTTTTTTTATGGCGGGAACTTATTAACACTTCGGAATGACGGTTAATTTATAATTTATATATTTACCTGCAGATTGGTGTTGTAATATGTGCCCAAATTTTTAAATCTTAAAGTTACTTACTTAAGTTAGTTAGTTAAATTACTAGTTTTTAAAATATTTTAAAACTAGTAACAGGCTATCAGTTTTCGATTAAACTTCTGAATTTTGTATAAACGTGCTTAAAATTAAATGTAGGATGTATTTTATTTCTCTCCCTTTGATCTCTATGATATGTGAGTGGGAAACAATAAAAAACCGCCATTTTTTACACAGATAATTATGTAGTTGCACAGTTAGACATAGCTAATTCCTATAAACAAGTAGTTACATAAGGCTTAACATACATAATCAGTAAAATGGACATACAATAACTGATAATTCCCACGGCATCTGAATAATTAATAATAAACGCATTATATTGTTTGTACTTGTTTAATGAATTATATAATTCGCCAGTCTTAATGAGGAAAGCTACGTGCATTTCTTTAATATCCCACTGATGGGCAAAGATAAAAGAATTGGTGGATTATATATTTATTAGCTATTTACAATTAGACATACTAGCTTCCTTGACAATTTGACATTTTACAATTTATTTACGACTTCATAAATTTTATATTTTCAACATAAAAATAGACTATGCCTATATAAATCAGTTCTAATGCTTCGGCCATTTTTAAAGCAATATACAGTAATCTATACTAATATTATAAAGAGGAAAAAAGGATTTGTTTGTATGTTTGATTGTAATGAATAGGCTCAAAAACTACTGAACCGATTTTAAAAATTTTTTCACCACACGAAAGCTACATTATCCAAGAGTAACATAGGCTATATTTTATATGAAATATATTTGATAAATAGATTTTGAGGCGGTACAAAGTTTGCCGGGTCAGCTAGTATTGTATATTTTTATAGATTGTAACAACACGTGTAAATAGTCTAACATTAATTTTTTTAAATATAAAATGGCTGTAAAGTGTATACGGAGGTCATAAAATTGAGCATTAAAAATGCTATAACACTGTCAAATATAAAAACTCCCTATTCCGATACTTAAGGTATTGGTAAGTGAGTTATTTTTAATCGGTTGTTTCTTATTGCATTATTCAAAGGTGGTCACATTGAAGGTCGAGATCTTCCATTGAAACAAAGGTGGTTTGTATTCAAATGCCTTGATGCTCTTGATAAAAAAAAATCGACCACTGTTATGGCGGGAAGTCAATTTAGTTCCAATAATAGAATCCAACCATAGATTCACGAAATTCTAGACGATAGATAATAAAATAATCATAAACAAAATAATTATTATATTTTTATTGTTTTTGTATTTCACATAAACTTGAAAATACATATCATTCCATTCTTTTAAATTTCTTAAAAAATAAAATACCTTTATTTGTTATACATAAATTTTTAGACATCTTATATTATTTTGTATGCAATTAACATACATAAATAATTTTAAATATATATTTGTATGCTTATTAGTGTTAAATACATAATGAATATATTACACCTTCAACTGATTTCCTCCTCACTGCTAAAACGTTAAATTAAAGTCTAAAATAGATCGCCCAATATGTTATAAACTTACTCATGTATATTAATTTTAATTGTATCCGTGTTATTGTACCTGTTTATGTAAACAAAATACTGAAGAATGTATTTGTAATATGTATGAATTAATTACCATATGTTTTAACAGTGAATACAAATATCACGAAGAAACTTACTTTGGTATAGTCCGCGTAAAACTGCTAGTCCGCTCTGAATATAGAAATGAATCGCGTCGCCATAGCAAATTGTATGACTACACCTGCTCGCTACAACTTCAGAGCGGACTAGCAGTTTGGCGCGGACTATACTTATCTCAAAGTTTTCGAAAAATATTTTCAAAGGTATCAATCTCAATCTCAAAGGTTTGAAAATCCACACTTGGACTAGCGTAGTGGATATAACCTATCCGTCACTCTGAAAGGATTTCTGTGCCAAGCAATGAAATATAAATTATTTAGGATGATATATTCTTAATGCCTTCTTAAAGCACTTTGACAGAAAAACACGAACTCTAGTTAGGTTAATAAGGTCTATAGAATGGCCCATAAATAGAACAATTCCGAACCCATTGACCAGTAAATGTACCAAAAAAGGGCCATAACTCCATACTTGTGTAAAAATCATAAAAGTGAGTGCCTCTTTCTGAATAATAACATTTTATGCAGATCTTTTGAGTTCATAACACCTAGACGCTTTACGTAAGTACCTAGATAATTGTGAAAGTAACATTTATATTGACTACGATATTAAATAGCTGAGGTCTTGAAGCGTAACGAAAAATTAAAAATATTGCACGTTTTATCAAGGAATCAATATATGTGATGTCGTTGAAAAAATCGACAAAAATCATAAGTTATTATTACCTACGTTACTTACTTAGTCTCTGATCTGTTACCATAGGTAAATCATTTTTTTCTATACTATACTAACTATTCTATACTAACGATTATGACACATATTTATTATCTATGACCGGTATTCATAGACTAGATTTCCCAATGCCATTATCATACAAAGAAATTAATTTTCTTCTCCATGTAATTTAATAGAAATTGTAGAATTTATATGTATATAGTAGTTAGTGCCTATATAAAGCGGATGTCATTACAGGTAATAAACGAAATAACCAGCTAATTTTCTCCAATCATTAAGAAAGTCTAGAGAAATTCTGAAAGCTTCGAAGATCGGACTCCATCTTACCATGTTTCTAAGACTTCAAGTATTACCTCTAGATTAATTAGAATTACATAATTTAATTAAATAATAAATAATTTTGAATTTATTTTGTTAAATAATACGAAGTTTAGTGGAAATTAAAATTTTATTTGGGAAATAAACATGATTTGACATTTTAACATTTCATCATAGATAAGTAAAGATTACTCACTCCTAACAAGAAAATGTACCCAGTTTTGAGAATTGAAATTGTTGCGTAAAAAAGTTTTACCACGTTTCCGTGCTAAAATGTCCCTAAAATATTTGAAATTATTACTATAAAATAAATTATCATGTAAATTACGCAGTATTAGTTATTTTTTCGTAAATTTTCTCTAAAAATGTTTTTATTTGTCAAAAATTAAAAAAAAGAACTTACTAATAAGCCGTTTGTGGCTTCATTCAATTTCAAGGCGGCGAAGTATCTTTACTAATCAATGCATTTCATAAGCAATGGCGGTGATTAATATTCATTGCATTTTATAATAACATTTAATTGGAGGAAATAACACACAAATTTGTTTTGCTATTTATAAAAATCTTTGCAAATATCCGGCGTATGTACAAATATGTATTTAATTATAATCGTTAATACGAAATCCTTATGTAATGTAGTTATTAGGCTGAGACCGCACTGCGATTAAACGCAGACTGAATAAAAAAAGCTGAAAACGCCAAAACGCATACGAACACGCACTGCGGTTTTCTTTTGGCTTAATTTTATTTCAGTCTCATCATAGATTTCAGGCGAACAGCACGTGTTGTGGGGTTAGAGACTGAATAAAAAACCAATGATATTTAAAACTATAGATATGTTAACTGCCCACAAAACAACACAAATAAGTGTTACACTAAACACACAAATACACGTTTTTCTTTTTGCTTACCCCAAAGTAACTCATTCATTCATACGTAAATATGTACGTAAATTTTGCTTCTCTATTACTACTTGTGGAAGGAATACGTTATCTCTATTTTGTCAGTTACGTAATTATAGCGGACCAAGCACGAAAAACAATCAAGATATAATGATTTCACCTCATCTACTTGTGAAATGTGATTCCATGAATCTTGGGTATTTTTTTGCATAATTTGTACATTTAAGCATTGCCCAAGAAGGCATTTTGAGGCTTAGAAGACTAAAATAATGACGTTAAACGTATACAGTGACATACATACGTGTCAGTTACTACGCCGCCGCTAGAGCGGCTGGAGTCGATTCACTCCAATTGGTGTATTTTGTATATTTCATGTTTTACCCACTAGTAACATATCTTTAGTTTATATCAATGCCCCACCATACAATTACTATGGGAGACAAAAAACCGCGCTTTAAACAAGTCGCGGTCAAAATGTAACAATAAATCAGTCGACTGAAAAAGTCACTAGTGCGTGCACTTGTATAGAAAGCAATATGTTTTATATTTTAGCGGTTTCAGTCTTGCGGTTAAACGCGTGCGTTTAATCGCAGTGCGGTCTCAGCCTTAAGACTGAAAATTGCTTAAGCGCGCCATCTTGGATTGAAAGACTTTCGCGTCATTTAATCCTTAACATTTCCTACATATTGTGTTGAATATTGCAGGAAATTTCCTATAATTAATTCCGTTATTATTGTTAAGAAATGTCAATCGATGTTTGAGTAATGAAACCAATATTAATTATAATAGTGATTTATCCAGAAGGGTGGTATTTCTATTTACCCCTTATAGGTATTTTCTCTATTTTCTGTAGAGCGAAGTATATGCAAAGCCGCCATTTTGTATTATTAATATTTATTGAAACTATATTTATTTAAAAAGGGTACATACTAACACAGATTAAAACTCATTTTTTATTGTAATTGCTACTTCCATAACTTTAATAAAATTGTGAACAAAAAAAATAGCAATAAAAAATAAAATTTTCATTATTGTTGAAAGAATTTCATTGGAATGAAAGATCATTTTATATTATTCGATATTTAAAATTGTTTGTTCAATTACATTATTTTATTAAAATCTTTAGTCTGTTACAGACTGTACGACTGTGTACGCCACACCTGTACAAATGTCAGGGAGCATAAATTATACGATTGTTAACAAAATCAACAATTTACTGCGGAATTATTAAAACTAATATTAAGGAATATGTTTGGATTTTTATATAGGTATCATAGATTAGTAAAGATACTTCGCCGCCTTGAAATTGAATGAAGCCACAAACGGCTTATTAGTAAGTTCTTTTTTTGAATTCTTGACAAATAAAAACATTTTTAGAGAAAATTTACGAATAATCAACTCATACTGCGTAATTTACATAATAAATAAATAATTATTTCAAATATTTTAGGGACATTTTAGCACGGAGACGTGGCAAAACTTTTTTACGCATCTATTTCAATTCTCAAAACTGGGAACATTTTCTTGTTAGGAGTGAGTAATCTTTACTAATCTATGATAGGTAGTTGGTCAATATTCTTACTTCAAAATGTAGATTGTTAAGTAAGGGGTAAATTGTTAATTCAGGGGTAAAAGTTAAATACTTTTAATTAAAAAAAATGTCAAATCATCGATTATTTGAGTTGTGCGGATATAGACATACGGAAGCTGAAAGTATATTGGTACAAATAAAGATAAAATGTCAATATTATTGTTCATGACTTTATGTTATCTGTACATTAGTAGCTATTGAAGTGGTTTTATTGATGAACACAAAATTTGCTACAAAAAAAAGAAAATAAAAAGTTACACTAGTAGTCGGTGAGAGCGTCCTTTCTACACCGCGAAACTGGTTTTTGCGAAGTATTAGAGCTTATCCCATTCAAGCCGCTCAAACTAACATGTCCATCCTTTTCTTCCCTACACTTAAAAAGAGACAGAAAACCCCATCCTGTTATCTAAACGGATACAATGGTTAAAGATAAAAAATATCTTTGTAACCTCGGGAACAGATTAAATAGATTTTTTAAATACGGATATTTTTAAAAGTACCTCTTGGTATGTGTTATATAGAATCTTGAATTGTTTATTATTTTTGTTGAAATAAATTGTCACTTTCTTTAACGGTGAAGGAAAACATCACGAGGAAAGACTTGCCGGAGAGTTCTCCATTGTACCAATTCAATTTGCATGTGGCACGTGGTAAATATACTCTAAAACATTTATTTTCTAAAATACATGTTGAAATAAATCCATGTTCTACTCTACATTAGCAAAACGGGAATACTTCGTACCCCATGCCTAATCGAGGCAACTTAGTCTTTAGGAGCAGCAACCCATTACGACCTCTGGTAGGACTAATCTTAACTGAGGTTGATTAGAGATGGGGGGCAGAAGTCACTTACCATCAGGTGGACTGTCTTTTCTTTTGCATGCATTAGTCATACAATTTGCTATGACGACGCGTTTCATTTCTATATTCAGACCGGACTAGCAGTTTTACGCGGACTATACTATAAAGTAACAATTATACAAAGAATCAAACTAATCGGTACTTACCAATGAGGTGCGAATAGTGTTCGACTACTTATTAAAGAATGGATCAATTTAACTGTTAATTTCATGGTCTTACGTTGGCAATGGAAACTTCCGAAAACATTTTAGTTGGCCCTTGCATCCATAAAAATGATCGATTCTTAATTACAACGATCATATTTGGAAGACAATGATAAATAAAAGGAATACTTAATTATTTTAACCCTTCATGGTTCAGAGGTACCTCCGTCACACGTATTTTGCCTTATGAGGGTAGCGCTGCTGTGTTTATGAAGGGTATGTGGGACATACTTTTTCGAAGCGTTCTAACAAAGTCCTCAGGGTCATCAATTAGGACCGACCTGAAGTAGGACCTATGTAATCTGGTCTTTTACCATGATGTAGTCTGCATGCTTCTTTGCTACTCCCATATTATAAAAAAGTGATCTATTACATCAACGTGCATATTCTATCTGCCACAAATGGTAATGTTGGCAGCTAACCAGAGACAAAAAAATAGAGCAACGATCAAAGTCAAGCAAGTGAGTCACAGATAAACAAAAATGGTTCGCGGATACAGATTATAAACGTTACAAACTGATCTATTAATTAGTTAAACGTTCTTGGAGGCTTGATTCTATTGTTTTCATAATTGTTTCATTCATGGCTTTTATTCACTTCCTTGTATAAATTGTTGTTGTAACTAAACTGCATCTGTAATCCTACGTCAATATTACGTATATAACAAGTTAAATGACGTGTTAACCCATTTTACGTAAAAATCATTTTTCCCATGGTATATAATTAACGTCATTCATTATAGTATGACGGTCTTGATGATCCAACTTAGTCTCAGAAGGATAAAATTGCACTTGAAAACAAAATCTACTGATTGGTATTTACCTAGTTCTATGCCATAAAATATTTTTATCTGTATTTAATACGATCTAATTGTAAAAAAAAAAATAATAAAGTCTGCTGCAAAAAACAAGCATAGTCAATGAGAAAAAAAAGAAAATTGTGTCTATGGACGCCGAAACGGTTCTAAGTAAAACAAAATGAATCAATTCTAGCAACTCGAGTGTCCTTGGCATAATATCCTTTCAAAATCGTTTTGTGCCATTTAAATTAATAAATGAACCTGATTTACAACTACTTAAGTAGAGGACGGGGTTTTTATATTGTCTTTGGCCTTTGATAGCATTAGCTGTGGTAACAATACCTTCCATATTTTAATATGGCGGAACTTATGATATATTTCATTAATTATCTGTACATTATTTTTAAAGCCTGTATTATATTTAAAAGCATTGTAATCGTAAATAACGGCATTTTTAATTGCTTCTCGCCCATATTTAATATGGAACTAAAACAAGTACAAACGGATATTTTGGATTAAATTCTATATTTAAACAAGTTATTTATGATTATTTTAATTATTTGTTGTACCGACTAAAAGAGAACAGGAAAACCATTATAATTAAAATTACATTTATAACAACGTAAACTAAAAAGTAATAAAAATGAAAAATATTTGTTCTACACGCTCGGTTTAATTACTTTCACATTCCAATAATACGCAACAGACAAATACAGATAATAAATACTAAGTATTTGGGGAAACCCACAACACATACTATTTATAGATAACGTAAAAGGAAAAACATATTTAACAGATAACAAATACCTTATTATATTGTCGCTTTGTATTTGCGACATTTTATTATTTAAACATAAGAACGGTTTAAAACATTCTCATTTTAAACATATTTTGCTGAAGTTATTTCTAATATACATTATACTTAATTTTATTTTCATACTGTTAATTATAATTATATTTAGCGTCATAGATTAGTAAAGATTACTCACTCCTAACAAGAAAATGTACCCAGTTTTGAGAATTGAAATAGTTGCGTAAAAAAGTTTTGCCACGTCTCCGTGCTAAAATGTCCCTAAAATATTTGAAATAATTATTTATTTATAACGTAAATTACGCAGTATTAGTTATTTATTCGTAAATTTTCTCTAAAAATGTTTTTATTTGTCAAGAATTCAAAAAATAACTTACTAAAATAAGCCGTTTGTGGCTTCATTCAATTTCAAGGCGGCGAAGTATCTTTACTAATCTATGTTTATCGTATATAAAATGCTCTGCCGCACCCTTCCGGGCAGTGTACTCAAACCCTAAATCTTTGAGACTATTAGTAGATAGTCAGTTTTAATAATATTATTAACGAGCTTTTGCCCGCGGCTTCGCTCGCGTTACGACGTAATATTTGCATCCCTATTTTATCCCCTTGGGGGTAGAATTGATCAAAATCCTTTCTTGGCGAATGCCTACGTCATAACATCTACCTGCATGCCAAATTTCAGCCCGATCCGCCCAGTGGTTTGGGCTGTGCGTTGATAGATCACTATGTCAATCAGTCACCTTTGAGTTATATTTATTTAGATAGAAGATAGATAGTTAGCCCTTAGGTAGGAATCTTACATTAAACCAGTCTTAGAACCCTTTCTATAAGTCAAATTACGTCATAATTCATTAAAATCGATTGTGATATCATTCGATAGTTAAATGGTCGATAGAATCAAATATCATTTCAAGTTTGAGTCAACCATTACAAAATACAAATTTGTGTATCAAATGTCGTGAAGTGAAAGGTTATTCATAATACAATTACTAGAGCATAATTATATGTTATTGAGCTAAATATTATATGCATAATTATAAGAATGTTTAATTTCGACAAATAATATTTAGTGTTTGAAAAAGTTTACAAAGCACTTGTTTATCATAAATATCGTAATCTACAGAGATAAGCAACCTCGGGCGCGGTTAGGAGTTGGATGGGTGACCGTCAGTGGCATTATGTGCATTTTTGTACTTCCGAGGCCACGTTAATTGGAAGGTCGTTGTCATTGGGTAGCAGAACTGTCCAAAACTTAAAATGAGTGGTAACACTTATGGGTGGTTTGATAATATCCCTCATAAATATGGGTTATGGGAAGTAACCCTTGTCCAGCAGTGGTATAGTCCGCGTAAAACTGCTAGTCCGCTCTGAATATAGAAATGAATCGCGTCGCCATAGCAAATTGTATGACTACACCTACTAGCAACAACTTCAGAGCGGACTAGCAGTTTGGCGCGGATTATATTAGTATAGTACAAAGTTAGCATTGTCCAGCCAAAAACAACCACAGCCGCGGTATTCACTAGTACACACTTATATTTGTTTCATAATATAAACTGGGTTTCCCCGGCCTTGTAAGAACAATTTTAGTATTGTATATAAATCCGACTCATTTGTTTACCGTTCCTATATTGGAAATGAATAATGTAAAGAAAACATTCAAGCGTTGTTAAGGTAGATCCACACTAGCGTTGTTATGCGTTGTTATGCTACACTGCGCGGTCTTATTACGGAAGAAATACATTCATCCAAACACATTTTATGGAACAAAAGTATTTTTTTTTTATAATATAGGAGTAGCAGACGAGCATACAGTCCACCTGATAGTAAGTGGCTACTGCCGCCCATGGACATCTGTAATCAACCCCAGATAGGATTAGATATTCCTACCTGAGGTTGGTCAGAGATGCGCCGCTACCCCTGAGGACTAAGCTGGAACGCCTCGGAAAAGTATTTAATTTCGTCATGATGTCTGTAGATATAAATGCATCATTACACTGATGTAATAAATAGACTAGTCGGCAGTGTGGATGAGGCTTAAAATAATGTCTTATTAGTTTAAAAGCAATCTCCTACCGCGTTCTGATTTCTCCATTTATATTACGGTAATCTAAATGTTATAGTCCGTTGGTATGTTTAATTAAATTAATTATTGTTAATTATAATTATATGTCTAGGTAATTAATTTTTGTTTTATGTGAAAGATAAATTCAGGCGTTAATTATACATGTCACAATTATGCTATTCATTTTATTGGTGATCGTGTAATTTTTTCGAAGGGTGTAATCCTTTTTGTAATGACGATTACTGGGCAAGAAAGGTAAAAAGAGTGGCCGACGATTATAGGATGTTTTCGAACCACTCCTAAGTCCTCCAAGGACAGCTGCTAGGTACGTGCCTTACGTGCCCAAATCACTGAAACTCATTTTTAGTAATTAGTGACACCCATTCAAGTCTACACTTGCTGTCACTGACGTACGTGTATATTTTATTCGTTATTTTAGTTTTAGCTAAAAACTAGCTTTGTTTTTAGAGAAAATATAACTTCGGAGAAATACCGAATGCCATGACGCAAATGGAAAGCTCATAATATAAAAAATATATCATATATCACTTTAAAACCACTTTTTGATACTCGTATATTTGTATTTAGGTATTCAAAAATAAAATAAACCATACTAAACCATACCTAAACCATAATAAACTAACGACAATCATCATTCCAATATTCCAATGTCAATTATGAAAACTTGAACTCTGAATAATGGAATACAATTTCCATCTCCACCAAGGTCTTGAATACGATGCAATTCAAAATTCTTGAATAAAATAAAAGCAATTCTTTGATTGTGGTCGTCGTCATCAACCCATTACTGTCCCACTGCTGGGCAAGGGTCTCCTCTCAGAATGAGAAGGATTAGGACATAGTCCACCACGCTGGCCAAGTGCGTATTGGTAGACTTCACATACCTTTGAGATTTTATTTGGTGATTGTGGTCATTGGTGCTTTATTTTGACAAAATCGTTTGTAGTCAAACAGTTTTGGACTTATTACCGTGTGTGGTTGATATTGACCTCGTCACAGATAAAAATGGCCCTAAATTGATGACAGTTTGAAGCGTCAAAACCCAAATTTTATTTTCGAAAATTACCTGTTTATGCGACGGGCAAATTGTTTTTGGTAAAGATATTTTGGAGAAAATTGTATCTGGGTTGAATTCGCAGAATATAATCTAGTGAACTAGATTTCTTAATGATGATAAAGTTTTTTAATGATTCAAATTTTAGATGGCAGTTTAGTTTTTTGGGTTACCCGTCTTAAATATTTCTGAAGTATAAACTTCCCGAATGTTTTCAGAAATAAGTTCATGTTTCTCAAATTAGACGTGTTTTAATTTTGAAAATATTTTACTCAGTAATTTCATGTTGAACATTAAATAAGGTTTCGTAAACCAAATGCCCATCTAGACAAATTGACCTCGACACACTTAAATGACCCTATTGTTGAGTATGGTAAAATGTAATCTGTAAATCTACGAGTATATTTGTATGACATATCATTTATGATGCATACATTATAATTATTTTGTCTTGATGAAGAATTAAAAAGGTTCTTTAACATTTCGATATGAATATAACAAGAGGACGAAAAAAATGATTTTAAATATATGTATGTCGGAGACATGGTACGCAATTTTGATTTATAGAACGCTTTTATATTAATTTATAAAACCTATGTTAATAAAATATGTCATAAATAAAAAAAGAAAAACAGAGTGAATAATTAAATCATTTTCCGTGCGACATTCCCACAGATACTTAAAATTGAATGCATGTGAAATATAATAACCGTATCGTTTGCAATTAATTCGTATGTAAAATAATTTAATTTATACATGTAATATTAAAATGCGAGTAGATTAGAGTATTTTCACGTCCTTGGCACCATGCATGTATTCATTTATGTCAGCATCGATTCCGCCTACAGCAATATGCGACCATGCATATATGCGATTTTAAATGTACGATTTGTTTTTCAAATAATTCTTGTATACAAGGTCTGTTCAATGTCACAGCTTATATTGTGCAAGGCAGTTTATCTTGCATATGCAGATTAGGGAACATTCTGGATTATTTAATAAAGATGCATCAGTCGCTATGCAGGCATCATGAGATAGAAATATTTTATCATTTTCTGGATTCAAAAAGTCATTGACTTTGGTTGTTGCGTCTTCAAGGTAGCTTATGTTCGAAGCTTTTATAAGCTGGACTCCGTATGATATTTTCTTACACTATGCTCTTATTTATTTATTTTATTTTGGATACAGACAGTCATGTATGACATTATGAAATCTTAAGCTAACTTAATATAATAATATGTTATCTAGACTTTGAGTACCAACAAATTAAACATTTATTAGCCCTCTGTAGTAGTACTTCAGCTTTAGTTATTATGTTATCTAACATTTTTTCTTTCATAACGTGTGAAATTGACATTAATTACTGATAGTATATTTCTTAGATTCTTTCTTAAAATGTTGAGATAGGTAGTTAAAGTTTCGTCTCTTTATTTCATACATTGTTCATACATTGTTAGATTTGGGAATTACTGGCACTGGAAGAATGATTGAGTACTTTTCCAAAAATATTAAATACACAGAAAGCAAAATTTTCAGCTGTGTATTGTCAATACCCACTAAAGATTGAATTTAATGTTTTGTTTACGTTTAATAATAGTTTTTATTTTATTCCAGCTTTCTGTCAATCCTCGCTATAAAGGTCGAATTTGTTCAGCGATTCGGGATAACCTTCCCTTGAGCTCTGGAGTGGAATAAAAAGTCATCCGGATATAATAAATTGTTTTAAAAACATCTTCTTAAAATATTAGTTGTTTCAACGTTATATTTCTGTCAATTCTTTTGATTACGAACAAATGTATTCATAAATTCAATCAAGAAGTGTGTTCTGTTTTATAGATTCGGCCTTATATTCTTCCTTGTACTGTTTGCGAATTTTATAGACTAATTTAACACGCTTTTTTGTGTTACGCTTTATTTTATGTGATATATCTCTTGGTGGTTCGTCTGCGACGTCTGTGTCTGCATTTATATTTTGAAAATGGATATAATACCTATATTATATACCTAAGTAATGCGAGAAGTATATTATATATACCTAGTAGGTCATCCATTTCTATATTTGTACGTATGATTGTAGTCGATAAATTTCAAAATAAGTAAACTAATCAATTTAGATATTATAAAGATTATCTCGTCTTTATATTATTTTATGAATGCAAACCGACTCTTAATGTAATCTTAATAATGATGAAGTCCTAATAACCACAGGGTCTCAAAAATAATTTTGAAATAGTACTTCAAAAGCATGGCAGTAAAGTATTGTTATTTTTCATAATCCTTTACACAATAGTAAATAACGATGACCTGCCCATAAAAATGTGACATGATTAGGCAATGTTACGCCAGAATTGGTCCATCCAATATCACATTTAGTTCAACAAATCCACTCGACATTAATTGTTATTATTCCCATTCAGAAACAGGTTAATTGGCGGCCATGTTGATTCGGAATGGATAATCGAATGACACGAATTATGTGGATAATGTATTACTTAATAGGTTATCACTTATATCAACACCATTTGTGGCACAATTCCCGTTTCGATTAGAAATTTTCATATTTGTTTTTTTTTTGGGTTTACAAGGTCTTGGGGTTTTTATATGATTACATTTTTTATATTTCTTTATGCGTTTTATGTTCGAGCCTTATTTTTGGAACATGAGTTCAAATTCAAAATAATACTTTATAGCTTATCGATGTTTGAATATTTAACTAAATTTTACATTAAATAAATAAACGGTAAATACAAATAATCTCATCCATTAAGATAATCATTTTAAAACATTTTAATTTCAATTATCGATTCGAAAAACGTCGTGTTAGACGAACAAACAACTATAAACTATGTCTTTGCTGCGAAATTAAATTGTACCTCTTCTAGACATTATTACATTTCCTAAAATTGGAATAGGTCAAGACCACAGTCCACCCTCTTGGGCAAAGCTTTTTAAACTGAAATTTATATTCCTCAAGCTATTCCTGTTCCACCCATCAACCCATTACTGTTCCACTGCTGGGCACGGGTCTCCTCTCAAAATGAGACGGATTAGGCCATAGTCCACCGCGCTGGCCAAGTGCGAATTGGTAGACTTCACATACCTTTAAAAACATTTTTTTTTTCAAGATTTCTCAGGTATGCAGGTTTCCTCACGATGTTTTCCTTCACCGTTTTAGCAAGTGATAATTAATTTCTAATACGCACATAATTTCGAAAAATCAGAGGCGCGTGCCTGGGATTTGAACCTCGGACCCCTCGATCAAGAGGCCGAGTTTCTTAACCACTAGGCTATCACTGCTTTTTCTCTCTTTACTCGCTAGCAATAAAACAAGTCCTGTAAGAATTAAAATGATTGAGTGTGGTAATGAATTGCTCAATCAATTGTATTTACGAATTGCGATGAAGTAATCATGGGAGACGAGATTGAAATCTATTAATACGATAACTCTCGCAATAAAAGTCAAATGTGTTAATATAATTGTACTTTACGATCAATTATTGCTGTAATTCTTTAAGCAATGCCACCGAACTTAAAATCATAAGGAGGGAGGTCACCGAAGATAAGATTCTGATTGTTTTCGCTTTCAAACTTGTTTTTACTTATACCTAAAATGTTTCCCCTATGATTTCCACAACGATAAAAATATCTGTACTATTACCGTGTCTGCACGTTAGAATTCTCTGCATTTTATGGATTATTAAAAACAAACGAATTCGGATCCACAACAGATTTCGCAACGCTTTAAAGATAGATTCTTTATTAATTTACCGCATTACTTTCTTAAACTTAAAATTGTTTCCAAATTCATGTTCCTACGATACGATTCCTTCCGACTTTTAATGACTTTGAAACATCATCAAATTGGAGTGTCTAGTCTACTATAATGATGATGATCTCAATTTCTGCGATGGCGCGGTCATTTTGTTTTATTCCAATTGTATTAACGTATGTATGTCGACCATTGACTTATCAAGGAAATCGTAGACTAACTAGACCGCTGTCGTAAACACCACGTGAACGGTTGCAAATAGCTTTATGTTAGCAATTGTGAAAGGTTTGTGGCAACTGTGTCCTGAGGGTCCGGCTCCGTTAATTTCATTGTGATGTTCCTGTTCGCGACAGGTTGACCTATCGTGAACTTTCACCTTCTTTCAAAGTTAAATTTGTTGGTTTTTGGATTGGCTTCCTGTCTTTGTCTCCTACGGGAGAAACTTGTTATGTTTGCGATGAAAAAGTTGTGAAGCACTAGCTGTTCAATTTTGATGTTTACATAAAAATTATACCGTTAGTAAAACATTTATTCTTTATTGTACGCCATTATTTTTGCTGTAAACAGGGGATTTTTTTACATGATTGTTCAATTTGAGTATAACATTTAGATTTAGAACTTCTATTAATAGTTTTTCGAAAACCATCCCCCACTCCACTCCAAACAACATCTCTTGTAACTGAGGATTATTAATAACCAATCTAGCCAATTGTTACGAATCATAAATTTGACAGTGTCTAGTATGCCAAATGTGGATCTTAGTAGGCAAAAGCAGTGTGTAGATTGGACATTAATAACAGGGGTAAGTGGATTGCATCGTTGAATATATTTAACGTTTAACTATTACCACTTATGTCAGTGGTCAGCATATTAAAAATAACCGTGTTAGTCCACAATACGTGAACACGGCCGTGTTACAAAAGGCCCTTGCATCAAATGTAGACTATCAGGCATCTATTCACGCAAGGATACTTTGAATACTTGCGTAATTACGAGCTGGGTGTATTTCCTTGCGTGATTTCAACATTACATACAAAAAAACTAAAACTAAAACAAGGGAAGAAATCTACTAATTTTAGTAAAGCCTCTCGTATTTCTTACTTATACGAGTATTTTATAAGTTTTTGTTACCACTATTTTCTTTCGGCTGGATAAGATGTTTTCCTTGGTTCGTTGGTTGTAAGATCGTCTATTTGTGTTTTGTTTCTTCTGACTATTGATTTAATAAATTAGTTGTTCAAATACTTGTTTTACTTGTATTTTATTGTTCATCTATAGGTTGTAATATTGCGTATCGTGAGTTTATTGTCTTATGATTGTCATAGGGTTAAAATTGATCAACGGATTTGAAATATTCGTTACACGACGAATCAAATTATGAATTCGTCGTAGGAAATAGGGAGTGTCATGTTCGGAATAAGCGAATTTGGTTCAGGGTCGCACGATGCTATTTCCTCCGCCTATTGACTTAGGATGTGGTCGCCATGTTTGTAAACATACCACGCTGACACTTCGGACATGAGTGATTTCAGTGTTTTGCGTTCCAGACCGAAACGGAATATAATCGCTCACAACTCAATTCATGTTTTGGAAAACCATAATACAAAATAAATCGCGCAGTCGTTTGAGACCTAGAAATATTTTTGTTGTAAATCCCAAACATCTAGTCGCTTACTGCGCAGTCGATGTAGATTCTTAAACATACTTATGTTTGTTTTATCTTGTTACAGGTTCGTCATAAATCTACTGGCGACGAATCTCCTGACAACCTCCCTGCTTGCGCCCGCGCTGTTCGGCGAGCACTCGGCGAGGGAGGAGGCCGCCTGGGTGGAGGCGGGGGACGCTGCGGCCGCGGCGTGCAGCCTGGCCGCGCTGCTGGCCGTCACGCTGATCGCCCTCGACCAGCACCACGCGGTCACCGACCCCCTGCGCTGCCACACGCGCTTGCTCCAGCGCAGGCCCGCCACGCTCTGCGCCATCACCTGGCTCGCAGCCGCCGCCGCGGCGATCGCACGAGCTGCCATATCAGTATTTCGACACTATTACCCGCTCGACCCCGTCGTCCAGGGAGTCCAGCTCGCCTATTGCGTCGTGTACTTAACCTTCGGAGTCGTCGCCCCGACGGCCATCGTCTGCGTCATGTACGCTAGGATCTACCGCGCCGCGCGCTCCTCTGGCTTACGAGCGCGGGCGCACGGAGCCAGCGCCCTGCAACTCCATGAACCTCACGTGAACCTACCCGATCTGATCGAGGAGGGAGAAGGCCTCACGCTGAAGATCGATGGGTCCGATAACGTCGTGTCTGACAGCGAACGCAAGTTCGGCCCGTTCCTACTTCCACCGGAGAGGCCGATGCGCTGTCCTTCGGTTGCCAGTCTCCGCAACGCGCGGAAGGAGGGCAAGTCGAGCGAGGATCTCAGAAAGGGATTGCCTTCGGTGAACTCGGCGCCGTTACTAGCAGCGCCGCTTCTTGCCGTTCAACACAGGACGCCCGCGCCCTCGAACTGCGGGTCGAAGATAACGTCGATCCGATGTCGGATTTCGAACGCATCGCTGTTTCGATATAGAGAAGAATCTCGTGCGGCTCGCGTCGGACTGTTGACGGGTGCGCTAGTGATGTTGCACGTGCCGCACGCGGTGGTGGCGGTGGTGTCGGCGGCGGCGCCGGGGCTGGCGGAGAGCGTGCGCACGCCTGCGCTGGCGCTGCTGCTGCTGTCGTCGGCGGTGTCGCCGTTCCTGTTCGCGCTGCGCTCGCGACGCGTGCAGCGGGAGGCGAGGCGGCTGCTGCTGCCGGAGAAGAGCGCGTGGGACCGAGGGTCGGGCGCGGCGGCCTCGGCTGCTGCGGATGGCCAGCGGGCCCGGGCTGCGCTCGAGCTGCTGAGGACGTTGTCCCCGGGAGAAACACGGGGAAGAGGTGCGGGCGGGAAACGCTTCGGAGGGGGGCGTGTGCCGCGGCTCGTTCAGCTCGGGGGGCAGCACGCAGCTGTCGTCCGCGTCGGACGAGTGACCGCCGCCCCCCGCGCGGCGCCCGCACCCTGCCCCGCGCACCCCCCCGCGCCCCACCGCTCTACTCATCTGTGATACTAGGCTAAGACGACCCGCGCTCGGCGCGAACGTTAGACTGATTTAGCGATAAGTTAATTTATTACGTGTCCATGTACCTTTCCGCTGAGCGGACCGTTTTTATTACCTGACATGAGTGTATGAATATTAAAATTCGTATCGAAATTACTTATTGTTTGATTTCCGAGGCCTACAAGGATGATTCATGCTTACAAAATGCACATAATAAACTGGAAACAGTGAAGGTTGCCGGCGAAGTAGTACATTACGAAAATGGCTGTTTCACGACTTCTTGCACATAATTTTCCTAATGCAAAGCAATTTGCTATTGTGTGGGCAAACTAAATCTCAAGGAAATATGACCACGAATAAGTTATTACACGAAACATTACCTTACTACTCATTAACTTGAACTTAACTC
The DNA here is from genome assembly GCA_014595695.2 of Epargyreus clarus clarus. Classification (NCBI taxonomy): domain Eukaryota; kingdom Metazoa; phylum Arthropoda; class Insecta; order Lepidoptera; family Hesperiidae; genus Epargyreus; species Epargyreus clarus. The sequence goes on from JACTTY020000024.1 coordinate 1,964,264, forward strand.
ACATGATAAGAAATGAGAAAAGAAATCTATTTACCTACAGACATTGAACGTGTCAGACACGGCTCGTATCAGACGATTATCTTTATCATGCAATATTCTGACAGGCACGACCCGTGTCTGCGTAACTGTGAGACTCTAGATATAAATACATTAATACACATTACATACAAAAATACTATGTCTGTTACGCCACGTGTCTGAAACGCTCTCTGTCTGTAGAAGTAAATTAATCCTAAAACACACATATACCTAAAGTTAGCTCAATCCATAACACAAGACAAGTTATTTAATAACTACACGTACGTATCAGTATTACAGATACGTTTTCTTGATCCAATATCACTATGAGGAAGTATTATTTTACAGAATGAGACATAAATAACACAATAAATACCTAAATAGCAAGAATAGTAATTTAAAACATTTTATTATAAGCGAACATACTTTTTTTTATCAGCTCGTAAATGTGACATATCCACTAAGTTAAATTGGTCATTGGCTAATTGTCATCTATCTGTAATTAAGTTCACAAAATTTGAGCTGAAATCGATCATATATGCGTTGCTACATACTGAGGACTAAGATGAAATGTCTCAAAAATATCTTTATATCACTGGATGCCTAGTAGATACGAAACATCGAATTTGATTATTGAAAGAATTGAATATTGAAGAAGATATTACATTTATCTAAATATGGTGGAAAAATAAGTAAACACAGTTTCTCTGGTAAAAACATTAATACCCATGCACAGAGAATACAAAGTAGCTATATAAGTCAAATAAATAAACACAGTTGTTTAGAGAAACTATCAACTTATTACTATTAAAACATTAGTTACACACGCAGAGAGAAAACAAAATAGCTATATAGTGTACATATAAGCACACAAGGGAGTAGACTGTTGTGGTAGCGAGTCAGCATGACGGCATAGGAGAGCGTCGTGCCGTCTGCCGTCACGGTATACGAGTTTACCTTACCCCCAAAGGAGAGCAATAAACGTTTCTTTATTATAATATAGCAAACGAGCATGCAGTCCACCTGATGGTAGGTGTCTACTGCCGCCCATAGACATATGTAATCAACTCCAGATAAAATTAAATGCCTAAGGTTGGCGAAAAATGCGTCATTACCTCTGTTAATCTAAATATATATAATTCAAAGGTGACTGACTGACATAGTGATCTATTAACGCACAGCCCAAACCACTGGACGGATCGGGCTGAAATTTGGCATGCAGGTAGATGTTATGACGTAGGCGTCCGCTAAGAAAGGATTTTGATCAATTCTACCGCCAAGGGGATAAAATAGGGGATGAAAATATTACTTCGAAACGCGAGCGAAGCCACGGGCAAAAGCTCGTAACTGTATATAAATATTGTTGATATTGGGCAGAAAACGTGTGGCGGTTGTGCCCCCGAAATCCTAAATCACAAAGGGTTATACCACCTTAAAAATAATAGTGTTAAATTAGTATGTTATTTAGGCCCAACTTTATCATCTTCTTCAGTTCAAAGGATATCAAATACAAATTTACCTCGGCATGAAAGTTACGGTACCAAATATTCAACAGTCCCCTGGCAACAGTAATTATCGCAAATCGTTCCCGAACACGCCAGGGTATTACCAGCACCCTACTCAACAGGGTAATGACCTTTGTAATTAATGAGTAACTTATCTTACACGTAAGAAGAAAGTGGAAATTACGTGTTTTGTATTTGTAAGGAAGGATTATTTTGTGGGATAGATATACTCGTAATAATAACGCTATCTTGACTGAAAGTATGCTCTGTGTCGGGGGACTTTTCTCCACCAATCAGCATTGGAATAATGTAGTAGTCGAAGCCTCTTTTTTATAATACAGGAGTAACAGACGAGCATGAAGTCCAACTGATGGTAAGTTGCTACTGCTGCCCATGGATATCTATAATCGACCTCCGATAGGATTAGATATTACTACCTAAAGTCGGCCACAGATGCGCCGCTACCCCTGAGGCGAGAACGGCTGGGAAAAGTATGTCTCCTTTACCACACCCTTCAAACAGGAACACAGCAGCGCTTAACGCTGCTGTTATGAGGCAAAAATAGGTGTGGCGGTGGTGCCGCCGGAGTGGAACCACTAAGGGTTCCACCACCCTCCATGGATGGTTGTCTGCCCACTTTTCTGTGGGCCATTCATACTGATTCCTATATAATAGGTAGAAATAAAATATATAAATAAATTCCCATGTACCTCAGTCATTGCCAACACCCCATTGGCAACCACCCAGATACGACATTCTGGAGAATTCCACCGTAAATCCATTAATTACGGTATCTACAAATATATTAACAATGATATATTTGATACTAGCTAAAGGCGGCCTTATTGCGTTTTGGGTTAGTCAAATATATCTGTGGGAACTTAGCTATAAAAAGTAAGTTAGGAACCACTATTTTGAATTAAGATTTAAATTCGAAGATGGTAGAAACCTTTGCGGTTCGACTCCGGCGGCACCACCGCCACACCTATTTCTGCCTTATAACAGCAGTGTTAGGCGCTGCTGTGTTCCGGTTTGAAGGGTGTAGTAAGGGAGACGGACTTTCCGAGGCATTCCAGCTTAGTCCTCAGGGGTAGCGGCTCATCTGTGGCCGACCTCAGGTGGGAATGTCTAATCCTATCTGGGGTTACAGATGTTCATAGGCGGCAGTAGCCACTTACCATCACGTGGACTGTATGCTCGTCTGGTACTTCTGTATTATAATCCTGATAATGTGGAGGGTTAATGTTTTTCAAACGTATGTATGTTGGATTCTTTGGAATGGCCTGCAGCCCAAACGGCTTGTCGGATTTTAACATGATGTGTCGCTGGATTCGTCTAAATTCTGAGTGTAACAAAGGCTACATTTTTAAGCAGTTTGGTAGCAGGATTTTTTGTTTTTATAGTGTTTCTCCCTTGGTAAAACCCTTCGTAGATTGATACCATAGGCAGTACTTCCATACTTATTTCTGCCTAATAACAGCTGTGTGGCGTTAGTGTATTCTGGTTTAAAGGGTGCGGCAAGGGTGGCATAGTTTTCCGAGGTAATGAAAATTACTTCTCAAGAGTAGCAACACATCTGAGACCAACCTTATGTAGGACTTATCTGAGGTCGACTACAGATGTTCATCGACTTCAATGGCCTCTTACCATCAGATGGCTTGCTCCTTTGCTACTTCTTTAATATAAAAACATATAAAGACATATGATTCACATGGTGAGAGTTTCGTGGTATTATGTAAACATCGTGCTAATTAAAGAACAATGCGTATTGTCCTCTACTCAGGTCAGCCACTCGTTGCGGTAGCCGCCTTCGATACGATTCATTGTACTGTTCATAGGACATTCTTATTTGTGGTTGACTGCAGATGTCCACAAGCAGAATAAACTAAAAACCTAACTTATATTTCTACCTTAATGTAATAATACATTTTTTACTAAAAAAAGGTTTTAAAAATAAGGTTAAATCAATCGTAAATGGAATTAGTATAGTAGAAATTGATTGAATTTATAAGAATATGAGATTTATCCAATAAAATGGTTTATAGAATATAAGCATTTAAAATTGTTATAAGGTCAAGGGATACTATAAAACAACTTTTATATCTTTATCTGACTTTATTGATTTACGGACCAAATGAAAACACCTTTAAACTGAAAATAACGACATTTAACTGCCAAAACTAACAATAGCTATTTCCTGACTACAAAGGCAAGCACGTAGTCGATATTAAGATACGATTAAAAAGTTCGATAAATCCAAGGAAATTTGAGAAGACTAATGATAAGATAGCTGTTAGGATTGAGAAATTTGAGGTCTCCGATGATAACATCGGCCTGGGTGGCATAACAATTTCAATTTAAACATCATCATCATCATCATCAACCCATTACTGTCCCACTGCTGGGCACGGGTCTCCTCTCAATGGAGAAGGATTAGGCCATAGTCCACCGCGCTGGCCAAGTGCGTATTGGTAGACTTCACATACCTTTAAGATTTTTTTATAAATCTCTCAGGTATGCAGGTTTCCTCACGATGTTTTCCTTCACCGTTTAAGCAAGTGATAATTAATTTCTAATACGCACATCAATTTGAAAATCAGAGGTGCGTGCCTGGGATTTGAACCTCGGACCCCTCGATCGAGAGGCCGCGTTTCTTAACCACTAGGCTATCACACTTCAATTTAAACATACTTAACAAAATATAACGATCTACTTACGATAAATTCGCGATATGCCTATATAAATTGTGTCATTAAAATTATAAACGGATACGCATTTATAAGCAAATTTTTGTCATATTTCAAGGCTTCGTTTATTTACTTTTTATGCTAATTCCCATTCATAAGTTCATTATTTATTAGCACGAAGATTGACAAAGTGACACATCGGTATTTATAACTAATAATATTTACTGTCGTGTCGCCAAATCTGGGAAAGTGTGTTACTATGAATTGTGACGTCGTCTTATCTGTTCGCATAAACTTGAAATGTATGTAAACAAGAATAAAACTGGTGCTTTTTGCAGTGATAATGTTATCTGGTAATATATTTCCATATTTTAATAACAAAATAAGGAAGTCAAAGTCAAAAATCATTTTCTGCAAATTTTATGCTGCGTATTTATGGACTTTCCTCAAAATATCCTTCACTTGAAGGTGGTAGCACCCTTTGTGGTTCGATTCCGGCGGCACCACCGCCACACCTATTTCTACATAATAACAGCAGTGTTAGGTGCTGCTGTGTTGCGGTTTGAAGGGTGTGGTAAGGGAGACAGACTTTTCCGAGGCGTTCCAGCTTAGTCCTCAAGGGTAGCGACACATCTGTGGCCGACCTCAGGTAGGAATATCTAATCCTATCTGGGGTTGATTACAGATGTCCATGGGCGGCAGTAGCCACTTACCATCAGGAGGACTGCATGCTCGTCTGCTACTCCTATATTATAAAAAAAAGTAGTTTCACATGCCTATCTTTCCTCCTGGCACAAGCGAGTAAAATTTTTGACAATTATATATGAAGGACCAAATTCCTAAAAACAGATGACATTTATTCGAATAATCTTTGGGCGTTTTTCCTTCCTTCACGAATGCGCACGGCGTGGCACTATAAATTTAGAGAATTTACAACTTACGGTATACATGGTGATAATGTTTGTTCGAAATATTAATTGATTAATTATGAATAAATTAAAAAATACAGATGGTTATTATAACTACCCTTGACTCTCGCAAATAGTACCCTTAGTTATGATATATAACCATCGGTAAGTACCTATATAGGCCGCGAGTTTATCAGCCGCCCTCGTATATTTCATTCTTTGGTGTAACCTATTCAGTTTTGTAAAACTCATAATGCGAAATTTTAGTTCCAATACGCTCCACGGGGGCGCTGTATGTCCTAAAACGTAAACGGTGATCGTTTTCGAGCAAACGTAAAAACTCATACTAAGGGTACTGAAGCCCAAACGAATTGACAGGTTTTTAATATTTTGAGGTGTTGCTAGACTCCTCTGAATTGTGGTAGTGACGTAGGCTAGATTTTTAAGCAGTCGGCATTTGTTTTTATTATAATTCTTTATTTGTACGTACATATAATTATTTTTAACAACCAGTAATATTTTGTGACTTTTTAGGTTTGCTTATGTGGTTAATTTAATAAATAATAAGTAAATTTTTAATATATCAACTAGGCAATCTGTTGTTTAAGAATGTAGTCCACCTTGTTATTTCGCGAAAATGCGTCGTTAGGTACTAGTCACTGCGATTTAATTACCCTTTAGTTTTATTTATAAACGTGTAAAGAATTTCACAAAAAAGTATATTCTTATTGCGTTTATCGTCGCTACTAAATAAAAAAATATTTACAAAATTCCTTTACTTCAATTTTATACTATAGATAAGTATAGATATCTCCCCGCCTTGTAATTGAAGGAAGCCGATAAATGACTTAAACAGATGACAATTCTGTCAGCAATTTAATGCAGCAGTTAAGACACGAAATCGAAGAAAAAGTGCGGAGAAATATCGTTTCATTCGTAAATGATCTAAAAACTACATTTTTTAAATATTTTTCAAACTCTAAAATAGATGACAGTAACAATTGTCAAAAGGTTACATTTTCTTGTTAGGAGCGAGTAAATTTTACTAATCTATTTTATGCAAATTAAACACAAAAAATATACACTTATAAAAACCTAAAAACATGTATTTAAAAATTTCAAAAAATATGATTAAGATGTGTAATTAAATTATGTGTCTAATACAACTGCTTTACTCAGAATACATCTCATTATGCCTTGAGATCCAAATATGAATCTATGTGATCTAGGACATATGGAGAGAAAAGCAAGCAAAATAAACCAGTTGTCATAAACTGTTTCACAACGGTTTTGTAATTTTTTATTTCAACTATTTTATGTGGCAAATGTAGGAAATAGGGAATTTAGCTGTTGGAAAAGCCACATGGAATGCTCACAGACAGTCTTTTTGAAGGTGGTAGAACCCTTTGTGGTTCGACTCCGGCGGCAACACCGCCACACCTATTTCGGCCTAATAACAGCAGTGTTAGGCGCTGCTGTGTTCCGTTTTGAAGGGTGTGGTAAGGGAGACAGACTTTTCCTAGGCGTTCCAGTTTAGTCCTCAGGGGTAGCGGCGCATCTGTAGCCGACCTTAGGTAGGAATGTCTAATCCTATCTGAGGTTGATTACAGATGTCTATGGGCGGCAGTAGCCACTTACCATCAGGTGGACTGCACGCTCGTCTGCTACTCCGATGATTAAAAGTCTATATGGCATGCAATAAGGTTTAGTCGATATGCCAAAGCGATATATTCACAAAAATCTATATTTTATTCGGTATTGAATCATCACCGATACGATATTATCCTATGGATAAAAACTTCTGTGTTTTTTCTCATATTATATTATATTTCTCATATTGATATTTGTATCAATATGATAAATTTGAAAGAGACTGACATAATTAATAATTTTAGAAATTTAGCGGCGTCAAAGAAGCACTTAAATATTATTGCCGACTAAGGTCTTCTGGTTCGAAGGGTGTGGTACACTGATATTTAGGATTACGATATACTTAAATAACGATTATTTATTAAGGTGAGTGCTTATTCATGGGCATTCATGGGCAGCAGTGATCAATTATCATCAGATGGACTGCATTCTCTTATTTGTTTGTTACTTCAAGTTGTTTAAAGAACTACATTTGCCCGCTGTTTAAACCATAAACTATGTAAGGCGTTGCGTAAACTACTACCTCTAGTAAACATGTTTACCCGCCAGTATGAAAATTTACAGCATCCTGGCGTAAACACACCTACTTGTATATAAAGTTTCCATTTGTAGCTAAGCTTGCATTGTCAATTATTATGAAACATTATCAACCTACTTTGTTGGCCCATTATTGAGCACGGGTTTTCTTTTAGAGTGTGGTGAGTAGGCCATAGTCCACCACGCAGACCAGATACGAATTAGTAGACGAAAAAGTTTTTTTTTAATCTTTTATTTTTCTTAAAGAAAACCTGGGTTCTTTAAGAAAAATCAAAGATCCTTATGATCATCCTCTTCGCAGTTAAAAAACATAGTAATGAATTTCTAATATGCACGTAACTTTTAAAAAATCAGAGGTGCTTCAATGATTTAGTATATCACAGGTGCCTGGGATTTGATCCTCGGACACCTCGATTAAGAGGCCAAATTTCAAATCCTCAGCCTGTTACTGCACTTCAAACCATTATCTGAACTTAAATAAATAATAATATAATAGTTAGTTAAGTTATATATCTAAATATATATAACTCAAAGGTGACTGACTGATATATTCATCTATCAACGCACAGCCCAAACCACTGGAGGGATCGGGCTGAAATTTGGCATGCAGGTAGATGTTATGACGTAGGCATCCGCTAAGAAAGGATTTTGATCAATTCTACCCCCGAGGGGATAAAATAGGGGATGAAAATATGACTTCGTAACGCGAGCGAAGCCGTGGGCAAAAGCTCGTTTTGTATAGTACTGCAATCATTGTAACTGAACCTGAGAGAACCACAATGACTAAGGTCGAAAGAAAACCGCAAGCGGTAGCAGGAGGCGAGTAATATGAGATTATACTCGTAGGTACCTGCTTGTAAAATGCATACAACTAAACCTTTTTACAATGTTTTTGCAAGCTTTTTATTAACTTGTATGTATGAGTATGCGCGTACGTATGTATTGCGCGACAAACTTTTAGAATTTTGTTATTGAAAACTTTTGTATTCAAATGTTTGTAAGGTGCATTGGGGAAATATTAAATAGGTTTAGCGCCCCACGATTTTCTAACACGCAAAAGTATGATTATTTATTTAGGGGACAAGAATACCGATCATTCCAACTTAGTTACTAAGGATGACAGCACATTTAACCACTTACATACCTACAATGACCTACATGTATTATTCAATGTATTGTTTCAAATAAAATTAAAAAGAAAATAACTTTTAGTTACAATTATACATATCAATTAAACAGATAAGGACACAAGGCATTCCAACTTAGGTAACAACTTATTTTTTTGTCAGTTATAATAAATCTAATATTATTATGTATTAAAGGTAAATCAAATATTATTTTTATACCACCTTTCCAGCAGTGCTTAACAGTACAGTGTAGGCAGGAATAGGTGTGGCAGTGGTGCCTTCTTATTCGTACCAGCCAGGAAGTGCTTAACAATGTTGTTATAAGGCATAAATAGAAAATAGGTGCTTCCGAAATCAAACCACTAAGGGTTCTTGAAGCTTTTTAAGCAGTTTTTCCTTTTTCCTACGGTACCCTAAACTTTTTTACATAACTAAACTGTAAAATACCACGTTTTTTTTATAATATAGGAGTAGCAGACGAGCATGCAGTCCCCTGACGGTAAGTGGCTACTGCCGCCCATGGACATCTGTAATCAACCCCAGATAGGATTAGATATTCCTACCTAACGTCGGCCACAGATGCGCCGCTACCCCTGAGGACTAAGCTGGAACGCCTCGGAAAAGTCTGTCATCTCTAGTATTTATCAAAATTGGAACTAAGGACTACTTTCGTCTAGTTCTCATTCAATAAACAAACACGCAATCGCCCTTTAGACCTGCGTATCTTATCAGACCATTACTTGTAGTAATTAGAGCATAATATTACGATATATTTTATTTACATAAAATAAATAGGTGTGAATATGTGCTACGCTTGGTTTGGTGGGTCAAAGACGTTGTAATTACTAAGCTGGAATGCCTTGTGTTCTAATCTGATTAATAAATATAATTGTGTGTGTAAAATAATTTTTTAGGCTAAACATGCAGTGTAATCTAAAGTGACTAAGTTGTTATATTCTTGTCTTCTAAATAAATAGTCTTGTCGTTAAGTCTTATACATAAAATTAAAAAAAAATGAAATTTCAACTGTCTACCTACTGTCTATGGCGACCCCCATTTATTTTCAGCTTTTTAATTTTTAGTATTTGTTGTTATACTTAGCGGCCACTGATATTCTGCGGCGGTTATTCTGGAAAAAAATTAAGTGTATTTATAACGGTTCAAGAGATAGAGCACTGTAACAGAGGGACAGACAGCGGAGGTTTAGTAATAGGGTTCCGTTTTTACCCGTTTGGTACGGAACCCTAAAAAGCCCACATACGTTCAGCTTTACTTTCTCGAACCTAACATATTTCCACTCGTAACATTTCTAGAATTCTATTAATGAAATGGGGCAATCAAGTGATTAGTTTCCAATATACTCGAATTGCCCATTGCTTCGTGGAACTCGAGCCACAACACATGGGAATTTTATGGGAATTGGTAAGTAATGATGTAATTTTGTGTTATTGATTTTTTATTTATAAACGCGTCTAGGTAAATATGTCCTCTCAGTAAATTGGAAGTTATTCTTAAAAGATTTTCAATAAAATAACGTACACTATTTTCCCTTTTTCTTACACAACTTTTTACGGTAGAAGAATTAAGTATTCTCTAGTCACAAAATTTTATAAGTAAATATGTTTTTTATCCGATCCCGGAGGGTAATGTTTTTCAAGCTAACCTATATACTACATACATATACATGTCTCTTTCTTCCGCACACCCTACAGCCCAAGAAACGGAGTTTTATTGAAAATAAACGAAAAACTTTTGACACAGCCAAAAGTACCTAAAAATAATTTATTTTTTAGTTAATTTAAGCTTAAACAACTGAATTTTTGACACACACTGAATTTTTGACACCTAATAATAATTTATTTTTTAGGTAACTAAGCTAAAACTCGTGAATCATTTTTCACAATAACATATTTTCCTCAATAGATTACAACTTGAGTGCGTAAACGCGCGTAAAAATAACTCGATAACATTACTACACATGAATTACTACGAATATCACCAGATAATATAAACATTCAACATTGTACCTACAATAATATAAGCTACTATTGATAGTGTCGACGGGTTGGACGCGGCGTCATAATTATGATAACTTGTCATCTGACAATGACGGTGCTAAATTTAAACTGGAATGTTTTAAAAATAGATTTAGTGACAGTTTTTGTACCTCAGTAAAGTTTTACAAGTTTGATTGCTAAACATACCTGTATTATTAGAGGTGTTGAGCGCTCCGGTAGATCCTATCGGAACTAAAATTCCACAGTATAAGTTTCAAAAACAGAAGTATAGGGCTATCAAAATTAAACGCTTTCTACACTCACAGCCCCACTCTAGGATTCACTGTGCCGTGGGTGCCATGGACACAGACATAGACAAATACACAAACACCCAGACCCAGAAACAGAAAGCTAAATTTATTATTTATTTATTTATTTAGATATCTGTCTGCCCGGGAATCGAACCCGGGACCCTTTGCGCGTCTAATTAAACTAAAAATGTAAAAATAAATGCATTCTATTTATATTTGTAAAATTAAATCTCGTTACAATTGATTATTCAGTTATTTAAACTCATAATGCGAAATTTTAGTTCCGATAAGATCCACGGAGGCGCTGTATGAGCGAATTCGTAAACATTGAACGTTTTCGAGCAAACGTAATAACTCGTACTAAGGGTAAGTTATCAATGACATGAGCAAGTAATCACTCAGTGATGACGCGGTACACGCCCATTCCTTATCATTTAAATATAATTTAGGCTTTCGTTCTTTATAGTATTTATGTCAGTAAGATTAAAATGTATTTAAAAAACAAGGTTTTAATATCGAATGAGGGCATCCTCATACTGCGTTTCATTTTTTTTTCGTATGTTCGTATTGTTTTAATATACACGAGCTTTTGCCCGCGACTTCGCTCGCGTTACTAAGTAATATTTTCTTCCCCTATTTTATCCTCTTGGGGGTAGAATTGATCAAAATCCTTTCTTAGCAGATGCCTACGTCATAATATCTACCTGCATGCCAAATTTCAGCCCGATCCGTCCAGTGGTTTGGGCTGTGCGATGATAGATCACTATGTCAGTCAGTCACCTTTGAGTTATATATATTTAGAAGTAATGTGATGTGATGTTAAGTTTTATGAAATTAAAGTGACAAGTTGAAGTGAATTTGAAGTGTACCTGGTGGTGAGTGGTCACCATAACCATGAGCTTATGTAATTAATTAGAAAAGAAATTTAAACAGAAGTCCGATATGAAATCGGATGGCTTCATTGTATACACGTTAAGTGATAAGATGTATGTAAAAATAGTAATGTAAGTATGTAGTAGATACTATTTACGTTACGATGTGTTCATAAATTAAATTAACAAGAATTGTTACAAGAAAGTTGAATTTGGAATGTACCTTATGGTAAATGGTCACTATACCCATGAGCATTTGTAATTAATAATAATACAATATTGAAACATAAGTCCTACATTAAGTAAGAAGGCTCCATTGTATACATGTTAAGTGATAAGAAATGAGCGCGTCACTGAGTGATAAGTTGCTCATGTCATTGATAACTTGACACGTCATTCGCGAGGTGTAAAAATAGTAGCGTAGTAAATACTATTTACGTTACGATGTGTTATTATAATGTGATGTAAGTTTTATAATATAAATGACAAGTTGAGGTACATTTGTAGTGTACCTGACGGTAAGTGGTCAGTATACCCATGAGCTTCTGTAATTAATTAGAAAACAAATTGAAACAAGAGTCGTACATGAAGGTGGTAGAACCGTTTGTGGTTCGACTCCGGCGGCACCACCGCAACACCTATTTCTACCTAATAACAGCAGTGTTAGGCGCTGTTGTGTTCCGTTTTGAAGGGTGTGGTAAGGTAGGTAGTTCCTCAGGTAGGAATATCTAATCATATCTGGGGTTCATTACAGATGTCCATGGGCGGCAGTAGACACTTACCATCAGGTGGACTGCATGCTCGTCTGCTACTCATATATTATAAAAAAAAACATGAAATGAGAAGACTTCATTATGTTGAATGATAAGTAATGGGCGCGCGATATATATTTGATAAATAGATTTTGAGGCGGTACAAAGTTTGCCGGATCAGCTATTTAATTATAAAACGTAATTATAGTTGTAACAGTCCTACATGAAATCAGAAGGCGTCATTATATACCAATGATGTATAAAATCATTGTTGTATACATGTTAAGTAATAAGAAGTGGGCGTGTGCCGCGCCACTGAGTGATAAGTAGCTCAGCATCTCATTGAGTGATAACTTGACACGTCACGCGAGCTGGGTAAATAAATAGTACGTTTGAAGTGTGATTTACATTACGATGTGTTATTACAGTGGTATGTGATATAAAATGTTATAAAATTTACATATTTTTTTATAAATTATCTGAAATCAAATAATTTATTCAAAAAGACATTGTTTATATGGAGAAGGAACATCGAAAACTCCATTACACGGAGAAAACATAATTTGTAAACGCTTATGATATTACTTAACCTACATTTTCTGACAGATTCAGAGAGTCATGATAACGCAGTGGACAAGGGTTAATCCAATTATAATCCATTAATAAATTTTCCAAGCACGCCTGAAAAGCTAATGTTCTAGAAAGTTCCGATTTTGTGTTCACGTAAATTAGAATAGCAGACGATCACGCAGGTAATCTGATGAAGTTGACATTTATCGTCAATTCTAAAAGAATTGGATTTTTAATAGATTGCACTAACAAACGAGCATACAGTCCACCTGATGATAAATTGATCCCTCTGCTCATGGACGTCGTAAACCATTACTGTCGCTCTGTTGGGCACGGGCTTGCTCTCAGAATGAGAAAGATTAGGCCATAGTCTACACTGGCCAAGTGCGTATTGGCCCTCATATACATTTGAGAAATTTTTTTATGAACTCTCTTGTATGCAGATTTCGTAACGATGTTTTCGTTTACCGTTTAAGCCAGTGATAATTAATCTATAATACGCACATAACTTTAAAAAATCAGAGGTTCGTGCCTGGGCTATGAACTTCGGACCTCTCGATCCAAAGGTCGTGTGGACCACTGGGCCATCACTGCTTTTTATGCACATGGACAACTGTAACCAATTCTACAAAGAACAGGGTTTCTGCTTGAAGTACTCACTTTCCATCAGGTGGACTAAAGGCTCATTTCCATTTTAAATCTAAAAAAAATATTTGTCAGTTCCATCGTGTCTTTGCGTTCATAAACAGAGTATTGCCTAACATTGCATATACAAATGTGAAATAATCGTTGTGAATACATTACGTAAAACACAGGGTTTACCGGCCTCTAGTCATGTTCATAGGCAATTGAATATATTTGTCATTTGCCTCTATTAAGCAATGTGTACTAGTAAATATATTTACGAGTCTGTTTGTAATAACATAAACTATTTATTTGGTCCAATCCATAGATTAGTAAAGATTACTCACTCCTAACAAGAAAATGTACCCAGTTTTGAGAATGGAAATAGTTGCCTTAAAAAGTTTTGCCACGTCTCCGTGCTAAAATGTCCCTAAAATATTTGAAATAATTATTTATTTATTATGTAAATTACGCAGTATTAGTTATTTATTGGTAAATTTTCTCTAAAAATGTTTTTATTTGTCAAGAATTCAAAAAAATAACTTACTAATAAGCCGTTTGTGGCTTCATTCAATTTCAAGGCAGCGAAGTATCTTTACTAATCTATGGGCCCAATTTACAACTTTTATTATTCCCGCGTAAAATACAACTCTAGCGCCAAGCGCGTTCTTTTTTTTATGCTAATGCACACAATCGTATAACTCATACAGCCAGTGACTATATAAATAGGCACTTATTATTATAAAAATAACACATCATGATAATAACACAAAATAATTAATTCAAATAATACTATAATTAAATAATTTGAATATTGTTATGTTAACAATGTTAGTAATGTTAGCTAACAGGTGTAACTAACAGTCTGTAAGTTCCAGGAAATTCCATTCCAGGAAAATGCTGGTACCCCTTATTCAGTATCTTGCAATTAATGAAATTATAGGAATGAATCTTCTTAAATGAATGGAAACAGAGATAATGTTGAGCGATTCTACCTTATACTTAGAAATAGAAACCAAGATTTCTACCAGCTTAAAAGTGACTTTCTGCTAGAGATGTACGAAGTTACTAAGTGGAATTGTGTAAAATCTACGAACAGGGCTGCTTCTTATTAAATACTAGTTTTTGCCCGCGGCTTCGCCCGCGTTTAAAAAAAAATAATATAACATACTAACATAGATAAAACTGAAAATTCGTACCTTCAACTTTGCTAATGATCATCACTTGATCAAATGCATAGTTTACAATTCAATCCTTACTATCGATTAAAACAATCGATTTTTTGGGCCCAAAAGATCGATTCTTCGATTAATCGATCTTAGATCGCCATCCCTATTTCCCGTGGGATTTCCGGGATAAAAACTATCCTATGTCCTTTCTCGGGTCTTAGACTATCTTTGTACAAAATTTCATTAAAATCGGTTCAGTGGTTTGGGCGTGAAGAAGAGACAACCAGACAGACAGACAGACAGACAGACAGACAGACAGAGTTACTTTCTGATTTATAATATTAGTAAGGAATAAGGATTTAGCTCTGGTAGTTAAGCTATGTTCTTTTATTTTGGAGGGTTGCAAGTTAAGGATTGGAGCTATGGATGCGAGCTAAGCATCGCGATCGGTGGAGCTATAACCTTTCTATAGCACATCTTACTCGCTTAGCTTAGCTTCGATCTCGCACATCTCTGGCGGTAAGACACCCGTATAGGTAATAGTATCATTTAATAGTTTCGTTGCAATAATGAAATTTTTGTGCCATAGTAATTCCATCTAAAAATATTCATACAAATTAGTGAGTCATATAAAAATTGTTTACAAATACTCTCGGAAAAAGCCATGGAAAAGCACAACTAGTTATGAAGTGATTAAGTCTACTATTATAATGTCGCGTAGGTCATTACCTGTTGGTTCAATTAATAAACATTTATGCGGTGAACGTCCTACGTTCTGAGTGGTGCGGCTTGCGGCTGCGGCTTGCGGCTGCGGCGTGTGGTTGGGTCGGGGACCTTCGGAGTGTGATTGCGGTGTGTGATTGCAGTGTGTGGTTGCGATGTGGGATTGCGGTGTGTGATTGCAGTGTGTGGTTGCGATGTGGGATTGCGGTGTGTGATTGCAGTGTGTGGTTGCGATGTGGGATTGTAGAGTGCGGTTGCGGCGTGTAGTTGCAGTGTGGGATTGCGGCGTGCGGCTGCAACTTATGCAGCCGAGGTAGCAAATGAGCATGCAGTCTCCCTGCTGGCAAGTGATCTATGTGAATGGCGTTGGACTATTTAGATACGTTCTGAATGTCCGACCGAAAGTCTATAACAGATGCCTTCGACAGCCCTTCAAACCAGAACACAACAGACTTTTTAAATAAATTTATATCTATGGAAGTACTTAGATGATTTTATTTTATGGGTATAATAGCCATAAAATAAAATTGATCAATTGTTTTTCATGAAGCTATATAAAGCTACACAGTGGGCATTGTGGTCAATATTTCCATTCAAAAACTTTCATCCCTTGATACTAACCATCTCGGATTGACAGTTGATATATAATTCTGAACAACTTACTACCAATTGGTATTAACTCATGGAAGACATGTACCACTACTATACAGGTAAGTGCCCTCTACAATCTCTACAAATTGAATCAATTTCTATATCACTCAAGATAAGCACACAATTGAATTTTGCTCGTAAAAGTAAATGTTACTATCATATAGTAACAAACTTTACCTTCGCAAAAACTATAAGTAATTAGTGAAGTACGGATCCAATACATCAGATGAAGTTTTGAAGTGCCGTGTCCAAAATTCGGTGTAGCTAAAGCTGATTTCTAACGTGGGAGATACTTAATTATAAAATATATTTTTTTTATAATATAGGAGTAGCAGACGAGTATGCAGTCCACCTGTAAGAGGCCATTACCGCTCATAGTGGTTGTACCATCGTGAATTATTAAAGGTAGTAAAACTTTCTACATTTAGATTCTAGTGGAATACCTATGTCTATACCTATTTCTGCCTTATACCATTAAAACACTGAGTTTTGGTTTAAAGGGTTAAGGGTTAAGGTTTAAAGAGTAAAATAAAAAATACAGTATTGAGAACCCCTTTTTTGACATCGGTAAAAAACATTAAATTGTATGTTTTCTTTATTTCAAATAACTGATTTAATTTTTAAAGTCAGAAGGATTTGATTGACAAGCTGTCAATCAAATCAGTTGATACCTTAGTATTTGCGGATCGCCTAAACTGGGGGGTCAGTGATCTTGTGAGTCAAAGTGGGTGTGGCAGGCCAAAGCATGGTAGCACAGACGCGACATTCATTTGAGAGTTTCTGCCTATTTGTGGCTTGCCTCTGGGAGACCATACACTAAGTCTATGTTTATATACAAGTACTATTTTTATACAGTATTTGCAACGTAATCTGGGTGGACAGTGGACAAGGAATTCACCTTACAAATTTTATGTTTAATACTCGGAAAGGCTGCGAGATAAAAGTGACCAAAGTGTATAAATCACTAAAGACTATTTGTGAGAAAAAAATACTATTTGTGAGAAAAAAATCTAATGCCCCAGGCAATGAATTTGCCACGGGACTCCTATGTTATAGTTACGCCACTGATACAGGCATTATTTTTTATTATTCTGACTAAAAATACGCCAAGAAGTTGAGCTTCGTGCGTAAATAACTAAACACAGGTTTTGTTTTCTCACCAAATGTCGTGCGTACACAAATTTAATTTTCTCGTCATATGTCACCTCTGGAACAACACATCTTCTATTAAGTGAAAGAGTTCTCCCCGACCTTGTAGCAAGGTGCAGGTTAAATGAGTTTACTGCGCTTCTCTGTGATATACTACTTATATGTACTATATCTACTCACTGAAAGGGTGTGTTTAAAATATATTTTGGCAAGTTAAAGCAAAGAGTAAAGAATTAAAGTTTTATATTCACGTTACATTATAGTTCGAACAAAAATCCTTTTGGTTAACAGGCTTTAACGAAAAAACATACTTTTTTGTTTGTTTCATCTTAATTTTATTATTAACTTCTTAGTGATATTTTTTAATCTGTAAGTTCAAAATAGTTTTTACTTCTTTATTCGTACAGGTCATTTATCTTCGAAAAAATCAAAAACGTGTATTTTTTTCTGTGGCGTGACGTGTCCCTAAGGAATTGTGTAAGGAAAAAAAATTGGTCATGAAAACTGACGTTATGTTATGTTTAAAACGGGACATATAGTCATGTTACATAACCAATAATAATAATAATAATTAGAATATAGATAATGGAATATTTCCGATATTCGTAGTTATCTCGCAACAATGGCCCACAAGTTATATCATCAAGACATGATAACAATGTGTTACATACGACACTTCCTCAATTAACTTAAAAAAATGTTTATTGATTAAATTATAGTTATAGCCCTTATAGATAATAGAAGGTCCCTTAGGTTCGAGACCCTTGTTGCCGGGTGCTCCTACCTAATTGTGTTACGTAAATAATTAGTTTATATAAAATAATATAAGTAGGTACCGACTACGCGTCTAGCCTGAGTAAAAGATACTTATCTTTTTAACAAATGGGATAAATTTTATTAAATTATTGAAATAGGTTATATAGAGCAGATCTCTACCAAAGCTCATTTCTAACTAGGTTAACCATTAAAGTAACCACAATTAGGTTAGTCGCTCATTGTCGGAAGTAGGGATGTTACGGAACTCGGTAACCGTAACCGAAACTATCGGATATGTATACAAATAAAGATTCTGTTTAATTGCATATGAAAGTATATGCCGTACTTATAACAAAAACACTTTTTATTTTTTTGTCTGTCTGTCTATTCGTCTCTCTCTGTTTGTTTGTTCTGACTTATCTACAAAATGGTAGGACCAATTTTGACAGGACTTTCGCTGCCAGTTAGCTGATGTTATAAGGAGTAACTAAGGTTATTTTATTTTTGAAAAGAATTAGAGTCCTGGACAAATAAACCATGAAATATCCACAGTTTTTGCACTTTTCAGAAAATGCGACTCTGTTCAGTCACCTTACAAACGAAATCAAACCCATTTTATATTTTCTTCAATTTTACAATTCCTTAAAAATCTACTATGTGTAATCGAAATGATCTGAAACTATCCAATAACCCAAAATAATTTCACCCATAACCGTATTTCGGATACATTATTATTATAATACTAGTTGACCCGGCAAACGTTGTGTTGCCATACAAATAAAATAATGTTAAGGGTGTATCACTTAGGGGTACGAAAAATAGATAGTAGCCAATTCTCAGACCTACTGAATATGCGTATAAAGTTTGGGGAAAATCGGTAAAGCCGTTTCGGAGGAGTACGGTAACTAACATTGTGACACGAGAATTTTATTAATAAGATTATTAATAAATTCGGATCCAGATCCGAACTTTAATATCGGTACATCCCTAGTCGGAACCAAACGTTCGTTTATCACCTTTTATCACTTTAGTAACTAGTAAAAAACTAATTAAATTTTATTTACAATGAGAACAATGGTACCGCTAAATCTTCAGAGACTTGTGGTGAATTTATTGGCTAATAAATTTTCTTCAACAGATTAACAGTGCAGTGTAAAACGGTTTTTTATTGTTGTAAATTATAATAAAAATGTGACAAATCGAAGTACGAGTAACGTAACACATAAAAAATCAATTACAATTAATAAGATGACAATTTAAAATAATGTAACCATAAATATATTGTTCTACTGACGTACGTTAATATACTAGTAATAAGTAGTATAATATACTAGTTTTTGCCTGAGGCTTCGCCCGCGTTTAAAAGAGAATAATATGACATACTCGTACTAACATACATAAAACTGAAAATTCGTACCTTCATTGGAATGACAGTGGCGGCATCTGGCGAATATTGGTAATAATTAACCATATAAATACGTGTATGTAATTGAATAAAATAAGATGACAATTTTAAATATTGTGACATATAAAAATTTAATTACAATAAAATAACATAACAATTTCAAATAATGTAACACATAAAAACCCTTATTCAGTAATTCAAATAAAGGAATTTGTGGTGATATTATTTATATAATGAAATCGAAGTAGCAAACAAGCATGCAGTCCATTTTATTATGAATATTTCATATTACTTTGCCATCCACGGACATCTCTGCCAATATTAAGTAGGTTTAAAGTCCCATCTGAGATTGGTAGTGCCCTGAGCCGTAATTCGTACCCTGAGGACCGTCTTGAAATGCCTCGTCTAAGTATAAAATTACACGTATCTTATTAGAAGGTAGTGGAGCTATTAGTGGTTCGACTCTTGTACCACCACTCTATTTCTACTTAATAACCGCAGTCTTAGCCCTCAAAGGTAGCAACGCTTCTGTGGCCGACTCCAGTAGGACTAATCTTATCTTGTCCCTGTAGTTCCGGGACTAGAATAGGGCTACGGTATACCCTGCCTGTCGTAGGAGGCGACTAAAAGGGGCTTCCGGGGTTGCGGACGGCAAGAGTGGGTGCTCGAACCGTCCAGCAAGCGACCCCGTAAGGACGGCGGTATGTGTGGTCGCATACCGTCATAAACACTACATGGTGTGGGAGGAGCGAAAACTGCTCCCCCAGGGTAGAGCCCGTTGGGCGTCGCGCTTGGAGGGCTCCGGTTGTGTTCCGTTGGAGATCCCGGAGTTCTCCAACAAGCGTTGAGGACGGCCACCGGGGGGGTTTTAGTGCGGTAAAAATCCCACATAACCCGGCGTCGCTCCCACGTCGTCGGGTTCCTTTTGAAGGTTTCCCCCTCGAGAAAAAAAAAAAAAAAGGACTAATCTTATCTGGAGTTAATTAAAAATGTCCATAGGTGATAGTAGCCACTCACCATCAAATGCGCTACATGCTCGTCTGCTACTCCTACATTATAAAAAAAGGCTGAAAAAGTCCGTAAACAGCAGTAAATACTGCAAACGAACCAAGCTTTAAGTTCATTTTCTACTTTAATTTATTTTATAAAAATCGTTTTATATTCTTGGCAAATCACACAACTTCGTAACAAAACATTAGCAATATGTTTTGATTACCGCAGGTTCAAGGGCGGTACAAATCATTATTGATGGCCCAGCCTGCCTTTTGTGATCTCAATCCGTATTAATGCTGAGGAAATTGACTACTTTCCTTACACTTTTTCTGAGTGGACTATTACTAAGTAATGAACTTCGTGTCTATGCTCGGAAATGTTCGAAATAAAAGTAATACGAAACTGGAAAGTGTAATAAGAAGAAAGATATACATTTAACTATTTCTTAAACCAATTTACAACTTTTATTATTCCCGCGCAAAATACAAATAGAAACGTCAAGAGCGTCCTTTTTTCTTTTTTATGCTAACTTGTACAACCGTACCAGCCAGTTACTATATAAATGGGAAATTATTATTATCCAAATAACATTCTGAAAATAACACAAACTAATTAATTGTAATAATACTTTTATAAAATAATTTGAATATATTCCTAAAAAATTGCGGCGACCATCATAGTCTTCCGGAATGGCAACGCATGTGCAATCGGCAGTCCATGGGCGGCAGTGACTTCATCATCAGTCATCAACCTTTACTGTCCCACTGCTGGGCACTCATCTCCTCTCAGAATGAAAAGGATTACGTCACAGTCCACTGTGCTGGCCAAGTAAGTATTGGTAGACTTCACATACCTTTGTATTTTTTTTTAATATTTCTCAGATTTTTCACGATGTTTTTTCGCGGTTTAAGTAAGTGACAATTAGTTTGTAATACGCACATAAAATAGAAAAATCAGAGGTGCGTACATGGGATATGAATCTCGGACCTCTCGATCAAGAGGCCGAGTTTCTTAACCACTAGGCTATGCCTGCTTTCTTATATGAGGCGACCAAATTAGCATTCAAAAGTGGCAGCGCGATAAGAAAATATTTTAACTGTTAACAAACAAAAGTTTATAACAGAAAATTTTACAATCAAATGACAACAAAATACAAAGAAATACGAACATTTTTAACCCGCAATATACGAGTAACTAACAAGTAAATTAATTTTTATTTGGAGAAAAACAATAACTTATTTGAACTAATGGTCTAGAATAGAACATTGAAAATGTTTTAAAATTAGCTCAACTCTCGGTTGTGCTAAAACTTCTCAAACTTTCTTTAAAATAAAATGTATTTTCTATTTTATAACATGCTTTTATTTAACTTGATTTTTAATTCGTATTTTTCTGAGGGTCAATCTTGCAACTGTATTTTCAACCAATAGCCCCAACCGATTTAGTTCAAAAATACATTTGGTTTTGATGTTAATGCATGATTGATCGTAGGAGTTATTTTAAATCTAATATGGCGGACGCAATTCCTGACTTACAGACCTACCCTATGTAAAACAAAATGTAGATTGTAAAAATTAAAGTCAATAACTACTTATGTGAAATTATATCAACCAAGGGAATTCAGTTTAATAAAAAAATGGCGGACGCCATGATGGTTGACCAATTCTCCTTTCTCAACCATTCGCCACCCACTGCTGAGTGTAGTTCTCTTCCAATGCACGCCACTTTTTTTGGTTTTGGGATTGTCCAAGCTTTACCCGCTATTTTAGCTATTTCGTCCGTCCAGCGCAAGGACTATCGCCCCACATTTCTGTGTCCAGTCCTAGGCCTCCACTCCAGAACTCTTCTTCCCCATCTTTCATCTTGGCATCTGCTGATATGTCCCGCCCACCTCCATTTTCTTTGTGCAATTGCCTTGGCTATTCTTACTTCTGGCTGACCAATTATAATATATCAATTCTAATAAAGATAAGATTTGATACCCATGTAGTTAAAAAAATGTTAATTTACTTTTTTTTGCACGGTCAAAGGAAATTCCTTTATAAGATTAGAAGGAAAACATTCTAAATGTATGGAAATTCCCAAATCCAAAGCAGGCAACCAGAAATTCGCCAACGTCATCATAATATAAAAATATGTGTCACCCGTATCATAAATAGCGTAACACATCCGACATTTTAGTAAGATGTGGAAATTATACCGATCGTAGAGGCCTGAACGCAAAACTTTCACCGTTGTGGGCTTTCCACGGGTTAGGGCCTTCCGCGGATATAGGGATATGGAATTTGGTGCTTAAATGTGTATATTCCGCGTAAAACTGCTAGTCCGCTCTGAATATAGAAATGAATCGCGTCGCCATAGGGAATTGTATGAACACACCTGCTCGCAACACCTTCAGAGCGGTTTAGCAGTTTGGCGCGGACTATAATAGCATTTTTATTTTTAAAAAAGTATGTATTTTAGTAGGATTTGGAAATTATACAGATCGTATAAGCTAGGAACGCAAAACTTTCACCGTTATGGGCTTTCCACGGCTTAGGGCCTTCCCCCGATATATGGTACATAAATACGGAATTTGGTACATAAATGTTTTATGACATGTTTTGTGATGAGTCAAATAAATATGATAAAATACGAAATACCCACTTCAATATTTTTACAAATATATTATGGGTAAAGATGTAATTTCAAGTACGTTAATTTTTACTCCCACAATTTTGTAATTAGTCAACATATCTCGTCATTATCTGTGTGTCTGTCTATCTGCCTATCTATCTGTATGTGTGTATGTGTATTCTATGTATGTGGTTTTTAAGGACAAAGTTAGAACGCTTCATATTACTTTCTTCACCTAATTCCGACATACATCCTTTGCCCACGTGACTAAGTCGACAATATGCAGACTGAAACCTTACATTTAAAAGCCAAGTGAAAACCGCATCCTCATTTCAAAAACGTCATGGCACCCCTACTCAAGGCAACGTCCTTATCCCATGTAACGTTGATCCTCATCCTGAGTGTTTGTTGTCCTCAATCGAGCACTTGAGACCCTACGGTCCTTTTGGGCCATATCCCGATCCGGGGTAAGAGGATAACGGTTTATGTACCGGAAATTAGGTTTAGGGTATTTGGTGCAAAGTTCCTCGCATATGATTACTTAGGACTGAGTTGGTTATCTTCAAGTGTCGTTGAAGACGTGAGTGATATTGGTACATAGATTAGTAAAGATGACTCACTCCTAACAAGAAAATGTACCCAGTTTTGAGAATTGAAATAGTTGTGTAAAAAAGTTTTGCCACGTCTCCGTGCTAAAATGTCCCTAAAATATTTGAAATAATTATTTATTTATTATGTAAATTACGCAGTAATAGTTATTTATTCGTAAATTTTCTCTAAAAATGTTTTTATTTGTCAAGAATCCAAAAAAAAAACATACTAATAAGCCGTTTGTGGCTTCATTCAATTTCAAGGCGGCGAAGTATCTTTACTAATCTATGTATTGGTACTACAATTTCTGGATGAACTAAGCTGAATAGATATATTTTTATATGTTGCAAAAAAGTATGCAGTCCACTTTTCTTAATATAGGAGCAATAGACGCATGCAGTCCACCTGATGGTAAGTGGCTACTGCCGCCCATGGACATCTATTGTCAACCCCAGATAGGATTAGATATTCTTACCTGAGGTCTTACAGATGCGCCCGTACCCCCGAGGAATAAGCTGGAACGCCTCGGAAAACTATGTCATCCTAACCACACCCTTCAAACCTGAACACAGCACCGGCGACTTCTCTGGCGACTTTTAGATAAATGTAAAGCAAGATACTGGAGCTAATGCCTTATTAATTATATGTAAAAATGATGGCATTAAAAGAAGAGAATAATTATTATTAAAAAAAAAGACAAACCCGCTGAGTTTCTTACTGGATCTTCTCAGTAGAGGTCGCGTTCCGATCCGGTAGTAGTTTAAGAATAAAATTGTACCTGACAATTTGTAAGTGCCGTCGTTGGGCTATACAAAAAAAAATATATTTCATTTCATTTCATTTCTGGTGTTGCAAATGTCCATAGGCGACGGTAACTGCCTTATCTGCCTTATCATTAGCTTACATAAAAAAGGTCACGCTGAAGTCACTTGATGGTAAGTGGTCATTGCCGTCCATGTAAATCAGTGGACATCCATATCCTTGCACCAAAACACAAGTACTGCTTCCACTATAAATAAGTGACGGTGGTACCTGCCGATTGTAATCAACACCCATTTGACATGTTTAATGAACCCCACGATTAGACTTCTAGCAGACACTTCCAAGACTTTCAGTAAAATACATATGTTTTCTAATTCAAAAACATGCAAAAGAGTTATAAGCCCAAAATACACGCCATATTTTCATTCCGTGACCCATATAAGTCGGCTTTGACCCAAAACGCAATATTTCCGTTGTTTTACACTCATGTGCAATAAAAATAAAGTTATATTAATCACAGCGAATTAATAAATTTGACTGCGATAGGTATGCGAAATGCTATCTGAGATACTATTCTGGATCAATTTGTAATCTTGGAAGTTGGATCTGTGAAATATCCGTCAAAAGTGGACTGCACCTTCTAGTGTGAAATCAGAACATGATGTTATGACGTCAGCGTTAAATTTGATTATGAAAACAATTATGTTTTTGTTTTAAGTATCAAACGAGTATGTCTGCCGCCCATGGTCGGAAATTTCTTGGAACGAGAATTTGTGGCTCGACTCAGGAAGCACCACACCTATTTCTGCTTCATAACAGCAGTGTTACCTCTTACTTTGTTCGGTAGCAAGGGCGAGTCCTCAATAACAACGCATCCGTGGCCGATCTCTAGCATCTTATCCTATATGAGGTTGGTTACAGATGTTCATTCGTCATAAGTCCATTGCCATCAGGTGGACTGTATGTTCGTGTGTTTTTTTTTTTTTATAATATAGGAGTACCAGACGAGCATACATTCCACCTGATGGTAAGTGGCCACTGCCGCCCATGGACATCTGTAATCAACCCCAGATAGGATTAGATATTCCTACCTGAGGTCGGCCACAGATGCGCCGCTACCCCTGAGGACTAAGCTGGAACGCCTCGGAAAAGTCTGTCTCCCTTACCACACCCTTCAAACCGGAACACAGCAGCGCCTAACACTGGTGTTATTAGGTAGAAATAGGTGTGGCGGTGGTGCCGCCGGAGTCGAACCACAAAGGGTTCTACCACCTTCAAACTGTAACTGTGTTACTTGTTATATTATCATAATTCGCCAAGTACGAGTCGAACTCGCACATGGAAGGTTCCGTACCACCAAATGTTCATTATTTTTATTCATTTTATTATTTTCAACAATACTTAGTTGTATGACACAAAAAAGATGGCGTTGGGGTGATGATGCATGATACGTAAACAACGTATAATAAAATTAAAATAACTGTATTACAATATGTTTTATGGTTCTTATTTGTTACCTTCTTATTTATTATAATACCAGTTATACTGATTGTAAAAACTTCAACAGTATAGTGTAAAATAAAATAAAATAAACAGTGTAAGATCGAAAAGTGGCGAAAAATACCGGTTTGTTGTATGGAAGGGGGGAACCCTTTAATATTCAACTTCATTTTATTTTTAGTATTTGTTGTTATAGCGGCCACCATTATCATCCTCTGTATAAATTTAATGTGTCTATCTATTACGGTTTCAGAGATATATAGCCCTGTGACAGATGGACAGACGGACAGACAATGAAGTCTTAGTAATAGGATTCCGTTTCTACCCTTTGGGTACGGAACCCTACAAAAGTGATTCTTTTTTTTTACCTTTTAAGCCCTTAGACTGAGAAGGGCTTAGGCCATCAGACAACTTTTTGAACTTTTTTGGAGAACCTTCAAATAATTCTAATACTACATTTACTCGTGTGTAACAATTAGCCCGAACGTCAAGTATCGGTTATCGAAATAAGAATTCACTGGTCTTACAATTATCTCAGAGCAATCGACATTGTAATGTAATGTAAGTAATGTAATTCAAATTATTTGATTCGTTTGGACCTTGATCGATAAGCTTAATATCAAAATTTGACATTAAAGTCACTACGAAGGTTCGTAGTAAAGTTCTCTTTATTTAAACAACCTTCCGGCTCTTACTTCAACATTTTTGGACAAAATAACCCTATTTTTAACTGAAATGTTGATGGTAAGTCGAAACTCGAAGTGGTCCATGGTCTTCTATATTCTGTACATAATTGAATTTCGATTCAAAGTACTTCAGTACCAAGTACTAAATTAGAACACATCGTGTCCCTCTTACCCTTTGAAACCAGATAACAACAAGCTGCTAAACGAAAGGTTTTCTGGCGACTTCCTGCAACTCATCAACAAATGGTTCTTCTGAATCACGCTATCGAAGTTTTCTTAACATCTCATCTTTCATACATGTTCTGTATAGTCCGCGTTAAACTGTTAGTCCGCTTCGAATCGCGTCGCCATAGCAAATTGTATGACTGCACCTGCTCACAACAACTTCAGAGCGGACTAGCAGCTTGGCGCGGACTATACTGATACTGTTGAAGCCACTCCACAAGCTTGAGTAGCAAGCTTTGCCAATGTTCGTTATCTATAACAACTACATAAACCCATTTATTTGATCTACTTTTTTTCTTAACGAGGGGGAAACCTTCAAAAGGTACCCGACGACGTGAGAGCGACGCCTGGTTATGTGAGATTTTTACCGCACTAAAACCCTCCCGGTGGCCGTGCTCAACGCTTGTTGGAGAACTCCGGGATCTCCGACGGAACACAACCGGAGTCCTCGAAGCGCGATGCCCCGTTCGGGCTCTGCCCTGGGGGAGCAGTTTTCGTTCCTCCCACACCATGCAGAGTTTACGACGGTATGCGACCACACATACTGCCGTCCTTCCCGGGGTCGCTTACTGGACGGATCGAGCTCCTACTCTTGCCGCTTGCAACCCCGGAAGCCCCCTTTTAGTCGCCTCTTACGATATGCAGGGGATACCGTGGCCCTATTCTAGTCCCGGAATGACATGGACAAAACCCATTTGACCTATCCTACCGATTTGGGTTTCCATGGATTCAACCTATCTAGGTACAGAGAGACAGTATCCACTATTTAAGGCCATCTAAGCACTGCTATTGTCTTATTAGTACAAATTAGCCTAGCTACAGTAAAATGATTTTGCTTACTAGGCTATTGCATAAAATGTCTTAAAATAGATTTCTTAGTTCTGCACAATAGCGGAATTTTATGTGACTTGATATAAAAACCCTTTTACATTGGTCAAACTAAGGCAGATAACCTAGAGGCATGGTGTTAAGAATCCCATTATTTTGTGTCAGGTATTCTTAGTATATCTATTTATCGAAGTCATTTTCATGGTAATTAATTATGATTACATACTACTTGATTACTCTACATTAATGAGATCTCTCTATAAGAAGTCCTTAAAGTGGGCATAATTAGCATTCGGCCATTCAGTCTTGGCTGTCTGGGCCATAGTCCATATGGCCACATCCTGAGAGGAGTTCCGTGCCCAGCTGTGGGACAGTAATAAATATATTGTTTTTTTTATAATATAGGAGTAGCAGACGAGCATGCAGTCCACCTGATGGTAACTGCCTCCCATGGACATCTGTAATCAACCCCAGATAAGATTAGATATTCCTACCTGAGGTCGGCCACAGGTGCGCCGCTACCCCTGAGGACTAAGCTGGAACGCCTCGGAAAAGTCTGTCTCCCTTACCACACCCTTCAAACTGGAACACAGCAGCGCTTAACACTGCTGTTATTAGGTAGAAATAGGTGTGGCGGTGGTGCCGCCGGAGTCGAACCACAAAGGGTTCTACCACCTTCAATTATATATTGTTTAAACTATATCCCTCCCATAGTACGCATAGGTTACCTCCGTTACCTCCGGTTATATTACTTTACCTACTAGTTGATCCTTTCCTTTCCTAGTGGGTCATAAAATGAGCCTATTGACTGAACTTTATGGTTCTAGCTAGTTCATAAGTTTAGGCTCTGCGATGATAATTCAGTAAATATTGGCTTTTTATGTATAAATATTAAATATCACATATAATATTATTGGCAAATATACCTACACCTTTATAAGTATTTATATAATAAGTTATTTATATCTACATATCTACTTGTGTTGTGGGTGACATGGATACACAAAAAGTATACCACCCACACCTACACAAGCAAAACATATAAATTAATCAAATTATGTATTTTATTACATAACGGATAATATACAATCAGCCTAACAAATAAGGCCGGCTAGCAACTAACCCGCGAACTAAGCGTATCGCCTAAACATTGTAATTAATAATTGTCAACAATCACACATTTGGACGCGTGTAACACAGTTTTGTATCCGGGTTTATGGATTAGTCACACGTTTCTTATACATTACAAGAATCAATAATGAGTGGACTTGAAATTGATCTTCGTTCGAAGGTGCTAGAAGAATCCTTTGTGTGCTTTATAAATAGAAGTTGCAGAACATGTGGTCCATCTAATGGTAAGTGACTACTGTGGGCCGTGGACATTGGACATCCGTAATCAACCCCAGATAAGAATAAATTCCAAGCTGAGGTCGGCCACAGATGCGCCGCTAGCCGTAATCAATCAGATAAGATTAAATCCCCTAAGGTGGGTTACAGATGGGCTGCAACCTTAAGGACTAAGCTGGAATTTGAACGACAGACTGGAGACACCTATTTCAATCTTCTAATAACAGCTGCTGTGTACAGTGCTGCTGTGTTTTGAAGGGTGTGGTAAGGGAGACACATTTGTCCGTGGCATTCCAACTTACCGTGGCCGACCTCAGGTAGTACTCTTATCATATCTGGGGTTGATGACAGATGCCTATGAAAGGTGGTAGGTACCCACATATCATCATGCATATGAACTGCATGCTCTATATCATAAAAAAAATCTCATAAGTGTGTGAAGTCTTCCAATTCACACTTGACGTAAACCTCACTCTTAGAGGACGTGCCCAGCAGTGTCAGTTACTTACCATCAGCGCTTGACAATGTTATTATAAGCCAATAATAAACAACCTCTAAAAATAAATATATTTACCTCAATTTTAAGTTGCATTTCAAATATACTATATTGGTTCGGGTAAACATTACATTTCCTTACAACCTGTTCAATTGCAACAGACATATTGCAATATTGCAATTTACGAGTAGCGTCATCATGATTCTAGTAATTTGAACAAACCACAGATACGAGTATTACTACAAAATTTTATTTATGTACACATAATAATTACCAAATAAACTGACATAATTATAGAAATTGTACTCGAAAGTGGTAGGTACCATAACTGTTCCTGAAGGTTCGACTCCGGCGGCATCACCGGCACTCTAATTCTGCCTTATAGCAGCAGTGTAAAGCGCTGCCGTGTTCTGGTTTGAAGGGTGTGGTAAGGGAGACATACTTTTCCGAGGCATTCCAGCTTCCTCAGGGGTAGCGGCGCATCTGTGGCCGACCTCAAGTAGGAATCTAATCCTATCTGGGGTTGATTACGGGTGTCCGTGGGCGTCTGTAGCCACTTACCATCAGGTGGACTGCACGCTCGTCTTCTACTCCCAAATTATTAAAAAAACGTCAGTAATTTCTAAAAAATGAAATTAAACCACATTTTATTATTATCTTGCGACATTCCAAGATTAACGGAGTTTCTCTTCTATATATTATGTATTATTTATTACTCTATGGTTAAACCTACATTATGTGGGCTGAAGTCTAATGACCGTGATTCGTCTGCAGCATCAAACAATATCTTACGTCAGTTATATAATCAGCTTTGACAAAAACATATCGTGACAATATAGTCCATGATTCAATCGCGTGTGTACTACAGTCATCTAGTTATTTACAAAACTTAAAGGGATAATTTGATTAAGTTAAGATATGCCTATTTCACTTGTTTTAATGGTGAAGGAAAGCATCGTGATAAAATCATAATTCCTGAGAGTTTTTCAGAAAAAAACGTTCTCAAAGGTGTGTAAAGTTTACCAATTTTTTTTTGGCCAGCGCAGTGGACTATTTCTTAATCCTTCTCATTCTGAGAGGAGACCCGTGCCCAGCAGTGGGACAAGCATGAGTTGACCACGAAAAAATAATTAGTTAAAGGTAAGTTAACGATAAAATATATTTATTAATAGATGCATACGATTATGCTGAAGTGACTTTCAAAATATAGTTGGTGACTTTTAATTATAATTATGATTAAATAATAATTATAGTAGTTTAATCATAATTTACTTCTATTTAAACTAATTATATTTTAAAAAGAATATTCGTACATAATTTTAAAAAATAATTAAATTTAATATTTAAAGTACAATTAATTTTGATTCTTTTCGAGAACATCTTATTTTACGGTTAGAAAAAATATGTATACTTTTTCCATTAATTTATTTAATTTTAATTGCTATATTTTTAATATACAACCCAGCGGAAAGAATCCTTCTAGAAGAAAATATACAGGTGTATTTTTCAAACGGGCCTTCAGGGCCAAATCCAAAACTATAAGGATTAGCGGAAAATGCTGAAAGGAGTTACGAGGCCGGTTTTGATAAAAACTAAAACTGCATCATTCGTTTTTTAAAATACGTCTTTCCTCCTTCTGTCCTTTCCGTCATCCCATTCCCTACTTCTGAAATATACAAAATTGCCAAAGTCCTAACTCGCAAGACGTCATTACGAATACCTTGCATGTACTGTTTATAATAAAATAAATAAAATTATTAATATTTATCCACTGTCACACTGGGAATGCAAAAATAAAATTACAAAATATTTACAAAACCTTTCTTACGATGAGTCTGAGACACTAATTTATGGTTGACACTCACTCTCTCCTCTCTCACACACACACACACACACACACGCACACGCAAACGCACGCGCACACACAAACACACACACACACACACACACACACACATACAAGCACGTTAAGTTACGTTAAATTAATATTGTAACTATCCTAACAGGATTAGTATAGAATCAATAATTTGAAATGTAATACATGTAATAGAATATTTACCTAGATTATAACCGTATTGTATAGCTTTTGGAACAAACTTCCTTCATGTTCAGAGGGGGCGTAATCGGCTGCGACACAGTTTTTACTATTGCAGTTGTTTACGAATGTACAAATTGTGAAAATGTTTCCTGTTTCAATAAATCTTTAAATCTTTTAATCTTTTTCCTTAGCCGGGGATCGAACGAGTTCATTTTGCAAAAAAATACACCCTCTATATTATTCCACTATCGGATAGTGTTGCTTATAGGGATCAAATTCTATGTACGCTTCTATGGCTGTATATTGTTATGTTTATTCTGATAACAATTTTTATATAATTATTAGCTGACTAGACAAACTTCGTACCGCCGTCAGAATCTATTTATGAAATATATTTCATATTTACTCACCTTTTAAACCTTCGCTAGACTTCTACGAGTAATTCAAAAGCAAAATTAGCCAAATCGGTCCAGGGGTTCTCGAGTTTTAGCGAGACTAACAAACAGCAATTGATTTTTATATGTATAGGTGGTCGAATTTCGATCTCTGGGCGACCACTAGTATAAATAAATATATTAAAAATCAAACGGTTGACGAAATATTGCGGTCGGATCTCATACTATTACTGTATATTCTTGTAAGTAATAAACAATGGAAAATTTATATGATCCCACACATAAATGTCATTACAGTTTCGTCAACTTGATGGTGCATTACAAATAAACCGCCCATAGCTAGTTATTGATATAACTTCCGCTCGCGACATCGCGCGCGTGCATTCTGCGTATAAACGACACACAACGACTTTTTGCAGAAATATAATCGTAAAAAGATTTTGCGAAGCGATTCTTTCGCGTCACTCTCTCCACCCGAAGTCGCGTGAAGTAGCGATACAGTACCCCTACCATGAGTTTTCACGTTTCGACAAATATGACTGTTTTGGTATTTGTTTACGTATTTGCCCATACAAATTCCAATCAGCGCCCCAAGCGGATTGTATCAGAACTATAGTGTCAGTAACGTAACATTAAATGTCTAAATTGACAAAATGGCTGTTATGTTTTGTCTCTCTTTTTTGCGAACATGTGAGGCAGACAAAAATACTTGACCACTTACTTATTTACGTTTACTTAGTCTACTGAAGCAAACGGAACCGAATAATGGATTGAGTAAACGTAACGTAAAATTGTGGGATGATTTGAAAACTCATGGTAAGGGTAGGTACAGATGAGCGAAGAATCGTATTTAATCGCGCTTACCACGACGTCGCGTCGTGCAGTGCCTCGTAATTCTATACGATATCGTGTCGTGATTTTTTACGATTCACATCGAAGATTTCTACGACATGAAATCGCATCGCGGCACAACGTCGCAACGTGTCTCGATGTGGCTTATTGTAGGGTACTGGGAGCAAGTGGCCGACAGGTATTGGGGCAGACACAGTTTTTCGTATTTTTAACCGTATTTCTTATAGAAAGAGTTTTAAAACTAAAACACACGAATTAAATTCACAACACGGGTTTTGGTGGCGAGATCAACCGGGACTAGAAGACTATGGGCTAGAAGAAATAGTTTTGTACACCGCTGCCGGTTTCCTAAACCGTCCACCTTCGCTGGAGGAAGAGAAGATTGCGGACCCAGCTATTGCCGGAGTCCTGACTATCCGCCTTTTGTCATATAGACATTGCAGCTGATCAAAACTGTGAAGTAAACTCTATGTGTAAGAATACAAATTTTAGTTACTTAAATTCAGCTTTCGACATTACAAATTCACAGAATAGTACTCCAGTCAATGTTATGGAGTGGAACCGTTAAAAACTATCACAAAGTATTTATAACGTAATGAGGTGTAATAAACCAATACATACTCGAACTTTACGCAAAACATCTGCTTGTAATGGCGTATTAGCTCATTCAGTTACGTAGTTACGTTGAAATTCATGAAATTTACGATCATTACACAATTTTATGTGTAGTAGTCGATGGACTTCATAGTTTCTTTTAAAACAAGAGTAGGAGACGAGTTTTCAGTTAACCTGATGGTAAGTGGCCGCTGACGAGCATTTATAACTGTAATCAAGATAGGATTAGATGCGCCCCAGATGCGCTACTTCCCTTGAGGACGAAGCTGGAACGCCTCGAAAAAGTATGTCTACTTTACCACACCCTTGAAACCATAACACAGCAGGGCTTTACACTGCTGTTATGAACTAGGCTGGCAGAATTACGTGTGGAAGTGGTGCCGTCGGAGTCAAACCACAAAGGGTTCTACTGCTTCAAATTTACATTTCACTTAACGTTTTTCATAGCTCTTTGCCTAATTTTTCGCCGTCCAACACCAGCTCCTTCAAACATACCGTCATAGCCTAATTGTGGATACTCGGCCTCTCCATCGAGAGGTTCTAGGTTCAAATCCTAGACACGCACCTCTAACCTTTAAAGCTTAAACGGTGAAGGAAGACATCGTGAGGAAACCAGCATACCTGAGAAATGTAAAATAAAGTGTTCTAAGGTATGTGAAGTCTACCAACACGCACTTGGCCAGCGCAGTGGACTATAACCTAGTCCTTCTCATTCAGACAGGACACCCGTGCCCAGCAGTGTGACAGTAATGGGTTGAGGATGACCCAATTTGCAGCAGGGTGAGCGTTCCTGTGTTCTGGTTTGGAGGATGTGCTAAGTGAGACGTATTTTTCTGAGGCATTCCCTCTTAGTCCTTTCGGGTAGCAGCGCATTTATGGCCGACCTCAGGTGGAAATCTAATCTTATCTGGGGCTATTACACATGACCATATGACAGACACTTACCATCGTGGATTGCATGCTCGTCTGCTACTCCTATATTATATACAAATATTCGTTAACAAGGTCTTTACCATGAATGAGTTTACGCGGTTTCAGCCGTTACGTTACATGTTACACAATTTCAGTTTGTTTTTGTTTCTGGAACCACTATGTTGTTTCCACGTGCCGTATGGATGTACTCCCGTTACAGATGTCGTAATAAACCCGGACACGAATTGGTATACTTAGAATTGTACGTATGTTGCGTAATTCAGGTTGTGACCTAAATACTTCGTAGTACCCAGAATAGTACATTACGATACGCGTGGCCAAAGTAGCCTATTTTTGCACGGCGTGAAGTTAGCGCCCGAGCGCAGCGAGGGTGCTAAACGCCGTGCAGATAATAGGCTACTTTTGTCACAAGTATCGTATACTATTTTATAGCTCGTGTGACATAAACCCGCTTATACTTGTGAAGAAATATGAAAAAATATGATAATTATTTTGAAACTTATAAATGATTGAAACTAAAAATTATGAACTAAAAAAGCTATAAAAATGTGACACAACCAAAACCATTGAAATTTAGAAAATTTAGTAATTATTCTGCTCTTGTGATAAAGACAAATCTAACACCACACGTACGTCGAAATCTATCAAGCCATTTAGGCTACATACAGGCGTCTAGACCAATGACTTATAATGGGAACTCCACCTAAACGTATTAAAGAAACATATGATAAGCAATCACATAATGTACTAATACTAGTGATACAGTAGAAAATCGTATATCCGGACCTCAGTTATAAATATTCACGATTATTCGGATTGTGAAACGTGAACAAGTAACTTTGTAATAACCCTTACAGATCAGCCATATTTTGTGTGACATGTGCATTTAAATTCCGGAAAGTCGCCAAATCGCAACAAAATAGTTACTATAAAAAACAAAAACCCGATTGCTAAAAATATAACCTATGTTATCGCCACAATTAAGACGAATCCAACGACACATCATGTATCAAAATTAATGAAGTCGTTTGAGTTTGCCAAAGAATGAAAAATACATACGTAACAAACATATAGTCGAAAAACATCACCTTCCTAAATCGGTTTAAATAGCTTTTCTTCATAAACTCAATTATCCAAGTTTCCGATAATCCGAATGCCACAAATACGACAACAAATAGGTCGCTTAGTCGAGATTCTACTGGAGTAGTATTATGGCTAATTTTGATAATGATTCCTAATTTAAATATCTCCTACTATGGTGTGTAGCGAAAATACACAGTCAAAACAAACAATAAAACTCGATAAAGCCCAATAGTTAGTCTTATAGTGATGCTATTGCTTAGTATGTACACAATTGCAAAAACATTTATAAATACGTCCAAAATAAAATATTAAAATAATTATAGCTTTAAACAAAATACTCATTACTCACTTTTAATTTTTAAATGGCATTTAAAAGTATGAAACGTTCATAGCTATGTTTATTTTTCACAACTGTGAGGGTAGTGTATTAATATTCGTATGGTGTAAAAATCGGCTACTTTGGGCACAGAAATGCGTAGCTAAAATGCGGGTTTAGGTCACAGAGTGCTATAATAATTAATGCTACTGGCCGGAATTTCGAACTGTCAAGATAAGAAAAAAATAAGATGTGGTAAAAATTTGTTGATGTGTGATACAAAAAAGTGTGATACGAAGAGATACTTATAAATAGCATTATCTACTAGCTAACTTTTACTTTGTACAAAGAAAACAGAAAACTGTACAAAAAATAAAGGAAATTAAAATAAATAGATCAATAAGTGTAGGTAAAGCATATTCAAAAAATACATAAAGAAATAATTCAGTTTGAATAACGATTTTGATTATAAGAGTGAGATCAGAATATCTGTTATTTTTAAATTTTTTTTAAAGTCTTCAGGACGAGACTTCTAAACCCAGCCAATTGGAATTTTTACATGCATAAATATAGACGATAAGCAAGTGAACACCTACAAATGTAAAGGCATCGTATATTCAAAGGCATTCTGTGAATGACGCAACTGTTAAACAATAGTGGATCATGATAGACCTAGACTTTTTGTAATATACGGATGCACACATATGACAGCTCAATTAAAATGACCGTAGATTGTACCTAACCATGTTACACGTTACCGATGGAAGAACACAGACAGCCGAAGGGCACACGGGAGCCGCGGAAGCCTGCATTAGCTACAAAGTTCAGTGCCACAGTAGCGAATGTAACGACAGTAACGCGAGGCCATGTCCGTTATACAATGATATTGGCTGTATAAATATTTTGTGTGAATTACCGACACATCGTGTGTAAATTGACACATGAAGCATTCGATTAGTTTTCAAGATTAAGGTTGTCGGTAATTATGGTATGACTTCATAAAATTCTTCTTTTTAGTTCTATGTAAGTAGGTTTTAATACTTTATTTTAAGTTATGATCCATATTTAGTCTACCGTTGACATTGATGCAACATTTAAGTATATTGGTAAAACAACCAAATGGATTCAAATATACATGACATAATCGGGTATATTCTCCGAGTACAGGCGAATAGTCGCGAAAGTCAATATGTAAATGACATGCTCGGGTGTATTTGGCACTCACCACGTAAACTCGTTCAAAGTATTCGTACGTAAATACGCAGGGAAGTTCGTACTCGTGCACGTAGATTTTATATTTGTCAATAGTCGCCAAGTTATTCGGCAACTTGTTCGCGATAAACTACATTTGATGCGATTTTCAAATTTGTAATACTCTCCGCGCCCACAAGGAGCCTCTACAAAGTTCTATCTCTAATTAGAAATAACGTAAACAAATCATACAACTTCCTTAAATAAATATCCGTTGTTCCGAAAATCATAAGAAAGCTATGCGAAACATAAACTACAACTAATAACAATTATATTTTAATAACATTTCTGCATGAATGAAGTGCAACGACCGGTAATGCGCCGTAACTTTATAAGGGAATGCGTTTCGTAAGCTCTTTCCTGTCACGAGGGTTAGTCCACACATGCGTTTACGTGGGTAACATTGTATTAAAAATATATTCAAATTATTTAATTATAGTATTATTTTCATTATTTTGTGTTATTTTCGTGTTGTGTTATTTTTATGATAATAAGTGCCCATTTATATAATCACTGGCTGTATGCGTTACACGATTGTATGCTGTACATAAAAAAGAACGCTTTTGGCGGGAATAACAAAAGTTGTAAATTGGATCAAGAAATAGTTTTATTTTAATAATTGCATCCTATAGTTTCCTACTTTACATGCGTGCAAAACGCACGCGGTTCGCAAAGACACTGCAGTAAATTAATTCGTGCGTGGACGGGACATGCGTGCGGGCGTTGACCCGCGTGACAGGAAAAAGGCCCGAATATCTCAGTGTTTTAAATGGTCACGAACTTTAAAAGAAAGAAAGAAAGAATCCGTTTATTTTACATGCTATATAAGTTACAACATACAACAAAAGAATATAATTACAATGGAAGGGATACAATAATAAATAAATAAAAAAACACGTGACGTAAACGATACAGTATAGCAGCAAAAATGGTCGCACTCAATTTGCCGATGCCTGTGAGAAATAACAGACTCCGGCGACTGGTTTTCAGTGCGGCCCTGTACGTCGTGCAACTCTGACCAACGATGCCACACCAATTACACTATACTAAATGTATTATCAACAGTAAATAACTAAAAACAAAAAGTATATAACAGAAAAAGAAGAGAGACGTATACGTAATACCTGGTGTTGTCGTGTAAATATTACAAAGTTGTTAGTATGATAAGGAAAACACGTTAATACGAGGCATTCAAATGTAGTCCTCAGGACTATCGGTGGCTAACTCGGTGATTGAAGGTGGTAGAACTCTTTGTGGTTCGACTCCAGCGGCAGCACCGCCACACCTATTTCTGCCTAATAACAGCAGTGTTAGGCGCTGCTGAGTTCCGTTTTGAAGGGTGTGGTAAGGGAGACAGACTTTTTCGAGGCGTTCCAGCTTAGCCTCAGGGGTAGCGGTGCATCTGTAGCCGACCTCAGGTAGGAATATCTAATTATATCTGGG
Organism: Epargyreus clarus clarus; assembly: GCA_014595695.2. Classification (NCBI taxonomy): domain Eukaryota; kingdom Metazoa; phylum Arthropoda; class Insecta; order Lepidoptera; family Hesperiidae; genus Epargyreus; species Epargyreus clarus. Next base: position 2,002,645 of record JACTTY020000024.1, read on the forward strand.
GTTGATTATATATGTCCATGGGCGGCAGTAGCCATTTACCATCAGGTGGACTGCATGCTCGTCTGCTACACCTATATTATAAAAAAATACTCCAAGTAGGACTGTAATCTTCTCTGGTATTGATTACAAATGTTCATGGGTGGCAGTAGCTACTTACCATCAGGTGGACTGCATGTTCATCTGCTCTCCCTCTCTATCAATCTTGACACATATTTCAAAGGCAGAAACAACTGTCTTTGATACTGCTGTGACAGAAATGGGTATAGCGCTGGTGCCTTTGGAGACGTCATCAATGATTGTCATTGATTTCTGTTTCTTTTTGTTTACAAAATAAAAATATCTGGCTTTAATATTGCACCTGCATAATCCATATTATATCCCACAATTGTGAATGAAGTCGAAATTCGGTGCAACGACCGCTAAGCGCCTCGTAAACTCGTAAACTCGTATTTATTGCTGCAACAGCAATATTTCCATACGAATAGCATTTACGGACTTATAAAGCACTAAATTGTTGTATTTTTGCTATTTTACAGATCCTTATGTATTTAGTTAATAGTATCAGGACTTACTTTGGATATCCATCTATAAAGGGGTATAAACTATCTCGCAAAGATTCGCTACCAACATGTAAACGGTGAAGGAAACATCGTGAGGAAACCTGCATACCTGAGGCATCTTAAAAAAAGTTTTCAAAGCTATGAGAAGTCTACCAATACGCACTTGGCCAGCGCGGTGGACTATGGGCTAATCCTTCTCATTATGAGAGGAGACCCGTGCCCAGCAGTGGGACAGTAATGGGTTGATGATGACTCACTCCAAACAAGAAAATGTCACCAGTTTTTACGTACTAACTATCACTGTTAGGAGTGAGTAATCTTTATTAATCTGTGACGCTATATTAATACCATAATACACTCGTTTGATATTTTATTTTCAAATAATAATACTCAAGACAAATCCAGGAGCAGTTACTCGTATTTTAATGTCATATTGAGTGAACATTGAACGCAACGTACTATGACAGCTTTGAAATAAACGAGAAAATAACTAGCGAAGTAACGGAAATATTTTATACTTATGACAAATTTTGTCGAGGTTACCCTGATATACCTTACCTGTCTTTTTTTTTATAATATAGGAGTAGCAGACGAGCATGCAGTCCACCTGATGGTAAGTGGCTACTGCCGCCCATGGACATTTGTAATCAACCCCAGATAGGATTAGATATACCTACCTGAGTTCGGCCACAGATGCGCTGCTACCCCTGAGGACTAAGCTGGAATGCCTCGGAAGTCTGTCTCCCTTACCACACCCTTCAAAACGGAACACAGCAGCGCTTAACACTGATGTTATTAGGCAGAAATAAGTGTGGCGGTGGTGCCGCCGGAGTCGAACCAAAGGATAAGGTGTCTTAACCACGGGCTAAAGGGTAAGGAGTTTGATTCCCAATTAGACAAGAGTTCAAAATGAGGAATGAAATGTTCTAAATTTAGTTTTCAGTTCTTATTAAGTATTGTGTCGCTTCATGCAAGTGAATAAACAAGTAGTAAACAATATAACGGAAAGTTTTATTTGCCCTGGAAGCTTGTCATTTGTCACGACTTGACCTAAAAAATACACAGATAAAATATATTAATAAAGTCAGTAATTAAAGATAATAATAGAGTTATATAATAATAAAATTATTAATGAGGTATTACGAACGGCAAGGTTATGCAAAGCCTGGGCTTTGTAATTTATAACTATATTTAATGTGATTAATAATTTAATTGAATTAAAGTCCTTTTTAACCGACTTCGAAAAAGGAGGAGGTTACTCAATTCGACCGTATATATATATATATATATATATATTTTTTTTTTTTTGTTCTTTTTTTCGAAAAATAAGTTTAGTAGCAAACGGGTGTGCACCTAGTGGCAGGAACTTATAAATTTTATTCCGATATACTCTATGTGGAATAAATAAGATTATTAAAAGTAAATACCTTTATCATGGATTAGTAAAGATTACTCACTCCTAACAAGAAAATGTAACCAGATTTGAGAATTGAAATAGTTGCGTAAAAAAGTTTTGCCACAAATGTCCCTAAAATATTTGAAATAATTATTTATTTATTATGTAAATTACGCAGTATTAGTTATTTATTCGTAAATTTTCTCTAAAAATGTTTTTATTTGTCAAGAATTCAAGAAAAGAACTTACTAATAGCCGTTTGTGGCTTCATTCAATATCAAGGAAGCGAAGTATCTTTACTAATCTATGACCTTTTATATATACAAACACCTATACATAATCCCTTTTAGGGTCTATTGTAACTAACATATACGCATTTTTTATATTTATATCAACTTAATTAACTTAGGAATTTCATAAGTCCCTACCTTCAACAGTAAAGTTTTCAAAATATGTTTTAACCTCCATTTTTATCCAACAGGGGTTAATTTTGGAAATACTCTTTCCAAAATTCAAGGTCCTGTTTTAGGGCATAAACTACTTATATATTTCATTTCATCAAAATGCCTTTAATGGTCTATATATGAAAGCGTAACAAACAGACAAGCTTTTATAAATGCGAAAAATAAATTCGCATAAGCATTCCCCATCAAAGAGAACGTCATTGAAACTTCAGAAGTGCCATAAAATTGGCATCTAACGATGACGTGCGACACATTTCCCATAAACTTCTTATTGGCCTTAGAAATGCTTTCACATCGATGGCTGATCGAACTGATCGCAATTTGAGTTATCTATGACCTGGCTGCGTTTACACCGTAGCGAGCTTAAAATTAAAATTCAGCTTAAAACTTAGGAATCCGAGGTTCAAATTTAAGGCACGTATTTCGGGGTTTAGATGCTATACGCTTAGGTATATATATAATATTCAGTGTATATTATTAATTAATTATTATTATCACTTGTTTTAGCGGCGACAGAAAACATCGTGAAGAAACCTAAATGTTTATCTTTCTTTAGGTATCTTTAAAAAAAAGGTTAGGTTAAAATCTACTAATCTACTTGATCCGATCGGTATATTATGGCCTTTTTTGATATTATGGCCCTTATATCTACAAAGTACTACTTCATTCATACTTCGTTCGTTCAGACCTTTCTAATGTTTAATTTTTGTTGTTTAACTTCAAAAGATTACATTTAGTATCATATAATTTATGTACAAAATAATAAAATTGTTAAAATTAAAATTGTTAATATATCTTACAGCCGTAAATCTTAAAGTAAATGATATTTTTTTAAATAGAAATAAAATAAAAATGATATTATTTTATCGTAACAGTTTAAACACAAAACCTATTTCTACTGGGCACCTAATTTGTGGTCGAACAAACTAACAACAGAACAACACTATTTTGGCACAAATGTGAAACTTACACACATAGATAAGTATAGATATCTCACCGCTTTGTAATTGAAGGAAGCATAGAAGAACAATACTACTCATTGCTCTGAGGAAGGAAGCCATTAAATTACTTAAACAGCTGACAATTCTGTCAGCCGTTTAATGGCTGTCATGGTGTAATTTACGCGGAATAATGTCGACATGCGCAGTTAAGACACGAAATCGAAGAAAAAGTGCGAAGAAATATCGTTTCATTCGTAAATGTTGTAAATACTACAATTTTTAATATTTTTCAAACACCAAAATGACAGTGATAATTGTTAAAAGGTTACATTTTCTTGTTAGGAGCGAGTGTAACAAGAAAAATCTGTAATAATCTATGCTTACAAATCGGTGCAAGTTTGACCCGTTTCGAAGGTAAGACCGATATTGCCTGCGCCGTGCCAAGGTTCCATCTCCGTAAGTTTCATCTTATTGGAACGCTATTTTTGTAATAACTAATCAAGGGAGGTAAGGAAGGTAAATTGTTCTACCCTTGACTTAGTTTACTTTTATGTCTGAGTGGTAATATGGCTGATAGAAAGGTACCTCAATTTATATAAAAGTTTGCTATAAAAATTAAAAACTACTAGGTAGTTGTGTGTCTACTAAAGCCGTTTTTAATAATCTGTCTATCCTATGATTTGCCTACCAAAGTACCATTTGACAATTCCTTCGCTCTTCGATAAATAGGTTATTAAAATCGGGTAAATGTAAGTCGCTTTCGCATATTCATTATATTATTAGTAAGTGGCTACCATGGACACGTGTAGCCAAACCCCAGATAGGATTAGATTCCTGCCTGAGATCGGCCACAAATGCGTTGCTACCTCTGAAGACTAAGCTGTCTCGAAAAAGGCGTGGTAGTGGTAAGGGAGACACCCTTACCACTACCACGCCCTTATAACCAAATAGCAACGCTTCACACTGCTGTTATTAGCGTGACGGTGGTGCCGCCGGAATCTAACCACAAAGAGTTCAATCACCTTTAAATCCAAAATTTCATATCCATAACATCCCTACTATAAGAAAATTATTATTCCGCCAATAGTTATGATATGATTCATGTAACTAATCCTCAAGCTAACCTTCATCTCAAACTGAACACGTGAGCGGATATTTGATCGCAAACACGTGATGCATGAGTTTCTCAAAGTGTTACGTGTATGGGCGAACATTGTTATGTTGACATAGGCTATCGTCTGCTTCTCTGTTTGAAGGTGTGAAACCCTTTGTGGTTCGACACCGGCGGCACCACCGCCACACCTATTTCTGCCACAGCAGTGTTAAGTTACTGTGTTCTGGTCTGAAGTGTGGTAAGGGAGGCATACGTTTCCGAGGCGTTCAAGCTTCCTCAGGGGTAGCGGCGCATCTGTGGCCGAACTCAGGTAGGTCCTATCTGGTTGATTACTGGTATCCATGGGCGGCAGTAACCACTTACCATCAGGTAGACTACATGCACGTCCTGCATTTTTATTACAAAAAAAACTCGTTCGCAATCAATGTTTACTAACATCAAACTAAAACATGCGAAAGCACAAAAATATACTATGGTGATGTCTCTACCAGCAAAATTCACAGACTAACCCTTTGTTTAAGGATCCCCTTTACCGTGGGATGCTGCAAGTGCTACGATTAAATAGCAATTTCCTGTCATCTAATTGATACTTCCGGGAACTAAGGGGTCTACACATAAAGCTAGCCATTCACGGGACTAAAACAGCTGTTGCATTGTAAAAAAACGGCGAAGTGCGTGTCGAAATCGCAATGGAGGGTTCCGCAACACCACGATTTTTTTTTTAATTTGTTGATTGCACGATATAACTTACCTACACATAACTAAGTACAATCTAACTAAATACCTAACATTAGAAAAATACCGGTTTAGTTGTATATGGATCCCCACGTCTGTAACACGATAAAGTTAGTTACACTCCATGGACATCTGTTATCATCCACAGATAAACGCTTAAACGCTTTTTACACTCACAGCCCCACACTAGGATTCCCTGTACACACACATAGACCAATAAACGAACACCCAGACCCAGAAACAGACACCTAAATTCATCATTTAGATATCTGTCTGGCCGGGGATCGAACCCGGGGCCCACTGCGCGTCAGACCGGTATGGTGACCGCTCAGCCACGCGGGTCGTCAATAAGATTAGACTTCTGCCTGAGGTTGGCATCAGATGCGTTATCTGGAAAAAAATCGTAATATTTTATTTTATCATTATGACATATTTAGTTCCTATCACAATATTTTCTTTTCTGCATATTACTTTTACAAAATAATGTCGATGTTTCACATCTGCCAGGCGTCCCGTGACGGCTCACATTTTTTTGACGAGGGGGGACATTACCCGGTTCCCTGTGAGCGTAAAACGAATCAAAAGATTTTTTTCAAAACCAAGCGTTACGTAATAACTCATAACAGTTGTACTAGGAGAGCAAAGCTCTACAAAACTCTACATTCCATTCGAGAAACATAAGGCAATATGTCACAATTTAGAAATTCTCTACAACTACTAAACGTTGTAAAATGCCTTTTATAGCCTGATGATAAGACTTATAATTATTCATATTTAAGGTACAACCTTCGATAATATTCATTAATTACGATTCATTTTTAAATTTGAACTTTATCATCTACGTATTAAGATGAAATGCAATGAAAAGGGTCCATGAAAAGGATAGCATTATCCTAACACCCTGTACAACTTTATAAGAAACTAATTTGAACTTTATTACCTGTAAGTAAAGTTTGAATTAAAGTTTACTCTATCTGATAGAGAGGGAAACATATCGTCATCTATTTTATCACTTATGTAAAATAATTATATTGGATATTGAACCTAAGGGTACGGGTAATAGGGAAGAAAATTACATTGACTACACTGGTTGTGATGTTAGGGAGAGCAGTTGAAATTTATGTGACCCTGGTACCGCAGGAAGGATCTTTGGGATGCGAGTGTACGAGATAGGGGCGCGAGTTTAACTTTTTTGCAGAAATTTGTAATTAACTGTGTCAACATTAGATATTAATTAACGAAATTATAATTTGCATAAATAATATTTGGTTGCAAATTTAATTGCTACACAACATTATCTTTAAATATAAACCTCTATTAATATGAAATTGGATAACAGATAACCATATCCCATCCAAAGGAGAATGCCCATTTTTGGTACTGATTTTTCTCATGCGTCAAAATGAAAGTAAAATTAAAATTATTTTTTGATTTTTTTACATAATTTGTTGATTAGAATAGTTTCTTTGAACAGGGGATTCCATTTAAGATAAAATAAGTAGAAGTGTTGATTGTTGTTCTTAAAAATTAAAATGGCGGAATTTTATACTCGGAATTGAATAAGATCTATTAGTGTTTTGACTAATGATTTTTCTCATGCATCAAAATGAAAGTAATATTAAAATTATTTTTTGATTTTTTTACATAGTTTGTCGATCAAAATAGTTTCTTTGAACAAGGGGGTTCCATTTAAGATAAAATAAGACGAAATGTTGATTGTTGTTCTTAAAAATTAAAATGGCAGTATTTTATACTCAGAAGTCATTATTTTAGGTTTTTAGGTTTATTTGAGGTTTTTTTACCTACTACCTTTAAAAGTAAATGGAATATGTTAATCGAACTACATTATAGGTACCTACTATCAGTTAAAACCGACCATCAATCTATCGTCGGATATTTTCGATTTTGAGGTTATGTAACATTTCGGTAAATAACTTCAGAACCCGGGCGCTGATCTAAAAAATAATTATTGGTGGAAGTATTTGGTTAATTATACATCGTCCACAACAAGTTTCAATTTGATGCAACTCTGGACGGCGGTTCATACTTTCATGGGCATTGTCCTTTAATGATTAGTTTTTGAGAAAATCGCAGACATACATAAAATATACTTACATAGCGGTTGAATACAAAACCTCCTTTTTTGAAGTCGGTTATAAATTGAAAGCATCTTTGGTCCTATATTTTTTACATTTCTTTGTATGACTTTTTACGTTTGCTCGAAAACGGTCACCCTTTACGTTTTTGGAAATACAGCGCCTCCGTGGGCCGTATCGGAACTAAAATTTCGCATTATTAGGTTCAAAAACGGAGTAGTCAATTGTAACGACACATTATTTTACAATGCATTTATTTTTGCATTTTTAATTCAATTTTGTTAGCGCTATTGTTCCTTTTTTGAAACTTATGCTGCAGAATTTTATATAAGTGAAGTAAAAATAAAAATTCTCTAATTAATTATTAATTAAGGGTACTGATTGTAACTTTGATATTTTATTTCCATTATCTTCATCCGTTATAATATCCTTAAATACAGAGTACCTACCTAGACAGTCAGATCGACTTTTTTTCAAAATAAATTTAATTTAAAACAAAGGCCGATTAAAAAAAATAACCTTTATAAAAAATTGCTTACACTTAAATAAAAATCCAAAAGTGTATGTAAAATCTCTACAATAGTCTCTACAATGTACTTACAAATAAGTGAGACTAAAAACTTTTTTAAATAACTTTTTTTCATTTACCATTTTAATAGGGCAAAAACATGACACCCCAAATACCAGCTGATAATAGAAATATTCCTTCGACCGGAAAACCTCGGGGTTATCAAGGGGTCCTTGCATGACGCGGTTTTCTATCCCCCTCACACAATACTGGTTCGAGCGAGAAAGAATACCGTTTTAAATAGATATTTATCTGTGGAGCATGCACGATAATTGACTAAGGTGTGACGTCATTACATTATTTCGTTGAATTTATTTAAGGCGTCCTTCCCTTTTATTATTATAAATGATATAATAACACATTTTTAGTAAAATATTTTTTTAAAAGTGATAAGGAAGCTTGCAGTAAGTTCTTTGAAGGTGGTAGAACCCTTTGTGGTTACCCCTGTCATTTATCTCTTTCATTCATCATTTATCACTTTCATAATATAATATATATTATACATACATATTATATTATGAAAGTGATAAATAATGCTCTTTGACTCTTTTTTTAAACAAAGAGATATTCTTAGAGAGACGAATATTAGGTGGTAACGAATTCCATAGTCTAACCGCATGAACAGAGAAGGAGTGAGAATAGAGAGAGGTTTTGTGGGAAGGGTTCTTCTGCGGATTACGTTGGAATGCCTCGTACTATCTCTTTTTACCACACCCTTCAAACCAGAACAGAGTAGCGCTTAACTTTTGTTTTTAGGCAGAATAGCCAGAGTCGAGGAGTTCATAAATGTCGAAACAATAGGTACCATTGTCGTTATGAGTTAGTTATGTAAATTTAATTTATAACTACACCCGTTAGATGTAAAATGGGGCCTTGTTTTGATTCGCCCGGTCCCTTTACATATAGATTAGGTATTCAAATCATTTTGTGGAATTCCTGGTAGTAACTTGTAACATTAATCTTATTAATATAAAGTGTCCGTTGAAATCGGTTACATTTGGGTAAAATATAGCCGGATATAGAAATAATTACTTTCCAAAGAGACTGTGACAGAACCTTTGAGAGATTGACAGAGATTGACAAACCATAATTAGTAATAGCTTTTTTTTTGTTTACGAGGGGGAAACGTTCAAAAGGTAACCCGCCGTGGGAGCGGCACGGGGTTATGTGGGATTCTAACTGCAGTTAAACCCCCCCTGTGACCGTTCTCGGCACTGCGTAGAGGACTCCGGCATCTCCAGAGGAAAGGACCCGGAGTCCTATTAGCGCGTTGCCTCGTCGGGCTCCGCCCAGGTGAACGTGACGCTCGCCACACTGTCTGGTGTGCACGACGATATGCGACCATACATACCGCCGTCTTTCCCGGGTCGCTGTCCGGGTGGTTCGAGCCTCTCTTGCCGCCCGCTATCCCGGAAGCCCCTTTTAGTCGCCTCTTACGACAGGCAGGGGATACAGTAGCCCTAGTATGGTCCCGGAAATACAGGGACAAAGTAGTGATAGCCTAGCCTAGCCTAGATAGTGAAGTCTATCGACACACGTTAGTCAGCTTGGCCTAATCCTTCTCATTCTCAGAGGAGATTTTGGCCCAGCAGTGGGACAGTAATGGGTCTTCGACGAATGAACATACTGAACAAAGACTATTAGGCAATTTGACAGATTTTAACAGACCATTTTAACATATTGACAGATAAGAAAACAATTTTGAAAGGCCATTCAAGATATAAATTAAAAAAAAAACCGAAAAATTAGTCAATTACTATTGATGTGGTAAAAGTATAATTGAGTTGTATATCTTGGAAGTTAACAAAGCTGTCAAAACTTCATAATAAGTATTAAACGTGATTTTTGGGTATCACTAATTATGCTATAATAACGCTTTCTACACTCACAGCCGCACACTAGGATTCCCAGTATCGTGGATGCCATGGACACACACAAAGACAAATACACAAACACCCAGACCCAGAAACAGAAACCTAAATTCATCATTTAGATTTCTGTCTGGCCGGGGATCGAACCCGGGACCCTCTGCGCGTCAGACCGGTATAGTGACCGCTCCGCCACGCGGGTCGTCGAATAATTTTACTTATAAATAATTATAATAATAGCTCAAAATTCATTATGAAAAAAATGTCCTTTGTTACAGACTTGTGCCCAATAGTGGGACATAAAGAGTTGCAATCTTTAGCGACTAAAATTTATTTAAAAATCGGAATAACAAGAGATTTTTGTTATTCTCGCATTTTTTGTTTAATCTTTTATGCATTTTTTGTTTTCTTTTTTGCATTTTTATGCGACATATCTGTCACATTACATCTGTCAAATCGCATGATTTTTGCGCATGTTTTACGAATATCAAGAAATATGCGAATATTCGTCACATCACTACGTCCTTTGTAGCGCTAGTGAGTCATAGGTCGAAGACCCTATTTTATTTATGACCTCAGAGCTATTAGATTTCGTTACAAAATCCCAGTAAAAAATAGAGTAAGGTACTATTACGGTACCGAATCTTCAGTGTGCGAGATAATCTTACTAATTATAATAGATAATCGTAAAATTATTTTAGTACATTAATTTTGATGTATAATATGAAATTACTTACAAATTAGGTAAAATAGGTATTGTGAGTTGTGACACTAAAACAAAAATATTTTATTAGTTTTATTTTTATTATATATTTAGGTAGATTTTAATTTTATTTGCTAGATTGTTTAAAGTAATAAAACAATATAATTAATTCAAATTCATATTACTTACAACCATAATGTATAATTATGCACATTATTACAAAACTATTTATTAATATATATTTTTTTAGTATTCGTAGAAATAATAAACTAATTTAAGTGTTTCGTATTTTAAAATTATACTATAAATGCCATGTTACGGAACTTACTATACTGTGATTTCGATGCGTAGCATGTCGACCGTGTGGCCTAATGGATAAGGCGTCGGACTTCGGATCCGAAGATTGCAGGTTCGAGTCCTGTCACGGTCGCGGACGTGCTTGTGAATGTCTCTTTTTGTTTTTATTTTTATTATGTTTTTTTTTTAATTTTTTTGGTATAGGTGTGTTTTTAAAATTAATTTTAGCATAAATCAAGAAGAAGTACTATTTACCTTAATTTCATTGGAGAAAAACCTAGTTATTTTTTTATTTATTTCATTATTATAAATACAACTAAACTGAAAAACATAAAATTAAAAACTAATTAAAATAAAATTAATTACCGTAAAAAATAAATAAAATAAATATAAAAAATAAGCTAGGTATAATACCTTGTAGCATAAGTTTTAATAGTAAACTTATTTACAGAATATACATATATAAATAAAAGAAAAACAAAAATATAAATAAAGAAACACTGCCATAAAAAAATATCGCTATCGTTGTCTTATATATTACTAGCTGACCCGGAAAACGTTGTGTTGCCCTGGTAATAAAAAAATGTTATGGGTGAACCCTTATCACTTACGGATATGAAAAATAGATTTTTTTCGATTCTCAGACCTACTGAATATGCATATAAAATTTGGTGAAAATCGGTATAGCCGTTTCTGAGGAGTACGGTAATTAACATTGTGACACGAGAATTTTATATATAAGATATATACCTAGTTATTATTTTACCGTTTCTTATATTTAGGATTTCTTCATTACGTAACTATTAATTTTATGGTAACATTTAAAAATATCGTTTATTGTTATTTTAAAATATTATAACCTTTTTAATTTATATAAATTAAAAAAAGGTGCGTAATACTGATGAAAAAAACCCCTGAATAGTCCCTATTCTTTGCGACATTTTTTTTCAAATGGCCTCGAAACTAGATGAGGTCATAATGACATAACGGAAAACATTAGGCTTTATCCTTAATGGTTATCCTTAAACATGTTGATTAACCCACAGATAAGGTAAATAACCGTACTTGAGTACACTAACTAGGACACAGAGTAGAAAAACTCGTATGTTACATTTCTTTAATTCTATTATTTATTGTCTGTGGTTATACTACTGAATTAATTTCCTTTTATTGTTCGAGCCAACTTAAATATTTGTTTAAAGGAAAACTGCGATAGATTTATCACTATAAACACTATAATGTATATTATATAGGTAACTATTTAAAACACAGGATGTAAGTGATATAATTATTTTTTATCACTTATTTATGCTAGAGTTTATAATACCGCCACAAGATGGCGTTGTCTTCAAGAATTGTATTGTTGAACGTTCTGGATCAAGCATTACCAAAGAAGCGTCTTGCCCTTTTTAAAAACCAATTTCGTTGTAATACCTTTGTATGAATTCAGTTTTATAATAAAATTAGAGATGAAAATTAGAGATAGACATCGATTGTAGGAAATATTTTTTTATAATATAGCAGAAGCAGACGAGCATGCAGTCTATCTGAGTGTAAGTGGCTACTTCCGCCCGTGGAAATCTGTAATCAATCCCAAATAAGGTTAGGTTCGTACCTGCGTTACCTCCTTTAAACCAGAACATAGCAGCACTTAACACTGCTGTTATTAGGTAGAAATGGGTGTGGCGGTGCCGCTGGAGTTTAACCAAAAGGTTCTCCCACCTTTAAAATATCTTCTATTTAATAATGTATTAAAATTATGATGCTGAATGACCTTAACTATGGCGGTCGTACGTGCTCTGAATTCGGGTTGCATTCAAATGGACGAAGTTTAACATATCGCGTCTGTTAAGAAACATGTTGGAAGTCACATACTCACCTATTGAGAGGCAAATTGTATTCGGATATAGTCCATAACAACTGCGTCATGCGGATAAATAAACTTTGGGTATTAGGTGCCACAACATTTTTTAACGTCGTATTTCCTGGTAAGCGAAATATGACAACGCAGTCAGGCTGCTGTGTTCTGGTTTGAAGGGTGTGGTAAGGGAGACACACTAAGGGAGTATAAGAAATCTAACAATATCATAAACAAAAAAAAATCGTCAAGACTAAATGGTCTTTGAAATGTGTCTTCCTTATATATTATAGTATACGCTATACACGTAAAATAAAACAAAAACGCTATTTTTGCCCCCTAAATGTGTTGCCTTTGGTGAACCGTCTCCTTCGTTCCCGAAAAGGTACTCCTCTGTTATGCTAGATTACAATCTTAGATATTTTTACCCGACTGCCAAGGAAGGGTTATGTTTTTCGCGCGTATCTTGTATGTTTGTCTTTCTTTATTTGATCCGATCTAACAAACGGCTGGATGAATCTCAACAGTTAAGGTGTCATTATATTTGTCTCAATGACCCGAGTGTTCTTAGATAGGTGTTAGTAAAAAAAAATCAAAATGGTGGATTTTTGGCGCGAAATAGTAACACATTTAAAAAAAAAAGTTAACCGAACCTATCGAGTAGGGTATCAAATGAAAGGAAATTAAACCGAGATTATAAAAACATATTTGTATATATATAAAACAGTAAGGTGATTGACTGACTGGCTAACTAAATGACTTTTTCATTTTTCAGAAATCAAAGTACAGCCTAAACCAAGGACCTTACAGTTCTGAAATTTTGCACACAGGTTCTTTATATAGCTTGAATAAGTACTAAGAAAGGCCTTTTGGAAATTCTACCCTTAAGAGGGTAAAACAGGGGAAAACAGTTTTTTTGAAATCCTTTAATTTTGAAGCAACTACTATAAAATTTTGTATTTGGCTTTCTGGATAGGAACAAGGACGCACTTATTTATCCCCCTCCGAAAAATCAACCCCGTAGAGGGTAAAATAAGGGTTAAAAATTAATTTTAACAATCGTCAATTTTGAAGCAAACTCTCTGAAATTTTGTATCAGGCTTGTTGGATAAAAATAATGAAATGCTACCTCTAACGAGGTAAAATAATGACCGAAACTTTGATTTACTGAAGTTATATATTTTATACACCGTAAATAGTGATTTTTTTCGCGAAATAGTAACACGTTTTAAAAAAGTTAACCAAACCTATCGAGTAGGGTGTCAAAATAAAGGAAATTAAGAGGAGATTACACATACATTATATAATATATCTTATATATAAAATTCTCGTGTTAGTTACCGTACTCCTCCGAGACGGCTTCACCGATTTTCACCAATTTTTATATACATATTCAGTAGGTCTGAGAATCGGCCACTATCTATTTTTTTTTACACCTAAGTGATAAGGGCTGTTCATCCTTAACATTTTTTTTATTTATATGGCAACACAACGTTTGCCTGGTCAGCTAGTACATATATACTCGTATATACACATCGAGATGACTGTCTGACTAAATGAGTGAGTTGCTGTGCCAGAGATAAACGCAAAGGGAAACCGCTGAACTTAAGCGTGCTGGAATTTTACACATAGGTTCTTTATTAGCGTAAATGAACGCTACGAGGATAAAATAGGATAATATTGTTTGAACATCTTTTGTTTTTGAAGCAGACTTCTACTATGAAACTTTGTATTTGGCTTTCTGGATAAAAATAATGAAATGCCTATTTCACTGCTTTTGAAAATTTTACTTCAGCCTTTTTGGTGCAGTCGGGTTTTTGATTTTTTAAATTAATTACTTGTTAGATTTCGCATTCGCATAAGATTGAAGTAGCATATGCAGTTAGTCTGATGGTAAGTAGTCACTGCCGTTCATAAATATCTGTAACCACCTTATACACACACATAGTTTGGTAAAGATTACTCACACCTTACAAGAAAATGTAACCAGTTTTACCAATTGAAATTGTCACTGTCATCTATTTTCGTATTTGAAAAATATTTAAAAAATGAAGTTTTTAGATCATTTACGGATGAAACGATATTTCTCCGCACCTTTTCTTCGATTTCGTGTTTATGCACTACTTAACTGCACATGTCGGCATTGTTCCGCGTAAATTACACCCTGACAGCCATTTAATGGCTGACACATTTGTCAGCCGTTTAAGCCATTTAATGGCTTCCTTCAATTACAAGGCGGTGAGACATTTATGTATACTTATCTATGAGAACACAAATAACAAACAATTTAATTAAATGAGTTTTACAAAGTTCCTTAAAGTAGAACAGTTCCCAAATAGTATGTAATACTTGTCAATTAAGAAATAACAAGAAACAATTCAAGCACAAAGGACAATTTGGTCCAAACAATATAACTAGGGTAAGCCCTTAGAGTACTTTCATATCACCACGGCACGACGAACATTGTAATTTGACTCTTATGCCTCAGATATAAAGGTTATGGAAAGTGTATTCGTGATGTGCAAGACGCTGCCCCAATTATTCTCTAACAAAGTAATTTAGACATAGCTCTGTTCTTAAAGGCATTGTTAGGGTATTAAGACTAATTTAAGGAATTATTGTCCTGTTTAAATAATAGTAACTTGAATGTTAACAGTTCGAGCCTAATGTTCTGTTTAAGATTTGAAGATCCAGAATGTTCCGATCGTCGTGGATGAGGTAAGCTAAGTTACCAGGTTTCCAGGTTAACTACTGCCTTGTCCTTGTAGTTCCGGGACCAGAATAGGGCTACAGTATCTCCTGCTTGTGGACGGACGGTGGGGTGATTCAATCTCACTTGGGCGGAGCCCGACGGGGCAGTGCGCTAAGAGGACTCCGGTTGCGTCCCTTTGGAGATGGTGCCGTGTCGCTCCCACGGCACCGGGTACCATTTGAAGGTTTCCCCCTCGAGAAGAAAAAAAAGGTTACCTACTGCCTACTTACTAGTACTATTACTAGTTACTTACAAGTTCACGTTGTTGGCCTAAAGACTAGTTTTTTTTTAATTATAGAAATAGTAAATGAGCAAGCAGTCCATCTGATGGTAAGTGACTACAGCCGCTCATTGACATCAACACCAGACCATTACCGTTCCCTTAAAACCAAGATACTTATGTCAGCCTAGACTCATTTTGATAGCAAAAACGTGTTTTTTAGGAAGATAGAAAGTTTAATTTATTAATGGAATAAAATGAACTTTCGCTGCAAATTTTACATAAATATCGCAAACTTTGATGACTAGGGGAAAGTGCCTGTTTTAGTACATTATTTCTTGTCTTGTATATTCATAAATTATTCGTGACAGTAAAATATTTTATCTGTCTAAAACAAGTTGTAGCTTCCAATGTGCACAGCGCCATCTATTACCGTAGAGAAGAAATATAAAAAGCCTGATTAAATACCTTTTAAGTTATCGTAGAGAAAAAATATGTTTGAAGCACAGATTCAAAACCTAAAATACGTATTAATTTTTTAAGGTGTTATTTTAAAACCAGCCAGTAAATAATAACTTAGTTTCAATATTTAGAGCTTCATTCTTAGTAAGTACATGTTAATAAAATTAAAATATCTTAATGATAAATCTTAATGATAAACCTATCTATCTATAATTGCCATGATTCTCGTATGAGTAGGGTTTAGGATGTTATGGTCATAGGCCATAAATCATTCTGTTTGCGCGAAGCGAGCTTATAGATTTCCTCGTATTTAATAATACATTTCCAATGCGCACATAAGTTGGAAAAAAACATAAGGGCTTGAGATTCGAACTCCGGACCTCGTGTATGTCAAAGTTCATAGTTATTTTATAGCGAATACATTATGGTACAAATAAAAACGAATACCAACTCATTACTGTGGTAAAGCGAAAACATACTGTTATTTTTCTTCTCCGAACCAATTTTCTTTGTGCGACAATTTTCTTAGAAACAAAATCAATTGTCTATTAGATCTTAGATGAGTAAAATACACAGATTGATCACCCTTAACAACAAAGTGTAACCAGTTTTGAGAATTGAAATTGTAGCGTAAATAAAGTTTTGCCACGTCTCCGTTCTAAAATGTCCCTAAAATATATGAAATATTTATTTATTACGTAATTTACGTAATATTAGTTATTTATACGTAAATTTTGTCAATGTTTTTTTTTATTTGTAATGTCAAAAAATAAATGATAAAATCATCCTTTCGTGGCTAATTCAATTTCAATGCGATGCAGTATCTTTCTATTGTATTTATCAAAGGGTAAGAAAGGTAAAAAGGTTTACCTATTTGTAAGGACATTGTAGAGGCGCTTGATTTTACATTCATTTTTGGATTTTTATTAAACTGCAAGCACATTCTTATTAGTTTGAAGGTAGAAGGTAGGTAGGTAGAACCCTTTGTAGTTCGACTCCGGCGGCACCACCGCCACACCTATTTCTGCCTAATAACAGCAGTGTTAGGCGCTGCTGTGTTCCGGTTTGAAGGGTGTGGTAAAGGAGACAGATTTTTCCGAGGCGTTCCAGCTTAGTCCTCAGGGGTAGCGGTGCATCTGTGGCCGACCTCGGGTAGGAATATCTAATCCTATCTGGGGTTGATCGCAGATGTCCATGGGCGGCAGTAGCCACTTACCATCAGGTGGACTGCATGCTCGTCTGCTACTCTTATATTATAAAAAAAAATATGTCGATGGCGGTGAAGTATCTATCTATTTTACTTATCAAAGTATACGGAACGCGTAGGTTTAAACTACTTGAAACTTGTGAGATTAATAATAATCATGAGTTATTTAGAATCGATAGTAGCTTGTAGTTGTGTGGTCTATCTAATCTCTATACATATATAAATAAATAAAATTGTAGTGTCTGTTTGTAATCAAAACAGATTTTTACTAAATGTGTGTGATAGGATATTTATAAGAATAACTATTACAATTTTTGTCCGTCTGTCCGTTAATTTATAAACACGGGTGAAACCGCGGGGCACAGCTCGTATTAATATAAAAATTTGAAGATGGCTTGACCCTTTGTGGTGTGACTTCGGCGGCACCACCGCTACACCTATTTCTGCCTAATAACAGCAGTGTTAAGCGCTGCTGTATTCTGCTTTGAAGGGTGTTTTAAGGGAGACATACTTTTCCCAGGCATTCCAGCTTAGCCCTCAAGGGTAACGGTGCATCTAAGACCGGCCTCTGATAAGAATCTAATCTTAACTGGAGTTGATTACAGAGGTCCATGGGAGGCAGTAGCTTACCAGGTGGACTGCATGCTCGTCTGCTACTCCTATACTATAAGAAACAGACGGACAAAGTCAGGGGACTCTAGTAGCATAATTGTAAGTGCGTTGGCGTTAAACACTTGTATGTCGTTGAGTGTCTGTTTATATCAATTCTATTGACAGAACCCACGCGCCGTTTCACTTATTTTGGGATGCGTGATCTAAGAAATAATAATATTTTCTAAAATAGGTAAGCAGTTATTTAAATGTATTTATTAGCTATTTTTGGGTCTGCGTGCTTTTGTGGTAGTGTGTGTTTGTCTAGGGTTGCAAGATGGGAAGACTAAAATATTTAGGCAACATTTAAAAAAAGCTTAATTTGCCAATACTCAAATCTATTTTGAAACTTATTTTTCTGAATAATTATGTATCTATTTATATAGATATCTGTTTGAGATCAATTTTTTTAATATCTATTTTTATTGATTTAAGTACATATAACAAACATTGGTTTGATTATGGGGGCACCACCGCCACACTTATTTTTGCTTAATAACAGCAGTGTTACACTTTCAAATGAGTGGTAAGGGAAACACACTTATGCGAGGAGATACTATCTTACTCTTCAGGGGTAGCAACGGATCTGTAGCCGACTTTAGACACGAATCATAACGTATCTAGGGTTGATTACAGCTGTCTATGGGCGGCAGTAGCCACTTAACATCAGGTTGATTGTCCTGATTGGATTAGGTCATAGTCCACCGCGATGGCCAAGTGCGTATTGGTAGACTTCACATACCTTTGAATTTTTTTTATATATCTCTCAGGTACGAAGGTTTCCTCACGATGTTTTCCTTCACCGTTTAGCAAGTGATAATCAATTTCTAATATGCACATAACTTTGAAAGATGGGATTTAAACCCCGGACCCCTCGATCGAGAGGCCGAGTTTCTTAACCTATCTTAATATAATTTTGATACGGAACCACAATATAAAAAGTGTATTGTGTTCTAATATTAATATTTTTGGACCAATATGTCATTACTCATTAGTCACGGTGACCTACTGACACTGTCAGCGTGACTAATCATCTTCATAGCTTCTATTTTTTTATGGAAGAGATATAATTTATTTAATTAGGTTTTCTACATTTTTTCTCTGAAGCTGTTTTTAGGGTTCCGTATCCAAAGGGTAAAATCTGTAGTAGTCCCTTAGTATGAGTTTTTACGTTTTTACAAAAAAAAATGTAAAATTCATATTAAGGGTACACAGCTCTAATATTGAGCCTCCTCTGTCTGTCCGTGTGTCACAGGGCTCTATCTCTGGAACCGTGATAGATAGACTTGATTACCTAGAATATGTATAATGGTGGCCGCTATAAAAACAAATACTACTTAAAAATAAAAATAAACCGGGGTCGTCATACAAGAAGCGGGTATTTATGGCCTTTTTCGCTATATCTTTTGAACCATAATAGATAGACAGTTCAAATTTTCACTCGGTTCTGTGGCAATAACATACCAAAAATAAAATAATTTGGTGGTACGGAACCCGCCGTCTGCGAGTTCGACTCGCATATTTATGGAAGTGATATAATTTATTTAATTAGGTATTCTAAATTTTTTTCTCGGAAGCCATTTTAATATTATATTATAAATTATGTGTCACTGTGTTTATTTCAATGAAATTAGTGTGTGATAGTTCTGATTTGTAAGCATACTTTGGACAAGATAGATGGCGCTGTTTACACTGCTATTTTTTGTTTTAAATTTACTTTTATATTTACTTTCCCATATTCGCTCATCTTCTATACTAATATTATAAAGAGGAAAACTTTGTTTGTTTGTTTGATTGTAATGAATAGGCTCAAAAACTACTGGACCGATTTTAAAAATTCTTTCACCATTCGAAAGCTACATTATCCACGAGTAACATAGGCTGTATTTTATATGAAATATATTTCATGAATAGATTTTGAGGTGGTACAAAGTTTGCCGGGTCAGCTAGTGTATTATAAATTCACTGAATTAGGCTTTCTACACACTCACCGTGCTCACTCACATTATTGTCCCACTGCTGGGCACGGGTCTCCTCTCATAATGAGATGGATTAGGCCATAGTCCACCGCGCTGGCCAACCGCGTATTGGTAGACTTCACCCTTTGCTTTAACCCAAATTTCGCAAAATATAAACGTCATCATTACTCATCATCATCAAACTTTGGTATTTCCCCAGTTTAACCATATTAATTCTAGCACCATTTCATCATCTCAAATGATTTTAATCAATTTATTTGTTCTTTGTCTCCTAGTGATCACCATACCGGACTGACTCTGAAATTGTTTCAGGTTCAATTTCCGGTCAGGCAAAAATCTATATAGTGAAAGTAATTATTATTATTATTTATAATTTAGAAGTAGCAGACGAGCAAGCAGTCCACCTGATGGTAAGTGGCTACTGCCGCCCATGGACATCTGTAATCAACCCCAGATAGGATTAAATATTCCTACCTGAGGTCAGCCACAGATACGCCGCTACCCTTGAGGACTAAGTTGGAACACCTCGGAAAAGTGTGTCTCCCTTACCACACCCTTCAAAACGGAACACAGCAGCGCCTAACACTGCTGTTATTAGGCAGAAATAGCGTAGAGTCGAAGCACAAAGGGTTCTACCACCTTGAATATAGATTTCTATTTTGGAAATTGTCTGTCTTAAATCGTCATGGTTTGTGTATTGCACTATATATAATATTAGTGGTCATGTACCATATTCGCGTCATCTAATACATGGTAATTAATAACATTTCGACATCAGGGCTAAACAATTGTGTCCTATCCCTAAGGAAGGTTCCGTGCCATCCAGAAATTAGGACGCGACACCAAACGTGGAGGAAGTGGGTTGACATTAAGGACTCTTTGTGCGGGAAGCTTTTAAACCTTTTTACAACGGAAAACCTTAAGAGATTACGTCACGAAATCTTTAGGACTAAAATTAGGTATGTGGCGATTTTTTAAGACTGTTTATCTGCAAAGTTTTTTATATGTTTAGCAAATAGCAGTGATAGCCTGGTTAAGAAACTCGGCCTCTTGATCGAGGCGTCCGAGATTCAAGTCCTAGCCATGCATCTCTGATTTTTCAAAATTATGTGCGTATGAGAAGTTAATTATCACTTGCTTTAACGGTGACGGAAAATATCGAAAAGAAATCTGCATACCTGAGAAGTATTGAAAAATTGTTTTCAAAGGTATGTGAAGTCTACCAATTCGCACTTGGCCAGCACGGTGGACTATGGCCTAATATTTCTCAACCTGAGACTCCTCTCAGCAGTACTCGGCAGTGGGACAGTAATGGGTTGATCATGGTTGCGCGTGTCTTGAATTTGAACTTCGAACCCCTCGATCAAGAGGCCGGGTTTCTTAACCACTAGGTATCACTGCTTACAAACTTAGTATCTATCATAAATGTGGCCAACGTCATGTAAACCCCTTTTAGATATCACGTATGTTATCAAGCTGAGATCTCATATGTCAATTAGTGTTGGGTGTATCGGGATTATGCCCTAAATTCGGGAATTTATGCCAGTAATGATACACGTTTGCCCTAGAGAAGCCCTTTGCGGTTAGAGATTAAATTAGGGCATGATATGTAGGTAACTAATAACTAAGTAACTAAGTTATCTAACTTGGTTAAGATGCTGTGTTTCATCATCATAACTACATTATTGTTCTACGGATGGCTTTCTTAATTGAGAAGGATTTAGACCGCATTGGATTTTTTTAAATAATATAGCCAGTCACATATAACAGACAAATATTAGAAATTAGAGTTGAAATATTACAAAAAGTCAGAGTCAATTGTTCTTATTGGATGTCGGGGGGATGGGATGAGGGAGGGTGGTGTGAAGCTTAAACTACCTGGGGTCACATTCTTGTCCCTCGGCAGAATTCTTGAAAAAGGAGTACTTAAGTTACTTTTTCAGGAAAATTATTTGTCGCACACATAGATTAGTAAAGATTACTCACTCCTAACAAGAAAATGTACCCAGTTTTGAGAATTGGAATAATTGCGTAAAAAAGTTTTGCCACGTCTCCGTGCTAAAATGTCCCTAAAATATTTGAAATTATTATTATAAATTATTTAAATATCATGTAAATTACGCAGCATTAGTTATTTATTCGTAAATTTTCCCTAAAAATGTTTTTATTTGTCAAGAATTCAAAAAAAGAACTTACTATAATAAGCCATTTGCGGCTTCATTCAATTTCAAGGCGGCAAAGTATCTTTACTAATCTATGGTCGCACAGAAAAATTGTAAAAGCAATTATGGTCAGAAATTAACAACTGCAACTTTAGTTCTATAAGTTTTTATAAAACAAATTAACAAAGTTAAAAACGAAAATAGGACAAAATTTTACTATTTCTTTTATAGCTTTTCTAGTCATGTTATTGCTACAAATGTACCATTTCAATGGACTATATTGTTATTCAAATGGGGCTATCAATACATGACACGTGTTCGACCGATGTGCCATTAGCTGATTGGCTATTCATGGAAGTTCAAGTGATCCACGTGTAACAGGGAGCCCTGATTGGCTCAATTGTATAGGTAGTATTGTTATTTTTACCACAATTTTATTAACTTGATCTGTATGTATGTATGTATGTAATGGAATCTTTGAACTCGATTTTCACCCGCTTTGAAAGGTCCGATTAATTTAAAATTTAGAACAATTATCAAGAACCGATGACAATACACGATTTTAATTATGTTGTCCCGTTTCCTCATCAGGATCATCAGGAATTATGATTAACGATTTTTTCTAGTGCGTTTTTAGCGTGGTTTTTAGTTCTAAACTATAATTATTATATTATATAGTGGAGTATGCAGTCCACGTGATGGTAAGTGGCTACTGCCGCCTATGGACATGTGTAATCAAACCCAGATAAGATTAGTTATCTACCAGAGATCGGCATCAGATGCGCCGCTACCACTGAGGACTAAGCTGGATTTCCTTGGTAAAGTATGTCTCCTTTATCACACCCTTTCAAACCAGAACACAGTAGCGCTTAACACTGCTGTTATGAGGCAGAAATAGGTGTGGCGATGGTGCCGCTGGAGTCGAACCACGCAGGGTTCTACCTACCTTCAAACGTTATTATGTAATTGAATTACTTGTAACAAACAGACAACCTGATATTAAGTTGTTGATGCCACCCATGGAGATATATGATCCAATCTAAATAGGTTTTTTTTTTCCCGCGTGGTCGGTCGTGTCTCCCCTGTGCCCCACATTAGCGTAACTGACCTAAGTCGAGGCCCGTACCTCACAGGAGGTGCCCTTGGGTCAGCCGCAATCCCCATATGACAAGAGGTGGATTGTCAGGACTCCGGCAGTAACTGGGTCCGCAACCTTCTCTCCCTCTAGCGAAGGGGGACGGTCTAGGGAACCGGCAACGGCGACCAAAGCTATTCCTCCCTTGCAGCCCATAGTCTTCTTGTCCCGGCTGAGCCTTAAGCTCGCCTCCAAAATCCGGTGAAGCTGTACAGGTCGCTAGGACCAAACAGTAACTACACAAATCGAAAAAAAGATTTTTTTTTGGTTGGCAACTAAACCTGTACACTTACTATAAGTTTTAACGTTTTTACAAAAAACACTTTTTGACGTGACAACGTCTTAAATTAGGTTGCGGCTGGGAGTCACTTATGAAAAAGTGTAACGCCCGGTAACGTTACGATGAGTCACCGAACGAGAGAGAGGCCCGCCGAATGCCTTGCGTCTCTCTCCCACTCAACTATGATCGGTCTGCCGCGCGCGCAGCACTAGAGAATTAGGCGCATTGAATCGGCGCATGCTTGTGTCTCTGTCTTTGTCTTTCTCGAACGTTCTTGGCGTTGGAAAAACAAGAAAGCGTCACAATACAAGTTCACACGTGTGGTTAAAGTATCGTCAGCTGTGTCTGTAGTGAAAATATGGAGTGCTTAGATTCGTCATTTATCATTTACAACAACTACAACAATAAAGGTAAATAATTGTACACTGATATTTCATTATCGTAAACTATGATTGATTGATTAATTGTTAGATTGACACAAAAGTTGAGAAACTGAGTTTATAGGTTATGTCATACTATTGATAAATGTTGATAGTGTTAAGTAAATTATTAGTTTAAAATTAATTAATTAATTAATTATTATTTTACAAATTTCTTTTGAAAAATGCAACCATTCCATCAGTATTTTCATATGACGTTGTCACGTTCAACTATCGTCAGTAAACCGACTTTACAGACAACCGATTTTTTGTATTTGTTTAAGTATTTCCCATACATTTACAATCAGTTCTGATACAGTCCGCTAGAGGCGCTGATTGGAAATGTATGGGCAAATACGTAAACAAATACAAAAACAGTAATTTTTGTAAAAACGTAAAATCTCATACTAAGGGTAGGTACTGTATCTTTTTTCCGACAATCGTCATTGGAAATACCTTCCCCTGTTATGTGAAACTAGCGTCCGATAGTTATAAATCTAAGGAACAAGAAGCAAACAATAAAAACAAAATTAAATCATTAAATAAAAACAAAAAGATTGTGTACAGATAAAAGGAAATATTGCCTATACTTTTTCGTCTAATAAATATATTCATTGCAAAGCAGCCCAATAATCAGAATACACTGGAATTCTGTATTTCGTATTACATATAAACGGGCAACATGGTAAATAGCTAGGTATTGCCCCCATAACACGAGAAACGCTTTTCCATAACGAACTATTACTTCTAACTCAGACTAAAATATACAGACTTACTCGAGGTAAATGTATAAGCTATTTGGCTAGTATATAGTCATTCGCTCGCGACAGACTACTCAGTTTTTTAATAAGGCATAAGTAGATATAACAACTAAGCTACTATAACAAAAAACAGTGATAGCCTAGTGGTTAAGAAGTCGGCCTCTCGATCGAGGGGTCCGAGGTTCAAATCCCAGGCACCCCTGATTTGTCAAATTTATGTGCGTATTACAAAATTAATTATCACTTGCTAAACGACGAAGGAAAACATCGTGAGGAAACCTGCATACCTGAGAGATTTATAAAAAAAAATCTCAAAGGTATTTGAAGTCCACCAATACGCACTTGGCCAGCGCGGTGGACTATGGCTTAATCCTTCTCATTATAAAAGAAGACCCGTGCCCAGCAGTGGGACAGTAATGAGTTGTTAATGATGATGATGATGATAACAACTACGGAATAAAACCTAATCTACGCAAGTTGATGTTTCATTTCAATTATTTCGGCATGGCGTTGTCTTATTTTTCTGGTTTGAGTCTTTATGAATACAAGCCAGTTGTTTGTGAATATTGCAAATAGCATTATGATATTGGTTTGAGAGGAAGGGCTGTGGTTTATTTTGCGAATATACACGTTAGAGGTCCAGATAGGTATGAATTCCATCTTGAACGGCGATAAAAAAGCTTTAAGTTTGAAGGTGTAACCCTCTGGTGAATGCGGTTCGACTCTGGCGGCACTACTGCCACACCTACTTCTAATTAATTACAGCAGAACTGCTGTACTAATTACTTCTAACTAATCACTGCTCTGATTTAAAGGGTGTAAGGGAGACATACTTTTCTGAGGTATTCCAGCTTAGTCTTTAGGGGTAGCGACGGATCTGTGACTGAACTCAGGTAGGAATTTAATCTTATCTGGGGTTGACTACAGATGTCCATGGGCGTCAGCAGACATTTACTATCAGGTAGAATATAGGTTTGTTCCTTTTGCATTTCATAAAATAAAATACAGGTGGCAAATAATACCTTTAGTTTCAGTAATTTTTAGACATCATTGGTTTTTTATAATATAGAAGTAACAGACGAGCATGCAGTCCAACTGACTTTAAGTGGCTACTGCCGCCCATGGACATTTGTAATCAACCCCAGGGGGGTTACTACCATGTCTTAACACAATATTATTTTAATCATACTTTTACTTTTTTGCAGGAAATTTAACTTTTTAAGCAAAATATGACAATTTCAGTTGGTTTTATACAATGGATAAGCGAAAAATTAATAAGGGTTTAAGTTTGTTCAACTGTGTATGACGGAATATTTTACTGTTTTAAGGAGGAAATAAAACTTTCCTGAACTATGATGGTTTCTAAAAGATGGTGGTAGGCCCCCTGATAGGATTAGATATTCCTTCCTGAGGTCGGCCACAGACGCGCCGCTACCCCTGAGGACTAAGCTGGAACGCCTCGGAAAAGTATGTCTCCCTTACCACACAAATGGCGTGTATGGTACAGTAGGAATGTTTACAAAATGTATGTTACGAAGGTAATAAGACCTTGACACAAAATGTGGGCGATTCGCAAAAATCAGGAGCCAACGAGACTAATATGGGGCCATTTGTTGGTGACAAGTGAGAACTTGTTTCCACAACACCATGATCATTATATAGCATAAACGCCAGTTTCTGATTTTCTAAATTGATGTGACTCATATATATATACCTCAGGATAGAAGATGTAAACGCAAATACGGATCTCCACTGAGAATGAGGATGTAGGCAATAACTTTAGAATTTATTTTTAAAAAGAACTCTCAGGGGGGTAGGATTTCCCAAAATGTTCTATTTTACCGAAATAGCTTTTGAAAAATTAGAGGTTGAAAAACGAACCTCAAATTCCGTGGTTACGAGGCAGAGCTTCGCCCTTCGATTTTTTTTTTTGTATAATTCTCTTAATATCAGTGTTTGAAGGTGGTAGAACTTTTTGTGGTTCGACTCTGGCACCACCACCTCCACACCTAATAACAGCTGTGTTAGGAGCTGCTGTGTTCCGGTTTGAAGGGTGTGGTAAGGGAGACAGACTTTTCCGAGGTGTTCCCGCTTAGTCCTCAGGGGTAGCGGCGCATCTGTGGCCGACCTCAGGTAGGAATATCTTATCTTATCTGGGGTTTATTACTGATGTCCATGGGTGGCAGTAGCCACTTACCATCAGGTGGACTGCATGCTCGTCTGTTACTCTTACATTATAAAAAAAAAAACATCAGACGTACTACAGTCTACAAATCACTTAACATCAGATGATTTTTTTTGACGAGGGGAATCCTTCTAAATATACCCGATGCCGTGGAAGCCAGTGGGGCTATGTGGGATTCTTGCCGCACTAAGCCGCCCCGGTGGCCGTCCTCGGCGCTGTCGATAGGACTCCGGATTCTCCGACGGAACGCAACCGCAGTCTTCTTAGCGCGTTGCCCTGTCGGGCTCCACCCATTTGAGTATCGCCACACCGTCTGGTGGGTACGACGGTATGCGACCACACATACAGCCGTCCTTCATGCACTACTATTTCATACAACACAATGGAAACACACCCTTCTCGGAAGCGTTACTGAAATTGATTGCCACTTAACACCACATTCGTCAGCGCCACCCTCTGTTCTACTAAAACACTGCCCCACTGGACCGTAATCAACTAAATTACTGTGCCATATTTCTGAAATTACATAACATTTCAGAAATTAAAGAAAATTATTTCTTTACACACGTAAAAAAATGAATTCTTATATATTAAAACCATTCTAAGACGTGCTTTCAAATAACGGGAAACTTTATTATTATATTATACTTAATTGTTACATTGCTGAAGTTTACTATAATTTAACTAAGTTTTTTTTCTTATTTTATAAGAGTAGCAGACGAGCATGCAGTCCACCTGATGGTAAGTGGCTACTGCCACGCATGGACTTCTGTAATCAACTTATTCCTTCCTGAGGTCGGCCTTAGACGCGCCGCTACCCCTGAGGAATAAGCTAGAACGCCTCGGAAAAGTATGAGAAGGAAGAACACAGCAGTGTTCTACCGCAGTATATATATCCTTATACTGTGGTTCTACCATATTTAAATGAATGCCACAAACATAGTTTTCACACAACGAATATCTTCGTTTTGCTCTACTATAAAGTTAAGTCTACTAGAAATAAAGTTACAATATATAGCAATGTTACCACGGTTTTAATAGTACTAACGTCACTAACCAAATAAAATCTTGATAACAGATCGAAAAATCTAACCAAAGCTCTACAATGGCAGAGTTATGCAAATCCTTTGAATACGAAACTCCCATCGACTCGGGTCTCGGGTTTCTTCGTCCATCATCAAAACACGAGTTACCAGGCGCCCATAAGCTCAAACGACGTAGCCTCATTCGCTGTCCCTTTCACACGCACACAAATTGCGATTGCACATTTTGCATCTCATGCTCCCCGAGTACTACTGCGCAGACCGCGGCGCGCATGGACGTTCCCTGGCCATTGGCGGGCATTCACCCTCAGGAATTTTAGGCCACGCCCTCAGGACTCTTTTATTGCAGGATCATCTCCCACTTACTGGAGTTTAGTTTAGTAATAACATTAAATTGTTAACTATTTAGTAACAACTTAGCAGGCCCTGTTTTAAGAGATATTCGTATAATTTAAAAATGAGTTTATTTTTTCTTTATCTCGTATTTCAGTTTTATCAAATTGAGTAACAAGAAAATTCATACGTTATAAATAGCTAATATGTATAATACTGCATCCTAGAATACATAATTTAATTTATTTGTCATTAATTCAAAGCATTCGTTAGTCGCCTGCTTCAAACGGGACTTTTAAAAGAGGGGCTTTCAAAAGAACGTCATAGCTAGGGATATTCCCGCTAAGCGTTCTGTCACCATTTACCTACTACGAACAGATGTAGGTTTCTCTTTACTAAGAATTGATTAGACCTTATGTGGAATCTAACCTACGACTACGTTAACATCCTTCAATTTGGCCTGCAACTTTCAAAAGGATATGTATACCTGATCTATACTTATCTCAGTAGATAATGTATAGGTACTATTTCACTATACAGGTATAGTGTGTGTCATTAGATTTCATACACCTCGTCGTTAGATTTCCAACGTATAATGATATCCGCAGAATTACAAGCTTCAAAGATGTAGAAACACGGCGGTTAGGTATATAAGACTCATACTCATAGTATTACTAGTATAGTTTAGTAGTAGTAGTATAGTAGTAGTATTATTAGTATACTCATAGTATTAAGAATTACTCATACTATTACTAAAAGCTCTCCTAACCTTAATTTAAACTACACAAAAACATGTAAGCCTCAGCATCCCTCATCTAATATCTCCTAAAGGAAAAGGACATTCATCCCAGTTTTTGTGTAGATACCACAAACGTGAACTGTCCGATATATTTATGGGTTCCTAGTAAATGAGGTCGTAGCGCGGGGAGATTTTCCACTAATCTCCTTTTTTTTTAAATCCACAAATACGTAGATAGAATTACCTCTTTAGCGAAATGAAATTTCGCATTCTATACGAATGAACATTTCAAAACGTATTAACATTCAGATAAGATTATCTGAAATATGTAGTAAAGGTAGATAGATACCTTTACTACATTTTTGTGTGATTTTTTGACACGCTTTTATTATGAATGTAATAAGGATGAAAGGAAAGGTTCTTGTATTACGAATTTTAGCCTCCATTATGTCTGGGAATACAGTCCCAAGTTTCTTTAGAATTTTAATAAAAGACGTATAAGGGATATTCCCTTATACGTCATACCCTTGTAACCATAATAAAAGTCTACAGTCTAGCTAATAAGCTTCTAGCTAGTAACACGTTGATTTTTGCATCCGGGGAAAATCAATTATGAATATATTGAACCAAGTACTAAGTATAAATTAAATAAAATATAAAAAATTCACATTCCGATATAACTTTGTAAACTTTTTTTACAATTTTCACTTACTGCATCTTAAATAAGTAAGTAAGTAAGTAAGTAACCTACTCTATTTCTACCCAATAACAGCAGTGTTAGGCGCTGCTGTATTCCGGTTTAAAGGGTGTGGTTAAGGGAGATAGACTTTTCTGAGGCGTTCAAGCTTAGTCCCCAGGGGTAGCGGCGCATCTGTGGCCGACCTCAGGTAGGAATATCTAATCCTATCTGGGGTTGATTACAGATGCCCATGGGCAGTAGCCACTTACCATCAGGTGGACTATAGGCTCGTCTGCTACTCCTATATTATAAAAAAAAGAGTAATAAAGACACGCAATACAACCACATATTTTAATGTTTATTTAAAACTTAATTGAATTAAACATAAAATTAAACTGTTTCGTGTGAACATAAGATTATGAGGCTTTGTGGTAGAAATATAACACGTTTTACAAACGTGACGTCGGTACATCCCTCTAATCATGTGAGTATTTTAACATTTTCCTCAATAAATTCATACGTTTGCACACGGCTCACAGTGAAATAAATTAAGTATGTGCTTAAAATATAATAAGGAAAACTGTTTTGGTTAGTGTAGTATTTTTAAAGATGGCTGCTGTGATGCTGATAATCAAATCTATACAAATAAATAAAATTCAAGTGTCTGTTTGTAACGCCAAAATAACAGCTTTTTACTACATTCATATGAATATGAAAATATATACAGTGCTTATGACAAACAAACAAATCTTAGAAAAAAGTTAGGGTTCCGCGCCATAAAATTAAAACCCATAAACGCTATACGTTTATACTCTTTAATGCAGGTAAAACCGCGGAACACAGCTAGAGATGCCCCGCGGTTTTCCCCACATATTTTTATTGATCACATGCTGTTAAAGAAAATCGATTTCGAGTAGCGTAAAAGCTTTGCGTCATAAATTAAAGTAGCTCTCTCAAATTACTAATATATATTATTGAGTGATTTTTGTGATAGTGCTCATGTGTTACAAGCGTTTTTTTATATAATATAGGAGTAGCAGACGAGCAAGAAGCCCACCTGATGGTAGGTGGCTACTGCCGCCCATGGACATCTGTAATCAACCCCAGATAGGATAAGATATTCCTACCTGAGGTCGGCTACAGATGCGACGCTACTTTTGAGGACTAAGCTGGAACGCCTCGGAAAAGTATGTCTCCCTTACCACACCCTTCAAACCAGAACACAGCAGCCCTTAACACTGCTGTTATTAAGCAGAAATAG
Organism: Epargyreus clarus clarus; assembly: GCA_014595695.2. Classification (NCBI taxonomy): domain Eukaryota; kingdom Metazoa; phylum Arthropoda; class Insecta; order Lepidoptera; family Hesperiidae; genus Epargyreus; species Epargyreus clarus. The sequence goes on from JACTTY020000024.1 coordinate 2,033,513, forward strand.
GTGTGGCGGTGGTGCCGCTAGAGTCGAACCACAAAGGGTTCTACCACCTTCTAACTGACGTTACAACTGAGCCTTCAATGCATTTGTGTCCGACCTCACGTACGAGTAGCACTCTTGGTTATACCTGTCCAGTGGCGTTAGTAACTGATATACAAATCTATCTAATCCATTATTTACTTAACTTAAGGGCTTTAATTTAAGACATCGCTTGAGAGTGCAATGATGACTGGAGTGACTAGAGATTAACCGATATTATTGTTGTTGTGCCAACCTCGACTACCCCACTTTTTTTGGTCTCCGTTCTCATGAAAAACCATGTTATAAACTTATAACATTAACATAATAACATAACCATATAACAAGTAACAAAAATAAAATGAAGATGAAAATTCGAGGTATGTTTCGATTTTTTAAGTTGTTTTAAATTAATTTTAATAATTCTTTTATTACATTTAAACGTCTAACGGCGGTACTGATACGGAACGCTTTGTAGCGAGTACGACTCGCACTTGACAGATTTATACGCATTAATTTCCCCGGACTCTTGATTGAAAGTTACTCTTTCATCACATCGGGATTAACCCTGTACTGTGACTAACAACTCAGGAATCCCTTTGGAAAGCTACCAACGTTATGTATGACGTCATCCAATAAATAAAGTGATCGTAAAACAAAATACGGTTCGGTTATAAAGTTAAAACTGACTCGAACTAATCATGGGTTTATGTTTCCTTGGTACTCTGGATTATTTGCAAGCGTTCCTCAAACTTATATTCACGTACCCCTAATATTTTTAATTAACGAACGACGAACCCCTTTATTGAGATGTGCTATTAAAGTGAATTGGCGGATATGCATGTAAAGAGGAAAGTAATTTTATTGAAAATACAGCCACAAAGAGGAATACATAAGGTATGTTATTAATTAATGTGAAACGTCACATGAGGTGAAAGATGTTAACGGATCTATGAAGTTAAGCAACAATGCGCGGTCGGGAGTTGATTGGGTAATCGCTAGTGGAAAAAATCATTAGAGAGCAGTCGTCAGAGCCTTAGGACTTAGTAGGGTTTGAAAACATCTGACATGAGTAGGCGGCCATTAACCCTTACCCTTACCATCCATCATCCAAAGGTTTATGTCACATTTCCGTAAAGATTAACTGGCGTACCCCACTTTGAGAAACCCTGATTACAGCGCAAAAATACGCGGAAGGGATTTTTTTAAACAAAAACCAATGGTACAAAAATATACCAGGGGATAATAAAACGTTACAGCTCATTTAATAGCAACGTATTATCTGAATGTATTGTTAGAAGCTTCTTAACAAAATAAACAATTCTATTGTAAACGTCGTTCGTCAAACACGCAGTTCGTCATGATCGTGGCTCGTCAATCACTATGTTCGTCACAAACATATTTGCCAAACACGCAATCCTTCACGAACATAGTTTGACAAACACGAAGTCCGTCGAATTTCTTCATTACAAACGCAGTTTACATATTCGTTAAAAACTCAGCTAATTTACAAACGTGTCACAAAGCTATCGACGTTTTGCGTACTAGTTTAAAAATCTTTAGTAAACAAAGCCTTTTATTTGCTCATGAGGGGAAATCCTTGAAACGGTACCCGATGCCGTGGGAGCTACACAGGGTTATGTGGGACTCTTACCGCACTAACACCCCCCGGTGGCCGTCCTCGGCGCTGCGTAGAGGACTCCGGGATCTCCAAAGGAACGCAACCGGAGTCCTCTTGCGCGTTGCCCTGTCGGGCTCCGCTCAGGTGAGCTTGACGCTCGCCACACCGTCTGGTGCGTACGACGGTATGCGACCATACATACCGCCATTTTTACCGGGGTCTTTGGCCGGGCGGTTCGAGCTCCCACTCTTTCCACCAGCGACCCCAGAAGCCCCTTTTAGTCACCTCTTACGACAGGCAGGGGATACCGTAGCCCGATAGGAACTACAGGGACAAAATAATGATGACCTATGGTCGAATTTCGTCCAAAAGGCGAAAACTAGTAACGCAGGCACAAATATTTCCGAATGAGAAGTACTGTTGCACTACCAAAACCAAAAATATATCTATCACCTTTCAATATTTTAAACCTAGCTTATGTAGTTTGCAACTAAGGAAAAGTTCTAGCAATATCAAACAAACAAAGCTTAATTAGAAGCTTCTAGTTTTAAGCATCATAATAAGATAGTTATCGCTCGAGTAAACTTTGAAAAGATTTACAAGTTACAATAAATCAAAAACTTATTAACTTCGTTTTCGCTACTTGCAAGTTAATCTACCTTGAAAATGTTTGGAACAAACGGAGAATTTAATTAATTAGTAATGTCGACGACCTTAGAAGTTTTGACAATAAGCACACCGTTACATCGACCCTTTGTTGTCCCACTGGTGGGCACGGCAGAATGAGATGAGAATTCAGAATGGTAAAATTTTAGGAGACAATCCACTAATGCCGTTTCTAATAATTAATCTGCCTGCCAAAGATCTATCTGACAATTCCTGTACCGATACTTGAAATTGCCACATTTTTTGATCTTTAGTAGGCAAAATCGGATAAATTTTATATTAATATCAGGCGTAAGACGATCAAGAGCGGATTGGTACACAAACATTTGAGAAACATTATTTTCACAGACGTCAGAAATTTAGATTTTTCTCGATGTTTTCCTTTACTGTCAAAACAGTACTAACTAATTTTTAAGCCCATAAAACTTAACAAAAGGTCTATCTGGGATTTGAGCCCTGAACTCTCTAAGCAAAATTACCATTATATTGTCACTGCTCCCATCGGTACTTTCCGTACAAACAGAACGTTTTCAATATTGTATTGTAGGAAAATTTACGGGGCGTGCCTACGGCGTAACTACAGTTGTGTGCGCACCTGTCGATTGGCGTGCTTGTGTGCGATGAGGGAGGAATATCGGTCTATTGATCGGTTCGGAAAGGCTCTTCCTGCTTCCTGGGAGCCTGGTACTTTCCGATCGGCTTGTCATTATTGGTGATTGCCGATAACTTGCCAATATCGATGGTTTGGTTCCCTATTTCAATGAAAATCTCGTATTTGTCCCAGGTAAGGATAATATGGGAATTATTTTGGTATATTTTTTTTCGTTGTGTTTAAAATCTTTATTCTTTTATCCCATAAAATATATAGGCCATGGTCATCAATATTACCTACTATAAGGATATATACCTTATACTGTGCTTCTACGGTTGGATTTGTTAGCCACTAATTATTTTTTTGGATAATAAAAATACGAAACCCAACAGTGCCAAGAATTTCAATGTCTTTAAAAACAACGTTGATGTGATGAATTGGTCAAGCGTGAGTCGAAATCAGCTGAACTCGCATACGGTGGGCTCCACACTACCTTTTTTTTCTGTTTTCAACCTTCGAAAGGTACCCGGTGCCGTGGGAGCGACACAGAGTTATGTGGGATTCTTACCGCACTAAAACCCCCTAGGTGGCCGTCCTCGGCGCTGCGTAAAGGACTCCGGGATCTCCAAAGGACCGCAACCGGAGTCCTCTTAGCGCGTTGCCCCGTCGGGCTCCACCCAGGTCAGCATGCCGCTCGCCACACCGTCTGATGTACACGACGGTATGCGACCACACATCCGCACTACCTACCGTAAATATTATTTTTTTAGTATTTGTTATCGCAGCAGCTTTAGAAGCATGTCATGCGTTGTCAAAATTTATAATAACTTTTTAGTCTATTACGGTTCGATTGATAAACCATAAGCGGAGAATCTTTTATGAGGACCCTTATTTTTTTTTGACCGCTCAAAAAATTCAAGTGTCTTTCTATTACTGTTAAAGAGATAAAACCCTGTAACAGACGAACAGACAGCGAAGGCTTAATAATAAGGAGCCACTTTGGGTAGAGACAATTTTGTCTTAGCGTACAAAACCCAAAAAAAACAAAATCAAAATCTCCTTTGTTACACAGTTACGATTAAGATTTAAAAATGTGTTTATCGATTTGAAATGGAATAAGGAAGATTTATATTTCTGTTATTGAGAACAATAGTCATAATTTTAAAGAGGTTTGTGGTTTTATTGTTATTTCTTACGTAAAATTGTTTTACGACAAGTTACAGCGATTTTATTGTTCAGTTAAATGTTTATAAGATTGCATCTGTGTTTTGAAAAAGTAGATAGTCTAGTGGTTAGAACTCGGCCTATCGATCGGAAGGTTTGAGGTTCAGGCAGGCAGGGCATCTCTGATTTTTCAAAGTTATGTGGTTGTAGAAATTTATTATCATATGCATTATATGATAAATGGTAAAGAAAAACGTCTCAAAAAACCCACATGTCTAATAATTCTAAAAAAATCCAAAAGGGTTGTAAGAAGTTTACCAATCCGCACTTAGCCAGCATAGTGGACTAAGGCCAAGACCCTTTTCACGTTGAGAGAATACCTATGCCCAGCAGTGGGACACCAATGGGTTGAAGACGACGACATCCCATCGTCAATTATTAAATACCTTTATGAAAATAAATGTTATATATGTCTTTTATGTATTTGATTGTATAACGATTTAATTATGTACATTTTTAGATGTTATTGACATGAAGAGGGTTGACGAGTGTGGGAAGATGGAAAGGCAGCGGGTAATTTTACGTTTCAGGGGTGTTAAAACATAATATACAAATAAATCCTGTTCACCAATATACAACCAAAGTTATACAAAACAACGAAACAAATAAAACTAGAGATATTTTTTAAAAATAAAAAAAATGCTTAAAAACTGTTGAGCATCACTCGCACTACCGATTTGTCAAAATCCTCCAGGCTGTAGGACAAAAATAATTATAATATTATATTATAATGTAGCAAAAAAATAATTTGGGTTCTATTCTAATTTTTTATTATTATTTTATCTAAAATCATATTCAAATTTGGTCTATTCAAAATTGATTAATATATTTTTTTTTCAAACTTTAACAAAATACCACCGCTTTGGATAGTGGTTCGTTATGGAGAGGAAGTGGCGAAAGAAACTCCGTACGTGCGCAATTTAAAATCTTTTAAAAGTATGTACTCGTTTTATACAATGTTATGAGATGAATTGCTTAATAGTTTGTAGGTACGGGATGATGTGTTCGCCCAGCGAAAAAATCCCACTCTTAATTAAAAATAAATAAATAAATCCAGGCTGTAGGACGTAACAATGAATGGGATATACATTCCAACGTACGAGTACATACTTACACTCAAAAAACATTTCCCTAGGGTTATCACCAACCCTTTATAGTCCCACTGCTGGGCACGGGTCTCCTCTCATAATGAGAAGGATTAGGCCATAGTGCACCGCCATGGCCTGGCCATGGTCGTATTGGTAGACTGCACATACCTTTGAGTTCTCAGAGTTCTGAAATCTCACAGGTGTTCCAGGTTTCCTCACAATGTCTACCTTCACCGTCTTAAGCAACTGATAATTTCTAATTAATATAGGGTCATAATATATGGGGTTAATTATAGATGTCCATGTCCATGAGCGACAGCTTTAATTTATCATAAGATGGATTTAATAAATAAATTTAGTAAGTTTTTAGACAGTATACATAGGTTCTATACTATTAATCAAGCTTGTAAATTATATATAAGGACTAGTGGTGCCCGCGGATTCGCCCGCATTTTAAAAAAATAATATGACATACATAAAACGGAATATTTGTACCTACATTGGAATGACAGTGGTTACATCTGTCGAAAATTGGTCTTACCAACTCCCAAACCCTCGTGGGCTCTTGGACAACAACTTTGCTAAAGATCATCACTTGATCAAATGCATAGTTTCCGATTCTATAACTACTTACGAATTAAAAATTAATTAAAAAAACCTTTTCCCACGGACTAAATTGTGAATCTAAGCCATTCTCAAGTCCCCTTGAACACACACAACAAATTTCAATAAAATCAGTCCAGTCGTTTAGGAGTTCAGTGACATACACACGCACATAAGAAATGTATATATAAAGATATACAACTAAATTATACAGTTTTATAAAAAATATCCAATTATACAACAAAGTAGCCCTGGGTAACTGCGCGTAATATTTTGTTGTGTGACGAAACCATTTACGTAAATACCGGCCGATCAAATATAATATACATTGTTGTGGCTTCTAAATTGTTAGTTACGCTAACCTTATGTAAGTTAGCCGTGCATTTCGTAGTTTGTTCTACGACTAAACAGACATCCTAGTGGTTTAAATTCGGCCTCTCGATCGAAGGATCCAAGGTTCGAATCCCAGAACCTTTGATTTTTCAAAGTTACGTTCGTATTTCAGATAAGCTTTAATGATGAAGGAAAACATCGTGAGGAAAGCTGCTTACCTTTTTTAAATGTATAGGTACGCACATGACCCGCGCGGTGGACTATGGCCTAAGCCTCTCGCTCTGAGAGGAGACCCGGACCCAGCTGTGGGACCGTAAAGGTTTGACGACGATTTTACGACTAAAAAATATGTGTGTACTTTTATATCGAAGGTGGTAGAACCGTCTGTGGTTGTACTTCGGCGGCACCACCGCCACACCTAATTCTACCGAATAAAATTGTTAACAGTAACCGAATAACAGTGCTGATGTGTTACGGATTGAAGGTTGTGTAAGAGATACATACTTTTCGGATAGTAACGCCTCTGTAGCCGACCTCAGGTAGGGCTCTTATTTTATTCGGGCTTGAATACTCGATTATACGATTATGCGACAGTAGCCACTTACAATTTAGTGGACTGCATATTCGTTAGCTATTTCAATATTGTGAAAAATACGTTTGACGTCGGTCGCAGCTACTTGTGGACGCTTGACGTAATCAATATACGAGTTTACGCATATAACTGCATCATTAATGCAGTTGCCATTTCACTCATTTTAGATCATCATCATCTTCAACCCATTAAAGTCGCACTGCTGGGCGCGGGTGTCTTCACAGAACGAGAAGGATTAGACAATTGCGAATTTGTAGAATTCACATACATTTGCAATTTTTTAGATACCCTAACCGAAAGCTCCCAACTTGACGCAGTACTGGCATCGTCAAAACGTACCGCTGATGCTTAAAATACCTTTTTTTCTTGACGACGGGGAAACCTTCAACGGCGTGGCAGCGACGTCGGGTGACATGTGATTTTTACTGCACTATAACCCCCCGGTGGTCGTCGTCAACGCTTGTTGAAGGACTCCAGGATCTCCGACAAAACACAACCGAAGTCCTCTGTCCTGCCCGGGCTCTGCCCTATGGGAGCTGCTTTTGCTCCTCCCGCACACCTGGTATTACGACGGTACGCGACTACACATTCCGTGTCCTTCCCGAGGTCGCATACTGGACGACTCGAGCTTCCACTCTTCAGTCAGGAGATACAGTAGCCCTATTCTAGTCCCGGAACTACAGGGATAGTCCTAAAAATACCTAGACGTCTACTAGGGTCGTAATGGGTCTAAAAAGAACCATCAAGAAACAAAATGTTCGATAATAATTATGTTAACAGCGTAATACATTTGTCGGTAACAAGTCAATCAGAAACCAATTAATTTTCCCTCGAGACTTTCTGGTAGGTAAGGGTCGAATTAACGTAACCTCTGAGAAGGCTTCGTTCAAAATAAATATATTCAGACTTATATAAAAATATTTCTTTTGTGGCATGTTTATTTTGTTATGAACGAGTCGAGGTTATTTTGGGCTTTATTGAATATTGATCGTTGTATTGTTGTTGTACGGAAAATTTATGGAAAATTATTATTTTTTATTACCACGCTTTTAATAGCTTTACCTGTATGTATGTATGTAACGGAATCTTTGAATTCGATTTTTACTCACTTTGAACGGTCCAATTAATTTCAAATTTTGCACACTTGTCAAGAACCGATGACAATAAAATATTTTAATATTTTTTCCCATTCACCTGATCATTTAGATTAACGATTTTCCTTGAGCGATTTTGGCCTGGTTATTAGTTTTTTTTTTTTTTATAATATAGGAGTGGCAGACGAGCATACGGCATGCTCGAGCATCCAGTCCACCTGATGGTAAGTGGCTACTGCCGCCCATGGACATCTGTAATCAACCTCAAATAGGATTAGATATTCCTACCTGAGGTCGGTCACAGATGCGCCGCTACCCCTGAGGACTAAGCTGGAAAGCCTCGGAAAAGTCTGTCTCCCTTACCACACTCTTCAAACCGGAACACAGCAGCACCTAACACTGCTGTTATTAGGTAGAAATAGGTGTGGCGGTGGTGCCACCGGAGTCGAACAACAAAGGGTTCTACCACCTTCAAAAACTATATAATTATATGAAATAGATAGTGCCTTTAATACCTATCTAAAAACTTCATAAAGGTGTATGAAATCTATCGATTCGCCACTTGGCCAGCGTGGTAGGCTATGGCCTGAACCTCTTTCACTCTATTGCCCTCCTCTCAAGGAGACTGGAGCCCAGCAGTGGGACATTAATGAGTTGAACGATGCTATTCATATTCATGAGTTTTATAAGTTTCAAACCAATAATTGGTAACTTTAATATAATTTCAATGAATTTATAAACTTTATCAAGTTAGAACCTGTAAGTATTGTTTCAATTTCTAATTTATTCGTAACTTCATTAGTTGGCAGTTAATGTTTTCATCGCAATATCCATAAGGGTTCGTACACAAAACTGCGATGCGACGTCGCATCGCAAAAATCTGCGAGCTCCCTCGACGCATCGCAAGAACTTGCGAATTGATTCGCATCGCACAGTGGTTGTTGTTGTTGGTCACCCTGAGAGACGCTACGCCGCACGATATCGCATCGCAGCAATTCGCATCGCAATTTTCTGCGTTGCGAATTCGCATCGCGTCGCATCGCAGTTTTGTGTTCGAGCCCTAACACAATCAAATAATATTTATCAAAGTTAAACTTCCTAAGTTAAGAGTTGAGAGAAAAGTTATTAGTGCCTAAATCGAGAGCTACCGAATAATTAATTAATTAATTTAAATGTGCATATTAAGATTGATTTAAATTTTAAATTATTATTTTTTAGGTAAAATCCTATGACTATATGCGTGTAAAAATAACAATATGTACGTAGATATATGTATATGGTAAGTATACAAAGAAAATTATAATTATTGATACCGAAATCAATGTAAATTACCGTGTTCCGTATCATTTTTTTCATTCCATTCATCTCATTCCAAGTATCAGAAAATCATAAACTTCTAGGAGATTTCTCGAATTCTTTGCAATCCAAACGAATCAGAGCTCCAAACCTCCACAACTACTAGGATAACATAGAAACGAGGAGCTTAACGCATTCCAATACTCGCCCCATCCTTTCCAACGGATGCGCCAACCGACACGCTGGTCAATGAACCGAGCGGAAACGAGACGGAAAAGGGATGTGTATACGCGTCTTTGTCTAACGCAAACATGAATGGTGATTCGAATCTGAACTTTCTTGCTAACGAAATTGAGAGTGAATAAGATTAAAGCGAAACACAGGATGCAGGTAAACTGGTAAGGAAAGAACAGCTGATTTTTAAACAATAAATGTGTTTTTGAAAGTGACTAAATAATAACTACTTTAAGATGTGGAGTTGGAGTCGAAATCTCACTGGAGGAGATGTTCCATTTTGTTAAAAATAGGGATAGGAGCGTGAGAAATTCGGGAAGAAACTTCTTCGGCGTTACCAGGAACGCATATTCTTGTTGGCGGTGTTTTTCCCACGTCGCTCAACGATTCGTTCACACGCTCAATTTACTCAAGATGAATCTTCCGTCGTATTAATTGACAGTTTGCATCGATCGGTTCAAATTATTTACGACTATAATATTGAAGACTGAAGAAGTTGTATGCATATTTGGAACTTTTGTATAAATTATGTTTTTTTTTTCTTTTAACCAATAACGTTCAATTTATATTGAACGGTTGAAAGGGGTGGTAAAGAAACTCGATAGATTGGCTATTGGGGAGGTATTGGAAATTGCCGATAATCGTGAAGCTATCGGAAAGGACTAGGACCCCATAGACTGAGAGAAGCGTTACCGAACGGATCAATAAACCAATAGATAGGCACGTGTACGACCCTCTGAATAAAATGTGTTATGGTGTGCGTAGCTGTCAATGTGTGCGTTTACGCTGTCTCTCTCATTTTCGAGAATTGGGGGTGTGTCCAAAGATCCAATGGATTCATTCATGCCTGATGTATTTGAAATAGGGTTACTTCCATTTTTTGAAATAATATTTTTTTAATAAGCTATAGAAATACACTTCAAAAATATACTAATTACGTACGAGAGTACTAAAAAAAGACAAAAAAGTTCTTGCTTAATCTATTTCTTATTTATCGTATCTTTTTCTTATTTACCTTATTTTATGTCAATTATAATCTATTTTACCGTTTTTTGATGATAAGAAAATATACTTTATTTTAAACGAAATTAAAAAAATATATGTAGGTGCCTGTATATTGAAAAAAAAATGTAGGTATTGCGATATTAAAATACATTTTAATATGTAAAACCTAATATTATAATACTATTATTAGAAATTAATTATCACTTGCTAAGCGGTGAAGGAAAACATCGTGAGGAAACCTGCATACCTGAGAGATTTATAAAAAGAAAATCTCAAAAAGGTATGTGAAGTCTACCACTACGCACTTGGCCAGCGCGGTGGACTATGGCCTTATCCTTCTCATTATGAGAGGAGATCCGTGCCCAGCAGTGGGACAGTAATGGGTTGATGATAAATATTATAACACTAATTATATTTTAACTATTTAATTATAAAATATAGAGGGATTGGCAACCCTAACATGGGGCTTAAAAACTCGAGGTTATAAAAATGTTTCCTATACCTGACGGATCCGTATGTGAATATTAGAATAAATCATAACGATAAATTCAGGTAAACAGGAGAATTTACATTAGTATTGAATCGAAAAGTTGTTATTCTGCTATTGTTTTGAAGGATATGAATCTTGCAAATGATGTGTTATTTATGAAATCTTATTCTTCTTCAAAGTAGAGTGTTGTTACGTTTATAAATAGGTTGACATTTAGGGTTCAAAAATGTCATGGACACGTTAGTTATAAAGGTGGTAGAACCCTTTGTGGTTCGACTCCGGCGGCACCACCGCCACACCTATTTCTACCAAATGACAACAGTGTTAAGCGCTGCTGTGTTCTGGTTTGAAGGTTTAAGGGAGACATACTTTTCCGAGGCGTTCCAGCTTAGTCCTCAGGGGTAGCGGCGCATCTGTGGCCGACCTCAGTTGGGAATATCTAATCCTATCTGGGATTGATTACAGGTGTCCATGGGCGGCAGTAGCCACTTACCATCAGGTGGACTGTATGCTCGTCTGCTACTCCTATATTATAAAAAAAAATTGTAAAGGTACAATAATAAATAATCAATGTTAACCAATCTTTGCCTACCAAAGTAAAAACTTTACAATGTTTTACTTAGAACAATTCTCAAATTTCAAATTTGGAATCAGTCCGTGCCTAGGGTTCGAACCCAGGCCAGCAATGTTAAGGGCATAATTTCAATTTAGTATTATGTCTTATTCTTTAGCACTTCCTATAGGCCAAAGGGCTTGACGAATTTGTACATATGAGGTGTTGTTGGATTCGTCTAAATTGTGAGAATGACATTCCCTATATTTTAAGCAGTTCTTTATTTTTGTTTTTTCTTATTGTAATTCTCAAGTTATATCATAAAGCAGTCCATACAAGATTAGAGGTATTACAAACTCGTTATTAAAACATCTTCGTGTAAATAGACAATAGTAATAACGTAATAGCCAATTAAAAAGCATTATATAAGCACACGTGAGCTGTAATTTTAGTAAAGTAGTTGTCATGTGAACTTCTAACGCTGGCTTCCCACGGTCTCTGATTTTGCGGACGGAGCGGACTAGCGCGCACATAAATCGTGGGAAGCATCGCCTGTAGTAGCGCCGTCGAGTCCGTAGCGTTGCGTCGGATCCGCCACGACTGACGACGACGACGCCACTTCGAAGGTGTGTTGCGACCTTTTGCGACTTTGTATCCCTTTCATTTTGAATTTTAGAATGACAAAATAGCTACCCTGATAGACTGATACGTAAGTTTGAAGGGCTTTGGTATCTCTCGTCCGCCGTCCATACATACATCCGTAGAATCACGGACCGTGGGAAGCTGTCATAGGACGCTATTAAAGCGACAATGCGTGGGAATGATAACAGTAATCAGTTTCATCAGTTATATTGTTTGTTATAGATGACAATCTCATAACTAGAAATGTGGAATGGGATGATTAGGCTTACAGGAATTACGTGTAATTATCGTAAAACAGCTTCAATCAAAAACTTATTATGACATAAAATATAAATCTAAAACTTATTATAACATAAATCTAGATTTTATTAGAAAAGAAAGACAATGAGATTGCGATATGTGATTGCGATATTGCTATACTAGAAAGATATATTTTTTCTATATGCCAAATAATTTCAGATATTGGGAATATGAATGTTAAGAAACTTCTGAATTTACATGGTCCTTCGAGCCGGATTTGAAATTTATTTATATATCTATTTTCCCTAATTATTCCCATTTCACACAATTCACTATTAAAGAAATATGTGCAGCTGTTAGACAATCGAATGCCAAAAGATTGCGAAATTTGTGTCAGACGCAGTCATCAATGGGCAATATAAATTTTGCTAATTGACTTTATTGTGCTAATTTATAGCATCGTAAAAATCTGATGCTATAGGCTACGAGGTTAGAAGGGCATTCCCATTATTACCTTATGACTGGATGCCCTGCCCTCTATAGCAATTAGCCCTGATGGAGTTTCACTGTCGCCTATGGACGTTTCCAATACCCAAGACGGCTTTGAAGGAGAGTTCTTTTTGCATCTTTTTGGAGCTCTATCTCTTGAACTTTTTTACAGTGTTAACAGTGGTGGTACGCATCTCACAGTGTTTGAGTTGTTCTCGCATTTTGCCAATTTGTCAAAGAGTTCCGCTGTCTCATAGCCCGTGTCAGTTACGGATTATTCCAATCAAATCCAGCAATAACGCTGCTTGATTGATAAAAATCGTGCAATCCAATTTATTGCACGATTTTCATTTGTTTCAATCGATTTAACACATCCATAGCTGACTTTTCACTTACATTTCCAAGGAAAAAATACTTAGGGAGGCACTACAGGTCGATCGGATCACCTTTAAAATGTTAGCGTAGTGATTTTTGTACTTATGTAGTCTGTAATAGTTTGTTATTGTTATAAAGCTCAGTGGGGCTCATTGAAATTGAGCTCGGGGCAATTTGTCTAGTAACTATATTGTCGGATTTGGTGATTTACGCCGCTCTAGACCATTTACACATTTCTAGAAAGTAATTATAATTTCATATATTTTTTTTATGAAAATTAAATAAATAGTAAATAAATACTTAGTACCTATGTATTTGTCAAAAGTTTATCTTTATCAATTACCTATCTACCTGCTGGATTTTATTTCATGGAAACCAAAAATATTATCATTATTTATATTTGTTGTCTGTGTCTTTAAAAGGTGTAAACCGGTGACATTCAGGGTAATATTGAAGATTGATTCTGACTACCGGATATCGATACCCAAACAGACAATCCATGAGCGTTGAGAAAAACGTTATTTGTGTCTTATGCACATGTGTGGCTGTTTTTTGACGCGCGAAAGGCAACGTCCGCTCGCATATTATTTCTAATAAGTTATAGTTTAAAAACTAAAAACCACGCTAAAATCGCACAAGGAAAATCGTGTATCCTAATTCCTGACGATCCTGATAAGGTGAATGGGATAAAACTATTAAAATCGTGTATTGTCATCGGTTCTTGATAATTGTTAAAAATTTTAAATTAATCGGACCGTTCAAAGCGGGTAAAAATCGAGTTCAAAGATTCCATTACATACATACATACATACATACAACCCAAGCTAATAAAAGCGTGGTAAAAATCGACGGACAGTTGCAAGCGACGGTCGTCCGCGGCGGGTCTTACAACGTCTGCCGCGGTCTGCCGCCCCGTGCACACGCGCCCTTAGAGTGAATTAAACAGTAGGCACTTTTTACAATAATTTAATCATTTGTTTACCTTTCTAGTTTCATGTCTAGTACCTAATCTATAAGGTTAATAAAACAACAGTATAATGTCGAGTATATATTTCCAATAAACATCACAAAAACAAGTAACTTACATACAAAACCTTGTTTAAATCCCTTATTTACCTTCACGAGATTAACCTGTAAAAAGAAAACACAGTTATATTTCTATAAAAAATCAAATCACGACTAAGGTGGCACCACCGTCACATAAAACTATATTGAAGGTGGTTGAACCCTTTGTGGTTCGACTCCGACGGCACCACCGCTACACCTATTTCTGCCACATAACAGCAGTGTTAGGCGCTGCTGTATTCTGGTTTGAAGGATGTGGTAAGGGAGATATAATTTCCCGAGGCGTGCCAGCTTAGTTCTCAGGAGTAGCGGCGCATCTGATGCCGACCTCAGGTAGGAATTTCTAATCCTACCTGGGGTTGATTACACATGTCCATGGGCGGCAGTAGCCACTTACTATCAGGTGCATGCTCGTCTGCTACTCCTATATTATAAAAAAAAGATAGAGTAAGATATATGAAAAGGAGATGTAAACAGTTTACGCCGGTATCGTCAATCGTGAGGCTATAAAGACAGCTTTTAATTAAAACTTTCGGTCTAGGTAAAAGCTGTGGACGACAGAAAAAATAAACAATTTATTTGGCAATCTACCTCGGTTACTATATTTTTGTCTGATTTTGGTCTGGAAGACTAGATTTGATTTGAAATCAAGATTGACTACTTTATGATAAAATAAATTTGTGAGAGTACAGGTATAATTTCTACAATGATAATGAGAATGAGGCAACCATCATGTCCACGTCAGCATTTTTCTACAATAAATTACACTACTTGCACTTACCTAATAATATTCTTAATTACATTTTTTTTTGTTCAGATAATTTTATTTTGTGACAAACAATTTTTGAAAGACTTGATGGAAAATTTCGTTCCTTTTATTGAGAAACTAATTAGTGACCTCCATTCCCCATTTCCCCAGGGTCCCCAGACCCGTAAATCTGTCCCGTAGGTCCGACTCTATATTCTTAATACATTACAATACAATACAAAAATGCTTTATTGCACACCAACTAATACATGAAAAATATACATAAACACAATGAAAAGTAGGTACAACAGGCGGTCTTATCACTTAAAAGCGATCTCTTCCAGACAACCATAGAGTTGTTGAAAGAAAACAATACAGATGCAAGAAATACAAGTTAATCTTATAAAAAATGTTTAATAGTCGCTTTCGTAGCAAAAAAACCTCATAAAAAGAGTAAAGTTGATCAACCCTTATACGAGGGTAACTTTGAAACTAATAGGCTCATTTAAATTCCGGGAATATCCGGGGTGCGCTTAAACGGTCGATGGACCCACAGTTCACTAATTGGTTAAATTAGGGTGAAACTGTTTTCGCCCCTAGCGCGTTTATAAAATAAACCTAGATTTATTACTTATGCTAAACTAATATTATAAATGCGAAAGTAAGTTTAGTTTGCTTTTCGTTCGTTTGTTTTTTGGCATGTTTTGTGTTGAAGGTGGTAGAACCCTTTGTGGTTCGACTCCGGCGGCAACACCGCCACACCTATTTCTACCTAATAACAGCAGTTTTAGGCGCTGCTGTGTTCCGGTTTGAAGGGTGTGGGAAGGGAGACAGACTTTTCCGAGGCGTTCCAGCTTAGTCCTCAGGGGTAGCGGCGCATCTGTGGCCGACCTCAGGTAGGAATATCTAATCCTATCTGGGGGTGATAACAGATGTCCATGGGCGGCAGTAGCCACTTACTATCAGGTGGACTGCATGCTCGTCTGCTGCTCTTATATTATAAAACAAAAATTAAAAAAAAAATGTTTGCTACAGTTCAACTACATAACCGATTATCATACTGTTTGTACACATGTTATCAGAGGTATATAGTCCTCCCCTACCCCCATCCACTTTCTATCCTGAAAAAAGTACTGTTCCCGAGGGATGGATAAAAATCTCTGACTTTTATTACATAGGATTAGCGTAGTTGTATATAAATAATTTTACTATGCATTATTAGTACATGTACCGTACCTTAGTAATTGGTTAGATAAAGTTTAATATAAAAATGTTTAGTTTCTGATTACCTACTTATACTCATAGTTATTGCCATCCACGTACACTTGAAAAATTGGAGGAAAAGCAATTTATTATTTTAAAAAAAATTATGAGTACGCTTTTGAAAAGTATTTTTTATCAAATAGGTACCTACACTCCCGTCATTAACGCATTAACAGTTGTAGAGATATATAATAAATAAAAAAATTAAAAAGAAAATAAATAAACGAGCAACAATTTTAGAACTTTGTATGACACGACGCCATAAAGAAAAACAGTTTCCAATCATTATTTTCATTCATTCAAAATTGTTGGCACTAAAGACTAATATTAAGTTGTAGGTAGGTATATAATGTGGTGCTGGAGGAGGATGCTTGGAGTCTCATGGAAAGAGTTCCGTACCAACAACTCTATACTCCAGGAACTCGGCATCACACAGCGTCTATCGAACTTAGTACATTGTCGTATTTTGAAGTTCTTCGGACACGTCTCGCGGAGAAATAGCGATGCTATTGAGCGTCTCGTCGTGCAAGGAACTGTGGAAGGCACCAGAGCACGAGGAAGGTCACCTACGCGATGGACTGACCAAATTAAATCAGCTGTGGGCGGCCCATTGCATGACTGCACGAGAATATCGGCTAGCCGAGAGAAATGGCGAGACATCGTAAGGCGAACTACATCAGGCCCCCAGGAAAAACAAGAAACATGGTGACCACGACCGCTCTGCCAAGAGTGCAACGACAAAGAAGAAGAAGGTATACATGACTGTCTGTGTCCAAAAATAATGAATGGCGTATTCTCTTAATCGTATGTATGTAGGGTACCCATTTATTGGACACTTCAACCTGGACCCTAAGATGTTGAACCCATGTTAGGGAAACGGGGGCGCGATCCAAAAACATTCCGTTGAACGACCCGAAAGGTCGTGCTCAGCTTGTGTTTTATCACCTTTTATTTGTACAGTGTTGCTCAAACTTTAACTAGTCATATGGCAATAATAAATTAATAAATTAATAAATTAGATAAAGCGATTGATAGTGAATAGTGCCTGAATTCTGAACTTAACTGTATTTGAATAAGAGTATTTTTCGATCTTATAATAGGTATTTTTTCAAAGTTACACTTTTGTAATATAAGATTTTTTTTCTATGTACGAATGGATAATGTTTAAAGCAAACACTACGAAGCTGCTCCAATACTGATTGATGGATAAAAGTAGATGATGATAAAAAAGTACCTACATAAAAAGATGGTATTACAGATCTGATACATAAGGCGTAAGCCTTTGGGCGCTCTCAAGTAGCTACTTCTAACTAATAAAAATATTTTTTTTGTTAAATCAGATTTTTTAGATTTCAGGTTGAGAACCACTGATATTTAACAAGGGTTTATCTTCATAGGAGCGAAACAGAATTGGGTTTTTGCTTTGACATTTAATGGACGGGATGATCCTATGTGACATGAAATGGAAAAATATTTCAGATACTAATAAAATTTGGAAATATGAAACGTTTTTATATTATACCTAACTAGCTGACATATCAATAAAAATGTTAAAGGTGAACAACCCTTATCCCTTAGGGATATGAGAAATAGATAGTAGCCGATTCTCAGACCAACTGAATATGCATATAAAATTTGGTGAAAATCGGTAAAGCCGTTTCGAAGGAGAACGGTAACTAACATTGTGACACGAGAATTTTATATATAAGACTAGGTATATTGTAGTTATATAGATTAAATTGTTATTTTTATATACGATGCCTAAATTTGGGCGAAAATTTATTATAGTAATTTATTTTATAATGAACGACGCGCGGTACCCTAATTTTAACATGTAAAGAGACGGGATATTCCATGACCTTATTTTTTGTGCGGAACCCTTATCCTTTTCCTAAACTAACCGCCAGTGAAAGTCCCGTCAAAATCGAACAAACAGACAGACAGATAATAATTATGTCTGCCACGGCACGTGTCTGACGCGCTCTATGTCTGTAGATATAAATGAACCTGTAGGGATCATTTATATTATTATCTTATTTATGGATTACACTTAATCAGATCAAGGATGAAGGTGGTAGAACCCTTTGTGGTTCGACTCCGGCGGCACCACCGCCACACCTATTTCTACCTAATAACAGCAGTGTTAGGCGCTGCTGTGTTCCGGTTTGAAGGGCGTGGTAAGGGAGACAGACTTTTCCGAGGCGTTCCAGCTTAGTCCTCAGGGGTAGCGGCGCATCTGTGGTCGACCTCAGGTAGGAATATCTAATCCTATCTGGGGTTGATTACAGATGTCCATGGGCGGCAGTAGCCACTTACCATCAGGTGGACTGCATGCTCGTCTGCTACTCCTATATTATAAAAAAAAAGATCAGGTGACGAAAATATTAAAATAAATAACCTTTTAGGGTCAAAGTTTTCCAAATACAAATTTGCCGATATCAAAACTAAACTTGTAACACACATCACTTGTTAGAGCGTCGGGACCGACATGAAAATAGTCTATTTCTTTTTACGACACAATAAACCCTCTGTCTTATGCTTATCGACTATTGAAACGGCATGTTGGAATATAAAATGCTAGTATCTACGTACCCACAATGTATAGTCAGCTTCATTAGTGGATGAGCAGATCAAAATTACATATTTTTTTTTTATAATATAAGAGTAGCAGACGAGCATGCAGTCCACCTGATGGTAAGTGGCTACTGCCGCCCATGGACATCTGTAATCAACCCCAGATAGGATTAGATATTCCTACCTGAGGTCGGCCACAGATGCGCCGCTACCCCTGAGGACTAAGCTGGAACGCCTCGGAAAAGTCTGTCTCCCTTGACCTATACCTATACACCAAACATTCATAAGTAGCTTAACACTTTTTTTATTTGTGAGAGGGAAACCTTCAAAAGGTGGCTCTTAACAGCATTGTTAAACACTGCTGTGTTCTGGATTGAAGGGTGTGGTAAGGGAGACATACTTTTCCAAGCGTTCCAGCTTAGTCCTCAAGGGTAGCGGCGCATCCGTGGCCGACCTCGGGTAGGAATATCCTATCTGGGGTTGATTCCAGATGTACAATGGCGGGAATAGCCACTTACCATCAAGTGGACTGCATGCTCGCCTGCTACTCCTATATTATAAAAAAGTATGTTTTTCTTTCACAAAAAACAAAAGTTAATTTACTCTTAATCTATGTGTTCCTACCAGACTGGGAAATGGCGTTAATTACTGCTATTAATTACCATTTAACGAAGGTAATTCCGGCTTTTAATCATAGTTTTAGTTGCTAAAACAGAGACTAATTTGAAAGATTTTAGGGGTTGTTTAACCCTGAGACTGTAAGCAAGATTGTTTATTCGTTATTCGCTTCATTTTATTTATCTAAGGATTGCTTGTTCATTTGGTGTTTAATTGGCTATTTGGAGGTGTTGAAGTTATTTAAGACGGGAAGCTCGTTATAAATACTGTTTTCTATACAAATAAATAATGTTTAAGTGTTTGTAAATTCGAAATAAAAGTTATTTGTTATGTTATGTTAATATACATCTAAACGGCAGGTACTTGTAAAAATTCCAGATTGAAATATGAGTCTGTCTGTTTGTTTTGGCTAATCTCCGAAATAATTTCGACGGGACTTTTATTGGCAGTTAGCTGATGTTATTAGTAACATTAGGAGTAACTTAGGCTTTTATTTTAGAAAAATAATTAGGGTTCCGTGCAAAAAAATATAACTTCAGGGTATTTATACTTGCAACGCGGGCGGAAACGCGGGGCACAGGTAGTTAAATATTTTTGGTAAAGTCAAATAATAAATTTGCCTATTTCACTTGTAACGTGCATCTTTGTTTACAAACCAAAAATGATCTAAAATTTATAGTCCTATTCAAGTAGTCAAATAAATTTCAGCTCCAAAAACAGACAGTCAAGCAGACAAGATTGTAAAATATCAGCACAAGATATTTCAGCTGAGACTTCCGGGTTATCAATCTAAGTTCAACCTGATCACCATCACCATACCGGTCTGACGCGCAAAGGGTTGCGGGTTTCTATCCCATAAATTATAAATTAAGATCTTAGCCGGGTCTGGGTTGAGTATTCGTCTTTGTGTGTGTTCATGACATCCACGACACGGGCAATCCTAGTGTGAGGCTGATGGTGTAGAAAGCGTCTTTTTAACCTTAGAAAAGATGCCAATCATATTTAGGGTTGAATAAAAATTACGAGTTGCAATCAGGTATATCTCTTGCTTATTTACTTGTTAATAAAAAACATGTTTGAGTCAATTTCGTTCTTATGAAAAAACTACGTACCTATACTTGAATCCCAAGATAAAATACTTCTAAAACGTCTAAATTTCACTTTAGAGCTCATAAGTCTAGAAATCCATGACTTCCTAAGCCCGGCATAGCCCTCATCATGTTTTATCATTCATGGATATAAAAACTTCATCTCCTGTCGCGTGCAACACATAAAATATCCAATTTCGACACACAATCCGACGGGGCAAGCGTTCAGTGCCTTTGTTTTATAGAGCCATCACGGAAAAGAACTTAGATGAGTGGTGTTTAGATCACACGACTCGGGTACGACACGATTTTTTAGGGAATTGAGATACTTCGCTATTAAAATGCATGACCAATGTGGGCATTTTAAGTTCTTCAAGGGAAACAATATTATAATTTCTGTTTTTATTTTATGTAATTGTAGTAGAACAACTACCAAGCATGCTAAGTGCCCATTATCGCCTTTGGATATCTGAACATGACTACAAAGGACAAAGGACTAGAGATCATGCTGAGGTTGATAACAGACGCATTGTTATATCTGTTTATGACAAATTTGAAACACCTCTAATTTGTTTACTTGAACATTTAACTGTTTTCCAGATTGAAAATATGAGACGCTGTATTGTTAAGACAAATTTTAAATCGAATATAGCTGTAGCGGTGACGATTAGTAGACGAAAGTTCTTTCAATTTAATTACAATAATGATATTGATACGATCATCTAAATATTGCTTAAGCTATGAAATTTTCGCGTCGTAGTCGTGTCGTCCCGGAGTTGTCGCGTCTAATCGTCACTAGCGCAGTTCAATTACATCGGTTCATCGGGCACAATGTTGACACGACACATTGGAATATCCCCATCGGCCGCAAATGAACGCTTCGTTTGGAAAATTGACCCTTTTTTGGGGCACAGCAACCTTTTTGTCCTACAAACTACAACGCACTCGTCCATGATACCCAATCGTATTTTTTTTAATTCATTTTGTTGACGAACCCTTGTTTAAATTTTGTTATATAAGTAGTAACCGATCAGTCCATTTAATTTAGTACAAGTAAATATTCGTTGTTGCTCATAGATATCTTTAATTAACCTCACAGGATTGAAGTTCTGAGGTCGGCAATAAATTAGATAGGTACTGTACTTTTTTTCGTGTCGAGAGGAAAACCTTCAAAAGGTACTCGGTGTCGTGGGAGCGACACGGGGGCGCGTAGAGGACTCCGAGATCTCCATAGGAACATAACCGGAGTCTTCTCAACGCATTGCCCCGTCGGGCTCTGCCCAGATGAGATTGAATCACCACGCAGTCTAGTTTACACGACGGTATGCGACCACACATACTGCTGTCCTTCCTGGGGTCGGTAGTCAGGCGGTTCGAGTTCCCACTCTTGCCGTCTGTAACCCCGAAAGCCAGACAGGCAGGGGATATCGTAACCTTATTCTGGTAGACACTACTCCTCAAGACTACACAAGAATCCATTGTTTAAGTTTCTTCTTAATCAAAGGATTGAAACCAAAAACCAGCATTAGTTAACACTGCTGTTATAACGCAGAATAGGTGTGGCGGTAGTGCCTCCAAAATCAAACTACATTACTATTAAAAATCAAAATACAATTTTCACTTTCCCCATTCCTTGTCCCAAATTAGGAAGTATGTACCTACGTAGGTAAGCTCACACGCATCCACACCCAGAATAAAAGTGTTTGCCTGGCCGGTAATCAAACCGGAAACCTTCTGCGTATCAGATCTATACCTATACCATTCGTCAATCTGTCCTTATAAACATCAGTTAAAATTATTATTGAGTGTTATTCACTTCTTTTTCAATCTTTCAAATAGTCGCATTTTCAAAAAGGAAGAATCAATTCCATTGTTATTGTAATTACTGTCAACACTACTTTGTATTAGGTATATAACTTAATACCTCAACCAATTACGATGTAATGTAGTTAACATCACGCAATAACCAATTAATGTTAATTAATTGGTAATAACAATTAATTGAATCTATCTCTCGATGCGTTTATAGTGTGATTAAGTGTCATGTTGAGAGCCCTTTCATTCCACGCCCTTTATTCCTGTGGATTTTGCATTTATTCACAAGCTTTTGTTTCACTTGTATTCATTGTATGTACGTGAAGGTTAATATTCCATCATCGGACATCTAGACGAACCGCGGGATGCCATCAATATTTGGTTGATATTCCTCTTGTGCGGTGCGATTTTCTCCTATTAAGCGTTTTAGCAAGTCATTCCTGCTGCGAACCGCCAAAGAATGGGACACACTCCCGCCTTGGTTGTTTCCCGGTACATACGACCTGGGATTGTTCAAGTCAAGGGTGAATAGGTTACTTCTAGGCAAGCTTTATCCAAGGCTGCATCTCACTTAACATCAGGTAACGTTGCAGCCAACGCAAGTCTTATAGTAAGATATCTTGCAATTGAAATAATTTAAACCAGTTAACTCTAACCAATTGAGATGAAATTTTGGAAACATACTATATTGTTTGGATAACAATACATTTTTAAAGGTGGTAGAACCCTCAGTGGAACTCCGGCGCTACCACCGCCAGACGTGTTTCTACGCGGTGTAAGCGCTGCTATGTTGGGGTTTAAATGGAGCATAAATTAGTAAGGGAGCATAGATTAGTAAAGATTACGCACTCCTTACAAGAAAATGTAACCAGTTTTGCATTGAAATTGTCACTGTCATCTCTTTTCGTGTTTGAAAAATATTAAAAAAAATAGTTTTTAGATCATTTACGAATGAAACTATATTTCTACGAACTTATTCTTCGATTTCGTGTTTTTGCACCCTTTAATTGCGCATGTCGGCGTTAAAGTCATTTAATGTCTTCCTTCAATTACCTACAAAGCGGTGAGATCTATACTTATCTATGTAAGAGAGACACTTTTTCGGAGGCGCTCCAGCTTAGTCTTGAATTGACGGGTAGCGGCGAATCTGTGGTCGACCTCAGGTATGTATTTGACCTTATCTGGGACTGATTAGATGTCCAAAGGCGGCAGTAGCCACTTAACATCATGTGGACTACATGCTCGTCTGTTACAGTAAGTCTAGTATTTATTATGTATTTAGACAAATACATAATAAGCTTAGTGAAGTCATAGTTTAAGTCGAAAATGTACATAAATAACGTGTTAATTATTTATTCATCGTCCAAAATGTAAGTAAATAACTATAATACACAATACTTACTAATTATGTAACTATTGATGTGACTACAACTAAAATAAGACATATCATAGGAATAAGGTTACAGATGAGTGAAACAAACTACATCATTACTGATATTATCATAATTTATTCTTAAAATATCAAAATACAATTAAAATCCTAAAAGTATTATGTAAAAATCATTACCTATCAAGTATTATATAAAATATCCGTGTAAATATCTGTATATTTCGTGATTCGATGCAAAATAAATATTTTATGGGAATAATTTGGTTACAAACTGATAAATTATGTATTTCTTACATATATAATTATATAACGGTTACTTATAACACTGCCAGTACATAATTATAAGCTACTAGGAAATATATTCTACAATCTCAATACATAGAATGCCTACATCTACATCTAGATGACATAGACCAACAATGCGTAATAAATATGTTATATTTCCCTACATTACGTAGATAATCTTTTAAACACACGACAAATAACTTTATATCATTAAATTTTCTTTATAAATTTCGATAAAACTTGTTTCATTTATGTTTTTAAGCAAATTTGTCTACAAAGTCTAATCTAGCGTGTTTTTACGTAAAAATAAACCGAGTCACAGATAACATAATAATATGTTATCTAGGTTCAACGTCCACAGATTAAAAAGCATCCTACGAGTTCTAAACCAACTGTCACAATCGAACCACTAGTGTCGAAAATTCGCGCCTTTTTGTATATCGCGCCTACATCATTTCAATAGCTCTGTTAATCTGTGGCAATTAATTTGCACAGATAATACAGGCTCTACGATTAAAATTCAACCGGCACTTTCCCTAACATCGAATATTGGCGCCAATTCACAATGGCGGCCATTTTGAAGCGGATAATTTAGCAACAATTTAACGTGTTTTTTTTTGTTTTTCACCAATTTTGTGCTAAAAGCCTGTAAGCTTTTTAGCGTTGTGACATTTTTTTATTTAATAAGCATGGTTAGCAACGAAAAGACCGGCCTCGGCGCCCACACCTGTAACAGATCCGGCGACGTATTTGCCTTGCGAAGCCTGGCCGTTAGCCTGGAAAGAGAAAAGGAATAATGTAAATTCTTAAATCCATTTACGTAGGTATGATAAGTACTTAATATACTACACTAAAATAAAAAAATGATGAGGTGGTGGAATGTAATTATCGCCACACTTATTTCTTGCACTTCGGTGGAAGGGTGCGAATGTGTGGCGACCGTCTTAGTCCTCAGGAGTGGCAATGAATCTGCGATCAGCACCAGGTAGGAGTCCCGTTTTATATGAGCTGGCTGCAGATGTCAGTGGACGGTAGTGATCACTTACCAATAAATTGACTGTGCTAATCTATTACTCCAAATAAAAATATTGTTTTGACAAATATTTATATATATATTTCTTATGTGCGTGTGTATGTCACTGAACTCCTCCTAAACGACTGGACTGATTTTCATGAAATTTGTTGTGTGTTCAAGGGGACTTTGCGTTGCGTTTTATGTATCTCATATTATTTCTTGTCATTTCGTATCATAAGATCTCGAAACGAAAACATTGTTTAATTTTAAACTGGCTCTTCTGGAAATTAATTACCTTTTTGGGTTGTGCCAATTTTCTAGCAAAGCAGCGATATGTTAACATATTGTTACATCATTAATTTAGATACACACTGTAAACCAGCATTTTTGATTGACACTGTATTAGTACAGCACTTATTGCCAACGCCTAATAAAATGATAGCGGCAATTAAAAGCTCATATGCGTGATAACTGATAACATAATAGACAAACAATTTTTATCAAAATATTAAACGATATTCCAGTGTCATAACTCATAAATATTAAATATTAAGGAACTATTTTAAATAAACCTCTATAAAAGACTGGTGAAATTTTGCAAAGGAAAAAAGTTTTTAAACAATGAATGGTATCAGTTGTTTATGTCAACTAACGCCATCTTATAGAATATTAAGGTACTATTTCGGTTGTCAAATATATCCCAACATTCGTTTTTTTATTGTTGCGAAAGATTGTTGTTGGCACTGTTAACATTATCCTACACCAAAATATCCTAATAATCTAATAAAAACTATCTACATAGTACTAATAGTAAAAATATAATAAAGGAATAATATTTCTAGTACCTAGAAATTTCTAGGTAAAACATGAAATAAATTTATTTAAAAAATAGCGGACGTTTAGTTGTCCAGTTCTTGGGGAGCGTTCAAGTATTACGTAACGCAATTTTTAAAGATTTTTGACTCCCCCTCCCCCCCTTGTAACGCACCGTAACGTTTTTCTGTACCAACCTCTCTAAACGTTACGTAACACTGAAGTGACGTCACGCAGTGACGGCAAGTCAGTATGAGAGGCTTTATAGGCCAAGAACAGCTGATGATAACGTGTTGTAAGAAAGACCCCCTCCCCCCTGTAACGCATCGTAACGTTTTACAAGATCCCCCCCCCCCCTCCCCCAATTTGCGTTACGTAATACTTGAACGCCCCCTTGTTGTTAAGTTTAGTTATTTCTGCAGTGACCATTATACTTGCGTCCCATAATGTATTTTAATAATACGATTTTTATAAATTAAGTCAGTATACTATTAAAATAATATTTTTCATATTTTTATAATCAAATGAAGTTCACGGGAATACTTTAAAAACAATATGGATTTTAGGAATGATCGTATCCATAATTATTTTTCAGCAATGTTACACGATTATTTTTTAAATTTAATGTTATACAAAACTTGAATTAATTAAGTCATGAAGCTTTGATAGATAATTGCAGGAAAAATATTAATCGATTAGTCGTTTTCATTTCATTTTCAGTGAGTTGTTATAATCAACTTGTTATATTTTACACTTGTTATATTTTTAACTTGTACAACTAAATGAGGGTGCTACACTACAAACTAAATTACTCACTAAATGACAAACACAAAATAATAAACACAAAAAAATATATTTTTTATTAAAATACAGATAAAAATGTTAGCACAATTGATTAAATGGCAATGCATATTAGTTACACACACGGAAATTATCATGCAAATCTAATTTGTGATATTTTAGAACACTTAAATCATATCCAATATTTAAAGTATTAAAAATACTTTAAAAAAAGAAATATTTAAGTATCCAATTTATACTCTGTGCGCCAAATAGACATAACAACAATAAAAATTACAAATTTTCAAATTCATTATTTTCAAAAATTAAAAATAAACAACAAAATGTAAAGTTTGATTCACAGAGCACAGACGACACAACTACACAAGGATTACTTATGCAAAACAATTACACCCGTTATTCATATTCAATCTGTCCCGTGTTGACTGTAAAGATTGACTTTGACATATTGTCTATTAGAAATTGTTAAATATCAATCTTCGGTAGGAAGAATGGATGGATTGTGTATTAATAACAGATGTTATTCTAAAGAAATGACATGACCATGCATAGACTACAAATTCAAACGATTTTCTTAAAGTCATACGCCATAGCATGTACTATGTATTTTTATGTATTTTTTGTATGTCATACTCAATTAACAACTGTAAAATAGAAGTAAATATAAAAAAAAAAACAGTAAATTTCTTCCTTCTTTAACTCCTCATCCTAAGGTTGTCTGGAAGAGATCGCTGTTTTAGCGATAAGACCGCCTTTTGTATCGTCCAAAATTGTATGTTTTTGTTTTGTGTTCTTCTTTTGGGTACAATAAAGATTATTATTATTATTATTATTACATTTCAAAATCAGAACTGACACTCAATATATCGGAGATATGACTTTAAAAATTTTATAATTTCGAATCAATAATTTCAACAAGACTATTCTACATCTACACAAATAATCATGCATGAATACACAAAATTACATAATCGAACAAAAGACATGAACAATTCAAATCTATTTAGAGACAATTATATATTCTACATATAAATGTAACAAAAAATATTAATTTATCAAAAAGGTTAATTTTTACTTCATATATTTTCATATAATTGCCTGAAAATACATTTGAAGTCATTATTACAGTGTCTTAATTCCATATTGGAATAGACAATAGTTATTTTATTGTGACGTAAGCATTTCAAGTTTTAAAAGATGTATGCTTTTTATTAAAATGTATATTGTATGAACTTTCAGTCTGAACTTTGTTCGCTTAACATACCATTCAGCGTAAAAATAACATTGAGTTTGCGCAAGAGTTTAAGATCACGAGAGGCTGGGAAAAGGCTTTCTTTTTACCATTTGACAACCAATTAATGGAAGTCGGATTTGCGCTACAATAAGTGCAAATTAAAAGTACTATATTGTAAAAAAAATGTAAGAACGCGCCTTTTCAGTTGTAATTCTGAGCTTAAGAGAATAGATCCACCTTTAAATTGGTTTCTACATTTAAAATATGGAAAAATAAAAATAGTTATCATTTTAAAACAATTTGAGAATGTTATGTATCATTATTTTTATATTATATTCAAAATTGCGTTTATAATGCATTTATTGGTTAAGAATATATGACATATACCGTGAAAAAGCAAACCTGACAATTGCCATTGCCTTTGGTAGTATTGCCAAGCAATATTTTGCAGTCTAACATGTATAATAAGTTGCCATTTACCAACACGTTCTTCAGACATTTTTGTGACTTTATAACTCAATCCGACTCATTTGTTACAAACTCCTTTATCAATTTCAACTTTAACCTTTCCCATTATCTCAGAATGATCATAAACTCAAGTACTCATACTTCACAAACGGTGCATAATATTAGACATTAGATTTAGTAGGCATGCGATTTAACGAAGTTGGATTTAGATGCAGCGAGCGATGGAATCGATCCGGCGACATATTGTCCTCTGACAGCGAGACCGTTGGCCTGGTTTTGGAAAAATAAATTTAGAAATTTTGAAAAAAAAAACATGACGGTAGATTTAAAAAATATTTTTTTATATGAAGGTAGTTAAAAATATGTTTTAAAATAATGGGTTCTTAAATTTAAGTGCAGACAATTCATTGTCTTTTTCAACAAATGTGTATTAAAATGTTAAAATGACGGTAGATAGAACAAAACTTCTTTAATCTTTTGTTATTATGCTACGTGCGATAAAACTAAATTGTTGTTACTAAACATTAATAAAGGGTGCAATAAAGGTAACTAGAGTAGAAAAGGGAGAGCGGCTCAAATTTCTATGCATTAATTACATATTACTGCTTAGCACCTATCGGCAAAAATTTGAAGCAATACTACCAAATTCGACATCATAGTTACCAACCGTAATGTAGGAAATTCTAATCAAATACTACAAATAAAAAGTTAACATACAACACATACACAAAACATAGCATCTACGTGCATAGTACAACTACAGACAACACAATAAGCACACATAATATATGTTAACATGCGGACACATAGTTGTTACACATAATGTACTTTTCATAATGGAAATGGTCATAAAAGTACGCCACTAACGGTGACCCATTTAATAGCTGACCACGCTAAATAAATGGAATTCATTTGGAAAAATCAGGAATTTTATAAATATTTTGAAATTGTCGAGCAAAGATGGATAGCATCAGAAATACTTCTTTGATGTTATTTAGTAAAACACATAAGCATATTCTAGAACATTCAAATACCTCTCCATTTCTCTTCTTGACTACATTTCTATTCTTCTTCCAAGTATAACCTATACCATTCTAGAATGTTCAAAGTAAAAAGAGAGGAGAGCCTCTATTTTTACTATAAAACCTTACCCACTTGACTAGTTTCTATTGGTCTAGTAGACTACATTTTTGTTCTTTATCCGCCTACACCTAGATTATTCTAGAACACGTCAATTTCTCTCTCTTTACCCATATAAGCTTTACATTACTAACCAACTTCTGTCTCCAGCTAATTCTCTATTTTTATAACCTAATACGCTTAAACAATTCCTTCTAACCACACACCTTCAATTCTTTCTCATCTAGAATATTTTAGACTTTCCTCTTTCTCTTACTCTTACTACTTTGGCATTAGCAGCCTCTATATCCAATCAATCCCCTTTTCTTATAACTTGATATGCTTTAACAACTTCTGCTAGCCGAAATGTCCTTCTATTATTTTCCATCTACGTTCTACAACATTCTAGACATTCAATCTCTCACTCGTTCTTCTCTTATTACCTTAGCACGCTTAAGCAACTCTTCTTGTTTAGCCAACTATTATATACGTTAACGACTCCTGCTGGTCAAATTCCTATTCATTATCATCTAGAACATTTTAGACTTTCAACCTCTCACTCGTTCTTCTCCTATTACCTTAGCACGCCTGACCAACTCCTGTTGTTTAGCTAATTATTATATGGCTTAACGATGCCTGCTAATCAAACTAATATTTTTTCCCATCTAGAACATTCTAGACATTCAACCTTTCATTCTGCCTTTTTTACCTACCTTAGCACGCTTGAGCAGCTCCTTTTGTTTAGCCAACAATCATATGGCTTAATGACTCCTGCTAGTTAACAGAACATTCTAGACTTTCAACCTCTCATTCTCCCTCTATCTCCTACCTTAGCACGCTTGAGCAGCTCTTGTTGTCCAGCCAGCACGTTCTCCGGCTTGCCGGCCCAGGCGCGGAGCACGGAGGCCTGGAGGGCACGCCCGTAGCTGAACGTGAGGGCCCACGGCCGCTTCAGGTCGACGGTGTTGATTGCGTTCAGGTTCACTGAGGCCTCCTCCTCAGACTGGCCGCCGGAGAGGAATGTGATTCCTGGAAGCGTTGGGAATGGAATTTAATAAATGTACTATATATGGGTAATTGTATTACTGGTGATTTGGGTATCTGTCATGACAAAGTAAAATATGTAATATCAATTTTATAAGCTGGCATCTTAATTTTATGTATTACATACATAAAAATTAAGATGCCAGTTTGAAATTTAAAAATAACCGCCATTTATAATTTCAATAAGGTACCGTTCCTAAATTTCAGTTATATTTTTTAAAGATTTAAAATCCAACTTAGTTTAATCCATGACTGTATGTCTGTTTGGTTACGGTTGTATGCTTAGAAACTTCGACACCTATTTGAAAATGAAAAATGATTATGTTTACAGAGCGTTGCCAGGGTACAACCCCGGTATCCTTGTACTGGGTACAACCGTTATTACTGTGTACCCCGCTCAAACGTCCTTGAATACAATTAAATTTTAAATTATTAACAAAATACATTCAAATGTAAATTTACCACCAACATAATAATACTATATTGACCAAAAATACAACTTTTTGACAACGTTTAGGCTCATTAAACCTAACAAGACTTGTAAAAAAACTATAAAACTATCAATAAATTAATATTCATACCAGGAACGGCGGCGGGCACAGTCCTGAGCAGAGCGGTGACGGTGGCGCGGCCGATGTCCATCGGCGTGTAGGTCTTCGTGCACGATTGGCCGGCGGTCACCTGGTGGAAAAACCGTAAGATGTAAGAGATTCTAAAAGTCAGAAAAGAACACAAAAAAGCCACTCTATATTTTTTTTGTTTGAAAGAAAAAGAGCGGAAAGAGTGGGAAAGAACATGGGGGATATTATTAAGTATGTATATAACAAAATGTGTTATATATGTGTCGGGCATTTCGGCATAAGACCATACGTCGTGTGTCGAATGTGACACCTCGTTCACGCTTCATTCCAATATTACTCTATCGTATATGAACATGTGAGGTGCTACTTTGGAAGGAATCAGAATTGTTAATTTGTCAAGGACTTGTGTATTCAGACTTGTGACAACAACCACAGTTTCTGACTTTACAATCGAAGATTTCATAAGTCAAATAAATAAAAAATATGTTACTTTTAAAAGCAATATTTGAACAACAAAGAACAAAGAACATGGCTCTCATGTCTCATCAGACTTACTGCAGGAAGAATTTTTTTCCTTTATTTGCAAGCCTGATAAATAAATATTAGCTTCATATTAATTTACACATAAAACTCGTACTTAAACGCAAAATTATCGCGTATGGGAAAGCTAATTATACTAGGCATTTATTACGTCACACAGAACTCGTGATACTACGACAGTGTTATTGGTGGCTTGCCAAATATCTAAATAGGTAACGTAAAAAGTGATAGATTCCTTGTACGATAATAAAAATAATTAAAAGTGAATGGGAGATACTTAGATTATTATAATTAATTGGAGGCGCTAATAGTGCGATTAAATATTTATTCTAAATTTAAACGGCAAAATACATAAACACACTGGCATAAAAAATTCACGAAAATATTATGACTATTGTAAACCAAGAATTGTCTATCTTATACCAAATGTGTTCAACACTTTTGGTTTAATTCAATTGAAAGATGCGGACGCATGTGATATAGTAGCTAACTTGAAATAATTATACTTTGAAAGTAAATCTTAAATCTACAAAGTTAAGTAATGACGGGCGCGGTTAAGTTTTGCAAGTTTTCACACTTCAAACGGCACGTAAAGCTATTGTTTCCAGTTGATATTACTGAATATCAGTTTTTAAATATAGCCTGAAGCCTTATGGGCGTTTTAAAATCGACCAAAGCGCGTTGGTCAGGAACCCACGAGACTCCTACCAATCTGCAAAGCCTCTTTTTACGAGGACAGAAATATTTCCAGCAGTGGTACATAAAAAGAGTTGCAGCAATATTCCTGTAAAATATTAAGGAAATAGAATGTTACCATGTTAGGCTTCAGAAGGGTGCCCTCCAAGAAGACGTGATGGTCACTCAACGCCTTGTAGACAGCGGCTAAGACAACCTCGGTGACCTTCTGGGCGCGGTCGAGGTCGTGCTCACCTGGAATAGATGATAAAGTATTAGGACATCATAATGCGAAAAGTATTACGTGAAAATTACTTTTGTTAGGGTATCATCATTGTCAAACGGTATTCAACGTTTTTTATGGGTCCCTAGTACATAAAGTTCAAGTATTTAATCTATCTTGCTGCCCTGCATTGAAGATGTTTCCTGCGTGGAATTTTTTTACCTTATATTAAGTTTTGTTTGTCATGATTGCTTGCTAAGTACAGAACGTTTTGCAACATCATTATACTAAGAATCAAGTCACAAACAGCGATAATGATCTCTACAATATTTCAAAACTCAACATCTCCAGTCTTCTATTTTATAACTGCCTGGTACTTCGTAACCGTTACATACAAATGTAGTAAACTGTAAATGTTTTGTCTGTAAGTGTTTTTGTTTACCTGAACCTATTACTGTCTTATGGTCACCTGGTACTCGAGAACTAAACTAGTACACTTAACATCATAATGAGTGGCAACTCACCATCAGGCAGCACCTCGGGCTCGACAATGGGCACGATGCGCTGGCTCTGGCAGATGGAAGCGTAGCGGGCAAGCACGGTAGCGTTCTCCTGTATCTCCTGGTATGAGGGCGTTACAAATAACAACACAACACCATACTAGTGGCAACTCACCATCAGGCAGCACCTCATGCTCCACAATGGGCACGATGCGCTGGCTCCGGCAGATGGAGGCGTAGCGGGCGAGCAAGGTGGAGTTCTCCTGGATCGCCTGGTACAAAGCCGTGACAATGTTCCCTTGAAACCATGATAAGTGGCAACTCACCATCTGGCAGCACCTCGGGCTCGACAATGGGCACGATGCGCTGGCTCTGGCAGATGGAAGCGTAGCGGGCGAGCACGGTAGCATTCTCCTGGATCGCCTGGTAGGAAGGAGTGTTGCGACCGATCTTGAGCACGCAACGCCACTTGGCGAAGTGGCAACCGTCCTTCTTGTACTGAGCGCAACGCTGCGCGAGGTCATCGAGACCTAGAAAAAGGGATTAATAAATATCGACATAATTTGAAAGAATGGTTAATTAAGACTCAGTATGTGAGTGTATAAAAATGCATGGATAAATATTACTTTAAAATTAACATTTTTTTTAGTTTGTCATTTATCATTATTTCCTAAAATTAAACCTTTTAAGTGACACTATCCGATAGCGCAATTATCCTGTACAATGTGTGTTATTTTCACAATAAACATGTTCGTTAAGGAAATGAATTGTTTTTAAAATAATTGTAGTTTTAATAAAAATCGGTTTCTCGCTTTATAATACTTTCGGATTTGGCCTTTTTATGTCCACGAAAACTTGACTTTATATGATTTAGATGACAACGAATATTTTTAAATATGTATTTTTAAGAGACTCATGCTCAATAAGTAAGAAAGTAGTCACTTGATAATAATTTCATCAAGCAAATAGTTATCTATACAAGATATTATATAATAAAAAAATTCATATTTGTTATGTAAAACTGGTGGCAAATGTCAATGTCAGATATAAAGGTCAGTGTATCCTGTGTTACTTAATATTCACTATCGGTTTCGTTTGCATAAACACGTTCAATTTCCATACATATTAAAACGTCTCAAAGATATGAAAATAATAGTGATTAAATGTATTACTACTGCTTGAATAGAGCAAAGTTTGACTTTAAAAAAGAACTATAGATCTGCTATAACTGATTATCGATATACACACTCTTGTGACATGGGCGCCACTAGCAATCTTAGTGTTGCTAGGTTATTGAAAACTACCAACAAAGCGAACACAATTAAGGATTTTTTTACTTTTTTCCATAATGCATTATTTTGTGTGCGTTTTGACATTAAGTGGCAACGGCTATTCCCTAACGTTTATGGACATCGATAATTTACTCGGATAGGATTAGGGTGCTACTTGGTGTCGCCCATAGACGCATTGCTACCCCTGAGTTGTTAGAACCCCTCTGAAAAGTATTTTTCTCTTATCAAACACTTCAAATCAGAACAAAGCATCGCTTAACACTGTTATTAATAGCCAAAGATAGATGTGGCCGTGATGCCTCCGAGTTCAAGCACTGAGGTATCTAATAGTTCAACTATTCTACTAAGTTTCTCAAAACTCACCCTGAGTAGTGCACTCGTCCTCAGACCCGAAGAGGGGTACGACACCCTTGTCGACCTTGATGCCGGGGATGATGCCGCGCTTCTCCAGCAGCGAGACCAGGGGTGCGCCGTCATCGGTCTTCTGGTACAGGGTCTCGTGGAACAGGATCACGCCGGAGATGTTCTCACCGACCGCCTGGGTGGGGACATTACGTTATGATGGACCATATGTTAAAAGAAAACTGCTACTACCCCCAGCTGACATTACCCCCCTCCCCCTTTTCCTTCCTAGAAAAGAGGTCTATCGGTCCATATAAGTCCACTTGGACATATATCCAGGGTCCTATACAATATGGATGTGTGAGAAAAAATATTGGAATTGAATTTGAAATTAATTATCGCAAACCAATTGAGCTATAATTAATTATGCTTAAAACCTTTGGATTGGATGACAATCCACAATAACTTTAGTGACGCTAATCCAAATCTAATATAGGGGACCAATTATTTATTTATTTTTATTTATTTATTTATTCACAACTTACATCTAACATTACAGGAAAAAAATCCTAATGCGTTAGTGTAGCTTAAAAATAACAATAATTGACGTCCAAATTACATAAAATATACAATATACATAATATATACAAGTAAACTAATTAATAATTTTCAATTACATGGAAGGCTACCCTCGTGAACTCTCCAAGTGTGCAACAGAACAAGTCGATATGGTCTGCTATAGTGTTAAGTGTGCGCAATGCTCGTGTTACGGGTGCGTCGCGCATCAGGTTGGTGCGTGCGTGTGGCAACGCCAGAAGACGCGGACGTCGCCGGCGCTCCACACTTCTATCCGGCACACACAACTTCAGTTCTTTCAATATAACTGGGTTGTCAAGTTCACCCCGCAGTACTTGGAATATGTACTTATTATTATGTTTTATACACCCTCCTAATGGATAAGAATCAAACGAAAGGATTTTCTGAGATTTTTGTTTAAAATATAGTTTTTATATATAATCTATTTTATCATATCTTAATGTATTTTATGTAATGTGCAGCATTGTTCATTTGATATCTATACTAGTTGTGAAATACCTCATACTAAAATCAAAATTGAACTTCATAAGAAGTGTTGTCGCGTCCGACAGCTAGTATCAAGACTTCAAATATAAATGGCAATTGTCCAAACAATTTAAATTACATATGTCAATGGAAGCCTGAACCACTTGAGCATATGACGTCATTAATATTTCACGTCATATAACAATAGGAGACAATAAACTCAATTGGCCTTATTAATAAATGTGGATTAAAGTAAGCGTAACTTTAAAACTAGTCATTATGAAAATTTATCCAAATTCAGTAAAAATAAAAACGTAGTAGGGAGGAAGTAAGCTATTCCGAGCTTCGATCACTAATAAGAACTAGATACACAATCAGCGACAAAAAAATGGCGCGACGAAAAGAGCAGAAATATCTATTTGGGTGCGCTTTGGGTGACAAACCTGTAAAAGTGATAGCTTATGACAGCTAGCTTATGTCGTAAAAATGTATTGCTTTTGGTAAGCAGTTTTTGAAAAACACCGTTAAATAATAGTGATAAGGTTGATTTTGCATTAATTTTAGATTCTGTCGCTTAGATTTTTATAAACACGTTTGACGCCACTTTTTAAGTTCATTTTTGTATGGGATTGTGTATCTAGTTCTTATTAGTGATCGAAGATTCCGAGTCTAATCTTAGAGTAAAAGTTAGTCCGTGTCACTGCCTACTTTAAGGATGGTTTAAGAATGGACCAGTGTAGATCAATGGTAATTGACATGACATTTGTCATAGTAATATGTATTTTTATATTAATTTGCATTTACGTTGATACATGACTTCTTCTCATGCTTCCCTTATTTTCTATAATATTATTTCCTTTACTCTTTTGACACAGAACGAAATAATAGCTAAAAGAATATTTCTTTTTTCATAAAGATCACGTCATTAGTGCTAGGAGGTCATGGACAAGCGGTAGATACTTACGGCATCAGAGGTGAAGAGCAGTTGGCGGTACCTGCGACGGTTCTCTTCAGTGTTCTCCACTCCGATGTCTTGGAGACGCTTGCCCATTGTCGCTGTAATAATACGTATATGTAAAACGTATCCTATTTCATAAATACATAGCCGGATATTTAATTATAATATATGTACTTTAATTTATTACGTATAGATAACAGAAGGATATTCAGATCGCTGGAATAATACAGATGTATATAAAAATATTTTTAAATGAAGCTGAGAAGTTGATTATAGAAAATCGAGACAAATATAAGAATAAAATCAATAGAAATTTCTTGTTCATTAAACTTTGTCTTTAATTTACTAAAAACGGAACATGACATATTTCTGATAAAAAAATACTTTCTTTGTGGAGGCACTGCCGTGCCTCCAGATTAATGTTTAATGGATGAATGGATTGATATCCTCTCAATTTTATTTTATTTTTCCAAACATTTGCTAAGGTAAAAATTCCACGAGATCATGATGAAACAATAAAATTATTAAGCCAAATCCCTTGTCAAGATAAGATGTTTAGATAGACTTCTTGTGTTTTTATTTGATCAAAATAATCTGCCGAACTTAAGTTTAATAATGTATTAGATAAGATTATATTTATTCGAAGGTGAAGTTCACAATAATATCGATATTATTGGACATCGCTATTAATTTTGTTTATTATTTAGAAACTGTTTAATAAAAATAACAAGTGGTCGTGTTTAAAGATTTTTTCTTTCTATCGAATGTTAGAGGGGGTCTGAACGTCCAAACCCCCTC
Source organism: Epargyreus clarus clarus (assembly GCA_014595695.2). Taxonomy (NCBI): domain Eukaryota; kingdom Metazoa; phylum Arthropoda; class Insecta; order Lepidoptera; family Hesperiidae; genus Epargyreus; species Epargyreus clarus. Next base: position 2,070,976 of record JACTTY020000024.1, read on the forward strand.
CCCCTAATATAGGCCCATGGATGCAGATCTGTCCCACAAAATTTCGGAGGTCCCTGCAGTTACTTAAAACAATGCCTCCAGTCAATGACTGATTTAAAAATATTGAACGTAAATCTTAACGTGTCGTGTAATTGGTTTTTGGTTTTTCGGGGCCCCTCTTTTGTCGGGGGCCCTGAGCACAGGCCCCTTGTGTCCTTAAGATGAAGACGGAATAACCTGTCCCAGTAGTAAAGGCAGCCGGTGCTCAGCAGTAAGATATAAATACCTCTGCAACAAAGTTGTCCAAAGACCCTTACCGGTGGACTCATCGGCAGCGAGGATACCCTTGCCGGGAGCGACGATCGCCTGGGCGATCTTCTTCAGCTCCTCCTGCAGCTCGGGGGTGGGGTACTGGAAGTAGGTGGACATGGTTGCTGCAACAAAATAAAACACAATTAGATATAAGCAAAGGCAAAAAGGTAGAGAAGATATTTATTCCCAGAGGGCTATTACATAGGGCCCCTGAAAACTCTATGGAGTCTCTTAAAAAAAAGGTGCAATTAGAGTTCTCAAACGTACGAACGCTTACCATAAAAAAGGAGATGATATGAAAATACAAATAAATCTTTAAGGCAGTTATATTATATTATAGACGGACTAGAAGTTTGGCGCGTAGTCTACGGTGTACCTATGTGCTAAAGGAAACATAAATTAAAATCAAATATTATATAATCTTATATATATGTAAGAAACAGTTTCATTATTCATCAAATAAAATCCCTATATCATACCAAATTCCAGTAATAACAAAAATATGTATGTCTATGTGTAATCGAGGGGTAGATGAGATGCATAGAGTTTATTCAAATAACATATTTCTTTGCCACATAAAATATAAACTGAACATTTATGTATGTTTGCCAAATCATAAGTTATATAACAATAATGGAATGTTAATGGCACATCTATTTGTAAACATTTAATTAATGTCTTCATTTGGAGGGCTAAGCAAACAAATGAAAATTTAAATGTTTATATAAGTAGAGGTAATTATTTAATTATCTTCTTAATTAGCTTGCTCATTAAATGACATTGGTATAGCTTATGACATCACAAATAAGTATAGTTTAAGAATTTCCATTTCTCTAAGGTTCTTGACTTTGAAATTGAATCGATAACATAACATTATAACATAAATAATTATAAACCTAAAAATTATAATTAATGCGGCAATTGTAATACTGTCTATAAATTAATAAAGGGTTGGAACTGTACAAAATAATTATCAAAACCAAAAAGTCAAAAACTAAAAAAATGAACAACTGTTTCATAAAATAAATTAAAACGATAAATGTCAAATACACCAGTCTAGAAATAAAATATTTATAGAACCAGGAACTTACCTCCAAAATGTTTTTAAAATTTTAAGAAGTGTTTACCGGTCAGGTAACCACTCAGTACTGAACTGGTTAGGTAGGATGCCTGACAAAATGTCTACACTAATAATTAAACCGTAGCAGTAGTGACAGCTATGATAATAAATTTAAATGTATTTTACTTTTTAAAATTAATTACTTCAAATTTTCAAATAATGATGAAACTGAAGGTAGGTACTTAAATAATATTAAAATAGGTATTGAATAAAACAAATCAAAACATATGTATACTTAAATATATTAATTGAGTATAAAATTGGAATTACTTACGGGAAGAGATAATACTTAAAAAAATAAAATTGAAACAACATTTTTTTGTAATATTTTTCAATCTCTATTTACGTTTGGGATTCAAAGTTTATACTTAAACTTATCCCCATATTATATATTTTATATATGAAACATATAAGTATAATTACGTATATGTATAGATATGGCTTGTTTCCATATTTGCTTATTTGTTGTATTGTAAAAGGTCTATATTTCTGTTAGCCTCTTAGTCAATTTCATCAATTAGGATGAGAAACATATTTAAGATCTACTATTTTGTACTACAGTATTGGTGAAATCATGTTATACTTCACCATTAGGTTAGTTTAGTTTAGGTTAGAATATCTTAATTTAGTGTCAGTGAGAATGATCTTTTTCCAACTTGACAGAGCATCAATCCTACAATACATAGCATTAAAATTATGCTTAACGGTCCTAAAACAAGTTATCAAAACTTGTTAAACACAGAACAACTTTTACATAGTGGGTGTGTCAGTTTGAATATTGTTATCATTAATTAATTTTGAATGTCTTGACACACCTCCGTTTATCTACAATTCAGGGTTATCATGAAGAATATTTTTAAATTATACAAATGATTATGACTTCGAAACTCAATAACTAAAAGATAAAATTGTTTTTCAGTTGTTAACTTGGCAACGTAATGATGAATTTAGTAAAAATAATTACTTTAAAATGATAAAAGCATTTTAAGAAAGTCTGCCCCTTGTTAGAGGGGCCCGAAGTTCAAATCCCAGGCAGACCTCAGATTTTTCAAAGTAATTATATTATTATCACCTGCTTAAACGGTGAAGGAAAATATCGTAAGGAAATCTGATTAACTGAGAAATCTTAAAAAAAGTTTCCAAAGCCTACCAATTCGCGCTTGGCCAGTATGGTGGAGTATGGCCTAATCAGCAGCAAAAGCAGTGGGACAGTAAGGGGTTGATGATGATCATGACAAATTAATTTCTGTTTAAAAACTAAAACTCTTGTACTATATAGAAGCTGGTACAGTACATAGGCAGCAGAATATTTCATGTGGCTTCATATACTAACCAAGAAAAATCTTTACCTTTTTACCCGACTGTCAAGGAAGGGTTATGATTTTCGCGCGTATCTTGTATGTTTGTCTTTCTTTATTTGATCCGATCTAACAAACGGCTGGATGAATTTCAACAGTTAAAGTGTCATTATATTTGTCTCAATGACCCGAGTGTCCTTAGATAGGTGTTAGTAAAAAAAAATCAAAATGGCGAATTTATGGCGCGAAATAGTAACACATTTAAAAAAAAAAGTTACGCGGACCTATCGAGTAGGGTATCAAATGGAAGGAAATTAAACGGAGATTATAAAAACATATTTGTATATATATAAAACAGTAAGGTGACTGACTGACTGACTAACTAAATGACTTTTTCATTTTTCAGAAATCAACGTGCAGCCTGAACCAAGGACCTTACAGTTCTGAAATTTTGCACACAGGTTCTCTATATAGCTTGAATAAGTACTAAGAAAAGCCTTTTGGAAATTCTACCCTTAAGAGGGTAAAATAGGGGAAAACAGTTTTTTTGAAATCCTTTAATTTTGAAGCAACTACTATAAAATTTTGTATTTGGCTTTCTGGATAGGAACAAGGACGCACTTATTTATCCCCCTCCGAAAAATCAACCCCGTAGAAGGTAAAATAAGGGTTAAAAGTTCATTTGAACAATCGTCAATTTTGAAGCAAACACTATGACATTTTGTATCAGGCTTGTTGGATAAAAATAATGAAATGCTACCTCTAACGAGGTAAAATAATGACCGAAACTTTGATTTACCGAAGATATATATTTTATAGACCGCAAATGGTGAATTTTTTCGCGAAATAGTAACACGTTTTAAAAAAGTTAACCAAATTTATCGAGTAGGGTGTCAAAATAAAGGAAATTAAGAGGAGATTACACATACATTAAATAATATATCTTATATATAAAATTCTCGTGTTAGTTACCGTACTCCTCCGAAACGGCTTCACCGATTTTCTCCAAATTTTATATACATATTCCGTAGGTCTGAGAATCGGCCACTATTTATTTTTTTTTACACCTAAGTGATAAGGGTTGTTCATCCTTAACATTTTTTTTATTTATATGGCAACACAACGTTTGCTGGGTCAGCTAGTACATATATACTCGTATATACACATCGAGATGACTGTACGACTAAATGAGTGAGTTGCTGTGCCAGAGATCAACGCAAAGGGAAACCGCTGAACTTAAGCGTGCTGGAATTTTATATATAGGTTCTTTATATAGCGTAAATGAACACTACGAGGATAAAATAGGATAATATTGTTTGAACATCTTTTGTTTTTGAAGCAGACACCTACTATGAAACTTTGTATTTGGCTTTATGGATAAAAATAATGAAATGCCTATTTCACTGCTTTCGGAAATTGTACTTCAGCCTTTTTGGTGCAGTCGGGTTTTTGATTTTTTTAATTAATTACTTGTTACATAATGAGTACAAAGAGGATAAAGTACTTATAAATCAAGGTAGACGCAAAACCACAAGCAGGTCATTTTATATCAGAGATTAAATATATAGAGCTATAGAGCAGACATTGGTGAGATTTTCATATGAAAACTTTAATCTGCTTCACATTGTTACCATCTCGTAATGGTTGACATATTCATATGTATATGTTAATGAACAACTTATTACTAATTGCTAATAGTAATGGACAGTCGATCAAAGTGGTATAGTCCGCACCAAACTGCTAGTCTGCTCTGAAGTTGTTGCGAGCAGGTGTAGCCATACAATTTGCTATGGCGATGTGATTCATTTTTATATTCAGAGTGGACTAGCAGTTTTACGCGGCTATACATCCTACTCATAAGTAATACATGTATTATAAATGTTAGTTTATTTCTTTGCTACACTTTCTCGCCTTAACTAAATAACTGACTGTAATGAAATTTTAAACTAACATTGTCAGGGGTTCAGAAAAGACATAGGGTACCTTTTATACCGAAAAAAGTACTGATACCGAGGTATAGATAAAACCTTTGCCCGCAAGCTAAGCCACAGGTAAAAGCTACTTTACTATATACTTCAATGTAAATCAAAGATTGATTTACCTGAACTTCTGTCACTACAATCTAATAAAAAGACTATCTGTCTACGATAGAGCCTGGTTTTTTACAATTGTATATCATATGATCATGTTTAACTTTTATTTCAATGTTTTTTGCATTTGCTGTTTTTGATTCTAAAAAAGACTATCTTGTATTTTTTATTATTTAAGGTTTTATTATTTATTTTCTATCAATGCTTGTTGTTCAAGCATCTTTGAATCGAAGAAGCAAGGGAGACGAAGGGAGTTTCATATAAAAAAATATCAGAATGGTACTCTACCTTTCGTCCCAAAACCTGGCATCCATCCTGACTCAGGAGGGCCTTTCTTCCCTTTTTTACCCTTCGGTGGCATTTTGTTTACAAAATTTACTTAAAAATTAATAATTTAATCTTATACTCGACATAGTGATATAAAATATCAAAATAAACTCACCTACAATAATAGACGTCTTTCAAATCCGACATGCAAAAGTCAAAATATTTTGGAAATTCAAATTTGGAAATTGATTATATTATAAATGTCATAAAAATCTGACATTGACATGTGAAATAGTGATGTGTAGTGAAGAATAGTTAATAAAAAAGAGTTAGCACATTCCTTAATTTTTACTTACCTCTAATGTATCATAAGAATAAATATTATGGTTAATGCGTACTTTTTAACCCATTCCATATTGAAAAAAGTTCATTAGAATTTAAATGATTTTCGCTTAGCTCAATTTCATGACAATAAATGTTGGAATAATTAAAATTTTTAAATCGTTGAAACTACTTTATTATTTTTATAACGTGAGATATTTTTATCAACTTGTTATTTGATACTGAGATACGCGTGACCTTAGGGGAATCGCAGGTCAAAACAATAATGAAGAACATCATTCTAAATTTTCATGAATTGATATTAAAAATTTCTATAAACTATGCACATATTTAAGATAGCTACCTATTATCCAGTAAGTTCTTTAAATAGTTAAGAGAGAAGACGTAGAATAGAAAATATTTATTTAAGATAGGTGACTGTGACCTTGAAAGGTCACTGTAAACAAGTCGCTCTAAACGTGTAAGTTCTACTTTTAGTTTGACAAAACCCATATGCCCAATTGGAATAAATTGGAAGATCACCAAAATGACTTAAATAAATTGGCGCTTAATATGAGTTATTACTCTCATAGGTAATACGCCTTATTCATTAATTTGAACAAGTTATACGTGATACACATCACGTTCATGTGAAAGTGAAACTTATTATTCATATACAGGCGCAGTTAAACCTGTTATATTCAGTATTCAGTTAAATTAACCAAACATTAGTAGCACCGATATAATTGTATTCTTACAAAACTACACAAAAAATCAAATAAAAAATAGATTTTTATTAATCTTTAATAACAATTACAATTCAAGAAATAAAAATCGATTTTTATTAAATTACTAAGTAATTAAAATAATATTACATCACTATTACTAAAACTAACCAAATATTCGTTGAAATCTATATCGATTGCTTAGCATTACACAAAACATGTCAGTTATTCGATAAAAACATTAATATTAATACTTACATTTTTAATTTAAGATGTGGAGAAGGAAATAGGCACTCCCGATCTAGGGTACAGCACAACTGTCAAAATTGCTTCGCTTTAGGAGAGGACACGACGAAAGGTCATTTGAAGGTCTGATAATAACGCAAAGCAATACTTGTCCTGTTTTACCGACATTCCTTAACGCCATCTGTTGTGTCATAGTTGGAACTATTTCCTACACTCGTACTTAACGTATACTTGCTTATGAAGTAGTTTTAAGTCTATGGTATAGATGACGCAGTTTTGGCTTTTCTAATGCCATCTGTTAGAGAATTAAGACGTTTTTTGTTTTATGTTTTGGTTATTTGTAAAAGATTAGTTGTGTGTAAAAAAGATGTCGCTATTTCCTATATTTTTAAATAACATAGAAATCAAAATTCATTTACAAAATAAAATCCAATAGGAATATAAAAAGCTCCATTTAAAAGTATTTTACTCTGTATACTCTCGGTAAGATAGGAAACAAAAAGCGTTGTATACATGAATAGGACTTCGATTACTATGAATAATCAAGAATTAGGCTATTAGATCCACCCTAATCTCTTTGTACCTACAGGATCGGACTACCTACAACAATTTATCCAGATTTTATAAATCAAATGTGGTTAACGGTGCTGGTTCACAGCTTTCTACTTTGTATTAACTTTACATATATGTTATTTATTTCGATTTGTAACTGTTTGTTGACCTAAATAAATGAAAAAAATAGACTGAAAAAGGAGGAGGCACTGTGTTCTGAAATAAGCCCTATTTTTTATTTGCCTACAATCGCTAACGTTGTTGTTTAAATTTAGCTGGGTACGACTGTTATCAACTTAATGTCATTTATCTATATGGCATGTAATTTGGTCTTAGATTACCAAAAATCTATAGTTTGTACCATTGTACTTTCTGCCACTGCCTTTTACCATTTGCTGTGTTCTATTTCAACTGAAATCTATTTTAAATTAGGAAGAAACACTTTGTTTCATTTCAACTTAGGCTTACCAGGAGTTTATAAATAGGTAAGTAGTATTTTGAAGGTGGTAGAACCCTTTGTTCGATTCTGGCGGCATCACCGCCACACCTATTGCTCTGCCTTATAACAGCAGTGTTCAGCGCTGCTGCGTTCTGGTTTGAAGGATGTTGTAAGGAAGACATACTTTTTTGAGGCGTTCAAGCTTAGGCCTCAGGGGTAGCGGCGCATCTGTGGCCGACCTAAGGTAGGAATATCTAATCCTATCTGAGGTTCATTACAGATATCCATGGGCGGCAGTAATCACTTACTATCATGTGGACTGCTTACTGCTACTTCTATATTATATAAAAAAAACCATAATTTCCACCCATTTGAATTTAAACCACTTTCTATCTCTATTTTCGACATGTACGAATGCTCTATCTATTTTTTGAACAATCTATGGTGTTTTATAATCAGTGTATAATGACCTGCGTTTATTTTACTTCTGTTATCGCAAGCCTATTATATAATTAGTTATGTTTCTTAACTTGGTTGGATAGATCATCCGGATATTGAGAGTATTAAATTAAATTATAATTGTTGACTTGATATATAAATTACTTTAAGAATTGACTGAGGACGTTATCTCTGATTATTGTAAGTACCTACTTTGTTTATAAATAACAATTAAAATATTTTATACATCAATCAAAAACTGTATCTATAAGACATATTTTGGCAGTGATCACTTTACATCGATTTTGCCTTATGGCTGAAGCAGACTAACTATTTAAGCATCGGCTATTTGCGTTTATGCGATTTCGATGCTATTCGTTTTGGTCTGCGTTTGGTCGCGGTATCGAAAACGTGCGTTTTATCGACTGCATCACTACTGTATTGCATTTTGCGTTCAGTTGCTGCGTCAAGCGTCCAAAAGTAGCGGCGACCGGCAGCTATCGTCCATTATTAATAGTTAATCTATCCAATGTTTTGATCGGCGCTTGACTATTTCTTCACACTAGAGATTGTTAAATTTCTATCTTCGGTAGGTAAAAATTTAAGATCGAATATTAATCTCAGACGTAGGTATATGGTCGATCACCGATGCTTAGAGTAGCTAGTCTGCTAGGGCTCTAATTATTGTAGAAAAACGAGTAAATGGACTGATTAGACTAATCTCATGAATAGCGTTCCATTTTAGTCTAGTATTATATTTTTAAGGAAATTAACGATGTAAACCGTGACCTAATCATAAATTTGTGGTCATCTTTTTTACGTGAAATTCAATCAAACACCATAGGTATACCTAATGCTAAAAATATTACGAATAGACATGATGTGTTTGCATTTATCGAATTGGAAAACCCATGAGTAATTTATGTTTTGTCTGAAAAATCGCAACTTAGTTCAAGTATTTTTGATAAATTGTGTTACTTCATGCGGTTTTAATTGTTAAGCTACAATGATTTTGAAATAAAGTATTTCAGTTTTGAAGTTGCCTTAATTTTGAATAGTTAATTAAATAGTAAAGCAAAATTGCTATTTATATCGATTCAGTAATTTTCAATAATACTAGCTGACCCGGCAAACGTTGTGTTGCCATATAAATAAAACAATGTTGAGGGTGAACAACCCTTATTACTTTATCACTTGGCGGATGAAAAAAGATAGTAGCCGATTCTCAGACCTACTAAATATGAATATAAAATTTGGTGAAAATCGGTAAAGCCGTTTCGGAGGAGTACAGAAACTTCAGAAATATGTAATAAACCAACATTTATTTCAATTATTTTTTACTTTGTAGTGACATAAAAGTCGGTTGTATTTTTTTGTTAATTTTTTTTTCTATCTTCCTTCTCTGCTATTGGTATTCAATTACACACAAATATTTCAATTTTGTATATTTTGAGATATTTATAGAATAGCTTGGTCATTATAAATATTTTCTTTCAGCATCATGACAACTTACTTCTCGTACCTACCTTCCGAGTTACAAGATGAGCTGAAGAAGACCGCTGAAGCCATAGTGGCGCCAGGGAAGGGAATCCTGGCTGTGGATGAGGCTAATGGTATGTTCTTACATGAAGCAATGGACTCAGGTAGTCGGTGGCCCGGTACAGAAAGTCGAATGGAGGTCTCCAGTCTACAAAGTTGATTTGATCTTACAAAATTACAAATGCCTCATAGACTTATACTTCGCCGACAAATACGTATTTCAGTGATGGTGATGAGTTCAGCGATCTTTTTTTTTTGCTAATAGGAACTGTGTTTGGGGCCCCTCAGGACCGGGGGCCGGGGCGGACCGCCCCTTCCCCCCATTAGTCCCCTAGAGACATGAAGTAAAAGATACTACAGCCTGTCTGATATTTGAGGCCTTTTTACGGGCCCTTTTTAACCTTTAAGAGGTACACGATGTCATGGGACAGACACGAGGTTTTTGTGGGTTTCTTACTGTGCTAAAACTGCCCTCGGCGGTGTGTAGAGGACTCCGGGATCTCCAAATAAACGCAACCGGAGTCCATCCTCTTAGCTCGTTGCCACATCGGGTCCCTTATGGGTCTAGCTTTATGTTTTGTTAAATTAATGGTTAACCCCTTAGGTGTAAAGCCCAAAAGTAGTATGCCACGTAAAGATGGACGGCAGAAGGTTCTCTAGTTACTGATTTTTTACAGTTAGGCTGACAGCGGTATCCGGAATAGTTATTGATTGGGGCTAATCAAAATCGATCAATGCGATCAAAAAATGTACTTCATTTTGAAGGATTTTTCTTTTCTCTTCTAAATGGAGGTTTGGGGGGATTCCGGTCCTTCAAATTTGATTAAAGATGTTAATGGGCAAAGAACATTATGGCTTATGAACATATTTCTATTTTTATTTCAATGGATATTTTCTTCCTTGGAAACTATTGAGTTTTGAGATCAATAAAATATTAGAATCATGTAAATTCATCATTTCATACAATTTTCATTGATGTATGGTTGAATTGTGACTATTGGGCGAACACTACTTAGTTTTACGAGGGCCCAAAACAACAAAGTAGGTAGGTACAAACATGAATGTAATCTTTTCATCAAATCAAAATTACTTCTTTTTGCAACCGGAAAAATATATGACTCACAATGAAATGATTCACAGAAGGTAAATCTATTTTAAATAATAATTACTATAATACAGATGTTATGATAAAATTGGTCTTAAAATAGATACACACGTATTTACTCGCATGAGGAAGGAAAACTAATTTGAATTTGTGCTCGTATTAACTTGCAAAATATTGCGAGCGAAATATGATATAACATGACGTTTATAGGTATTTATCGTAAATATTAGTTGGTTAATTAATAACAATTTAATAATCAATGACGTATATTTGCAATATAAATATGTAAATAACTATACAGGGAGTCGATATGTTTTCATTGATGGTATTGGTTTATTGTACATCAAGAAATATAATTCATTTTCTACATATTATATTGGATTGAACGTGCCAAGATTGGGCATGAAAGGTTATTAAATTAAATTATTTATTTACAGATGGCATTGGTAAATTGCTGGCGACTGTAAATTTGAATAATACAGAAGAGAACAGAAGAAGATATCGCCAACTTCTTTTCACTGCTGATGATGTATGTATAAGAACACATATATACAAAAGTGTTTTGTCTGCCTGTTATTTTAATTCAGATTTTAGAACTCATATGCTTACGTGAAGGTACAGGATTGGTACTTATGAAAAAATACGGAAATACTTATATGGAATACGGAGTATTGAAATAGAAATTATCTTTACATTTAAAACATGTATATAACAAACCAAACAAAACAACCGTTACAAAAAAAACCATAAGCCACTTTTGAGTCAAACTAAGTTATTGATAAAAAAACGGTAATCATAGATCTCAATTATAGGTATATGATGATGAATAAATATTTGAAACTTTGGATGGCAAAAAAAAAACCAGACATATTACAATTTACATAATAGTATACATAGATAGATATAAATATTAATGCTTATATCAAAGTAAAAAGATATTGGAGATATAATATGAAAGGACTGAATTAAACATAAGCCGGCATTATTTCCACTGAAATAAGGTAAGAAAAGGCATTACATGCATAAAACACTTAATTCAGAAAGAGTAATACGTTCAATTTTGCCTCGAATGCTATAAAGCTCAGTAGGCTCATCTTGCAATAATAAGCGCAAGCGGAATAATCTTATTTATAAAATTCTCGTGTCACAATGTTAGTTACCTACCGTACTCCTCCGAAACGGCTTTACCTATTTTCACCAGTTTTTATATCCATATTCAGTAGGCCTGAGAATCGGCTACTATCTATTTTTCATATCCCTAAGTGATAAGGGTTGTTCACCCTTAACATTTTTTTATTTATATGGCAACACAACGTTTGCCGGGTCAGCTAGTATTATATGAGTAAAGAACACACTGACATCAGCAAATATCTACTAATAGTGCAGCCAGAACAGTAAGATAATAAATACAATATTACTTAAACAAATAATTTAATATTGAAAAAATATAATATAAATTTTACAAATACGATTTTTCCTCGTTAAATTTCAAAGAATAGTAACGACCTTCTTGTTTTCATCGGCCATTTTTGATTTCACTTTTAGAAAGTATATTAGTATCGATTTTTTTTTAGTAATCGACTTATTTCAAAAAAGAAAAATTGATTATTAATACAAGATTTTCGAAAGAAAACTTAAACATTATTAAGTTTGTAACTTAATCATAGATATAGTAACGTTATCCGCTCTTAAGCATTCTATAACCAAACCTTTAAACACGTAATAATCGCAATAACACTCGTGTCTCATACCTCACCTCGCGTTCCGTTAACCTGAAAGCTGATAAATCTTCACCCGGGTATACTCGGCTTACCCGGGCCAAAGCGCCTCTTGCTAGAGATGTGAATATCGGGGTTTATAACAATCGAATACGTTTGAGTACTAACCTATTTTAAAAATTCGATTTTTAAAGTAACAATATTCAATGTGTAAAAAAACAATCATTTGATCCATTATTTTAAAGTATTGTTTTTGCGAAGCCCCCGAGCTAGAATTTGAGCGCAAATTTCGTGACGACGGTTTCCATTTTTCCTCGTTAAATTTCAAGGAATATTAAAGACCTTCTTGTTTTCATCGGCCAATTTTGATTTCACTTTTAAATAATATATTAGTATCGAATTTTAATTTACTTAATCAATTTGTTTAGGAGCAAATTGGATGTGTCAGACGGATGGAACGAGACACGAGTAATCCTATAAGGGTTCCGTTTGTTTTTCTTTCATACGGAACACTAAAAATCGTTTCATTCTACAATATTGTTTTTAATAATCAACTTATTTGAAAAAAAAAATCGATTATTAATAAATCGATTTTCACTCGAAAAGGTACCCTATCACAGAAACATTCCTACCCCTTACCCGGGTGAGCTGAGTGTTAATTAAATCGTGGATAATTTATCAAAGGGCTTACTTAGTACTGTTGAATTTTTAAGGGGCATTTAAAAAGGTATTTAAGGTAAGTGAGGGTTTTGTAAATTATTAGTATTCTGGAGAGAATAATTTATAAGATTCTTTGCGTATTTTTCTTTACTTTGTTTTATTTTTTACAGAAGTAGCAAATAGGTGGCCTGATATTAAATAGTTACTATGTTACCTAATTTCGAAAATATCATGTCCTGAGGTCTTTTTTAATTTCTCTATTTCTTTATAATATCACACGTAACTATTTCTACCTAATAACAGCAGTGTTAGGCGCTGTTGTGTTCTGGTTTGAAGGGTGTGGTAAGACAGACTTTTCCGAGGCGTTCCAGCTTAGTCCTCAGGGGTAGCGGCGCATCTGTGGCCGACCTCAGGTATATCTAATCCTATCTGGGGTTGATTAGAAATGTCCATGGGCGGCAGTAGCCACTCACCATCAGGTGGACTGCATGTTCGTCTGCTACTCCTGTATTATAAAAAAAATGTTAAGTTAGACTTCATGGATTGGAGGCCCCTCTACTGCTCACCTGTAACCAATTTTACATTGAACAGGTCATCTCTAAAATCTATAACAGATCCCTTCCGATTGAAACTAATTTGATTCCGATTGATTAATGCCTTATTAATAATCAATCTATTAGAATTACCAAATTTCGATCCTTAGGCAATAATTATTGTAATATCGAATTCCTCGTAAGAGTACAAAAACAAAAAGCTAACGCTAACGCTAATAGATTACACAGAAATAAATCTCTAACGAGGAGATATATATCCGGATTACCCGGCCAAGACCTTTTAGGTCGTAATTAAACGGTATATCTCATGAAAGGAATTATTTAATGCTGTGGAAATACTCAAAGGGTATCTGAATTTCTAAAGATAAGAAAACTGGTTTCTTACGTATAGGCAAAAATTAATTACTATTGGTCTGTATCTCAGTCTTCGGACAATTTAATTAATTTGCAAATTGGTAGAACCATCAGATAAGTGTAGTTCGACCGGGGAGGTACTACCGTCACTTTTATTTCTAGCGTGAAGCAGCGGTTTGGTGTCTCAGCAAAAGATGCCAGCAGACTTACCCAATACCCTGAGATAGCCAATTTAGTCCTCAGCACTTGCAACATATTTGTGATCGGTAGAACCCCTGTTCCATATAGACTTAGTTAAACTCTCAAAGGGCATGTGACCTTTCATCAGGTGGACTGCACGTTTGATTTTGTTTTATCCGACCGTGGAGGGTCATGTTTAGTTTCAAGCGTATGTATGTTTGTGTGCATGTATGTTCAATCCTTTCGTTCTTACCTACCTTACCTGCGTTTCAAACGGCTTGACGGATTTTAACATATGAGGTGTCATTGGACTCGTCTAAATTGCGGGAGTGTATATTTTTTTAAGCAGTCGGATTTTTGTTTTCTTCTAATTTATCTTTATAATTCTCTATTCTCTAATATAAAAAGAACTATCTTCATTTCTCCTCTCTTTGCGAAATTCCAGGCTCTCGCTGAAAACATCTCCGCTGTTATCCTCTTCGATGAGACGGTGTACCAGAAGACTGATGATGGAGTGCCCTTCATCAAGGTTCTGCAGCAGAAGGGCATCATACCCGGCATCAAGGTTGACAGAGATGTTGTACCACTGTTCTTGTCTGAAGACGAAGTAACTACTCAAGGTATGTATGAAGATTGAAGGTGTCTTGTGGTAGTTCGACTGCAGCGATTTATTTATTTACTTACTAATATTATAAATCCGAAAGTAACTCTGTCTGTCTGTCTGTCTGGTTGTCTCTTCTTCACGCCTAAACCTCTGAACCGATTCTAATGAAATTTTGTACAAAGATAGTCTGAGACCCGAGAAAGGACATAATATAGTTTTTATCCTGGAAATCCCCCGGGAACTAGGGATGGCGATGTAAGATCGATTAATCGGAGAATCGATCTTTTGGACCCAAACATCGATTATTTTAATCGCTATTAGTAAGGATTGAATCGTTAACTATGCATTTGATCAAGTGATGATCTTTAGCAAAGTTGAAGGTACGAATTTTCAGTTTTATGTATGTTAGTATGTTATATTTATTAACGCGGGCGAAGCCGCGGTCAAAAACTAGTTTATTTATAATATAGGAGTGGCAGACGAGCATGCAGTCCACCTGATGGTAAGTGGCTACTGTACCCTTGGGCAACTGTGATAATCTCCAGACAAGATTAGATTCCTACATGAGTAATATTGGAGTATCAATCAAACATGCAGTCCACCTGATGATACGTCGCTTCTGTTGTCCATGGACATCTGCATTCAACCCCCAGATACAAGTAGTTTCTGATGCCCTACCCCTAAGGACTAAGCTGGAACACCTCGGAAAAGTATGTCTCCCTTACCGCATCCTTTAAACCAGAACACAGCAGCGCTTAACACTGTTGTTATTAAGCAGAAATAGGTGTGACGGTGGTGCCGCCGGAGTTATAACCTTCATGTCACAACCATATTGTTTATATCCTTTATTAATAAATGTATGTATTACGTCTTATAGATAAATATAAATAGGTAATAGATTATTTAATAGGTCGTCATATTGTTATTTACTATTAAATGTATAATAGTTATAAACATTCAACAATTAATTTATATACAGGGAACAATACAGAATAACATGTATTTATACATGAACACCGCAAACTAGCTATTTATGTAAAAACGATCTATTATGTATTATGTTTCATCATCAACCCATTACTGTCCTGCTGCTGGGCACGGCCCGTGCCGCACCGGTCTCCTCTCAGAATGGAAAAGATTAAGCTATAGTCCACCGCACTGGCCAAGTGCGAATTGGTAGACTCTACATAACTTTGAAAACTTTTTAAAGATTTTTTTTAAAGATTTCTTAGGTATGCAGGTTCACTCACGATGTTTTCCTTCACCGTTTAAGCAAGTGATAGTATAATTGATAATATAATTGAGTTTTAATACGTACATAATTTTAAATATTCTTAGGTTTTTGAACTCCTGGGATTTGAACCTCGGACCCCTCGATCAATAGGCCGAGTTTCTTAACTACTAGGCTATTACTGCTGTTGTCTAAATTATGCAATATGTATGATGTTATAGCTGCCAATATTATACATATCTGTGAAGAATGTAAGTGTCTATCTATTACGGTTCCAGAGATAGAGCAGACAGACAGCGGAGGCTTGGTAATAGGGTTCACTTTTTACGCTTTGGATGCAGGACCCTAAAAACGAAGATTTTACTACTGTGGTTACTATTATAACAAACTCTAGAAATAAAAAGTTATCGAAAATTTGGTAGTACGGAACTTTTCACATTCGAGTTAAACTCGTAATTCCTCAATTATTTTATGTAGATTTATTTACATTTTTGAAAATATAATCCTTTCAGGCCTCGACGACCTTGCCAAGCGCTGCGCTGCTTACAAGGAGGCTGGTTGTAGATTCGCCAAATGGAGATGTCCATTGAAGATCGGTACCAACACACCATCAGTACGAGCTATCTACGACACAGCTCAGATCCTCGCTCGGTATGCCTCGATCTGCCAGAGTCAAGGCCTGGTGCCTATTGTGGAGCCCGATGTTCTGTTAGATGGTAAGTTGCCTAACTTATTTAAAGGTTTTTTCTCTCTTTTCTCTATATTCTCATGCTTGACTTTCTCTTTCTATCCTTCTATTTTTTTCTTCTTTTTCTACTTATCTTTAATATGGATATGTATTTTGAGCCGCCTTTATATTTTCTGCACAACCTTAAGGTTGACTGGTAAAAAAGTGCTTCTTACCATTAAGTCCGCCTCTTGTACCACTTTTTGTTTATTGGTCAGTAAAGTGTAATAATAAAAAAAACCGGTGGTGGAACCCTTTGTGGTTCGACACCGTCGGCACCGCCGTTACACGTATTTCTGCCTAATAACAGCAGTGTTAAGCGCTGCGGTGTTCTGGTTAGAAGTGTGGTAAGAGTATATTGTTCCGAGGCGTTCCAGTTTAGTCCGCACGGGATAGAGGTGCATTTGTGGCCGACCTCAGTTATGAATGTCTAATCCTATCTTTTTTTTTTTTTTTTTTTTTTTTATAATATTGGAGTAGCAGACGAGCTTGCAGTCCACCTGATGGTAAGTGGCTACTGCCGCCCATGGACATCTGTAATCAACCCCAGATAAGATTAGATATTCCTACCTAAGGTCAGCCACAGATGCGCTGCTACCCCTGAGGACTAAGCTGGAACGCCTCGGAAAAGTCTGTCTCCCTTACCACACCCTTCAAACCGGAACACAGCAGCGCCTAACACTGCTGTTATTAGGTAGAAATAGGTGTGGCGGTGGTGCCGCCGGAGTCGAACCACAAAGGGTTCTACCACCTTCAATATCTGGGGTTGGTTACGGATGTCCATGGGCGGTACTAGCCACTTACCATCAGGTGGACTGCATGCTCGTCTGCTACATCTATATTATAAAAAAAAATAAGATTTAGGTG
Source organism: Epargyreus clarus clarus (assembly GCA_014595695.2). Lineage (NCBI taxonomy): Eukaryota > Metazoa > Arthropoda > Insecta > Lepidoptera > Hesperiidae > Epargyreus > Epargyreus clarus. Next base: position 2,088,302 of record JACTTY020000024.1, read on the forward strand.
GGAAACTTTTATGACGTCGACCTGATGGTAGGTAAGTATTCATTGCTACCTATATACATCTGTGGGGTTCTATTTTAAGATTAGTTGTCATTCTTGAGGATGGATCAAAATACTAGAATATCAGACAGTAGGACTAGGATAGAAATAGAGGTACCTATGTATCTATTGTATACCTATGTTTTATAATGTTTTTCATTTGTTGTGAAGCTAATTTAAAATGTATATCCATAGTAAACCTACAAGTCTGAAACTTTTGTAATATAAATTTACTTAGTATTAACAGCCTGTGTATTTCGTCTATTTTCAAAATAATACCAACAAGCAGACATAAACAAAAACATGTAATGAATAATACTTTTTGGTAACAGGCATGTTTACTCAAAATATTATTATTTCCTGTAAATATGTTTTCAAGCAATGTATTTACCTGTTTGAACTTGACAGGACAAAAATCCTAAGAAGCCTCAAACTTGACGTCAATAGCACGCGCCATAGGTTAGAAATCTGCAATATATTGCGCATGTGTACATAAAATGCGTATATGTGACGCAAATATATTATTAATAAACTATTTGTCGCGCACGGGTTCTTAGAAAGGGCTTAGGCCTTAGGTTAGGTGTCGCGAGGACTTTAGGAACTATGGAAAACCCAATCGTGTAGGTTGAAAAATACTAGGATTTTCTTTTTTTTTCAAAAATAACGATTTCTAATGTCCTGATCATAATACCGAAAGTATAGCTATTACGAGTCGTGAACTAAATTATCTATGAAGAAAATATTTTTTATTTCATTATTTTAAAAAATATTAAATAATCACTGAAAACGGCATTAAAATCGTATCAGTGGTTTAGCAGATAAATGCTAAACATAGGTTTGTACAAACATTCTCTCACCCCAAACGCATATACCAGTGTATCGTCTCCGTTCCGTCGAGTATAAAAATAAAAAAAAACATTCAAATCGGTCCACCCGTTTGAGAGTTACGATGCCACAGACAGAGAGTTATACAGAGCCAGAGAGATATAGGTACATTAAACTTATTATATCACTCCTCTTTGCGCCGAGGTTTCAAAATACCAACCCTCCATTCGACACCGACGGTATCACCGTCATACTGCCTAATAGCAGCAGACTTAGCGCTGCTGTGTTCTGGTTTATAATGTATGGTAAAAAACATTCCGGGGCGTTCTAGCTTAGTCCTCAAGGGTAGCGGCGCACTTGTGGCCCATCTCAAATAGGAATCTAATTTTATCTGGGGTTGATTACAGAGGTCGGCATCAGCAGCCACTTACCATCAGGTGCACTGCATGCTCGTCTGCTACTCCTATATAAAACAAACGTACTATGAGTACTTTTATAGTATGGTATTTTGTAGTATGGTATTTTTATACACGTACACGCACTCACACACACACACACACGCACGCACACAAACACACACACACACACACACACACACACATACATACACATAAACCCAAATACATTCATTCCCTCATATTTAGATAAGGTTTGAAATTTGTAATTTAAAAAAAAAAAAAAAATAATGTCATATTTGTTGAATAACACACTGTATGAAGTTCCGGTGGATGAGCGGAGTACCTGTAACACAGGTCTAGAACCAAGTACAGGGCTCTTGTGACTTGTAAATGTGACTGTGTTAAGGGCTCGTACACAAAACTGCGATGCGACGTCGCATCGTAAAAATCTGCGAGCTGCCTCGACGCATCGCAAGAACTCGCGAATTAATTCGCATCGCACATTCCTGCGATGTTTCGTCACACTTGATGACGCCATTTTTAGTTCGTTCTGAGACAGCGTGTGGGAAAGACTTACAGACCTGTATTTGTTGGGTGGGAAGACGTATGTAAAAAAATGACAAAGTACGTTGTTGACTTTTTTTATATTACTGATTGAGGAGCGCCCTGTTCTTTGGAAAACTAAATATAAAATAAATGATATATGATAAATGGATGAACCCAAAAATGTTCTTTGTTACTCTTTCCTGTATCTCTTAAGCAATAACAAAAGTGCACACTTCTTTTTACGATCCATGTCACGACTTAATTTTCAACATACATTCCGTACGGTTGACGGTTGTCGAAAGAATGGTCACCCTGGGAGACGCTATGCCGCACGATATCGCATCGCAGCAATTCGTGTCGCAATTTTCTGCGTTGCGAATTCGCATCGCGTCGCATCGCAGTTTTGTGTTCGAGCCCTAAGATCAATAAAATATATTTTTTTTTTATAAACGTACTTTGAGATGGACTGCATGTTTGTTACTCCAGTAATGTAGTAATAAAGTACTACAGACGTTCAATTGACATACATTCCTGAGTTTGACTCACATGTCGGTGACGTCACTGTCTGGAATCATCCAAGAAAACCCCCAGACATCGGTGTCACACAAAAAGTACCTTCTAATTAACAATATCTAATAATTAGGTACTTTAAACCAGAATTAGTCATTATGATAATTTTATGTTCGAACGAAGAATTGATAACATTTCAGTTTTATTGTTGCTTAGTCATTTGCCACAGAAATTTTAATTTAATATCTTGTCTTTAAAATGTGAGTAATTCCCCAGCTTAGCAACAATTTTACGTGTAACATATTGAATGGAAAATTTTGTATAGTTTAATAATCTAATCAAGTTCTGACGTAGAATAGTCAGTAACAAATTATTTATTGATGTGTAGCTATAGGTTAGTTTAGGAAAAAAGAGGAAAGAAAAAAAAAAATTTGAAAATAATTAAATGTAGACTTTTAAACGCGAAAAAATAAAGCTTATATATAATAACAAATAATAGGTTGTGATAAGCTTCCAGTCCATCTGATGGTAAACTGCTACCCATGGACATATCTAATCAACCCCAAATAAAATTATAATCCTGAGGTCGGCTACAAATTTTTTGTTACCCCTGTAGACTAAGTAGGAACGTCTCCCTGTTGGTTTTATTTTATAATATAGGAGTAGCAGACGAGCATGCAGTCTATTTGAAGGTAAGTGGCTGCTGCCGCCAATGGACTACTGTAATCTTCCCCAGATAGGATAAGATATTCCTACCCGAGGTCGACCACAGATGTGGCTTTAGGACTAAGCTGGAACGCCTCGGAAAAGTATGTCTCCCTTACAAACCCTTCAAACCAAAACACAGCAGCGCCGAACAGTGCTGTTAATCGACATATGGTGGCACCACCACCACATAACCTTCGAAGTGGAACCACATGGGGTTCTAATAGATATTAGAATTTGACTTGGAAGGTTCAAATCATCGTAACCATTCACATTACTGTACCATATTTGCATGGTTCACTGGCTTGGTACCTCAAGTAATGGAAAACGAAAAATGAATGGATTAATGCAGCGATCGGCAACCCTGGCAACGTGGGTCACATAGTAGTAAGGTAGTGGCGAGCCGTATTTGGAAGATATCTCAAAATTGTTTATAAGTGGCTTTTGCCGCCCATAGACGTCTGTATTCAACCCCAGATAAGATTAGAATTTCTCCCAAGGTCGGTCATAGATGCGCCACTATCCCTAAGCACCAAGCTGAAAGCCTCGGAAAAGTATGTCTCCGTTACCACCCACTTTAAACTAGAACATAGCAACCGGGTTTGATCACCTTTGAGGTGCTAAGAAGATCCGCGGTCGAGAACAGGGGCGCAGCCAGTGGGCCATTACGGACCAATACATAAATGGATTATATAAACATTTGTTGCTTTATTTATATGAAAAATTGTACCAGGTGATCATGACATCGTGAGGACCCAGAAGGTGACAGAAATAGTCTTAGCGGCGGTTTACAAGGCTCTGAATGATCACCACGTGTTTCTGGAAGGCACACTGCTCAAACCAAATATGGTGAGTAAAATAATTACTGAAGATACATAAAAATTGTCATCATCAACCCACTGTCCCACTGCTGGGCACGGGTCTCCTCACAGAATGAGAAGGATTAGGCCGTAGTAAACCGCATTCACATACCTATGAAAACGTTTTTTTAAGATTTCTCAGGGTTCTTTACGATGTTTTCCTTTATCGTTTAAGCAAATGATCATTAATTTCCAATACAAAAATTAGAGGTGCGTGCCTGGGATTTGAACCTCGGACCCCTCGATCAAAAGGACGAGTTTCCTAACCACTAGGCTATCACTGCTGTAGTATATCACGTGGTCACCACTAAAAAGTAGAAAATATTTTAAATGAAAAATGTGGGGCTCATACGTTGTAACGTTATTATAAATGAGTAGGAGAATCAGATACATTACTCCCACGTAAAATCACAGTGTTCACATAATTTGCAGCGTAATATAATTCTTAGGTGAACTATGAACAACAGTGGATTAATTATAATTTCTGTCGAATACGTCACGATTTTCGATTCAATTATTTTCAACTTAAAAAAAAAAAAAATATGTGCGTGTTAGCAATTAATTATCTCTTGCTTAAACGGTGAAGCAAAACGTCGTGAGGAAACCTGCATACCTGAGAGGTTTATAAAATCTCAACGGTATGTGAAGTCTACCAATAGGCACTTGGCCAGCGCGGCGGATTATGGCTTAATCTTTCTCATTCTGAGAGGAGATCCGGGCTCAGCAGTGGGACAGTAATGGGTTGTTGATGATGATGATGATGATGACACCCACGTAAGTTCACAGTGTTCACATAATTTGCAATATGTAATCGTGTAACATAATTTTTAGATGAACTATGAACTATCATGGATCAATCATAATTTTATTTCCTGTCAAGTACATCACGATTTTCGATTCAATTATTTTCTACTTTTTATTCCCTTATAAACATTTGGTATATTAAGCAAAACAATTTTTAGGCGATTTAAAAAAAGGAGGAGGTTTCTCAATTCGACCGTATCAATGTTTTTTTTTTATGTTTGTTCGCGGATAACTTCGTCGTTTAAGAATCGATTCTGATGATTTTTTTGTTGGAAAAAAGATATTTCCAAGGTGGTGGATAAGGAAATCAGGGTCTGATGATGTTAAACCAGAGAAATCGAGTGGAACTTTCAAAAATCGTAGAGGCGACTAGTGCGTTTGTAAGTTTTTTCATTAAGTATTTTTATTTCTTGCATAATTATGTCATAAATACTTAAGGAATTAATTACATACTTGAAGTATGTACTTATAACTCAAGAAAACTGTTTAAAACCCCAGCACGAGTCTCGCGGTTAAATGCACATGAAAAGTTATTCATCAATTAATTTTCCTGGAAGGCACGCAGCTGAAACCAAATATGGTCAGTTCATTCACCAATAAATTAATTTAATTTGCACTAAAACTACCTATTCTCTGAAATTACCGTATACTTATGCAATTCATGTGATTCACTACCACAGTATGTGATATGACGTCATTGTCTTTAAGTCTTTGGTAATGAATAAGTAATATATGTATTTGCTAAGGTATTTACGAAATTATAAATGGGGTGCTAAAATTAATAATGTTACTGATTTTTTACCCGACCGCTAAGGAAGAGACGTCATCATCAACCCATTATTGTCCCACTGCTGGGCACGGGTCTCCTCTAATAATGAGAAGGATTAGGACATAGTCCACCGCGCTGGCCAAGTGCGCATTGGTAGACTTTACATACCTTTGAGATTTTTTTTTCTATAAATCTCTCAGGTATGCAGGTTTCCTCACGATGTTTTCCTTCACCGTTTAAGCAAGTGATAAGTAATTAATTTCTAATACGCACATAATTTTGAAAAATCAGAGGTGCGTGCCTGGGATTTGAACCTCGGATCCCTCGATCGAGTTTCGTAACCAGTAGGCTATCACTGCAAGGAAGAGACAACTCTTCCTAAAACATAAGTCTTAGCTCATAATATAGTCTCTTAAACCAAAGTATAGACTGCGTGTGTATATGAATTTTTTCTATTCTCGTTTTTGTATCGGTCTTTCTATTATTTTATTGTATTATATTCATAGAAAATAGTCATGCAGTCTACTGGTGTTAACTAGCTACTGTCGCTTATGAACATTTGTAATTAACCCCAGATAGGATTACAGAAATAATTAAGGTCGGTATGTTTTGCTGTCCCTAAGGACTAAATGGGAATGCCCCGTATCTTACGTCATTGCCATTTAAACGAAATAAAACAGTATTTCTACTAAACATTAGGCTGAAATAGGCTTCATGGTTACAGTATTAAAATCATGAAGATTTTTACAAACTAGAAAGTAGGGTAGAGTTTAGGAAAATAGAGTGCATTTTACATGTAAAAGGACAAATCAAATCAAATCAATTTATTTTTCTCAAAGTAGGTTCTTTATAGAGCACTTTTTGAATGCCAAGGACATCCACAAGGAATCTCACACGAGTGCTACCTTTAAATGGAGTTGGAACGCCTCGAGTGCCACACACCCTTCAAACCAGAACACAGCAGCGCTTAACTATTTTTATGCGTCGTTGGGCCTCTGCAGTTATATCACTAAGAATATAAGTAGTATAAATATACTAAGACTTACCTCTATACTTGAATCTAGCGATAAGGATACCGATAAAGTAGTCACCGTTTCCTATAGAGATTTGCAACACCAGAGAAGTTGTAATTGACATCGCCGGCTTTGGAGAGCTCTTTTTGCACCTTTTCTGAAGAGCCCCATCAATATAACAAACGAAACGTAAACTGTACAACCTCATGAAAAATTCAAATGAGGAATTCTCCACCTTTACTTTGATTGTATTATATCTAAATATATATAACTCAAAGGTGCCTGACAGACATAGTGATCTATCAACCCACAGCCCAAACCGCTGGACGGATCGGGCTAAAATTTGGCATGCAGGTTGATGTTATGACGTAGGCATCCGCTAAGAAAGGATTTTGATCAATTCTACCCCCAAGGGGATAAAATAGGGGATGAAAATATTACTTCGTAACGCGGGCGACGCTGCGGGCAAAAGCTCGTTATGTATAATAATGATTGAATAAATGAATGAATAATAGATTGTAAATAATACGTTATTTTTATAGGTTACACCAGGACAAGCATGCCCCAAGAGAAACACACCTGAAGAGATTGCGGTGGCAACAGTCACGGCTTTGCTTCGAGGTGTTCCCGCCGCAGTACCAGGTAATAATAAACAGCCCACTTAATGAGTAGGTGACCGGATGCTAAGTTGTTACCAATTAGCGTCTACAACCGACACAATTACCAATTCAATTATTGTTTGTATCTGTCGCAGCTAAGTAGCGTAATTAGCCGTTCAATTAACAGCCTAGATGAGGGAGCAAGTGAGGTAGTGAATAGTACTATTTATTAAATAGTACCATTCACTAGCTCCCTAATATAATACTAATTGAATAGTAGCAACGCATGTATGGTCTTCCTTATTACAAATGAAATTGAATACTCATGTGTTATTTAAGTTTTTAGATACTAAAAAGTTGTAAGTGAGCAGTGACTCAGCAAGAAGCAGTGAAAGCCTAGTGGTTAAGAAACTTGGCCTCACGATCGAGGGGGCCGAGGTTCAAATCCCAGGCACGCACCTCTAATTTTTCAAAATTATGTGTGTATTAGAAATTAATTATCACTTGCTTAAACGGTGAAGGAAAACATCGTGAGGAAACCTGCATACCTGAGAGATTTATCTAAAAAATATCTCAAAGGTATGTGAAGTCTACCAATACGCACTTGGCCAGCGCAGTGTACTATGGCCAAATCCTACTCATTCCGAGAGGAGGTGGGACAATAATGGGTTAATGATGAAAAAAATTGCAATTGTTGTACAATGTGATGGAAAGATGCTGATATATTAGGCTAATACAATAAGTTAATATTATTCAAAGGTATCGCCTTCCTATCTGGTGGTCAATCTGAAGAGGAAGCGACCTTAAACCTTAATGCCATCAATCGTACGGGTTTGAAGACGCCATGGGCCCTTACCTTCAGCTACGGACGAGCTCTGCAAGCCTCTGTATGGAAGGTTTGGGCCGGGAAGGACGAAAACGTAGTAAGGGCACAAGCTGAGTTGTTGAAACGGACTAAGGTATGTGATAATCATAGTCAATCGCATTTGAATCGCAACCTTATTTGAATCATAATAACATACGAATCGTCATCTCATTCGAACTGCAATCCCATTCGAATCGCAATCCCTAAAGTCTTAGTCTAAAGTGTTAGTGTAGTAGAAACCTCTGTGGTTCGACTCCGGCGGCACCACCGCCACACCTATTTCAGCCTCATAACAACAGTGTTAAACGCTGATATGTTCTGGTTTGAAAGGTGTGGTAAGGGAGACATACTACTCCGAGGCGTTCCAGTTTACTCCTTAGTGGTAGCGGCGTATTTGTGGCTGATTTCAGGCTAGAATCTAATCCTATTTGGGATTGATTACAGATGTCCATAGGCGGCAGTAGCCACTTACCTTCAAGTGGACTGCATTATCGTCTGCAACTTTGTAAGAAAATCAACACAGCAATAGTTACAATCAAAATTACAATAACAGTTATAATAATAATCGTCATCATCGTCCTATTATAGTTATTTTTTTTTAAATTCTGGTAGTTTTCTGTATATTGGGTTATTAGACTTGTACAATTTATCGAAATTGATGATATTTTTGTGGTCGATGTTTTTTCCTCTAATTTATTGTATGGTCAATAAGTAGCGTAAATTTTTCCCGGAAAATGTTTGTTTGTTTTTAAGGTTCCGTAACAAAAGGTAAAAACGGACCCCTATTACTAAGTCTGACAATCTATTTCAGAGCTCTATCCCTTGAACCGATGAATATAGAGAGTTGTTTTTTCAGAACGTGTTTTGCTAAAGCCGTTACAAAAATTATACAATGGAAGTTATAAGAAAACCGAATACATATAAGTACATGTATTCGGTTTCATACTGAAAGCGATACTTTTTGGCATTCTTCGGTTTATTTATTGTAACTTATTAGGTTAAAACTTTAATTTTTATTTATACTTCTATCTACTACCATGATACTGAAAGTAAAATCAAAAGAATCCGTGTGCGAATTCGACTCGATTTGATCAATTATTTTATTACCCACGCTTTTGGCTTACTCATATTTTCGTAACTATTATATTAGTTGTTAATACAAGTTCTCTTTCCTTTAATTTATAGTCGGATCTACGAGTCAACGTACACTTTTTGCGAAAAAGGTTTTTATTACCTTTTTTACGTCCTTTAGTCTTACTCATAACTTTATTCTAATAATTAGTTAGCTATAGTAGCTAAAGTAAAGTTAGTGTTTCTTTTCCTCTAATTTGTAATGCGGTTTCATAGAAAACTGAGACTTTTTCGGAAAATGGTTTTGTATGTAAGACTGTAGGTGTAAAAATTCTTTGTGGTTTGACGGCGGTGACAACACCACTATACCTATTTCTGCTTAGTAAGAACAGTGTTAAGCACTGCTGTGTTCTGGTTTGAAGAGTGTGGTAAGGGAGATATACATTTCAGAGGCGTTCAAGCTTAGTCCTCTGGGGTAGCGGAGCATTTGTGGCCGACCTCAGGTAGGAATATCTAATCCTATCTGGGGTTGAGTACAGGAGCTCATGGGCGGCAGTACCCACCTACCATCAGGTGGACTGCATGCTCTTTTGCTACTTCTATATTCTGTAAAAAATATAACTTCAATGTCTATGGGCGGCAGTGACTACTTACCATCAGGTGAACTGCATGTTCGTTTGCTACATTAAAAAAGGTTATTTTTAACCCAGCTGCGGAAGGTAATGTTTATCGAGCGTACGTACATCAAATTCATTGAAACGCTCTACAGCCTAAATTCGAAATTACAGGACGGATTTTCACGTATAAGTGTAGTGACACTTTTTGTGAATTCAGTGGAATTCATCCAAATTCGGAGTGCTTCGGAGGCTATATTTTCAAGCATTCAACTTTAAACGCAAACTTTAAACGGGGTTTTGATGCAACCCACTATTATTGTTAAAAATCTATGTATCATAATTATATTAATATTTTGTTCCAGGCAAATGGTATGGCGTCCCTAGGGAAGTATGGTGGGGAGTCCATCAGCTCGGCAGCTGGCGACGCGTCCAACTTCAATAAAGATTACAAATATTAATTGATTATTAATATTAATAAATAATATTAATTTTATTTTTGTGCCTTAATTCATGAAAATCTTTTTAAATAATTAAAACAGACCTATTTAATAATAAATTCAAGATAAAAAATTGTCTTTTTCTAATTGTGCAATATTAATTGAAATATAGAGGTTCAAATATCAAGCAATATATGCGTGCCACATACAGTTACACATTATTATCATTTATCACAGTAAAGAAAAACATCGTGGGGGAACCTATACGCCTGAGAGATAAAAAATTTTTAAAGGGGTTAAAAATTTTTCAATCCGCAATTGTGTACTGCCCAAATCCCTGTCCTTCTGAGAGTAGATCTGTGCCCAGCAGTGGGACGCCAATGGATTATTTATTTATTGTTTAATGTTAAAAAGGACGGTTATGCATCAATTACACTTATTAACAATCATTATAAATACATTTCTATAGACAGACAAAAATCTTATTGTATATAAAATCGGAAGAATCGGCTACTATCTATTTTTCATACCTCTAAGTGATAAGGGTTGTTCGCCCTTAACATTTTTTTATTTATATGGCAACACAACGTTTGCGGGGTCAGCTAGTAATAATAAAAAAATAATGTTAATGATGACGTCATAACCTCAAGCTTTTAATTTTTTCGTAAATCTGGTCTGATGCTCCTATGTCTGATTCGTCACACCATCAAACCGGTGCGATGATAAGTTTGTTGATGACATCACTATTTTACAACAAATTTTGTTTTATAATAGCGTTGTATCACATCACTTTAATAATGAAGAATTAGTCATATAAAACTGAATTTAAATGGCCAATTTATGAAGATGATTAATGAATGAGTAAGGATTTTTTGTTGCGGTAAGAAATTAAAAAAGTTCTCAAAGGTGCGTGACGTGAATTGATTCACATTTGGCTAGCGTGAACTATGGCCTAAGACCTCTTACATTAAGAGGTGACCCATTATACCATTGAAAAGTTATTTTTAGAGTTGCAAAATTCAGAAGACGCAAGTTTACTTTTTGGATTTTAAGGGATCCTCCCTTAACATCCAACATTTTTACAAATTTTCTGTGCGACGAATATTGCTTGATGATTCGACGACTTGTTAAAACGATTTGCATCTCTTTTCCGAGATGGCGGGGGGCTGAAATTGCGGCCCCACAAACTTGCATTTATTTTTACATAATCTACCACTTGGCATCAGAAAAATTAAATCGCGTCTTCTGACTTTTTACTCTAAGGGTCAAAAATTTTAACATTAAAATGTACATCTCCAGTAATAAGACATTAATGAGCTAATGATAAAAAGTAATAAATTAATTTACTAGAAACAAAACTGGGCAAAGTTGTTTGTATTATGTAATTAATTAGAATTAAATCAATTATTATGGAATGTCAATAAAGTATTTACAGAGCGTCAGTTATAACGAATTGTTTACTTAAGGCATATTATTGTTAATTAATTAGGAAAAAGCTTATGTCGTAGGAGCACTTAGAAGGAATAAACAAATAATGATATTAATGTATTTATTATCAAATACAGTAATTATTTGCTTTAAACAAAATATTCACTAATAATATGAAACTAAACACAATAGAAATAAATGTCAAGTGTATTTTTAGTGAAGTCATAATATTCTTAGTGAACATAATTTGATTTTAAAAATATCAGACATACTTTAGAGCCGCGACTAAAGATTTTTTATTTCCAACTAGTAGTTACAATTCTGTTATATTTTAATGAACATAATTTGCTTTTAAAAAACATCCGATTTACTTTTAAGCCGCAACTAAAAAAAAATCGAAAACTTAACAAGTCAATATTTATGTGTGTTGTGTAACACATAATTCCTTTCAAATTACACGCGTGTTTTCACGTTGTAAAGTTTCTAGTAAGAAAAACCCATCGTTTACAAACGTGTTTGGTCCGTTGGCCGAATGAACGACCCGTTCATTATATTGTACCATAACATTATATTAAACTAGCTTTTGTCCGCGGCTCTGTCTCAAGATACGACATTGACCCCAGTACCCTTACCATGAGTTTTTACGTTTTGACAAATATGACTGTTTTGGTATTTGTTTACGTATTTGCCCATAAAAAATCCAATTAGCGCCCCTAGCGGATTGTGTCAGAACTATAGTGTCAGTAACGTAACATTAACGGCCGTAAGTGTCATTAACATAATGGCGCTTTATGTTTAGTCTCTCTTTTTTGCGAACATGTGAGGCAGACAAAAATACTTCAGCGGTTACTTCTTGTAACCTTTACTCAGTCTACTAAGTAAACGGAACAGAATAATGGATTGAGTAAACGTAACGTAAAATTGTGGGATGTTTTGAAAACTCATGGTAAGTACAGAACATGAGAGCAACTTCAAGAATGTTTTTGTCGTTATCAACCCATTTCTGTCCCACTGCTGAGCACGGGTTTCAGATTAAGAGGGCTTTAGTCCATACGCCTATAAAGTTCATAAAGTCCACGAATTCGCACTTACCAAGTGCGAATTACGAGTAATAGACTTTCCACGAATTTGATAACTTTTTTTAAAACATATGCGTTTAGGTCATCTCACGATCTTTTCCTTAACCATTAAAGCAAGTTAAATAATTTCTTAATTAATAATTTCTTAATTCAATTAATTAATTTCTTTGAAGAAAGATTTTCGAGTACGATAACTTTTATGGTTAACCTTCTGGAACATATATTAAAGTGAGGCTCTACGCAACTTAATCCAATTAAAGTAATCACAATATTTACTATAAATTAATAATCTGAATAAGATTTTCACTCAAAGTTTCTTATATTATGAGTGAACTAAAATACAAAAGATTTGACTTTAGATAGCCCCGACAAGATTCAGCTATTTCTAATAATAGCAATATTCATCATCAACCCATTACTGTCCCACTGCTGGGGACGGTTCTCCTCTCAGAATGAGAAGGATTAGGACATAGTCCACCGCGCTGGCCAAGACAACGTCACGAAAATACATATATCAAGTTACAAAACGTCATGAATTTCGAAATCACAGACAGACATTCAAATGTTAATTCATTTGCATAGATACTGCGTTCATTTTGAATACCCACAGATTACTGTAATTTCACATACATTTGGGGAAACCTCGGAATCCCCACGGAGATACCCAGGCTTCGCTTATACCTATTACTTGCGAAACAGGTCTACGAAGGTCATTCACTCGAACATGTTATACAACTTTTGATTTTGAATCAAGTTTTCTGTTTTATTTTTAGGTAATTGTGTCTATAAATAACTTTTTTATACGACCGTGGAGCGTAAGATTTTTGGAATGTACTGCATTTGTGACTTTAAATTTTTAAGAAAATTTTGTTTTTTTATTTAATTTTAAATAATTTCGTGTGTTTCTGTATGTATGTTTTGGATGTCATTGTTTATTAAGTTTCATTGTTGCTTGAGTTCTTGAAATGTATAATCTATCTATCTGTTTGTGTCCTATTTTTTGGCATGCCTACAGTCCAAACGGCTTGACGGATTTTTTTATATATGAGGTGTGGGATTCGTCTATAATGTAGGTGTGTGTATATAGGTGTCTAAAATGTAGCTTTCAAATGGTGAAAGAATTTTAATATTGCATATGGTGTACTTGATAGTAAGCCGCCAAAAGACAACTGTAATCAGCTCCATATTGGACAAGAATACTAAGTATCTGAGGTCGACCACAGATATGTTGCTACTGCTGAAGACTAAGTTGGAATGCCTAGTATATTTTTCTTTAAACTAGACATATCAGCGCTAATATGGCTGTTATAAGAGCAGTAGTAATGTACAGAACAAATAAAGGTCTGTGGTAATATCTCTTAAGAGGAAAACATGAAATAATAATAATAATAATAATAATAATCATCATTTATTTCAGAATTACATTCCATATTATATAAAATTAAAATTAATCACAAATGTCATTAAAGTCTAAACGTTAGTCTAGTTGCTAGCTGATAAACGAAAATACGAGTATGATACTCAAGTGAACTATAACTTTAGGCTATACGAAAAGGATAGACAGACCTCTAGACAACAATACCTAGATTGTACCACAGAGAAGAGGCCCCAATCGATTCACCCTCTAAAATTTCGTAACCAAAAGTTAGCAAAATTACATAATACCATGTAATTTTTAAACGTTCTAATAAATATGGTTAGTAACGCGTAGTTTTACAGTGGGTAGGTTGAGAGAAAAACCCAAGGGTGAGGTAATACGGGAAACGGCGTGATACAAAACATAAAGTTTATTGACTTAAACACGAGTTGGAGTGGTATTTACAATAAAAAGCATGATAGCGTAGTGGTTAAACTCGGCCTCTTGATCGAGGTGTTTGAGGTTCAAATCCCAAGCACCTCTAATTTTTCAAAATTATGTGCGTATTACAAATTAATTATCAACTTAATATGAGTATTAATTATCTTATCTATGTATCTATCTATCTATCTATCTATCTATCTATCTATCTATCTATCTATCTATCTATCTATCTATCTATATATCTATCTATCTTAATATTAATTATCACTTGCTTAAATCGTGTTGGAAAACATCGCGAGGAAATGCATACCGGAGATATCTTGAAAAACAATGTTTTCATAGGTATGTGATGTCTACCAACGCACTTAGCCAGCGAGGACTATGGCCTAATCCTTCTCATTCTGGGAGGACCCGTGCCCAGCAGTGGGACAGTAATGGGTTGATGATATACAATACAATGGGTGCACTAGAGTAAGTGCAGTGGCGAGCTAAAACTTGTAGATGACTCATGTTTAGACATGTTTTTATTTTATAAGCTTTCGTCATATATTAGTAAAGATACTTCGCCTCCTTAAAATTGAATGAAGCCACAAACGGCTTATTAGTAAGTTCTTTTTTTTAATTCTTGACAAATAAAAACATTTTTAGAGAAAATTTACGAATAAATAACTAATAATGCGTAATTTACGTAACAAATAGATAATTATTTCAAATATTTTAGGGACATTTTAGCACGGAGACGTGGCAAAAACTTTTTTACGCAACTATTTCAATTCTCAAAACTGGGTACATTTTCTTGTTAGGAGTGAGTAATCTTTACTAATCTATGGCTTTCGTCTATTACTTAGCTTTTCCTCACTTAGTTTTCATCTACATTGTACAGGAACTTTTGTAAACTACACAAATGAATGAAATGGAATGAAATCGATATTGCATAATGTAAATATATTTTTATTACTTTATCTTATTATATATCTATTTACAAACTTAAAATCTATATACAATATACACAAAAAATATAATTTAAACAAAAAAAGAAATATTAAAACTTAAATAATTAAATATAAAACAATGAGTCCAAATCACTGCCTCCCGGTAGAGTCCCAAGAATGCTGGCTGCGTTGCCGCGTTGTATGGCCAAACTTAAACTTATTGCATAACTATGTTAATAATAATGACATAATTTAAGGTAGTAAAATCCTTAGTGGTTCGACTCCTCAGGCACCGTCGTCATTTCTATTTCAGACTCATTACGGTAGTGTTAATCAATACAGTAGGTATAGTCCGCGCCAAACTGCTAGTTCTCTGTTGTTGCGAGCAGGTGTAGTCATACAATTTGCTATGGCGACGCGATTCATTTCTATGTTCAGAGCGGACTAGCAGTTTTACGCGGAATATACTTACTTTGACTTGAGGAGTGTGGTAAAGGAAATTAAATTGAGACGCATTACAACTTCGTACCCAAGGGTAGTAACAACGCAACTATCGCTGTCCTCAGGTAGGAATCTAATCTTATCTGGGGTTGATTACAGATGTCCATGGATGACAGTGGCATTATACCTTCCAATTGTAAAACAGGCCCTTCATAAAATAAAGTAATACCTATGTTGAGGGTTTTCATTGACAATTTTCCTCATCTTACGCATATTCCGTTTATGCAAACTATGTGCAAAGTACTTACATTTACATATTTGCACAAAGTACAGTCAGCTCCAAAAGTATATGAACAGATTAAGGTTTCAAAAGTTCCTGTATACCCAAGCGTTCATAAGCTAAACACAACTAGCAACATGATTAGATGATCGTTGTAAAGTTTTAAAAGTAGATGAACACTACAGTGTCAAAAGTAGCTACACAGTGACATATCATATTGGTGATGTTAGCCATTTTGCACATACGGTGTTCAGCTACTTTTGACGCATTAGTGTTCATCTAATTTTGACGCTAGGGGTGTTAAGATATTTTTGATGTGAAACATCTATAGCCGCACGTAAAACCGATTTCTGGCGTGGCGACGCATGCCGCTATACGATGGTATATATATACAGTCTATATGCAGTAGTGTGTACGGTGTGGCGACGCGTCGCCATGCGCAATCGAATTTTAGTTCCTATCACAATATGTTCTTTTCTGCATATTACTTTTACAAAATAATGTCGATGTTTCACATCTGCCAGGCGTCCCGTGACGGCTCACATTTTTTTTTTATAATAGAGGAGTAGCAGACGAGCTTGGTAAGTGGCTACTGCCGCCCATGGACATCTGTAATCAACCCCAGATAGGATTAGATATTCCTACCTGAGGTCGACCACAGATGTGCCGCTAACCCTGAGGACTAAGCTGGGACGCCTCGGAAAAGTACGTCGCCCTTACCATACTCTTCAAATGCAGCATCTAGCATTGCTGTTATTAGGCAGAAATAGGTGTGGCGGTGGTGCCGCCGGAGTCAAACCACAAAGGGTTCTACCATCTTCAAAAGTTAGTATTATGAACGTTTGGGTGAATAGGTATTATTTGAATTTCACCTGCTCATCTACTCATGAAG
Organism: Epargyreus clarus clarus; assembly: GCA_014595695.2. Lineage (NCBI taxonomy): Eukaryota > Metazoa > Arthropoda > Insecta > Lepidoptera > Hesperiidae > Epargyreus > Epargyreus clarus. The sequence goes on from JACTTY020000024.1 coordinate 2,105,210, forward strand.
CTGACTGTACAGTGTACATACGAATGCAGTGCTGCACCAGTGTTGGGCTTAAAATAGACTGCATTGACAACCGCGTCACGTGCAGGAATGCCCCGGGTTTGAAGCGTCTGGTTTTTTTTTTGCTTTTTTCTGTAAGTTCCTTTAAGTTAAGCTACGGTTTAAAATTCAATTATGTCGTACGTAAAGAACTTTATTTATCTTTACTTTTTTTTTATAATATAGGAGTAGCAGACGAGCATGCAGTCCACCTGATGGTAAGAGGCTACTGTCGCCCATGGACATCTGTAAGCAACCCCAGATAGGATTAGATAATCCTACCTGAGGTCTGCCACAGACGCGCCGCTACCTCTGAGGACTAAGTTGGAACGCCTCGGAAAAGTCTGTCTCCATTACCTCACCCTTCAAAACGGAACACAGCAGCGCCTAACACTGCTGTTATTAGGTAGAAATAGGTGTGGTGGTGGTGCCGCCGGAGTCAAACCACGAAGGGTTCTTCCTACTACTGTAAGTTGATTGGAGTTTGGCTTATACGTTTAAGGTTAAATAATGTCGTTCTACGTTCATGATAAGATTTCCTTTATTGTAAGTTATTTTGGAGAATAATTTCCAAATGTTTGAATTATAAATGTTGTACTATGATATGCTTATATACATTTATAAAATAATAATATGGTATATAACAATTAAAAAAATATTACAGAGCCAAAAAATTCGGGCTATTTTATTTATTTGGTTTTGATTTTTGATTAATATTTTATTGGATCTTAGTTTTTATTTATTTTCTAAAAACTAAATAAGGCGCTGCTAGTTTCTCTTGTTTTAGATCTATGAGCTCTATTAGATCTGTGATTGAATATGAGGTACAGGATGGATCTCGTGTGAAAATTGAAGATCCTTGCCTCGAAAACGCAGGAATAGATAAAGCGTATTCAAAATATTTAAGGTTTATTTTTAAAGGTCTTAGGTACTGCCTATTAGGGTGATATAACAATAATTATCTATACTACCAAACTCACTACTCCGGTATGTTAATATGAGTGCTTCATAAATAAAGCTTTGTATAAAATTTTGAGGACATTATGAAAAATATTTGATTGACAATTATTTTTAAGTACACACATAAGTTTCTTGTTTCTGCGGTAATAGTATAAGTTCCCTACACGGGGTATATTGACGTAATGACTTACCACGTGATTCGCGCGTGGCAATGACTTAGACAAATCATAGGTAAGCAATATATTGTGGGAAATTTATGCCGTCATATAGTCCTCACATAGAATTCCCACTTCTAGGTCCAAAGGTCCAGTCTTGAGTCAACTTTGAAATGGCGTCAATGTAAGGTGCAAACTTTCTTTTGACTTATCTTATATATAAAATTCTCGTGTCACAATGTTAGTTACCGTACTCCTTCGAAACGGCTTTACCGATTTTCACCAAATTTTATATGCATATTTAGTAGGTCTGAGAATCGGCTACTGCTATTTTTCATACCCCTAAGTGATAAGAGTTGTTCACACTAAACATTTTTTTATTTATATGGCAACACAACATTTGCCGGGTCAGCTAGTATATGTATAAAATAATGTAAATTAGAAATAATTTTTATTATTTTTAATTTAAATTATTTTATTTAATTATCATTGTAGTTATTAATTAAATAAGATACATAGCCATACCTTTCCGCCAAAATTGACCACTTTACATATTTTATGTCTTGACATATAATATAGTAAGTTTAAGTAGTAGTTTAAGTAGATAGATAAATAATATTAGACAAATTTGCAAACCAACGATTTTGTACTTACTAATATAATAGTTACATTCTCTCCTGCGCTCGGCCACAGATGCTCCGCTACTCCTAGGTACCAAGCTGGAATGCCTCACATAAGTATGTATGTCTCCCTTACCACACTCTTCACACCGGAACACAGCTGCGCTTAACACTGACGTTATTAGGCAGAAATAGGTGCGATTATGGTGCTGCCGCATTCGAACTACACAAGATTATATCACTACGTTTTTAGAATGAAATGTGCTTGGGTTATAGTTTGTCATTATCAAAATATAATACCAGTATATTTAGGGCTCATCCATTTTTAAGAACTCTATGAATCTAGTACCTATATATTTCTTACATTGCAACATAGAAATAGGACCAGACCAGAAACCAGTAAGAAAAGCAATGGACCTCTTCATTGTTTTACAATGTTGTTGTTGTTCTTCGTTGTCTTGTAACGTGTTGTTGTCAACATGTTGCTCTACATTTAGGTTATTTACCTAAAATATTTTTAACAGAATTCATAATGAGTCAACTCGAGGTAATTAACCATTTATTTATACCGTAGACAGATACTAAAATGGTAAGCTCTACAATAATATTTATGAAGCTCTACATTCGTAATATTGGACGTAAATAAATTGATATCCAGGGATTTACATATTTATGTATTTATTTCTTAAGAAATCATACAATTAACTATGTAACTGGATAAAATGAGAATAAATCAAGTTTCACACCTTTGATCTATTTCCGTAAACTAGTTTTATTATGTCTAATGATAGAGTTGTCGTTGACCCATCCCAATACTGGACACGGATCTCCTCTCAGAATGGGGCTAAAAGCTATACTCCAGCCCGGAGTGAAGGTGGTAGAACCCTCTGTGTGGACTCCAGCGGCACCACCGCCACACCTATTTCTGCCTAATAACAGTAGGGCTAGGCGCTGCTGTGTTCCGTTTTGAAGGGTGTGGTAAAGGAGACATACTTTTTCGAGGCGTTCCATATTAGTCCTCAGGGGTAGCGGCGCATCTGTGGCCGACCTCAGGTAGGAATATCTAATCCTATCTGGGGTTGATTACAGATGTCCACGTCGGCATTAGCCACTTACCATCAGGTGGACTGCATGCTCGTCTGCTACTCCTATGTTATAAAAAAGGCAGGATATACCGTAGTTCTATTCTTCTCCCGGAACTACAGGGACAAGTAATGAACTCCTACCAAGTCTACAAAAGCATTTTCGAAGCTCTCAGCACGTTACATTAAACGGTGTCATAATATTTACAAACTTATTCTCCGGGGTTTACCATTTCGGTCGAATTACTAATGTTTTTGAATAACAAAATAAGTAAGAATCCATTGCATAAGAATATGTTATTGTTGTTGTTATTCAGCTGTTGCTCAGGGTATTGCACAATGTTGTATTTGGAATTTCCAAAATGAAAGTGTGAAAATGAAACTATAAAAAAGTGTTTTTTTTGTAAAAGCATAGAGCATAGTAAAGATTACTCACTCCTAAAAAGAAAATGTACCCAGTTTTGAGAATTGAAATAGTTGCGTAAAAAAGTTTATATCACGGCGTGCGTAAATGGACGTTTTACGCACGCTTCGCGTGCGCAAAACCCCCATTTCCGACCCCGTAATATAAAATTTTATACAACACGCGGTCGAAAAATGTTTTTCTGACTCGTGTGATTGCAGTCCTCGCCTGCGGCTCGGCCTGCAAACTCACACTTGTCAGAAAAAAATTTTTCGTCCTCGTATTGTAATGTACTATTTGCCACGTCTCCGTGCTAAAATGTCCCTAAAATATTTGAAATACTTATTTATTTATTATGTAAATTACGCAGTATTAGTAATTTATTCGTAAATTTTCAATAAAAATGTTTTTATTTGTCAAGAATTAAAAAAAAGAACTTACTATAATAAGCCATTTGCGACTTCATTCAATTTCAAGGCGGCGAAGTATCTTTACTAATCTATGGTATTTTATAATAATACAAATATGTGCATTAATTTAACCAGCGACTTTGTATAATACAGTACTAATTTTAAACCCCTATTTTACTCCCCCAGGATTGATTTCAAAAATTGGTGAAATAGGTGTAACGTTATAGTTTAAACTCTGTGATAATAAGTCGGTCAATTACTCACGAAAAGTTGTGTTTGTAAGTATAGATAGATAGCAGTAGCAAACGAGCATAAGGATGAAGTTCCATCCACATCAACTTGACCCGTGGCGGTCCTCCACAGTTCGGTTTGCACGGTCATTTTTGCCACGAACGTGCAAGATGTGGAATGAACTTCCTCCCGAGGTTTTCCCTCAGGACATGCTCTTCAAGAGGGGTGTCAAAAGAACTCTCCTTCAAAGCCGGCGATGCATTGGCGACTCCTCTGGTGTTGCAAATGTCCATAGGCGACGGTGACTGCTTTCCATCAGGTAGTCTGTCTGTCGTAGCGTTAGGTTAAATATAAAAAAATGAAGATCATATAAGTGGTCGCTGCCGCCTATGTTCTTTTTTATTCAACCCTAGACAAGATAAGATATCAGGCACAGAACCTGAAGTCAGGCACAGATACGCGTGTACAAAATATGTCTCCCTTACCCTTAGATGAGTAAGATACATATCAAAGCCCTTATCACACTTTACAAACAAGAATACAGTTGTGCTTAACAATGTACTCGTAATATTTAATTGATATACAGGGTGAATTTTTCAAACGGGCCTTCAGGGCCAAATCCGAAACTATAAGCATTAGCGAAAAATGCTGAAAGGAGTTACGAGGCCGATTTTGATAAAAACTTACTTTTTTAAAATAACTTTTTCGACCCGAAGCCGGGAATCGAACGAGTTCGTTTTGAAAAAAAAAATACACCCTCTATATTATTACACTATCTGATAGTGCTGCTTATAAGGGTCAAAATCTGGGAAGTAATGTTATGTGACAAATTAAAGGAAAAGGAAAATTTTAAGAAAATACATATTTTTCCATACATTGGCATACTAATCCTTAACTATCATCCTATACTACATCTTATACTATATTTTTCCTTTCCTCATGAGGTTGATATATTATTTCGAAAATTCAACCCAAAACGCAATAAAAACGAAAAGTCATACATTTCTGTATAATGCCCGTAATAATTGACATATTTGTGGTTTTAGTCATTACTATATTAGCCACAATATCCTCTTCAATTATTAAATTACAATCACAACATATTACAAACAATCATAACATCAATGTACTGTTATTAACTTAAGTTTTTAAACCTTTACTTACGGCGGGAAACGCCATGATTCATATCACACCTCTTACACCATACATAACAAGGAAAATCAGTCTTACATTTATATATATAAAAGCTTGATTTCGCTTCAAAGCATTCATTTATTGACAGTCGCTCGAACGACTTGAAATACAAAATGGCGTCGCTACTCACTTGTCTATTGCTCCTGTGTGTGTTAGCTACGATTGAAAGTAGGACTTTAAGGCTGAAAAATATCCCTATCACTCCAGAAGGGATTTCGCTGCGTATTCTTGTGAAAGAAGACCCTAAAACCGGCCTACCAGTGGCTACACTCAAACTTGCTATGGGTGAGGGTAGAAAGCATGCGACACTAGCGCCACCAACAGAAACTATATCTACAACCGAAGAGATTACAACTAAAGCGGTTACGACAGATGATTTAACTGAAAAAGATGAACAAACGAATGAAGTTGAATTAAACGAAGATGAATCTCCAAGTGAAGTAACGTTTGAAAATCGTTTCGGTATTGGAGATGCGAAGTGCCCTAAGGGACGGAAAAGAATGGGCCGTCTGTGTCATCCAATCGGTTAAGTTATATTTTTTGAAAAAAATATCTCAATACTTGTGTTGAATTGAATGGAATGACCAAGGATTTTTTTCATTTTCAAAAAGTTACGTGACTAAATGTTCATTAAGTATAAGTGTTTATAAATTATGAAGGTGGTAGAACACTTTTTGGTTTGACTCCGGCGGCACCACCACCACACCTATTTCTGCCTCATAACAGCAGCGTTTAGCGCTGTTGTGTTCCGCTTGAAAAGTGTGTAAGGGAGACATTATTCCTCAGGAGTAGCGGCGCATCTGTGGCCGATCTCAGGTAGGAATATCTAATCCTATCTGGGGTTGATTACAGATGTGCATGGGCGGCAGTAGTCACTTGCTATCAAGTGTACTGCATGCTCGTCTGCTAATCGTATATTATAACAAAAATGTGGAAGTGTGGTGAAATTTTTATTTATTTATTTATTTTAGTATAAGGATTTGAAAAATATATTTGTCTTGTGAAACTATTAGTACTGGTAATATGTACGTAGCAAGAAAAAAATGATAAAAGAAAAAAAGTAATTAACCCATTCATTGCCACTTAAATTATAAAAACATCACTTGGGTGCCATATAATGTTTTTGTTGGTTACAATAGGGAAGGCGTAATATATTGTGTTTTTTAATTATTAAAACCCCATAAATGACAAAAACCCATCGAAAAACGATAAACGCACCATATACGTTGGTGGCACTGGTAATAAACATTTATTCGTTAGTGCCACTCAACGCACCGTTTGCGTCGACGGTTATTTGATATTATGCAATAGGTCCTAATTGCCTGCTGATACCCGATATAAATGTATATTTTACTAAAGCTCTATCCGGGGGTAGGTCTGTGCTAAATAGATTTGCAATCCATAAATCCACAAAAAATGTAAAAATATAGAGATTTATAAAAAAAGTCCTAATCCTGAAATTCGATCCACCGTAAACATAAAACAGCTGATTCGATTCAACGCACTATAAACTGACTGCCTAGGCCTTACCAGCTATAAATTTATTGGTAAAACTTAGCTATTTGTTAAGAAATGTTTCTTTTTATTTTTTACTTTTAGCGAACTACTTTATTCCTAAATACTCCTAATAAAAAATATGTAAAACCGCGCGAGTCTCTACGGCAGAAATATAAAGAAATAGGGATATTAATAGTGGCCGTTCAATTATTTACAGTAATATAATGTTCATAAAAAACAATCCAAATATGTTTAAACAGAATAGTGATAGGCATAACCATTTAACAAGAAACAGACACATTCTGGCTAAGTAAGTTTCAACGATCCTTTATGGGACTTGGAGTACGATTTTACAATAAAATACCCAAGCCTATACGAGATTTACCCATCACAATGTTCAAGCGACTTGTAAAAACAGCTTGTACGTAAAGGTTATTATAGTGTAGACGAATATATTTATGACAACGACAAGGACCTGGAAATAAAAATACAGTTCCGCTTAGGTTAGATAATTGTTTTATTAATAATTATGGTAATCTTTAAAACAATCGTTTAAACAAAACCCGTATTGTTCGGGACAATCGGGACAGAAATATGGAGTATCTTTTCGTACTTTTTTTGATACCCAGCACTGCCTACACCGACGTCGTAAAACTTTTCTCTTGTTGCCTTCATAAGTACGAGAACAATGTTGAAGAACATGCACTGGTTTTTTTGGTAGTGAATCGCGCGTAGTGTCTCGTACATTATTAATTAACAACTTCGTTATAACTTGAAGTCTGTAATCATAAAAACTTTTCTTAGGCGAGAAAATGTTGTGCAGTGTGTACGAATTATACAACATTTGCTGGAACACGTGAACTCCTAATTTTTTGTACCAACGAATAGTCTTGTGTTCACAAGAATAATACGATAACATTTGATCCTGGTGATCTATGCCACCCATGTATTTATTGTATTTTTCTATAACTTCAGGCTTGGAAACTGTTTCACCGCGTCTATTCGTTACACTGGTCATATTAGATTTAAATTGTGATGAAATCATTAAAACATCCCGCCGGTCTTTCCACTTCATGACACAAATGCCTTTAGGATTGAATTTTGCTATCGAATCACCACGTTTCAATTTTTTTTGTGTGACTTCCTTTGGATTATTTTTTCGATTTACCCGTAAAGTACCCGTACAATACGTCTTAAGATTTAATAATTTGTGTGCAAGATTTACTGAATTATAAAAGTTGTCCATGTAAACCGAATAACCCTGGTTTAAATAATTATTTAATAAATTCAGAACTACTTTTTCACTATGATTATCACCTCCCACTAGAGTATCCGACGCGCCGGCATATACAATCGTCTTCAGAACTACTCCATGTTCGTCGGTTAAGATATAAAGTTTAATTCCGTACGGATGTTTTTTGCCTTTAAGATATTGACGGAATATCAATCGACCACGAAACAAAACCATTGATTCGTCTATAGCTAAATTTTTAGACGGGCAATAAATTTCTTCCATTCGCTGGTTGAAATAGTTAATTAAATTATTTATTTTCGAAAGCCTATTATCAGACAAGTCGTCTCCAAAATTTAACGATCTCATGATTAACAAAAATCTGTTTCTGCTCATGTGATTCGAAAATGCTGTTATATTAAACAATGGATCCTTTTTCCAATAGTCTGTGATTCGGTTGAGTCTGATAGTACCCATGTGAAATAAAATTCCAAGAAATACTTTAATTTCTGGAACAGTTACATCTTTCCAGAGTCTTATTCTGCTCTTAGGATCTCGTATATTCGATAGTAACCTAGATGCGTAATCGTTAATGTTTCCAACTAACGTTTTATAAAAATCATCAGTCACAATCAATTCAAAATAATCCCATGGTTCATTTTTTTCTGGTAATATTTTGAGGTTGTTTTCGTGTCCATTAAACTCTATTGGTGCAATATTATGATCATATTCACTTTTCCATTCATCAATATTTACTTGTAATGGGCCGTTAGAACTTATATTATTATCTTCACTGACTTGCGCCGCATCCTGACTCACTTGCGATTGCGTCTCATCTTCACTCATTTGCGTCTCATATTCGCTCTCTTGCGTCGCGTCTTCACTTGCATCAGAAAATAAGCAATCATCTGATAGAATTTCCTGATCAACTTCTGTTTGTAAATCGTCTTCATCCAATTCCAGTATCTTAAGAAGGTCTTCATCACTGAGTCGTTTTTTTTTAGAGGGTGGGGTCACTTTCACTTTTTCTTCCTTATTATCCTCTTTAAATATACTTCTCATTTCGTTTATAATATCTAAATCCTGCAATGATCTATCTAAATTTAAGTCATCATTACTCGCATTTTTTTCTACCAAGTCAGTCAATTTACATTTACCATCTTTAATTTCCAGTTTCTGACTTTTAATTATTTTAATACCTTTCTGTTTCGCCACACCTCCTCTCGTTTTAACACCGCGTCTTAAAGAGTAAAAGTTTTCATTTGCTGGTGATGAAAGTTTACTCGTAGAAGGTTGGGGTTCTATTAGTACATTTGAGTTTGAATTTGAAGATTCTTGACTTTGAAGAGACATAAAATTATGTTGATATGGACTGGCTGATGACGTTGAAATCACACATGAGTCAACTCTGTCTTTACATACAGATGTGTTTTCATGACGTTGATTCGACGTATCATCGTATTCATCTAATGAATCAACAAGAGGTTCAGCCAATTTTTCGGAATTATTATATTGTGATTCAGGGAAAAGCGATTTGGCACGTTTTGATCTTTTAGATGGTTTACTTTCTTTACTATCAGTTGTTGTCACTGTAACAAATCTGAAAAAAAGGAGAAGTCAACAAAAATTTAAAAATAAAACTTAGGATGTAAATTAATGTTTATACTAACGCTCGTGGAGACGGTATTTCATGAATTGTGTAGCGACGTCGTCTTGGTGTCATGCAACTAAAAAAATAAAGATCTATCAATTTAGGAGAAACTTAAAGACAAATATTATATTTTCTTATCATTATGAATTTTAAGGTTATTATGAATATTATGAAAATTTATTTTAACACACAGAAGAATAACTTTCAGGATTTAAAAAAAATTAACCTTTTGTTATCATCGGGCATTGTATCCTTTTTATCGTTAAGAGCTAGCTCTAATATCTTATCTCTTCTTCGTTTCATTGTTTAAAGTACAAAAAATAAACTTTGGTGTTGATTAGAATTATTCAACAGTATCTCACCAAAATCATTCTGTAAAAAACAACATCCTGTAAAAACTAGCAAAGTGTTGACGGAACTGCTTATTCTATAAAAAGTAATGAAATCTCTAAGCAAAGCCAAGTCTAAGGTTCTTTTTTGTAATTTTTTTATTAATATAGTTAGAGTTTATGTCACTGGCCGTTGAACATTCTTTATGCACATTTACTTGTTGTCACATCCAAGTCAATATTAGTAAAGAAATCGCATTAAATAACCTTAGACTTGGATTGGTTTTACTTAGAGATTTCATTATTTTTTTATAGAAAAACTATTAGTTTTCTGTCACACAAGTAAACCACATGCTTAAATTAAAACAGATTTAAAATAGTACGCAAATATATATTTTTTGTATTTTACCTCCTGCATGAAACTATCCAACAAAGAATATTACTGCTATGCCAAAGAACGCACCATATGCGTTGATTTGATTTCGTTAGAGTAATGCGCAATAAAATCAATGAAAATAATGATAGAATTAAGGTTATTACTTACCTTTATCTCCCAATGAACAAATACGTAACGAACACTCAATAAAACTCAAGTTATTCCCAAATCAAAATAGAGGTTTTTAACACCAACCGTCTTTTCGCTGTCAAAACAAAATTGACAGAGCGAGCCGGAAACCAACAGTGTTTCTATATTTAAAAATATTTCAAGTTGTGACTGTTGCCAAGTAATTAAATCAATTTCTACCAATTTTTAAGTGAAGTGATAAAAACGTGAATAGGTGACTCAACGCATATGGTGCGTTAGTAGCATGATGTAGTCATTTCAATCAACGCACCATTTGCGTTGGTGGCAATGAATGGGTTAAGTATATTATTTTTTAATATTGTTAATAATTAAGTTGTGTGATTTTAATTTATGTTTTATCCTTGTTGATTTATTAAAAAAAATGTTACATATTTTTTTGTTTTTTTTACACACTTATTATTTCACTTTTGGATTATTTCATATTAAGATTAGTGGAATTTTATTCATAAACATATGTAGAAGTTATATTCCATTATTTACAATACTCTCTTAATTTATAAAAGGTACAAATATAACATATTAAAAATATCATAACTATCAATATCAATAAATTATGAATAAACAAATAATTAAATATAATAAGCTTCATCCAAATAGTTATTCCTTGAAAGAGTCCCCAAAGCGCTGGCGACATTGCACCGCAGAATAGCTTTGCTAATTATGGGAAATCTAAATTTTTAAATTACAAGTTTTGCATTTTTTTAACTTAACAAACAAAAATTTACATAAAATCGAATGATAGTTCAATTCGATTATGATAAGGAGAAGCAAAACACACAAACAGCGCGGGACAGCATGTACATCATGCTTGTATTTGTGTTCGAGTGGATTGGCTTTTTGACTGACACCTGCGCGGATTAAATTCAGAGCGGACTTGAAGTTTGACGCTGACTATACTATAAACAGTATATTTTCGGAGTAAACATTTTATCACTTAGTAAAGCACGAGGTTCTATGTTCAACGGTATACATTTTTCAAGTAAATCCTTACTCCTTACTAATATTATAAATCCAAAAGTAACTCTGTCTGTCTGTCTGGTTGTCTTTTCTTCACGCCTAAACCACTGAACCGATTTTAATGAAATTTTGTACAAAGATAGTCTGAGACTCGAGAAAGGATATAGGATAGTTTTTATCCCGGAAATCCTACGGGAATTAGGGATGGCGATCTAAGATCGATTAATCGGAGAATCGATTTTTGGACCCAAAACATCGATTATTTTAATCGATATTAGTAAGGATTGATTCGTAAACTATGCATTTGACCAAGTGATCTTTAGCAAAGTTGAGGTACGAATTTTCAGTTTTATGTATGTTAGTATGTTATATTATTTTCTTTTAAACGCGGGCGAAGCCGCGGGCAAAGACTAGTCATTTATAATTGCTCATTAGTAAAATAGCATAACAAGGTAAGTATCATAGATATACTACTAATAAAGACATGTGCATCTTTGTATATGCATATGCGCATCATTTTATTATACGCATATCTGATATTTGTAACAAACTCCATATCAAACAGGTTCTACTAGAATAAGTTGCTGGGCTTTTTATAAATGAAAAGAAACCAGATTTTGGACCACATTGCATATGAACCGGTTCATTAGACGTGATATATTTCTAAATATACAATATTTTTACAGGCCGAACCGGGTCTCGGTCGCGGAGATAGAAGGTCTTACAGAAGATTTAAACTTATTTATAATTAAGAAGTAGCACACGAGCGTGCAGTCCACCTTATGTTAAGTGGCTACTGCCACCCATGGAAAAATGGACTTGTGGCGACCTCCCGCTACTCGTCAAGAGATGGCGCCACGAGTATTCTGAATCACGCTATCGAAGTTTTCTAAACATCTGGTATATATACAAGTTCCGAACTGAGACTGTCGGAGCACGGCCGCTCCCCGGGCATGATCACCTAGCCCGGCGGGAGATCTCCCTGTGCCAAAGACTCAACTCCAGTAAAGATCAGATTCCGATCAATAAACTATAATACCTTAAACAAGTATGTCTTCTTTCAAACCAGAACACAGCAGCGTTAACACTGCCGTTATTAGGCAGAAATAGACACGAATAGGAATAGGATAATATAATTATAGTTTAAAAATATAGTTTAAAAAGTTTAAGAGCAGTGATAGCCTAGTGGTTAAGAAGCGCGGCCTCTCTATCGAGGGGTCCGAGGTTCAAATCCCAGGCACGCACCTCTGATTTTCAAATTTATGTGCGAATTAGAAATTAATTGTCACTTGCTTAAACGGTGAAGGAAAACATCGTGAGGAAACCTGCATACCTGAGAGATTTAAAAAAAAAGAATCTTAAAGGTATGTGAAGTCTACCAATACGCACTTGGCCAGCGCGGTGGACTATAGCCTAAACTTTCTCATTCTGAGAGGAGACCCGTGCCCAGCAGTGGGCAGTAATGGGTTGATGACAGTTAAAAAAGTAAAAAACACGCTATAATCGCCCAAGAAACGGGACAAAATTATTAAAATCGTATATTGTCATCGATTATTGATAAGAGTTCAAAATTTTATATTAATCGGACCGTTCAAAGTGGGAAGAAATCGAGTTCAAATATTCCGTTACGTCTTCGATCACTAATAAGTAGTGATCGAAGCGTTACGTACATATAGGTCAAGCTAATAAAAGCGTGGTAAAAATTAAATAATCAAACGTGTCTAGAATTAAAATCAGATTATCAATAAAAAATTGACATTAACACCACTAAGTCTACGTAATCTATGACCATGACTAAAATAGAATGAAAAATTAATAGCTAAATTATAACATTAGTCTCACTTTTGGGAATTCCCAAGAGAATAAAACTAACATAATTAACTATTAGTTGTTTATTGCATGACATAGATGCTACAATAGTTTTACCATTTCGCATGTACAATAAATCGGGATAAAAAAGATATTGAAATGTACTAGCTGATCCGGCAAAGGTTGTGTCGCCATATAAATAAAAAAATGTTAAGGGTGAACAACCCTTATCACTTAGGAGTATGAAAAATAGATAGTAGCCGATTCTTAGTGCTACTGAATAGTCATATAAAATTTGGTGAAAATCGGTAAAATCGTTTCGGAGGAGTAAGGTAACTTACATTGTGGCACGAGGATTATATATATAAGATAATTATTATGTTTCATATTGTTTTTAATTTTTTTTATACTTTTTTGGTTTTATTGTGCCTAATTAATGTTTCTCTTTTGCGGTTGTAAATTTGTTATTTTAGTATTTTTCATTTTTACTGTTCATATGATTTTGTATGTGTGCATGTAACCAACTTCCGCGATTTTTTTTATATTTATGATCAATTCATGTTGCTATAAAATGATGACGAAAACATTTATGACCAATGACCTTGTGTTTTATGTCCCTTTGTATGCAATAAGAGTAGTAAACCAGTATGCAAATATGTAATCCCTTTTTCTCCGCTTAAAGGTAATAATCGTTCTACATTCCTGAAGCCCGATCGGGAAGTAAATAATTCATCTAATAGTCCCTATGAGTTATCAAATTGTATTTATTGAATTGACAGTATAAAATGGTCAATTAGGTGTCAGTGGGATTCCACATTTTCAATTAATCCAAAAGCAATAAATTTGACGTACATTCAATTTTGGTTATCCTATAGATAAAATTAAAAATGCTTTTCAATTAATCAAAAACCAATAAACCGGAACCACATTCAATTTTGAAATCCTATAAAATTAAAAACGTAACACTCATATTTAACTTAAAACATATTCACCCTTAGGTGAGGGTCTCCCTCAGAATCTGAGGAATCTGGACTAGTAGACTAGTAGTATAGTTTCAGTGCAATTTGGATAACGTTTCCTTTGAAATCCGCACACGCAATACCGGATTTCCTTCACAGTGTAGAACATTTGGTAACCCTAGCTACAACTTATTCAATCTAAGATGCGGGTCTCCCCAAGATCTGGGGAAGGCCTTGACCGTACGTTAGTATTCTGCTTTCATACGGTGCGGTGACGATGATGACGCTTTGTATGACGTCATAATCATTACCACCTGCCCTGATGTCCTATGGTATTAAGAACATTTGGTAACCCTGGTCACAACTGTTGTTCAACCCTAGATGGGGGTCTCCCCAACGCTCTGGGGAAGGCTTTGACCGTACATTAGTATTCTGCTTTCATACGATGTGGTGATGATGATGACGCTTTGTATGACGTCATAATCTTTATCACCTGCCCTGATGTCCTAAGACATTAAGAACATCTAATACACATCAATACAAGTTATAACTCATTCCACCTTATACGCGGGTCTCCCTACCACTCTGGGGAAGCCCTCGACCGTACATTAGTATTTTGCTTTCATACGACGGTGCGGTGACGATGATGACACTTTGTTTGACGTCATAATTGTTATCTTTTTCTTAATAATATAGAAAGCAAACGAGTATGTATTTCAACTGATGGTAGCTACATGGACATATGTAACTAACCTCAGATAGGATTGGAGTCCTAACTGAGTTCGGCCAAAGGTGCATTGCCCTAAGGACTAAGTTGAAACGCCTCGCTTAAGTATATCCTTTATCCCCTTCACAGGGCCGGATTTAGAGGTTTAGAGGCTTTGGGGCAACAAAGGAGTGGAGGCCCCCTGGCCCCAAATTATTTTCCGAATAAAATGAACAATTTTTTCAGTTGAGTTTTTCAATAAATATTTTATTGTGAAACGCAGGTAGATTCTTCTAGTATTCAGCTTTGTACAAAGTACTGTAAATAAAGGTAAAACAGCGAAAAATAAATATCAAAGGAAAAGATATTTTTTTTACTAGTGTTTACTAGTCGGAATTAAAAAAAAAATCCGACGTCTCTATTGTGGGGGCCCCTCTTTTGTGGAGGCCCCGGTTGCCCTCCCTTAAATCCGGCCCTGCCACTTCAAACTGGCAGGCAGAAGTGATTAGCACTGCTGTTAAAAATGTAATGTTAAGAGTTGATAATAGATTGATCACTCCTACCAAGAAAGTGTTACCAGTTTAGACAATTGAAATTCTTGCGTTAATAAAGTGTTGCTACATCTCCGTTCTAAAATGCGCCTAAAATGTTTGAAATACTTATTTATTTATTACGTGAATTATGTTGTATTAGTTGCTTATACGTAAATCTTTAAAAATGTATTTTATTTGTCAAGGATTCGACAATAAATGATAAAATCATCCGTTTATGGCTTCATTCAATTTGGATGTGGTGAAGTATCTTTCTATTTTACTTATCAAAGAGGGTTGCCGGTAATATTTAATTGCGATAAAGATCATGACGATATATGTATATAGTGTAATCGTCACCACACCGTCGTACGGTAGCAGAATATTAATGTATGATCGAGGCCTTCCCCAGAGTATTGGGGAGACCCGTATCTAAGGTTGAATATTAGTTTTTTATAACGTTGGAGTAGCAGACGAGCATGCAGCCCACCTGATGGTAAGTGGCTGCTGCCGCCCATGGTCATCTGTTATCAACCCCACGGAGGATTATATATATCTACCTGATCATACCAAACCTACCATACATCGCTACCTCTGAGAACTAAGCTGGAACGCCTCGGAAAAGTATGTCTCCCTTATCACACTCTTCAAACCAGAACACAGCAGCACTTAACACTACTGTTAATAGGCAGAAATAGGTGTGACGGTGGTACCCCCAGAATCGAAACACAAAGGTTCGATTCTGAGAGGTTCTACCACCTTGAAAGTTGCAATTAATATCCTAGATATTCTTAATATCGTAGGACTTTTGGAAATATGTGCGAAATTAGTTTTTCATTCATATTTTAAATAGAAATAATGTAGAATATAATATAATTAATTAAGTTACATGAATTACATAACATTACACTCATACCCAAGGATATCAGGAGCCTACGTCAGACGGACCACAGTTATGATACAACCAACGTAAAGTAACATTTATTTATTAGAAGATTTACCTCAACGAACCATATATAAGCTGCGCGGAGATTCATTGGAGCACAGACCTAAAGAGCTCTGCTCGGAACAAGTCACGGAAGATAGTTATAAACATTAACAAAATGTTCGCCAAACTTATCTTCCTGTGTGTGGTGGCTTACACCATCGAAGCCAGGGTCATCATGGTGCAAGACACTCCGTTGACATCCCAGGGAATTTCTCTGAAGATCTCGCTGAAGGAAGTCCAAGACGCTTTAGGGCATCCAGTGGCGTCTATACGCCTGTACATGGACGATGATAAGGCACCACCACCACCGCCACCAAGGGCTGGCGACCACAACTCAATCGACGATGGTCCACCAGAGTTCATGCCAAGTTTCGAAGACCGCAACGGGTTCAACGGTGGTGGAAGGTGTCCATTGGGTACTGTGTGGAGGGGTGTGAAGTGCTGGCCGATTGCTGGTTAGACCAAATAGAAACAATAATCGACCACCGTACCTAGAAACTGGTCTATGTAGCTCCATCTATCGGTGATCTATTAAAACATCCCTGATTATTTATGAAACTTCGTTTAAACTGTGATGATTAACTTCGGTAATAATTCGCCGTTCTGAAGAGCTAGGTTCGAATCCAAATAACAGTTTTTTCGAAATCATGTGCGCGTTAAAAACTATGTGACTTTTCTGTACAAAAAACTCAAGAATATAATTGTGTATTCATTTTAAATCAAAGTTTACATACATTTGTTTTATGATTCAATGGAATTGTAGCTAAATTATTGTTTAAATATTGTGATATAATTATGTTATTTAAACATTAATTGTTAATAAATGTTTGATTCACATTTAATTTATTTTATATCCTTTCATTTTATTTCATAGCAAATTTCGTGTAACTTTGCAATCCTTGTATTCTGTTATATTGTCACGTTTTAAATATTTCATTGTTTGTTTTTTTTTTTCATTTCGAATAATTTATATAAAGCTAGATTATTACTATGATAAGTGAATGTTTGCTCAAAATCACATAATTTACTCACAAGTGTTTAATATTAAAAAAAAAAATGTTTATAAAGAATTGGTAACATTGTAATATTTATAAAATTGTAACTGGTCTGTGATTTGTAGAAACATACTATAAGCAATATTGTGTTTGGTAAATAAATGTTGATAAAATTATGTATTCGTATTATTCAAATTTCATGGTAATTTATTCTACTAGAATGAGCTACTAGTATTATACTTACAAAAAAAGAATACTCATATTACTTAATAAGTTATTACATTTTAAAAGTAGCAAATGAGATTATGGACTTCTGTAGTCAACCCCAGATAGTAGTGCGGTCCGATCTGAGGTCGGCCACAGGTGTTGCTACTCCTGAGGACTAAGTTGGAACTCTTCGTACATTTTTTTTATATTTAACCTAACGATAAGGTAGACGGGCTACCTGATGGAAAGCAGTCACCGTCGCCTATGGACATTTGCAACACCAGAGGGGTCGTCAATGCATCGCCGGCTTTGAAGGAGAGTTCTTTTTACACCCCTCTTGAAGAGCCCCATGTCATAGTCTATATCAATCTTTTTTTATTCCAAATAGGTTATTTACAGAACACTTTTTGAATGTCAATACAACTACCACCACTTCACAAGGTGTTTCGTTATGAAGAAGAAGCGGCGAAAGAAACTCTATAACACACATCTTTTAAAAAATTGTTTTTTGCAATGTTAAACTTAACCTAATGGTACATGTGGAGCTGGAACTACTTCAGACCACACCGTTTTGTCAGTCAAATAATCACTTAGTTTATAGTACGCTTTTTTACATAGTGTTTGTTAGCGGCATGTTTGAACTTTTTTTCTGTGTTGTTCTCCCTTATCACACCCTTCAAATAAGAATATAGTCTTCTGTGTCGAACTATAAGGGCAGCAACTGTTTTACCTATTTGTGCCCTAAAGCAGCTGAAGTACCTATCAACTTTTTTAGCATTGCTGTTTCTATCAGTAATGGGTAAAAGAGCAGTGAGAGCCTGTTGGTTAGAACTAGGCCTTTCAATCATGAGATTCAAGGTTCGAATCCCAGGCATTCACCACTGACGTTCTGTGCCCATTATAACACGCAAACAATTTGTTATCACAAATAAATTAATACCTATAGCAATTATTAATTGCTTTTTTATAATATAGGAGTAGCAGACGATCATGCAGTTCACCTGCTGGTAAGTGGCTAAGTTACCCATGGACATTCGAATCAACCCCAGATAGGATTGGGTATTTCTACCTGAGGTCGACCTGAGACGCGCCGCTACCCTTGAGGACTAAGCTGGAACGTCCTGGAAAAGCATGTCTCCCTTACCACACCCTTCAGAACGGAACACAGCAGCGCCTAACACTGCTGTTATGAGGCAGAAATAAGTATGGCGGTGGTGGCGCCGGAGTCGAACCACAAAGGATTCTACCACCTTCAAACAGTGAAGGTGAAGGTGCTATAGTGGTGAAAGAAAACTGAGGAAACCTACAAACCTGAATTCTGAAAAAAAATCAAAAGGTTGCACTCTGGGAGTGCAGGCAAAAGTGAAAAGTTTTTCTATGCTGACATCGGATGACATCGAATGTGTGTTACGAATTTTCTATCAGGCCACGTGTCCGGACGCGAGTTTAACATTTTTACCCATCAAAAAAAGTGCACAACGCTGCTAACGTTTTACTTCAAAAATTTAAGGGAGTGTTAAGTCTATTAATTCGCACTTGAGTAGCGGGACTATGGCCTTAACCCCTTTCGTATGGAACGAGACTCGTACTCAGTGGGATCGTAATGGTTGACGATGACTCAGTATAAGAATACATTGGCTTTCTGGCTTTCTTATAAATTATATACATTGACAAGTTCATTGCTCGGTGATTCCTCAACAAACTGACTAATTCAGCCTATTTATTAGAAAGGAAAATTTCAAAAGTATTTTCATCCATGCATTATCATTTAACTTATCATTCATCATCATCATCAATATATTATTGTCCCACTACTGGGCGCGGGTCTCAGAATGAGAAGGATTAGGCCATAGTCCACCGCGCTGGCCAAGTGCGTATTGGTAGACTTTACATACCTTTGGATATTTTTTACATACATGTAATGCATTCAGGATAATATAAATTCATTTTTTGCAAATGAAGGCTGCTTATTGACTGCTAAATAAAATATTTAATTTTTCAGTTTTGCAATTGTATATAGTAGTAATAGACCGGACAAGAGGAGAAAAAGTGTTATAAACTTATTACTAATTGGTAACTGAAATAAGGACAAATGTCAATTATCCGAGGTAGTAAAGCGAAACGAGATGAAAGTTGTGTGAAAATCTTAACAATATATATAGCTATATGCATTAAATATATACAGCAGTGAAAGCCTAGTGGTTAAGAAATCGGCCTCTCGATCGAGGGGTCCGAGGTTCAAATCCTAGGCACGCACCTCTGATTTTCAAAATTATTTGCGTATTAGATTAGAAATTAATTATCACTTGGATCCGAGGTTCAAATCCTAGGCACGCACCTCTGATTTTCAAAATTATTTGCGTATTAGATTAGAAATTAATTATCACTTGCTTAAACGGTGAAGGAAAACATCGCGAGGAAACCTACATACCTGAGAGATATATAAAAAAAAAACTCAAAGGTATGTGAAGTCTATCAATACGCACTTGGCCAGCGCGGTGGACTATGGCCTAATCCTTCTCATTCTGAGAGGAGATCCGTGCCCACCAGTGGGACAGTAATGGGTTGATGATGATATGCATTAAATATATTACACGAAACCAAACGTTATTTTCCAAATATTTTATTATACTAGCTGAACCAGCAAACGTTGTGTTGCCATGTAAATAAAAAATATGTTAAGGGTGAACAACCCCTATCATTTAGGGGTATTAAAATAGATAGTTGCCGATTCTCAGACCCACTGAAATTTGGTGAAAAGGAGTACGGTAACTAACATTGTGACACGAGAATTTTATATTATTATATATATCTTAGATAGGTAGGTACTACTAGGAAGTTAGTGAATAATTATGATTTAGAGTTAAATATGTACACAATATACGAAGTTTTTAAATAAAACCTAAGATATACTTAATGATGTAATGTTCTTTCTTATAGTATATACCTACATTATAAAAATTTGTAGAAGAATGATATATTAAAAATATACGGCGGGGCTGCTGTCCTGGGGTCTCTGACAGAAAGAGGCCAAAAATAACAATATTACGACATCAACGAAACACTGTCTTTTATCGCATTTCTACCGACAACACGCCCTTAACTAACAATTACTAAAATATTCTTTATTGAAATTATTTAAAATATTGAATAAATTCAATGACGACAGCAAAAAATTGGACCTTCTATTCGAAAAATAATTATGGACCTTCTTTCCCCTAGGGCCTTCACAACTCCAAATCCATTTTGACTTTAGTGGACATTAAATTAATTGCTTGCCTTAGTGGACATTCAATTAAATTAATATATAAAATGTAATCATTGCATATTCTAATCAACTGTTATGTGGTTATGTCGATACTTCTTAATAAGGAGTAACAATACGACAACTGAAACTTAAGGTTATTGTGATATGACGTCATACCACAATGCAGGATGCGTAATAGGGAACATTAGGTCAAAATTTTACCTCAAACAATCATATATAAGCCGAAGGCGGTCTAGCTTCATCACAAACTCACAAGACCGTCATTGGAACAAGTCTGCAGCCATAGACATTTTCAAAATGTTGGCAAATCTTTTCTTCGTTACCCTCTGCGTTCTCGCCGTTAAAGCCAGGATCATCATGGTGCAAGATACTCCAATCACATCCGAGGGTATTTCGTTGAAGATCTCATTGAAAGAAGACACTGATGCATCGGGTAGACCGATGGCGTCCATACGATTGTACATGGATGACAAGAAGCCAGAAGCACCGATTGCGCCCTTCGATGTAGGTGTGGATGATGGCATACCGACTTTCGGGACCCGTTTCGGGATCAGGGGTAGTGGAAAGTGCCCTGCGGGGACTGTGTGGAGGGGTGTCAAGTGCTGGCCGGTAGCTGGTTAGTTGAAGAAGAAAGTAAGATGATAAAAGAAGAGCAACCGCCCTTGATACTTAGACCATTGGATATTGTAAGACAGATAAAAAAGACGCTATCTATAGACAGATAAAAAGAAGCTATATTCATAATCCCACTTTAGGATTTATCTATGAAGTGTAACTTTTAACATTGAATTTCTTTAAAAATTGTGATCGAAGTGTGATTTAATTGTAATTATTGCATATTTGTACTTCTGTGTGATTCTGGTGACTAAATTTTGTATTAATATAGAAAGATGTGAATATATTGAAGTTAATTGTATGTGGTCACATTTTTGTGTATTCATGTAAAAAATGCTCGATTTTAATATTTTTTACACATTATACGTTTTAAAATTATATAATATTTGTGAGTCTCTTGTGAGTAGGTAAAATTTGTAATATGGCTCGAAGAAAATTTTTGAAAATTTTTCCCTAAGTAGATTTGGTCGAAAAAAAGGCTGACATGCAAACGGATAGATAGGTACAATCAATTTTAAACTTTATTATAATTCCGTTTGACAAATCTATGGATACCCATGTGTATGGATAAAAATAATATCTGTGATTTAAATGTATTTTTAAAAAGTAATTTTTATTTTATATGTACATTATCAAGTTTGTTATAAAAGGAAAATGCTGTTAATAAATGGTTATTACTAATTTACTTGTATTATTATAAAACCCTGAGAAATAGAAGTGTGGATATAATCACTATGATTATAATCTTTAGGGGAATGAGATAAATAAATAACGTTTTCTAGATTCATTGATACATAAAAATATTTTTTTAGTATCTGAGTAACTTTATAGTAATTCCAAAAAAGGAGTAATCATTTTTTAAATAAAAATCGAGTAGCATATGATTAAGAAGCAGTGTCAGCCTAGTGGTTAAGAAACTCGGTCCCTTGATCGAGGGGTCCGAGTTTAAAATCCCAGGCATGAACATCTGACTTTTCAATGTTATTTGCGTAATAGAAATTAATAATCATTTGCTTAAACGGTGAAATAAACATCGCGAGGAAACCTGCATACTTGGGAAATCTTTAAAAAATCTTTTGTAATGTACGTGAAGTCTACCATTCGGACTTGGTCAGCGCGGTGGACCATGGCCTAATCCTTCCCATTCTGAGAGGAGACCCGCGCCCCGCAGTGGCACAGTAATAAGGGTTAATGATGATGATGAGCAAATGATAGGTCTACATGCAATCTGCATCTGCACAGCATATGGCCGTTGCATAAGCATACCTGTAATTGACCTCAGATAGTTTTGGAGTTCTATCTGAGGACAGCCACAGATGCTTCTCCTGAGGATTAAGTTAGACCTTTCAAGCAAGAATACAGTAGCGTTTAACACTGCCGTTATACAAAAATAGGTGTGGCGGAGGTTTCTCCGTTGAACTACGAAGGGTATTACCACCGTTCATGTTTTCTATTCAAGAGTTATTACTATTAATTCAATAGGTGATGATATATTACGAATAATTGCACATTTGCATCGACTCTAATTAAACGTGTATTTTTAATTGGGAAATCAAGTTATAAGCCGTCATTCATTAGAATTACAAACTGGATATGTATGAAGTTGTATGAAATTATTTCTTTGGTTTTACCCCAACAAATACTATATAAGTTGCATATTACTGTATCCAGCTGACATAGAGTATCATAGAGTACTTTTTAACGCGTTCTGATAAACTGCTGTATTTTTACAAATTACAAAACTGTCCCGCGATTTAACATTAAAGTTAAATGAAGAAGATATCTATAATATATCTTCTATTTAGAAAGGATAATATTTTACAATTTCTAAATAGAAGATTATTTTATTGAGGCAATTTGTAAAGTAAGAGCGAAGTTAAAGTATTTACATAAATTAAACTTGGAGGACAACATCTGGTGAGAACAGACTTAAGCAGACAACGTTGAGTGAAAACCAGACTTTTATAAGCTGTTTAAACGGGTACATAGCTGCGTTAGTGTGCCATTGCTGTAGCTACGGAGTATATGCTTGTAGTTGTGTTCAATCATTGGCTCTTTGAGTACACCTGCGCGCAACAACTTCAGAGCGGACTAGAAGTTTGGCGTAGACTATACCATACTACCAATTAACATACTTCTAACCACTGTACACAGATTTTTTCAAAATGTTTGGTAAAACAATTTTTGTTTTGTGCATTATCACAGTGGAATTAAAAGTGAGGACGGTGGAAGCTACTCCATTGGCTCCAGGAATTACGAAGAGATCATTGCAAGAGGCCCAGCTCTTATCAGCTACTCCAAAGACACCGATTGAACCTATTGAAGGGAATGTAGGACTAAATGGAACAGAAATAAGCCGTGCGTTGATCAATGGAGGAGGAAGGTGCGCTTTAGGGGCTGTTTGGAGGGGTGTAAAGTGTGTTGGTCCTAATATGTTAGTTTTACAAAGAACATAATGGCTATAAAATAAAAAAATGCAAAATTAATTTATGATTAATAATTCATAATTGATATAGTTGAGTCAAACGTATTAATCATTTTTGAATTATATTTTGGATTGGTGACAGTATTAATTTAATTTGTAACTTTAAATGTGACTCAATAATATAATGTACACACCATTATAATATTTATTCATGAAAATTTATTAATATAATTCATTACTCAATGTGCAAAAATACATGTTTGGTAATAAATATATTTCTGAAGTCGTTCTTTTCCTTCTTGATCCTTAAATAAAATGGTTTGAAAGGTAACCAATAAAATACAACCAGGCAGTTGTACAATTCAAATTCAAATATTATTTTTTCAAAATTTATTCATAGAGAACTCTAGAACGTCAACAAACTACCACCGGTTCGGAAGGTGTTTCGCTATGGCGAAGAAGCGAAAAAACTCCATACGTGTGCAAATTTGCATCTTTTAATAATTCGCCAAGTACGAGTCGAGCGCACTGGGAGGCTTCCGTAACACCATGTTCATTTTAGTATTTTTTGTTATAGTAGCCACCGTTATGCATCCTCTGTAAATCAAGTGTTTATCTTATACGGTTTAAGATGTAAAGCCCTATGACACAGGGACAGACGGACAGACAGCGGAGTCTTAGTAATAGTCCCTCTTATTCTTCTCCCCTCTTAGTCCCTCTTAGTAATAGTCTCCCGTAGTATTGTTACCCTAAAACTCTAAACAATATCATACCACGGTCACAGATAATTATTTCAAGGGTGTTTTTGGTACAAGGGTATGGATGCTGGATGACTTACATAATAATGAGGCGATAATCTTAGTTCTCAGGGGTAAGCACTTGTAAGCTTCAGATAAAATCTCTGATCTATTTGGAGTTGGTTACCATCCGGTGAAATGCATCCTTTTTTGTTCTTTCAATATTTTATTAAATTAATTAAATAGGAAAAAAATCTCGACATCATATTTAATTTAGCCTTATATTTTTATCATTTAATATTTCATTTCTTTTTAATATTAATACAATTATTGTAGTGCTTATTTTTCTGTTTTCAGTTAAATAATTTTAAGCAGTTAAGTTTTTCATTTTTATAATAATTTGTTTAATTAGTCATCTAATATTTAATGCGGATATAATCGTAATTTAGTCTTATTCAAATCACCATTTACCTTAAAACGAAGGTTAAGGTAAGTAGGATGAACCATACACTCAATTTACCGCGTCTTCAATTTTCCTTAGGAAACTATTATGAAGTCACAACGGAAAGTTACTCGTACTTTTAAACTTTTTGAGTTCGAACACGTTTTGGAAAAACCCACAGCGCTTATAACTTAACATAGTGACATAGTTATAGGATATTAGTTTAGTGGTTAGTTTGGGTTCTTCGTGCTCGGGGTCCAATCTTTGAATCCCAAACACTCACTGCAGATTTTTTGAGTATATTGTAAAAATACGAGTATACAAATTATTTAATTATAATATTACTAGTTTTTGCCCGCGGCCTTGCCCGCGTTTAAAATAAAATAATATACTAACATACATAAAACTGAAAATTCGTACCTTCAACTTTGCTAAAGATCATCACTTGATTAAATGCATAGTTTACGATTCAATCCTTACTAATATCGATTAAAATAATCGACTTTTTGGTCCAAAAGATCGATTCTCTGATTAATCGATCTTAGATCGCCATCCCTAGTTCCCGTGGGATTTCCGGGATAAAAACTATCCTATGTCCTTTCTCGGGCTTTAGACTGTCTTTCTACAAAATTTCATTAAAATCGGTTCAGTGGTTTAGGCGTGAAGAAAAGACAACCAGACAGACAGACAGACAGACAGAGTTACTTTCGGATTTATAATATTAGTAAGGATAAGGATTTTAATTAATTATTTTGTCTTATTTTCATGATATGTTATTTTATAATAATAAGTGCCCATTTATATAGTCACTGGCTGCATATAATAAGAAAAAGAACGTTCTTAAAGTTCGAGTTGTATTTTGCGCGGGAATAATAAAAGTTGTTAATTGGCTCAAGAAATAGTTTTATTTTATTAATTCAGAAGTGGGATAATCTCAATAATAATTATAGCTATATCGGTGAAGGAAAACATGCTAAAGAAATCTCATGAAACGAAGTCGGTTACAACTGAATAAAAACCTACATGATTACAATGGGGAAAACTTTCTTATAGGTATGACAATAAATACCTTTTGAAGATTTTCTCCTATTCGCCACGAAAACCACGCTTAGCAATCAGACAAAAAAAACATTTTATTGAAGATTATGTGTCCTTTGTACCTTGTTTTTTGTACCTTTGAAAACTTTTTTAAAGATTTCCTAAGTATGCAGATTGCAGGTATTCTCACGATGTTTCAGCATTACAGCAAATGATAACTAAATTAAAATAGGCCCATTACTTTTAAAAATCAGAGGTTAAGTGCCTGAGATTGGAACCTCAACCACTGGATTAGTGGGCTCCTTTATAAAACAGGGCTACGTTTACAGTGTAACATCAACAGTAATAACAGAACTTACTTACTACTTAGTAAGTTATGGTTTGATGGGTGTGGTATGGGAGACATACTTTTCCGAGGCGTTCCAGCTCAGTCCTCAGTAGCGACGCAACTGTGGCCAAACTCAGGTAGGAACCTAATCCTATCTGGGGTTGTTTCAAGATGTCCATGGGCGGCAGTTGCCACTTACCATCAGGTGGACTGTATGCTTATTTGCTACTCCTATATCATAAAAAAACTGATACTATTTTTCTCCCAAGCTACGGGAACTTTAAGGTATTACAATACCCACAAATTAATGAATCACCTACAAATTAATGAAACATTGCTACAAATTGATAAATTAATTTCAATGTTGCAATGTTTTATTTTAATTCATACCAGAGTGCTATCAATCCTTGTGTAACATTACATACCTAAGCTATGCAAATGGTGACTAAAGTGGATCGTAACAATTGTCCTTATAAGGGAAGGCGGTGACGTACACTGATTGACAAGTAATTACGAAACTGGATTAATCTGTAGTCCTAAGTCGTATTAAATGGGTAATTAACTGTAGTTTAAGTATGTACGAAAACTAATTACAAATAGGGAAAATTGTATCGGTTTTTCACTTATTTCCATACTTGGGATCTAGGGATCCTTAAGAAACCCCAGAACCCCTTAAGCAACGGTAAGTAAGGTACCGGTCCTTACCTGACCGAAGTCTAGACTAGAACAGAAATCTAAATCCACTATTTAGGTGTGTTGCTGGAATTCGAAGATGGTAGACGTTATTATTATATTACACTCACCGGAGGCACCACCGCTACATATATTTCGATCCCTCCTACGTATAATATCGTAACTGCAAAATGACAACTTTACAGGAGAGTATTACAAAGTTTCTAATCTGCAATAAAATCTACCTTTCTTCAGGTATCTCTATGAAATTTGGTATATATATTTTATTTTATGTGATTTATAACTTTACTTAAGTCGATAAAACACATTAAAATAAGGCAATTTATGCAATAAAAACCAAAAGGTACTTTTGTGGGTATATTATACGTAGGATTAAGTTAGGTTAGGTTAGGTTATGTATTTTGGTTTAATGGGTGTGGTAAGGTAGCTTATCCGAGGCATTCCACTTCCTTGGGGGTAGAAATGCATTTGTGACTAATGTTAGGTACGAATCTAGTCTTTTCTGGGGTTGATTACAGATTACAGACAGTAGTAACTATTTACCATGAGGTGGACTGGTCGTCTGCTACTATTATATTTAAAGAAAATATATTGAAGGTGGTAGAACCTTTGTGGTTCGACTCCGGCGGCAACACCGCCACACCTATTTCTACCTTATAACAGCAGTGTTAGGCGCTGCTGTGTTCCGGTTTGAAGGGTCTGGTAAGGGAGACAGAATTTTCCGAGGCATTCCAGCTTAGTCCTCAAGGGTAGCGGCGCATCTGTGGTCGTCCTCAGGTAGGGATATCTAATCCAATCTGGGGTTGATTACAGATGTCCACGGGCGGCAGTAGCCATCAGGTGGACTGCATGTTCGTCTGCTACTCCTATGTTATAAAAAAACAAAAAAAAACATTATTTACTATTATAGTTAAAAAAATTGTAACGTGGAACTCTGTCTATGTTTACGTGCCCGTGTCATGTAACAATTCTCACGGTATTTTCCTTAATTGTACATATAGTAACTAATTTGTTGGAGACCTTCGGTAGATGGACATAGAAGGTTGCAGCCAAATGCACATGCACAATGCACATGAATTCTAAAAAGTACATGAATTTCTAGCACCTAGCATGAATTTCTAACCTTGGAGACCACGTTTTAAATGCACACTATGTTAAAAAAAATATCCTTCAAATTATATGTTTTAAAGATGAGATGTGTAAGCTCCTCTAGTGTTGTACTTGGTGTAAGTACAACAGTAAAAGAGTTTTACAAGACTTGACATGTAAAGCAAGAATGTACTACGAATGTACGAATGTAAGACTTGACATGTAATTAGAGGTATTTTACAAGACTTGACATGTAAAGCAAGAATGTACTACGAATGTACGAATGTAAGACTTTACATGTAAAGTAAGAATGTACTACGAATGTACGAATGTAAGACTTGACATGTAATTAGAGGCATTTTACAAGACTTGACATGTAAAGTAAGAATGTCCCTGTAGCTCCGGGACCAAAATAGGGCTACGGTATCCCCTGCCTGTCGTAAGAGGCGACTAAAAGGGGCTTCCGGGATTGAGGGCGGCAAGAGTGGGAGCTCGAACCGGCCAGCGACCCCGGGAAGGAAGGCGGTATGTGCGGTCGCATACCGTCGTGTACACCAGACAGTGTGACGAGCGGCACGCTCATCTGGGCGGGGCCCGACGGGGCAACGCGCTAAAAGGATTCTGGTTACGTTCCTTTGGAGATCCCGGAGTCCCCTACGCAGCGCCGAGGACGCGGTCTCTACATCGGGTAGTCTCGGTTTCCTAAGCACGCTCCTCTGATTATCGAAGTTACTGCTTATTATAATTTAACTTTATCAAACACTCTAACGGCGAAGGAAAACGTCATGAGGACACCCATAAGTCTATATTATCAAAATAAAACTATTTCTTGATACTATCATACATAGATTAGTATAGATACTTCGCCGCCTTGAAATTGAATGAAGCCGCAAATGGCTTATTATAGTAAGTTCTTTTTTTGAATTCTTGACAAATAAAACATTTTTAGAGAAAATTTACGAATAAATAACTAATACTGCGTAATTTACATGATAATTAAATAATTTATAATAATAATTTCAAATATTTTAGGGACATTTTAGCACGGAGACGTGGCAAAACTTTTTTACGCAACTATTTCAATTCTCAAAACTGGGTACATTTTCTTGTTAGGAGTGAGTAATCTTTACTAATCTATGCTATCATATATTAACAAGAATATGTCATCTATTTTCGTGTTTGAAAATTATTAAAAAAATGTAGTTTTTAGATCATTTACGCATGAAACGATATTTCTTCGCACCTTTTCTTCGATTTCGTGTCTTAACTGCGCATGTCGGCATTATTCCGCGTAAATTACACCATGACAGCCATTAAACGGCTGACACAATTGTGAGCCGTTTAAGTCGTTTAATGGCTTCCTTCAATTACAAGGCGGTGAGATATCTATACTTATCTATGAATCCAATTTACAACTTTCATTACTCCCGCGCAAAATACAACTCTTAACGTCAAAAGCGTTCTCTTTCTTTTTTTATGTTCATGCATACAATAGTATAACGCATACAGCCACTGACTATATAAGTGGGCACTTATAGTTATAAAAA
Source organism: Epargyreus clarus clarus (assembly GCA_014595695.2). Classification (NCBI taxonomy): domain Eukaryota; kingdom Metazoa; phylum Arthropoda; class Insecta; order Lepidoptera; family Hesperiidae; genus Epargyreus; species Epargyreus clarus. Next base: position 2,134,928 of record JACTTY020000024.1, read on the forward strand.
TAACACATCATAAAAATAAAACAAAATAAATAATTAAAATAATACTATAATTAAATAATTTTATTTTTCTAACAATATCTAGAGTTGTATAGAAAACGTTCTTAAAAGATCAGAGCGGTGGACTATGATCTAAACCTCTCACTTTAGACGAGACCCGTGCCCAGATGTGGGATATAGGTTGACTATGAAGAAATAATGTGAATAAAATGTTGGTTAAGTTATTTTGTTTGTCCGTATACATATCCGTTTGAATCATCTTCATCGGTCAAGGCATCACCCAATAATGTCAAATTTACGAAGATGACAAAACTTTGCGACCTAATTAAATTCAAATATCGTATAGTTTTTCGAATTTCGAATTCAAAATTCGTATAGTTCAAATATCGTATTCAATATACGAATGACGTATTTTATGACGTCATGGCGTATTTATTTAGTATGCAAATAGAGAACTTAAACTTTTATTTTGTTGTATTGCATTGTATTGCACAATATGCGTTTTTTGTGACTAAGAAAAATCTCCTTATTTTTTTTTAACCAGTTTCATCCCTATTCTAAAAAATCTCTAATAGAATACTAAATTACTTAAATCGTTCATTAACGAAAAATTCCAAACTTTACTTTTTCCAAATTATAATGTCTCTTTTTGGTACTAATCTATGCTTTTAGGGTATTTTATCTTAGCAATACTACAATATCCATACAAGTGATAAAACCTGTTCTAAATCAGATTATAGCAACACTTTTTATCAAGCAATCATTTGTACTCATATACTACACCATAAAGTTCAAAAGAACCATGCAACGTTTTTTGTTTTGGGTTTTGATACAGGATAAATATCTACGATAATCCGTGAGGTATTTTTAATAATTATATTTCAAATTGTATTTGCAATATTTACATATTTCCAGTATCAATTTGTTGCGCATGAGTCAATGGGATACGTAATGGGGAAACTCGTCATCATGTTGAGTCTCGTATATAAGCTCTGCTCGATTTCACAGTCTCATTCAAACACTCGCATTGCTCGAGAAACATTCTCCGTATAATCGCACGGCTGTCTACTAAACTCAGGGATTTCATAGAAAATTTACCACGATGTTTCTGTTACCGACTTTCCTCGCTTTCTGCGTTATATCGTTCGTGGAGTCGCGAGTTGTGATGATCCAAGATACACCGTTAACCGCTGAGGGGATTTCCTTGCGGATTTCGTTGAAGGAGGAGCTCGATGCGTCTGGGCGTAAAGTGGCTTCAATCAAGTTGCTCATGGACGACGAACCCCCACGTCCAACCCCTCCACCGCCGAAGTTTACCCCCCATTTCCTCGGGGAGATAATCCCTGATGTGGAAACCAGGTTCGGGATTCGAGACGGCAAGTGTCCCTCGGGCACAGTGAGGAGGGGGCCCCTCTGCGCGCCAAGATAAGCGTTGAATTAATTTAATGATTGACGACACGTGTGATAAATGACGTAATAAAACAAATGTTGTAGCTACTATATTTATGTGAGAAATGTGATACTATTGTGATATTGTTTTGTTTAATGTTAGATAATACGAGTATGAATTAGTTAACTTACAATACCACTGCTTAACCGTGTTCGTATTTAATTTTGTAAGACAAAAAATGTAGTGAAATTATTCTTCATTCATCATTAATTTTTACTTTTACGTATTTTCGTATATTTGGCTTGGCAAATATTTCTTTCTTGATTTTCTTTATATTCGGTGTAAAATATTGGAAATGTTTTTATTTCTTTTCTAATAATTAATTTTCGAGTAATTTATTTTAAAATTTAAATGTGTAATTATTTTCGAAATGTCTATTTGTCTTACAAATAATAGCTGTTTATACTTACGTTTCTATTTAATATTTATTTTATTTTATATTTAAGAATAAAACATATCAACATTGTTTTAGTTATGTTTTTGTAATAATATTGAAATAAAATATATTTTTATGGGCATTAAACTGTTTTTGTTATTTTATTCAACGTGCCAAGATACTTTATGACCAATTTAGATAGTTATTTAAATTATTAAAAATAATATAACTAAGTAAAACTTAAGACAGGCAAATTTTATTTATTAAGTTAAATACTTACATTAAATTTTAAATTAATTATTAATTAAACAGTTATTAATTTATCTTGGCACTGAAAAACTTAAATTTAATATTCACTTGAAAATTGGTTAATTCAGATTGTTATTACTTAAATAATTTCTATTTAAGTTTTAAATTCGAATATTTTTTTTCTTAGTTATTCATAAATTAAATTAATTACTGTATTGTACCCAAAAAGTAATGATTGGGTGTTATAAATTTTACTCTTCTGTATCTACTGAATGTCCAGGCTTTCAATATCCGTTATTTTACATTAAAATGCATATTAAAGATTCTTTATCTTTATAGGGAAGAAAAACATTTTACGACAACCCTGCATTATCTAATATTGCATTATTATCCCACTGTTGGGCACGTGGTTTTGGGTGGTTGAACCTTTTGTGGATCGACTCCGGCGGCACCACCTCCACACCTATTACTACCTAATAGCAGCAGTGTTAAACACTGATATGTTCTGGTTTGAGTAGTGTGGTAAGGGAGACATACTTTTCTGAGGCGTTCCAGCTTAGTTCTCAGGGGTAGCGACGCATCTGTGGCTGGCTGTGGCTTAGGTACAAATCTTATTCTATCTGGGGTTGATTACAGATGTCCATGGGCGGCAGTAGCCACTTACCATCTGGTGAACTGCATGCTCGTTTGCTACTTATAAAAAAGTGACCATCCGTACTTAGCCAGCGTGGTGGACTATTGTCTATGTGCCACGCTGCGAAGAGGGATTTTGCCCAGCAGTGGGACAATAACGAGTTGATAATGGAGCAAAGTAGTGAATACGAAATATATATAAAATTGTCTGAAATATTCCTACATCGTTAGGAAGCCTGTTCGGAAAGAAAGGAGACGAAGCGTAGCCGAAGTAGAGTCGGCGTCATAAAAAAGTTAAAAAGAAAAAAAAAAAATTAAACACGTCACACACGCTCTCACATATAACCTAAGGGCGTATTTACTTATTAATTCTATAAAGGATACATATTTGTAGAATCGATTTAGAGTGAAATAGTTTTTTTTTGATAAAGATAATGTTAAAAAGGTACATAGCATAACTATTACAACTTGGGAAAAAATGTAAAAATGGCAAAAGGGTCTAAAAGGGTCTAAAAAAAATATGGCAACTTTCTTAAATATTTTTTCTTCATAAGGAGCTACTTAGCAATCATCAGAAGTAACAGGAATATGTTGTTTTCAAAATATTTCTGTCACAGTTAACAAGTACAGGCGGTTTATTTTTGTTATTGAAATTATTATCATTTATTACTGATACTTTAACCAATTTATATACTGTAATCAAAAAATGTTTTAATGCAACACATAACAATTGGAGCAGGGCCATATTTTGCTCAGTAGCAATGACGTAGAGAAGATATGACGTTAGTTCAAATGTGGGGTACATTTGAACTAACGTCATCTCTTTAGATCTATTACGAAATTTTAGTTAAGTGGCGACAGGAAAACTTTTTTTTAAGTTTTTAAGTGTCAGTTTATGTGACGGTTAGTGGTTTCTGCTACCACTGGATATCTCTAACCAGTTCCATACTTAACAGAGGTTCTGAAGACGTCTCGAAGCGAAATGTATAAACGAGAATATTTTTTTTAAAATAGGTGTAACAAACGAGCATACAGTCTATTTGATGGCAAAATGACTCATTTAGAACGCCTCGGGTAAGCATATTTTGGTTTGTGCAAGTAGCAGTGTGACATGTTGCTCTTATTAGGCAGAAATAGTGTGACAGTAGTGCTTCCGGAGTAGAGCCACAAATGATTCTATCCTTCACATTACGAGTTTTCTATATGTAATATTAACTTACATACAGAAACTAAGTACTAAAAACATCTGAAAGGTAAATAAAAATTAAGGTTTAAAGATAAAGATTGAAGAGAATAATAAAGATAAAAGATAAACCTATTTCCCTTACCGACTGTACTTAATTCCCTTGTCTGTATTCGTACGGGAAGATGGCTGAAAATGTTTTCCGCGGCGCTACCTCGAAAACATCTGATAACATTTACATATCGCGTATCCGAATATTTGCATACATATTCGAATATTGTATTCCCGAATATTCGTATGAGATATTTGTTGCCATCTTGCAAATAGAAGTGAAGTACTATGGTATTTTCAATATGTGTAAATAATTTGTTTCGCTAAAGATTGTAATAAAAATGCCCTTATTTCTATTTCGCTCTGTTTTTTGTAACGTTTGAGTGGGGCATACAAACAAGCTGTCATTTTTGGTGGCGAACTTTTTGAAATGAATAATTTGTGTGTTGTATAAGAGAAGTGTAGTACTCTGGTCTGAGGGGTGTGGCATGGAAGAGAAACTTATGCGAGACGTTCCAACTTAGTCTTTAGGGATCTGTGGGACGCTTGTGTGGACGACCCCTGATAGAAATGTGGTGTTGATGAAAACAGTCCATAGGAGATAGTGGTCACTTACTATGAGGTTGACTGCTTGCTCGCTGGCTACTTTTATATTATAATAATCTTTTTAAGAACCCTCGTGTTACAGGACATGTAGCATATAGCGGGTTTGATTTCCAGGCAGGCACTTAATAGAAATTTCAATTTTTGAGTCTGGTATTTTATGTACACAAGTACATCAGACCAAAACATCCAAAATGCACCCAAAATAGACAGGTTTCACGTCTAAAGTGCGCCCCGAATCACAAAAGTAAGAATATTTAGGTACTAGTTGTTTACCCATCCAACTCCCGACCGCTTGCAACGTTACTTAACTTAGTACAGTTACGTCCCATATAAGGTAATTTCATAATATGCATCATAAATGTATTACGTTAATTCAATTAATTAGTATTGTAGACTATATTTATACTCAGATTTGTTTCCTTTGCAAACCATTAAACACTTTATCCTGTTTGTACAAATGTACCTACTATCTATGTACTCGTATACTATAAATAAATACATATTTTATTACGTAAATATTTATTTTAATTCAGATTTTATATTAATAAACAAAACATGACAATCAGCCTCTCAATTATAATTACTTAAGGCGTGAAAGTGATAGCCTAGTGGTTAAGAAACTCGGCCTCTTGATCGAGGGGTCCGAGGTTCAAATCCCAGGCACCTCTGACTTTTCAAAGATATGTGCGTCTTAGAAATTAATTATCACTTGCTTTAAATGGTGAAGGAAAACATCGTGAGGAAACCTGCATACCGGAGAGAACAAAAAAGTTTTCAAAGGTATGTGTCGTACGTACTTGGCCAGCGCGGTGGACTATGGCCTAATCCTTAATTCTGAGAGGAGACCCGTGCCAACAAGCAAAGTAAACGCATTTATACTTAACGAGCTTTTGCCCGCGGCTTCGCTCGCGTTACGAAGTAATATTTTCATCCCTTATTTTATCCCCTTGGGGGTAGAATTAATCAAAATCCTTTCTTAGCGGATGCCTACGTCATAACATCTACCTGCATGCCAAATTTCAGCCCGATCCGTCCAGTGCTTTGGGCTGTGCGTTGGTAGATCACTATGTCAGTCAGTCATCTCTGAGTTATATATATTTAGATATTTGTTAGGATAGAAAAACAGAAAATATTTTTAACGCGACTGTATGAAATAATTGACCAAGTGCAAGTCGAACTCGCACATGAAGGGTTCGGTACCACCAACATTTTTATATTTTTAGTATTTTTTATTATAGCAGCCACTACAGTAAATACATTATGAACATTTGAAGTGTCTATCTATTACGGTTCAATAGATAAAGTGAAAAATGTCGAAAAATAGCGGTTTCTTATACGGGGACCTCCATTTACTTTCATTTTTTTTATTTTAGTATTTGTTATTACAGCGGCCACCTTTATACATACTCTGTAAAAAATTTGAGTGTCTAGTATCTATTACGTTTCAGGAGATAGAGCCCTGTGACAGATGGACAGACAGACAGCTTCTTAGTAATAGGGTTCCGTTTTTACCCTTTGGGTATGGAACCCTAAAAACGTAATAAACGTTTTCGATTCCATTCAATTCCCCATCGAAGGTAGGAAACTTGTCAAAGGTGATTGCGTCGCTTTCGGAGCGATCACTCCTGGCGCATTTTAATATGGCGTAAGTTATAGGCGACTTGTGTTCTTCCTGTAATATATTTTACGCACTGTTGACCTCTAACCCTATCCATGGACTCCACTGTAGATTTTTTTATAATATACGAGTAGACGACCATGCAATCCACTTAATAGTAAGTGGCTAGTGCCGCTCATGGACATCTGTAATCATCCTTAGATAGGATTAGGTATTCCTACCCGAAATCGGCAACACATGCGCCGCTACCTATGAGTACCAAGCTGGAACGGAAAAGTATGTCTCACTTACTCAAAGCAGAACACAAGAGCGCGTAACACTGCTGCTATTAGGTATACATAATGGTGGAGGTGCCGTCGGAGTCGAACCACAAAGGGTTTTACCACCTTCAATTATTTTTTACCTTAATTTTTATAGTGCTATTTTAACCATCTCAAGTTTTAAAACGTATTTTTCACAAACTTTGGGTACAAAAAAAAAAGGTCTGTGGTATTTTTTTATGAATTGGTACAATATCCGGTACATTGTACCACAGTTCCCGGCTCAGTACACAGGGCACGCCCACACACGAGTTGAGAACGTCGCGCGAGCAGTACGTGTCGCGACTTACAACACTCGCTTCTGTTATCATTTGAACCGGGACATACCCGGGTTATTCGCTCATATTTATTGAACGCATTTATTGATATTGACTTTTATATACTTTCAAAAATTACAGCATGTCTGGGATTCAAATCTCGGACCTCTCGATTAACTCTAATTAAATAAAAAAACCGAATAAATGAGAATTAAACTCTTGCCGGTAACTCACTCCTCTAACTCGAAAATTGTTTAAAATCTGACCCAAACCGAAAATATATTTTTTAAGTGAAATTGTAACTTTACTTGATATGTTCTATTGATATTCAACAAGCGCTTTTATTTGATATGCCACACGATAGATTGTAAAACATTTTTTTTAGTTTTCATCTGAATATCACCAGGTATATGAAAATTTTCTTGTTTCATACTTTCGAACGCAATTTTTACGATGTCAGGTTTTACTCATTAAATTTATTATTTTTACGAATTGGTACAATATCCGGTACATTGTCACCATTGTACCACAGTTCCCGGCTCAGTACACAGGGCACGCTCACACACGAGTTGAGAACGTCGCGCGAGCAGTACGTGTCGCGACTTACAACACTCGCTTCTGTTATTATTTGAACCGGGAATTACCCGGGTTATTTGTTAATTTATTGAAGGTGTTGATTATTATGAAATAGTAATTATCACTAATATGCACATTACACTGCAAAATCAGAGGTTGGGAATTGAACCTCAGACCTCTCGATTGAGAGGCCGCGATCCAACCACTATACTATTACTGCACAGATTGCATCTGTCAGGCATTATTTACTAATTTCGCAATTTCTAATCACTATTCCAATAAAATAAAATAAAACATCGGACTGGGTTCTGTTCGTTGAATGTCTTCGTTACATAAGTTGTTTTTTTTACATCTAAACCTAGTTAAAATTTTGTTTACCAACTGCAAATGTAAATTTATTCGCATAACACTGCAATATCGGGGCTTTTCTATGTTTTTAAGTTCATAGACGTGTCACAGGTATATTTGATATCCCTACAACAAGACCTTTCATTTGAAATGGCAGACAGACAGACAAACACACGAGTTCCTACAAGGGTTCCATTTTTTTTGGTACGGAACTCTAAAAACAAGGTTGAGTTTAAAAAAAAAAAACATATTTAATTTGCCACCTGAAGGTAAACTTAAATGTACGATTAAAAATCTACTAAACCTTTAATATAAATGTATTTCGTAATATATTGCCCCTACCAATTTGTTCCATGCAATTCTTACTCACACATACATTTTGCCAACAATTTAGTTCGGCGTTTATGGTACTATAAACTTTATGAGCTCAGCTGCTAATGTTTAGAATATTAGAGCGTTGAAAACATGTGTACAGCGTATTTGTGAATCTAATAATATACAACTATTTCATACAATATATTTTGAAGGTGGTAGAACCCTCTGTCATATCTATCACATAACGTTCATATTAATATATATTGAAGTTGGTAGAACCCTATGTGGTTCGACGATGGCGGCAACATCTCCACACCTATTTTTCTAATAAGCGTTCTTGAGTTCGGTTTGTAGTAAAGGAGACATACTTATTTGAGTTTTAAACTTAGTCCTCAGAGCTAGCAACGCCGACTTTAGACCGAGATTAGGTAGAAATCAAATAGACGGCAGTAGCTACGTACCACCATGAAGATTACATCTGATACTCCTTTATAAAAAATATGATATTCATGGCCACTTACCATCAGAAAGACACATGTTCATGTGCTACTACTACATTATAAAAAGGTGCTATACAATCTATACAATAATAGAGTATTTCTAACAAATATCTATGTTCTAAGCACGCACTAAAAATTAATGACCTCCATAATGATAATCTCAGAGCATTCGGCTGTTCACGAGGGAGCAATGTTTTGAAAATTATGAGATGTTCGCCGTTATCGCTGTAATTAACTCCAGAATAAGATTCAACAGATTATCGTAACATTCCATTTCTATTTGTTATCTGTGTAAATTGTTTTATTATGTGATATTTACTCGTCATAATTATTATTGGATTATGTTTTTTATGTAAACGAGTTGAACGACTTTTATGTACACGACAAAGGGCTTGTATAAATATTTAGATAGATCTACGAAGTAAGGGTGATGTTTTCCTACATAGTTCGATTTCGGAGGCACCACAGAGTAATCTACTTATGTCGTAGAATAGCAGCGTAGTGCTGCTGTATTCTCAACCAATGGATATACCAAGACACTTATGCGAGGCGTCTCAATTTACTCCTGAGGGATGGCGACACTTCTGCAGCCGACCTGAGGTCTCTAATCCTATCTAAGTTTGGATAATAATGTGCAAGAGCTGTAGTGAGCACTTACCATCAGATGGACTGTATGCTTGTTTGCTATTTCTACATTATAAAAATATCTAAACTAGTTAATAACACGTACCTACGTTTGACCGGATATCGAACCCGAAACTCTACCAATCAGAGCAGAGACCGCTACGCCTATCGGAATATTTACCTATAGAAAATATCGTAATGAAAATAAATGTGGAATTCCTTTTACCCCATAAAAAGCTCTTCCCTTAATGGCGGGGAAGAGCTGGCTCTTAACCTGCTCTTCGTCCTCATTAATCTTTTGTTAAGAGCAACTTCACCCCAAGTACTTTACCCCATTTGTTACTTACAGAATAACAATTTATTTTACTTTGTAGGAAATAAAAGTCATTTAATAAATATAAGGATTTCGTATGTCTATAAAATTAATTAATTTGAAAAAACTTAGTGGTTGAAATTTGGGCATCTTAATGTAAAGGAAAAATATCTTGACGAAACAAACGTGGGAATTATTTTAATAAAATTCTCAAATATAAGTGAAGTGATGACCAACCATGGACTATGACCTAAGCCGGTAAGTCCCTTAAATGTGCCAAGGATATACAAATACACAATACATAAAGACAATAAACAAACACTCAAATAAAAAAAAAATATCGTTTACATAAATGTCTCGCCGGGAATCAAATCCGGAACATTGCATGTGATACCGGTATGATGACTCCGCCCGTGGGTCATCATAATTATCGTCACCACCATGATCACCATCAATATGAGATCGAATCATTAACATATACAAATTAAACACAACATCATACACATATTTTGAAGGTGGTAGAACCCTTTGTGGTTCAACTCCGGCGGCACCACCGCCACACCTATTTCTGCCTAATAATAGCAGTGAGGCGCTGCTGTGTTCCGTTTTGAAGGGTGTGGTAAGGGAGACATAGTTTTACGAGGCGTTCTAGCTTAGTCCTCAAGGGTAGAGGCGCATCTGTGGCCGACTTCAGCTAGAAATATCTAATCCTATCTGGGGTTGATTACAGATGTCCATGGGCGGCAGTAGCCACTTATCGTCAGGTGGACTGCATGCTCGTCTGCTACTCCTATATTATAAAAAAAATACACTCATACACAAAAGTCATCATTTGTCATCATCATTATCTTCAAAATCATCACTATCATAATTTAATTCTACAACTTCACCTATTAAACCAGCTTACAACTACCATAGAAGTCTACATAATTTATATCCGTAATTGACTTCATCATTTCTATTATTAAGATTTATACTTGAAAACACACCTTCGTTCTCACCACGTGTACCAATCGCTGTGGACTCATAAAATATTTAGATTCATAGCCGAAGTGGCATATTTAAATACATATATGATACTAGACTATGCTTCGTCAATTTTCAATTTCAATTTCTTTATTTGCATAAGGATAACGTACATAAAATGATTTTAATTTATAAATTATATCGTCTCTTATTCTACCTTTATAAGGTGTGCAAATGATCATTATATTCTTACAAAATAACATCATTATTACAATTAATTAATTAATTAATGTCTTTTCGATCTATTGTTAAATGTCTATTTCTGCCTCATAATAGTAGTGTTAAGCACTGTATTCTGGTTTGAAGGGTAAGAGAGACATATTTTTCCGAGTCTTTCCAGCATAGTTCTCAGGAGTGGCGGAACATCTATGGCCGGCCTCAGGTAGGGATATCTAATCATATATTAGGTTTTACAGATGTCCATGGGCGGCAGTAGCCACCCTTCTATCCCTACCTGAGAACGGCAACAGATGGGCCGCTACTCTTGAGGACTAAGCTGGAATGCCTGGGAAAAGTATATCACACTTACCACACACAAAAAAAGCAGTGGTTAAGAAACGCGACCTCTCGATCCAGGGGTCCGAAGTTCAAATCCCAGACACGCACGTCTGATTTTCAATTTTTTGTGCGTTTTAGAAATTAATTATCACTTGCTTAAACGGTGAAGGAAAACATCGGGAGGAAACCTGCATAACTGAGAGATTTATATAAAAAAAAACAACAACGATAGGTAGAAATAGGTGTGGCGGTGGTGCCGCCGGAGTCGAACCACAGATTCTACCATATTTATATTAGTTCATTACTAACCGTTACCACATTAGCAAATGGTTAAAATATACCAAGTACATCTCAAGTCCTGTACCCACTTAACGGTTCAGATTTAATGATTAACAAATGGTTGAGGGCACTTGAGTGAGGGCCCTTAAGTAGACTAACGAGAATTAAGTACGGGGAGGTATCTCCCTCGCCTTAAGTGACATTACGCTTTTTATGATCCAACTTTGAGAGTGTTTTTCACAAATCTTGATTATTTTTGGAAACGTAGACCTGTGTGGCGGAACAGTCTGGAAATACTGGACTGAATCGCAGTGAGTTTAAGGTTCGATTCCTGGTCAGAAGTTTAAATGATGATTGGAGATTTATGTCCTGGATAGACGCATGGGTCCTATTCGTTTTTGTGTGCAAATGGCACCCATGTCAAGGCATGACCTAGTCTGGGTATATGACAATTTAAAAGGTTTTTTTTTTATAAAATAGAAGTATCAAATAAGCATGCAGCTGATGGTAAATGGATACTGTGGACATAGTACATCAGAACATGTAACATTAACAGTTCTAGTATAACGCACAATTAATAGTGACAGAACTTCTGGAATGAAATCACAGTAACAGAACTTCTGGAATCAAGTTCTGATTTAGTTCAAACTCTTGCTGTTACTTGATACTTAATTATAATTATCCAAAGTTATAGGTACCAAAATATCAGTCTTAACTCTGTGAACACACCTTAATTCTGTGAAAAAATAACGTTATACTCGTAATTCGATATCGCCACATTTTAATAACTTATTAATTCGATATCGCGTCTTAATAACGGTTAAATATCCTTACAATAACGTTTCGTTATTTGCAGAATATATTAAATTCCTCATATTTTCTTTATGAACGTGACACGCGCATTGGTTTGGCAATTTATTCGATTTTCTGTATAGACGCAATGTGGGACGCGTGATTATCCTGTAAATGTAAGTCACGTTCCCGGGGAATAGGGATGTGAGTGATTTGTGTAAATAACTTGATTGAGTTAGTAACTGTCATAAATAGTAGAACTGTATTTACAGTCCTGCTATTTATAACAGCTGTTGTTTATAACAGTTGTTGCTGGTAAGTATTCATAGCAGATTAATAATTTTGATCGTTTTATAAGTTTATAGGCAGAGTTCGAGGCGATATTCAAATATATTTATTTTTTGTTCAGGACTGCAGAGTAGTGCTGATTGGATAGATATTTTCTTATACTACTACCGAATCTGAATTCAACTGTGAGGTTCCGGTAAGAAAATTAGCGTGTTTGTCTTTTTTTCGATAACCATTTTTTAGATAATTATTACATTATAATTACTTGCTATATTAAACTGTTATAAATATTGTTAATAATAAAATATTAGTGAGAAATTGTGATGACTTTGTTACAATATCAATAAGACAGTAGTAGTAGTAGTAAGTAGTAGTAACAATGTACCAATTATATCTTAGCACAACCCTTTATTCATAGATGCATGATGTTGTATACATCATACATAAATAATACATGTATCCGTACATCTTCCATGCCAACCCTTCTCAGTTACGCCTTCATCTCAGTGTCTGATTTAGAGCGGGAAGTGTTTTGCATATGTTTTAGATTTAATCAAATCAATCCATATATTCGGTATAGAATTAAAAACGCGTATTTCAGTTTAAACAAAAACAATGTGAGCCGTCACGGGACGCCTGGCAGATGTGAAACATAGACATTATTTTGTAAAAGTAATATGCAGAAAAGAACATATTGTGATAGGAACTAAATATGTCATAATGATAAAATAATATATTACGATTTTTGCGCATGGCGACGCGTCGCCACACCGTACACACTACTGCATATAGACTGTATATATATACCATCGTATAGCGTGGTGACGCGTCGCCACGGCATGCGTCGCCACGCCAGAAATCGGTTTTACGTGCGGCTATAGATGTTTCACATCAAAAATTTAGAGAATTTTCCCAAAACTGACATTACCGATAAAAATCTGTCGATTTTTGAAGTTCCATGAAGTTCACTAGTAAGTGAATGAATTAAAGTATTTTTTTAGGAGTAATACGGTATGATTGTGATGTGACTCTTTACGTACTTTACAAATCTTTAACTTTTTTAAACATTCCTTAGACATATGTAATACATCTTTCAATACGCACATATACTTTAAAAAACCAAAAACATGCCTGGAATTCGAACCTTGTATTCCGAATGAAAGGCTGAGTCTCAACCACTAGGTTATCATTGTTATCAATGTAAGCTTTGTAATTTAAACATCAACTTCATAAAAGTAATTTAATATCTTTCCATCGTTCAAAGATATCTCATATATACACATAATACATATCAGCAAATATATTAAGATTGGTTGATAAATAAGGAGATATAATTTCAAGATATGGAGCTCGTGATTAAATTAAGCGGGAGGGTAGTATGAGATCTGTATTTCGGGGTTTCAATATTTATAATGTACGATAACGATTAATATATTTTAGGTTTCTCAGAGATATCTCAATAGAATTTAATGTAAGGACTTTAAGAATATTTTTTTTTTATATATATTTGAACCTGACGATAAAGCAGACGTGCTACCTGATGGAAAGTAGTCAACGTCGCCTATGGACATTTGCAACACCAGAGGAGTCGCCAATGCATCGCCGGCTTTGAAGGAGAGCTCTTTTTGCACCTTTTTTGAAGAGCCCCATATCATAGCGCTCCGGGAATACCTCAGAAGGAAGTTCATTCCACATCTTACAATATTACAATACAATACAACAATAGTAAATAACACTCAATATTTCACTGTAATGTTAAAAGTTTTTACCTTTTGTAGATCAAATAAACATAATTACATTATATGTTAATGTATTTTGTTTTAATGTGAAGACAATGGTATTTTTTAAGCTTCTGCAAATTTGTCTTTAAAATAGAAAATATATTTAAGTATTATTATCTACACTAATATTATAAAGAGGAAACATTGTTTGTTTGTTTGGTTGTAATGAATAAGCTCAAAAACTACTGGAGCTATTTTAAAAATTCTTTCACCATTCGAAAGCAACATTATCTGCGAGTAACATAGGCTATATTTTATATGAAATATATTTGATAAATAGATTTTGAGGCGGTACAAGTTTGGTTAGCTAGTACGAAATCCTTATCCTTACTAATATTATAAATCTGAAAGTAACTCTGTCTGTCTGTCTGTCTGTCTGGTTGTCTCTTCTTCACGCTTAAACCACTGAACCGATTTAAATGAAATTTTGTACAAAAATAATCTGAGACCCGAGAAAGGACATAGGTTAGTTTTTATCCCAGAAAGCCTACGCGAACTAGGGATGGCGATCTAAGATCGATTAATTGTAGAATGGATCTTTTGAACCCAAAACATCGATTATTTTAATCGATATTAGTAAGGATTGAATCGTAAACTATGCATTTAATCAAGTGATGATCTTTAGCAAAGTTGAAGGTACGAATTTTCAGTTTTATGTATGTTAGTATGTTATATTATTTTCTTTAAACGCGGGCGAAGCACCGGGCAAAAGCTAGTAAAATTATACACTATTACATTACAAATCAAAAAGTTACAATGCAACATACAAAAATAATACAATTTTCTTTAGAGACATACCTGAAGTCGGCCGTAGATGCGTTGCTATATAGGACTATGTTCGAACGCCTCGGATACGGTATGTCTCCTTTACAATACCCTTCAAACCGAAATACAACATTGGTGAACACTGCTGTTATAAGTCGAAAAAGGGATTCGAACAAAGGTTACTACTACCACCTACTATCTTCAAAAGTCGCGATGTAAGAGTCAGATGAACGTATGTACAAAAAATCAAAAATGGTTTCTTTTTCCCAAAACGGTCCACAATGTAGTATTTTATGAAATGGCAAAACGACGTAACGCTATATTCAATATTTTTATTTCAACTACTGTATATTATCTCAATTAATAATCTGGTAAAGTTTGAAGTGGCGAATTTTCACACTATTTTTGCTCTCCTGTAAAATTACAAAATGTAGATACGTTCATCTGACTCTTACACCGCGAAGTAGTAAGTACGATGAATCGTGTCGTATGTAACAAACAAGCGTACCTGAAAGTGGAGGATCATTTTAACCGTTTAATCCTTCGGGGGATGAAAGTTTGTATGAGCCTAAATCGGATTACAAGTTCGTTAATGTTTCTAATTTAACCAAACCGTGTCGAACGTCTATTGGTTTTGAACTTCGCTTGATTGAAGGCAATTTAATGAAATTGTACAGTAAGTGGTTTAATTAGGGTTACGGCTTTCACTAATAATATTGTTAACTTTGAGTTATACTCAATGCGTATCTAATAGGTTTCAGAGCATTCGATGTATGTTATAGGATAACTGTATTATTAGGAATCAATAACTTTAGTTGGTAGTTTAGTTTGTTTAAAGGTGGTAGAATAGTCTATGGATAGACTCCGGCGGTGCCACCGCAACTATTTCTGCCTAATAACAGCAGTGTTAGCGCTGCTGTGTTCTGGTTTGAAGGGTGTGGTAAGAAAGACATACTTTTCCGAGGCACTCCAGCGCAGCTAGACCTCAGAAGTAATGGCGCATCTGTGGCCGACGTCAGGTAGGAATTTAATCTTATCTGGGGTAGATCACAGATGTCCATGGTCGGCAGTAGCCACTTACTATCAGGTGGACTGCATGCTCGTCTACTACTCTTATATTATAATAAAGCTCGTAATTTCCACCAGATAAGTTATAAATGGTAGAACCAATGTACTTCGAGCAGGTAGGTACCACCGTCACACCTATGTCTAACGCGAAGAAGTTCTATTCGATTGAAGGGTGTGGATATCGGCTGACTTATATTTTTACCTATGTGATAATCTGAGGAATAGTATAAGAAAAAATATTTTAATTGACAATTAGTGACGCAGGCCTATGCATAAATATATTTCATTCGAAAATTTGTAAGTGACTTCTATACAGTTGCCGTTTATACGAAGAAAATATATTTCATTTATACTTCATTTCAGTATTCAGAAGTGGCAACTGTAATCGATATGACCACTATCATCAGGTAAACCTTCAAACTAGAACGTAACAGCTACCCTACTGTTTCAAGGCAGAAATATGTATTATGCCCTGCAAGCTAACATTAAAGAATTCCATGACCATTTATCAGAACTGTTGCGAGTTCCCGCTACTCGTCAAGAGATGTCGCCACGAGTATTCTGAATTACGCTATCGAAGTTTTCTAAACATCTTGTTCATATACAAGTTTCAAACTGAGACTGTCGGAGCACCGCCGCTCCCCGAGTATGATCACCTTATTTTTTCTTTTTTTTTAACGAGGGGGACACCTTCAAAAGGTACCCGAGGACGTGGGAGCGACGCTGGGTTATGTGGGATTTTTACCGCACTAAAACCCCCCCGGTGACCGCCCTCAACGTTTGTTGGAGAGCTCCGGGATCTCCGACGGAACGCAACCGGAGTCCTCCAAGCGCGATGCCCCGATCGGGTTCTGCCCTGGGAGAGCAGTTTCGCTCCTCCCACACCATCTGGTGTTCACGACAGTATGCGACCACACATACCGCCGTTCTTCCCAGGGTCGCTTGCTGGACGGTTCGAGCTCCCACTCTTGCCGCCCGCAACCCCGGAAGCCCCCTTTTAGTCGCCTCTTACGACAGGCAGGGGATACCGTAGCCCTATTCTAGTTCCGGAACTACAGGGACAGAGCATGATCACCTAGCTCGGCGGGAGATCTTCCTTTGCCAAAGAATTATAATCAGAAATAAGATTAAAACGAAAGATAATATAATCGGATAAATTACAAGATACGTCTTATTTCAAAACCACGACCGTAGCAAAGCTGTAGAAATATTTTAACTTTTCAAAGAAATAAAGGAGTTTCTTATCCGTTTTCCCTCCACGCGGCGACAGCGGCTGATATTCAAATCATTTTAATCCGGATTATCTGTTATATCTAGCTGTTAGATAGAGATGAAGAACGAGAGATAAAGATTATTCGTTTTTAATAAGCGATCTATCAAATAACCTACCCAAGATAAAAGAAATTTTAAAATATGTTGATCTTTTGGTAGGCAATACATTGGAATGTGCCTGCCTGTCGTAAGAGGGGATTAAAAGGCTTTCGGGGTTACAGGTGGTAAGAGTGGGAGCTCGAACCGATCTGTTTAACCATTGCAAGCGTTTGGACATAAGTCCCTCTCATTATGGGGACCCGCAGTGGGACACTGATAAATTGATGATGATAAAAGATTTTTTTACTTTATTAGGATAACAGAAAGATTATATCGTATGAGCGACTCGAAATCACGTTAAAACTCCCTTTATAGGATCTCATTAAGAAATTGTATTATTATTAACATTCCGGGCATGACGAGGGATGTACAGTTGCCCTTATCAGTTCCCAAGTTGATATTTATTAATGTAACTAGCACAGAATGAATAAGAAATAGACATGCCTTCGGTTTTTTGCTAGTAAAAATACTTATACCCAGCTGACATTCGCGTCAAAGTGTCCACAGTCATCCTTGGCTAGATAAAGATCTAGTTATGAATTAAGATATAATTGACTGGATTTTCTGGGTCTCTATTCATGTGTATTCAACTTGTATGTGTGAGACCGTGATTGTAGGAAGGATATTATTTATATTAAATGATTTTTTTTTTATTAATTGTTTATGTTGCCAGTTGCGAAGACTAACAAGTCAGCTGGCATCCATACCCTTCCATCAAAGCATAGAACTGCTTCACATTAGAAATAGGTGTGGCGGCGGTACTTCCCTAGTTGAACCAAACTTGTCCTATTTATAATTTTAAATATAAAACTCTCGTGTGTTCACTTGTGTAAAATTCACAATGTTAGTTACCGTACTCCTCCGAAACGGCTTTACCGATTTTCACCAAATTTTATATGCATATTCAGTAGGTCTGAGAATCGGCTACTATCTATTTTTCATACCCCTAAGTGATAAGGGTTGTTCACCCTAAATATTTTTTTATTTATATGGCAACACAACGTTTGCCGGGTCAGCTAGTGATTATATCAAATTAAAGTATAAATACTTAATTTTACTGTGACACGATTTTTTCCACCGCCCAAAGGTGAAAATTATTTCAACCGACTGCCATTTCTACCTGCTTGCAATCTATGGCAACTAATTACAAACTTGAGGTAACCCCGAAAATCTACCCGAAACTCCGTGCGTGTATAGAATACTTCATTCGACTATTTCGAAGTATTTCTCCCACTCAATATAACTATTTACAAAGTTTGAGAAACATGTGTTTCTAAGGCATATGTTAAAGGTACTTTAGATTACAGTAATATAATACTAACGACATTTAAGTATTTAGACAAAGTCTTATATTTATACAATTTCCATTTCTTTATTTTCTCGATGACAGTTCTTGTGTTAGTGTTGTGACCAAATAAGCAATGATATCGATCGCATATATTTATTATATGTATTGGGAAATTCTAGTGGCATTCGATAATATACAAGGACAGGAACTTATAATAAATGTTGAGGAGAGCTCATCGAGTGACAGTGACGATTCATCAAATTTTGATTAAAATAAATAAATAAAGATTACCTATCGTAATAAATATTTCGTTTCATTGTTGAGACTAACCTAACCTAACCTAACTTACCTACTTATTTTACAACAGCTTCGAAAATTTTAAAGAAGTAGGCATAATCAATCTAAAATTTATACGTGTAACATTTTGTAATGAAATATATATATATATATATATTATAAGTATATGTAATATAATATTATAGTTAACAAATTTGTACAAAAGTATCCGGCAGTAGTTTAGTTTCTTACATTTTGTAAAAAGAACGAGTCTGTTATCGTGTTACGTTTATCGTTATAGCTCCTAAAGCAATCATTATGTGTAGCACATCACTACCTGTCCATGAAGTACAGTATTATCTGTGTGACATTTGAACGTAAACAACACAAAATTACATGGGCATCGATCTGTCATCGAGAAAATAAAGAAATGGAAATAGTATAATTGAAGGATGAAACCTTTGAACTTCAAGTCTGGAGGTAACACCGATACCTTTTTGCTTAATAACAGCGGTGTTAAGCGCTACTATGTTCTGGTTTGAAGGGTGTGGTAAGGGAGACATACTTATCTGAGGTGTTAGTCCTCAGGTAGAAATCGACATTTATCGGGGATTGATTCCAGATGTCCATGGGTGGCAGTAGCTACATACAATCAGGTGGGTAGATAGGTAAAGAGAGATATATTTGAAGATTTATCCGACATATTATATAAATTGGCATACTAATATTACTGCTAATAACAAAAATAGATATATACTCCCTAAATTTTCAAAACAGGGCTGTACCTATGTCCTTTACTTCTTTAACAACCTTTACTTCTCTAACATTACAAAATAAAAACAAAGTAATACTAAATAATAAGTATTCTCATAAATGTTTCAATATTAAAAATTGTGAGTAAATTTATCGGAATCCAATTTCCCAGGTATTATACAATAGGTAAAGTTTCAAACAAAAGTAAGTCTGCTATCAATTTAAAATCTAGATTTCAATTTAAGGCGAAACCATCTTGGAACATTTCCAAGAACAGATCGAGATAATTGAACCGATAAAGCCTTCATATTTTACAGTTTTCATGGAATTTTTTGTTGTATTATTAATATTATTATCGAACTATCTAAGCACCTGAAGCTTTTTATTATTAGTTTGTAAACGCGGTATTTCTTGTTTCTAAATCATGAAATATTCTAATAAAATATGTATGAAATAATTAAAGATAAATTCAGGTTTATACTACATTAAGTTTTGCACGTTATTAAAAACGTAGATAATTACCAGCTTCACCTGTATGTAAATATGTAACGGAATCTTTTTACTTGAATTTACCCACTTTGAATGGTCAGATTAATTCAAAACTTTGAACAATTATCAAGAACCGATGACAATCTTCATGACAATACACGATTTTAATAATTTCTTCGCATTCCTTTTTTCATGAGGATTCACGATTTTCCTTGTGCGACTTTAGCGGGGGTTTTAGTATTTTTAACTATAATTTATTTGATAAATAGGTATAACTTTCAATGGACACATAGATAATTTCCATTTTAAAGTAGCCTAAATCGGTATAATCCTCTATCATAAGTAGAAAGTATTTTCAAAAACACTCTGTTTAGTAGCCTAAATCGGTAAAATCCTCTATCACAAGTAGAAAGTATTTTCAAAAACACTCTGTTTAGTAGCCTAAATCGGTAAAATCCTCTATCATAAGTAGAAAGTATTTTTATAAACACTGTTTTTTATAATAATTTTCTAGTTGTACTGTGAAAATGAATCCATAAGCACAGATCACACATCATATATTATTCTTGAGTTTTATTTGTTTGTAAAAATATACAAAAGAAACAAAGGCTCTACCGAACGTAGAGCCCTTAAAGACATCCCTCTTCCATCCCTCGTGTGCTATTAAGAATAGGGGTTGAAAGGAAAATTCCTTTATATATTCCTCGCGATTTGTGATTTATATTAAGGTTTGTTCAATTCTCAGAATATTTTTCTACGTATATTTTTGATCTATCTTTCTTAATTCGTTTTTTATCAAATCAATTCAAATCTCTTTATTTGTGAATATAAGTCTTACAGGTATTAAAATGGTTACATAAAGTGCGCTATATTCGACCCTTTCAGGTATACAAATATCATAATTTACAAGTCTTATTACAAATCATATGTACTTAAACATATGTAACGTTTTTGGTTATTTGGTAGTAAGTATTCGCAAAATATAGTACTCATTTTTTTGTCTTAATGTTGGTTTAAGTTTCGTTTAAGTTGGTTTAGACTTAAGTATGAAAACTGATTAATTTTTGTCAGCAAGTTTATCAATCATATTTTTAAGACAAAGAAGAAAAACAAGTAAAGAAATAAAATCCGCCAAGTGCAGTACCCTTACCATAAGTTTTCAAAACATCCCACAATTTTACGTTACGTTTACTCAATCCATTATTCTGTTCCGTTTGCTTTAATAGACTGAGTAAACGTAACAATAAGTAAGTACTCAAGTTTTTTTGTCTGCCTCACATGTTCGCAAAAAAGAGAGACAAAACATAAAGCGCCATTTTGTCAATTTAGACATTTAATGTTACGTCACTGACACTATAGTTCTGACACAATCCGCTAGGGGCGTTGATTGGAAATAAGTTAAGTATTTGTTAAGTATTGCCCATACAGGGCAATACTTAACAATCATATTTGTCAAAACGTAAAAACTCATGGCAAGGGTACAGGTAGGGTTCCGTACCGCCAAACTCTTCGTGTATTTTTATTAGTCTTTGTAATTATAACAGCTATTGAAGTAAATGCATTGTGAAAATTTAAACTGTCTACCTATTACGGTTCAATAGATAAAGCGAAAAACGAGAAATAGAAATACTGTATAGCGATCTCTATTCATTTTCATGTTATTTTAATTTTAGTATTTGTTGTTACGGACCCTTATACATACTCTGAGAAAAATTCAAGTACATATCTACTACGGTTCAGGAGACAGAGCCCTGTGACACACTGATAGACAGTCAGACGGACAGACAGTGTAGGCTTAGTAATAGGGTTCCGTTTTACTCAGTGGGTATGAAACCCAAAAAAATACGTAAATAAAAGACTCCAAACTTATATCACTCATCTACCCTAAATATAAATCACTATTCTGAGCATCACAAAGATTATAGAAAGGAATTTTCGCTTCAATCTTCCTTTCATAGCCCTTAAGGGATCTTAGTATACGCCTCTAGCACTGAGTATAGGAGTTATTACTCTACTTAGTTTTATGGTTGTGATGATAGTAGGGCTGCTAAGATATGGATTTTGGGAGAGCAATCTCGCATGATTTGGGATCTCTTCACTGAAATTTACCTTGATATTCCGTACTACCTGATGACGTAGGCTAGAAAATGCATATTACTTTAGATTATGTAATATATGTAAGATTATATAAAATAAAATAAAAATATGTAAATTTACACCGAAAAAAATCATAAAAACAATATTTAATTTACGTTAACTTCGTAAATTCATAATAATAAATTCGTATTTCTCAATATGTTTAAAAATATTTTAAGTTTTAAAATAAAATTATTACATGTTTGTATAATATATTTTAATATATGTGTCAGTATATGTATGCTTGAATATTAAGGATTGATTATATTATAAAACATAAGTTTTATTTATTTAGCCATTATCGTAATTTGAATCAATAACATGATATTGAAAAATATTAGATGCAATTTTACAGGCGAGTGAAAAAATCAGACAAAAAATACAAAAAAGGAAATGCATAAGCTTAAAAAATACATCGAGTCGAACAATAAGCCAGTCAAACCAAACAGAGGAATTGAAAACAAAACAGTGAACCCAAACAAAGGTAGCAAATTGTAAACAAAACAGTAAATACAAACAAAGGTAGCAAACAAATGAACAAATAACAAACAGTCGACTGAAGCTTTTCAATCGATTGAATTTCTCGTATCAATGTTGAGTCAATTAAAATACGACTAGATTCGACCGCGACTTTACAGATTTTAGAAAGAGGATTTTGATGTTTTTTTTATAATATTGGAGTAGCAGTCGAGCATGCAGTCCACCTGATGGTAAGTGGCTACTGTAGCTCATGGGCATCTATAATCAACCCCAGATAGGATTAGATATTCCTACCTGAGGTCGGCCACAGATACGCCGCTTCCCCTGAGGACTAAGCTGGAATACCTCGGAAAAGTATATGTAAAGTACCACACCCTTCAAAACGGAACACAGCAGCGCCTAACGCTACTGTTATGACGCAGAAATAGGTGTGGCGGTGGTGCCGCTGTAGTCGAACCACAAATGGTTCTACTATCTTCAATCAAGGGTTGTATCATCTTCATTATACATCATAATTACAGTAGTAGCATACAAGCGTGCAGTCCATCTGAGGGTCAGTTACCGCTTACAGGCATTAATCCCAGATGACTAAGTCCTGATCGAGACAGGTCTCTAACCTGAGGTCGGCAAACATATGCGTTGCTACCATTGACTACTAAGGTGAAGAAGTATGTGTCATAACTATATAATTATATACAAATTACCTTTGGTCTTTTGAAATTTATAATTGGGTACAGTCTTGCCTAGATGGTTGCTGAAGAGTGCTGATAGTCTACTTACAAGGCAGACTGCCAACGCACGAAGTTACAAGACTTTATGTACTTCATCACATAATTTGCATCACACCAGAGTAACAGAAAAACAAAAGAATTTAAACGCTTAACAGATAATAAGATTTCAGAACATAGTGACCCACAATTTCAGAACACTATAGATAAAACACCACAAGGCCAGGATCATTTATAATTAAGAAAGAGAATTGCCAGCCGTTCTAGCGACACACGTGTTGGTTCTCACGACCACTTTCCTATTATCCTATACCACTTTAGTATTGATACACGTCACTGCGAAACTTACTAGAATATGACAGTGAAATAATCGATCACTTGACCTAGCGCAGGTGTCTTTAATAAACGTATTTCGGGAGTGAATTTGAAAAATAGGTCACGTGACAATGACCTAATTTGATTTTAGCATTGATCAGGAAGGCAGAATTTGAGGAAGCTAAAGTGAAATTATAATACGGAAAACATACAAATAAATACAAAGGTGATAATAGAATATAATTTAATGCCTAACATATTTTAAGGACACAGTTTAATGATGCTGATGCTTTTTTTAGATGATGACCAAAACGAAAACGCAGGGCCTTGTGTCCGATTTGATGCCGAACATCAAATTAATGCAATTGTCTGGACATTTTTTGTTCAATTATCATTCTGGTAAGTAACTCTTAAATATATTAATTGATTTTTTGAATTGTTGGAGCTCACACTATTTATTTCTAACTTAACAATACAAATGTGAAAACTAGATTAGTAGTGAAATCTTTATTGGTTTTGAATTATTTTTAATCAGTTTTTACATTAATTCTGAATTCGAATTCTAAATGTACGAAATTGAATACAAAATTTCTTTTTTAATTTCGATTTTTATCATCATTCGTATTAGTAACACCACCTCTATTTCAGAAAATGCTGGTATGTCAACTCTCCTTCGTAAGGTCTACGCTAGCGTCCATGCTTTCCTCATCATCGTCAATTACCTGTGCATGGCTGCTAACATGGCCCAGTACTCCGATGAAGTGAATGAGCTTACTGCTAACACTATTACCGTCCTCTTCTTTGCTCACACTGTTATCAAGCTGGTCTTCTTCGCTATCAACTCTAAAAGTTTTTACAGGTGGGTATTTATCGTCTTGACCTTTTAAGAATGACAATTTTCTAATATTTCCATTGATTCTTTGGTAATTTTCTACTGATTCTTTGGTAAAGATTACATGAATAACAATTCGAAGTTGACGGTTATCAATTTCAATGATATAATTTCTAGCCTTTCAGCTAAGATTGTTTACACATATGTAGGATTACACATCTTATGGATTTATTTCATTACATAGTATACTTGTTTTGGTTGTGAAATGTATCTTATCAAAGCATAGTGAAAATAAAATTTGGATTTCAATTTAGTTCATTTTTAAATCAAGGCTTGAAGGTATTTTAATTCTCTGACGTTCATCTGCTGCGGTATTATCACCAGAATTATCGTCCATCCATCTTATAGTCGTCGCAATATAATAGGCCCATTTTGACACATGCCATCGCTACGGTACTAAGCATGTGCCACACAAATCGATAACCAAAGAAACCGATTTTTACTACCAATCGATTACAACACCGTATCGTACTGTATAGATTACTTAATATTTTATAAACAGAATATTTGTTTAGTATTTTTCGAAATCATTTTAAGATTTAATAAAGGGAAGAAAAGAAAATAGATTATTTCGTAATTTAAAAATTTAATCATTTTCAGAAGATTAAATAAAGCATGTCCGTGCTATCGTAAGCTGTATTTATTTTTTTCATTTTAACATTCACTAAGGAATAAAGTCTCGATTATTTTATTGTTGTTATGAAGCGGCAAGCTGTAGCTGTAAATTGTCGTAAAATGCTAAATTACCCAACTGATATAACATTGCAACGACGCCCTATGATACTTTTTGAAGTAGGATAAATTGGTTTCTGGACACATTTTAATTGAAATAAAATGTGTAATACAATTTATAAATTTTACTAATTATTATTGTTAATAAATCATTTCGTAATTGTATGTTTACAATTATTTGACTTTCCAATTACATGTTATACGTTCATACAAAGTTAGTTCAAAAATTTTATGACAGTTTAGGGTGGCATGTGTCAAAATGGGCCTATTAAATTGTGACGACTATAGTCTTCAGAAGAAGTAACAAAGTTGATTTCTTTCAGACTATCATGACGGTAGTCATTTAATATTAGGTGATCTACATAATCGCTACTTCTACATAAAAATATGACAATGCAATATTTTATTTTGATGTAAAAGTTATCGCTGCGAAAATAGCAGTTAATTCAGTTAATTATTTCATCAATCATCATTTAATATGTACTCGTATTTTGAAGATTAATGAATGGAAATTGGTTAATGCAGTTTATTGTGACCGTGTCTATCCAATTATGTTTGCAAACAACGAATTCGTTTTGATAAACTGAGTTAATTTGTAGTTTAAACAAAGACATACTAACAATATATGAAACTATTTTAAAAATTCTTTTGTCATTTGAATGGATGTTTTCTTTTTTGCAACGATAAAATATTTAAAGCAAATGATTGCTTTTAATTAAATTTATTAATAAGCTATATTAACAAATTTAATTAATAGCTTTTAATTAAATTTGTTAATATAGCTTATTAATAAATTTAATTTGTTAATATATTTGTTAATATAGCTTATTAACAAATTTAATTAAAAGCGATTGTTTACATTATTTAATTCACACACATATAAGGTGGTAGAACCCTTTGTGGTTTGACTCCAGCGGCACCACCGCCACACCTATTTCTACCTAATAACAGCAGTGTTAGGCGCTGCTGTGTTCCGGTTTGAAGGGTGTGGTTAGGGACACAGACTTTTCCGAGGCGTTCCAGCTTAGTCCTCAGGAGTAGCGGTACATCTGTGGCTGACCTCAGATAGGAATATGTAATCCTATCTGGGGTTGATTACAGATGTCCATGGGCGGCAGTAGCCACTTACTATCAGGTGGACTGTATGCTCATCTGCTACTCCTATATTATAAAAAAAAAGTCAGTGAGTCTATTAATTTGCAATGGTAAGAAATTCATTCCACTCTCTTTGGAAGATGGTTTTCCAGGTAGATATTAATTATCAATCGACGAAGGAAATCATAAGAGGGAATCATATACACCAGACAGTTTGTCATAATATTTCCAAAGTTTATATGAAGTCTACCAATTAAGATATAGCCAGCTTGATCGGTTACGGTGTTGACCTTCCAATTAGTCGAAGAATTGAGGTAGTTCTCATAATTAGCAGAAAAAAGCGGTATTATTATTTGGAAGACTTATAAGAAGACTAAAAAAACAGTAACTGTTGAGACTTAGGAAAGAGAAGACTTTAAGTGTAAACCACGACTAGGTGAAAGGAGTTTTGGTCGCACAGATTAGATTGATGTCATAACATAAAGAAGATAATAGAAAAACATTGGATTGAGGGATTCGTTGGAGGACTCATCACACCGTAAAAAGAAAAAGGAAGGTTGAAGACACCTGAAGCCAGAAGATGATGATGTTACTATTAATAATGATGAAATAATTAATGTTAACCATAGATTAGTAAAGATTACTCTCTCCTAACAAGAAAATGTAACCAGTTTTGAGAATTAACATAGTTGCGTAAAAAATTTTTGCTACGTCTCCGTGCTAAAATGGCCCTAAAATATTTGAAATACTTATTTATTTATTATGTAATGCCATATATTATTGATTAGACAAGATAATAAATCATGATTAAATTAAATAACATATTTTTATGTAACTGTTAATAAAATATAGTTCAAATTTACTTAAGAAAGTAGTTATTTCATTATCAAATTATTGAAATTTTCGCTCTATTTCACGTCAGAAGTTCTTATTATGAAGAATTAGCTTATTTATTCCGACGATGTACTGGTTCAGTTTATTAACTTGGTTGTAACATTTATATAAATTAATTTTAATAACACATAAACAATACATAAAAAATACATGTCAGTATGTACGTGCGATATCTGAAAGTGTTCGACCAAAATTTGAAAAAAAAAAGGGGTGATAGATAGATATCAAGATTTTAAAAAAATTGAGGCAGGACCACTTGTATGGGCTATTTTGTGTTTTTATTTAACTTTAATAATAAAGTTTTGAAGTATTGAATTATTGAATTGAATGATTGAATTATTAATATTGAATTCTATGATTTAATGCGGTATTGGTATATGAATATTTTATGGATGGTAGAACCCTTCGTGGTTCGACTCCGGCGGCACCACCACCACACCTATTTCTGCCTGATAACAGCAGTGTTAGGCGCTATGTTCTGGTTTGGTAAGGGAGACATACTTTTCCGAGGCGTTCCAGCCTAGCCCTCAGGGCTAGCGGCGCGTCTGTGGCCGACCTCAGGTAGGAATACTAATCCTATCTGGGGTTGACTACAGATGTCCATGGGCGGCAGTAGCCGCTTACCATTAGGTCGACTGCATGCTCGTCTGCTACTCCTATATTATATAAAAAAAGAATATTTTTATAAAGCATGAAAAAACATATGTTTTTTTACATTTAATAATAATAATTTATTACGTGTGTACAAAAGTAAATACGCGGTCTTTAAATAATATAGTTAAGCGGTACCACGTGTAATGCTAGTCTCGGGTAAAGTTTAGGTTGTTCGCTCATTTCCACCCTATGAGTACCCGGGGAAATCTTCGAAATAAATACACAATAGCTTCGTAGCGTACAACTGGCTTGATTAAGCTGGTATCACACTAGGGATTTCTGCGATTGTTGCCAAAATGCATTTTTATAATTAAATAGATGAATACAACAGTTTGCTTAAAACAAAATTCGTATTGGTTGTAAACCTTTTAATGTATAGTGCTGGATGCTACTATTTTATATTACTGAGGAATACAATTCTCGAAGCGTTTTTTTACATACATATGGTCATACTAGGTCTTATGTCGAGATTGCTACGGATAATAATCTTTAAATGTTAGGGAAAATGTTGAAAGGAGTTACGAGGCCAATTTTGATAAAAACTAAACTGCGTCATTAGTTTTTAAAAAATATTTTTTGCATCCGGGAATCTAACGAGTTAATTTTGAAAAAAAAATGTAACCTGTGTTATTCCACCATATATACCATCGGATGGTGTCGCTTATAAGGATCAATTTCTGGGAAATAATGACTAATGGCAAACTAAAGGAAAAGACTCATAGATTAATAATAGGTTTTAGTGTGACGTGTTATATCCTTTCGAGAACCTTAACATTAGATTTTATTTATAACTAGCTGACCAGGCAAACGTTGTGTTGCCATATAAAAAGTCCTGTATCATTTTACTCAAAAATTGCATAATTAATAATAATATTTTTATTAATTATGCAATTTTTATAATCAGAATGCTTCGAACTGCTAAGCTACCGGGAGTTACACGTGTTATTGTGAGTCAACCATAAAAGATAGACATATGCTGTCGTGGGATATTTTTCTGTGTAGCTTGAACCATTAAGGTTGCACACGCGACGCAAGCTCAAAAATGCAGTAACTTCTCCCGTTTTCCCGACATTTCCCTTCACTGCTCTGCTCCTATTAATTGTAGCGTGATGAAAAGTATAATATAACTAGCTCAGGAGTATGAAAAATAATTGTACCAAGTTTTGTTAAAATCCGTCGAGTAGTTTTTGTTTCTAGAACGGTTATACAGACAGACAGACAGACAGACAAAAATTTGGCAGACAGATTGCATTTTTGGCATCAGTATCGATCCCTAAACACCTCCCTGATAGTTATTTTGGAAATATATTTCATGTACAGAATTCATCTCTCTACAGATTATAAGTATAGATAATATAGGAGTAGCAGACGAGCATGCAATCCACCTGATGGATAGTGGATACTGCCGCCCATGGACATCTGTAGTCAACCCTAGATAGGATTACATATTCCTACCAGAGGTCGGCCACATATGCGCCACTACCCCTGAGGACTAAGCTGGAACGCCTCAGAAAAGTATGTCTCCCTTACTACACCCTTCAAAACGGAACACAGCAGCGCTTCATACTGCTGTTTTTAGGCAGAAATAGGTGTGGCGGTGGTGCCGCCGGAGTCGAACCACAAAGGGTTCTACCACCTTCAATAAAACAGTACAGACCTAGATTACAACAGTAAATAATTGTCTAATTTCAAAACTAACAAACTATTCTCTTCTTGGTGACGATCCGCGTGGTGGAGCGGTCACCATGCCGGTCTGACGCGCAGAGGGTCCCGGGTTCGATCCCCGGCCAGACAGATTTCTAAATGATGAATTTAGATTTCTGTTTCTGGGTGTGGGTGTTTGTGTATTTGTCTCTGTGTGTGTCCATAGCACCCACGATACAGGGAATCCTAGTGTGGGGCTGTGAGTGTAGAAACCGTTCTTTGACAATATCCAAATAAAGCATCCACACAAACACAGCCTGTCAAATCAACCAGCTACAAAGGAAACTCATTATCACCCAATTTTAATTTAACAAGCGAGACGATGGCGGTAAAAGGAAAATCATTTTCCTGTGCAATGCTTTGATTTTCCTTTATACAATTTGGTTATTGAATTGAATAATAATTGTTATTATAGAAATGCAAATGTAATACAGGTATAATTTTATGTAAAATAAATGTCTATTTTTGCACGCATAGGTGTTAATCTACTTTTGACGCGCTAGTGTATACCTACTTTTGACACTTTACGATGTTACTCTAATTATGACGCTATGGATGTTAACCGACTTATGAACGCTGGGGTGTTTTTTTAAAAAAAAAAAACGCTTTCTACACTCACAGCCCCACACTAGGATTCCCTGTGTCGTGGGTGCCATGGACACACACATAGACAAATACACAAACACCCAGACCCAGAAACAGAAATCTAAATTCATCATTTAGATATCTGTCTGGCCGGGGATCGAACCCGGGACCCTTTGCGCGTCAGACCGGTATGGTGGCCGCTCCGCCACGCCGGTTGTCATACGCGGGGTGTATACCTATTTTTAATCTACTATTGAAGCTGACTGTACAATGAAAGTAAGCACTTTCTTGATTGATAGGTGGTAGAATACGTTGTCCTTCTAGTCCCGGGATAAGAATACGAGTAGAATAATAGAAGGTTATCCCCTCGGAATAAAAAAATACAATAAAGTTGGTACAATCGGTTATGTTTCGGTAAGAAACATACCGTTTCACCCATTTATATACAACAGTGTTACGCGCTGCTGTATTGTGCTTTGAAGGGTGTGGTATTCGATAATTACCTATATATCCGAAGAGTTCTAAGTCCTCAGAGGTACAAACTTACCGGTTGCCGACCTCAGGTAGGAATCTAATCTTATCTGGGGCTAATTTCATAGATTTAGTTTTCGTTTGTCTTTTTTTTTCAGTATTTGTTATCGTAGTAGCTATAGAAGTGATTTATGAAGTACATTATGAAGATTTGAAATGATTATCTATTTCGGTTCAATAGATAAAATGAAAAACATTGGAAAATAACGGTTTCTTGTATGGCGATTCCCATTTATTTCGAAGATTTTGTTATTTTTAGTATTGCTTCTTATATCGGCCATCATTATCAATATTTTGTGAAAATGACTAGTGTCTATCGTTTATGGTTCAGAAGATAGAGCCGTATGAGAGTCGGATAGACAGACAAATAGTGGAGGCTTAGTAATAGGGTTCCGTTTTTACCCTGTGGGTATGGAACCCTAAAAGCTTCTAGTCATTGTTTTGATGAAGTAAATAATAATTGATTACCTTCAGGACCCTAGCAGTATGGAACCAGTCGAACAGTCATCCTCTGTTCACGGAGTCCGATGCGAGATACCACCAGCTCTCGTTGACCAAGATGAGGCGGCTTCTGTACTTCATCTGTGGAATGACCTTGTTGTCTGTAGTCAGTGAGTATTTTACAATTTTGTCCAAAAAAAGACATTTTCTACACTTACAGCCCCAATTTTGTGCAGTAAAAGACGCTTACTATACCTTACAGACCCAATTTTGTGTAGAAAAGGACGCTTTCTTCACCTTACAACCCCATTTTTGTGCAAAAAAGACGCTTTCTATACTTACAGCCCCAATTTTGTGTAGAAAAAGACGCTTTCTTCACCTTACAACCCCATTTTTGTGCAAAAAAGACGCTTTCTATACTTACAGCCCCCGTTTTGTGCAGAAAAAGACGCTTTCTACACTTATGGAGTTGGTTATATATGTTCATGGGTGGCAACGATCATATAAAATTGCACTGCATGCTCATACGCTCCTTTAATCTTATAAAAAATAATAATTTCTAATCACCAGGCTGGGTAACCCTTACCTTCTTCGGAGAATCCGTCCGTCTATTAGTGAACAAAGAGACCAATGAGACCCTGACCGAACCAGCCCCCAGGCTGCCTCTGAAGGCCTGGTACCCGTTCAATGCTATGAGCGGCACCATGTATATCATTGCCTTTGCTTTTCAGGTAAGGTCACATCACATTGCCTACTTAGGGTAGGTTGCACCGTGGACCAGTTTAAAGTTTCCCTTAAATTTAACTGTAACAATAACTTTGACAATAGCGATGGAATGTTCCACAAAGTTATTTGTGGTTAATAACATTTGTGTCATTGTTACACCGATTTTTAGTCGACGTTGATAGATACGGCAGATTTTAAACGACCAAAGTCGACCGGTTAACATTAGTTAATCATAACGTCATAGGTGCTACATCGTTAACCGTGACTAAATGGTGCAACTCCCAAATTGCTTAGCCGTAGACTTGACGGGTGGTTAGGCTTTTGTATTAGGCTTAACGTTAAACTTACATGGTGCAACCCACTCTTACTGAAACAAATATCCGATGACACAACACGATTTTAATATTTTTTTCCCATTCACCTCATTAGGATCGTCAGGAATCAGGATTAACGATTTTTCTTGTGCGATTTTAGCGTGGTTTTTAGTTTTTAAACTATAATTTTATTTCATTTTTATTCATTTTGTGGTTTCGATACTCGGTAAACATGTCAACCTCATTACCGTAAAATCCCGCTCATAAATTCATCATTCCAACATTACAGCAATAATTACTGACAATGATAATTACATTAATGATATGTGGTTTCATACTGCAGTATCTCCAATGCACGGTGCAGTCCGCACTGGGCTTTGTAAATCAAAATATAGGTACTAGCGTTGCTGCCATAATCCTTTTGTACAGTCAGCTTCATAAGTAGATGAGCAGATCAAAATTTCAAAAATAGCTATATACCTATATCCAATCTTACTATAATGTTACCCTGCATCTAATAACATTTTGTACTAAAATTGTGTTATTTTATGAAGTAGATATTATTATATTTTTTATTATACCAACGTTCATAAGTAACTAAACACCCCTAGCGTTATAATTAGATGAATGTTATAATGCGTCAAAATTATATAAACACTAATGCGTCAAAAGTAGCCAAACACCGTATGTGCAAAATGACTAACGTCACTAATATGATATGTCACTGTTCAGCTACTTTGACACTATAGTGCTCATTAACTTTTGAAAATTTGCGACGTTTATCTAATTAAGTTGCTAGTTGTGTTTAGCTACTTATGAACGCTTGGGTATGTACTATGTAGGTATTTTTGAAACCTTAATATGTTTATCTACTTTTGGAACTGACTGTACATTGAAATTTGGAATATAATGCAGAATGTGTTTCGTGTATTCAAATGTTCTAAAGCTTTGGATTTGGACCTTAAATTAGTATATAGTATTTATTATTTATAAAGGCATCTTATTCATAAAGACTATCTTCAGCTTTATGGGGATTTAAAGGTTGCTAGTTACTATTTTTCCAAAAAAAATCACTGGATTAGAACAGAATCTCAAGTGTGAACATCCAAGAAGAAACTCAGCAAAGAATTTCTTTGATAATCATACTATTCTCCAGGTCTATTGGCTGCTCTTCTCCATGGCCATCGCGAATCTCATGGATGTGATGTTTTGCTCATGGTTGATCTTCGCCTGTGAACAGCTTCAGCATCTGAAGGCTATCATGAAGCCCTTGATGGAACTCAGCGCGTCCTTGGATACCTATCGACCGAATACTGCTGAGTTGTTCCGTGCTTCTTCTACTGGTAAGGTTTAGGACTTTGGTAGACCATTTGTGGCCCAGATTTTAGGACAATTTTGTATAAAGTCCTGATAGTCGTCTACTGATAGGTGCTACAGAACTCTTTTAGGCAAACTGACATGAGCTGATGGTTTGAAAAAAAATAGCTAAAAGCGGAGTTCTGCCAAGAATGGACGTTTATGTGGACTTCACATAGCTAATACAGGTAGTCTAGAATGAGTCAGCTGATGACATGGAAACATCACGGAATGGCATGGAAGTAGCATCGATTGTTTGAGTTCAAAAGTTGATCAAAGGTAGATGAATAGAGATATATTTGCCATCAGACTACAACACTACTACTGCGATAGTGGGACCATGATAGTGGGACCATGTTTAATGCCAATTTTAAGAAGCATTTCAACTCAGTAGTTATTAATCTAAGTCAGGCTATTATAAGCTAATATCTTTCTCTGTACCAAATAATATTCAACTGCTTCCAGAAAAATCCGAAAAGATCTCCGAGTCTACCGACCTAGACATTCGAGGGATATACTCCACGCAGCAGGACTTCGGAATGACGCTACGTGGGGTTGGTGGAAGGCTTCAGACTTTTGGACAGCCGATTCCTAACAATCCCAACGGACTTACTCAGAAACAGGAGATGTTGGCACGTTCAGCCATCAAGTACTGGGTTGAGCGTCATAAGCATGTTGTGAGGTTAGCATTGAGCAATGGTATGAGTATCATGACAGGTCTAGGGCTCAAATCCCACGCTGTTTTCAAAGTTATGTGCGTATTGCAAATTAATAGTTACATGCTTTAACGGTAAGAATATATCAAAGTAATGGAATCTCAATGCACTTTTTAAGAAATTTAAATTGAGCTAAGTTGTATGAAAGAAAATTAGTACTTGATGGAATGGTCAGTGACCAAAATTTGGTCCCAAAAATCTAGTGGTGTTTCAAACACATTTTGTCACTATTATGAATTAAATTAAATGTATTAATTAGGTTGGTATCCTCAATCCTCAAATAAACATTACTTATAAACAAATACAAATTGGATCAATAGT
Source organism: Epargyreus clarus clarus (assembly GCA_014595695.2). Taxonomy (NCBI): domain Eukaryota; kingdom Metazoa; phylum Arthropoda; class Insecta; order Lepidoptera; family Hesperiidae; genus Epargyreus; species Epargyreus clarus. The sequence goes on from JACTTY020000024.1 coordinate 2,169,638, forward strand.
TTCTGAGAAAATCGCTCACATACTAGTAAATACATATAAATATTATACATACTTAGCAATTGAATACAGAACCTCCTTTTTGAAGTCAGTTAAAAATAGATTTATTAGCATAAGTCAAGTATTTTAGTACCATTAATCTTTCAAGACCTTCTTTATTTCATTCTTGGAATAATCATCATCAACCCATTACTGTCCCACTGCTGGGCACGGGTCTCCTCTCAGAATGAGAAGGATTAGGCCATAGTCCACCGCGCTGGCCAAGTGCGTATTGGTAGACTTCACATACCTTTAAGATTTTTTATAAATCTCTCAGGTATGCAGGTTTCCTCACGATGTTTTCCTTCACCGTTTAAGCAAGTGATAATTAATTTTTAATACGCACATAAATTTGAAAATCAGAGGTGCGTGCCTGGGATTTGGACCTCGGACCCCTCGATCGAGAGGCCGCGTTTCTTAACCACTAGGCTATAACTGCTTGGAATAATAAGCCCGTATAATTATCCTGTTGTTTACCAAAAATATGAAGAGAAAGTAATCTTAAAAAGAAATTCTAAGTAAATCCAAGACAATATAAACTTTATACGCCCGTACAAAAGTAATTATTGTAGGCATTTCGGTTTAATAACGTAAAACAACCTCAAAGGTGGATTAAAGCTCGAAGCCGTAGATAATACTTGTTTCACTGACGACGGGAAGCGAGTAAGCGATAGAATGTCATAGTTTAGGACTATTGCAGACATGCTATTTTTAGGATGGGAGATTGGCGATTGTCTACCAATTCGTACGTGGTCAACGCCGTCGACTATAGCCAAAACTATGAACTAAACCTCTCTTTTAAATAGAGCCCTATAGAATTCAATAGAGCCATATAGAGAAAATGTTTTGGGATATTAATGGCTTGACGAATTTACGATTTTACTGCTCTTCAGAAATTAGATGCAGTGATCAAACGCTACATTTCGCAAACGTTTGAGGATAGGTTACAGCTATTTGGTAGTTCAATGCGGCCACTGAACGCTAAAACGCGTTGCAGCAATAAAGCAGTCACTAAAACGCGCGTTAGCGCAGCAACGTCAAACCAGCATGCTGCATCTATGACGCGCTAGTGCTAAACGTAGCAAGTCTGTAAGGGTTGTGGGGGTGTTGTGCGAAGTAGTACGGTTTAAAATGTTACTTGAGCCATTTTAAAATAATCTTCGGGTGAAGAAAATACCTTTATGTAAGAAACTATACTTAAATGTCGATGTAAAGAATATTAAGTTAAAACCCTCTCTGCGCAAATCTCTTACGTCTATTAGATTACTAGTATATAGTGGAACTATTGAAATAAGAGTGTGATGTAAGCGATCACTTACTTAAGTAGTTCAATCTAATTATCTTAGAACACATTATAAAGTCTAGTGCATACTACAGTTGCATCGTGTCAGGCATCAATTTTGCGGTTCAAAATTGCGATTCATTTTATGACATAGTGCGACCATATTTAACGTGGCCAATTGATATAATGACGTAAACACGAGTAGACCATATGAGAGGCCATGCATTTGCACTTATCTTCAGATATCTTTACAGAAGTCAATGGGCATCAGTAGACACTTACCGTTATGTGGACTTACTTATTTGCTACTTCTTATTAAATGAAATGTTTGTAAATAACGCATAAAAATTTTGCAACATGTATAATGCGATGCGGCCCGTTTTAATGTGCGTAAGGCTTAATAATCTTTACAAATGTAAAATCTTAACATACTAAAAATATTCGTTTCAGGAAATAATATTATCTCGCTTGCAATCAAACAAGAGCCTGATAGCTAAGTTGATTAAGAAATTTTTATGCCTTCATTTCGGGCGTCGTTTACTCAAAGTCGGTTATTTTTCGTGAAAAGGTCTTGTGATGAGTTTGCGGGATCGTTTAGATGTTTTTCTTTCTTGTTATTCTGTTATATGGTCTCTTTTATACCCTAAGTATATTTATACACCTTTTATCCGTTAAGTCTTTTGTTTTTAGCCTTTTACTTTTTGTATGATTAACTGAAAATAATTAGATAATTAAATATCGTTGATTATATAAAGGTACCAAATTAGTTCTCAGGGATAGCGACGCCAGTAGAACTTCAATTCTATCTGCGGTTGACTGCATCATCAGCGTTTTATTGGTGACATCAGGGATACTGCATGGAGCTTTGCTACTTTTTTATGTTATAAAAATATATGTTTTGTACCAAAGATAGGTACAAGTCTTACCAAAACACATTTAATATATTATAATTAATGCCTTTTTCTTGATTAATTTTTAGGCTTGTTGCTTCAATCGGAGATACTTATGGAACTGCTCTACTATTTCACATGCTAGTCTCTACCATCACTTTAACTCTACTGGCATATCAGGCAACAAAGGTAACAATAATCTTCGTATTATAGCTAGCTGATTTTTTTTGTCACGCATTTTTACGCCCACATGCGTGTTTCGTATGCATACGTGAATTAACTCGCTGCAGTCTGTTTACGCGTGTGCGTGTGCGTAGCCAAGATAAGAAAGTCCATTTGAAGGTGGTAGAACCCTTTGTGGTACGACTCCGGTGGCACCACTGCCAAACCTATTTTTGTCTCATAACAGCAGTGTTAAGCGCTGCTGTGTTCTGGTTTGAAGGGAGACATACTTTTCCAAGGCATTCCAGGTTAGTCCTCAGGACGCATCTGTGGCCGACCTCAGGTAGGATTATCTAATCCTATCCGGGATTGATTACAGATGTCCATGGGTAGCTACTTACCATCAGGTGGACTGCATGCTCGTCTACTACTCCCATATTATAAAACTCGCGTGCGGGAAGGACACGCGTGCTGGCGTATACACGCGCGACATGAACAGCACCCTATTAGCAATTCTTGTTAGATAAAACATGGAAATTTAATGCGAAATAATCAACTAAAATTTACATTGTAAACAATTTGTCAGTGTAAAATCAACAAGTGTAAAGCTATCACAACGTTGTGGACTCTCTTATCTTGACTTTTATGATGTCCCTCGCTTAAAAAGGCGTCAAAAACTTTCTTTTATAGTACATTAAATCGGCATATCCTGTGATGTTGTCGATGTTCACAAAAGATAATCATTTTAAATACTAAATCACATTCAAAATTATGATTTTTTATATTTTTTGGAGACTCGCGTGGCGGAACGGTTACCATACCGGTCTGACGCGCAGAGGGTTTCAAATTCGATTCCCGGTGAGACGGATATGATGATGATGATTTTTGTTTTCTGGTATAGGTCTCAGTAAGTGTGTTTACGTATATTTTTGTGTCCATGGCACCCATGATTCAGTGAATCCTAGTTAAGGGGCTATGAGTGTAGAACGGGTCTAATATTATTTTACTGAAAAATCACTTTATTTTTATTACTAGCTGACCCGGCAAAATTTGTATCGCCTCAAATCAAATATATTTTATATAAAATATAGCCTATGTTACTCGTCGATAATGTAGCCTTCAAATGGTGAAAGAATTTTTAAAATCGGTCCAGTAGTTTTTGAGCCTATTCATTACAACCAAACAAACAAAAATTGTTTTCCTCCTTATAATATTATTATAAGTGTAGATTAGTCTCCACCACCACATCTACATTTTTCTGTATTGAACAGCAGTGTTAAGTGCTGCTGTATTCTAATATGAAAGGTAATAATTACTCATATACGCCCGTTATCAATAATCAATCTATACAATTTTTCCTATCTATACAAGATATAGTTAAATGCCGATCTTTCGTAAGCAAAACATTGCATAGATTGATTTTTAATAAAGGGTATTTCGTACTGCAACTGGTAAATACAAAATTTTATCTCTTACAGATCGATGGACTAAATGTTTATGCTTTTAGTACTATTGGGTACCTGAGTTACACCCTGGGGCAGGTGTTCCATTTCTGTATCTTTGGGAACAGACTTATTGAAGAGGTAAGCGTTATAGTCATGTAGTTATAAATATACGAGAGACATTAAGTTTGTGGATGTTTCTTCTTATTACACGTCCACAACATAATATCGTAACTTCATTATTTTTAGTATTGTTATACTCATATTTGTTTTGTTGTTTTATTACGACTTTTTTGACATTACATTTTTAATGCAAAAGAATAAATACAGATCACTAATAATATTAGTAGCTTTCTACGGTTGAAACTAAATAATATAATTTTATATTTCATAAAAAATATAATATTAAATTTAAATAAAGTATATTGACAATTTACTATTACTGTATTTAGTACAAACACTAAATCAATATATTACGTAACAAAATAACTGAGCACACGACAGTGCAAACACCAAGTTGAGTTAAAAAATAATTTATATTTTTGTGCCATTTTTATTTAATAATATGTGTAAAAATAATAAATAAATTTTGTAAAGGAAATTTTTATTTTTAATAGGAAATGTTATTTTTATAGTTATTGTACTTATTTTGTATTTTTAGAGTTCATCAGTAATGGAAGCAGCATACTCCTGCCAGTGGTACGACGGGTCTGAAGAAGCGAAGACATTCGTGCAAATTGTTTGTCAACAATGCCAGAAAGCTATGAGCATCTCTGGGGCTAAGTTTTTCACTGTTTCCCTGGATTTATTTGCTTCGGTTTGTATATTTAATGTAGATCTTAAATTGCAAAATCTTTAAGAAATTGAAAAATTCACATTATCCTAATTATGAGTTTTGAAGGTGGTAGAACCTTTTGTGGTTCGACTCCGGCGGCACCATCGCCACACCTATTTTTGCATAATAAAAAGTGTTAGGCGCTGCTGTGTTCCGATTTGAAGGGTGTGGTAACGGTGACATACTTTTCCGAGGCGTTTCAGCTTAGTCCTCAGGGGTAGTGGCGCGTCTGTGGCCGACCTCAGGTAGGAATATTTAATCCTATCTGGGGTTGATTACAGATGTCTATTATAGGTACCATTATATGCATTTTTTAATATATTAACATACATATATTATTTATCGAAACAAGGTGTATTTAATATATTCAACAAGTACATTATAAGTACTCGTAGGTACGTTATACTCACATAAATGTACAGTATAATCTTCATCTATCCATAAACAGCCTGTTTCTTGGGTATGTGCCTTTCAGACTGAAAAGGGTCAAGGCTTTATAGTGTAAGGTCCCCGGGCCATACTTAACACACGTGAAATGGGAAACACCACTTTCTATTACATTCTGAGTAGATTAGGGCTATGTTGTAACTACCTATTTACCTACTTCATTATATTTTAACTGAATTCAAAAAGCGGTTCTGTATTCAACCGCTGTATTCGTATGTATGTAACCTTATATGTGCGCGATTTTCTAAAAAACTACTGATTCAATTTGGATTGGGTTTTGGTTTTTTTAAAGCTTATATTTAATGTATTATAGATTTTTATATATTATAGAGGTAATAAACGAGCACGTTCGTCATCTGGCGGTAGGTATTTACTGTCGTTTATAGAAATTTGTAACCGGCTCAAAGTACAGTTTGAGTGCTATCTGTGATTAGACTGAGGATGCATTTGGAGTACCTCATAGTGATGTTTTTGATACCGCACCCTTCAAACTAGAACACAGCAGTACGTAACACTGCGTTCGTAAGGTAAAATAGGTAAACTTGTGGTAGTAATAAATTTTTAACTTTATGAATTTTGTGAAATAAATATTTTTTGAATAAATTAAGTACAATCTGTACTGTGCCATCGTTGAGGTACTATCCATAAGTCCAATACTTACTGTATCATAAATCTTTTAATCTTTTTAATTCTTATTCTTATATCTTTTCCAGCAAATTATATAACCAATTTATTCAACCCTCCTTTCAGGTACTTGGCGCTGTAGTAACCTACTTCATGGTGTTAGTACAACTGAAGTAGGTAAAATGATCACGTAGCATTGATCTCATTTTGAATCTTATTATCTTATAAAGTACATAAAGGGCATATGAAACGTCATCGTGAAATGAAATATAATTTTGAACAGCTATGGAGATTTTAGCATTTTTATTATAATTATATTTAAGTTAATTTTGAGATTTTTCTAGAATAATTTGGGATTTCTACTAGAATACGAGTAAGTGTCATTATAAAATAAATGTAGAATAAGCTTGTCAGTTTATTTGCATTTAAACATTGTATATTTGAATAATTTTTAAATAAAATAAATATAAAACTTTTAGTAGATTTAGTTTAAATGTTTTTTAATTGTTTTTAAAAATTGTATTGTAATTACCTTAAATGAAAATAGAAATTGACTATTCAATTCGCTAAGTACATATCTTATATTTATTTAATACCATTTCTTAACGTCTAATGTATCTAATAATTTATTATTATTTGATTAAATAATAAAGTATTTTATTATTATCACTTTAATTAATACTTAAAATATAATACAATGTTTTTCTTAAGATAAAGTATTTGTAATGAAGATTTAGATAAGTGCCTAGATGTAATTAAATGTTATTGGCTATTTGTTATGCTTTACAATTCACGCTTAAAATTAAAATAAAAGTAAAAATATTCTGTTATGTGTTATTATTTTAGATGATAATTTTAGTTTTTATATGAATTCATCTTTCAAGTCATTGACGATTTTTTTTTTAAATCTGTTAATCTGGCCAAATTAGACATTTGGTGCTACATAAATTCGCAACAAGTTAAATATTGCTACAATCTATTATTCAGCTTGTTGCGAATTTACGTATTTTTACCCTAATTTTTTGGTCTAATTTGACCGGACTATATGTATTATGTTTAATTTTTGGCACACCCTACACCCCAAACGGCTTAACGGCGTCTAAAATTATATTAGGTGATGTTGGATTAAGCTAAATTTCGGGAGTGTTAGGCTAAATTACTCCCTCTATATAATAAATATCTGAAATATTTATTATTAGGCAGTGTCACATAACCTACGTCACTTCCATTTTCAGGTAATTATATTTAGGTAGTCGAGTTTTTTCTTTTGAAATAACTATTAGATTATTTTTAAGAATTTCTTAACAAACTAACTAAAAGAACCCTTGCTTCTTAAAAACTTGTCGTTCTAAATAAATTTGATGTGATTAAGTAAGGACCGTCTTAGGTTCTTAAGACCATGTCGTTCTACATAAATTTAATTTAATTAAGTCCAATTTTAACGGCACGGCGAGTATATTAAAAAGAGCTTTAAAAATGAGCCAAGTTGTGCAATTGCTTGCTACGGTTCTCGTTTCAGCCGGCACAAACCACTTATATCCGGTTATAGCCAGTTACTGGCTATTTCACGTCGTTCCGGGTGTACTTAGCGCGGGAATATTTATTCTATGAACTATTAAGGCTGTATAGTAGAAAATGCAATGTAGGCTTACCTAATTTATTTTTATAGTGTACGAATTATGTCCCAAGTTTATAAGCGTAAATATTTGGGAAGTTTCATAAGTTTTAATGTTTTAGACATATAAAATCAGCTAACTGCAAGTGAAAGTACAATCAAATCGGCTAAGCCATTTCGGAGATTATCCAAAATAAACAGACAGACATAACATTTTAATTTTTTTTTGCTTTTCTATGGACGTAGTAAAAAGGTTTTTTACATTACAAGCCAACACCACAATTTTACTTATTTATATAGTTTTTATAAGATAAGTTGGAATACAAGACATAAAAACGTATATTACGTTGATGTCGATAATATAAATGTAGCGTTCAAAAGGCCAAATGAGGTTAATTATTTAACGCTCAAAATATATTCAGGTTTACATCAAAGATTGCTTGTTTCATAATGAACGCCGAAAATGGACTCAATCAGGGAAATTCGCTTCCAATTAAATATTCTGTATAAATAACATACAAACAAATGAAACTGCTATTTTCAGAGTACTCGTTAATTATGTGACTTTACATGATATAAAATTAAATGTTTATATTTTAAATTTGCATTAAAATTAAAAAGTAATCTTTGAAGTAAATACTTCAACGTTTTATGAGAATAAATCATCATATACTACCTAATAACAATAGTGTTAGGCGCTGCTGTGTTCCGTTTTGAAGGGTGTGGTAAGGGAGACATACTTTTCAGAGGCGTTCCAGCTTAGTCCTCAGAGATAGCAGCGCATCTGTGGCCGACCTCAGGTAGGAATGTCTAATCCTATCTGGGGTTGATTACAGACGTCCATGGACGGCAGTAGCCACTTAAAAAAATAAATAAAAAAGAAACATGGCCAGCGTAGTGGTCAATGGTTTAATCCCCTTTCACCTTGAGAGGAGATTCAGTAAGTCAATAATGAGTTGAAGACAACAATAAAACCAGTATGGCGTATTAAGTGCACGCAAATATTTTATCTTCCCCTATTTATCATTGGAAGAGGTAAAAAGCTAATATTCAATGGAATTGCCTACGAAAAATATGTCAATGTACTCATAAAATGTAAACTCCATACTCGTAAGTACTAAACAAGAGACAAAGGAATTTTGCAGAGGCCTTGATTCCCCTGTCTTACTCATCCATCAATTTGCTGCCACTCAGACCAAAAAAGAATAGACGTCGCCTTTAGACTCATGTTGATGTATGTAAAAAAGTAGACGAAGCCTGTAGATTAAAATGATATTGTGAAGTATACACGCTATGCGTTTGCTTGTGTTTCTTATTAATATGTCCAGCTTTGTGATGTTGGGTAAAGTGATTTGTCTGCTAAATAAATATTAAATGGATCAAATAAAGAGCGTACTTTTAATGAACTACTTACATTTTAAAATAAATTATGTTCATAATATTCAAAAAGGATCTCGGATGAGTCGATATGTTGTCGTTTATAATAAATACTTGAAAACAAAAATAACTTCCTTAATTTGTCTTTATATAGATATATTAAAATGCCATAACGAAACGTTAACTGTAATAATATATTCAACATTACATAAAAACTATACATTTGTAACATTCATTAAATTCGTCATCCTCAAACTTTTAAAGCCACTCATATTAGTCATTTAGTACCGTTCGTCATGATTCAATGATAAAATCCGTAAAATTCATGATCCCCAAACCCTCAAAATCACTATTCCATAGTTTGCCATCATTCCATGCGGCGTCATCTACCTTTTTTGGTCTGAAACCATACATGGATACGATAACTGTGACCTACATTCAACAAATGACGTCTTTGATTGAAACCATATAGTCCTTAGTGTGTAACCGGCAGCGGTTATTGCTACTCGTGAAGTTGAAAATTAAAATTCTAAGAATGCGAACAATTGAAAAGTTAGTGATTCCATATTATTTGAAAAAATGAATCAACAGTGATATTGAAAAGTGGAACAATAGGACGTAAAGACAAAGAAAGATTAATAATAATCGGTATATTTTGAGGTTTTCCTACTTCAGTGCTCGTCATAACAAAGAATTGTTTAACAATACCGCTTGATATAAGAACTGAGATACAATAGTATCAAAAAGAAGATAAATATGACTGTGTTAACGAGCTCTCAACTTTTAGTGACGGTAAAAGAAGATTCAGCAGTGGAACCACCTAAGTCTTCTATCAAAACTATTTGCTACCTTCATTGGAAGATGATTCTTGCTGAATTTATATCAACTTTCTTTTTAGTATTCTTCGGATGTATGACATGTGTACCTTTGGATGGAAAGCATCTACAACCTTTATATTCTTCTCTTGGCTTTGGGTTAATCGTCATCTTCAACATACAGGCATTTGGACACATTTCTGAAGCTCACATGAATCCGGCTATCACTTTTATAGCTATTATCTGGAAGAAGATGTCTGTAACTTTGGGAGTGTTTTACATAATAGCTCAGCTTTCTGGAGCTGTTGCAGGATATGGTGTTTTGATTGGGGTGACGCCAACTGACTTGATGATAAATGGAACTTGTGTTACTCAGCCCCATGAGAGATATACTGTATTCCAAGCTTTGGTAATTGAAGTACTTTTAACTATGGCTTTGTCTTTCATCACCTGTGCTGTTTGGGACCCAGTGAACAAAGATAGTCAAGAATGTAACTCCTTGAAATTTGGGCTGACTATAGTTGGTCTATCATTAGCAGGAGGTCAGTTGACGGGAGCTAGTATGAATCCAGCGAGGTCTTTGGGACCAGCTGTATGGATTCAACAATGGAGAGCACATTGGATTTATTGGATTGGTCCGTTATCAGGAAGTGCGTTGACGGCAATGTTTTATAAACAAATGTGGTTAAGAATGGATAAAGTAGTGTCTGATGTCAAGTGGAATGAAGATACGTTATTGCAAAGTTAAAAGACAATAATGAAGTTAAATTTAAATAAACACGATAATATTGATAAGACTGAATGTAACCGTGATTTAGTAAAGAAGAATTGTATACTTGAATAATTAAATTTTAATTAGAATAAGGGGCGAAGAACTTTGAAATTATTTCTGTGACTAGAATTATCCGTACCACTTTAAAAACATTAAGTTTATTAAGCTTTGAAACTATATCAATACACTATAATATCAACACGATATCGTCTAATATTTTTAAATATATAACATTATAGAATCAATTTGGCTAAAAAATAGGAGGAATATAGGTGAGTGTAATCACTTCAATGACAAATTGGTTATCGTCTATTTATAACACGTTCGTTTAAGTACATGTAGGATTTTCCTTTTTTATGTCCTTAGCATGTCTAGGCGGTCTAGGCAATGTAATACTTTAACTTTGTTTAAGCATTTTTAGGGTTCCGTACCCAAAGGGTAAAAACGGAACCCTATTACTAAGACTTCGCTGTCTGTTCGTCTGTCCGTTTGTCACAGGGCTATATCTCTGGAACCGTAATTTACAGAGGATGCATAACGGTGGCCGCTATAACAACAAATACTAATAATAAAATAAAGTTGAATATTAAAGGGGGTCGCCATACAACAAACCGATATTTTTCGGCATTTTTCGATTTAACTGTTAAACTGTACTAGGAAGACGGTTGAAATTATTACAATCCGTTTACAACTATAACTGGTATTATAATAAATACAAAAAAAGAACCATAAAACACATTTTTATATAGTTATTTTAATTTTATTATACGTATCATATCATATCACCCTAACGCCATCTATTGTTGACTCATATAAGTAAGTATTGTTGAAAATAATAAAATGAATAAAAATAAGTAAAAAATAATGAACATTTGGTGGTACGGAAGCCTTCGACTCGTACTTAGCGAATTTTCTATCATGTTTTGCTTGACTATTGAGCTTGTACGTGTACTATGATTAAAAGTACTGTTTATATACTTATTTACTGTTGAGTTACAAGGCTCAGGTGCTGGTAAGAAGCACAATTAAATCAATAAGAATATATGAAATGTGATACATATATTCATATTGTGCTACGTACTCGTATTTTATAAACAAGTAGTTATATACAAATTAATAATTAAATTTATTGATTATTTTAACATTCAATATAAGTGTGGAAGTTTAGCCACCGGATTAAAATCACATAGGATTGTATCTTTATTTCCTCTCATCTTTACTATTTATACTCATATTTCTTACAGTATCAATATCTAATTCGCTTCTCCATTATGATTCGTCGTTGTACAAACATTTGCTACAGAGGTCGGCAACCTGTTTGCGGGATAAATTTGACGTGTTTCAATGTTTATTTTTCACATATTCATGTTTGCTGTAGTCAATCGAATTACCGAGTATACGACATACATAAAGTTTTACATTTCGTTGTTAGATTACTATTATTCTCCGAGTCTATAAATGGATAAGATTAGATTTCTACCTGAGGTCGGCCATAAATGGGCCGCTAATCCTGAGGGCTAAGCTGGAACGCCTCGGAAAAGTCTGTCTCCCTTACCACACCCTTCAAACCGGAACACAGGAGCGCCTAACACCGCTGTTATTAGGTAGTTATTTAGTTTATTTCCCAACCAGCCAGCACTCAGTAACTCAGTAATTCCCTCGTGCAAAAATTCGAAGGCTTCTAAGCGATACGGATAAGAAACCTTAAAAATACTGCGAATTATACGGATGAAATATTTAAAGGAACCTAACTCAAATATCCGGTTATTTCCTTATCAACAGCAATACTTCAGGTTACTTACATTACATTTATTTGCTTCCTTCTTTAAATGTGTTATAAATGGATTTCCTGTTTGTTTGTTTGTTTGTTTGTTTACAACTGGAGAGCTGGTTCGATATACATTAATCCTTTTTAGTTTAATATAGTAGTATTTAGTTCTAGTATACACTTGATTACAATAGGTGTGATAAGTAAAATTGACACACCTATTTCCGCTCAACTACCGCAGTGTTAAGTGTTGTGTACTGCTTTAAAGGGGTAAGGGAAGGATACTTAGGCTCGACTTGGCGGAGGCACTGCCGTGCCTCCAGATCCGAGAGATACGTTCCATCTTAGTTCTGTAACAATGCCTGTATTCAGCCTCAGATTACCAAGGATTCATTGCAGATGGCCGTGACTGGATGCTCGTTTTCTACTTAAATATTTTAAAAAATCTACGTAGGAAATTCGAGTGAAGTCGCAGGCTTAGCTAGTGAGTACCTTTAATTACTGTCTTCGATTAATTAATGCATACAAATGCTGATAACGATTATTTTCAAGGAGAAACTGAATGCGGACGGAAAGACGAAAATAAATCATTCATTTTCAATGTCACCACCACCACCACCACCAGCGTCATCATAAATATCATCATAATCGTTCCCACCAAGAAATATATGTATAAATTCTCGAATATATGTATTAATTCGTTCTCATCTCACTGCTGGGCACTAGTCTACCCCGAAACGAAACTGATCTAGACACACTATTTTGCTCGCCAAGTGCAAAATTGGAAGACTACATTTTTTTTAAGCCGTAGCTTTGTAGGTCCCTAACGATTTTTTAATCACCGTTGGAGCTTATTACTAATACGTACCTTCAAAAACTCAGATTGGAAACGTATGGATTCAAACCCAAACCTTTAACCTTATTTGATTACAGATTGTCCTAAATGATACCAATAATTTGTAACTAATAGACTGTACGTCAGATACTTCCTAGATATACCAGCTTTAGGTATTCAGGGGTAGCGACGGCGTATGGTCTACCTTAGGTAGGAATCTAATCTTATTGGGGGTTGATTACAGATCTCCATGGGCAGTAGCCACTTATGTGGACGGCATGCTCGTCTTCTACTCCTACTTATAATATAAAAAAGATAACAACTCCAATTGAAAAGGGTTTATTACAAGATCAATTGGGATACAATAGAATCTGAACGTATATCGACGTGGGAATACGCGTCGTCCGCTAAGCCTCCAATCTTGTACAAGTTAATCCGAAAGGGCCTGTATTTATCGACTCAGTGCGCCGTGAAATAGGCTCCTGCTTGTTTTGTGACCAAACAGCCATTGAACAATGTGTGCCGAATATTGGATTGAAAATAAATTCAATAAAAATCGTATCTAATACTATGCCTACATCTATTTCGATTATCTGTATCTATTAAAGTTTTACTAAGAAATAACAAGAGTTCATATCTTATTAAGACCCCTAAGGGGACGAATATAAGCCTTTTATTATTGCTCAGATACGCTTTATAAGGTATTTTTATGTAAATAATCCATTAGTTCAAATTACGCGTTATCTGTTTGTAGTGTCAAATTTATTAAATACTAGTAGATATCACTATCATTTTTGAAGCTCGGAGCCTCTGTATAAGGACTCCAGTTTTGATAAACATAATTACAGAAATAAAAAAAAAACATAAATACTTGAGTAATCTACATTCCAGAAAAAAAACCTATTGAAAAGGGATTATTACGAGATCAATTGGGATACAATAGAATCTGAATGTATATCGACGGGAACACGCGTCGTCCGCTAAGCCTCCAATCTTGTACAAGTTAATCCGAAAGGGCCTGTATTTATCGACTCAGTGCGCCGTGAAATAGGCTCCTGCTTGTTTTGTGACTAAACAGCCATTGAACAATGTGTGCCGAATATTGGATTGAAAATAAATTCAATAAAATACAGCGTAAAATAATTTCTTTTTATAGTCGCTTAAACTCTCAAGCCCCTTAGGGGACGACTTTTTAAAAAGACTTTCATAACGATTACTTATATATAATTTATGTATGTAATCATTATGAATATTCATGGTTTAGGTCCATTAGTTTAATCTATACATTTTTCTATCGGTGAGTCTGTCTGTATTGTTTGAGCACAATCTTCCTCGAATAACCGTAGGATTAAGAATTTAAAAGTGTCCATGTCAAGGTTGGCTTAATAGATTAAATGGTGTGTATAAAATGACTTTTTTGATTTTCTTCCATATAAAAAAATAACTTTCAATACATCCATATGTATTGAAAGTTATTTTTTTATTTCATTTCTTAGAAAAATCTGCGTAAGCAGTGTAGTGTTAAATTAACATTAACATTAAAATTGCGAAGTAGTTTTAATCTTAACTTAATAGCATGGATTTCCGCAAAGTAACGCCTGATACAATTAACTAGTGTTAAATTGTCATGTATTCGACCCGGATTGGTCAATTTATGCTTAATTTGAACAACAAAAGGCAAGTGGAGTACAAAAAAACGGAGCAACCAAGGCATCCAATTACAAATACTTGGAGCAAGCGATCGGAATTCACACGAACGCAGAATGAAGCGTTGGCATCCCTCTAACCAGGCTTTGAAAACATACGGGCGCGTTTATTACGATCCTTTGTTTTTGTATCTTGAAGAAAGTAAAATTATTACGCATGTGTTGTAGAATCTGCTTACTCTCTGAAAGGTACTTCAACATACGTGCTATTATTGCACTATGTTTTTTTTTTTCATTATGTAGCAAATAAATAGAATGGAACAACTTAAGGGTTCGACAATATTAGTAAGATATTGTTACCACAATTAAATATATAAACCAATTAACAAAAGGAAATATATGTGACAATCCACGTTGGTGAGGAGAGCACTTTGGGCGACCAACTCCATATGAAACTGTACAGAAAATTTTAAACACAAAATATAAAAATTTAAACTGTATACGTACGTTAAATATTTTCCAGTATGTTTTCACCAGATACTTAGGATCTCGTTAAAATATTTACTGGCGTGTGAGCGACCGTTGTATTGAGATTGCGAATTCATCGCGAAGGTTGTGGAGACCTTCGATATTTTATATTCAGTACCAAATTTTCACCCGCGACTTTCGCATTTGAAGGGACATCTTTGCTTACTCAAAAACATAATCAATCCATAACTGTCCCACTGGGGTTATATTTATTTATTAGGAAGTCAGTCATGTTTGTCCTTAAAAATAAATGTAAAAGTTATAAGGGAAGGAGGAAGGACAGCTTTTTGAATATTTCTACTTAATATTTGACCGAAGGTCGAATTCTGGCCCAAGCCGAAGCCGATGCTTCTGATTGGCTAAAAGTGAAAATATAAGAATTTAAGAAACTTCTAAGGCTGACAAAAGGCCTTATGTCAATTGCGTTTAAACAACTTCAAATGAAAATTATTTTGCAAAATGATGACAGTTTGATTTTATATGCATTTATAACACAACCACACACGCATTTCAATCACCAACGCGAATCGAATATAATTTCGGTGCTCACCAGAGCAGACAAAACTTCGGAACGTTTTGGCTGAAGGTCTTGCCGAAGGTGATTTTATTGGCCGAAGCTGATTGAAGCCAAAGACGAAGCTTCCACCAGACACTATCTATATTTATCCCCTAAAGGGTCTAACATTGGCATAAATTTCGTTTAATATTAAAGAAGTAAATTTTTAAAATTATTCCCAAAGTCATATGAGTTTCAATGTAAAATAGAGTATTCATATAGCACCTATTATATTAATTATGCAGAATTGTATGTTTCGAGCTAAAACGTGAAACTTTAAGCATATTGTAGAGTACAAGTTACGAGCTCTCAATGGGAACAGTTTTGAAACAGAACTAGTTGAGTTCTCTTAGCTCCTAGTTATAACAATACTGTTTTATGATTAATACATTGGCTTACCCGTATACGTAGTTATAACTGTAGTAAGATTGTTATTAACTATTACCAAGCACTAAACTAATACAAACAAAACTTAATAAAAAGTAAACTAAACGTATTGAAAGACAATTTTATAGGTATTACAGTAGAGCGTCGATTATCCGAACTAATTGGGGGACGTGGGTGTTCGGAAAACCGGTATTTTCGGATAATCGAACTAATGTACATATATATTGATTCAGTCATACAAATTTACGTACAGTTAAATGAAAACCATATAATTTACATTTATGAATATCTTTAATGACAAATAGGAAATAAACAAAAAAAAGTGCAGACAATCTTGTAGTCAAACTAGTGTTTACTAATTAAAATTAACGCTTAAAAAAATCTTGAATCTTCGTCTGCCGAAGCAAGCCTACCCGCTTACGAGAGGCTAGATCACGTACTTTTTTGAGAACAGATATTTGATACTGGTCGCTCTCGGCCTGTGTTTCAAACCAGCGCAAGGCAATATCTAAGCAAGTAAACGCTTCAGAAGCACTAACTATGTTTTCATCTTCATTATCTGAACTTGCAGTTGATGTGGTGCTAGTGGTGGCGTCATCCTTATTAGTCATGAGGTCTAAAATTTCGCTATCCTGCATAATTTGGTACCCATTCTTGAACCTGTTCTTCATCACATTCGTGGCAATCGAGATAACTTGGAGATAGATAACTTGGTTGCAGATTCGCCTTCTTCCAACCGTTTATTAATCTCGTATTTATCTTTCATAGAAAGGACAACACGCTTACGTTTAGGCATTTCAAAGAAAGAGTTTACTTTCACGCGGAAAAATTTTGTTTATCGACTAGCAGTTACTAGGACGTACAATAACGAAGTGAACAAGTCGCGACAAGTGTGCGAAAACTGACGCGCGGGCGGGCGGTGTTGAGAGGTGGGGGCATTGACCCGCGCGTACTATGTTCGGATAAGCGGTCGTTCGGTTGAGCGACGTTCGGATAATCGACGCTCCACTGTACTTATTTTTTAAGATACGTGTGTTGGAGTACTTACGCATGCCTCTACTAATTGTGGGAAGAGACCCTTGCCCAAAAGTGGGACGTAAAAAGGATTGAAGTCCATGTCATAACCAAAATTTTGTATTATTATAAAAAAAAAAAAAAATTTTAATAAGAATCCTCCCAAAATTATTTTTGAACCTGGCGCCGTTTTGTTAAGTTTCATTTATGAAGAAGCGACAAAAGAAACTCACAGGTTTTTATAAAAGTTTCATACAATGACGCTTACGGTAATGGAGCATGTGGAACTGAATCTACTTCATATTTTTATTGTTCGAACAATGACTTCATTTATAATAGGTACGATTTTTACATGTGTTTTTTAACGTGGCTGAAGTATAGTCACTGCTATAGTATAGTAGGATACACTTATTCTACCTTTTTTTGTTTTTTTTTTGTTTACGAGGGGGAAACCTTCAAAAGGTACCCGACGACGTGGGAGCGACGCCGGGTTATGTGGGATTTTTACCGCACTAAAACCCCCCCGGTGGTCGTCCTCAACGCTTGTTGGAGAACTCCGGGATCTCCGAGGGAACACAACCGGAGTCCTCCAAGCGCAATGCCCCGATCGGGCTCTACCCTGGGGGAGCACTTTTGGCTCCTCCCACACCATCTGGTGTTTACAACGGTATGCGACCACACATACCGTCGTCCTTCCCGGGGTTGCTTGCTGGACGGTCCGAGCTCCCACTCTTGCCACCCGCAACCCCGGAAGCCCCCTTTTAGTCGCCTCTTACGACAACACTTATTCTACCTAATAACCTGTATAATGTTTTAAGCCATAAAAGGGCGAACACACGAGCAACAGATGGCGCTGACGGTGGCGACGATTACGAAGTATAAACAGACGCTTCTTACATCCACAACCTTATACTAGGATTCCCTTGTGACATGGACACATACAAAGACGAATACAAAAACACCCAGACCCAGAACTGAATTCTAAATTCATCATTCAGATGAAGTACCGGGGATTGAACCTGGAACTCCGTGCTAGGTGTTAGACCGGTATAGTGGCCGAAATCACGAAGCGCGCAGCCGTTTGTATAGATTTCCCCCAATCTACAAAGTTAAGTGATAGCCTAGTGGTTAAGAAACGCGGCCTCTTGATCGAGGGGTCCGAGGTTCAAATCCCAGGCATGCACCTCTGATTTTTAAAAGTTTTGTGCGTTTTAGAATTTAATTATCACTTGCTTGAAACGGTGAAGGAAAACATCGTGAGGAAAGCTGCATACCTGAGAATACCTAAAAAAAGGTATGTGAAGTCTACCAATTGGCACTTGGCCAGCGCGGACTATGGCCTAATACTTTTAATTCTGAGAGGAGACCCGTGCCCAGCAGTAGGACAGTAATGGGTTGATGCTGATGATGACAAAGTTAAGTAAAGTGGTCGTAAGTTGGATGGTTGGAACATTACACATATCTTTTAAAAAATCAAGTGTCTATCTATTTCGGTGTAAGAGTTTGAGCCCTATAACAGACGGACAGACAGCGGAGACTTAGTAATAGGGATCGTCTTTATCCTTTATGTAGGGAACCCCAGAAAGCGCCAATAACTTCAGTATTTTTATAGTTTACCACATAATTTCAATCTTCCTAAACTTCGTAACTTGAGGCTTTGTTCGAAAACACAAGTTTGAGCTATAAATCTCGCCATTCGACTTTATAGCGAAAGTTGGAAGGTGTTTGCAGTTTCAAATATCCTTCCTTAAACATTCTGACGCCACGTCATGGATAGTTGTAGACGTCCAAACTTTAGTCATAACTAGAACTTTATGTATTATTGTTAGCCATCAATATGAATATCGATGGTTTAGGACAGGGGTGAGCAAACTACCATGTGTCATCGACGACTGTCGTTAGCAGTCGCTATCGACATTTTTTTTATAATATAGGGGTAGTCCATCGACTACCCCTATATCATCTCTCATCATGCATCATCATCTCATCATCATCATCTCATCGCTCATCAGCATGCAGGCCACCTGATAGTAAGTGGCTACTGCCGCCCATTGACATCCGTGATCAACCCCAGATAGGTTTAGATATTCCTACCTGAAGTCGGCCACAGATGCGCTACTACCCCTGAGGACTAAGCAGGAACGCCTCGGATAAGTATGTCTCCCTTACCACATTCATCAAATCAGAGCACAGCAGCGCTTAACAATGCTGTTATGAGGCTGAAAAAGGTCTGGCGGTGGTGCCGCCGGAGTTGAACCACAAAGGGTTCTACCACCATCAAACAAAACAAAACATGCGGATGGTATTAGCTGGTTAAGTCGACCAACGACAGGCTGCAACCGAAGGCGGTAATCGCCGGTTGTTGGTGACTACTGGATCCAATCTGCATTGGCGACTCCTCTGGTGTTGTAAATGTTCATAGGCGACGTTGCCTACTTTCGATCAGGTAGCACGTCTGTTTTATTGTTAGGCTCAAACATAAAAAAAAGCGACGTCAATTGTCAACGACTGCCGACGACTGCTGTCTTTAACGACTATCGCCTCGCCAAGCAAAGATTGAATTCGAAATGTAATCCTATTTTGCTTTTGTATGTATCTAAAAGGAAATTTCGCAAACATATTCAAATATCCTTTTGGCATTTACGTCCACAGTTAACTACATTCTCAGTAGCTATTTCCTGAGCACACAAACTTCGTTTCTATTCAGAGGCATCAAAATATAGTTAGACTTACGTAGAACTTTGTCAATTCGAAATACATTTCTAACTTCATAAACTTGTATGGGCGAACCTACTAGCTTTGTGTCAAGAAATTGTACAATTTGTAGTAAAGTTATTGCGTTTTCGAATATTGTGATCTATTACTATCCCACGGCTGGGTTTGGGTCTCCTCTTAGATTTTATTTTTATAGTATAGGAGTAGCAGACGAGTATGCAGTCCACCTGATGGTATGTGGCTACTGCCGCCCATGGACATCTGTAATCAACCTTAGAGAAGACTCATTTGGGGTCGGCCACATGCCTCGCTAACCCTGAGGACTAACTTGGAACGTCTTGGATAAGTATGTCTCCCTTACCACCCTTCAAATCAGATGCACTTAACGCTACTGTTTAATTACTATCCACTGTAGTTCTTCACCATTTAAGGAATAATTATTTTTTAATACGCACATAACTTTGAAAAGTCAATGCATAAGTTTGAACCTCCCGATTGAGAGAACAAGTTTAAAACTACTAGAAGGCTAGAACTTAGTCTTTAGGAGTGGCAACCAACCAGGGATTGGCTTCACGTAGAACCAATATTTTATATGGAGTTGCTTGCAGATATTCATAGGTGACATTGACCATGTACCATAATTGGATTGCATGTTATTTCACTATCTACTTTAAATTTTACAAAAAACAGCTAGGACCTGTGAGAGGCCACTTTATACCATTAGGCTATTTGTCATATTTATCCTTACATTAGGTACAGTCAGCTTCATTAGTAGATGAGCAGACTAAAATTCTAAAAGTAACTATAATAACTAAATGTGTCAAAGTAGCCGAACACGGTATGAACAAAATGACTTACGTAACTAACATGATATGTCACTGTTCAGCCATGTTTGAAATTGTAGTGTTCATCTACTTTTGAAACTTTACAACGTTCATCTAATTATGGTGCTAGTTGTCTTCAGCTACTTATGAATGCTTGGGTGTATAACTATTGAAAAATTAATCTGTTCATCTATTTTAGAAGCTGACTGTACATAAAAAAGGGACTAAAAACTCACGTCCATCGCTTTATATCTTCAAAAATATGCAAATAACGTAATATCGGACGATAATGGACACTCAGAATCGTAAAAAACCTCATCCAAGGCCCTTCCCGCCAGAATATCGGCGGCCATTTCAGTGACGTCATTTATAAACGTCAAGTATTATATTTCAGCTTTAATTAACGTTAGGGAACTCAAATATGATTAATTAATTTTTCCCATTTATCCTAAACGAAAGCGATACGAAAATTGTTAATTAAAAATTTATTTGCTACTGACTTTTCGCAGGCGATAAAATAAGAAATTATAAATGAGTTTAGCAGATTTGTTAGATTAGCTAAAAATGTATTTAATATTTGATGTATATTTTATTTACATATAATGTTCGTTAAAATAATATTTTGCGATTTCTATATCAAAACCCGGCTAAGTAAAAAAGTTTTTAGTAATAAAACTATGACGTAAAAGGCACCAGTGATTGTCAAATTAGAGCATAAACGAACAGAGCTGTTGCGAAAGATTTTACTATTACAATTATAATGTTTCTAAAATAAATCTGCGAAAAAGACGCCTCGTAAACCAAGTATGTTATTTTATTTGCTTCAATGAAAGCGATTTATTGCCCACTTTTTTTTTTTTTATAATATATGAGTAACAGACGAGCATGCAGTCCACCTGATGGTAAGTGGCTACTGCCGCCCATGGACATCTGTAATAAACCCCAGATAGGATTAGATATTCCTACCTGAGGTCGGCCACAGATGCGCCGCTACCCCTGAGGACTAAGCTGGAATGCCTCGGAAAAGTCTTTCTCCCTTACCACACCCTTCAAACCGGAACAGCAGCACCTAACACTGCAGTTATTAGGTAGAAATAGGTGTGGCGGTGGTGCCGCCGGAGTCGAACCACAAAGGATTCTACCACCTTTAAACCACTTTGAGAAACATTGATCTTGCACGTGAAGTAACAAATAGTTCTTTCTATATCACTTATCTGCTGTTATAAGATAGAAATAAGAATAGTAGATTGCTATTCGAACCCTAAATATTCCTACCCCAAGGCAAGAGCTCTTTACCCTTTATTTGATGACAAAATTATTAAAACGCTTCTGAATACAGTTTTCGCATTTCCATAATATTTGACTTTTTGGATCGGTGATAATATTCTACTTAGAGGCTCGTTATACGTGACTTGCCCGATATTGCTGTGTGTAATGGCCTTTGTCATTTGGGAAGCATTTCGAAATTCGGACCTTTTTTGTTTGAAGGTGGTAGAACCCTATGTGGTTCGACTCCGGCGGAACCACCGCCACACCTATTTCTACTTAATAACAGCAGTGTTAAGCGCTGCTGTGTTCCGGTTTGAAGGGTGTGGTAAGGGAGACAGACTTTTCCGAGGCGTTCCAGCTTAGTCCTCAGGGGTAGCGGCGCATCTGTGGCCGACCTCAGGTAGGAATATCTAATCCTATCTGGGGTTGATTACAGATGTCCATGGGCGGCAGTAGCCACTTACCATCAGGTGGACTGCATGCTCGTCTGCTACTCCTATATTATAAACAAAAAAAATATATCTATATAGTATAACTATCTCCTGATATGCGAGAAAAGAGATCTGTCACTCTTGTGAGACACACACAGGTCCTCTCTCAAAATGAAATTGCGAGTGATTTGGGCAATAGTCCACCACGCTGGCCGAGTTCAATTCGGTAGACTTCAAACACCTTTGAGAATTTTTTGAAGCTAGCAAGCTTTAAAAGCTAAAAAGCTTTAGAGTGTGCAGGTTTCCTCACAATGTTTCCCTTGATCATTAATGCAAGTGATAATGTATTTCTACTACGAACATACCTAAACATGAAGGTTCATACTTGGGATTCAAACCTAGGCCCCACCGATTAATCGGCGTTGCAAATATTTAGGCTATCACTGCTTATAATTCTGTGTAATAAGATCTATGATAATACAAATACATAATACACAAAATACACAATTTTGTGATACTACAATTGAATATTCGATAATGAACAAGTCAATTTACGAAATAGGGTCCAATCAAAGGTCGTTTACATGTAAGCAAGTCGGCCGCGGTACGTATCGTCTCGACCTGATTTCCACAAGAACGGTTTGAGTGAGGACCGAATGACAGAACGAATGGATCTGTAATGCTGATTCCACAATTAAAAATCAAAGCAGGGGACATTTTTCATGTGGCTCTGTTTCCTTGGTGGAAGAAGAATATTCTTATTGGGATTTACACTTTAATAATATTAACAACTTAATAATTCATTGTATAAAAGCAGTGATAACCTAATGGTTAAGAAACTAGGCCTCTCGAATAAGGGGTCCGAGGTTCAAATCCCAGGCACGCATTTGATTTTTTAAAGTTATGTGCGTATTAGAAATTAATTTTCACTTGATATTTTAAATGCTACAATTATTTTATTGGCAATTATCTAATGAGAAAATAGTTATGAACCGCAGTAAACGCTTTTTACTCAGAATTGAATTATTATTTTAATAACTTGAAATATTTTCTTGTTTTTAGTTCGATTGGCAATAAAAGCGTTTTTTTTAGTTTTATAACTATTATTTATTTTTATTTTTTTAGTCTGTGACAAACTCATAAATTGGGGAATTAATTAATCTAATAAGGATAATGGGAAACTGTTATCAAATTGTTGCATTGTCATCGTCGTCCTTGACACGTAAGCAAAGTTTCAAATTAATCATAGTTGTGGAAATTAGTGAAAATTGAGCTGAAAGATTTAGTTACATAGTTCCCGTTACATACATACATTCATACATACATCCATACAATCAAAAAAAGGAAGCATCAAATTGCATTATTTCCATACGTATAGATAAAACAATAGGGTGCGCTCGACCTGTTTCCATTTCGAGCTGGCTAAGTGGTTTGAGGGGTGAAAGACGTGATCTAAAGGGTGGATGATATATAGAGGGAAAATTAACAATGTGTGGTTATCACATAATCATTTTGTCAAAGTAGTCCCGAGCATAGGCGAAGATAGGTATAACGTAGTAAGGCGTAAGGCAGTCGAGGTATTCCGTTTTAGCTTTCAGAGGTAGCGACGCTTGGAGATTGATTACAAATAAACATCAGAAATAACCATCAGATGGACTGCATGCTCTTTTGATACTCAAATGTTATAAAAAAAAAATAGTTGGCACCCATTATTTTGAAATTGATTTAAATAAACAAATGTGCATAAAAGTTTGTCGTACCGATGGATGGTTTCAGTTTAGATTGGTATTTAATTATTATAACAGAAAACCTGATTCTTTAAAAATATTTAACTGAAAAGCAACGTAACGTACGAGTATATGTTATTTCCACAATTAAGACGAATCCAACGACAACTTTTATTATTAAAATCCATTACTCCTTTTGGACTATAAGGCATGTTAACGAATGAGATATACATACATTTAGACATATTTCATACATACAAATGCTTGAAAACTCGAAGACTTAACCTAGTAATGTATGGATTCCGTGTAGAAAATTGCGATCTATTCGACCTGATTCCACACTGTAAGCTGAGTGGTTAGCATTGAAAGAACCAAATATTTCTTAGTCATTCTATCTATATGGAAACTCAAAAGGAATTGTTTCTCAGTTTACACAAACAGAAATACTACTCTATATTTGTTACACTTGAGTTTTTCTTTAATATATTGAAGTAGCGATAGTAGTGAGAAATTTTGTGCTGGAGTTTATAGATATTGACCATTAGGTCAATTAACAGAAATTAATAGATTTTACAGATTAAATTCAATTATATAGTGGTCATAAGATTACACAAATAAGATTTAAAAAAATAATATAATATGGTACTTACCTGTTACAATATCTGCAAGCAATACAGGAGAAGTCTTTTCAGATTCTTAATCTATCTTCAAAGTATGTAAAGTTGGCGTAACGAAACACTTACACAATTCACTTTATCTTTATTAAGGACTTTATAATAATTAAAATACCCGCAGATATTCTACCGAGCACATGGAACGCGTGTGCATCAGACGGAGGTTGCGATCTAACTATCAAACTAGATAACTCGGTGTTACGTCATGATGACAATGGTTTGATGTTTGTTATGAGGGTAGTTATAAAACATCTATGACATTTGCGATACCTCAATGATTTCTATGTGTCGTCATATATTTGCCTATTTCAGTATTACCATATCTAAAATTAAATTTATTAAACAAAATTATAATTATGTATATGTGTATAAAGATGCACACAAAGGCAGACAATCCAATTTCCAAAGAAATCCGAAGCACTGCTTACATGAAATAAACACGGATTGAATGAAATCAGGACGTTAAAGGCAAAGCTTTACGCATGGAAAAGGCAGTTTAATTTTTCAGGCACTCTTGAGCGGCTCTAATTGACAGAGATACGTGCTTAAAGGCTTATTAGCGAGGAAACGGGGGAAAATAAAATGGCACAGCTTTGAACATCGGTACTTAGTCCTTTGTCGGCGTTGTAGGACTCTGAAGATACGTTTTGGAACGTGCTAAGGGCCTTGTTACTTGTGAAGTTGCGAGTTTGAGGCGGATTTGTTTCTTTTGTTCATATACTTTGCTTTTACAGTTGTGAATATAACAAATTGTTTATGCAACCAACAATATGTTTGTCTGTACTATTGACGTAAACTTTTTTAAAACTCAAGTGTTTTAGTACAATCCCAAATATATGGATACAAAGATTTTTTTCTCTGCTTTTTCAGTTGTAATATTTTACATAATTTGTTTCGAAACTTAAGTTTTAGTTTTAGTTTTTTTTTGTCCATGGACATCTGTAATCAACCCCAGATAGGATCAAGTATTTCTACCTGAGGTCGGCCAGAGATGCGCCGCTGCCCCTGACGTCTAAGCTGGAATGCCTCGGAAAAGTATATCTCCCTTAACAAACCCTTCAAAACGGAACACAGCAGCGCCTAACACTGCTGTTATTAGGTAGAAATAGGTGTCGCGGTGGTGCCGCCGGAGTCGAGCCACAAAGGGTTCTACCACCTTCATTCGCACTAGCGTTTAAAAAGGTTTGCGTTAAACGGCCATCTTAACAGTTATATATAATATAATTTGTATTTTTAAAAGTGTCACCGTGTGAATGAGCGCTAAGAAATCCATTTGTTTAATTTCAACCGAAATATCTTTTACTTTCTTTTTTTCTTTCTTTTTCTTTTACGTTAGTAACGTTACTGAAACGAAGTTGTATGACAGAAATGCGTGTGCCTCAAACCCTTACGACGACCTTACCTTCATTTTAATCATAAATTGTAATCACAATTTTCAAAAAGTTACTTTAATGTACAGTCAGTCCTGTCCATCAAAGTAGGGCGGTTGTTGTTGACAGCTAATCATATTTTGAAATTTAGGCATCAAAATTTTCGGGAGATTAAATTTTAATCGACCTCGATAAAATTTTAATCTCGAATATTTCAGCCTAAGGGTACGTAAATAAGTAATAAAGTATTTAGGACTACATACTCGTGGTCTCTTTTTTAACGTTTTCTACATTCACAGTCCCACACTAGGATGCCCTGTATCACTGGTTTTGTGGATATACACATAGACAAATACACAAACACCCAGACCCAGAAATCTAAATCCATCATTTAGAAATCTGTCTGGCCGGGGATCGAACCCGGGACCCTCTGCGCGTCACACCGGCATGGTGACCACTCCGCCACGCGGGTCGTCTCCTAAGAGGAATACCATCGTTGTCAACACATTATTGTCCCACTGCTTTGCAGGGGATAGTTATAGGTTATATGGGATAGTTATAGATAGTTATACGAATAAAGGCTTAGGGTATAGTCCTCCGCTCTGAACAAATGCGAATTGATAGATAGATAGATAGATAGATAGATTATTTATTTCAAGAACTTAAGCAACAACAACAAATTATAACACACAATAAACAATGAAATCCAAAAATACACATATGGAAACACAAACTTAATTATGAACTTATTGACTAAATTTTCTTAAGAAATAAAATTACACAAAATATAAAAAAAAAAACTGAAAATAATAAAGTAGGTAAATTAAAAAATAAAAACAAACAAAATACATAATCGAGTGTTGCAGCTAAAGTCTGTGAAAAAGGTTCCGGAGCTCAGAAAAAAACCGAGATTGGATCTCGGCAACTGATTTTCAGCCCGGACCGTATGCGAACGTTGCTCGGAAGGCTGTGCAGTATACATCGTGCCAAGTGTTGTAAACGGGAGAAAAAAAGAAAAAATTCTTCTACCCTTTTTTTTTATTAATTTTATATTAACCTACTATAAACATTGTGATGCTCAATAAGTGCCGTTTTGTGTTACAAAAGTGAACTAATATTAAGAAAATTACGATTACGTGTAAGAACGAGTATGTTAAACGAAAAGTTAGTATATCTGTTATCTACGTTCCATTAGAATATTTAATTTAACCTTGTATTATATGTAGTTTAATTTTTAAGGTGCCGAAGCGTAAGGAAGGATGCTGGAACATGCTATGCGCGAATAATAAAGTATAACCTACAATTGAACAGATTACCGTCGGTTACCCAGCTGCTGGAAATCAGGAGTTTAGGAACAACGCCAACCACTCATTAGCAACACAGAATAGGTAAGTAGATCAACAGGTTAATTAATAATAATTAATAAACGTATTGCAAATTACTTTAACGAGATATATTCCTTTATCTACCCTAAATATACGTAAAATTAATAGTATAATTAAATAACTACAGTTGTAATATAAATTGTAATGTATTAAGAATTGGTAAATTTCACAAGTCTGTAAGAATTTTTTTTTAAGTACTCAAGGGTGTAGGATTCCTCACGATGTTTTTCTTCATCATCATTATATCAAGTGATAACCAGGTGGATTGAATACCCATTTGCAACTTCTATATTATCATCATCAACCCATTATTGTCCCACCGTTGGGCACGGGTCTCCTCTTAGAATGAGACGGATTAGGCCATAGTCAACCGCGCTGGCCAAGTGCGAATTGGTAGACTTCACATACCTGTGAAAACATTTTTTTAAGGTTTCTCAGGTATGCAGGTTTCCTTACGATGTTTTCCTTCACCGTTTAGGCAAGTGATAATTAATTTCTAATACGCACATAACTTTAAAAGATCAGAGGTGCGTGCTTGGGATTTGAACATCGGACCCCTCGATCAAGAGGCCGAGTTTCTTAACCACTAGGCTATCACTGCCTTCTGTATTATAAAACAAAACAACTTTCCATATTTAAGATTTGAAATCCACGCCTCGTTTGTTGTGATTAATTTTAACTACGTTTTTTTACTCTAAACATTACACTCCTTTCTCTAGTAAAACGAAATAAACTTCCACTAGGCTATTAATTCAGTCGGACTTCAACAGCAATCCAGCACATGTTCCGCTTCGCTATAAATCCCCTTGAAGCACAGCGCAACGCTCCTAATTCCATGCTACTATTTGTTAAGTGGAACCTACATCATTCACTTAGATTAGTACCATCAGTGTAAATTCCAGGTCCATTTTAATGTTACAAAATTAGTGTTGTGATATAATTATAACTGTAATATTAAACCTTCATACCTAGTTAATAATTAACGATCTGCGTTATAAAGCGTTCACACTTGTCTGATACGGCAAGGGTTTCGAGTTCGACGCCGGGTTCAGCAAACATTTAAATTGTGAAATTCAATTTATTTTGAGTAGACTATCAAAAGCGGAATTTGTAACATTATATTATGGTTATTTGTGTTATATCAATTCACATATATTTGTGATACTGTATGCGTAATTTTACTTTTATTTAATTTTGATACACTATTGATTAGTCACAAGTTTATTTTCATTTATTTTTAACTACTTAATATTTAATCCTTAACTTACATTACTGGAGTAAACATTACAATCTGCTACTGGTAAGCTTCCACTATGCCATTAATCCAGTCGTACTTCAACAGCAATCCACTATATGTTCCGTTACGCTATAAATCCCCTTGAAGCGTAGCGCAATGCTCCTAATTCCGTGCTACTATTCGTTAAGTAGAACCTACGTCATTCACTTGGATTAGTTCCATCAGTGCTCAAGTTCTGTTCATTTTACGGGATTACGTGCTGTTAGGAGAAACATAAATTTACTATTCCTGTCAGTCTGGAAACAAAGGGTTCCGGGTTCGATCTTTGGACTAATCCCTTAATAATGGTTCTAGTTTTTCTGTGCGTGGAGCATAAAAATCCTAGGAACGCCTAAGCAAGGTAGAGAGCGTGAATTCATATTTTAATTTTCAGGTTATTTTTATCTTACGATAAGTGTTATTAATTACATATGATAAGTTATAGTTTTTAGGGTTCCGTACCCAAAAGGTAAAAACGGAACCCTATTACTAAGACTTCGCTG
The DNA here is from genome assembly GCA_014595695.2 of Epargyreus clarus clarus. Taxonomy (NCBI): domain Eukaryota; kingdom Metazoa; phylum Arthropoda; class Insecta; order Lepidoptera; family Hesperiidae; genus Epargyreus; species Epargyreus clarus. Next base: position 2,198,843 of record JACTTY020000024.1, read on the forward strand.
TTTGTCCGTCTGTAACAGGGCTCTATCTCTGGAACCATAATAGGTAGACACTTGAAATTTTATAGAGGATGCATAATGACGACCGCTATAACAACGTATATTAAAAATAAATAAAAATGAAAATAAATGGGGGTCGCCATACAAGGAACCACTTTTTCTCGTTTTCCGCTTTATCCATTGTGCCGTAATAGGTAGACAGTTCAAATTTCACAATATATTTACTTCAGTGGCTGCTATAATAACAAATACCTACTAAAAATATGAAAATGTGTGTGGTACGTAACCCTCCATGCATCGAGAAAATAAAGAAATGGAAATAGTATAGCAATACTGCCGTCGTAATAAAAAAAGCAACAAAGAACATATCTTAGAAATTGGGGGTTTTTCGATAAATACATCAGAAGAGCATTAAGTACGTATAAGTATAATTTTCTTTTTTGGAAGTCAAATTTATCTTTCTTTAAAATCAGTGCATTAGTATAAAACTGTCCTCACCCAGCAGCACCACTTCAATAGAACCACGATAGGTTCTACCACCTACGTAACCCATCTACACCACCCAATAAGTATAACCGTGGTATTATCGATAGCTTCTAGACTAAAACTATTCCTGCGTGGATTACAAATTCCCGATCACTCCCGCTTCGTAATCCCCACTAACATGTTGGAGCGCCACAAATCCCTCTGCAACATGAAGCAAGCTCTTAATTCCCCAGCCTACGCTAAGCGAGTAGCAGTCGATCACTTCGTTATTTGCTAGAAAACAACGTAAAATTTGAAATGGGAAATGTCACTTTCATGGTATGTAGCTACTGTCGACCATCCCAGTAATCGATACCAGATAAGATTAATTGGTAGGTCCGGTCGACCAAGAATACGACCAAGAATGTATCCCTGAGGACTATGCTGGAATACTTCTTGAACATATGTCTTCCTTACCACACTTCAAAGCGGAACACAGCAACGCTTAACACTACTGTTATGCCCGAGTCACACCACAAAAGAATTCTACCACCTTTAAAGCTTTTCATGAGTATAAATGCGATATCTTTTAGATATATCTCAATCGGTATGGCAATCGGATGAAGCCGAACCCATCCCTAATTGCAATATTCGAAGGGAAACACGTTAACTCGTTGATTAGAGCCAGCCTGCCTCAGGCAGTCTCTGTGCCGGCTATCCATATATATACAATAGCTATATACAGTTAGACCTTACCAATATTTCTTTTAGGTATGATAAAATTATTTATTTTTTCGTTTTTACGAAACTCTTTCTAGTAATATAATATAATAGGTCCAAGTTGCAATTTTCACATCAGCAGATTCGATTATTTTGATTTGTAAGTTTAAGATATTTTGTGTCATAGAACTTAGATGACATGGGGCTCTTCAAAAAAGGTGCAAAAAGAGCTCTCCTTCAAAGCCGGCGATGCATTGGCGACTTCTCTGGTGATGCAAATGTCCATAGGCGACGTTTACTACTTCCATCAGGTCGCACGTCTGCTTTATCGTCAGGTTCAAATATTAAAAAAAAATGAAAGTAACAAACAAAATATAAAATTGGAGTTTTATTTTTATTGCAAATTGCAAGTTTTATTGCAAATGGTGTAACAATTTTCGACGTCGACAAGAAATTATTACGATGACGTCGACAAAAAAACTGATTTCGCGCGGCTGACCGTCGAATAGAGAATCTCCTTTTTTGAAGTCGGTTAACAAGAGCTAAGATTCCAATAGCTTAGGTACCTTAGCTTCTAAATTCAACTTCATCCAGCCAAAAATGACTTGTTTTTGACAGACGAAACTAGAGATGTGCCGAGTCAGGTCGACTCGAGTCAGTACTCGAGTACTTACATACTGACGATACTCGTACACTACAACTACTACTCGTACAAGTAAAAACTTGTTTAATTTTGTGTAGTGAGTGGCGTACTTTTTTTTTTTGCTCTTTCGTGCTATTGGACTGTATGTTGTGCAAAGTATCCGAGTACTTTGTGAATACTTTGGACTCGAGTACTGACTCGATTCTTTTTTATATGAGTACTAAAGTACTCGAATACCAAAAATGGCCGACTCGGCACATCATTAGACGAAACAAATATAGACATCAACTACAGTCCGAAACATTTTCGAAGGATGTTCGTCATCAACCCATTACTGTTCCACACAGACATGCACCACTGATTTTCCGAAGTTATGCGCCTATTGAAAATAATTATTACTTGCCGTCACGGTGCAAGAAAAATATTAAGGAAGCCTACACGCCTAAGAGTTCTTTAAAATAAGTACTCAATTGTTTGTGAAATCTATCAATTCGCACTTAGCCAGCGCGGTGGACCATGGCCTAAATAAACATTCTGAAAGGAGACCCGAAGGTTATGATGTTATTATCTTACAGCCTTTTTTATTCGAAACGTATATCCAAAAACAACAAACAACAATTTTGGCAAGAATAATACGTAAAGCAAGAATAACAACTAAATATTTACGTTACATTTCTCCCAATGTTTACAACCTTGCCTTGAGGTTGTCTAAGAGATCGCTCCTAGCGATGAAACTATATTTTGTGTGTTTGTTTTTCCTCTTTCTTCTATTTATTTATGGTGTATAATGTAGTGTAAGATCCTACGATCCCTCTGTCGCAATGATAACTATAACGGTCTGAGACGCTCTAGGTTCGATTTCCGGACAGACATACGAGTACCTAAGCCTGAATGATGTATTTCGATTTGAACTTTCTGTTCCGGATCTGACGGACTATGCTGGAATACTCGTGTGTCTTTTTAACACACTCTTCAACTGGAATACAGCAGTGCTTAACACTGCTGTTATTAAGCAAAAATAGGTGTGGCGGTGGTGTCGCCGAAGTCGAACTACAGAGGGTTGTACCTTCTAACTACACATTTGAACCTTTTCATTAGTAACTGAGATATATTTTAGACATATCTATAAACGTATGACAATCGGATGAAGCCGAACCCTTCCTTTATTGCAATATTCGGAAGGGAAACACGTTAACTTGTTGATTAGAGCAAGCCTGCCGCAGGCAGTCTCCGTACCGGCTATCCATACTCATGTTCATTTAAAAGTTATTTATTTCTTTAATACTTTATTCGTTGTACACATCTGCATAATCAAGAATAGTTAAAATGAACGTTTAATGAAGAGTGACTTTAACTTTAAATAAAATAAAATCATTTTTTTTAATTCAAAATAGGTTCTTTACAGAGCACTTAATATGGAGAAAGATTTATAGACGAATTTTGTGTTAGTAATTTTTTGAGTTGAATTCTAATGTGGTTCTCTAAATATATAAAGCTTAAAGCATAATATATACCATTTTCATGTTAATCTGTTACTATTGCCTTCGAATAATATTATTTTACTAAATCATGAAATAAATAATCAACGCGAGTAACTCTATAAAGCCAACCAATTCCCTGGCTCTAATTGCAACTCATAATAACTAGTTGGCTCTTTGATTGAAGGCATTTGGCCACCGTGTTGCCGTGGTGGAAATATTATTTGTATTGTGCTCATAATTAATATTGTGTGTGCTTTTGCTTTCGATTTTACCTGTGTTATTTTGAGCTGAAAAGGCATTAATATGTTATTTACCAATAAAAAATATAAATATGGAAAAATGTGAGTGAAAATAAATTTAAAAACTATTCATTAGAGTAGCGTAAGTAAGAGGCCATCTAGGTCCAACAAATGGATTTCAGCGTACATTAATAAATCTTATTCCAGATGAATAAACATTTAGCGATTGTGTAATTAAGAGATCAGGACTTAAGTGGGTGATTTTTGATTTGGGGCTGAGGCTCAGTGGAATCAAATAGAACTAGGTATAGAAAAACAAAATAACCAATTGCATATTTGTACTAGTGACGCAGGGCATCACTAGTACAAATTTCACGAATCCAACGACACGTTACTAGATAAAATCCGCCAAGCCGTTCGAGGTACAGGCCATGCCAAAGAATAAGACATATACAAACGCTCAAAAAACATTACAGACGACGTCAAAACATAATTAACACTTACATTACGTAAACATTATGAATCGAAACGCGTTACTTCTAAGCCAGTATAAACTCCATATAGGCCATGAAGCCAACCAATTCCCGGTTCTAATTGCAATACTCAAACAACAATCTCATTGGCTCATTCATTGGAGCCACCTGCTCGTAATTAATTGCTGTTGGAAATAGTACATTTATTATATTAAGACCTATACTTTAATAATCATCAATCATGTTTGTGTTTTGTTAAATTATGTTTGTTATTTTAGATAAAGTTATTTTTTATTTTAAAATAATAAATAACCAATAAATGTCTCACATTTGCTAAGGATTCGCAATTGGGTAGCGCGGTAGACTACGGCCTAACACCTCTCACTAGAAGATAGCCATGCCCAGCAGTGGGACAATAGTAGGGCCACGATTTATCAGAGATCGAAGGCCACGATAAAAGGTTGTTTAGATACAAAAAAATATCTGTCTCTGAAACATCAAACTTGAAACTTCAAGCATGGCAAATCGTTAATATGAAACAGATTTTGGTAAAAAATCCACACATTACAATATAAAACACAAGAACATACTTTTATAAAAAATCCTTATAACATTTGTGACATCGTATTGGTTCGGTAAACAATTTTGATGCCCTGGATACATAAATCAAAGCAAACGAGTATGAAGCCGATGAAGCCGATCAATTGCCTGGCTCTAATTGCAACACTCCGGCGGTAAACTCGTTAGCTCTTTCATTAAAAGGCACCTACGTTCATACTGCCGGCCGGGAATATCGAAAACTCGATAAACGATAGTCGCCTATACGATTTTTATACATACGTACACTGGTGGAGAGATCAACGTCGTATTGTCATGCCTTAATGATTTTTTTTTATAATATAGAAGTAGCAGACGAGCATGCAGTCCACCTGATGGTAAGTGGCTACCGCCGCCCATTGACATCTGTAATCAACCCCAGATAGAATTAGATATTCCTACCTGAGGTCGGCCACAAATGTGCCACTACCCCTGAGTTTTATTAATTTTACCGCAAAGAATTCTCAGCGTAGCACAAGGTTTGAAGGTGTTAAAACCCTTTGTGGTTCGAGTTCGGCGCCCACGCTACACCTATTTCTGCTTTACAACAACAGTGTTAAGCGCTGCTGTGTTTTGGTTTGAAGGGTGTTGTAATGAAGACATACATCTCAGGTAGGAATCTAATCCTATCTGGGATTAAATACAGATGTCTATGGGCGGCAGTAGCCACATACCATCAGGACTGCATGCTCGTCTGCCACTCCTATATTTTAAAAAAAAATGAAAAGTAGAATGAAAAATGAAAAATATTTTTGTCTTATTATAATATTGTTTATACTGGTACACAAGTCTTAAAGACCTATTATAACAGAACGGAACAGAAGAGCTGATTTATTTAGAAACTCACGAGATCGCCGTAGTCGCCGCGATGGAGGAAACGTCACCAAACTCGGTGGAAGAAGATCGATACAAATTACCCGCCGATGTAAATGATTATGTAGAAGTCGCAGACAATTTTAATTTCACACCATTATGAACTTAGTCTTGAAATTGGTAACTGTAGCGTTTCCGATATTAGTGTTGGTGTTAAAATATTAGTAAACAATTTAGCTTGCCAACGCAATAACGCATCCGTTCAGGCCGACAGTCTAGCACCGACTGCGTCAAAGTCCGCTCGTACCGTGTTGTTTTCGCCCGAGACAAAACTACCCACATCTTTTACCTACATTACTTTGTTTTATGCATATCGCTCGCTAAGTTCGCAGAAATCACTCCAGTAGTTCATACCTCAACTTTGCTCAAAAACGGCCATGTCAAAAGATCTAAGGATTTTCTCGTATCTATGAAGGTAACTTTCCTTTTATCCATCTTTCTTAAGCGAACTTAGCAAAGGAAACACAGCTATCACTCAAACTTTGCAACTTTAATAAGAAGCGACAGTATTGTACAGGTTTTTGAAACTTTTCTGACATAAGCTTACTGTGTATATACTGATATTCCTACCCACTTTATTTAGTTTACACACTTATTTTGAAAATAAACCTTATATTGGGCTCAAAAAGTTGATATTTCTGTAAACGATACCCCGTTTTTAGAGTGTAAGGAATTTTGAATTCTAGTAACATGTAAAAATGGTTGGGTTTTGCTAAGTTGCTCAATTTCTTGTATTTTCACGTCAAAACTTAGTTCAACCGTGAAACGAAGTTTAAGTACTGTACCCTTACCATGAGAATTCACGTTTTGACAAATATGACTGTTTTGGTATGTGTTTACGTATTTGTCCTACAAATTCCAATCAGCGCCCCTAGCGGATTGTATCAGAACTATAGTGTCAGTAACGTAACATTAAATGTTTAAATTGACAAAATGGCGCTTTATGTTTTGTCTCTCTTTTTACAAACATGTGAGGCAGACATAAGACTTGAGCACTTATTGTTACGTTTACTCAGTCTACTGAAGCAAACGGAACAAACTAATGGATTGAGTAAACGTAATGTAAAATTGTCGGATGTTTTGAAAACTCATGGTTAGGGTACTGTTCCCAAGTATAGTGATGACATAAAGATACATTGATATACATTGTTGTTTCTTTCGTTTGAATTTATATAAATTATGTACATGTGTTACACATATTATGGAAACTTTGATGAAAAATAAATTGCTTTCTTTTTACAGCAAGGGAAATGTAAATTGATTTGTTTTTAAAAGTGTGCATCTACGCTACAGAATAATCTCAATGGTGGTCTGACTTGCACAGCGGTCCGGGTTCTATCCGTGGTCAGGTAGATATTTAAATTATTTCTGTTCTGCGTCACGGCTTTTGTATACACGACGGTTTATGTGTATGGGAATACTGATTTGGTGATCTGTCATGGTTTATGGATTGGAAGTAGCTAACGTATATGTAGTCCATTTGATAGTCACTCACGCCTACAGATATAAAACCTAAATAGAATTGGAAGTTGCATCTACAAATGCATTTGTATCTGTCTATCGACGACCCGCGTGGCGGAGCGGTCACCATGCCGGTCTGACGCGCGAAGGGTCCCGGGTACGATCCCCGGTCAGACAGATATCTAAATGATGAATTTAGGTGTCTGTTTCTGGGTCTGGGTGTGTGTGTATTTGTCTATGTGTGTGTTCATGGCACCCACGACACAGGGAATCCTAGTGTGAGGCTGTGAGTGTAGAAAGCGTTTAAAGCGTTTAAGCGTTTATCTGAGAAATGCATCACTCATGCCTCACTTCTTGACACTCCTTGAACACACACATAAACGAACACAACACACAATCACACTCCTTGATTTTGGTGCTACGAAGGTATGACTATAAACACCCATACATACATAAAAAGCAGTGATAGCCTAGTGGTTAAGAAACTCGGCCTCTTGATCGAGAGGTCCAAGGTTCAAATCCCAGATAACCTCTGATTTTCCAAAGTTATGTGTGTATTATCACTTGCTTAAACGGTGAAGGAAAACATCGCGAGAAAACCTGCCATACCCGAGAAATCTTAAAAAAAAGTTTTCAAGGAAATGAGAAGTCTACCAATACGCACTTGGCCAGCGCGGTGGACTAAAGCCTAATCTTTCCTTTTCATTCTGAGAGGAGACCCGTGCCCAGCTGTGGGATAGTAATGGGTTGATGATGGCCCATACAGTACATAAATATGAATATTTCAACTGTTTTTGTTCAATACGTTCTCGATAACCTCAATCTCATTATACAATTCACTTACAAGTACAATTTATTTTTATACGTACAAAATAAATGGACAACAGAAATAATTGAGTCACAATACTCACAATCGTTGTTCAATTATGACCGATCGTGCAAGAGTTGGGGGAAATCGAAATCAGTGCTGTACAATACCCATTACCAGCTTCTCAAATTATCACGCAGAACACGCGTATATTAAAATTCGATGTACATTGCTGGTTTTTAGGTGACAAATTTATCGTATCCGTTGCATAACCATCAATGGATGTCGAATATTATTTTTGCGCAATTGGGATCGTGTTCAGAAGTACTCAATACCCTTACCACTACTTCAATTATTAGCAAAATACTAACTAATGTTTGTCATACATTGCTACTTTCTCGCTTAGAATTTTGGATATGTTCTACAATAGCTATCAATGGATGTTGAACAATATGTTCATGTGCTATTTCATAACAAAGCATGTTGGTTTCAGGCCATTCGAAGCTAGTCTCCAGTTGAAATACACCGCAAATTCGATAGTTATTTACTGGTTTGGAAATGTAACGACATCGTGTGTACCGAACAATACGAACATAAATAATTGTTTTGTTCATTTTGCCTGTGTTTGGTTAGTCCGAAATAGTTAGCCTGAAAAGAGATATAGTCGAATTGAGAAACCTCCTCCTTTTTTGAAGTCGGTTAAAAAGTAGAACTCTTTTTAATTGACCTATGGCCACCGGGTATAACAACCTCATGTAGGAAGAGACCCTTGCCCAGTTGTGGGGCATCAACAGGGTTGTAACAAATAGTAATAAAGAGGTGTGTTCTGGTTTGGAGAGTAAATAAAGTATACTTTTCCTACGTAGGCAATATGGGGCAACGCATTTGATCGACTTGATAGTTCGCCACGCCTAATTGAGGTAGAATACTGATGCAATGGCGGACTAAGGTCTTAGGAGGTCCGGGGCGGAAAGTTTTTCTATTTATTTATTTAATACATACATAGGCTTAAAACTGACATTGCAGGTAGCCCCAGTCGTTGGTGCACCTAATTTCAAATTATACATTTAATGCAAAAAAACAATATCACAAATTCAATCAACTAGTATCTTGGGTACACTTCCACGGGGCAGCGATTTGGCTCATTTATTTTATTTATAAATTTTAGTGTTAATTGTATTAGTTTTATTTTATTTTAAATAGTGTTAAATTGTTTATTGTTAAAGTTTATATTGTTGTTAAATCAAATAAAGTTGAACAGTTAATGGTTAAAAAAAAAAAAAAAAAAAATCAACTATAAAAACAATAATTCAATGTCATAACTACTAAATATATTAAATGGGTATCGTAAAAATCACCGAGAAATAATCAATTAATTGAATGCAATTATAATAACAATTCATTTATAACAAAATAAAATAAATACGAAAATAAAATAAAATCAATAGTTGAATGGAGGCCCCCCAGTGTGAAGAGTTGATTTGATTTTACTAAATGACAAATGTGTCATAGAATTATTCGGTGACCTTTTTTTTGCTGACTGATACACATTTCATAGATTGTTTGGTTCTGACGAACATTTTTTTAGCAACTGTGTTTGGATCCTGGTCTCCCAGGATCGGAGGCCCGGGGCGGACCGCCCCTTTCGCCTCCCCCCCGCTTAAGCCGTTAGAGTGCAGATGTCCATGAGATAACCTTTTTTTTTTTTGTTTACGAGGGGGAAACCTTCAAAAGGTACCCGGCGCCGTGGGAGCGATGCAGGGTTATGTGGGATTTTTACCGCACTAAAACCCCCCCGGTGGCCGTCCTCGGCGCTGCGTAGAGGGCTCCGGGATCTCCAAAGGAACGCAACCGGAGTCCTCCTAGCGCGCTGCCCCGTCGGGCTCTGCCCAGGTGAGCTTGACGCTCGCCACACCGTCTGGTGCGTACGACGGTATGCGACTACACATACCGCCGCCCTTCCCGGGGTCGCTTACCGGGCGGTTCGAGCTACCCACTCTTGCCGCCCGCAACCCCGGAAGCCCCCTTTTAGTCGCCTCTTACGACAGGCAGGGGATACCGTAGCTCTATTCTGGTCCCGAAACCATGAGATAACCTAGTAGTTAAAATCTTCACAATCGAAGTGTCCCAGCTTACTATCCTGATTTTTCAGTTTTGTCCACATAAGAAATTATATTTTACTTTTCTGTAACGGTGAAGGAAAACACCTCTCACTTGTATGACGCGGTGGACTATGACCTAAACTCTCACTCTGAGTGCAGCGCCTGTGCCCAGCAGTGGGATGGTATAGGGTTAACGACAACAGATGGTCAAGTGACCCGCCATCAGATGAAAGACATTATTTAACAATAAATGGAAAAACTGTTACAGCAATCGTGAAAATCAATTTCCGCAAACCGCTATTGCATTTACTCGTAAGATTTCCCGACGTACGCTTCGAAAGCTTTGCGAAAGCTCGAAATAGCTTTGAATTTGAAGAAATATTACGTTCTTACAATTTACTGAAACTTGAAAATACCCTTTGCGGCGCACTTTAATAGAACCATTTACTTTTACTGGAAGTAATTAAATTATTTTATACTTTTTAGGGTTCCGTACCTAAAGAGTAAAAACGGAACCCTATTACTAAGACTTCGCTATCTGTCCGTCTGTCTGTCTGTCGCAGGGCTCAATCTCCTGAACCATTTCTGTCTAATATCAGCGGTTGTGTTAAGGGAGACATACTTTTCCGAGGCGTTCCAGCTTAGTCCTCAGGGGTGGCGGCGCATATAATATCGATATCTAATCCTAACCGGAGTTGATTACAGATGTCCATCGGCGGTAGTAGCCACTTACCATCAGTGGACTACATGCTCGCCTGCTACTTCTATATTATAAAAAATAAACTCGTATATTGCTGGCCGGTAAAACAACCAACACTAAAAAAAAAACAAAAAACGAAAATGTGTATGATAAGATATGTATGATAAGTCATGTGAAGTCTACCAATTCGCACTTGGCCAGCGCGGTGGACTATGACCTAATCCTTCTCGTTATGAGAGGAGACCCGTGCCCAGCAGTGAGACGATAATGGGTTGATGCAGGGCCGGATTTAGAGGTCTAGAGGCCTTGGGGCAACAAAGGAGTGGAGGCCCCCTGGCCCCAAATTATTTTCCGATTAAAATGAACCATTTTTTCAGTTGAGTTTCTTCAATAAATATTTTATTGTGAAACGCAGGTAGATTCTTCTACCTGACCTGACCTGAAGATAAAACAGCGAAAAAAATATCAAAGGAATCTTTTTTTTACTAGTGTTTACTAGTCGGAATTAAAAAAAAAATCCGACGTCTCAATTGTGGGGGCCCCTCTTTTGTGGAGGCCCAGGGGCTGCCACCCCAGTTGCCCACCCTTAAATCCGGCCCTGGGTTGATGGTTGGGGGAGCTTAAATTTTGAAAGAAAGAAATAACTTTAGGTATATGTTTGGTTTGGATGGCATTACATGATTAGCTGACGTCATTCTACATCCAATACAGCTGACGCCCAAAGGCTGATTAATTATTTTTATGCACTTCCATTTTAAAGGTACCAAATTAAAGGGTTTTTTTGATAAAACATTTGTTTGTTTGGCTGTCGGGACGATAAATACCAGTAAAATGATGTTATAATGAGTAAATTAAGCAAATTTTGATAACAAAATAGGGTTCCACGCAAAAAATTAAAAAAAAAAATATTTCTCGCATATTTACTCTCTACATGCATACACTTTGAAACGCGGGCGAAACCTCGGGACTTAGCTCGTTTACAGCTATTTTATAATTAGAAAGTGAATAATTACTTCAAATCAATTCAAACAGCCAGTGTTTCCCAAACATGCGTTCCAATCACATAAAATCGAACATAAACTGATTCATTAATCAACCCGTACACACATCTTGTTTCAGGACCCAAACAGAATGTATCAATCAAAATCAAATTTAATGTTATCCCGTTCCCAACATCACAATAAGGGCTAGAATTTAATCAAAGGGCTCCCCTTTGATTAAATTCACGTACCCTACGAAGTACTGGTATACATTACTTGTGTGTAAATAAGGCCTTTGATGTCCTCAAAATGAACCAAACTCGATCGTTGATTTTATTGGACTTATTTAAATGGAAAGGTTGGGAAACACAGGATTACATTTTCTTTATAATATAGAGAAAAAGCAAATGAGCATATATTCCTATTTTTTTATTGTATGGAAGTAACACACAAGTATTTAATTTTCACGGTCAATGGCTATTGTCGCGCATGGTTATTTGCAATCAATGTTAGATAAGATTAGATTCCTACTTGAGGTTGATGCGTTGCTACCCCTGAGGACTATGCATCGGATAAGTATGTCACCCTTACCAAACCCTTTAAACCAGAACATAGCAGTGTTTAACACTGTTGCTATTAGGCAGAAATAGGTGTGACGGTGGTGCCGCCAGAGTCATACCACAAAGGGTTTACCTTAATAGTATTTTAATTGCACTAGGAAATTATAACCATATTATTTAAATATTTTGTTAACGTGTTTAGTTTAGTTTGTGTCTTTTTTACATTTTTTTTTTATTTGTTTTATTTTTCATCTTTGTATTTTTATATAAAGTTATACTGTGGGTTGCAATTGTCTTGAATTGAATTGAATGATGTTATTATTACCATTATTAATACTAATACAACCCGTAAGTTATTACACAGGAGTGCTTAACATTGCCGTTATTAAGTAGACATAGGTGTGCTTCCGGAGTCGAACCACAAAGGTTCCTTAAGAATATACTCTATGTTATCTTACACAGGCTTATGTTTTTCGTAAAAAAAAGGCTTTTACATTTACAAGTGAGAGATAAATAAGGAGCGTCGCCGGATATTACGTCATTCTAGGGCGGAACAAGAGACAAGACATTTCCTTTTGTCCTACGAGCCCTAACACTACATTTAAGATTTCTCAGATCAGGCAAGATTTATTCTAACTCGGGAATTTCTAGATTTATATCTTAAAATAGCCTACAATTTTATTGTTAGGGATATATTTTTTTTTACATATGGTAAAATAAGGTTTTTACTGTGTCAGATTTAAACCATGTTTCAAATCAAATCAAATCATTTTTTTTTATTCAAAATAGGTTCTTTACAGATCATTTTTTGAATGTCAATACAACTACCACCACTTCATAAGGTGTTTCGTTATGGAAAAGAAGCGAAAATATGTAATTTCCCATATGAACATATTTATAAATATATGTATATGGCTTCTTTGTGTTACTTTTAGCCTTTCCAATAACGTTATTATAATGACTACCTACTACTTACTCATTTACTACTTACTCATATTCCAAATAAATATTATACAAAAATATAACATATTTCTTTATTTAACTTGACTTTTAGACCGACTATTTTGGAAAAGTATTTATTTCTTGTTTAAGGTAAGTCTATTTTTATAGTGTATTTTTAAGGACTAATACGTACCTTATTTCCTTAATTCTTGGCCCTTAAAGTGCCGTGCGTTTCATTTTAAATTTTACTTTTTATAAAGCAATGGTTGTTCAAAGATGTAGAGATGAATTTAAACTCAAATGGGTGTTGAAGTGCTTTCTGTGGCTCTACCGGATATTGCGTTCAACGCCGGAAGTCCTGTCTCTCTCTTCACCTACTTTTCATTCAATGTTAAAAGCTATACAGTTGTAGAGTATAGCCACTGTCTTTACAGCCTTTCTTTGTTCTTGTAAGTGGAAGTAATTAATATACTTCACAAAAACGATCAATATAAAATTCGACGTTTTGCGTCATTTTTGCTAAATTATATCTCATCGGAACATGGGTATTTAAAAGTTAATATTACACTATTATTAGTAAATAAACATAACATAAATCTTACCTATTGTGTTTTGTTGTTATTGTTATAGGAAGTAGGAGATGAGCATCCAGTCCACCTATGATTACTTATAACTACTAATTATTAAGCTACTGCTGCCTCTGAACATCTATAATCAACCCCAGATAAGGTTAGCTCTACCTGATGTCGGCCACAGATGCGGCCCTCCCCCTGAGGACTAAGTCTTAACACTTTTGATAAGTATATCTCCCATACCATACCCTTAAAACCGGATCACAGCAGCGCTTAACACTGCAGTTATTAGGCTGAAATAGGTCTGGTAATGGTGCCTCCGGAGTCGAAACTTCAGATAAAGTACTCTGTTTGATGAGAATTTTTGTTTTTTTTTTTGTAAATAAAAGCCACAATTAAAAGTGTTCACAACATTTTATTGCACCGTGTGACGTAAGCAAGTATTTTTTTATAATATAGGAGTAGGCGACGAGCATGCAATCCACCTGATAGTAAGTGGCTACTACTGCCCTTTACATCTGTAATCAACCCCAGATCAGTTTAGAATCCTATCTGTGATCAGCCACAGATGTGCTGCTACCCTTAAGGACTAAGCTGGAATACCTGGGATAAGTATCCTCCTCCTGGCTCCCTTACCATACACTTCAAACCAAAATATAGCAACTAAACACTCCTTTCAGATAGTAGAACCACATTTTATTTCTATTACTCGTACCTTTATATTCTTCAGGAAAGTCTATTAATAAAAGCCAAAAGTAAAAGTGTTCACAACATTTTATTGCACCGTGTAACATTTGTATAACGTCATTTAAACACTAACACACAGCGATCGACCTAGTTATACTATACATTGCTTTGTGCTACGAATAACGGCTCTTTTCAATTTATGCCCAAAACACTTCGGAAAAAGCTTAATTTGTATGTGTATTACTATTATTATTATAAGTGGTGACGGTGTTAGGATAATAATTTATTTCTCCTGAGAATATCGTAGAAGAATAGCTATAGCATTTTTTTTGTCATATAAGAGGACCAGACGAGAGTGCAGACCACTTGATGGTAAGTGGCTACTGCCGCACTTCGGAATCTGTAATCAACCTCAGATTAGATAAGAATCCTATCTAAGGTTGGCCACAGATGCGCCACTGCCCTTGAGGACTAAGCCTCAGATAAGTATGTCTCTTTATCACACCTTTCAAACCGCAACACAGCAGCTCTAAACACTGCAATTATTAGGCTGAAATAGGTGAGGCGATATGCTGTAGTATCTTCGGAGTCGAACCCCAAACGTTTCTACCTTGACGTTGAGCGTTGAAAGGCTTTCTCTAGGGAAAACGGTTAATAAAAGCCAAGAGTAAAAGTGTTCACAACATTTTATTGCACCGTGTAACATTTGTATAACGTCATTTAAACTCTAACACACAGCGACCGACCTAGTTATACTATACATTGCTTTGTGCTACGAACAGCGGCTCTTTTCGACTTATGCCCAGAATTCTTCGGAAAAGCTCATTTTGTGTCTTTTTATTGGATTATAATAAATATAATAAACATTTTATTTCTATTGTTGTCTCGTAGAGGAATTTTATCAATTAGAATGAAATTGTTATACGCGACCATGAGATGGTTAATAATATCGTTCAATGGTTAATAGTATCAACATATTACTATCCCACTGCTGGGCACACGTCTCCTCTCAGAGTGACAGAGGTTACACAAACAATTCAGGGTCTTGCACGCATTTTTGTAGACTTATTTTAAGAACTCTCACATGTGTGTTTCTTCACATTGTTTATCTTTACCATTATAGGGATAATAAACTTTTAATACGCACATAATTCGGAAAAAGCCTAACGGTTATGTGCATTTAATTATAATGTAATTTAATAATAAAGGAAAACTTCGTCGCTACGTCCAGAGAACCTTCGTGTAAAGATGCGAAATCTATGAGTACGCACTTGGCCAGCGTGGTAGTCTTCTTAGGAGAAGAAGATCCATACCCAGCAGTGGGAACAAATCGTGTTCTTATTAAAGATGAAGTTCACCGCTATTTGTAAAAAATACATCAAATTATTCGTCCGTATATTAAATTATATATTATATATTTTTTTCAATATAATATATGTCGGAGCAAATACGGCAGTTCTCCTATTATAAAATAAAATGATTAAACACCTGAGGAAAAACTATCTGCATCTTCAATAGGAAAACAAGTGCACGTGCGCCGGTCCTATAAAAAGGGCCGTACTGGCGACATCGGGACATTACTGCTCGAGCTATGGAACGGTGCGGACCTCCTTAGAACGTCGTTATGCTGCCCGAAGAATAAACGAAGCTCAACAATTCTGGTGTGGTTTGCTTTCGAAGGTTTCATCGCGTCATTCATCAACATCATAACAATAATTATGACGTCAGCGGTGCTGACGTCACGCCTTTTTACTCTGTTACTCCGTTATCAGAATTGGGATCGGAACAAGCTCCAATCTCGCCTACATCCTCATCAGCTGCGGCATCCTTCCACCTGTCATACCAGGATCATCACCAGATAGCACCACATTGCGAGGTGCTACTACAATAGGCACTTCACATCTACTACCTGGCACATCGGTAGAGGGCGTCCCAGAAAAGTGGCCCACGATCAGCTTCATTATTGCATACGGGCGACACGTTTGATACTTGTGTGGTCTATTGTTTCAATTTATTTCAATTTATAATTTTATAATGTTCACCTAATATTTGAGTGTTCACAGGATAAGAAACTAGTATAGCTGCTTATTGGTGGTATTGCAACGACATCGGACATGTGTTGACCGCGAACAGATTGAGTGGCCAATGATACGGGTGGTCATAAGGCAGGACACTTTTTGACAGTGGTAAAACCAAGGTGGTGAGTTAGTAAGTGCAGTTTCGGTAAGTGACTTTGTGCGCTTAAAAGATTAACATACTTGAGGTACTTCACGGTTTAAGAATTTAATCACTAAAATGTGATCACTGTTTGATAAGAATTATTTAGTGTTTGAATGAAGTTGCGGGTACCCTCGTTATTTCTAACTGCTCATTAAAGGTGTTTGTGATGTGGAGATATGATACCGTAGTGTTCGGTGGCGAATAACCTTAATGATGAGTTAATCAGGATTAGCCGAGTGGAAATTTTAACATTCAATTTGTTTATCTGATTTACAGGAACAGCACACGAGGACGTGTGACTTGTCATGATGGCCGAGTCTGAGAGAGTCACCAGTAATAACAGCTTTGAAAAGAAAAGAGAAGAAAAGAAAAAACAAAAAAAAAAAAAAAGTTTTTGCTTTCGTGTTCTAACGATTTATTGAAATGTGCTTACAGATACCTACTACAAGTAAATGGTGAAGAAAGCACGTAATCCAAGTGGTCCACGACAAGGAGCCCTCATCAACGGATTAAAGAATACCTACTACAAGTGAATGGTCGAGGAAGCACGTAGTCAGTGGTCCACGACAAGAAGCATTCGTCATCTGAACAAAGTGTGAGTCGAAAACAATTTATTTGCTTTCTCTGAATATCTACGAAAGTGTTATCTCTGAATTATTCATGTGCTACGCTTGTGCTAAAATATGGGTTTTCAATGCCGCGTCACACCGTCTTGAGAGTGGTACCTCTGAGCTCGTCATGTGTTACCCCTGAGCTATACCGCGGGTCCTTGATGTATCCACAAGAGAACCTTGAGACACTGATGGATAGCCGGGTATAACCGTGACCAGACACGTACACACCATAATCTAGAGAGTGATACCTCTGAGCTATCCACGCGTTACCCCTGTGCTAACCATGGGTCCATGATGTATCCACAAAGGAACCATGAGATACCATTGGGACCCCTTGTGGAGCCGTGGTAGACACGTATTCACCACAGATCGCCGAGAAACTTTAAATAACCTAAACATTATGACAGTTCTGTGGATAGAACTCATAAAACGACCCATATTTATTTACAAGACAGGTGCATGGGAAATGTCTTAATGTGCCGCTTTTATAACACCATCTGTAACCTGTAATGGCAACATGTGTTGCTTACAGATACCTGCCTCAAAGAAATTATTTTCTTACAGAGTTTGAACTTCACAACGCAGGCAGGCGCAGAGCACGCGCCGCCTGTCAGAATGGCCGTGTCGGAGCAAATACGGCAGTTCTCCTATTATAAAATAAAATGATTAAACACCTGAGGAAAAACTACCTGCATCTTCAATAGGAAAACAAGTGCACGTGCGCCGGTCCTATAAAAAGGGCCGTACTGGCGACATCGGGACATTACTGCTGGAGCTATGGAACGGTGCGGACCTCCTTAGAACGTCGTTATGCTGCCCGAAGAATAAACGAAGCTCAACAATTCTGGTGTGGTTTGCTTTCGAAGGTTTCATCGCGTCATTCATCAACATCATAACAATAATTATGACGTCAGCGGTGCTGACGTCACGCCTTTTTTAAACTGTTACTCCGTTATATAAATATTGCAAATGTAATGAATTAAAAATTCTGGGCATACACTTAACATTATAATCATTCGACTTATTACTATAATTACAAAATACGACCACACATAACTTGCACATTCAGCAAAAAATATTTTAAAGTTAAAAAAATAGATTAAAACTTTCCTCAATTCAAAATGGCCGCTTTTCTATTTACCTCTCACTCGTTTTCTATAATGTTTGAGTGAGAAAGATATAGGCCGCCATTTTGTATTCCTTATTGAGAGTACATACCATTTACCTACCAAACTTAATCGGTTTACTAAATCTAATTACACGAATTTCTAAAATTTTGGCGTCACATTTAACAGACATTATCTTAATTATTTATTTTAAATATAAAACACATTTTCTTAGACTAATCTCATTCAATACCCCAATTGAACATTCTACATACACTTCAAACATTCAAAGTAATATTAGATCACGACTAAGACCAAAAAAGATAGACAACGTCTTTCGAAACATAACTTGCATTGTAATATAGGTGTAGCAAACAAGCATGCAGTCGACATAATGGTGACTACTGCCGCCCATGGACATCTGTAATCAAACCCAGATAAGATTAGATTCCTTTTTGAGATCGTCCACAGATGCGCTTAAGGACAAAGCTGGAAAGCCTCGGAATAGTATTCCTCCCTTACAAAACCAAACTTATATCTACCATAGACATCCTAGATGTTACAGTTCAGAGGCGTCTATCTTTTTTGATCTTAATATCAAAAGATCTAGATATTAAAATCAAATTTATTCATCCTGAAACTCAGAAACATTAACAGACTTGTTTACAAAGTAGTTCTTAACAAATACGATATTACTTTTGCTTTTAACTTAATATTTAATATAGCTGTCTTTACAAAGGACAAATTTCGAGTATTAAATATTAATAACAGTGTTATTTACAAAAAGTTATATTATATACGAATGGATAAAATAATATCACTACTTCAATTTCTATATTTCTTTGGAAAAAAATATAATCTACACCTATACAATGTTTCTAAAACTTGTAAATAAATATCACTACCGATATAAGAGGAAGCACAGGGAAGTAAAAAGCACAACACGGAGTTTTACAGCTTTGAATAGGTACTTGAAGCTTGTTGTCGTCTAATTACAGAATCATTTATTATTAAACGACCGATATTACAAGAATTTATGAGCGTGTATATCATATTATAGATATTTGCGTAAGATATGCGTGTGAATTTATAGTCCTTTTGAAAGGCAAAAATTCTAATACATTGTAAATCATATAGATTTCGGGATATACATTAACCTTAAATATTGGCCCTTCGTCCATAGAATTAAAGAGAAAAACCAAACATAACATATACATTTAAAATGTTCTTTATAAAGAACATGTCATTGTGTTTCATTTTTAAATCACATATTTATACCTCTTAAGGTTGCCAGTTTATTAGCAGATTCAGTGAAAGTACTTAATTATTAAGTAAGCTATACTCGTATAGCTCTGCTAATATTTTAATTTCCGGACACTACAAGATAGCACTGATTCTGAAATTGGACGACAACATATACCCAATATATACACAGAGTTGTTACAACATATTTTGAAGTATGCATTTTAATAGTTTATTTTAAAACAATAAAATGTGTTACTAATAGGAGATATTAAAATAGTTTTAAATTTACATTAAAGTCAAATGTGATACTAGAAGGTAATCTCTCTCATGCATTATTGTGGTTAAGAAAACGCCTAATTCGGAACGAATTTAATTTTTAGTAGAAAAGTGTAAAAGTACCCTGTACCAATGATCTGTTTCTATTTCATCTTGACAATGAATACAATTTAACTTATTATAAGACTATTTTGCATAGATTATTGATGCGAAACGTCTAATGCGTCGAGTCAGACCGGTTGTTGGCGTGGCGGCGCGCGGCAAGACGATGCGTCGCTACGCCCTATATCGGTACAACACGCCCTCTTTTGTATAAAATCCGAACGATTGTGTAATTTTATAAAGATTACATTGCAACTTAAATATTTTTATCGACTTGACTCTATATTTTCCTTACTACTTAATTTTGTTTATTTCCAACCCTTCGTTTTGTTGTTATTTTTTTCATCTGCTGGGGACTACATTGACACAAATGAAAAACGTACTTTAAAAAGAATATTCTATTAATTTTAAAATCACAGACTTTAGAGACAATACAGGTCTGTTTTAAACTAACCTTATAGGTGACACTTTGTAGAGTCATAAAACGCATAATACATTAATGTACAGTCCGCAGACACAAAATTAAACGTAGATATTAAAATATTTGTCATCCAAAGTTAATGACTTCAGTTCGTTCGTGAAGCCAAATGACGTACATTATTTAAACGTACATTACGTGTTTTATATGAGAGAATGTGTGTAATTAATTATCCTTTTCAACCGCTTCTATTCTGACACTTTTGACATGTTTTTGTGCAATCAGTTACGCAAACCATTTTACTTTTTGCTGGATGTCACCCCTTTTTTAACCATTTTCAAAATAGGTGGTTCTGTATTCGACCGTTATGTACGTAAGTACGACTTCAGTAGCATTACCATGAGTTGGCATAGAAACGCCACTATAGAAATGTTAAATAGAAAACTATTGTCATTTTGCTAGTGAATAACATAACTACTATCGTTACGGTATTTCTTGACAACGTCTGTCAAATTAATGACTCATGGGACCGAATTTGTATGGCAATAGATCATAATGACATTCGCTAGCGATTTGATTTCGATAGGTTTTTTACGTATCGAGTTACGTCACTACGGATTTTAGTTCTACGAGTAACCACCAGAGGCGCTGTACAATTTTTCATACATTTATTTTACGCAGTCGCTAGCGAGTAATACTTTTGTAAACTCATGGTAGTCCTACGGAAGTATATACTTGTACCGTAACCGACTTATATTTTACTTATTTTTCACTTTGTAATGTATTTTGTGTTTATTTATTTTATGTTTTTAATACTGGGCAATCTCCCCACAATTGGGGGAGGCTTGGAGCATACTATCAGCTTATATGTTTACAATACTTTTTATATAGTACTTTTTGTTTGGTATCTCATATCAGTTTACAGTAATATTACAAAACAAATATATTAATTAATGATGTAAATAATTCCACTTAAAATAATTTAATCGTCTTATCATCATAATTAATATAAAATCATCATTATAATTCAAGTTATTAAATAAAAACAAAATAATTTAAAACTTTTAAGAAACAGATCATTGGCTTGAAATCTAACGATAGACCTTAACAAGTCGTTAAAGCTTAACATTACACGAAGAATTATAAAACTATTACAGAATTACAGACTAACAACGTTTAGATTTACGTACAGTTCCATTACCTTGGAGTTAGGGTGCCTTTCCACCAGAGATGGGCGAGGAAGGTTACTATGAAAGTGTGTTAAATCCACCAATATGATAAAATAAAATTATATCCTTTATATTCTATGAAAATCAGGAAATCCTATTGGTGGCATTTTTATTATATAGAAGTAGGAAATAAACATGTAGTTCACCTGATGGTAAGTGGCTACTGCCACCCAGGGGCATTTGTAATGAAACCCTGATAAGGTTAGAGTTCTACCTGAGGTCGGTCACTTATGCGCCTGAGGACTAATCCAGAATGCCTCGGAAAAGTATGTCTTTTTTACCACATACTTAAAACCAAAACACAGTAGCGCTTAACACTGCTGTTATAAGACAGAAATAGGTGAAGCGTTGGTGAAACCACATGGGCATGAAACATTTCCATAGTTTAGCTAACTCGCACGTGTCTGGTTTAAAGGTACCCTTCCTTAATCTGGTCTGAATTAAACAAATTGACTAATTTGATAGAATTGTTGGAAACAGTAAAGTTTAGCGTATAAAAAAAAACTTACATAAGACTTTTTGTATTGAAGAAAGATTTAAAAAGTGACAAGATAAAATCTGTTATTGATTTTGACGTGACAACGTCTTATAATTCGATGGAGCCGACTGCACGCACTAAAAAACATGACTCATGCGGCGTTACCTCGCTCTGAGGCGTTCCATTTAAGGCTTGAAGTGCAAGCGAGAGCGCGGAACGAGCGACAAAGAGGCACAATCGGCCTCCGCATTCGCCAGCGTTCGACATCTGTCTCTCTCCCACTTGCAACCATTCCATCAGTATTTTCTTATGACGTTGTCACGTTCAACTATCGTCAGTAAACCGACTTTACAGAAAAACTATTTTTTTACTATTACTATAACAATCTGTTTTTTACGTTTTTGAAGTTATGCTACCTTCGGTGCAATATAAATAAAGGAATAAATGATTTACATGCGTCACACCGTCGAAACCTTAAATATAAATAGTATCTACCCAGGTGTCCGAGGTTCGAATCCCAGGCAAAAATTTCGATCCTATCTGCCTATCGTAATGTAGTTCCACAAAAAACTGTCAAATATATTATTATTTTGGTTAAGTATAACAAATTAGAAAATTGGTTACGAAGATATTTTACTTTAGTTATTGTTTTGACGTGTAATGAAGAAAGTTGTTTGAACCAAGCATAGATTAGTAAAGATACTTCGCCGCCTTGAAATTGAATGAAGCCACAAATGGCTTATTATCGTAAGTTCTTTTTTTGAATTCTTGACAAATAAAAACATTTTTAGAGAAAATTTACGAATAAATAACTAATACTGCGTAATTTACATGAATTTACATAATAAATAAATAATTATTTCAAATATTTTAGGGATATTTTAGCACGGAGACGTGGCAAAACTTTTTTACGCAAGTATTTCAATTCTCAAAACTGGGCACATTTTCTAGTTAGGAGTGAGTAATCTTTACTAATCTATGGAACCAAGTAATATTATACCAACAAGAAGATACGAAGGCAATAAAGACGTAAGCCTTATAAATTTCTTTTATACTCTTATTTGTAGTATCTTTTTATTTCATAGAGCACTTAGAATTAAATGAACTTACTTTATTGAACGACAAAATATTTGTATGAATGTATCTATTGGTTGTTGTTATAAATAATATTGTTGTATAAAATCCGTAATAATATTAATACTTAATCAATAAAAAAAATTGCCTGCCAAAGATCGAAATGTGATCATTTCTAGTATGAAGTACATGTCAAATGTTAACAATTTCTGTGTCGTAATTGCTAAATGTCGATCTTTAGTAGGCAAAACATTGGATAGATTGATTATTAATAACAGCGTAAGTCTACCAATTTGCACTTGGCCAGCGTGGTAGACTATAACTTTAATCCTACTCACTCTGAGAGGAGATATGCCGAGTAGAATAGAAATTATTAATAATAAACAACTTATTAAAACCTTGCTTGTAATCTAATCTTTGTTGATCATGATTCAGACTATACTAAATAGAATACTCAAACGTGAAAATACGCGTAAAATGTGTAACTGTACCTGAGGCAGTAAAGTCCCAGATATATTAAATTAAGTTAGAAATACTAGAATAAAGATGTAACTTGACAACAGAAATAAAATATGACTCCAACTGTAACTTCTTATTCCCCCAGGCTCAGTAAGGGTCTTACTACATGAGGGACAGTTCGTGTCAACTGTTGTTGATTGTCGCCGTCTGTCGTCATGAACGTCGCCGCTGTTGTCAGCGACGGGATTTTCTTCATTCGACACGACAGCGGCACGACAACGACAATGACATCAGTGGACGCATAATTCTATGGAATTTTCTGCATACTGTTATAATCGATCGACACGACACGGGCATAGATAACAGCGCGGATATATCTTCGATAGCAACAGCGTATCGGCAACTTTATACCGATGTTGAATACACTCGTAAACTTCCATGTGTGAGAATATTAGTTGAGATATACCTACTTGATCCTTTACTAAAATGAATAAATTACAATTAATTAATCGCAATTATCTTAATTAACAAGTTAAATGATAATTACGATCTCTGTTTCGTCGTTTCGGGGCAGATCTAAAATTTAAAAATGCTGTCAGTGTCGTGCTGTCGGCGCTGCTGTCGTGTCGTAATGAAGACAAGTCTGACTGACGACCGACCGCTCGCTGACGACAAACGACGACGATCGACAAAGTGAACTGTTATTTCTATATTAGCGACATTGAGTCGCTCGTGTGTTTTTACCCTAAAGCGTAGTGTCAGAACTAACATATAATCTTTAATATGTATGACTCATCTAACAGAGTCCCTACTTGTAACTTTATTTGCCGTCACACGAAAATTCTCTCTTTGAGAAATATTAAATATTTGGATATATATTAAATAATTGGAGTTTGTACAATAATGTTATAATAAATACTTACAAATAGGTACATATTGATCTTGTAGTGTTAAATTTGAAATAAAAACGTTTCAAAGATTTAAAATGCGAGAGGGAACATTCTTATTTGTTAGTTTAAAATTATTTGATTAATAAAAGTGTCATATAATATTGCATATCTGGTAATAGGTGGTCACTGCCACTCATGGCCATCTTAAAGTAAGTTTAATTGGAACCCTAGTTGAAGTCGGTGATGAGTTGCTTCCCCTGAGAAGTACGTGTGAATGTGCCACAAGTGGTACTCAAATTTAGTATTTTCTTTCTACCACATCCTTTACACTAGAACATAATTTGAAAGCAAATTTTGAAAGTGCTGTTAAAACTCAGAAATAAGTATTATGTTACAAAAAAATAAAAATAGTGAAAATTAGATAGTTGTAGAAATTATGTAGTGCCTTCTTTAAAAATTGCATTAAAATTATTAAATCCCCTGACATTAAAATTTATTTTAAAAGTGATTAGCATAAAAACGTATTAACCAGAACCTCACATTTTAACATTACTACTATAACCACTTAGGACAACAGTGAACATCAATTACAACGTCCTGAACACATTCACCACACCGCGAGCGGTGCTAAGCAACCACGCAGCGGTTCTCGTGCGACCCCCCACCACCCCCCGCAGACGAGTCCGGCGGGGGCTCCGCACTCCTCCCCCCACTCCACTCTAACGAGTCTATCATCTCCATCAGTTCTTTGAAGACAGCTATCACACGCCAGTTATACTTCGCTGAACACTCCACGTAACCACACTTCCAATGTTTACGCACCAAGTTCACGATATTTCGTCTCTTTTCCCGTGAATCCCCACACGCACTCTCCGCCATCGCCAGCTGTTGCAGCCCACTGGCAGCAGACGGCGTTGTACTACACAACAAGTCCTGTTTATTCCCCACCACTAACACAGGCACATTTCTCATGTCCCTGCTCTCGACCATCTGCTCTCTCAGGTTCCGAATGTACTGAAAAGTCTCCACGTTCGACAAATCGAAGACTAGGATATACGCTGTAGCGTTCCGGAGTCCGTAGAACCGGTAATGCGCCCATTCGTAGTACGAATTGATCGGGAAGTACGGTATGACCGGCACGTCGGTTATTTTGACCTCGTACAAGTGCTCGTTTATGATCACCGAGGGGTAGAACGTGTGTTTCCGATCCGTTGGTATGTACTCCTCGGAGAAATCGCTCCATACGAATTGCTGTGAACAAATGAAATGAATTAGTAATTTGTTGTTACAAAAATAAGGTATATCTATTA
This sequence comes from Epargyreus clarus clarus, assembly GCA_014595695.2. NCBI lineage: Eukaryota > Metazoa > Arthropoda > Insecta > Lepidoptera > Hesperiidae > Epargyreus > Epargyreus clarus. The sequence goes on from JACTTY020000024.1 coordinate 2,224,564, forward strand.
TTAAAAGTACGAAATAAGCATATCTTTTTCCTTCCATTTTTTTTTCGCATTTGTCTTGGTGTTTACAGATATATGTATATATATATATATATTAACCCTTAAAACATATTGTATAAACATTTTATCGCAAAAACTGTCATAAATACTTCTTAATTGGTGTTTCATACATTTAATATTTATAGCTTTAATTATCGTCATCGTGTTTCCTACAGCCATAATATCAGCTACACTAAATTTGATTCGTAACATGAGACCTTTGACTTATGTTTCAAAGGCAATGTCGTAAATTGAACCCTCATTAAATCGCAAGTAGGGATAAACATGTTATTCCGTAATTCGTACAGTAAATTGATACTGTAGGTGGTCGTGTTCAAAGGATAGGCAATAAAATATATTCGAGACGAATGATACTCGATACAAGAACTTTGGTAATTGACATGAAGAGTAAAAGCTATTAGATTACTCGCGACAGACCAAATGTATACAATATGAAATGATATTAAGCATTAAGTAAGAAAAAATAACGAAAATAAATTAAATGAAACGAAAAAAAGTGAACCGAAACGAAATGTAATGAAAAAACACAACAAAATAAGACAAAGCGAAAAGATATGAAATGAAACGAAAGGGATAGAATAAAACAAAAATGACAACACGATTAATTGCTCGATCTTGTTACTTCCAATTACAACATAATGTAAGTCTTTATCGACATAGCCATATTTATTAGTGAATGGTAAAAAAGTATATTTAAAAATATCTCCCAGTATTGATCAATCTCTAAAGAACATATTTGTATATCATACCGAAACTGAATTAAGATTCGTATTCCCATTTCCATTTGTGGTGACAGACGAATGTTTTCCCTGTTTGTACGGTTCCTTAAATATTTATAGACATTGAACAAGGAATCCTTTCTATTTAACAATCCCTTATCCTTGTGGTCCTGTTCAAACATATTTCGACTGAAGACAGGAATCTACATAAGGAAGTATTGTCATGTTGATAAAAGCGAACGTATGATTTGGAGTGTGTAAACCAGATTTAAGGCATTACTAAGACTTGGGGTACTTTTACTACAGGCATAGAACGTGTCAGACACGTGTCGTGGCAGACATTAAGTGTTATTGTTTACAATTTGAAGTATCGGAATGTTACAATATTTGGTTTTAAGCGTGCAGATCTCAGAGGACGCCGTTTAACTTTTTAGTGGTACAAGCCCTTTATACAAATAAAGCTAAATCCGAGTTGGTGGGGTCGTGACACTTGTCCCTCGTCCGCTATCTTCGAAAAGCGGCACAAATCGTTTTCACAAGTAAAAAAATAATTTGCACTACAAGACGAATAATCATAGAAGTAGTTATATAATATTAAGTATTCGGTTATTGAAGAAAATATACAAGAGTAGTCGAGGAGCATTAAATATAGCGATGTTTGGACAGAAAATGTACGAGCATGTCTTGAATTATTTCTTTTGCGTTTAGTATGAATAAAAGATGAACGATAAACATTGAAGATATTTTATGTATACATCTTTAACATGTTCATGGATTTTACCTAAATAATGCTGACTGACAGACCGACAACATATGACTTACGTCTGTTATTTAAATCAATCCTTAGTTTAGTGGATAAAATTGCACAGAATCCATTGTCGCTCGTAGAAAACCGGGTACCTTTTAAATTTTTTCCCCCTTGTCAACAAAAAAGGTCAAATATCACTACCACATAATATCACACACTAACCAAAAACAGATTGGTATATTTCAAGCGACTTGAGTAAAACTCTAAATTCTAGAATGATTTTTCTTATAAAGCAAAAGCAAAATCATGTAAAACAAATGGTAATAAATTAAATGAAACAGAACGAAATGAAATGAAACGAAATGGAACGTAATAAAAAGACATTAAATGAAATGTAATGTATTCATTTTGTATTGACGTAAGAGCGTTTTGAAATTTTCTATTATCATTTTAAGGATTTTGTACACAAACAGAAAACAGACCCCTATTACTTTTACCATTGTCTGTCCGTCTGTCGCAGGATCCGGAATACTTCGGATTGACTAATTAATATTACTTCATTTACTAATGGATTTACTTCGACCTCATCGGACAATATTTGGCGTGCCTGGTATCCGAACCCCGGACCAAATAATACCAAATATTTTTTACCATACCATTCTCCTCCAAAATATCAAGTTAAGATCTTTTTATATTACTTTCACTATAATCTCAGTTCTGAAGCAATTTCGTTATATTAAAGCAATTCTTGGGCACTAACTTGAAAGGAATTGCTTAATGAAGTTTATACAAGACTTTATTACGTTAAATTTAAATTATTAAAACAGTTCATATAGCGAAAAGCTATATTATTATGCCTTAATTTAAACTTATCTATTCTCAATTTGGGAGGTATTCAAATAAATTTGCGAAGAAGGCGATGATTAGGTTTTGTTGGATCTATTTTTATTACCGTACCCAAGATCAAAAGATTTCCTCTGTTTACCGCTGTTGAATATCTTTCAAAAGATATAGTGAGCACTTTGATGGCTACTGTTGGACATACGAGTATAACCTGGAAGCAGTAGGAAGAGCCAGTGTGTGGAAGAAGAGTGAATTTGAGCATGGAACAGTCGTGCGTTTCGATAGAAGGGTTTGATGCGGGGTCAACACGTACATAGAAAACAACTTACTTTAGTCTTTTTTCTTTATTAAATAGGAGCAGCGGACGAGCATGCAGTCCACCTGATGGTAAGTGTTTACTGCCGCCCATGGACATCTGTAATCAACCCCAGATAGGACTAGATATTCCTACCTGAGGTGGGCCGCAGATGCGCCGTTATCCCTAAGGACTAAGCTGGAACGCCTCGGCGAAGTCTGTCTCCCTTACCACACCCTTCAAACCAGAACACAGCAGCGCTTAACACTGCTGTTATAAGGCAGAAATAGGCGTGGCGGTGGTACCGCCGAATTCGAACCACAAAGGGCTCTACCACCTTTAAAACCACCTACCACCTTTAAACTTTAGTCTATATGTTAGTCCCTAGGAGCGGCAACACATCTGTAACTGACTTCAGTTAGAACCACTCTTCTACATGTAGTGGCAGTGACCACTTAACATGAGGTGGTCTGAATGTTTGTTACTTCAATCCCATAAATATCCATACAAAGAAAGTGGTGATACTGAAAGTGCAATGGCAAGGTAGTAGACGTTCTTATAAAAAAGTTTCTACTATGTTCTTGCTGTTAAGTATGTGGTGATCTAGAGTCACATATACATTGTAAGTGAATACAGGTGGACCCTTAGTAATAAGCAAATTAGTAATAAAAACCTATAATCCTATTTGGAGTTAATTACAAATATCCCTTGGCAGTAACGTTAGGTCGTAAACGTAATGTTACGTAATCTTATACGTGCGTTACGCTGCTGTGTTTTAGTTTGAAGGGTGTGGTAAGGGAGACATACGTTTCCGAGGTGTTCCAGCTTAGTCCTCAGGAGTAGCAGCGCATCTGTGGCCGACCTCAGGTATGAATATCTAATCCTGTCCGGGGTTGATTACAGATGTCCATGACCGACAATAGCCACTTACCATCAGGTGGACTGCATGCTCGTCTGTTAATCCTATACTATAAAAAGTCACCTTTCATATGACGTCGGTTGCTACCGTTAGGTTAAAACCAGCTTCACTCATATATTTATAAATATGTCGATAGAAAATCAAGATAAATGATACGCTACGAAGCAGATTTTACGATATTTTTAAAAGACTCCCAAAAAGGAGGAATATAACAATAAAAGGCAGTAATTTGCGAGATAAAACGTTATTCGTGTAACTAAATCTCGGAGGGAAGTATAATTTTGTCGCATTTATATCGCCACTGTAATATTTAGCTCTTCAATTTATCCTTTATAACGTTCTAAGGAAATCTAATTTTGCCGTAGCCATATCTGATCTGACCGAGGGGTCCGAGGTTCAAATCCCAGGCACGGACTTTTGATTTTTAAAAGTTTTTAAAGTAATATTATGTAGGGTTTCTTAACCACTAGGCTATCACTGCCTGTAAAGACTACATGCTTGTATGGTACTTCCATGTTATAAAAATGTATATGTTTATTTGTATCGATTATAGTTCCTGACACCGAAACCTTGAAAGTGATAGCTTAGTAAGAAAGATGTCACTAATACCAAAACTTTCCACGGAACCCTCTCTACCGAAGTTTTGTGAAGTTGTAATGTGTTTGTTGCTACTTTAGTTTCCGATCCTTGCAAGTTTGTCAAAGGAGTATTAGGTACAGTTTGTTTGCCACACGAATGTTGTGTGACATTAAATAAATGATCGTGATTTCTCTTGGACAAAAGGAGTTCACGCAACGGACTAAGGTCCTCGGAGGCCTGGGGCGGAATTGAATGGAGGACCCCAGTCTAAAAAGTTGATTTGATTCTGCAAATGTCTCATAGACTTCTTCGCCGACAATTTTTTTTTAGTTTTTTTGGTTCTGATGACCATTTTTTTCAGCTAAAAGCAACTGTGTTTGGGTGAAACACAGGACCGGGAGCCCGGGGTGGACAGACCCTTCCGCCCCCCTCTTAGTCACCACTACCACTACTAGCGTCAGGACGCCCAGGCCTAGGTGGACTGATGACCTCAAGGGAAACCGCTGGATTCAGACGGCTCAAGACCTGTCGGAGTGGCGCAGATTAGGAGAGGCGTAGGTCCAGCAGTGGACTCTTAAAGGTAGATGGATGGATTGATGGACCCATCCAGGGTGTCTCTTTTACTCCTATTGCTACCATACTGATTTCACTGAAACGTATTAAGTATTTTTTTTAAGTTTTCACTAAAAAGCACAGTTTCTAGTACATATTTTTTTTAACTCGAGCCACTAATATGAAATTATTTTCAAATAAAAAAAAGGAAACACCAAACTGTCTGCAAAATGAATAATGAAAGCCCACCTGTATAATACTAGTCTTGCCCACCGCTGGGGCGCCCAACAGCACCACCTTGATGAGGTCGAGGCTGTCTGGGCTGGGCTCCACGCTGGGAGCCCCGCTGACCGTCAGGGTGCCTCCACCCCCACGCTCCAAGTAGTCCAGATCCAATTCTGAAACAAGGAAAACAGAAATCAAAAACTCTTTTTTGCATTGCGGTGGTACCACTGCCACCAAAATTTATTTAAAAGAGTTATCGAGATATTAAACATGCATATAGTAGCAGTAGCAGCAGAAAGTAGCAGTTCACCTCGCATAATCGTTAACTGCCGCCCATGGAAATCTGTAATCAATCTCAGATCGAATTAGAGTGATACCCGAGATCGACCTAAGACGCGTTGCCTTGAAGACAAAGTTGGAATGTATATGTTTCTAAACCTGACATTCTTCTAGCTTATTTTAATTAAGTTAGGAATACATATGCTAGTGTACTATTAAGAGGTCGCCATCCGACGTCGGCTGTGCAGTCCCTAAGGGCTAAAGCCTGAAAGGGGGTGTTTAGTGTAGGCATCCCTTAAGGATGAGTCCCACGCTGCCATCGTTGCGACGCTGGTGTAAGTGTAAATTCACCCCCTCCCTGTTCGCAGGGTAGTCGTTTTATTGTCTGGGTGCAAAAAAGCTAGTGTATCTCTGGAGTCGAACTACGAAGGAATATTTCGTATTTTATTCCATTCCATTTTTTGCACTACGGTGGTAGCATTGCAATAAGTATATAATCTTCTAACCACTTATCAACAATTACCCTTTTTTACACTTCAGTGGTACTATTGTGACCCTTATTTCCTGAAGCTTGCTATGGGACGACCCTTTTTACACTAAAGTAAGTGCCGGTTTCAACCCTATCTCGAATTTACTCTGCAATACTGTTTAAATTTTAGTTATTTATAAATTTATTGAAAGTATCATAATATCAGTTCGTTACGAGATTTCTTTTTATTTATTTATTTAATTATATGATGTGGCATTTATGTTATTTTTTAAGCAATGGTTGCTTGCACTACGAGTAAATAAAAGGAATAAGTAATATTATGGTAATTATGCCTTAATTTAAATATGAAGATGAGTAAACAATGGAAATAATACAAAAGAAATAAAAAAGTTAATAAAACGGGATAATAAAGAGCAAAAATAATAACAACATAATTTTATGATGAATGAGTTCTTGTATTTAATTACCCGCTGTATAAATGCAATATAAATAATAATAGAGTGAATGTATAATTGGCCAAGTGTGAGTCGAAATCGCAAAGGGTTCCGTGCCGCCAAATATTAATTTATTTTTAGTATTTGTTATCATAAGTAAAGGAATAGAAGGAAAATAATTGAGAAATATGAACTGTCTACCTATTACAGTTTAGTTAATAGACAAAGCTGAACATGCCGTAAAGTATCGGTTTCCTTTATGGCGAGCCCCATATATTTTATTTTTTATATATTAAGTACTTATTTTTTGTTATGCAGTAGTTATAGTACATATTTCTTGCTATAGCAGTCACCACTGGGTATGTAATAACTATGTACAATGTAAAGTGTATCTATAAAAAATTAAGAGATAAAATCCTGTAACAGATGGACAGACGGCGGAGTCTTACTAATAGGAATTCGTTTTCATCCTTTGATCAAGGAACCCTAAAACGGGAATTTCAAGAGAACAAAATAAAAATAAAGATTGTGTTATATATTATAAAAAAACTATATTTCTTTGTTCTTTATTTCTTACAATATAACTTCTAATAAACATAAACGCGAAAACCCAGACATGCTTATAAAAGCTCCAGTAAAAGTAATGTTACAAAGAATTGATTGCATGTGCCAATTCTCCAAAGTGCCCATTCTTGGGAGAGTGCCAAGGACTAATTGGAGTGAGGCACCTCGATACCACCGGATTATCAGATCTCGTTCTCAGACCAGTCACATAGGTACTTACATAACGGAATGTGTCTGGAACGTTTTATGTGACAGAGGACCTAATTAATCCGGCCGGTTGTTTATTTATTTGATAATAGTCACTAACAAGCTGTTCACTTTTATATATATTTGTTACATTATTGACTAATACCTACATGTTAAGTAACAGTACAAATTATGAGTGACGACATTTAGCCAAACATCGTAAGTAAAAAATATGAAAATTAATACACAATAGAATGTCATAATTATTTAATATTACAAAGATACTTTATTTATTAAGAAAAAATACATAATTTAATTGGTTCATTTGATGGTTAATTTAATTTAATAAAAACTGACAAAATGAATTAATTAAAGTGTAATTTGTTAAGTGCGTAGTCTGCCCATGGAATTTTTATAATATTGGAATAGACGAGCATGGGGTCCACCTGATAAGTTGCTACCGCCCATTGATACCTGTAATCAAACCCAGATAAGAATAGATTTCTACTTGAGGTCGGCATGGATGCACTGCTATCCCTAAGGACTAAGCTGGTATTCCTCGGAAAAGTAAGAATTTGGATAATGTAAGTAAATGACTCCGAATAAGACAGGAGTCGTGAGGTGATCACAGATCACAGATGATGCTTAAGATTGTGATAAGGGAGACAAAGTTTTAATGTTTTAACTTAGTCCTCAGGGGTAGCAACGTATAATACGTTAACGCAATACTACGTTATTTTTGTACTTCAAAAAGTTATGTGTCATGAAATTGTTATTTTTACTGCCAGATTATGACAGACGGATACACACATTTAATTTATTTAAAGGAGATTTAATTCAAAATATTATTTTAACTTCTTATTAATATTGTCTAAGTAATTTGATAAAAATATTATCCAGCCCTTAAAATAAGGGATTATCTCACAAAAGTAACGTCACTCGATCAACTTTGAAGGACAAAGAACTTAAGACAAAACAAAGTGAGAGCATGGCTTCGTAAACAAAAGTTTTGGGATTAGTACCTTGGTATTAATAACTTTCCACAGCCTTTTGTACAAGCCTTTTTATAAATTCAGAACGAATTTGCGTATTTTTTGGAAGAAGGAAAAGCCTTCTGGTCCCTTTAAAAGCCTCCGTCTCTGCATAGAAGCCACGTGAAAATAATTTCAGATCTACCAAATATAAAAATATTAAAAACAAATAGATATAAAAAAATCTTCTGTGCTTATGTCATTCGAGCAATCATAATAAATATATAATTGCGCTTAGAAACGACCTACAATTTTTAAATAGCATGGACATTATTTTTATTAAGAAAATCGATATTAAGTTTTTATAAGGCAAATGAAAGGAGGTAAACCTTATAGGCACTTAGTAGTACATGTAGCGAAGTATAGACTGCTAGTCCGCTCCGAATATAGAAACGAGTCGCGTCGCAATAGCAAATTGCAGATATTAGCGGGCCGAAGAGACTGGTGGCCCTCCCGGCACCCGTCCGCTGCCCGCTCTCACCCACGGGTAGATACTGCGTTAGTGTGCCCTTACGTTACGTAGTATATGCTAACTAAACCTGCGCGCAACAACTTCAGAGCGGACTAGCAGTTTGGCGCGGACTATAATTTGATAAAACTAAATATCCAGTCATTGACAAAGTTGTTGTAAGGATTATCTTACAAAAGTATCGTCACCAACTACAGTACCCTTACCATGAGTTTTTACGTTTTGACAAATATGACTGTTTTGGTATTTGTTTACGTATTTGCCATACAATTTCCAAACAGCGCCCCTAGCGGATTATACCAAAACTTGGAAATTGTTTGGGCCAATACGTAAACAAATACCAAAACAGTTATATTTGTCGAAACGTAAAAACTCATGGTAAGGGTACAGATCAACTTCGGAAGGACAAAGAACTAAGGACATAACAAATTAAGAGCACGGTTTCGTAAACAAAAGTTTTAGGATTAGTCACGTTGTTTATCTTAATTACTCCTTTTGAGAAAGGCCTTTAATCAAGCCTCAGTATAAATTTAGAACTTACTTCCATCTATGTACTCTGGTAAGGGCTTAATCTTGAGATAGAAACCCTTGATGTTTAGAAAGTGAATAGTAGGATGTAAGCTCAAAAGGTGATGGTGTTACCGAGGCAGTCTTGCGTTTTGATTGAAAGGTGTAGAAACCGGTATGTATGGGACGATCATTCAAGGAGTAGCCACGAGAGCCCAGTAAATAGACAAACAGGTTTTAACAAATAAGACGAATTGGTGCAAAGGTTTTTATATTTTCATATCGATTTTTTTTATAATATTACGTATATTTTGAATAACTCATTTTATTTCTAAATTTACTGACAGTCATATAAGACATTTAATTGATTGTAAATGACATAATTTTAGATCGATACCATTTTGTATATATTGCTGTGATTGTATATAGGATTATATTTATACTAACGTTTATTATATCCTTACGGATGTAATCACATAGGAAGGGTCGTTAATAAGTTCTCAGTAGCAAGCATTCAGTTCTAATTAATCCTCGAGAGAAGAAACATATCTATCTAAGATCGATACTAAAGATATTGATACTAATAATTACAGTTCTTTTGGTCAAGAAATTAAATCATCTATCTACCTAATGACGAGAGGGTAGCTTGTTAATTACTAAGTTAAAAAGAAACACAAAACAACCTGTGTTAGATGACAAAGTTATCGACATTTAATAGTATTATGCCACTTATGAAAACTCGATTTATCAACATTTTGCCTATACATTTTTAGATTTGACAAGTTCTGGTATGCTGTTCTGGACAAATTGTCAAATATCGGTCATAGGTGGGCAAAACATTGGACAGATTATTGATAACGTAACGTACGTTACGAGCGTACATATATGTGCGTGCCTGGGATTTGAACCTCGGACCCCTCGATCAGGAGGCCGAGTTTCTTAACCACTAGGCTATCACTGCTAAGTCTTTATATTTGTAATGTATTAATTATGTAACTTTTACTGAGATAAAAAAACATGTGTTATGTAATAGAAGTGATTGGACCATTCCAAAGAGGTTGGATGCCTGCCAAATACTAATTGGGGGGCACCTTGCTGATGTTTAAGATGGGGTCGGACGGAGATGAACACACATTCCATGTTCTTTTTTGTTTAGTAAGCATTGTTGTTTCTATTTTTGTCTTATAACTGCAGTGTAGTAGGTTAGGTTAGATGAGTTAGGTTTTTTTATAATATAGGAGTTTTTTTTAAATAATATAGGAGTAGCAGACGAGCATACAGCCCACCTGATGGTAAATGGCTACTGCCGCCCATGGACATCTGTAATCAACCCCAGATAGGATTAGATATTCCCACCTGAGATCGGCCACAGATGCGCCGCTACCCCTGAGGACTAAGCTGAAACGACTCGAAAAAGTCTGTCTCCCTTACCACAGCCTTCAAACCGGAACACCGCAGCGCCTAACACTGCTGTTATTAGGTACAAATAGGTGTGGCGGTGGTGCCGCCGGAGTAAAACCACAAAGGGTTCTGCCACCTTGAAGAACTATTACTATTAGTTTCAAAAATTAAATTAGTTTAAATAGTGTTTAAATAGGTTTTCAATACCTCATTAAAACGTATAGCGATCTTCAAATCAAAAAAATGTACATTATCATTTTATTCAATGTTTCTTATGATTATTTTATATACTAGCTCTGAATGCCCCAGATCCACGCAGATACACGCTTTCTCGAAGACCCTTTAGTACATATTTCTGAAGTCGGCGCTCACATTAGACACGCTGTTTACATCGTTATATGTACTAAACCAACATTTATTTCAATTATTTTTACTTTGTAGTGACATAGAAGTCGGTTGTATTTTTTTGTTATTTTTTTATTATTATTATTTTTATGGCTTCGTTATTATCATTTCCCAACGTTTTGTTATTCGTTTTGCGACGTTCTATTTAAATTTATTTCTTTAATTTGAAATCGTACACATAAAGACTTCCTGTTAGTTAAGAGCCTAAATCATTGACAGCTCTAATTTTTATGTATATCGACACATAATGAATGATTTAAATTATGTAACGAGGATATTTATTCCATTTAATATTCGCTCCCTTGAACTAGAAGGCTTGTTCCTCAATTACGTGAAATTTTCAGTAAATTAAGACCTGTGATTCACGCCGCCATAAATTTGGGCCACTAAGCAGAATTGTTAGTAATAGTCAAGTGGTTAAGAAACTCGGTCCCTTGATCGAGGAGTCAGAAGTTCAAATCCCAGGCACACCTCTGATTTTTCAAAGTTATGTGAGAGAAACATCGTGCGGAAACTTGCAAACCTGAGAATTCTTTAAAATACAAAAAGTTTTCAAAGGTATGTGAAGTCTACCAATTCGCACTTAGCCAGCGCGGTGGACTATGCCCTAATCCTTTTCATTCTGAGAGGAGACCTGTGCCCAGCAGTGGGACATTAATGGATTGTTGATGAACCAGAATTGTTTCCTACCTTAATAATAGATTTACCTTCCTTTACGTCACTAACGCTAGGTTAGTTTTCATAACAATTACCAGTAAAGTGGTAAAGTTCTTTGATGTTTGTCGCGGTGGTACTACCGTTACATCAATTTCTATTTTATATTAACAGAGTAACGCTACTAAGCTTCGGTTTTAAGGGCGTGGTTAAGGATACTGTTATACGAGGCGTCTTCAATGGTCGCTATTCGTGAGAGAGAGCCTTAATTAAGTAGCAATTAACACTCCAAGAAATTCATTAAGCAAACTACAATTTGCTAATTGAAATTGAGAAAAACAACCTCACTTGGCCAGTGTGAATTGTATTTAATGCTCTTCTAATTCTGAGAAGAGATTGATGCTTAGTAATGGGACAATGACAGCAATGAATCAATGAAAATGATAACAAACTAACAAAAAATACCTTTGTAATACTAGTTTAAGGTGTTTCAAGTTTCATTTCGTAACTACACTACTACAATTCGAAGAGCTGAATTTAAAAGTAGTTTTTTTCAAATCGTAGACAGACAGTTAAATTTTATTTTTATTACAACGTATAGTTCCAAGGCTAAGTAGTATAGTATTTACCCTTTGCCTATTTAAGAGGGATGCTATTGGCACTTAGTTATATCACTTCCGTTCGCTAATTAGATTACTAATGTACGAACAAAGTGTTAGTTTAATGGACATTAAATTAGTTAGTGTAATTATTAAGTGTCTGCATTTAGAATTTATTTGAAAGGAATGGTAATTCGACTTTTAGGTACATTTGCAGTCACAAGCAAACTCTAGACGTATGTAGATCATGAACAACGTAAGTAATAATGGCCGTGGTCGTGAGTTGGATGGGTGACCACTAGTAGCTTAACAAACATGCGTCATACTTGGGAGAAGCTAAGTTTTTATCATTAGATAGCAGTAGCTTAATCTAACCAGAGATTGAAGCTTAATTCTACCTGTTGACTGTTAACCTCTACATATCTCCATCAAGGTGATAAAACCCTCTGTGGTATGACTCCAAGAAACTACTGCCAGACCAAACATCATAGATTACCTGGATTCAAAACTCAGTTCTTTCTTTTGATAGGCCGAGTTCAAACTAGGCTATCACGGTCTTGGTATAGAACATCAAATGGGTAGCAACCAATTGCCTATTAATGGAACTGTAAGATCTAATAGCCATTGAACTATCTACGTATTGAAGGACAGACATGTGTAAGACGTGTGTACATATATGTTTGTACCTATGTGTTGTATATAGTGTCGCGGTCGATTCGGAAATGGAATTCCTGTAGGGGTAGCTACGTGCCTGAGTGAACTGTTATTTAGGGTTGTTTAGTAAGCTTCGTAGGTAATATTGAATTTTCAAAAACTAGGTTTAAAGAATTTGGGTTTAAAGAATTTATTTTTCTCATAAAGACTTACAGTTACTTACATGTGAACAATTATTTAATTCATAGCTAAATATATTAGTCGTTCGTTTAATGAATCGGCAGCTGCTACCCTCATTTAATGCATTTTATTATTAACTTGTTATGCTAAGGTAAAACTAAATCAATAACCAAATGTTCGAGTAGTGAGTACGTCAAACTTAGGTTTTATTTCACTTCGCCAATTATTTGACTTTATGTTTATATTTATACGTTATTAAGTACTCGTAAGCTGATTTCTTAGTAAAGTATGTAACGTAAGACTTTTCCTGTCGCGCGTGATTACACCCACACACACCACCCAAACGCACACATAAATACTAAAACACATAATATGTACCTACTAAAACACACTAAAATGTTCCTTGAGATACAATTCAATATTTAAAAACTAGTAAATTGAAAGTAAAAGTTAATTAATCCTTATTTGTAAAAATGTAATATGTAACTACTAAAACACTCTAAAATGTACCTTGAGATACAATTCAATAACTTAAAACCATGTCTAATGTATTTTAACACACAAATTGTTGGCACTCAAAGTCTGGATAACATGTATATTAAATTAGCTTAAGATGTCGTTATGTAATACATGACTGTCTGTGTCCAAAATAGAATAAAATAAAAATAAAACAAATTGACACGCTGCCGTCTCTTCGCGACCCATGTACTTGTGTATGAAACGAGAGGAGGAATGTGGCACGCATGCGGTTGGAAGCGCGTGCTGCCATAAGCATGCGTGACAAATAAATCCTATAAATGGCTTGTTTGATTTCGAATAATAAGTTGTCGTTAGATATTCTCTATTTAAGGTGAGGTAAGGGCCTATCTGGAGCATTCTAGCTTAGACCTGCAGGTAGGTATGTCTAACCCTATCTGGGGTTGAGTCCATGAGCGGCAGTAATTACATACTGACTGCATGCTCGTCTGCTACTCCTATATTATATAAAAAAATCCTAGACGTGTTATTTTTCAAAATAGTGTCTTTTTCTTTCATAGTTATTGTTGGAATTATGTACATAAAATAAAATTTACGCTCAAAAAAGCAAATAAATTACGACTGACTTCAAAATGAGGTACATTATCATATGTCAACTTTCAGAAGCGGAAAAATGAACCCGTATATTTTCCTCGTCACAAAAACTAAAGAAGCCAGACTTCGTAAAAAAATAATTTAAGTAGTATCTTTAAATATCTTTAGTACTAAACAAAGTTGAAAATAAATTGATAATGTTTTTATATCACGGCGTGCGTAAATTGACGTTTTACGCACCCTTCGCGTGCGCAAAACCCCCATTTCCGACCCCGTAATATAAAATTTTATACAACACGCGGACGAAAAATGTTTTTCTGACTCGTGTGATTGCAGTCCTCGCCTGCGGCTCGGCCTGCAAACTCACACTTGTCAGAAAAAAATTTTTCGTCCTCGTATTGTAATGTACTATTTTTTACTTTTGAAGTAGGTTTTGAAGATGGCTGAAGTACCCTTTAAGATTCGACTCCGAAGGCACAACTGCCATACTTTTTTGCATAATAACAGCATTTTAAGCACTGCTGTGTTCTGGTGTAAAGTAAGTCCCAATGCATTCGAATTTAATCCATTCGTCAAGGGTAGCAACTTATCGGTGGCCGATCTCAGGTAGGACTCTAGTCTTGGCTGGGGTTGAATACCGATTATGTTCAGCAGAGACTACTCCTCATCAGATCGAGTACATGCTTACTTGCTACTTCTATATTATAAAACAAAAATTAAAAAAGGTCGTATTAGTAGCCACAGATTTCCACTCATAATGAGAATAGATAATCCATATTACTCGTAATAGTGTAAAGTAAGAAATGTTGTGATTATGAAGAAACAATCTCCCCAATCCCTTTTCATTTCCAAACTCATATTTCTGAAAAACATCATTCAATTCTTTCTTTCACACCGAGAAAATATATACTATAGTCCATACTAAGAGTATATAGTAAGAAGTTGAGAATGAAGAAATATTCTTTACTCCAAAATTCCTTTTCATTTCCAAAGACATATTTCTGAGAAACACCTCCGTCATTAAAATCTTTCTTTCACACCCCGAGAAGAGATATATTATAGTCCATACTAAGAATATATAGTAAGAAGTTGAGTATGAAGAATTATTCTTCACTACCCAATCCCTTTTCATTTCCCAAGACATATTTCTGCGAAACACCTCCATCATTCAATTCTTTCTTTTACACCGAGAAGAGATATATTATAGTCCATACTAAAAGTCTATATAAGAAGGTGAATGAGGAAATATTCTTCACTCCCCAATCCCTTTTCATTTCCAAAGACATATTTCTGCGAAACACCTCCATCGCTCAATTCTTTCATATTCATCGCGATATGAAATATATATATAGATATGAAATATATATATATATATAGATATGATATCGTTGTTTCAAATTTGAAGCAGCAAAAATTTGGAACGACTTACCTCCCCCTTTGAGGAGAAGAATGAGAACGGAATGCTTTAAACACAAATATAAATCTGCTTTGTTAAAAAGACAACTTGCTGGTGAAAACTTGAAACCTGCCTGCATGCAATATCTACCAATAAAAAAGTTCTTTAATGCTAATTAAACACATTATTTAACCTCCAAATACGTACATACACACTCACACACACACACACACACACACACACACACACACACACACACATACACGCTTGGATTTTAAAACCCAGGAGATGCCCCACTGACGGCTGACTATCTTCTTATCCCACCTAACACCACAGGGATTATAGGAGCGGCTGAAAAACAGCGCTACTCGAATCCCAGATTCTGAGACAGCAATGCTGAGCCGAATTCCTTTTGTCATATTAATATTACTGTAAAATGTACATTTATTCTTTCTGTATTATGGCAATAAACGTTTATGATTATGATTATGATTATTATGATTATATATTCCCGCACACCGCACGTGGCGTGTGTTCTTTTATGAATTATGAAAAGTTGGTTCGTGGAAAATGAGGTGATAATTCAGGAATGAATAATTCTTGAATTTCAGTTCGTTCAACCGTATTCTTGGTAACGTATTGCGTTAATTTTTATAAATAAGTTAATAATTCAATTCAAACAATTATGAGATATAATAATAAAATTAGGAGATATTTTCTTATAATATAAAATTCTCGTGTCACAATGTTAGTTACCGTACTCCTCCGAAACGGCCTTACCGATTTGAACCAAATTTTATATGCATATTCAGTAGGTCTGAGAATCGGCTACTTTCTATTTTTCATACCTCTAAGTGATAAGGGTTGTTCACCCTTAACATTTTTTTTATTTATACGGCAACAAAACGTTTGCCGGGTCAGCTAGTTATGGATAGATATATACTACGTGTGTTTGTGTTTTATTTGACTCCTTAGTATCCAACTAAGGGTGCTACTACACGAGCGATAGATTATGTCGGAATCGCAACGCATCTAGCATTTGCTTCAAGTTAAACATGTTTTATATAGAGTTGGTCATAGATTACACTTAACATTATAAGGGCTGCATTTGGTAAGGGAGACATACTTTTCCGAGGCGTTCCAGCTTAGTCCCCAAAGGTAGCGGCGCATCTGTGGCCGACTTCAGGTAGGAATATCTCATCCCATCTGAGGTTGATTACAGATGTCCATGGACGGCAGTAGCCACTTACCATCAGGTGGACTGCATGATCGCCTGCTACTCCTATATTATAAAAAAATGCTCGTTTACTTCTCCTATTTTACAAAAAAATAGACATCTTTGTGAAATAAATAAAACAAGCGTTATTGTACTTAAATGGGAAAAGGGTTATAAATAAATTAAATGAGTACTGTATTAAATGGTAAAAGGGTTAACTGATTTAGTAGACCGTGACTCTGATTTCAATGAGACCCATGAGACAGATATTCGTAGCACGATCGGGTTAATCTGAACGCTAAATAGAGTTAAAAATATTTAATTCATTGACCATTCAAGTTAATTAAGGTTTTTTTAATAAAGTATCAAAGCATCGACCTAATGATCATGTCACTGCCTTCCATGGGCATCCGTATAGAACCAAATTTTAGTTTAGTTTATTTTAGAATCGATTACACGTGCGATGCCAATCCCGAGGACTAACATGGTCACCACATATGTAAGTCAGCAAACATCTACTCGAAACGTAAAACTACACGCTAGATATAAATGGTCACATACATAAGTAATTAAAGCAGTTATTGCCTAGTGGTTAAAAAATATGGCCTCTTGATTGAGGGGTTCGAGGTTCAAATGGCAGGCACCTGTGATTTTTCATAGTTATATGCGTATTAGAAATTAATTATCACTTCCTAAAACGGTGAAACAAAACATCGTGAGGAAACCTGCGTACCTAAGAGATTTATAAAAAAAATCTCAAGGTGAGTGAAGTCTACCAATACACACTTGGCCAGCGCGGTGGACTATGGCCTAACTCTTCTCATTCTGAGAGGAGACCCGCGCCCAGTAGCGGGACAATAATGGGTTGATGATGACATCAATAATTACCTATTCCCAAATAGGTTTAAAGTATTAACAGCTGAGATTGCTTTTAGGAGTAGCAAACCAGAATGTACACGGATATCTGTAATCAACCCCAGATAAGATTAGATGTTCCTACCTGAGTTCAGCCACAGATGCGCCGCTACTCCTGAAGACTAAGCTAGAACGCCTCGGAAAAGTATGTCTCCCTTACAACCTCCACACCAGAACACAGCAGCGTTTTACACTGCTGTTATAATAGAAATTTCTTTTCTACCTAAGTTATTTCTACCTAATAACAGTTGTGTTAGGCGCTGCTGTGTTCCGGTATGAAGGGTGTGGTAAGGGAGACAGACTTTTCCGAGGCGTTCTAGCTTAGTCCTCAGGGGTAGCGGCGCATCTGTGGCCGACCTCAGGTAGGATTATCTGATCCTATCTGGGATTGATTACAGATGTACATGGGCGGCAGTAGCCACTTACCATCAGGTGGACTGTATGTCGTCTGCTACTCCTATATTATAAAAAAAAGAAACAGGTGAGGCGGTGGTGCCGCTGGAGTCGAACCACAAGTTCTACCACCTTCGAACCTTATAAATAATTTAACGTTAACACTTACTTCACAAGTTGGTATTAGCATTACCAGCTTATTAGCTGAAGGTAATTTCACCTGAAGCTCAACTCCAGTAAACTCATTAGAGCTTTAATTAAGCTTTCGGGAGAAATTTGTTTAACAGGAACGGCTATTGCCTGTTTACTGTGGTTTGTAGGTTAAATGGCGTTTTATTAGGATACTAGTTTTATCTAACGGTTTCGTTCGCGTTTTACTAGAAGAATGAACCGAACATAGGTAAGAAAATTCTGGATTTACACAGAATTTTTAGTGACTGACGTCTGAGATTTATGTGGGAGTTAAACTGTGGTCAAATTTATTGTCAAAACATTAGTTGATTTTTTTTATTTCCTCCAACCATTATGAAATGGAAACCATTTTAATAGTTATGTAACCGAAGAGTATTTGTTTACGTATTTCCCATACATTTCCAATCAGTTCTGATACAGTCCGCTAGGGGCGCTGATTAGAAGCGTATGGGCAAATACGTAAACAAATACTTAAACAGTTATTTTTATAAAAACGTAAAAACTCATACAAAGGGTACAGTATCTAATGAATTACTCTAGATTAAATTTTCCCACCTCATACTTAAAATATACATCTTGAAAACGCCTTTATGGTAATTTAAAGTCAGTTATAACGTTAGAACCCATTTGGAGCACTCATAAATCTCCCAACTAAGCCTCCTTGTCAAAGATTTGATAAATCGAACCAGGTTTATGTTAATTTATCACTGCAAGTTACATTTGGCTTACTCATCTCCATTGGTGTATTGGTGGTAGTGAAAAATTATATAGATTATACTCGTAGTTATATTTTTATAAAATATAAAATAAAAAGTAAAGATTAGCACTTCGGTAAATAATGTAGTTTTCATGAATGAAAAAATCTCGATTAAATTTTCTCCACAGCGGAGGGTAATGTTTTTCGAGTTTATGTAAAGAGCTTCCGAAGAGTTTTTATGAGATTGAAAATTAACATGATATAAATTAAATTTTGAAGAACCATTTGTGGTTCGAGTCCAGCGGCACCACCGCCACACCTATTTGTACCTAATAACAACAGTGTTAGCCGCTGCTGTGTTCCGGTTTGAAGGGTGTTGTAAGGGAGACAGTCTTTTCCGAGGCGTTCCAGTCCTCAAGAGTAGCGACGCATCTGTGGCCGACCTCAAGTAGGAATATCTAATCCTATCTGGGGTTGATTACAGATGTTCATGGGCGGCAGTAGCCACTTACCATCAGGTGGGCTGCATGCTCGTCTGCTACTCTTATATTATAAAAAAAAAAACATACAGACCACCTGATGGTAAGTGGTCCCTGCCGCCGATAAATATCTGTAACTCCACATGAAATAGTGGTTTTAGATGTATCCACGCATAGATGGATTTCTACTACAGAGGATCAAAAAAAATATAAAGCTAGTGAGAATTTTAAGAATTTGGTATTATTTTCGCGATAAATGTAAGCTAACACGAGCTAAAACAAGCTAATACATGAGCGATCAGAAACGTAGAAGACATGGAATACTCTGTGGTTCGACTTCGGTGACACCACCGTCATCCCTATTTCTGCCTAATAACCATAGATTAGTAAAGATACTTCGCCACCTTGAAATTGAATGAAGTCACAAACGGCTTATTAGTAAGTTCTTTTCTTGAATTTTTTGAATATATAATTATTTCAAATATTTTAGGGACATTTTAGCACGGACACGTGGCAAAACTTTTTACGCAACTATTTCAATTCTCAAAACTGGGTACATTTCCTTGTTAGGAGTGAGTAATCTTTACTAATCTATGCTAATAACAGCAGTTTTAAGCTCTGCTCTGTTTTAATTTTAAGAGTGTGGTAAGGGATACTTTTTCGAGACATTCTAACTCCGTTCTCAGGGGTAGCAACGCATCCGTGGCCAACCTCAAATAGGAATCTAATCTTATCTGGGCTTGATTACAGATGTCCACGGGCGGCAAAAGCCATCTACCATGGACTACCGTGGACTACATGCTCGTTTGCTACTTCTATATATTAAAAAATAGACACTCAGTAAGACCGTATAAAGTATGATGACTAGTAATAGGTCATCTACTGACACATATGTATTTGAGTAGGATACCTAATGGAGTACCCACGCAAATGGACTGCGAGACCTATATCAATTCTCGATACCTGGGGGTAAATTAGGCTGTATCCGTAGCACTGTAACAGTTACTACTGCGAATCTAGAACTAAAAACCATTGTCATACAAATACATACATACAACGATTACCGATTAAATAATATGATAGTTCGATCACAAGATAAGAAATATATCAATAAATATTTTATTTCTGGAATTTGTCTGCTCTATTTTTTACTAGTCTAGACAGGAATGAGATTTCTTTTATCGTGTAAGAGGACTCGATGAGTGACTTCTTATACTGAATTGTAGATTTTTATATATTTGATTTAGGTAGAGTAATTTAATAAGAAGGAAGGATACACGATTTTCAAAGAGCAGGAATGTATTTTAAATTACAAAACTTATACTTTTATTTCTCGTGGAGCTCTTTAATTTGCTGTGTTGCTTAATGCAGTTTCTTTTTAATTTACGAATCAGCTTTCCATAAAATTTAAGTAATTTTTCGCCCAGTAGGTAGATTTAGAGAAAGCTTTGTGAGTGATATTAGCTATATTAGCAGCATATTATGAGCAGTCGTGATTTCTGTCTTTATAATCAATCTATATATAACATATACGATTGTACCTTTTTAAACATCTATATTTTATATGTCTATCACAAACTTATCCTGATATTATAAGACCTTTTTGATATGACTTACCCAAGACTTTATTTTGTTTTGTACAATTCCCTCGTGTGTTGTGATCATTGTCTTTGTCTTCTCTTGACGTATTTTCGAATCTGTTCATCTCAGTTTACTTAAACACCGATTTTCCACATTTTTATTTATATACATCATAAATTTTATACACTATACAGACCTACTGTACACAATACTACAAATCGCGTATATTATTTAGGTTTAAAGACATTAGTGAAATGTCTAAGTCTAATGTTTTGTCACTACATAAATTGTCTTTTTTATTTTTATTTGTTGTTTTTTTTTTTAATCTAAAACCTTTTAAAACGTCATTATGTATTTACAGTATCTTCACTTGTTTAAACCATTAATTAATTCACGAACTTTATAACAGTTCAATATAAATATGTTCGCAACTTTTAATGTCAACAAAATTTAATCTCTATAATAATTAACTGAAAATAGATTCACATAATCCACTATTATTTCAATTCACTTTCACATTTAAATTTTGGCACTTTCATTACAAAACACACTCTTAAAAAAAACCTTTTTAACCGACTTCAAAAAGGAGGTGGTTATCAATTCGGCCGGTATCTTTTTATTTTTATTTTTAAATCAGCGTAAAATTTGGCGGCAAAAATTCGCACGAGCGACACGTACGTCCCCTTTGAGCGATCGAGAGCTACTGAGCCTCAAAGTGCCTGAAACTGGCTGAAAGGGCTGGCTGATACTGAAGTGCCCGGGTTCGTACCCCTGAGATTGGTACGTAAATACGGGGGTTGAATACGAAAACGTATAGACTAGAAGGTTGGTTTTCTTGTTTATGGGAGGTTGAAATGTAAGTACCTACCGACAGTTTGTTGCCTTGTAAATCTGTGTGTACAGATTAATCCTAATACAGCAAGGGCCTGTGAATGCTATCTATGTATCGTTATAGATCTCTCTCTAGATATCTCTAAATATCTATAGGTATCTCTGATTATTACGATACGATTATATTGTATGGTACGATTGGTTATTGAGTATAGATCATGGGTTTTGGACACTACCACGTATTAAAAATGCTACTTAGTTTTTTGGTTGGACTTAAAATTTTGACTTAATACAGTTTTCGATATTTCTTTAATAATAAATGTAAGACATCCACTTCACCCATTGCCAGGTATCGTAAAAAAGCCTGCTAGACACACGCATCTTTCATAAAATGCCCTAGGTCCGGCGTTAATGAATGACGTTTTCGCTAGTTCGTACGGTGCAAAGTACGGTGCGTAAGGATATTGTCAGTGTTGTGTGTCGTGATATGAAACCTAGAAAAGAAAAACGAACTAGACGTAGGGTAGATAGATTAATCTACCACTAGTACTTGTCAACGGTTTCTCCCCTCCACCTCAGTTTCGCCGTGACCACGATCCATGCAACTGGGTCGAAATATCGGCAATAAAAAACGCATATCGTGAGTACCCGTTACATAATAAAAAGTTCGTTCAAAGGTACAAAAAAGGTTTTAAAGAACCATCTCTCTCGGTAATAATAGGTATATGTTTTGTTGGTAGCAGTCCTATAATGGTGAATTTATATTGAAATCGCACAGTATTTGTCAGACACGGTATATGGCAAAACAAAATCATAAAGTTCTATACAATGTGTATAGAATGTGTAATAGATACTATGATTTTTTCGATACTTTAATGTAGCTTTCAGGGTATTGTACCTAGACCTCCATATTATTTGGTATTGATTACTTAATATTTTATGGTCTGCATTGCAGCAGCTTCAATTAGTCTAAAAATTGTGCTAAAGTTTGCAGAAACAATAAATTTCAATCTCTCGTCGAACAAAAATTTATAGGAGTGATGCGATAACAATTTTGGATTTCTGCCAAATTTTCCCGAAATAAAACTAACTGCAATCTGTAGTTTGTATCGAAGCTCTAATAAATTACAATGTAGGTATCTGAAATGGGCTAAACTTTTTGAAATATAAATCGTTTTAATAATATAGCATATTTTATCAAAGTTTGAGGTAGCAAATGGACATGCAGTCCACTAAAAGGTGGCTAACCTCTGTGGGTCGACTCCAGCGGCACCACCGCCACACCTATTTCTACCTAATAACAGCAGTGTTATGATTTGAAGGGTGTGGTAAAACATACTTTTCTGAGGCGTACCAGCATAGTCCCCAGGGGGCGCATCTTCAGCCGACCTCAGATAGGAATTTAATCTTATCTGGGCGCCAGTAGCTACTTACCAACAGGTGGACTATATGCTCGCTTACTACTCCTATATTATAAAAAAAAATACTTGATGGTAAGTGAGTGGTCACTGCCGTCCATAAACACCAAATCCACATAAACCAGGTCTTCTACCCGAAGTTGATCACAGACGAATTGCCTCCTAAGACTAAGATGGCCACATGTGTAATATCCACATGACATATGTAAGTCCGCCAGCATTATAATGTTTAAATGATTCGACTTTACAATTTGACTTTCTTATAAATACTTGAGCCTGACGATAAAGCACACGTGCTACCTGATGGGAAGCAGTCAACGTCGCTTATGGACATTTGCAACACTAGAGGAGTCGGCAATGCATCGCCGACTTTACTATTTTATTTCTTGTTTTAATCACACACTAAAGTGTAATCCATTAAAATACACACACGATATTCATTTTGGTAAAGTGGTCTTAACAAAAATATACATTTTTTAAAACGTTACATTAAATAAATTGCTTAAACCTTGACTTTGTGTAAAACTCATAATTAATGGTTTCTATCTAGAAAGAGCCTTAAACTTTTATAAAAGCAGCTTCTAGGCAAAGCTTCACTGTTCAGTTATTTATGACGAAAGTAACGCAATAAATATTTGTTTGGCGCGACTTAGATTAATATTTATTCGGTTATGTTTTATGAATTTTTGTAGCTAACATTTATAATACAATAGGTATTTAAAGAAAACACCTAGAACTATGTGGTGTCCAAAAAGAATACAAATCTCTGTCTGGGATGTTCTAAAAAGCAGTCAAATCCTGGACGTAGGCAGCAGTATTTGCTATAGGAGCATGCAGTCCAACTGATGGTAAGTTAGCATTGCCGCTTATCTTTAACGAATCTCAGATAAAACTAGACATATCTGAGGTTAGCCAAAATAATGCCTAAATTTTAAAAAATGATCAGAAGCAAAAAAGGAGAATGAGGGAAATGGGAGAATATGAAAATACGAAAGACAAGAATAATTTACCAACGCACACAAATGAATGCCATTTTGTTTATGCCATATAGTGAAAAAGAAAAGTGAAAAATGAAAAAAAAAATGATATTTAAAGAAAAAGTTTATGTCAATAATAGAAAGATAGGCAAGAATAAAGTGCCCATAGCACGCATAATAGCAAGAAAGACAAGAAAAGATAGCTTACACTACAAACGATTTATGACGCCTAAAAGTTGTTTACCGTATAAGAATAGAGAAAAAATGAAGACAAAATGCTCTGCTGGCAAACGATTCTTCACACCCGCAAAATGTATATAGGTTATAGTCCGCGCCAAACTGCTAGTCTGCTCTGAAGTTGTTGCGAGCAAATGTATTCATACAATTTGCTATGGCGACGCGATTCATTTCTATATTCAGAGCGGACTAGCAATTTTACGCGGTCTATACCAAAATTAATATTGAGATAGATAAGAATAAAGCGTGTTGAAAGTGTCCAACGCATGCAAACGATTCATCTTCCAAAAACTGTTTATGACAGTTGTCAGCCCAAAAATCTAAGAAAAATAAAAAGTTCTCTACGAACGCAAACCATTAGTTACTCCTGAACATTTTTGAGGCATTCGCAAAATTTTCGTTTAAAATGTATTCTCAATGAAATAACAGAATAAACATAATTTGACATATTTTCTAATTTCATGTATGTTTTTATAATTTAAGAGTAACAGACGAGCCTTTGATAAGTTGGTAAAGATACTTCGCCGCCTTGAAATTCAATGAAGCCACTAAAAGGCTGATTTGTCAGCTGTTTGTCATTTGTTTTTTTTAATTCTTGACAAATAAAACACATTAGATAAAAATTCCGAATAAACAACTAATACTGCGTAATTTACATACTAAATAAATAAGTATTTCAAATAATTTAGGGACATTTTAGCACAGAGACGTGGGAAAACTTTTTTACGCAACTATTTCAATTCTCAAAACTGGTTACATTTTCTTGTTAGGAGTGAGTAATTTTTACTAATCTATGAGACAAGCATACAGTTCACCTGATGGTCAATGGGTGCCGCCCATTAACATCGTTATCAATTCCAGATAAGATCAGATTTTTATATGAGGTCGCCCACAGATGTGCCGCTACCCCTGAAGTCTAAGCTGAAATTCCTCGGATAAGCATGTCTCCCCTCCCTTAAAACCAGAACACCGCAGCGGTTAACATTGCTTTTATTAAGCAGAAATACATAGGTGCTCTGTATATGAAACAAAACAAAGGAACTTAAGGGCGGATTTATCTCAAATATTACTCAAGAACATAAGTAAAAGAAAATACAGTAATCCCACAAACAAAACACAAGGAAACCTATGCGCAAGATAAGATTAAGACGGGAAATATGAAATAAGTGGCAAGAAACAAGAAAGAAAAAGGCAAAATGAAAGTAGGAATGACAAGAAAAAGTGGGCTTCGCACGCAAACTACGCACGTACAATTTTTGGTGTCAGATTATAGATAAAGGATAGATATAGATACAAAAAGTTAGATAAAAGATACATACACTAAAAAGTTATGTAAGTACAGTTGTTTTTTTAAGCTTGCATAGATGGCGAAATTAGAAACTATATGTACGAATTAGCGAAAAACATATTTGTGTTCTTAACTTTATTTCTTAAGAAGTGTTTTCGTATGTTTTTTTTATTTATTTGGTAATCTTATATATA
This sequence comes from Epargyreus clarus clarus, assembly GCA_014595695.2. NCBI lineage: Eukaryota > Metazoa > Arthropoda > Insecta > Lepidoptera > Hesperiidae > Epargyreus > Epargyreus clarus. The sequence goes on from JACTTY020000024.1 coordinate 2,250,239, forward strand.
AAATTCTCGTGTTACAATGTTAGCTACCGTACTCCTCCGAAACGGCTTTACCGATTGTCAGCAAATTATATACACATATTCATTAGGTCTGAGAATAGGCTACTATCTATTTTTCATACGCCTAAGTGATAAGGGTTGTTCGCCCTTAACATCTTTTATTTATATGGCAACACAACGTTTGCCGAGTCAGCTAGTATGTATTGTAATTTGTTATTGTTGCTTAAATTTTTGAAACAAATCTATCAAATATCCTGACAGTAGTTACAAGTCCAAGTTTGATTATAATTCAAACTGAAAAATAAAACCTTTATTCTAACCAGGAATTAATAAAGTTAATTTGAAAAAGAAACCACAACACAACAAACCTGTATCATTTCACCATAGGATAGTGTTAAATTCTGTGAAATAAGGACCACATTCTAAAGCAAGAGCAATTATCCGCATGGGAACAATAAAATGGAATTTGCTCTGGGCCCTTGTAGGAAAAGATTTGGGCCCAGCGAGATGTAAAAAGGGCTGCTGTCAAATCAAACCATATTTATTTGTCAGACACCAAAAAATAAACAAATCTATTTATATAATATCAATTTCTGCAGACTTATTTTTGAAGGTGGTAGGACCCTTTGTGATTCGACTCCAGCGGCACCATCGCCACACCCATTTCTCCATAACAGCAGAGTTAAGCGCTGCTATGTTCTGGTTTGAAGGGTAAGGGAGATATACTTTTCCGAGGCATTCCAGCTTACTCACCAGGGGTAGCGGCGCATCTGTGGCCGACCTCAGGTAGGAATATCTAATCCTATCTGGGGTTGATTACAGATGTCAATTGCCAGCAGTAGCCACTTACAATCAGGTGGACTGCATGTTCGTCTGCTACTTCTATATTATAAAAAAACTTATCTGGAAAGTAAACTTGACTAAGAATTTCGGCAAATGGAGTTTAGTAGCGCCCGTTACTGATAATGTTTGTCTTTTTTTATCCAATGTTTTGCGTACGATCGACATTTCCCAATTTATATTTGAAGGTGGTAGAACCCTTTGTGGTTCGACTCCGGCGGCACCACCGCCACACCTATTTCTACCTAATAACAGCAGTGTTAGGCGCTGCTGTGTTCCGGTTTGAAGGGTGTGGTAAGGGAGACATACTTTTCCGAGGCGTTCCAGCTTAGTCCTCAGGGGTAGCGGCGCATCTGTGGCCGACCTCAGGTAGGAATATCTAATCCTATCTAGGGTTGATTACAGATGTCCATGGGCGGCAGTAGCCACTTACCACCAGGTGGACTGCATGCTCGTCTGCTACTCCTATATTATAAAAAAAAAAAAAAAAAAAGAAATTGTCAACTTTCGATCCTTCATAGGCAAAATTTGGATAGATTGAGTCGGGAGGAACATAAGGCTAGTTATTTCTCAAATATGTTAAGGCTTGCTCCATAAATTGACAATCTGTCTAGGATACAAGTAGGAAGCGTGAGAAAACGAATAAACATATGAGTACCAAAATTCAAATCGTTTGGTCTAGACCAAATACAAAAACTAGTGGTAGTTACGGAGCAAATTGGCTGTGATAGATAGACGGACTGACGCACGAGTGGTCTTAGAAGGCTTCCGTTTTTTGTTTTTTCGTACGGAACCCTAACAAATGGGAAGAGACAAGGAAAAGCAAGAAAAAGCACTTTCCACGCAACATCAGTCACGTCCGAGGATGATTTGGGGTTATTTGTCAGATTTCCCACAAACTTATTTTATGATATATTCACATGTCAGAATATGTGACAACTGTATTATTTCGTAATCTATCATGTTTACTGTTTTGGGAGCAACATTTATTTTGTGTACGTTTACATTTTGTAGGGTGTGGGAAAGTAAACTATAACATAAATCTATCCCACATTTTGTGTACCAACGATCGAATTATTTGCCAATTTTTTTTACTGAAAACGTCAAATTTTGATTTTTCATAGGCATAATTTGGATACATTGAGTATTAATAACGGGGTAGGAGGAACATTAGGCTAGTTATTTCTCAAATATTTTAAGATTTACTCCGTTAATCGGCAAAGCGTCTGGGATGCAAGTAGGAAGCGTTAGAAAACAAAAGAGCATGTGATTACCAAATTTCAAGACATTTCGTTCAGTAATTTCGGAGCAAATTGACTGTGACAGATAGACGGACTGACGCACGAGTGATCATAGAAGGGTTTCGTAATTTGTTTTTTCATACGGAACCCTAACAAATGGGAAGAGACAAGGAAAAGCAAGAAAAAGCACTTTCCACGCAACATCAGTCACGTCCGAGGATGATTTGGGGTTATTTGTCAGATTTCCCCAAACTTATTTTATGATATATTCACGTGTCAGAATATGTGACAACTGTATTATTTCGTAATCTATCATGTTTACTGTTTCGGGAGCAAGGTTTATTTTGTGTACGTTTACATTTTGTTGGTGTGGGAAGGTATACAATAGAATTATTTCTTTCAACTCCATGAATCGTTCACTTCAGAATTTTGTACGAATGATATAGAATTATAGATACTTCAAAATTTCGTGTGTTCAAAAGCGTCACACGTCCACCTATTATTTTCCCACTGCTGGGCAAGAGTCGCCACTCAGAATAAGATGAGTTTAGGCCATATTAATTAACTTTTTATAATATTGAAATTGCATATGAGCATGCAATCCACCGGATGATAAGTGGCTCCTGCCGCAATTTGACATCTGTAATCAAATAAGATTGCAGCCATGCATAAGATCAGCTACAATAATACCTTTGAGAACTAACTTGACTATTTTCGGACAAGTATGTCTCTATTATCACACCTTTGAAACCTAAGTCCAGCAGTGCTAAACACTGTCATTAGGCAAAAAAGGTGTGGCGGTGATGCCGCCGGATCCTAACCACAACGAATTCTACCACCTCTGACTTTAACTATAAATTGTGATAATTATAATAATGTAATGTGAACTTATTATTCCATATACGATTGTTTTCGCTCGGAATGCAGAAATTGCTATCCAAGTTACATTTGGCTTTATTCCAACGCCGTCTTCATTGTACAAATGATATATTTGTTTGGCCACCTCTTAGGCACGGATGATATATTTACAGACACATAAACTGTTTTCATGTTCAGATCAATAGTAATTCATAGTGTTATGTGTGTTGTGGTGGTAGATCTAACATGCCTCGACCCTGGACATACCACTTACATTTGAAGCAAACTTGCATTATTTTTCCCCAAGTTATATTTATATTCAGAGCATTTCTTTACATCATTACTGATCAAAAGAAAAAAATATTAAGAAAATAAATCAATAATACCAATTTGCACGACGTCGTGATTTTTAGGGTAAACCGTCGATTTCCACGACGCGACATCGCTACGACTTGACGTCGCAACGTGCTACAATGCTACGCTGTTTACTATGTCTTTTAGCCCTTAGCCCTTTACACCCGAAGATTTTTTTTCGCAATTTCCGATTCAAAACGTTTATTACGGCTTTTTATATAGCTTAAGGGATCCACAAAAAATACGAAAAAAAATCCAGAGTTTATACTTAATCCAGAAATCGACCCGCACGATCGTGAGTCTCCGGTGGGAACTGTCACACTCACGATCGTGAAAATTGCAAAAAAAATTAGTTTTTTATCAAAAAATACTAGAAAATTAAAACAATTTGGAGATATTTAACATCACTGTCTTTATTTTCATTAGTCTTTATAAAAAAGCTGTCTTGGCAATGAAACCTAAACTACGTAATTCTATGAAAATCAACATTCTTCTTTCTTCCGTTATTGCCACCGTCTTCAATCCAGGTCTCCAATGCGTAGGTATTCTTGGCTAGGGAATACATTCAATGATAATGCAGATGGAGAAAACTTTAGCCATATCTATTGCAATTAAATTAAGTTTTCGACCGGTTCTTCTTAGACAATATAAATTTGTGCATCTGGTTACATATCAAGAGCCTCATAATTAAAATATTAAGAAAAATATTTCTTTGGAAACTTTACTGGAGATGTTGGTAGGGATGTATAGACCTTTTCAAGACAGAAAACGTATTCTTTTCCAAGCTATTTTTCGATGTGTTGGACGTGAAGATGCTCGGCGGCGAGAAATTTCTAGGGATGATTTTAAAGTAGTTCAGGCTCAAGTTCCAGATCCAATTCTAGGTCAGTCTCTATTTGAGGGTCTGCATGTGCTTCTGGATCTGTTTCAGGGCACAATTCTTCAAATTGAAACTCTTCTAATCTATTTGGTTGAAGCTCTTCACTTTCATGAAGATCTTCAATGTCCGATACATTTCTCCTCACCTCGCACTGGCAAAATCTGATCATCATTTAAATGTACCCCTAAAATTGAAACAAACAAAATTGATATTGACGAAACTTACACATAACTGGTAATAGCAATAAAAGCATTTTCATCAAACGTTATTCTGCACCAACAACCGTAGGCACACGATCGTAACAGTTGAAATTTGCAACCTAATTGTATCTAAATTGCAAGTTAATCGAATAAACTACTAAATTCCACGTATTTAGTGTTCTTTTAGCTTTCAAATTAGCTATGATTAATAATAGATACTAAACATTTAATACCAAAAATAATTATATACCTGTGACAGTGCGCGGGTCGAAAAAATTTGCCATCTTTGGACGAGTCCCTAGCACAACTGACCGCCTGCACCCCGCTCACTTAGCCGGTAGCACGTGCGATACTCTCCTCACGATCGATCGGCATCGGTTGCGTTTCGAAAAATAAGAAGCTATCACGTGGGAATTTTTTTAAAGTGAAACTCACGCTCATATCATTTCGGGTGTAAAGGGTTAGTGTAACTTAGCTCTTAGTATGTCCTTAGCCTTTATTGTAGTTAACCAGTTGATCCATGGTGTTTATCAATTTTATTACAACTATTTGATTCACACGTTTGTTTTATTTGTAGTCTGGTTCTAGTTTTACTGTGGGAATATGATTATTCTCTACATAGGATGATGAGGATTAGAACATCACAGACCTGCGATTTGATACGATACTTCGAGTCAATTTTTCTCTATGAGTCTATACAATTTCGCGTGCTATCTCGCTTATCACGGGGAATTCTTAGAGAAAAAAAAACAGAATTTTGATACTCCTGCACCCTTAGTATGAGTTTTTACAAAAACACTATTTTTGTATTTGTTTAAGTTTTGCCCATACATTTCCAATCAGCGCCCCTAGCGGGCTGTACCAGAACTTATTTGAAATATATGGGAAATACGTAAACAAATATAAAAACAGTTATTTTTGTGAAAACGTAAAATCTCATACTAGGGTACTGTTCGATCCACTTTAGAACAAAAGAACATATTTAAGTGTGTAACATCTAACAATACAAAATACCTAGGATTCTAATCTTTACTAAAACACGAATGAACAAAAACGAAAAAAGTACATTATTTTAGCACCATTTTAAAACCCCCTTTTCCCAATTAAAACAGCATAATAAAAATAACACTCACAACCATCCCACATAATACAGTTCATTCTGTATTCCTTTTTGAAACCATTTCCTTTTCAGTCATGAAAAAGGTTGCCGCTCTGAAAGCACAGATTTTCTGCTGAAAGAGTTGAATAACGACGGCGTATGCAACGAACATTTTATATTCAGATTACTTTCATGAAAGTGCAAATTTGCAAAGAACAAAATGAGGTAGAGATAAAATAGTGTAGTTTTTGTTGTATTCGCTCGAAGATTGTTTAATTAGCAGCTATTAACTTCAATTTAAACATTTTTGGAAAAAAAAGCTATGTTACGATAAGTCTCTTATACCGACTTATCTATACTAATATTATAAAGAGGAAAACTTTGTTTGTTTGTTTGATTGTAATGAATAGGCTCAAAAACTACTGGACCGATTTTAAAATTCTTTCACCATTCGAAAGCTACATTATCCACGAGTAACATAGGCTACATTTTATATGAAATATATTTGATAAATAGATTTTGAGGCGGTACAAAGTTTGTCGGGTCAGCTAGTTAACAAATAAGGTTGTATTATTTGTTAATAAGTCAGTCTTATTAAACCCAAATAAAATTGGATTTCTTCCTCATTCGGCCATGGACACGCCACTACTTGTGGACTAAGCTGGAACGCCTGGGAAAAGTATGTCTCCCTTACCACACCCCTCAAACCAGAACACAGCAGCGTTTAACACTGCTGTTAATAAGCAGACATAGGAGTGGCGGTGGTGCCGCTGTAGTCGAACCACAGAGGGTTCTATCACCTAAAGGCTCCTTTATGGGATCACGTAGTAAAACAAAGTCACCTGCTACAAACATCCATTACCATAAACAACTTACAATCGTCGGGGGACGCCTCTTTAAATATACAGAGGCACTCGGGCTTACATTAAGTGGCCACTCTGCTTGCATATAAGCGTCTGCTTACAAGGCACCTGATGCTTAGAGTAAGTTCAGAGTTTGCCTTATATAGCCTCTTAAATTTAAAGTTTGCATTAAGGTAATTTTAAGTCGGTATTAAATTGATTCGTTTATTTTATTTATTTTTTTATAATATAGGAGTAGTACACGAGCATGCAGTCTACCTGATGGTAAGTGGCTACTGCTGCCCATGGACATCTGTAATCAACCCCAGATAGGATTAGATATTCCTGCCTAAGGTCAGCCGCAGATGCGCCACTACTCCTGAGGACTAAGTTGGAACGCCTCAGTACGATGTTGCAGTCGCAAAGTAATATTGATGCAAATGGTATTGACAAAGTAATATCAAACGCGCAAACTCATAGCTTAGTTTCCAACTTCGCAAATAGTATTACTGTAGCCGCTTTGCGTTATATTTAGGACTTCCTTTCACTAGTACAGTTAGGAACATACTTTGAGTGTAATTATAAAGATACAGATTAGTTTTAAAGCAATGGTTGGAGTAATATAGACGCACAACTTTATGATACTGCAATAATATACAGTACGATATTGCAGTCGCAAAGTAAAATTGGTGCAAATGCTATTGACAAAGTTATATCAAATGCGCAAACTGATGACTTTGCTTCTAACTTCGCAAACGGTATTACTGTAGCCGCTTTGCGTCCTATCTAAGGTTTCGTTTTACTAGTGCAGCTAGGAACATACTTTGAGTGTAAAGATACAGATAAGTTGTGAGTAAATACAGACGCATAACTTTATGATATTGCAATACACAGTGCATTGTCGCAAAGTAATATTGACGCAAATGGTATTGACAAAGTCATGTCATACACGCATACTGATGGCTTAGTTTCCAACTTTTGAATAAAGTATTACGGTAGCCGCTTTGCTTTATATCTAGTGTTTCTTTTTACTAATAGAGTTAAGAATTTACTTTCAGTGGAACTCTACAGATACAGATAACTTTTAAAGCGACATTCGGAGTAAATAAAGACGAATAACTTTATGATTTTGCAATACATAGCGCAACGTCGCAAAGTAATATTGATGCAAATGGTATTGACAAAGTTATATCAAACGCGCAAACTGATGGCTTAGTTTCCAACTTCGCAAGCATTATTACTGATGCTTTGCGTTATATTTTTATTTTGAAGTTTTTGACATTTTATATTGTAATCAATTAATTATTTGGAATCCGTTTTATTACATATAAATTAATGAAGGATTGTACTTTAACCATGACTAATCATGTAAATTAATATAATAATGAATTGTAACCCATTATAAATTGTATGCCTTGACAGGTGGAATTTGGCGAACCTATTCTATTACCGTCGATCAATTGTACTTACCCATTTTCAGGCAATAAATGATTTGAATTTGAATTTGAATTTGAATTTATATCTAGAGTTTTCATTTGCTTGGAGGTATAGGATATTATTGCGTGTATTATACTTGCAGGCAGATGTTACTGTAGTTTACAAAGAATTTAATTATTATTGATCTATAAGATATATATGATGCTGTCAGGAGTTGTATGAGGGATTATGCGGCTTCAGATGTACTTCAGTGCTTTAGAAGGTATACTAAGTTTATCCTATCTGAAATATATTACAGATTCTATGTCTATTGGCGTAGCCACTTGACATCAAGTGGACTGAATGCTGATTTGCTAAATTTGTATAGCAAAAATAAAGGGATTACAGTAAAAAATGGAGATCTGTTGAAGACCTGTTGTTTCAAAAATATCCGTATAGACCTCTCTCAACAATCTACAGTGAAGAGTGATGGAGTACGCTCCAAGTTTTGTGAAGAGATTCGGGTTTAGCGATGATATAAGAGGTGCAAAAACGGGACATTCGGACGAAACTTTTTACTTTGTATCTTTTTTGCGCGTCTAAATTTTCAGAGTGCGCTTGAATAAGGCTTTTGATTCTTGAAAAGTATTGTTTTGAAGTTTAGGTAATTCTTCAATTAATCGACGTTCACTCTGACACAAAAAAAATGTAATATTTTATAACCCCTTCAAGTTGTCCCCAGATCTTTCCAACAAATTTTACAAGGCACGAACCTTTTTTTTGTTAACGAGGGGTAAACCTTCAAAGGTACCCGATGCAGTGGGAGCGACACGGCGTTATGTGGGATTATTACCGTACTAAATCCCCCCTCCCCCCCCCCCGAGATTGTTCTCGACGCTACGTTAAGGACTTCAGGATCTCCAAAGGAACGGAACCGGAGTCCTCTAAGCATCTTGCCCCGTCAGGCTCTACTCTGGTGAGTGTAAAACTCGCCAAACCTTCAGATGTGTACGACGGCATGCGCCCACAAATACCGCCGCCCTTCCCAGGGTCGCTTACCGGGCGGTTCGAGCTCCCACTCTTGCCACCCACGACCCCAGAAGGCCCCTTTTGGTCATCTTACTACAGGCGGTATACCGTAGTCCTATTCTGGTCCCGGAACTACAGGGACAAAACACGCGAACCTGAACCTAAACTTAACATCCTTTCTATTATGTTCATGAAAATTCACACAAATTCTATGTACCGTGTTTAGTTCAAAATATACAAGACCTAATACTGATGCAAATTATATTGACAAAGTTATATCAAACGCGCAAATTGATGGCTTAGTTTCCAACTCCGCAAACTATGTTACTAGGAACGGTTTACGTCAGGGTTGCCAACTGTTACTAAAATAAACGGATATTAATATTACTAGTAGGTATAGTTAGCAGTGTTACCAGCATATTTGAAGGTGTTAGAATCCTTTGGGGTCCGATATTGCCTCATAACAGTAGAATCAAGCGCTGCTGTGTTCTGGTTTGAAGGGTCTGGTAAGGGAGACATACTTTTCCGAGGCGTTCTAGCTTAGCCCTCAGGGGTAGGGGCGCATCTGTGGCCGATGGGCGGCAGTAGCCACTTACCATCAGGTGGATCGCCTGCTACTCCTATATTATAAAAAAAACTGTGTCTGCCTGTCTGTCTGTCTGGTAGTCTCTTCTTCACGCCTAAACCACTTAACCGATTTTAATGAAATTTTGTAGAAAGATAGTCTGAGACCCGAGAAAGGACATAGGACATTTTACCCTTCAAAACGGAACACAGCAGCGCCTAACACTGCTGTTATTAGGTAGAAATAGGTGTGGCGGTAGTGCCGCCGGAGTCGAACCACAAAGGGTTCTACCACCGTACCGTTACTTTCGGATTTATAATATTAGCAAGGATTAGTAAGGATACAATATTAAGCCTAGTGTTTGAAACGCAAGGAGGCGGCAGAGAGAGCCAGGGAGTTATTATAAACCCATATTAATAGGCAACATATGCATCTAAGCCTACCAAAGATCAATTTGAGTAGGCAGAAATTGTAAAATGTTGATATTTGGCGGCAAAACATCGGATAAATTATTTAGCAATACCGGTTAGGTTAGGTTAGGTTAGGTATTACTCGTAATAACTGGTAATATGTAGTTATGGTTCGGAATATTATTCATATCACATTAACAGCAGTGGTTTTGGTTACATCACATTAATAACTCCATTACGCTTAACGGTGTATCTGTCATAATTATTCTTCATTTGGAATTCAACTAACAGCTACGGTGACATCTGTATAAATTAAATCGAACGTAATGTAGTAATAAATTTATTATATCTGGATAAGTAATAGCTAAGTTATTTTATTTGTACGGTACAATGTGTAGGATGAAAATTTTATTTTTGTTTTGGATCTAGATTTGATTTATTGCTTCCAGAACATAAAAAGAATCTTTAAGAGAGCACTTATAAAAATTTACTCAGAAACTGTAGTTTTTAAGTGTAATGTCTACTATTTTTTTGAGATCCCATTAAACATTGAAAAAACCTTGAAATGACCTTTTTATTAACCCATTAGTGTCCCTCCGCTGGGCACGGGTCTCCTCTGAAAGTGTGAGGTTAGGCCATAGCCCACCGCGCAGGCCAATGTGAATCTGTAATAATGGCCAATGGGCCAATGTGATATGTGAATGTTCCCTATTAAGTAACCACTACTATAACTGCCTTCATCTCACATGAAATTAATTGAAAACTCTTGGTTTAGCGCAATGTTTCTGAACCAGTGATCTGCGATTGCATTATAAGTGATTTATTTAGATTGAAATGAATTACTACAACTACTTACGGACGATAGCATCCTTTTAGATTTAGTCTGTACTGTTGGTTCAAAAAATATATTTAATGGTCCATTCTAAAAAAGATTAAGTACCCCTTAGAGGGTTCGGTAATCAAAAAATAACGCTATTTCCTATCACCTAATTCGAATGCGTCAATCACGTCCCATCTTCTTTTTATAGATCATAGGTACTCATATGAAAAGAAAAAGAATGATACCGAAAAATGAAGCCGAGAACAAAAGAGAAAAATATATTGCGAAGGCATCGTACAAACAAACGCTTTTTCATCATTTATTATTTTCCACAAAAAATATCACGAAACTGTATTATCCCGAAACGTACTTCAGCACGCACGTTCTAATTTCATCCTATCACTCATTCCCCTGTCCTAGAACAAACAAAGGAATGACGCAGCCGATTTTTGCACCTGCCTATCACAGATATGTTCAATTACATAAGGGTGATGTTACATTGTCTTTGATTTGAAATTAGTTCAAATGATGACACGTTCTATGATTTTTTTTCCAATAATGACGAATGATGAACCATTTCTCATATTCTAATGTTTTATGTGTTGCTTTCCGTCTATCTCTACAAGATAATCTTAATTCGATATTGGCTCGAATGTACTTAATAGCTTCAAGCTTAAGATGTCACTCAGTCCGCTGCTTAGAATAGTTTGTTCTAGACACAAAGGAATGACGCAGTTAATTGCACCTGCCTATTGCAGACGATAGTTAAATAGCATCTTCAATTATATAACAGCGTAGTACATAATATTTAAGTATGAGTGTATCGAAAATGAACTTCGATAGTCTTGAGAAATAAATAAAATTTATGAAAAGGTATAAAAATAACTGTATGTGAAGGTTAGGAACACATCATTATATTTTTCGGAGTCAGAAGGAAAACATCTGTTTCTATTCTGGTATAAACTTATAAGACGACGCGGCAATTTTTGTACCTGTCGATTCCAGGTGATAACTCAGGTAAAGGTAAAATTATATTTGTACATAGAACTGATATTCTGTTATTTTGCCTTACCTTTATATTTTTAAAACATTTATATTTATGTTCTTTACGTATGAATAGTACTTATTGCACCTAATAATCTTGAAATATATTAAACTGATTCAGTTTTTAATTAAAGGAAGACTTTAGATAAAAATAAGTTATTTATTGTCTTTTTGCACGACACTACAATGTTGATTACCGACAAGTATGTAAGTCGTATAACCGTAATAAGAAATTTCAAGTCACATTACAAAACACCTTTATGGCATAGTCCTAAACCAATAAACGAAAACATCCCTCAGAGCGGAGGGACAAAGCAAATGAAAATAGATTCGCGGAGAGAAACACGCAGGGGACTGATATTGAAAAACGACTCAATCAAGGAAAGGTACGAATATAGAGTCAGTAACAAATAGAAGTGTATCCGGCGGTCATTTTAGTTGCTATGCTCAGTACCTTGTAACCATACCACTGCTGTATTAAATCCTTACAAATATTAGTGACGTCAGTCCACAGTCCAAATAAGTGGATGTTTAAGCATTTTGGTAGAAAACATCTCAAAGTGGTCTTCAGACATAGATTTTATTTAGGCCTTCAATTTTAGGGAATAGTGGCTATAATGCTTTTAAATCACTCTTTTAAGTGATCTACAGGTGATTACTTAGACTATCGATCATTAAGATCATTAAGATCGATAATCCAAGTAATCACTTGTAGATAGCACACAATCTAGACAATCGGCGGGATTACACGCGCTTCATCGATATAATTGTCTGTTTAATTCGCCATCGTGTTACTATTATCGGATAAACACTTTTAGGATTCCGTACGCAAAGGGTAAAAACGGAACCCTTTTACTATGCCTCCGCTATCTGTCCGTCTATTCGCCTGTCACGGGGTTCTATCTTTTAAATCCAGCCTCTGTAACGTAACTTAGTAGGTATAACGGTAACCACTATATTAACAAATACAAAAAAAAACTTGAAAATAAATTGGGTCACCATATATGAAAGAAATCAAATAACAAACTTAGGAAGATACGGAACTCTCCGTTTGCTAGTTCGAATCCAATTGGCCAATTATTCCAAGGGAAGAATTCTCTCGATCAAAAAGGCTGTGCTCACCAAATATTTGCGCCATTTCTATTTGATGTTAGATCTATGGTTACAGGTGTCGGCTTCGCTTGAAATATTTTGTTTGCTCAGCCTACCCAAGGGTTTGGGTACCGATGGCTACCGTGTACGTACTTGTGTTTATGTATCCCAAATATTATCAAACTTGAACCTTTCGACTACTAAAGATTAGTTTAGACTTAGAGAGTTGGAATTTGGTATTTACACATCTATAGTTTAAGTATTACATAACTGACGACCCGCGTGGCGGAGCGGTGACAATATAGGTCTGACGCGCAATGAGTCCCGGGTTCGATCCCCGGCCAGATAGAAATCTAAATGATGAATATAGGTTTCTGTTTCTGGGTGTTTGTGTATTTGTCTCTGTGTGTGTCTATGGCACCCACGATACAGGGAATCCTAGTGTGGGACTGTGAGTGTAGAAAGCGTTTGTTAAAATTGTTAAGAAAACTTGTCGTGTATCAAATTTACCAATTATATAGAATAAAAAGACAAAGAAGGGGTAGACCGTGTCCAGAAGAGAGACAATAATGGGTTAATGGAGACATCAGTGGTTGACTTTTAAAGGTCAACTCTGACAAAAATCAGTTCAAGTTAAGGTCAACATCAAATCACCATAACCACGTCCCTCAAATCAAAATAAAGCAGCGCTTAACACTGCTTTTATTAGGCAGAAATCTATATACATATATAAAAGCAAAAACATACTCACGTTCAAAACGTATTAAATCAAGGTTTTGCCTAAACTACTGAAGCTACAATCATGAAATTTGGAATATAGCTTCATTTTGTAATGTAGATGCGCACTACGAACGGATTTTCTGATATTCCACCGTTAAAGGGGTTAAATGGGGGTTGAAAGTTAGTATGAAAGTCCGTCACTTTTAAAGCTAACTCGATGAAAATTGGTATTTAGTTTTCTGATTTAAAATAATAAAAATCTAATTTAGAAGTTTTTCCAAAATCAACCCTAAGGGTGTTTAAATAGGGGTTGACAGCTTGTAGATGTATAAAATCATTTTTGGTAGATCAAATTATTGTTGACCTTTAAAAGTCAACTTCAACCAACATTTCAAGTCCAATTGAGGTCAAATATCAAATATCCTAAATAATTACGACTTAAAATTCTAACTTCATTATAGGTATTAACTTCAAAATCCTCATTATGTAGGTACATTCGAAAATACTAAATTAAATTCAGCTTCATTGAAATCGGCTTTGTTCTAATTAATCCGTTTATAATCTAAAACCTATTTGCATTGAAATTTTGAATTTCCATTATGAATGATTGTGAAATTTCGGATTTAATATTATTTAGGATCTAATATTCGATCCATAAGTTCGTAATAATTATAATATGACGTGTAATAATAACGTATGAATGATAAATAAGTATTGAATAAATAACAGATAATTAATTGCCTATTTCATAAATTAAATTGCAGTGAACATAATGCAGAGTTCTTTTTAATACAAAAACACTTGGTAAACTGTTTCTTTTTTAACACGCTTTTATTAGCTTCAGACGTATGTATGTTGGTATGTTGGTATGTTAGTATGTAACGGAATCTTTGAACATGATTTTAACCCCCTTCAAAACGTCGGATTAACTCGAATTTTGGCATACTTATTAAGGACCGATGACAATTCAATATTTTAAACATTAATAGTTTTGTACCATTGTCCTTATCAACATCCTCTGGATTAACGATTTTCGAGGCGAGATTTTTCAAACACCTTCAGCAAAGTTCATCGCAACTTTAGATTGCAAATAATTATTGCTATTTAGTTTCAATAGGCGTAACTTTTATATCGTGATTTTTAGTTTAGAAAATAATAATGTTATTTCCCTATAACTCAAATGTTCTGAGCATATCTATAATGCGCTCCTGTAGAATGATTTTTAGGATTCCGTACTCAAAGGTTAAAACGAAATCCTCTGCGGTCTGTTCGTCTGTCGTTGGGCTTTATCTCTTAAATCGTAATAGATAGACACTTGATTTTTTTACAAACGATGAATAATGGTGGTCGCTATAACGAGAAATACTAAAAATTAATAAATAATTATAGTTCAAAAAACTAAAAAACACGCTTTTATGATAAAATCAACTAAAAAGTAGAAAATAATTTTCAATCTAAGAATCAATTAAGGAACCGTAAATAGTATTATTGTGGAAAAAGTGTGGGGTGCTTTTCGAACCTGATAAATGGAGCACCCCACACTTTTTCCACAATTATACTATTTACTGTTCCTTAATTGATTCTTAGATTGAAAATTATTTTCTACTTTTTAGTTGATTTTATCATAAAAGCGTGTTTTTTAGTTTTTTGAACTATAATTATTCATAATATGGGAGTAGCAGACGAGCATGCAGTGCACCTGATGGTAAGTGGCTACTGCCGCCCATGGACATCGGTAACCAACCTCAGATAGGATTAGATATTCCTGGAGTCAGCCACAGGTGCACTGCTACACCGGAGGACTAAGCTGGAACTGTAGTATTTTCAGGACAAAAAAAACTTATGATGTCAGAGCATGAACTGAATATGCAGATGTGGTTTTTTTATACAATAGAAGTAGGGAATAACCTTGCAGTTCTATGGACTGGAACCCCAGATTGAAACTCGGCTACAGTTTGAGGTCAGTCGCAGACGCGTTACTGCCCCTAAGGAGTAAGTTGGAGTGCCAACAAGAACAAGTAAGTATGGAGATGTCTCCATAACCACACCCTTCAAACATGATTACAGCAGCGCTTAACACTGTTGTTATTAAGTAGGAACACCTGTTCCTGAGGACTCTGGAGTTCCTTTGGAGATCCCGGAGTCCTCTACCAACACCGAGGAAAGCCACCGGGGGGCTTTTAGTGCGGTAAGAGTCCCACATAACCCTGTGTCGCTCCCACGGCATCGGGTACCTTTTGAAGGTTTCCCCCTCGTAAACAAAAAAAAAGGAACACCTTGTCTTACCTATGGGTATGGACCTTTGGAGTCCACGTCTATAAGCTTTAAAATAGAGTCCCATTAAAATCAATTCAGCGCTTTCCTACCTTATTTAAATGCTATATGTAAACACTTATTATTCTTTTTATGTGTTTATCCCAAGTTCTAGCTTTGGGAGCTTAAAACGATCTTCGATCGGTCGTCAATTGTCGTCGTCAGCATATCGTAAATAAAAGGCGAGAAAGGTTATTTTTCACATTAACTACATAAGTATACTAAACATACATATAATATAACGAATCATAAACAAAGCAATAACTTTTATAACCTTGTTAACGCATGGTCATAAAAAGGATATAGACATCAATTAGTTTTATTGCTTACTACGATCATAATGACAAACTTCCGTAAACATTTCGGAATTTATCACCAATCCAATACTGTCTCACTGCGGGCACGGGTCTCCTCTCTGAATGAGGTTTTAACCATAGTCCATCGCGCTGGCCAAGTATTGGTAAACAGGTATGCAGGTTTATTCGCGATATATTTTTTTACCGTTAAAGCAAATGATAATTAATTTTTCTAGCGGCTTAAGGGGAAGCGGAAGGGGTGGTCCACCCGGGGCCCCCGATCCTGGGGGCGTCCAAACACAGTTGTTAAAAAAAGGTCATCAGAACCAAACCATCTATAAAATGTGTATTTTTTTTATAATATATAGTAGGCATCCGCTAAGAAAGGATTTTGATCAATTCTACCCCCAAGAGGATAAAATAGGGGATGAAAATATTACTTCGTAACGCGAGCGAATCCGCGGGCAAAATCTCGTTATTAATATAATTGTCACATACGAGTTATTGTCATATTTTCGCTTTGTCTACATCTTCATAAATTACTGCAAAGTTCATTACCGCATTATATCCAAGCTATCTTTCCATGTAATTGGTTTCATGAAGCTATCTATCTTAGAGGCATGTCAGCGTTTAATGAGCCGATCTTAATTTCCGGATCAGTTACGATTCAGCTAAAATAGTGGTAAGGGTTGATAGGGTTCGTACCCGAAAGTAGGGTCGAGATAAACGCGAGCATGAACATGAGTAGAGTCAGCATGAGCATGGAGTGTCAGCATGAATATGAGCATGATTGTTTTTTATTTAACAACTGTGGTGAGCAGTTCTCTTTGATTGATTATAATTTATTAAGCAACTATAAGAAACAGTGATAGCCTAGTGGTTAAGTAACTCGGCCTCTTGATCGAAGGGTCCGACGTTCAAATCCCAGGCACGCACCTCTGAATTTTATGTGCGTATTAGAAATTAATTATCACTTGCTAAACGGTGAAGGAAAACATCGTGAGGAAACCTGCTTCCATGAGAGCTTTATAAAAAAAATATCAAAGGTATGTGAAGTCTACCAATACGCACTTGGCTAGCGCGGTGGACTATGGCCTAATCCTTCTCATTCTAAGAGGAGATCCGTACCCAGCAGTGAGACAGTCCTGAGTTGTTGATGAAGCAACTATAAGATAGATAGTCTTGCAAGATAGTGTAGAAAGTATGTTATGTAGGGGAGACCTAGGACAGTTGTGACAGAGGAGAGTTGTGATAATAGTTAGCAAGCTGGCAACTACAGTTATTTGTAGCTTTAAAGACGCGCTACTTGACTTTGTACCCGCCGACAGCATACAAAAAGCAGCAACAAGCAACATATGTTAATATACTGAAACCAATTAGGTAAACAGTGATTTTGTTATTCGCGCAAAATAATAAAAACACAGAAGACCTTAATACTTGCTTTCCAAGTAGGGTCATGTATCCTAGAAAAATATCTCCTCTTTTTTTCAAAAACTAGCCTTTACCCGGTTTCTCTTGCCATCATAGGTTTTATCAGCTAACCATTGGAATACTTTTTCGGCATAAAAGGTACCCAATGTTTTTTTTGTGAATCCCTGACAACGTGTGTACAAAATTTCAAACAATCGGTTATTTTATTATTTAAGGCGTGAAAGTGTAACAATGGGACGCACATTCGTATTTATAATATTGGTTGGGATTTGGATACATGGACGAGGCGTTATCTTACATTTTTAGTCTTAGCTGCTGCGAATAATGACTTCCTTGGCAAGTTACGTTAGCGCCTGTCTATTGCCTATTCGGTTGGTAATGACGCGAGTCAACTTTGAAAGCGTTTAATGGTGCGAGCTTAAAAGTTTTACCTCAAATTTTATTTTTAGGATTTTTATTTGTATGTAAAAAATATAATAATTTTCTGCAATTTAGTTTGTTCACAATAGACATATTAAGTTTATATTTATACTTTCTGTATATGTTCTCATTGTTATTGTTAAATATTTTGGTTCTATAAATATTTTCCACTTATGTAAAATTCTGAGCGGTAGATAATACTCCAAAACAAATCAAAATGTTTTTCGGGCGTATTTATAAATATACTAGCTGACCTAGCAAACGTTCTGTTGCCATATAAATAAATGTTAAGGATGGACAACCCTTATCACTTATAGGTATGAAAAATAGATAGTAGCCGATTCTCAGACCTACTGAATATGCATATAAAATTTGGTGAAAATCGGTAAAGCCGTTTCGGAGGAGTACGGTAACTAACATTGTGACACGAGAATTTTATATATAAGATGTATGCCTTATTCTTCGCACATCCTACTGCCCAAACGGTTTAACATGTTTTAAAATATATGTCGTTAATTAATTTCAATAAAACAATAAAAATCAATAATTAATAAATATTCAGCATTACTAAACACAGATTTACCGCGTAATATAAATTAGAAATAACAGACAATAAGTATATAGAAAATAAATAAACCAAATCCATTCTATAAGTCTTTAACAAACCTCTTATCGTTCTGAACATTTTACCCCGCGGGGCAATACAATCAACTCGTTAGCAATACAAGAATAAAACAAATCCTATCGAGCTCAGGATTAAGTAGAACAAAATCTTAACAAGAACAAAATGCTGTTCGAATAAAAACGCTTCGAACAACGAAGCGTAATGAAATGGACTGCGAATAACTATTTTACGCTACGAAATGATTGTGGGGTTTTGTAGTACCTATAATTTGCAGCATGTTTTTTCGTAATGACTGTACATGAGTTTTCGTAACGGGTAATTCCAAAGAAATCGCGTATGTTATAATCCGTGAAACAAGCACATACATTGCACACTGTACAGTACACATCTACGTTTAATAATTCGCCAATATTATTCGAACTCGGACATGGAAGCTGCCTACCACCAAATGTTCATTATTTTTATTCATTTTATTATTTTCAACAATACTTAGTTATATGAAATAACAAGAGATGGCGTTGGGGTGATGATGAATGATATGTAAACAACGTATAATAAAATTGAAATAACTGTATTAAAATATGTTTTATGGTTCTTATTTGTTACCTTCTTATTTATTATACCAGTTATAGTAGTAAAGGGATTGTAAAAAATTCAATCGTCTTCCTAGTACGGTTTAACAGTTAGATCTATAAATGCCGAAAAATACCGGTTTGTTGTATGGAGACCCCTTTTAATATTCAACTTTATTTTATTTTTAGTATTTATTGTTACAGCGTCCAATTTTATGTGTCTATCTATTACGGTTCCGGTGATATAGCCCTGTGACAGACGGTCAGACGGACTGACAGTGAAGTCTCAGTAATAGGGTTCCGGTTTTAGCCTTTGGGTACGGAACCCTAAAAAAATGACTACTAGTCAGTAAGTAGTATATAATTTTACAATAATATTTTGCAAATTATAATACTCAAGTACTATAATTTCAAAATATGAACCTCCTTTTTACCCAGATAAAATATTATTTTTTATCCTCTTTCTTTTATTCCTATCTGTCCTCAATTTCAGTCGAAATCTGTGATCGAATATAGGTATTGAAAAACTCACAATGGGATCTCGAACGAGCATAAATAAGGAGAATGAAAGACGGTTTGCTGTACTTGACGATAAATCACGTCTTTGAAAATCCGGTTTTTGAAATACTTTATTCGAGACTATATTTTACGTTTTGAGAAATTGTTCGAAGGATTCAGGGTAGAGGCACAAACGACATAATAAACAGACACGCTACAGTGACATATGTTGCTATTATATTTAACAGATTGTATGTTTATTGTTAAAAAAAAAGAATATGTAGGTATTTGTTCAGTATCCCCTGCCTGTCGTAAGAGGCGACTAAAAGGGGACATCCGTGGTTACGGGCGGCAAGACTCCCACTCCAGCAAGCGACCCGGTTTGTACGGCGGTATGTGTGATAAACACCAGATGGTGCAGGAGGAGCGAAAACTTCTCCCTCTAGGGCAGAAACCGATCGGATCATCGCCCTTGGAGGACACCGGTTGTGTTATGTTGGAGATCCCGGAGTTCTCCAACAAGCGTTGAGGACGGCCACCGGGGGGGTATAGTGCGGTAAAAATGAAATGCTCCCACGTCGTCATGTACCGTTTGATGTCGTAAACAAAAAATATATATTTATAAATTCGGTTTTTATTACCAGCATGAATGAGATGAGTCCAACGAGACCACATACGTTAAAATCCGACAAGCCATTTAGGTTGCACTAAGCCAAAGAACATAAATATACTCGTACATACATACATGCATACATACATACATGCATATATACATATATACTCAAAAAACGTACCGCTCCCTAGTCGGGTACAAATGAAATATCGAATAGGGGCGAACTACAGGAAAGTCCAACAACAAAATTCTAAGACCCAAAATGAAATAAGATTAATTTGTCTGTGGTTTGACAATAAATCTCTGTCTGCATTTCTAGTTTCTTAAGGTCAGGGCTTTCACGTCATTTTTCTTTTCGCGGCGCTGAAAAGACTTTCATTAAAAGACTCACTTGGGATCACTTGTTACACAATTTCATTATATTGTTGGAGTTTGTAGTTTTCTTTTATAGCCGTGATATGACCGTACTAAACTATTTTTAGTATTTTTTGCTAAATTAATACACTTTATTTGTTTCAATACAACTGTCATGAATTGTAGGTTATCATACGAACTAATAAAATAATAAATAACATTAGATACTTTATACTTATTTATTATTTTATTAATAGTAATGGCATAGTAAACAGTATTTCGTCTACCTATCTACATTTGGTCAGCGCGTCAGACTAAAGTTTAAGACCCTCACACTCAAGAAGAAACCCGTGCCCAGCAGTGGGATAGTATCGGGTTGAGGACGACGTACCACTATTTAACTTTTTGCAATCCTCTATGGGACATTTTAAATCGCGGCAATGCCTCATAATTACACATTTTGTGCCATTGACATTTTTACCATGCAGTTATCGAAAGTCAAAAAAGACAGTCCACCAATACAAAAATTCTTACAATCTTTATTACAATTACATACTGAAGGTCGTAGAACCCTTTGTGGTTAGACTCCGGCACCACCGCCACACCTATTTCTACCTAATAACAGCAGTGTTAGGCGCTGCTGTTTTCCGGTTTGAAGGGTGTGATAAGGGAGGCAGACTTTTCCGAGGCGTTCCAGCTTAGTCCTCAGGGGTAGTGGCATCTGTGACCGACCTCAGGTAGGAATATCTAATTCTATCTGGGGTTGATTACAGATCTCCATGGGCGACAGTAGCCTCTTACCGTCAGGACTGCATGCTCGTCTGCTACTCCTATATTATAAAAAAAAACTGAAATAGCAACCGTAAATAATTAAAATATAATGTAATACATTCATAATAGATCGATATTAGTGTATCACACTTATTTAAAGATATCACTTCAAATATAACTAGTTTAAATGTACCTAAAAATAAATTCGCTGTGTTCTTGAAAATATTGCGCGTCCTGTCACGACAAACTACGCTAGCGCCGCCCACGGACATTTATTGCAACTGCAGTAGCTGTGAGTTAGAACTACAACTGTCCTGTAGCACTACCATGAGTTTACAAAAGTATTACTCGCTAGCGACTGCGTAAAATAAATGTATGAAAAATTGTACGGCGCCTCTGGTGGTTACTCGTAGAACTAAAATCCGTAGTGGCGTAACTCGATAAGTAAAAAACCTATCGAAATCAAATCGCTAGCGAATGTCATTATGATCTATTGCCATACAAATTGACATACGTTGTCAAGAAATACCGTAACGATAGTAGTTATGTTATTCACTAGCAAAATGACAATAGTTTTCTATTTACAATTTCTATAGTGGCGTTACTATGCCAACTCATGGTAGTACTACTGCTAGCTAGATTTTGTACCATGTCTGGCTGTAAATCGGAACAAGACTAAAATATTGATCACATTTACAATAAAACCAAAATTTTATGTTTAAGGGTCGTTCTTTTTTTAGGCCGTCTCTTTCGTTAAATGTTTATGTATAAAATCATTTCCGAATTTTCTCCTCCTGAATAATTTAACAGATATTGATGTAGTTTTTTCGACTAATAGGGTCACCTGTATGATTCTTAGCTATAGACCCGAAGGCTAGCGCTTTTATTGGGATCTAGATTTTTTATTTCTCAACTTATACCAACCAATATCTTTATTATTTTTGGAACATACAAGTAAGAAATACATGTAAGGAGTTAGTACATAAAAGATATCCTACGCCGACGACAATCGACGACAGCCGACAATCGTCGCCTATGGTCATCAACGCAAACTGTCGCTCGTGTGTTATCTCCCTAATCCCAAATTTTCAGCATTCAAGTTGTCATATTGAAACTCTCAATACTTTACCAATTCTATATTTTACATAACTGAATTAGTAGCCCGCTAGTGCAAGTATAATTTTATGTATCAATAATACATTCGAATAGGAACTTACGAAGTTAGTGAGAAATGCTCTCATCCGGTAATCCTAAACATGTTGGTCTAATCCGCTTTGCATACATCTTCATGAAAGCGGGTCTTATAAATTATTCAAATATGATTATTATACCCTCTGTCGGGATATTTAGTGTAACATCTGAATGTACGTAACAACATCCAAACATTATTAACATACAGGACTACTTCCTCTATTCTTGTGAATGGGTAGAAACATAATAAATTTAATTAAAGGCTTTTAAACACAATAATAATTGTAAACAAAAAACTTTTTGACGTGACAACGTCTTATAATTCGATGGAGCCGGCTGCATGCACCAAAAAACATGAGTCATGTGGCGTTACCTCGCTCTGAGGCGTTCCATTTAAGACTTGAAGTGCAAGCGAGAGCGCGGAACGAGCGGCAAACAGGCACAATCGGCCTCCGCGTTCGATAGCGTTGGACATCTGCTAAAATGAAAAATTTTCTTTTGAAAAATGCAACCATTCCATCCGTATTTTCTTATGACGTTGTCATGTTCGTCATCATCGTCAGTAAACCGAATTTACATACAACCGATTAAAGAGATATTTCACTTAAAATTCTAATACTCGTATGTAATATAGTATTGTAATAGTAGCACAAATAGAGCGGTTCTATTCGAGGTCATAAACCTTGTCAACAGCATTTGCTATATCTGCTATGTCTCTTTTTTATAATATAGGAGGAGCAGACGAGCAAGCTGAATCTCCCGTTCCAGATAGCCGATTTTCATAAACCACAACTTAAACTCTACCTCAAGAAACAGCCTATCAAATTAACAAAGATATTTACAAATCTGACTGCTATCTCCAAGGTTTACCATGGTTTTTTTTTTATAATATAAGAGTAGCAGACGAGCATGCAGTCCACCTGATGGTAAGTGGCTACTGCCGCCCATGGACATCTGTAATAAACCCCAGATAGGATTAGATATTCCTACCTGAGGTCGGCCACAGATGCGCCGCTACCCCTGAGGATTAAGCTGGAATGCCTCGGAAAAGTCTTTCTCCCTTACCACACCCTTCAAACCGGAACACAGCAGCACCCAACACTGCAGCTATTAGGTAGAAATAGGTGTATGTGTTCAAACAGAGAGAGAAATTCATAGACATTTCATTTTAATTCAAAAGTCACAATGACTTATTATACGTTTTGGCCAACATTACGATACGAGACGGTAATTATTCAAGAATAATGTTCCTAATTTCGCTTTTAACGGCCGACTGCGTCTTAGTTGAAATTCATGCGAACTGGCGAATCTTGTAACTTTAAATGAGCAATTCTTGTACATAACGGCGCTAACTTTTGATTCTGTACCCGTACCATGAGTTTTTACGTTTTGACAAATATGACTGTTTTGGTATTTGTTTACGTATTTGCCCATACAAATTCCAATCAGCGCCATAAGCGGATTGTATCAGAACTATAGTGTCAGTAACGTAACATTAAAGGTCTAAATTCACAAAATGGCGCTTTATGATTTGTCTCCCTTTTTTTGCGAACTTTTTTTGCATGTGAGTCAGACAGAAAGACTTGAGCACTTAATTATTGTTACGTTTACTCAGTCTACTGAAGCAAACGGAACAGAATAATGGATTGAATAAACGTAACGTAAAATTGTGGGATGTTTTGAAAACTCATGGTAAGGGTACTGGTTGAATCTTGTAAGTTTAAATGAGCAATAACGACTCCAATTTGATTCTGATTAGATGAAACTTTGTATTGAGTATACAAATATGAAATTACGTTTTATTGCGCCAATTAACGCTACCTTCTAGAATACTGGAGTAATAACATAGATTATAAATTCTATTCATCATAACAGAAGACAAATTAAATGTTTTCTTTGTAATATAGGAGTAGCGGACGCATGCAAACCACCTGATGGTAAGTGGCTACTGCCGCCCATGGACACTGAATTATGTCATCAACCCCAGATAAGATTAGATTCCTACCTGAGGTTGGCTACATACGCGCCTCTTCCATTGAGGGCTAAGCATGAATGCTTCGAAAAAAATAAGGTTTTGTTGCAAATGTTAATTTATGTTTTATATATCAATTCGATTTGACAAAGCAATCATTATTTATTTATTTATTTATATAAATAAACGTAGCTTGTTATTCGCGCGAATATTTCTCTTAAAACACGGAGCTAATAAATTAATAGACTTTGTCTTTTTGTGGTAGGAATTCTCTCAATTAAGCTAGCACTGCATTTCTATTGCTGTTTCCATTAAAATGCAGGTCTTTAACGAAGTTTTTCTCGTACATTAAAATTCATTCAGTTTTCTCGCCTTTGTTTCTTTCTCACTTTACTGGCATTTAATAATTTTTTAATGTTTCTGCTAGAAAAGAACTTGTTAAGGTATTTCATAGAGTAATATAAGATAGATATAAAAACATAGCGACGCTACAAACGAATTATAATTATCGTAAAAATTATCTTTGAATAAATCCTTGATGACTTATTATTTCAGAGATAAATGGCGCTCTATAAATGAGTAATGAAATTACTGACTTAATGATAAAGAAAAAGTTTTCACTGATTCAATCGTAACATCTTTGCCTTACGTACTTCTAATGTTGCCTTGTAAATGAGTATAGGTGCTGTGCTTCTGTTTAAAGAGTGTGGAAAAACAGAGAGAAAAACAGTATGGTACGAAAATAATTATGCGTTTGAATTCCCTACTTAAATCAATAACCTATTTATTTCCATAAAGTTCTTAACAGAAGCCTATCAATCCAAAGTCGAAAGTACCTCAACTCCGGAGGCACAACCACCTCACCTATTCCTCCCTTATAACAGCAGTATTAAGCTCTGCTAGACCAGTTAGAACAACCCATCAGTATTCGACCTCAGTACCCTTACCATGAGTTTTCAAAACATCCCACAATTTAAAGTTACGTTAACTCAATCCATAATTCTGTTCCGTTTGCTGCAGTAGACTGAGTAAATGTAACAATAAGTAAGTGCTCAAGTGACGATAAACTTTTTGTCTCCCTTACAAGTTCGCAAAAAAGAGAGACAAAACATAAAGCGCCATTTTGTCAATTTAGACATGTAATGTTACGTTTCTGACACTATAGTTCTGATACAATCCGCTAGGGGCGCTGATTGGAAATTGTATGGGCAAATACGTAAACAAATACCAAAACAGTCATATTTGTCAAAATGTAAAAACTCATGGTAAGGGTACAGGTAGGACTCTACTCTTATTTAGGGTTGCTACCAATGCACATAATATAATTATGTGCATTGGTAGCTTTGAGTTTTGATGAACAACACGCTCATTTGCTTAAAATTCACGAAATACAAGCGCTTTAGAAAATGTCTGAATTTCCTCAATATTTTACATACGAAAATAAGTGAATCCTCCAACATTGTATAAGGATATAACAAAATATTTACTACTCGTATGTTTGTACACACGTACGCGCTATCTCACAAGGACAGCCCTTAATTAAGGATCATCACGTAGGCTCTTAATAGAAAATAATGCGAAGTAAATACCCCATGTAATATACCCCACTATCTTCTTTAAACATACAAGCTAATGTTATGATGATACAAGCTTTATTTTTTCATTAATTAGCTTTGTGTTGTCTGTTCTAGTGGAACTTTGTAATCAATTTTACATTTGAACGTGGTTGTTGTGGTTCAACTCCGGCTGCACCACCGCCACGTGTATTTCTGCCTCATAACAACATACTCATAACAGTGTTAAGCGCTTCTGTGTTCTGGTTTGAAGGGTGTGGTAAGGGAGACATACTTTTCCGAGGCGTTCCAACTTAGTCCTCAGGGGTAGCGGCGCATCTGTAACCGACCTCAGGTAGGAATAACCCAAAGTATCACTTTACAATGGACTAAAACTTAAATCACCCCAAAAACAGAAAGAGAAAACATTTTTGGAAACACTGCCTATTGAAACTTTACAACATAAAAGACCGTATACACCCACTTGTAATATTAAATGGACTCGAAAAACATATCTTTGTAAAAATAAGTAAAGCAACACGCTACATTACCAACATCAAAGATGTTTTTATTAAAAACAATACCCAAGCGACGGGCGAACAATAAGGAAAACATTCTAAGAAAAGAAAAATAAAAATGAAAATGTATTTGTCTGATATAATTTTATGATACTTTAATGTTTGTGTAAGTTTATACGTCTTTGTATCTATCTTTATCTTTATTTCACCTTTAATTATGGTCGTATTCGTTTTGCTATATTTTTTGTAATTTGGGAATAAAACCTTAACGTTTCTGTAAGCGTATATTTCTTTGTATCTTTAACTTTTATTTTTAATTATTGTTAATTATAAGGGTTACACGAACATAAGGGTCATTCTCGCGCATTATTATCAATCTATCCAATTTCATCTACAAAAGATAACTTAAGAAGAAATTGATAAATGTCAATCTTTGGCAGGCTAACAATTGGAAAAGATAAAATTATTATTAATTTTAATATACGTATTTTTCTGCTATTATATGTATTTATCAACTTTTAAAAACATATTTAAATTCTATAACTTATCCTTTTTTTCTATTTATCATCATATTCTTTTTCTCACTTCCTTTATCTCTCCGAATTGTCTTTCCCTATATCTTTTTGCAAATAAGAACCGTTTTAGACGAACTTCCTCTAAAGTTAATTACCGCAAACTTAATCGATTAACGCTTTAAGACGTAAACTATTACCACGAAACTTTAGTTACGAACTATTACTAAATCCAATAACAGTTAATCGGTTCATTGAACTCAGGGTCAGTTATTGTTATCATAACCACGTTCGTACTAACGAGGGTTGAAACTTTGATGTGAGGGTTGACAAGCTGAAACGTATGATCCTGTAACATAATTGTAATAAACATACCTATATTATGTACGTTTTTAGAAGGTGGTAGAACCCTTTGTGGTTCGACTCCGGCGGCACCAGCACCATACCTATTTCTGCCTCATTACAGCTGCGTTAAACGCTGCTGTGTTTCAGTTTGAAGGGTGTGGTAAGGGAGACATACTTTTCCGAGGCGTTGCTTACACAAAATAAAAACTATATTTTATGCAGCTTAGTCCTCAGGGGTAGCGGCATATCTGTAGCCGACGTCAAGTAGGAATATCTATTCTTATCTTTACAGATTTTACAGATTACAGATGCGTATTTATGTACTGTATGTATTTAAACAAAGTTTAACTGAGAAAACGTTTAGCAGACGAAAGTAACTAGTACACATAATATATGTGTTACATCGGCGCACGTAACTTTGATCCACGTTTAAAATTTCTTCTGATTCTGAAACGCGCCAAAGGAATTTGTGCCAATTTTTTGCAATGCTACAATAATTATTGTAATTGTTAGTATCATTATCACGCATTACGTGAAACCCTAAACGCAAATCATAAACTTTGTAACATGATATATTAGGCAAAAAAAAGTTAAAATATTGAGCACGAAGCTTACACCAAAAAAATTGTAAAAACACTGAGCCCGAAGATTACCAGTTATAAACGTTTTTCCAATAAAACGGGCCATTCTGTACGGGAGGTATTAATATCGCTAGTGATTGATTCCTGAGGGCAATCTCCGTCTCTCCATGCTTTTAATATTGAATATTAGGTTGCAATTCGCAAATAGGTTCGCTCTTTTAGAAGTATTAATGCTTAGAAGTCTGTTTATTGATATAAGCTTCTATTGAAAGAGCCTTCCTCATAGTCACCGAGTGTTTAATAGTTATTTTACTTGTGAACTTGTAGAAGGAATGTTTACGTTCAAATAGAAGACCATCAATCCTTCATTATTCCATCGTTGGTTACGGGTCTCGTTTCATAAAGGGAATGGTTCAAAAGTCTAAAATACTGACGACGAAAAGATAGCTTCACACATCTTTAAAAACTTTTTCCTAAACATTTAGGGATGAATATTTCTAATACTGGTTTCCTTGATCATCATAATGTAGTCAAAATTAATTGCTAATACGTAAATAACTTAAAAAATCGAAATCAGTGGTGTATTTCAGAACCCCGGTTTGGGAGGCTGAATATATCACTAATGAATTACATACGTAATAAAATGATATTTTCTGACAAAATACATTTAAGCTGAATAGGGAGCTTAAATCAAATAAATTATAAAAACACTGAGCCCGAAGATTACCAGTTATAAACGTTTTTCCAATAAAACGGGCCATTCTGTACGGGAGGTATTAATATCGATAGTGATTGATTCCTGAGGGCAATCTCCGTCTCTCCATACTTTTAATATTGAATATTAGATTGCAATTCGCAAACAGATTCGTTCTATTCGAAGTATTAATGCTTAGAAGTCTGTTTATTGATATAAGCTTCTTTTGAAAGAGGGTCTTTTTCAGGGTTACAGAAAATCTGTGTAGTTTTAGGAAAAATGGTGAATGTTTAGGAGGAAGGTTTAGGTTCATTTGGGTTTCATTATCAAATCTTAAATGTCCCACTAAATAAGCATAGAAATAAAATATCTCTTAATTATTCACGTTACTACGACTATAAAAGTACAAAACTTGTTCATTTCATGGCAGCCTTCGACGGATTTTCTTTCGTTTATTAAGTTCATACTTCATATTCTTCGAGAACCAAATAGGTACGTAGGGAAGTGCTATGAAAACGA
This sequence comes from Epargyreus clarus clarus, assembly GCA_014595695.2. Classification (NCBI taxonomy): domain Eukaryota; kingdom Metazoa; phylum Arthropoda; class Insecta; order Lepidoptera; family Hesperiidae; genus Epargyreus; species Epargyreus clarus. Next base: position 2,279,424 of record JACTTY020000024.1, read on the forward strand.
ATACTCTGTTGATCATATGTGCGACTCTGTGAGAGATCTAATTAACTTATATAAAAGCTTTTTTACGTAAATTATCTCTCGTCACATAAATTGTTTAATTCGGAGGGTTTTTCATTAAAAGTACACAATTAATATAAGTCCACATTTTTTGAGCGTGGGTTAAACACAATCTTGCTTTTCTCTTCTTTGGCCACAATAATGTAATTAATACAATTCACCACAACATAAGAATAAGAGATAAAGTATTTTTGTGTTAGACATACATTGTTTAACGCCCCCATGCTTCCTACTTATAGACTTTGTGACCTTTAAAGGGTTTAGTGTGAGTGGGAGGATATCACAAGTGTATTTTATATTTATTCTCTTAGCTACGAAAGCGATTTTTGATATTTTAATATAACTGCAGCCTTATTTTCCAAATAAAAGCATAATGAAATACACTAGGTATTTTTTTGTTATATTAATAGAAAATATCACCGCTATTAATAATGAATCTATCTAATGTTTTGCTTGCCAAAGATCGACATAGCATTATATCTTTAGAAAGAAAGAAACATTTATTCGGATAATTGCAACACAAATGAAATACTATAATAGAGAGAGACAAAAAAAATAAAAATACCATAAAACAAAAGAAAAAAAAATAACATAAAAGTGTAGTACTTTAGGGGGTAGTATACGAACCGGTAAGAATACGCCGTGGTAGAAACACATTAGTGGCCGCCCTCACATAGGTCTCCAATTCCACTTATGTGCGAACTACATAGGCAGCAATAACGTACCATCAGTTTGACTGAATAAAGAACAATGGTAGCCTATTGGTTTAAAACTTAGATTCTCAAATGGGGCATCACGGGTTCGAATCTTAGGCAAGCACTTCTGATTTTTAAAAGTTATCTGAGTATAAGAATTTTGCATTCTTGGGAGCTCTTAAAAAAGTACTCAAGGTTGTCAGAAGAAGCTCAAACAACCGACTACGGAAATTAGGTTCTAATTTCTACCACTTTTACCATACAATTTTTACCATTTACAGCATAGAAGTCACGATTCTCAGCATTGAGGGACTAACTGTAGAGAGAGAACTCATTATTATATACTTGTAACTTATTTTTACGTAAAAATCAGAGTATGATTACTTAAAATCTCATCACGACTTCCAGATAGCTTTCGACAAAACTCGCCCTTAAAGGTTTAATAAAAACTTTAGTTAAAATATAATTAAACTGCCTGTTCTGAACCAGAACAACATCGCTAACACTTTACTACAGAAATACGAGTAGCGGTGGTACCTTTGCAGTCATATCAAGACTTCCAAAGCTGACGACATATGACAACAATTGACGAGATACTGATGGTCATTGACGACAGGTCGCGGCAATCGACTACAGTTACTGACGATAGGTGGCAACAATAGATAACAGTCGCAGATGATATGCGGCGACAAGCAGTGAACGTCGATGTTGCACGTTGAACTTGTGAACTGTAGCTCATGTATTAACTTAATGTATTTTTGAAGGTGGTAGATTGGTAGAACCCTTTGTGGTTCGACTCCAGCGGCACCACCGCCACAACTATTTTACCTAATAACAGCAGTTTTAGGCGCTGCTGTGTTCCGGTTTGTAGAGTGTGGTAAGGGAGACAGACTTTTCCGAGGCGTTCCAGCTTAGTCCTCAGAGATAGCAGCGCATGTGTGGCCGACCACAGGTAGGAAGATCTAATCTCATTTGGGGTTAATTACAGATGTCCATGGGCGGCAGTAGCCACTTACCATCAGGTGGACTGCATGCTCGTCTGCTTCTCCTATTTTTCTTCATTATTACATTCGTTCCTATTACACAATATTTGTAAGAGAAACAAGCTTAAAATTAAACTATACAACTATCCTACACTCCATATTAATCCACAAACAGCGGTTTGGCGAGCACTCAACGAGATTGGCTGCGTTTGGGATATTGAAAAGATTTTATGTTATAATTAAACTGTCATACATTTACTTATATTGCTGCCGTTGCCCAGTTTAACACTGTTATTACTGTAATAATGGGTATATTACGATAAGTTTCTGGCAAAAATCCAGTCAGATTGCAAATAGTGGAGTACTTTATCATGATACACTATGAGTATATTTAATTTGAATAAGTGCAGTATAATATGTAGATGTACTCTTCTGTGTTCTGTACAAAACAGCGTGAAAATTCCGGTAATGATCATTTGACCATTAACATCGAAAATAAAATAGAAACGTTTTAATTAAGTTTAAAATCTTTGTTGTTGTATGGCGCAATATCGCAATACAAAATGTCTATTCAAAATTATTTATTTGGTTGTCTTTTACGCAATTCATTCGTACATCGTTCAGTCTGTGATAGCCTACATCTGGACATAAGACTCCCCTTATCTGCGTCACTCTGACCACTCCTGGCGGCCTACCACCATCTTTTAAAAACTACCATAGTTCAGGAAAGTTTTATTTCCTCCTTAAAACAGTAAAATATTTCGTCATACACAATTGAATAAACTTAAACCCTTATTAATTTTTCGCTTATTCATTGTATAAAACCAACTGATATTGTCATATTTTGCTTAAAAAGTAAAAATTTCCTGCCAAAAAAATATAAGTATAATTAAAATAATAATGTGTTAAAATATCGTAGTAACCCCCTGAGTCCTTTGAGTCTAGCGGCTTCCCACGGTTCTCTTCCGATCATATTCACCTGGTCGGAAGCATCTTGTATTCCTTGTGTCCAGACGTGATTTCCATTCAAGTGTATTCGTCCATTTATTTGTCACATAAATTTGGAAAATGGCGTAACTAAGTAAAACTTAGTAAAAGTCAGTCTCTCAGTTTAGAATTCACTTTGTCTGAGACATCATAAGCAAATCATTTATACATTCCTAGTATAATTTCAGTATAACCACAGCGCAAAATTCTAAGTCTATTCATCATCATCATCAGCCCATTACTGTCCCACTGCTGGGCAGGGATCTCCTCTCAGAATGTGAAGGATTAGGCCATAGTCCACCGCGCTGGCCAAGTGCGTATTGGTAGACTACTAAGTCTATTACAACCATAGAATTACAATTTGTTACAAGTTGCTAATGGAATATAACTGATAAGTACTTTTTGACACTTGAAAACACAAACTACATTAAAACTTTAGGGTCCCGCAAAGATCTCGCTTTGTGAAGTAATAAACGTGATGATGAGTTTTGTTGTTCAACCCTGGGAACTGTATTCAGTACCTAATTAAAGGTACCCTTTTTGCTTCAACGTAGGCGTCTTATCAGCCTTTTAACAATAGTATTAAGTAGGGTTGTTTTCTATTAAAATAAAGGTTCACAATTCGCTCTCCGCCCACTTTTGGATTGAATTATTTTGAAACGCCCACCAAAATGTGTAGGAATTTGCACAGCAGTGGCATTTGAAAAATAGATCGGTGAAAATAAAGATTTAACTAGAAAATCTAAAAATACTATTTTTTCAGATATATAAAACACCAGTCAAGTAATACCTCCTTAAATTGTTTCGACATACTGCAATTTTCATTGGGTCCTCCACCGCAATGTTAGCCATCCTCAATTTTCCCTGGAGACTTATATATCAGCTTGACTGTAGACAGCCTAAATTTCCCTGCTTAGATAGGTATTTAACTTACTGAGCAATAAGCAAGTTTGGCAACGAACAAGGAAGTTATTATTTGGACGCTCTATTTAAAATTTCCAGGCCTAGTTGCCTGAACAGCAGTGTTCAGCGCTGCTGTGTATGAAAGGTGTCGTAAGGGAGACTTATCTAAGTCGTTCCAACTTAGACATAAGGGGTAACTCATCTGTGGCTGACATTAGCTAGGATTTTTATTATATCTGGGTTTGATTACAGATGTCCTTGAACAGGAGTAGCTTAGTATCTTGAACGGTTGCTAATTCAATATTATAGTTTAAAAACTAAAAACCAAAAATCGCACAAGGGAAATTGTTAATCCAGATTCCTGACGATCCTGATGAGAAGAATGAGATAAAATGATTAAAATCGTGTATTGTCATCGGTTCTTGATAATTGTTCAAAATTTTAAATTATTTAGACCGTTCAAAGTGAGTAAAAATCGAGTTCAAAGATTCCGTTACATACATACATACATAGATACAACTCAAACTAATAAAAGCGTGGTTATATAATAAAATATAAAAAAATGTTTTGACGACACCCGTGGGGGAGTGGTCACCATACCGATCTGACGCGCAAAGGTCTGGATTCGATCCCCGGCCAGTGGGACATCTGAAAGTTGAAGTTGGATCTGTTCTGGGTCCAGGTGTTTGTGTAGGCGTCTTTATGCGTGTTCATGGAGTTCAGGCCACGGGGAATCCTTGTGTACGGCTTTTTTCTAAGGGCCCAATTTATATGTACATGGTAAAGATACAGTAGAGTTAATTACCTTAATGCTTTTAAATCCTAAAAAGAACCTTTCTGAAAAGGGCATTTCAAAAAATTCAATCTAACGCCCATTTACGAGTATTATTCTATTGTATCTTAGACGAAATAACTCAAAGAATTCTGTAGCCTAGAATAAAACTAGTGCCTATCTCCCAGTAGATATTTGTGGGTAAGTGATTGAAAAAAGGAGATAAAGGTTCGAAGATTTATGTACTGTTGTCACTAAAAGCATATAGTGATAGTAATTTGAAATGTCGTAGAACTAGTGGAACAGGGGTGGTTCACCACCACATTTATTTTAAATTTGAAGCATTGTTATTGCATTTCATGTTTTTTTTTATAATACGAAGGTAGCAGACGTGCTGCCATGGACATCTGTAATTAACCCTACATAGGTTTACATATTCTTGCCTGAGGTCGGCCACAGATGCGCTATTGCACCTGAACGCTGGAACGCCTCAAACAAGCGTGTCTTCCTTACTACACCCTTTAAACCAGAACACGTCAGCTGTTAACACTGCTGTTCATCATCTTCATCATCATCATCAACCCATTACTGTCCCACTGCAGGGCACGGATCTCCTCTCATAATGAGAAGGATTAGGCCATAGTCCACCGCGCTGGTCAAGTGCGTATTGGTAGACTTCACATACGGTTGACTACACAGCGGTTGTCGCATCATAAAAAACTTTGACAAAACCCTAAAAAATGCCTACCAATACCCTTAGTATGAGTTTTTACGTTTTTACAAAATGACTGTTTTGTATTTGTTTACGTATTTCCCATAGATTTCCAATCAGTTTTGATACAGTCCGCTAGGGGCGCTGATTGGAAATGTGTGAGCAAATACGCAAACAAATACAAAAACAGCCATTTTTGTTGTTACTGTAAAGACAAGGATCAGTCCTCAAGTCTGAACTTATTTTTTGATGACGTCACTGACCAATCACCAAATCGGACAAACCCACAAGCCTAGCAATTTCAAAATGAAAAACAACCCTTAGACGCAATAAATAGATTACAGCAAGGCTTTTACGCTTCGGGATAACAGAATTACCTTTGTACTGCCCTGCTATATAAATCAAAGTTGGTGGGACGAACGATAAACTATATTTAAACTTTAGGGTCCGCTCAAAGGACGTGGAGTTAAGGGAACGTGATGAATTATTATTATGAAAGGACTAAAAAGGGCTCCCGTTTTGATAACGAAAGGTTTGTTTTTGAAATGAATAATTAAAACTATGAAGTGTTATATAATTAAGAATGTTTTTACTATTCTATATATTTTGCGTGGATTTTGTGAGATAAGAACGTTAGTGGTTAGGGTTTCGTGCCTAAAACAGGACCATATACTAAGCCTTTGACATCTGTCATTTACATGGATCTATCTTTTGAACCATAGTAGATAAAAACTTAAAATTTTCACATACTTTCACTTACTTATTTTCACTTAAAATTTACTCATTACTTAGGTTAATTACTTCAAAAACTAAGATGGTCGCCGGTGTATAAACATGTAAGTCAGCCAGTTTAAAATCGAAACGCAACTGCTTCAATCTAGGAAATATGGCGGTGTTACCTTCCCAGTCGAACAATACTATTTTTTATATATATTTGAGCCTAACGATAAAGCAGACGGGCTACCTGTTGGAAAGTAGTCAACGTCGCCTATGAACATTTGCAACACCAGAGAAGTCTCCAATGCATCGCCGGCTTTGAAGGAGAGCTCTTTTTGCACCTTTTTTGAAGAGCCCCATGTCATACTAGTTCTGTCGCAGTACTTAGATGCACTAAACAGCCCTATATTAAATAATTGGCCAAGTTCAAGTCGAACTCGCACCCGGAGAGTTCCGTACCACCAACATTTTCATTTCTTTCAATTTCTAGTATTTGTAATAACAATTACTTAAATGGCTGCTATAATAATAGCAGCCATTTAAGTATGTACTTATGAAATTATGAAAATTTGAACTGTATACCAATTACGTTTAAATAGCGGTTTCTTGTATGGCAATCCCCATTTCTTTTCATTTTTTATATTTTTAGTATTTGTTGTTATAGCAGTCACCATTGAACATATTTTGTAAAAAAATCAAGTATCTATCTATTACAGTTTAGAAGATAGATCCCCTGTAGATAGTAGGTAATCCCTGTGATAGAGGGACAGATATCAGTCACGGAGCGGAGGGTTCCATTTTTACCCTTTGGGTACGGAACCCTAATAAGAATGTACTAGTTAGAGCTTAAAAATAAACAAAACAAAGATACAATAATGAATAAATTGTTTAAGCAAATAACAATAACATGTAACAATTCAACGAATTGTTAAAAGTTTGAACAGAAAGGAGTGGAGTTTCCAAATTTTGATTACAAAGTTTTGACACTCGGAGAAATTGTATTTAATTTCAACCCTTTCCTTAACGCGATTTGATTGTATAATTAATTAGAGATGATTTCGTGAGAAATTTGGATTATTTTGGTGAAAGTTTTAAACGGGTCTGTGCGTTGAATAAAATACCTCAGTAACTACAAATTACTTCTCATTATGTACATACTTATATTATTTGTGAAATTGAGGTAACAAACAAGCATGTGATCCTTCTGCGCCAGTTATCAATAATCAATCTATGCATTTTCCCTGCCAAAGCTCGAAAAAAAATTACATGAAGATATTGTCAAATTTGGATCTTTAGTAGGCAAAGTTTTAATAACTGGCCGTCATCTAAAGGGGCTAATATGCGAGCGGTAGATCAGATTCACGACTGTCACTGACATTCGCTACTGTCGTACAGCTTCCTTAGTAGCTGACTGTCTCGTGAATCGCCCTGAGTGGTTTCGGCGTTGATGGTCATTTATATTCCCAAATATGATTGATGACCTACGTGTAGTCGACCTCAGGTGGGTTGTTACTTCTGAGCATAGATTAGTAAAGATTACTCACTCCTAACTAGAAAATGTAACAAGTTTCTACAATTGAAATTGTCACTGTCATCTATTTTCATGTTTAAAAAAATGTAGTTTTTAGAGCATTTATGAATGAAATTATATTTTTCCGCACTTTTTCTTTGATTTCGTTTTTGTGCACCACATAACTGCACATGTCGGCATTGTTCCGCGTAAAATACACCATGACAGTCGGAGTCGTAACACACAGGCTAACACATAGTCAGCCATTTAATGGCTTTCTTCAATTACAAGGCGGTGACATACGTATACTTATCTATGCTTCTGAGTTGTACTTAATCGATTATGGTTCTACTGATAAGCAAGGGTCTCCTCTCAGAGTGAGAATGGTTTAGGCTAAAGTCCATTGCATTGACCAAATGCGAATTAATTGACGGGCACGGGTCTCCTCTCAGAGCAGGAATGATTATGCTTAAGTCTACCGCACTGACTAAATGCGAATTAAAAGACGTCACACACTTTTGATTTTTTTATAAATAACTCTGTAAGTATTAAATGAAGACTTTTTGAAAGTGACCTTTACCTTCAAATCAGTACACAGCAGTGCTTAACACTACTGTTATATAGCAGAAATAATGACGATGGGACCGCCGCGAAGGGCCACCCTTCATTACATATGGTAGCAAATACATCAACAAGTTTTATTATAATCATGCGTATAATAAAAGCGAACAACCCTTTCTATAATTAAAGGTTGACATCCAGGGCCGGCTTTAAGGGCAATGAAGGACTGGGGCCCCTAGTTATTTTTTTAATGAAAAATATATTTTTTTACCCGTGAAAACTCAAAAAAAATACTGTCAATAAATAAAATTATAAAAGTTTTTTTCCAAAAAATGACTTAAAAAATGTATGTAATGTATTAAAATGTATGTAATGTATTAAAAAAAACTTTAGGTATAAGCTGACCCGTAGAAATTTGTATATGTTTTTCTCAATTGTAGGGGCCCCTCTAGTGGAGGCCCCAGGGCAGAGGCTCCGCTTGTCCTCCCCTAAATCCGGCTCTGTTCACATCAACCCTTACGACTCAGGTTGTTACTTTTTACGAGTCCGTTGTGTTATTGCGAGTTCTGAGAGATATGTGTGAAAATAAGGGTTGATGAGAAAATTCCAGGCATACAGCCTTAATTATTAAACATTTGCTTAAGTCTTTTCATTAAATTTATTGTTCAGATCATTAGTATAACGGAGTCTATATTATTTCTACGTCCGAAATAATATTACATTTTCATAATAAAATATGAATATAGGTACTTTTACGTATAAATTATCTTCAAAAGATATTAGAATGAATGCTTGCGTTCATTTTTAGTGAACGTAATAACAAAACGAATTAATGACGCTGTAATATATTCCACTGTATTTTTAATAAACTTAGAGAGAGAAATTCAATCTAATATATAAAATTCTCGTGTCACAGTTTTCGTTGCCATACTCCTCCGAAACGGCTTGACCGATTTTGATGAATTTTTTTGTGCTTATCCGGTATCTATGAGAATCGGCCAACATCCATTTTTCATCCCCCAAAGTGATAAGGGTTGTTCACCCTTAACATTTTTTTATTTATATGGCAACACAACAGTTTGCCGGGTCAGCTAGTTACTCATATAAAATTATACAATGCTTATACTTGTCTAAAATTTATCCTTGTCCTTACAGATGATTGTAATTGAAAATAAATTATATTAAATAGGTACTATATCAATTAATTCAATCTGTTAACAACAATATAAATTTAAACAAAAAACAATTAAACACTGTTTAAAATAAAACAAAACAAATACAATTAACACTAAAATTTTATAAATATATTAAACAAAAAATCCTATTTTACAATTATATGTTAGTCAAAGCCAATTCCTAACCGCTTCCAAAACCCCAAACCGTAAAAACATAGGGATTATCGAACTTAAAATACAATAGTTTTCTTACTTAAAGTAAGGAAAATCCGCGGATTTTCACAAAACATTTGTATCTCAAGTCACGTATACGAGTGAACTACGTAGTGCCTTAAGTTACTCCGCTCCAGTGGCTTTGGTTAAAGAAAAAATGCGGCAGAGTCAAGATTACTATGTCTATAAGTCGTTGAAGCAATTTTTCCCTACAATAAATCTATATTTATTGTTAAATGACGTCCCCGTCGCCTTTGTCTTTTATAACCATAAAATTATATTATTCATTCGAAAGCGAAATTGGCTGAAGTATGACGATTATTGTTAATTAATATAAAACATAAATCTTTTATTATTATTATCAACTTATTGTTGATTAAACAAGCTCGAAAAAACAGGCGAAATATCTGTAGCACTACTATGAGTTGGCATAGAAACGCCACTATAGAAATTGTAAATAGAAAACTATTGTCATTTTGCTAGTGAGTAACATAACTACTATCGTTACGGTATTTCTTGACAACGTCTGTCAAATTAATGACTCATGGGGCCGAATTTGTATGGCAATATCATAATGACATTCGCTAGCGATGTGATTTCGATAGGTTTTTTACCTATCGAATCGGAATCGGTATCGAGTTACGCCACTACGGATTTTAGTTCTACGAGTAACCACCAGAGGCACTGTACAATTTTTCATACATTTATTTTACGCAGTCGCTAGCGAGTAATACTTTTGTAAACTCACGGTAGTGCTACAAGTGTCAGAGAAACATACAACATACATAAATACAAAACATTACCCTGCACAGTCGGGTAAAAAACGAAAAACTTTATTTATTGCAGTTTTCGAACAAAAGCTATAAAAGTGCTAAATAACTGAACTACAACGGATAACGTAAGCTTTAAGGATCAGCAAATAAGGTTTGGACTGCATCCCCATCAAACTAAAAATGGAGTTGTGCCAAATAGCTTTCGTGATATTATCGCCTGGGGAGGTAGAAATTCAGAGGATTGTATTCGATTGAGTCTGCACTAAATGCTAATGTCGACTATAAAAGAACCGTATGAACCAAATAACAATTTATTCAAGAGTGCTCGTACGTGTAATGAGGTTTTTATGCTAGCAAAACGTGTGGAGTTTGGCTACTGTAACTTGAAATGCTGTAGAACTCATATAGTTCACCTGAGGACGTACCACCGCCACACTTATTTTTAGCGTAAAGTATTTCTGAGAGGTCTGAGAGAAGAGGTCACCCTCTTAATCCTTGGAAATGGCAACGCACATATAATCGATTTCAGCACACCCTTATTCTTCGTAGAGTTGGATACTGGTGTCCATACGCAGCAGTGAGCAGTCATCATATGATAAAAATTGACATAATTTTCCTAATTTCCCTATTACTATTATATAATGACTTGATTATTATTATTATTGATTGTTACTTTCGACATTATTGCATTCGTCTTAATCTTAATCCTTTAATAATTTATTGTTAATCGCAACATGTTATCTATGTTTTCACATGTGTAACACCTATAAAGGTAGCATTTAATTGAACTTTATGTATTGTTATTGACCAATTGTACTAAATGCTTTACACAATAAAATAAATAAATAAATAAATTTATCATCAGGTGGAATGCATATTAATTTGCATCTCTACTGTACATTACACTAAGTACATCTTATAAAAAAACTTACTTAATGGATGTATCACTCCATATACAAATAACACGTAAATGTTAGGAACTTGGCATAGAAATTTTACCGGTGATTTTAGTTTTCGAAAAGAATCTATTTGTCAGATTTCTTCAAGACTGTCTCAAAGAAATCTTATAATGAAGACATTGCAAAATACGATTAAACAAACGAATAACTATTATTACAAAATAGTAAAAGATATTGCAACAAAAGGATTGCTTCCACTAACAAAATTCAGAGCAAAGAGGATATAGAAAATCCAATTTCACCGCTTTGAAGCGCAAAGAGAGCAATTCCTTTCCAACTTTACTAGTTACCGAGCTCTTTGGACGAACGCCAAAGGACGAGACATAATATTTTTATATGTAATGAACGTAGCAGATACATGTTTAGTTATCACCCGGGCTGAATGAAATGGTTAATATAAAGTAGGGATTAAATTCCTTATGACATTAAATATGTATATATTTTATCACTTAACTATTTACCGTCGTAGAGTCAACTTACCCTGATGAAGCTCCGTTTTGGAGCGAAACACGTGTTGGTGGTGGTATGTATGTTGGTGTATATTTTTTTTTGCATCTGCTTGCATCCTTTGTGGGAGGAGGGTGGTACATACTGCATGATTTAAAATACATTCATATTAGTAGCGGATCATTACGCAACAGTTTTAATCCTAACTTAATAGCATGCATTTTCGCAAAGTAACGCCTGATACTATTAACTATTATTAAAAAAATAGTAAAAGACACGTTGCAAAAAAGATTGCTTCCACTAACAAAATTCAGAGCAAAGAGGATATAGAAAATCCAATTTCACCGCTTTGAAGCGCAAAGAGACCAATTCTTTTCCAACTTTACTAGTTACCGAGCTCTTTGGAAGAACGCCAAAGGACGAGACATAATATTTTTATATGTAATGAACGTAGCAGATACATGTTTAATTATCACCCGGGCTGAATGAAATGGTTAATATAAAGTAGGGATTAACTTCCATATGGTATTAAAGAAGTTACTATATATTTTTGTTACTTATTAAAATTACTTGGTACTGAAGGTGGTGAATATTAATTGATCTAGTACCAACCTTCTGTGGTTCAACTCCGGGGTCCCACTTATTTTATCCTAATAATATCAGCGATAAGCGCTACTATGTTCTGGTTTGTAGGGTGTGGTAAGACATATTCCTGTAGTTCTGGGACCAAAATAGGACTACGGTATCGCCTTCCTGTCGTAAGAGGCAACTAAAAGCGGGCTTCTGGGGTCGTAGGTGGCAAGAGCGTTAAGCTCACCTGGGCGGGTCCCGACGAGGCAACGCGCTAAGAGGACTCCGGTTGCGTTCCTCTGGAGATCCCGGAGTCCTCTACGTAGCGCCGTGGACGGCCACCGGGGGGGTTTTAGTGCGGTAAGAGTCCCACCATAACCCTATTTCGCTCACACGGCATCGGGTACCTTTTGAAGGTTCCCCTCTCGTAAACAAAAAAAGGGTGTGGTCAGACATACTTTTCTAAGTCGTTCTAACTTACTCCACAGGGGTAGCAATCCAACTGTGGCTAACCTCAGGTTTACCCGAGCACTCTCATCCTATTAGGAATGCTTGATCTTGCTGGGTACTGGTATCCTCTCAGGGTAAGGCTATAGTTCAGCGCTCTGGCCAATTGCATAATAGTGAACTTCACACACCTTTGGGCACTCTTTTTTTAAGAACTCTCAAGCTTGTAGCCTTATTTACGACGTTTTATCTTCACCATTATGCCAAGTGATAATTAATTTCTAACTAATTAAGTCGCTACTTATTCAAATATACTCCATTCTCGCTTAATGCTTTAAGTTCTTAATAAACTACAATTTATTTGGATACTAGCACCTTGTCTAATTATTTAGCTAGATAAAAATATTTTACATCGATGCATATTATTTCTCCATCATTATTTTTAGTAAATAGCTGAGTTGAACTGAGCTGCTTCTTAAATACTTCCTACATTAGACACTGACGAATATTGCATAAGAAAGTACTTTGTTTTACTAGTCAACAGTTTCTAGTGATTTCCCTTTCAAATGTAAAGTGAATTTGAATCCTTTGTAGCGAGCAAATTTACAACTCCAAGAGTTATCCCATAAATAGAAACATGTAGCAATCTTCGACCCTTTTTTGACGACCGCGTGGCGGATCGGTCACCATACCGGTCTGACGCGCGGAGGGTCCCGGGTTCGACAGATACCTAAATGATGATTTTAAATCCTGGAATTAAATATTTCTGGAACTGTTGAAGATACATATATAAACTCAATGTAAATTAATTTACTTTTAAATATATCTATGTGTCACTCTTTGATTTGATCAGTCTGTCTGTCAAGTGTATGTATAATGTAGTGTACAGATTCCAAGTAATATATCGTGATTAATCCTGCAAGTTCGTTTATATATCCTATAACTCCTTCAGGAACAAATTCATATCGTATCATCATACCTAAATTCATCGTGTGTATTGTGTAATTTGTGTGTGTGTGTAATTTGTGTATTTGTCTATGGTACCCACGACACAGGGAATCCTAGTGTGGGGCTGTGAGTATAGAAAGCGTTTTATATTTTATTTTATTTTATTTTTATTTCTGTCCCTTTGCTGAGGGCGGATTTTCTCTCACTGATTTTCCACAACGTTGACAACTTTTTTACAAATCTCTCAAACTATAGGACTCTTCACGTTATTATCTTTCATCCAATGACATTTTATACTTATAGACAGGTTATACCCGTACTAACTTGACCGAAAACTTGAGCGAAACTCCATTGATAGCACACATGCACGTTTTTTATTTTACTTACCTTTCACTACTTAGACAAATGTTCTCTAAGGGACAGAGCTATTAGAACAATGTGATAAAAAAAGACAACTAGTGTTTGACATTGCGTTTAAAGTGTACGCCAACGTAAATATTGACCATGGAATATAGTGACCAATGATTACTTCAGTCAAAACGGGACATCGATTTTTTTATGTCAACTACTTTTTATTTATTTATTTATTTTATAAGTTTTTGTACACAGAGAAAGTAATAAATAAATAACATAATAGAAACACAGTACAAAGGACTACTTATTTCACAATGAAATTTCTTCCAGCAGCCCTGGGATTGGAAATCTCACACGAAAACAAATTCAGCGCGCAAAAACAAAATAATAATACTCTACTAAGGTTATAAATACGGATAAATATATAGATAAATGTATTTATATATAATACATACGATACATACATATAAACAATATATATAGGTATATATACATATTATACATACATATTATATTATGACATTGATAAGTAATACTCTTTGACTCTCTTTTTAAACAAAGAAATACTCTTAGAGAGACGAATATTAGGTGGTAAAGAATTCCACAGTCTAACCGCATGAACAGAGAAGGAGTGGGAATAGAGAGAGGTTTTGTGGGAAGGATAATTTAAAAGGGATTTAAGGTGACGTCTGCAGGGTGCCAGAGAGGGCCGTGCATACGAAAAACGTTGCTTCAGGTACGAAGGAGAGGATGGATTTTAAGGATATTGAATAAGATACAGAGGATACGAGTATTCCTGCGTAGACGGATTGGGAGCCACTTGAGATCCTTGCGAAAATGAGAAACACGATCAAATTTACGTAAACCAAAAATGAATCTAATGCATAGATTTTGCAAGCGCTCAAGTTTATTCAATGACTCCTCTGTGGCATCCAAATAGCATGCGTCCGCGTAATCCAAAATCGGTTGAATGAGAGTTTGAGTGAGAGAGATTTTAGTTTTAAAGGGCAAGAAACCTTGGAGACATTTAAGCGAGTGTAAGGTGAAGTGAACCTTACGACTTACCTCCCGCACATAAGCGTCCCACGATAAGTTGGAGTCCAAAATTATGCCGAGGTTTTTTACAGTTGAAGAGTACGGAATAGGAGTGTTATTAACGACTAATTTTGGCAGTGTATTGAAGTCCAGCAAGTTGCGATGGTACTTGCTACCAATAACAATAGCTTGGGTTTTGCTAGGATTGATCGAAATTCCGTAAGAATTAGCCCATTCACTTATTTTACAAAGGTCATCATTCAACTTATTAATTTCATTATAAGCGTTGAGTACAGTGAAGTGACGGTACAGCTGCAAATCGTCTGCGTAAAGATGGAAGTTTGAGGAAATAATTTTTGTAACGGAATTAATAAAGATAGAGAAAAGTAAAGGAGAGAGAACGCCACCCTGAGGAACACCAGCAGCTAGCTCGCACCAGTCCGAGAAGTATTCTCCCTGGCGGACCCGCTGTAATCTTCCTCGAAGATAAGAATTAAACCATGTAACGGCAGAAGATGAGACGTTAATGGAACTGAGAACTCCGGTAAGGATATCGAAATCAACAGACGTAAAAGCACTGCTAAAGTCTAACAGAACCAACACAGTTAGAGATTTGTTTTCTATCGCCCACCGAATATCATCTGTGACATTTAGCAATGCCGTTACAGTGCTATGACCGGGCCGGAAACCAGACTGGTAAGGACTGAGAAGAGAGTTATTAATTAAGAAGGAGGAGAGTTGCTTATGGACAATGTGCTCAAGTACTTTAGAAAGAAATGGCAGTATAGAGATAGGACGAAAATCAGAAAGAGAAACAGGGTTCGCATTCTTAGGCAGAGAGATAATGTTTGCTTGTTTCCAAGCTAAAGGGAAGGTACATGTGGATAAGGAAAAATTTAGTATATGAGAAATGATGGGAAGGATATTTTCCAGGATTAATGAGATCATCTTATTATATTTATTTGAAAAAATATGGTTTAAAAAACTAAAAACACGCTATTATGATAAAATCAACTAAAAAGTAGAAAATAATTTTCAATCTAGGGATTATTTAAGGAACAGTAAATAGTATAATTGAGGAAAAAGTGTGGGGCGCTTTTCGAAAACTGATAACTGGAGCACCCCATGCTTTTTTCACAATTTTACTATTTATTGTTATTTAATTAGAAGTTACTTAATTAAACGTTACTAATAATTCAAGATGGCGGAAATTTGCTTTTAAAACATTGTTATTTTAAATTTATGGATTTTAGTATTTAGTTATCATTACTGTTATTTGGGAAAACGGACCAATTTTGTGTCCCGAGGTTCTTTTCGGAGACAACGGGACGAAGCATCGAAAAAAGGGACTGTACCGTTCAAAACAGGACATATGGTCACTTATCCATTGATCCGCATGCTTGTCAAAGACAAAGAAATAATGGGACAGAAGGTAAAAAATATACAAAACTGTTGATATGTTTTAGTGCGCCGTTTACGTAGAAATTTTATAGTACATTTTAACTAAATAATTTATTATATAAATATATAATTTAAAAGTCTGATACAAAATATGTAGATTTTATGGTTTATTCTATTTTATCTTTAAATAATGTATCTATACAGATCGATTGGTTTAAAATAGACAATTTAAAAATATAATCAATTTTTTATTCAAAATAGGTTCTTTATTCTTTTTTAATGTAATTGCATCTACCACCACTTCACAAGGTGTTTCGATATGGAGAAGAAGCGAAAAATTTCTGGCTATACAAAGATTGTTTATCAAGTTCAATAAAGACGTAGATAGGTTACTAACAAAACAACCGGCGCTTGTTAGTGGCACTCATCGGGAGAAATACACACTACTTTATAAATATTATATTTAAACAACACACTAATAAATAGTTAAGAGGAGCAAGTAGGACGGCATGTTCGCCTCTTAATGTGCGGGCGATAGGTGCGCCGGCGGCGGCATCCGCGGCGCGCGGCCAGTCGCCCCACTCCTCGACCACTTGGCCTACGGCGGTGGGCAGAGACGGACGGTCGCGATAATTTGTAACCGATCCCAATTAAACAGTTAAAATACAGTCCACTTCTTTCATTTCGAGCCCTATGCATATTAGGTTGTCCCTGTAGTTCCGGGACTAGAATAGGGCTACGGTATCCCCTGCCTGTCGTAAGAGGCGACTAAAAGGGGGCTTCCGGGGTTGCGGGCGGCAAGAGTGGGAGCTCGAACCGCCCGACCAGCGGCCCCGGGAAGGACGACGGTATGTGTGGTCGCATACCGTCGTACACACCAGATGGTGTGGCGAGCGTCAAGCTCGCCTGGGCGGAGCCCGACGGGGCAACGCGCTAAGAGGACTCCGGTTGTGTTCCTTTGGAGATCCCGAAGCCCTCTACGCAGCGCAGAGGACGGCCACCGAGGGGGTTTTAGTGCGGTAAAAATCCCACATAACCCGGCGTCGCTCCCACGTTGTCGGGTACCTTTTGAAGATTTCCCCTTCGATAACAAAAAAAAAAAGGCATATTAGGTGCTCTAACACGGCACGTCTAACTGAATATGCAAAAAAGGATAAACATATAACTTTATGCGTGGCAATCATGATGACTATTCGTTAAAGATGAGTTTAAGTCTGATCCGTCTATATGAATTAATTGAATAGCTACCTATAATGTGCTTGGTATAGAGAGAATAAATTCGTATATGCATTAATTTAATATGGTATTAGTATTAAGGGAAAAATACGTAATTCAGTGCGTGTCTCTGCGTGAATGTTGCATGGAATGGAGAAGGGTGTTCAAGAGTGTTTTATGATTAACTACTAGTATGATTTTTGGATGCAGGCAAAATAAAAAATAAATTCTTTGGTTTTGTAAGATTTAATTATCATCGTCCATGGTATGTTCAGAGCAAGTCCGACTCTAATAATTTGGATGCGAATCGTCTTCCCTTCTTACCTTGCGAACAATGTCCAACCACTTTAGTCGCCCTATTTCATTTAATGGGAACCTAAAACATACACAGAAATACAATCACTACACAGAAATAGTATTAGAAAAAATATCGACTTAAACATCAAATTAATAAATATAACTTTCAAATTAGTAAATGATTTGTGTAGTTTCTTACGATATATATACCAATAATGTACCTTCTGGACTATTTATTAATTTAATCTATGATACATGGATACGCACAATTCATAACGCTTCTCTTTTACACTTAGTAATATGCTCATCTTTTTATTCGCTCTATTATCTGTGACATATATTTACGCTAAATTTAATTTGAATTATTGAAAAATCGATAATAACTTCTTGAAATTGAAATACTTACGAATGATAAGTGATTCCACCACCTTGGGTGATTTTTCCGCTGTAGTTTGTGCAAAATATCATGACACAAGACGGCATTTTTAATCACTTTTCAACACAGAAACTTTGACATAGACACGACCATTCTGAGAGGCGCGCGGCCCGTGACTAAGTTGTCATAGGCCAATTAGCCCATGAATCATGTGCCAAATTTCGAACGTGTATGACTCATCTACGTCTTTATTAGTAGTATATCGATGCTTTCATCGTTAAAATAAGTGATAATTAATTATGAACTCTCAAAAGCGAAAGTTTGCTCACGATGTCTTCCTTCGCCATTATAACTACTCATAATAAATGTCTAACAGTTAATACTAATAATATAACTTTTGAAAAAATCAGAGATGCGTGCCCAAGATTCGAACCTTCGTATATCATTAATCCACGTGTTGTTCATTTCTAGTTCAACTTATTTATCATTACAGTTAGATATTGATATCATTAATCGGTGTGATTGATGTTTCATTAATATTCATTACAAAGGACCTGAGTTCTTAAAGGGAGCCAGGAAGTCATTATTTGCAAATTAATATGACATCTCATACATGCCTTGAATAATAATGTATGAACAATGTTCTGTTTTCCTTCATACGTTAGTCCCGAGGGATACCACGGCATCTGCTTATTTTTGATCTCAATAAGATGACACTCTTATAGGGTATTCCGTTTACCCTAAGGGTACAAGCCTGACATCAGTACTCTTAGTATGAGTTCTTACGTTATGACAAAAGTGACTGTTTTTGTTTACGAATTTCACATATATTGCACGGCTCATGATGCGAAGCATCAGAGAGTGCTTTACGATCGAAAATTTTTTTTCGCTTCATTTTGGCGGCTATTTTTATTATTATAGCCTTGATAGTTCACGGAATCAAGATATTTTGCATACTATTGTCGAGATAATTTAATGGAGATTAATTCCATACTTTTTAAAAATTGATTTGCACGACTCATGATGCGAAGCATCAGAGAGTGCTTTACGATCGAAAAATTTTTTTCGCTTCATTTTACTGCAATAGAATTGGAAAAAAAACACCAAAATAGGTCAAAAAATTTTCCTGTCCGTCATGTGTGAAACCTGAAAACATTGTAACTTGTGAAAAAATCCATCATTTGAGTTAAATTTTTTTTAAAAAAATTCTAATCGACGATTGTAGGTCACTGAATGCGAATGATTAATTAATTCAGTGTCGTTTAATTGCAATTAATAAAAAACGAAAACTACAAGACTGTATATCTATAGATATTATGTACATTTATTCCACCAGGGGCGCTTGTGCAGTACCTTCTTCCTACTACAGCTGTTTTTTCGGAAATTAATTTTGAACTTAAGTTTTTTTTTTTTTTTATATATATATTTCATAATATATGAGCATTATGAGTCGTGCACTTTTGGATTTTCAAAACTTTTTCAATGTATGGTCAAATACGTAAACAAATAATAAAACATTCATTTTTGGGTACAGGTGGCCCCGAAAGTTCAATATATTCGCTTACATAACACGCTAAAATTTACAGCCAACATTTTTAAAATGTTGATCATACACCAACCCAGATTTTTGTTTTGTTTCTAAATAATGTAATAACTGAACAGTTTAATAATAAACAATAATTTAAAAAATTAAAAAATATCGGACTGGATAAAATGTAGAAATTGTTAAATTCTGATCATTGGTAGGCTATAATTAGATAGATAATAATATTATAAAGAGGAACACTTTCTTTGTATGTTTGTTTGTAATGAAAAGGCCCAAAAACGAATGGACCGATTTTAAAAATTCTTTCACCACTCGAAAGCTACATTATCCACGAGTAACATAGGCTATATTTTATATAAAATATATTTGATAAATAGATTTTGAGGCGGTACAAAGTTTGCCGGGTCTGCTAGTAAATATATAGATTAATGTTAATAACGGGCCTGAGTCGCTATACCTAAATACCTAGAAAATATTATCCTCATTTCGAATCTAATCTAAGTTATGACAGTTCCTAACTAACATTACTTGTCTAGTCTAGATATTGTTTTAATGGAAACTTTCTCGATTAAACTTCAACGCAGGAAATTACTGTTGTTTTGAATAGTAGGAAGCCTCGTAGTTGTTGTTTGTTGTTGTTCCTTTGTTCCTATTTAGCAGACCTAGGACTAAATACTGTTGTACGTATATGTTCAGTTAAGTAACTGCTGTTTTTCAACCTAACAATATTTATTTGCCCCATATTATCGGTCGTTATTATTATTTTATGTGTCCAATTTTTGTCTAACAAGGATCGAAACTTGATAATTTAGAAGGCAGAAATTGTGAAACTTTGATTTTATCTTTAGTAAATAAAATATTGGATAAATTGACAAATAATACTGGGGAGTATAAACTATACCTTTTAATATTTTTTGTAATTTGAGGTACACAGTGTAGTTTACTTTTTCTATTTGACCCATAAATGTTAAAAACAAATTCGGGCGAGAATACTTTATTTAGCGCAAGTACTTAAAACTTAATGCTTTCCCGGTGTTGCAATAAAAATCCATTTATAGATGCAAGTTCCCAATAAACATCGGTTGGGTCTTCTGAGATCTTTAGCAAGATTTAGGTTTGGTTCAACTATTTCGAAGATATTTAGTCGAAGGCTCGAATACATACAGCGTGTCTAATGACACATCAACGATACATTCGCTACTAAAATGTTTGATCAGTTAATCGCTAGAACGTAACGCGTCGCGCCCAAAACAAACACAAGAAATAATTGACAGTCCTAATTGCTTCGTCGTTTGAACGCAGCGTAATTTGTGTGTTTTGAATCAGTTCACCATCATATTGTAAAGAACTATTGTTTAAAAAAAACTACGAGTAGCAGACGAGCATGAATTCCACCTAATAGCAAGTGGGTATTGCCGCCAATGGACATCTGTAATCAACCCCAGATAGGATTAAATATTCCTACCTAAGGTCGGCCACAGATGCGCCGCTACCCCTGAGGACTAAGCTGAAACGCCTCGGAAAAGTCTGTCTCGCTTCAAACCGGAACACAGCAGCGCCTAACACTGCTGTTATGTGACAGAAATAGGTATGGCGGTAGTGCCGCCGGAGTCGAACTACAAAGGGTTCTACTATACAGTACTGTTAGTGGAGTCAAATAGAGTACTAGATTTAAATCACTATCCACTACGTTAGTCAAATGTAAAATACACACGCTTTTAAAAATATTTGTTCGCACACACGTAAAGTACTCTGTATGTGTTTAAATACAGTTTATATATCGCCAATACGTGACTAAACCTCTGCGCAGAATAGGTTACTTCTTACAACGCAAAGGATTTAGGTCACAATCTACGTTAGTCAAGTGTAAATACTCTACTTTACACTTGACTAACGCAATTACATATGCCTTAGGATATATTTGATCATACAAACGTAAATTACTGTTCATGATGTGTAAAGATAAAGTTTGTATGTCGTCAATACATCATTAATCCTCTATGTGAAACAGGTTTCTTCTTAGAACACAAAGAATTAGGGCACAATCAAGTTAGTCAAGTGTGAAGCGCCTTTCACACCGCCTTTGAAAATATTTAATTGCACAAACGTAAAGTACTGTATGTGAGCTAAGATTCAGTTTTCTAATCCTCTACATGTTACTATTATTTTGCTAAAAACAGGTTTCCACTTAGAATGCAAAGGATTTAGGTCACAATTCACGTTAGTCATATGTAAAAATTACAAATGCCTTTGAAAATATCAACTCTCAGGTACAAGTCTCCTCGGAAAGTTAGACAACCTCTTTTACTTTTAGCTGACTGTGGATGGTAATGTTTGTCAAGGGTATGGGTATGTATTTTAGTCATTTCGGTGGAAAGGTGCCGACTGATTTACATAATTTGTATGAGGCAACCATAGATTAGTAAAGATACTTCGAAGCCATGAAATTGAATGAAGCCACAAACAGCTGATTTGTAGCTTAGTTAGCTTAGTTGTTTTTTTTGAATTCTTGACAAATATGTTTACATTTGCCAAGAATAATTTAGAGAAAATTTACAATTAAATAGCTAATACTGCGTAATTTACATAATAAATAAATAATTATTTCAAATATTTTAGAGACATTTAGCACGGAGACGTGGCAAAAATTTTTTACGCAACTATTTCAATCCTCAAGACTGGTTACATTTTCTTGTTACGAGTGAGTAATCTTTACTAATCTATGGAGGCAACCACCTTTATTCTTAGGAGCGGCAACACATCTATGATCGACTTCAGTTAGAACCTATTCTGTATAAAGTTGGTCACACGATGACCATTGGCAGTAGGACTACTTACAAACTTATTTATCACTCCAATTTTTCTAAAAATGTGTATAGCTCTAAGGCCTAAGGTGTCAAAAATTTTCTTTACAACCACGATTCGTTTTCAGATAACAATACTCTCCACTCCATAAGTTAACCCGCTTTCCAGATTACTGCTATAACAGTCTTATAACTCTAACCGCTTTGTTTATGTTAACCAACAACCGGGAATTGTTCCCCCCGGAAATATCCGCGCCCTAGATTGCTTTTGGTTGAATAAAAAAAAAATGTGAGCCGTCACGGAACGCCTGGCAGATGTGAAACATCGACATTATTTTGTAAAAGTAATATGCAGAAAATAACATATTGTGATAGCAACTAAATATGTCATAATGATAAAATAAATATTACGATTTTTTTCCAGATAACGATGACTATTTATTGAATTTGATTGCGCATGGCGACGCGTCGCCACACCGTACACACTACTGCATATAGACTGTATATATATACCATCGTATAGCGTCGCCACGGCAGGCGTCGCCACGCCAGAAATCGGTTTTACGTGCGGCTATAGATGTTTCACATCAAAAATGTTATTTTCGTGAACGGGCATAGTTTACACACTTTGAGGTCGGGTTGCTTTTTATGTAATAGGCAGCACTTAACGCTGTTATGTGGCAGAAATAGGTGTAGCGGTGGTGCCGCCGGAGTCGAATCACATAGGGATCTACCACCCTCAAAACTTCTCATTCTGAGAGTAGATTGCCCAGGAATGGGACAGTAATTGTTGATGATAATAATGATGTTGAGCCTGATATGAAATTCGTATTGCATTTGCATGTAGAGGCAGTTTTGCCATTTGGCAAAAATTTAATTTATTTGGTCCAAATAGAAATTGTATTACTCAATATTTGTTAAGTTAAAAAAATTTTAACAAAAAATACAACCGACTTCTATGTCACTACAAAGTAAAAAATAATTCAAATAAATGTTGGTTTAGTACATATTTCTGAAGTCGGCGCTCATATTAGACACGCTGTTTACATCGTTATCCAACTAAATATATTGAGCGCCGACTTAGACACGCACACATATTAGACACGCTGTTTACATCGTTATCCAACGAAATATCTTGAGCGCCGACTTCAGAAATATGTACTAAACCAACATTTATTTGAATTATTTTTTACTTTGTAGTGACATAGAAGTCGGTTGTATTTTTTGTTAAAAATTTTTTTTCACCCTTTTTAGTGATGACATACTAACTTTTACATTAATACAATATAAAATTGTATAAACGTGATCATGAATGAAAGTAAGGTCTGAATTTACATTGATTGGAACCGCCCGCTCGCAGGGCGCTACCGCGCCCTGCTCGCTTAGTTTTATATTGTCTTATATGTTCCAACCTAACCTAACTAAATAGTCAATGATGAACTGTCTTTTCAATTTCATTAGAACCTTCATCAAATATCTTCAAACATAACTCAATTATTCCCATCGATTGAGGAGTTACATATTTTGTCTCCGAGTCACATTATCAGACCCTTAAATAGTCAATGATGAACTGTATTTTCAATTTCATTAGAACCTTCACCAAATATCTTCAAACACAACTCAATTATTCCCATCGGTTGAGGAGTTACATATTTTGTCTCCGAGCCAAATTATCAGACCCTTAAATAGTCAATGATGAACTAGCTTTGCAATTTCGCTAGAACCTTCACCAAATATCTTCAAACACAACTCAATTATTCCCATCGGTTGAGCAGTTACATATTTTGTCTCCGAGCCACATTATCAGATCCTCAAATAGTCAATGATAAACTGGCTTCGCAATTTCATTAGAACCTACAGCAACATTCTTCAAACACAACTCAATTATTCCCATCGGTTGAGGAGTTACATATTTTGACTCCGAGCCACATTATCAGACCCTTAAATAGTCAAAGATAAACTGGTTTTTCAATTTCATTAGAACCTACAGCAAATATCTTCAAACACAACTCAATTATTCCCATCGGTTGAGGAGTTACATATTTTGTCTCCGAGCCATATTATCAGATCCTCAAATAGTCAATGATAAACTGGCTTCGCAATTTCATTAGAACCTACAGCAAATATCTTCAAACACAACTCAATTATTCCCATCGGTTGAGGAGTTACATATTTTGACTCCGAGCCACATTAGCAGACCCTTAAATAGTCAATGATGAACTGGTTTTGTAATTTCATTAGAACCTACACCAAATATCTTCAAACACAACTCAATTATTCCCATAGGTTGAGGAGTTACATATTTTGACTCCGAGCCACATTATCAGACCCTTAAATAGTCAATGATGAACTGGCTTTGTAATTTTATTAGAACGTACACCAAATATCTTCAAACACAACTCAATTATTCCCATCGGTTGAGGAGTTACATATTTTGACTCCGAGCCACATTATCAGACCCTTAAATAGTCAAAGATAAACTGGTTTTTCAATTTCATTAGAACCTACACCAAATATCTTCAAACAAAACTCAATTATACCCATCGGTTGAGGAGTTACATATTTTGTCTCCAGAACCCACTCTGATCCTCATCATATTTAAATGGGACCAACTTGTAGCAATTGTCCACACACGAAATGAAAGGCATTAAAATAGGTTCATAAATGGCGAAGTTATGGCTGTTATATTTGGGTGGAGGAGTTCCCCTCTTTTTCTCCAGAACCAATCGATGGATCCTAACCATATTTAAATGGGACCAATTCGCAGCTCGTCTCTACACAATAAAAAAAGAATTATTAAAATCGGTCCACTAACGGCGGAGTAATTGCTGTACATACATAAAAAAAAAAAAAAAAAAAAAGATACCGGCCGAATTGATAACCTCCTCCTTTTTGAAGTCGGTTAAAAATACAAATAAAGTCCCGAGCTTCCGTAATGAGCTACTACTGTAGCCCTTTACTTTATATTCCCTTGAAAGGGCGCAACTTTATGAAGAGTTTTACCCTTCAGTCGTAACTTTCGAGATGTTGCAATTTCGCGAGTATTTCCACAGACATTGTTCAAATAATTTCTGTGTAGAAGTTTTATTACGGTTTTTTCTTTATAAAGTCGTTTTATTTTCTATGAATATTTTAATACTGTGCTTCTGGTAGGAAGACATCTGTACCCTTAGTATGAGTTTTTACGTTTTGACAAAAATAACTGTTTTTCTTTTTGTTTACATATTACCCATATATTTCCAATCAGTTCTGATACAATCCGCTGATTGGAAATGTACGGTGCTGATTGGAAATGTATGTATATGTATACGTAAACAAATACCAAAACAGTCATTTTTGTAAAAACGTAAAAACTCATACTGAGGGTACTGGTAGGCATCTAAAGGAGACCTGGAACTACGCTGCTACAATACCGATTGATGAAAAAAGATCTATTTTTTATGATTGAAGAAGCCAATGAGCATGCAGTCCACCTAATATTAAGTAGCTGCTGCCATCCATGGACATCTGCAATCAACCCCAGGCAAGACTGGATTTACCTAAGGTCGGCCACAGATGCGCCGCTTCCCCTGACTAATAAGATGGAATACCTCAGAAAACTATGTCTCCCTTACCACACCCTTCAAACCAGAACACAAGAACTTTATACTGCTGTTAATAGGTGTGTCGGTGGTGCTGCCAGACTTGGACCACGGAAGTTTCTTTACACTTTAATTTATTGAGGACACAAATGCCTTGGTAGCATAAAAGATATTACACAGCAAGTATGATTCAGAACATGTATAACGTGCAAGCTGCCTACCATTTCTCCCATAAGCAATAAAAAACTGTATATAAACCTTCAGGTTTACTGCTTCGTTCGAGAGTTTTAGGGTGGCGCTGCCGCGTGACTCGACTTCCAAGTCAACGTTACGATGTATCAGATGTATGTAATTTGGAAGAATTTCGAAGTAAGAGAATTCTGGGCACTATGCCACAAGTTGGAGTTTTGGACGACATTTTTATCTTATAATTTTAATTATTTTTTAATATTAGTTAATTTTTAATTTAATTAGTATCATATTTTTATTATTATTATATAGATTATTTCGTATAGTAAATATTGTTAGTACAATGTTTAATAAATTATGAAAAATCGTAAAAAAATAAAAAAAATGATGATTGAATGAGAAATCTTGGATTTTTTTTTTATAATTCATAATTCATAATCTTTATTTAGTAAATTTTTGGGTTATAATATATAGGATGTACACATAGTCAAAAAAGCACCAAATATTTAATATGCCGATTAAGGCGTTCTAAATGTATGGCTCTCACATTAGTCTTACAAAATACTTTTTTTTAATAATATAGGAGCAATAGGTAGGTATATTTAATTTTGTATGTCTATATTTTCATTTATTTAGGAATTCGTTATAATCGTAATAACATTTTTCAATTAACATGTTTTTTTTTGGAGTTTACTCCTTAAGAAACGATTTGAGTTATAAGGCCCGGTACGGAAATTTTATGAGGAGTAAAATCAAGTGTAACACGAAAAGTTGAGGCGTAACGGAAACCAAAATATGAATCAAGAGTGCTTTTATTAATTTAAAATACAGTAAGTTCAAATCCCATATGAAAGTAATTATTACAATAAAAATAATTAGCAATATATAAAACATTAAAACGTCATTAACTAATTTGTTTACATTTTTGCATAAATTAAGTTATAGGTTTGATCATTTATAAACACTGTGAAAAATATGAACATTGGCGCCATAATATGATTAACAATCTTTTATGAACGTTTTTAAAGAAGAGTAACATATAAAATCAGTAAGCAATTGAATAAGATATAATATTAGCATAATAAGTTTTTAACATAAAGAGGCTTTTGTAAGTTACTGATATATTAATTTAACTTATAAAAATGGATGCATTATTGATCAGCACCATCTATCAACGATAAACGGGCAAAATCAAAACAGTATTATTTAATATTTATTACAGAATTATTGCTAATGAATTATGTTCAAAATAAGTTATATAAAATTAGCAATACGTTTTAAATGAATTCTAGAATTATAAAACATTCAGAAACAATCCAAATTACATATAATAACATGTTTATTGAGTCTCATATAAATTTCATCCGTAAATTGCAACAAGGATATTTTATAGATGGCAAAGAAATTATAATTATTAAGTTTTAAGTTATAAAACGTTTAACATTGTTTTAAATATAAATAATTATATTATATTAAAATTTACTTTAATATAAACAATTATATTAAGTTACCATTATAATATTTGGAACCAAATTTTTTTTTTTTTTTTTTATAATATGAGAGTAGCAGACGAGCATGCAGTCCACCTGATGGTAAGTGACTACTGCCGCCCATGGACATCTGTAATCAACCCCAGATAGGATTAGATATTCCTACCTGAGGTCGGCCACAGATGCGCCGCTACCCCTGAGGACTAAGCTGGAACGCCTCGGAAAAGTCTATCTCCCTTACCACACCCTTCAAACCGGAACACAGCAGCGCCCAACACCGCTGTTACTAGGTAGAAATAGGTGTGGCGGTGGTGCCGCCGGAGTCGAACCACAAAGAGTTCTACCACCTTCATAATAATCTTCATACATAGATTGATAAACTTGCAAACTTACAATTTATAAAACTTGCCACTAGATGGCGCTATTTTATATTATTTTGTAACATACTTTATGTAATACGCATTATTGAAGTAATATAAATAATCCGAATAATTACAGATATATGTTTGTTTCTCTTATCATTTTAGCAGATGCGTTCATTTACCTACCCTTTTTTCTATTCGATATATATCATAATTATCATTCGTAAGGAGTAAACTCCAATCGTGCGTCGTAGCTGACACACACACACTTTTTTTTTTATTTCTTTATAATACTTATGATCTTTATTTATTTTTTTTATTTGGTGGGGTTGTTTATTATAAAGTTTTATGGCCATGCAAAATGCGCCTTTAGCAGCAATGCCTAGTTTTTTGTTTGGTTATATTAGGTTTGGTTATATGTTAATATGCAAGTGATTGAATGTGTTGTGATTGTTATGAGCATATGCCACATGGACCGTTCAGCATTCTAGTCTGACACAGTTCCGGGTTCGATTCTTGGTCGCGCAAGCTACGTGGAGCAGTCTCCATGCTGGTCTGATACACAGTTTCGGCTTTGATTCTCGGCCAAGCAGCTTAAAGTGATGAATCTATATTCCTGTTTCACTCCTGAGTGTTTGTGTCGTTTTTATGTTTCCATCATAAATCGCATTTTTTCAAAAATCTTATTTCAAATTCACATCAACGATTATACCTATGTATGACCCGGGGTTCGAATCCGGAACCACAGCAACGAACTGATATATTAAACACCTCATGGTTCGTCATTATCCTAATAAAAAAATGTTTAACACGCGCACACCAAGTCCTAAACATACCCGTAAAGGGGTAGATAGGGTTAATTATACATGAATAATTGAGTTTGTTTAATTAGGATCTATCTCGCTTATGCATGAGGATATGAGCTAGCACAAATATTTGCTGGTAAACAATTTTAGCTTACTTAGCTTTTTATCCACCTACGGAAGCAAAATGAAGGTTTATTTTGATTTTGGTCGGTATGTTCATGTGTTTTCTCATAACTTTTTTTAATACATAAAAGTAGCAAACGAGCATGCAGTCCACCTGATAGTAAGTGGCTACTGCCACCCATGGACATCTGTAATCAACCCCAGATAGAATTAGATATTCCTACCTGAGGTCGGCCACAGATGCGCCGCTACTCATAAGGACCTCTACCTTACTACTCCTATCAAACCAGAACACAGCAGCTCTTAAATTTTGTTAGGCAGAAATAGGTGTGGCGGTGGTGCCGCCGGAGTTTACCACCTTACAAACCTACATAAATGCTCTTTAGAAATTTACAACACGACGTCCGAGAATGAATGGAAAAATATTTTTATGATACCTTAGTATTTTTATAAGGTTGGAAAGTAGCACATTTATAAAAAAACATTTTTTTTATAATATAGGAGTAGCAGACGAGCATGCAGCCCACCCGATGGTAGGTACTTGAGGCCACAGATGCGCCGCCACCCCTGAGAACTAAGCTGGAACGCCTCGGAAAAGTATGTCTCCCTTACCACACCCTTCAAAACGGAACACAGCAACGCCTAACACTGCTGTTATTAGGCAGAAATAGGTGTGACGGTGGTACCGCCGGAGTCGTCACAAACGGTTCTACCACCTTCAGATTTACATATTTGATAAAACAATTACATTTAGGTACATATGTATTATGTACCTATACGTCATATACGTGATTGGATTTTATGTTGTAAATAGAATTGTAGAATAGTTTGTTTAAAGTTCTAACTATAGTTGGCAAGCTATGACTAACTCAAAATAGACTTATTTTTAGGTACTTACGGATTGTATATTTCTTATCGGAATGACGAGAGGACCTTGTAGTTTGGGACGTGCGCCTCTTGTACCGCATTATATAATCTGCAACAAAGATAAATCTTATATATAAAATTCTCGTGTCACAATGTTAGTTACCATACTCCTCCGAAACGGCTTTACCGATTTTCACAAAATTTTATATGCATATTCAGTAGGTCTAAAAATCGGCTACTGTCTATTTTTCATACCCCTAAGTGATAAGGGTTGTTCACCCTTAACATTTTTTTTATTTATATGGGCAACACAACGTTTGCCGGGTCAGCTAGTAAATAATATACATTTTCAATGTGTGTTATACATACAAAATACTTTATAACACTAACACTAGGTCATAAGCTAAGTCTGATTCGGAAGCCCAGTTACATAATAAATTCATTCTTTTTTATAAAATTACTAGTTTAAAAGAAAATAATATGACATACTAGCATACATAACACTGAAAATTCATACCTTCATTGATCAAATTCACTTGATCAAATGCATAGTTTAAGATTCAATCCTTACTAATATCGATTCCTTACGAATCGATCTTTTGATCCAAAAGATCGATTCTCCGATTAATCGATCTAAGATCGCCATCTCTAGTTCTCGTGGGATTTCCGGGATAAAAACTATCCTATGTCCTTTCTCGGCTCTCAGACTATCTTTGTATAAAATTTCATTAAAATCAGTTCAGTGGTTTAGGCGTGAAGAAGAGACAAACAGACAGACAGACAGACAGAGTTACTTTCGGGCTTATAATATTAGTAAGGATGAATATTATAATATTCATAATTAGTAAACCACAAAAAAACATAAAGATATGTTATGTATAAACTACAACATAATGGTGAATGTATTTTATCATAGATATTAAATATAGAGAGAGGGCTATACAAAGAGTGGGCATCGTCGTCGTTTTCATCCCTTCACACTGCCACCATCCTCGATTGACTGACGTTTGTCATATATCAGAACATCTCATTACCAATTGGTAATATCTCGTGGATGACACTTTTCTCCCCATGACCGATTTAATAGTTACATATCTGTGTAATTTATAAAAAGAGTACCTATCTATCTACATATATTTAAAACTCTGAAAACAAATAACTTGGCTGCATAACTCCGCAGTGCGAATCACAAACGAACAATCAGTTCTGTTGTGGCTAACACAATTTTGCTCTCGACGCCACGCTCGCATATTATTCACTGAAACATTTCATATGCACTTGTTAGCGTATTTCCATCTGTTTGTGTTGTTTCATTGTGATAATGCCGCAAGCAACGAGAACTCTCAAAATCCTTATAAAGAAAAGACGCTTTGTATACTCACAGCCCCACACTAGGATTCTGTGTCGTGGGTGCCATGGACACATACAGAGACAAATACACAAACACCCAGACCCAGAAACAGTAAACCTAAATTCATTTAGATTTTTCGAACCCGGGACCCTCTGTGCGTCAGACCGGTATGGTGACCGCTCCGCCACGCGAATCGTCAAATGTATGTATGAACATTTTATGTACATAAAAATGACCTGTTCCTTTTTAAATAAGTTTTTTTAATCCTAGAAGTAACAAACCGGCTATCTAAATAGTTAATTAGTAGTCACCTCGCAAGTTTCGAACAATTACAAGTCCTAAACGAGATAGAGTTTGAAATAAGTTGCCAAAATTTACAAATAGATTAGCTAAGAAAAATAGAACTATGTCAATAGACAAAGTCATCATTAATTGATTTAACAGAAAGTGTTAACTTTGATTCGTGAACAGATAGAATTTTAATTAACAATCAGCATCTGTTCGCGAGCGATATAACTTGGCCCGCGCACTAACATGACTAACTTCGTTTTGACTCAGTGTAAATGTATTGTCCGCGCGAAATAGGCCATGAGGCAATATTTTAATGAACCTATCTTAACAGAAAATACAGGAAGTACTGTTGTTTCAAATTTTAAAGTAAATATGTATATTATGTTTTGATATTGTACCTCACATTTTTTTGGTATATATCTTCGTTTGTATTTCTCCTGAAAAGCATTTTACGTAAACATATTATAACGTTTAATTTAACAGAGAGTGCAAACTTCGGTTCATGAACTCAGATAGAATTTTAATTAACACTCAGCATCTGTCCGCGAACGATATAACTTGGCCCGCGCACTAACAAGTCTAACTTCGTTTTGACTCAGTGTAAATGTTTTCCTGCAGCGCTCAGACGAAATGAGCCACAAGGCAAAGTTAAATTGTTTCAAGTTTTTAGGAATATGCGATATGTTTGGTTAAGAAGCCTCAAATTTTATGTATTAATTATGGATTAAAAATTTTTTTGGCGAATATTTTATGTATATTTTTTTTGTAAAGCATTAAGTGTACTACAGTCTTTTACGTATAGCGCATTAAATTCACAAAGTTACTTGTATCCATAGATTGATCAATGGCGTAAAGTAATGGAACTCAGTATTTTAATTAACAATCAGCATCTGTTCGCGAGCGATATGACTTGGCCCGCGCACTAACTAGCCAAACTTCGTTTCAACTCAGTTTAAATGTTTTCTTGCAGCGCTCAGATGAAATAAGCCATGCAATAAAATATATTTACTCCAAGTTTTAGGTAATGTCTGGTTAATGAGCCTGAAATTTATGTATTCATATTAGATTTAAAAAAAATTGAAGAATATTTTGTGTATATTTTTTGTGTAAAGCATTTAGCTAACACTAACAAGGCTAACTTCGTTTAGCGTAAGCTAACAGTCTTCCACATATAGCGCATTAAATTCACAATATTACTTACTTATCAAGAGACTGATCAATGGCGTAAATATGAGAACCCAGTATTTTAATTAACAATCAGCAATAACGATATAACTTATATAACGATAAAACGATATAACTTGGCCCGCGCACTAACTAGCCAAACTTCGTTTTGACTCAGTGTAAATGTTTTCCTGCAGCGCTGGAACGAAATGAGCTGCTCAAGTTTTAAACGAAACTCGTCGTAACAGAAAATTGATGAAACATTTTCGTACTTTTTATAAACAACCTCATCTTTTTCAATGAACACTCCTGCATACGATTATTTCTTGTTTCTGTGGTGTCAATATAGATTATAATATAGAAATATTTATTTGTTTTATTACGGCTACGAATGTTACAATCTGTGTTTTTTAAATAAAACTAGCGAAAGAGCATGCAATCTATCTATGGTAAGTGACGCTGCCGCTCATAGACATCTGTATTCAACCCCAGATAAGATTAAAGCCCTACCTATAATTGGCCACGACTGCGTTGATACCACTACGGACTGAGTTTCAACTCAGTGGTATCAATAATAGGTGTTTCAACGCCTTAGATAAGTGTCTCCCTTACCTACACCCTGCAAATAGAACACAGCAGCGCTTAACACTGTTGTTATTAGGCGGAAAAGATGTGGTTATTTTGTCTCCTAATCGAATCAGAAAGCGTTCTACCTTTAAATACATCATTCTCATTAACCCGACTGGAGATCGAATCGGGATCCTTCTGCGAGTTACATCAGGGTCACTGTGCCACACTGGTCGTCAATTTAAAGTTTTGATTACGCGTCAAAGGATCCTTGAGTTACATAGAACAAGTTTTAACAAGGACTAAAGTTGTTTTGAGATAACGATCACAAGTCTCGGAGTATTGGTAACTTTTAACAGTAAGGAAAATTGTAAAAAGAATTCAATGGCTGAAGCCATCGAGCGTTTGCAAGGGACAGAATAAATTGGTGCAAATTTCAGAGATTTATAATTAATGCTCTGATGACAACATAGGTGAAACTGTACCCTTACCATGAGTTTTTATGTTTTGACAAATATTACTGTTTGGTATTTGTTTACGTATTTGCCCATACAATTTCCAATCAGCGCCCTTAGCGGATTGTATCAGAATTATAGTGTCAGTAACGTAACATTAAATGTCTAAATGGCGCTTTATGTTTTGTCTCTCTTTTTTGCGAAAATGTGAGGAAGACAAGAAGACATGAGCACTTGTGCAATTGTGTTACGTTTACGTTGTTGTTACGTTTACTCAGTCTACTGAAGCAATCGGAACAGAATAATAAATTGAGTAAACGTAACGTAAAATTGTAGGATGTGTTGAAAACTCATGGTAAGGGTACTTGGATGAATGACACTTCTGATGCAAAATCCAGTCATCTTGATTCTTGATGGATATAAAGAAGTGATAAGATTAATTTGGAAGATGGTAGAACCCTTTGTGGTTCGACCCCGGCGGCACCAGCGCCACACCCGTTTCTGCCTATTAACAGTAGTGTTAAGTGCTGCTGTGTTCTGGTTTGTAGGGTGTGGTAAGTGGGACATAATTTTCAGGTAGGAATATCTATTCCTACCTGATTACGGATGACCATGATTGATTACAGACAAGCATCAGTCCACCTGATGGTAAGTGGCTACTACCATCAGGTGGACTGATGCTTGTCTGTTTCTCCTACATTATAAAAAAGAAACCGTTTTTTTACCTAACTTGAGGATCTTCGATTAGTTCGTTGATGAAGCTTAGGATGACGGTACTGGGGGACTCCCCCTACTACTTCATGTAATATGTTGGATATCCCGTCGCCGGTGTATATTTATATTTCTAACTATAGTGCGGTCGGCACCGCATGCGCAATTCCCCTCTTAATATACACACAGCGACAAAGGAATAAATAATAATGAGAGCAGGTGTTAAAGCTAAAATTAATTTTGAAGGTGGTTCAATTCCGAAGGCACCAGCGCCACAAGAAATTCTGCTTGATAGCAGCAATGTTAAGTGCTGCTGGGTATCGTTTTGAAGCGTATGACAAGATATACTTATCCGAGGCGTTCCAACTTATTCCTTCAGGCTAGCAACGTTAGCAATCTGAGCTAGGCCTCTAATCTTGTCTTGTGTTAAAGATAGATGTTCATGGGCGGCAGTAGCTCAGATGGACTGCATACTCATTTGCTACTCAAAAAAGTAGTGTGGAGTACTTCAGCCTATCTCCGTTATATGAACTAGTGCCTAGCAGTGTTGTTACAAAGATATGTAGCCAAAAAAGATCAGACGTATTATCGTTTAAAAATAGGCACAAATTAGTGATGGCGATCTAAGATAGATTAATCGATTAATCGATCTTTTGGACCAAGAAAACCGATTATTTTAACCGATCTCCAATAATGGATCAATTCAGTGAATCGATATTTTGTCCTAAATTTAAATTGAATTTTTGGAAGAAGTTCGAATATTAACAAATGTGTAATATTCATTTTTTGCAAACGGATACGTATTTCAAGGATTGCTTGATCCTGACCTTTTTTCGCTAGCTTCGTCCGAATAGACTGAAAAAGATCGAACGTCGATTTTTGGACTATTGACTCTTTAGGCTTCTCGGAAATCGTAATCGGAATCTTCTTCGGAAAGAATCGCCATCCCTACCACAAATGCCTAAGAAAAGTGATTGAATAGAGAATGTTGATTGCTCAATGACGCGCCATTTTGATCTGCCGTCAAAACAAGAAGTTCGTCACGACCTCACAAGGTCAATGGCTATGTAATAGCTAAGTTATAATGCAATAACTTTAAACGAGCTATTCTGGTATAAACAATATTGATTTCTCAGACGCGACACTTATAATTTAGATTAAATTTTGTATTGAGATTAAGATTTCAAATGAAGTTTTAAATGAGGAAAAGTGATGACTCCAATGATAACTAATGACCGTATTATGCATACCTACTCGTGTCTTTGCTCGATTGGAACAGACATAGAACGTGTCGTATCAGACAAAATCATAATTTTCGATAAAATGTTGACAGTCATGGCCCGTAAATACACGACCCTGTTACGAAACATCTACACTAATATTATAAAGAGGAAAACTTTGTTTGTTTGTTTGGTTGTAATGAATAGGCTCAAAAACTACTGGACCGATTTTAAAAATTCTTTCACCATTCGAAAGCTACATTATCTACGAGTAACGTAGGCTATATTTTATATGAAATATATTTAATAAGTAGATTTTGAAGCGGTACAAAGTTTGCCGGGTCAGCTAGTTTTAAATATGTTCAGACAAATTGTATGGAATGATATTATTTTGTTTGCCACGGGCCGTGCCTGACACGTTACATGACTGTAGACACAAATACAGCTTCAGATAACATTGGTGGCCAATTTTATAAGAACGTAGCAATGCAATCTACCTGTTGCCAAATGTGCACTTCAGCTTATTAACTTTTGTCATCAACCCGAAACTACTTTGCATATAATTCAAACTATGTCGCTTTGTTGTAATATTGGACCATGTTTGTGCCACAATTTATGACTCAATAATGATCATTCATATTGAGGTATTAGATTCGAATATCGTCGAATTTTAAGACAATATGCAGGCCTGATATAAAAAAAAATATTTACACTGAAATAAATTTAATGATAACGATGAGACAGCTAAGCAGTAGGTTTATAAATACCTTAATTATAATAGTGTAAAATTATTTGAGTGTATTACAAAAAAAAAAAATTACAATTTGTACAATAGATATTGCAAAAATGTCATATACCGATGAACAGTTGAAAATTATATTTAATTAAAATTCTTACCTTTCACGGCGCGTGATATTCCTTCAATTTTATTCAGCACAACCTTTTACACAACACTTTGATAAACTAGACAACAAACAACAAGATATGTGAAACAACACGGAAGACTACAACAACAACACTAATCTAAACAACAATTTCATACAAATAGCAAGTACTTGGACGTATTCCGCGAAAGAATTGTTTTCGTTCGCTTGACCATAATTCGTTTTACGAAATCTGCTATTTTGTACCGAAAAAAGCCAGTATAAAATATTATTTACACGACTCAAAATATGAATATTAAAATACAATAATTAAATAATACATTTTCATTCATAATATTATAGAAATACAAAATTCAAGGCGTAAATTTCGCTCCAGTACGTGATTTTGACGTTTTATTGTGGTGTTGTCATGCGCTCGGGGAACTACTAAGAGATTTTACATTTTTTTTGGAAATAACATAAGAATCATTTTAAATGTTTATTTTATTACAATTTCAAAGTATTGTTTTACAAATATTCTGAAGCCAGAATTTTAGGAAACACACTTTTCTATTAAAAAAAACGTTTATAAATGAATAAAATAATAGTTTTATAATTTTCAATATTGGATTTTCAATAATGTCGTTGCACAAAAAAAATATCTAATTTCCAAAAATACCCGCATAATACTTTAATTTTCGATTATAAATTCAAAAGTCAATTTTACACACCACAGTAAATAATCTTAATAAATAATTGTGCAACAAATTGGAACATTGAAAACGCACCTACTAAGAAATTCACATTTTCTGCAATATTAAAAAATACGAGCATCTTTTATCAGGATTCTATATTTAAAATTTCCATTCTACATACAATTGAAGTTACAAATTCTCCAACATCACAATGGGAGTTTAAAACACAGAACCTGGCAACACGAAACCGCGCATGCGTAACCTTCACCTGTGTTCGCGCCAGATGTTCATAGACTTTTGGCAGTTTTATTGATCTGCGTGAGACTGAAATGAGAACTGGGGACTTCGGCCTACGGCCTCTTAAAATGGATCACGTCTCTAGGTACCTCTATATAGAGCATTAGGTATAAATGGAGCGTAGATAAGTTATTTTTAAAGGCTTTAAAGAATATTTATTTAGGAACGTATAAAATTCATGTTATATTTGAAAGCAAGTATTCATTTTGTTTAGATGAATATTTTTATACAACAGCAGTGATATCCTAATGGTTGAAAGTCGGCTTCTGAATCGAAGGATCCGATGTTCAAATCCCAGGCGTGCACCTCCATCCTCCAGCTTGCATGTGTATTAGAAAAAAAATATAACTGTTTAAACGGCGGGTGAAATCGTGAGAAAACTTGCATACCTGAGAACTTTGTAAAATGCTCTCAAAGAATTACGAAGTCTAGCAATCCACTCTTGGCCCGTGCGGTGTACTAAGCCCTAATACTTATCACTTTAAATGGACAACCGTGCCCAGCAGTGGGAAAGTAAGGGGTTAGTTACGAATATTTGTATTAAACGCATAACACATGACAAATTCTAGTGTACGACTATGAATGTACAAAAGTGATTATTATCGTTTATCTGCTCATAATAAACACTTGCGTTACCAGTATTAAAACAGAATAGAATAGAGCTATTTCTCCAAAAGTGTTCTCATACACTCGAATTAAATAAACAAAACGAATTTGAAAGCAATGACATATTAAACTGCAAAATAATTACACTTAAAATTTTTTATACAAAAACATATAGAGCACTCACGAGAGA
This sequence comes from Epargyreus clarus clarus, assembly GCA_014595695.2. NCBI lineage: Eukaryota > Metazoa > Arthropoda > Insecta > Lepidoptera > Hesperiidae > Epargyreus > Epargyreus clarus. Next base: position 2,317,709 of record JACTTY020000024.1, read on the forward strand.
GACAAATAAATTTAATATAAACATTAATGTAGCATGTACTTAATAATTTACGCAAATAAACCTACACAAAACAAAACAATTCAGAGATAGCTCAGCGTCACAAAGTAGAAGCCATTATTCAAATTAAAGGAACACAACATTGTTTGCTTTTTAATAAACAAGCTATAAGCTACAAGCTTTTACAAACTCGTAAACATTCTGAATAAAAACAGATTTTGGGAAAGCTCTGTTTAATCAAACACTTAATTTTAAAGCCCTGGAACTCTACAATACCCTAATAATGTAGAGCGAAAATGTGTTCCAATTAACTCGCCTTGTAAGCCAGGAGGCGAACACGGTAATTTAAGAACGAATAGAGTTAAGATTTTAGATATTTTCAAGAGATAATAACTAACGTAAAATATAAAAAAAGTTTTCTGTACAATTATTTTGTATATTTCTATGTAAGTTACATACATAATGTAACTTTTTCTTTTCTCTTTTTTCCACATGTTAGACTACTTTTTTATAATAAAGTAGCAGACGAGTAAGCAGTGACATTGAGGTTAAGTAGCATGAACATAAGTAAGTAACCCCAGATAAGATTACATACTTACATGCGATCGCCCACAGATACGCCACTACCTGTAAAGACTAAACTGGAATGCCATGGAAAAATAGGATTAGGATAAGGACCTTTCAATCCAGAACTTGCTAAACACTGCTCTAATTAGGCAGAAATAGGTGTGACAGCCGGAAACGAACCACAGATGAACAGAAAAAAATATTTAGAATGTATACGAGGACAATAAGAGCTATATTCAACGAGCAATCTTATTGCTCTGTCAATTAAGAAAGAAAACGGAGGAAAAACTAAAATATTTAATAGTGAATAAAACGTTCTTTTACAGTAAAAAATAATGAAACTAACGTACACATAATTAAATACAAATTTTAATAAAAATATTCAATATTAGAATTCTTAAAATTGGTATTACATTACAACCTCCTAGACTACACACAATAACAGTAAAATAAGAACTGCGGAAGCAATTAAAAGCGGTGTTTCTGATTTGCGGGAACCTTTGGGAACCCAATGAGTTCCCCTAAATTCTCTTTAAATTCCCAGATATTTCATTTATAGTACGACAATTAAGCACTTTTTTAAGAATATGGTAAGTTATGTAAATGTAGTAATAGATACTGTAATTAGAGGAAGTGAACACATATAAAGAGAAGAGAGTGAATTCACACGAAAGATTAAAAAATGAAGCGTGTACTTATAATTATGAACACACATTGAAATAGAAATAAATATATTATTTTAATAGTTATTAAGTTAAGATTAAAGAAAAGGATGCCTAGCAGATTAAATTCCGCTTCTCAAGATTCAAATTCCATTGTAATTCCATTAGTTAACTATATGTCGCTTTCTTAACCGGTGAAAGAAAATATAGCGAGGAAATCTATATGCCTGAGAGTTGTTTTACAAATTGAAAGTTATCAAAGTGTTTGAAGTCAGCACTATCCGATGGTATAATAAATGTTGCAGTTTTCGTTTTTATCAAAATCTGAATTTCGTTTCAAAACCGATGTTTCGAATTTCGCTATCTACACACACTCTAAAAAATTACCCTGTTCCTATGCTTCAGACCTTCCAAAGTCCCCATCAAAATGAGATCATCATCATCATTTAATCTATATGGGCTGCAGTAACTTTGTCGCATATCCATTGCGACAAATCTATTTAATGAAACTAATGATAAAAAAACGTTTCATTAATACGTTTTATCATTACTCATTAAGTCATTAGTTTTGCTACATTTTGTGTAAGGTCAAGGCGCGCTGGGGAACACCATACGTGAGTCAGCGCGCGCGCAGTGATCGCCCGGACCGCAAAGTGGTATGTTGTGTTTTGTTTTTATTCTCTCCACTGTTTTGTTGTACTCTTTGTTTTGTTTTTGTTCTCTTTTATTTAAATTAGAACGTGTTTTTGTTTGGGAGATTTTAATGCAGTGTTTTGTGGATTTTGTGGCGGGCAATTTTTGTGATAAGTTCTTTTTTTGGAGCTTTAAAGTTCAGTGACGAGTCGCTAATTAAATTAATATTTTTTATGAATGCAACCGAGACAAGTATTTAAAATTTAAATTACTATTTTAAATTTAAATGCCGATTATTGCAAAACTAAGGCTTGATAATTATTATATTATCTCTTTTAATAAATGCGAATATTTAATTCGTAACTAGTAACGTAGTTAACATAATAATAATATATTTAAATAAAATTAGAAACTCTTATTTAAATTTTATGTATTACTCGTATATTTATTCGTTTTCTAGGTTATATTTCTTATTAAATTTTTAACGTATTAGTTATATTATATAAAATACATGCGATACTTGGAATACGATTATTGCAATTAAATTAATGATATTGAAATTATACACTATTTACTTCGTTACTACTACCTACTTAAGTACTTAGTTAATAAAATAATAAGTAATAAAATAATAAATACCACAAATATTCCCAAAATAGAATATCAAGTACATTCACATATTTTTGTTTTTCAACTAGACTTCTTATGGTGTTTTCTTGTTATGGTAAAGTTTTGTTAACACTCACGTTGTTTAATAACGTACTAATTGGTCTAAATTCGGAACATCATGAGTTCAGAAAATTGTTCGTATTATCAACGGTTAGTTCTAATCGCATTCAAACGTATATTGGGGGAGCTTTCCATCTTTTCTTAATAATAATGGAGTATCAGACGAGCTCGCGGTCCACTTGATGGTAAGTGGCTATTGCCGCCCATTGACACCTGCAATTAACCCCAGATAAAATTAGTTTGCTACCTGAGGTCGGCCACAGATGCGCATCCCTAATCATGATGAAGCTTGAAAACGCGTACATATAGTTAATGGTTAGCCATCTTACTACTGACTGCACATGATGTTGCCTAATTTCAAAGATCAGTTAAAATCTGCATAGATCGGGTATGAAAACATGTTATCAGTCAATCACCTACCCTCTGTAAGTACATCAATTGGTACCTATTTAGTTTTGGGGTTGATTGGGTTCAGACGTTAGTGATCATGAGATATGACTCGAAGGACCAGGATTGCGAGGATAGAGTCGCGTGGAAATTCAAATTCAATAAACCGTCATTTTCTCCCGGGTAGAAGTCTACATTTTCATCGGTATGCCATGAAAGAACTTCTATGAAATCGACAACGAAGGGTGGAACCTGGCACTTGAGAATAATGCTATTCCCCATGATGGTATACCTACTCCTTATTGATATCGGTGTCGTAATGCTAGGCACCCACTAGCATATACTACATAGACGTTTCCTCCTTTAAGTACACCAAAAAAATCCGAAACAATAATCAAAAACTAAGTATATCTACTTATTAATACTATTCACAAATGTTACTTACAACTTTCAAATTATGATAATTTTCTTCGATATTAATTTTGTGATGTACCTACAAGCGGCGTATTTTCTAAAAAGAAACTCTATACTTCGAGCTCAGATGAGCCCGGATTATTAAAAAAGTTGGCACGAAAGCCGATCAAAACTCCCAACTTTTAAAACTTATATCATAATTTTCTGATAATCTTACCTAGGTAAGATATTAAGATTGGTTCTGATCGTGAGAATCTTTAATTTATTTTTTCCTAAAATAGTACCTAAATGGGTAGGCACTAGTAGGTACTTCTTATTATTTGGCAAAAGAACAAACTATTATTTACGTTATGTTGTAGCATTAATCTTATGTTAATAGAAAAATCATAAATGCATATATTTTATATACCTAAGTAGCACTTTTTCCGATTTTGTAAGATTGCCACCGACCATGGATATTTGTGACCAACTCTATACACAGCAAGTTCTACCTGATGCCGATCTGATACATTGGCCTTTCTAACGTTACGATGGTCACAGTAGTCTGCCTATATCCACACCATTCCACTCAAACGCAAAAATGATTCGCGCTAGTACCTAATCGGTAGAACCTACCCGATGGAACCATACTTGTTCTACCACCTTTTTAATGTCTCTAACAACTGAAACCATAACACGAGTCCTACTTAAAATTGTTCACAAAAATGCCCCTTTTTTTGGTTTCCTACTAAACTAAAATTGTTCACAAAAATGTATTGCGTTGCCTCTTTTTTTTGGTTATAGCCTAAACGATTTCAACTTCAAAGATTTTAAAATATTATGAGGTATCGTTAGATTCATCTTGGTAGAGCGTGTGACATTGTGATTATTTAAAAATTTAAAAATCAATATACAATCCTTCATTTACTTTTTTCGGCGGATCATAAAATCTACTTCTTATTCGCTTCATTTTCAAAAAATCTTACTTGTGCACTCAATATATGTAATATTCTTCCTGTTAATGTCGGTGTATACTTCTCTAACTTAAACACGTGTGGAAACACAAAAAGGCACTTAATCTGTCCTATTCTTGGCTAATAACAACGTATTACGTACATCAGGCCTATGTTTTACCCGGTCGCAACTAGGAAAACCGTTTATTACCGCCAGCGGTTGCAAAAGGAATATTCTACTACTTCCTGATTCTAAGCGCCGTGGATTAGATTATGCCGTAAGGAGCCAACTTGGATAAAATTAAAACTTTTCTCAATTTACAAAATATCGGGCAACAGTAAATTCTGTAAATGCTGTTTGAGTTTATGTATTTAATATGACTTCTACACGCAGAATACCGGAATTGCAATCGCGCTAACAAAACAATCTGTGACGACATTTTTTTCCAAATTAGAAAAAATTGCTTTATATTATTTATTTTTTCCAATATGTGTAATACCGTATCAAAATAAATTAGCAAGGCTTCAAAAGGCCTACACTTATCATACCTAATATATACTTATCACCCTCTGTGAGAATGCCATACTTTCCTTACTCTTTGTTAAACATCATTTTTTTAGTCTTATAAAACGCCTCATTCCACGCAAATACTAATTATCTTTATATTTACTATTCGTCAAAAGAACTTCGTCACACACATTTAATACAATTTTTGATAAACATAATGTATATTAAATTTTACTGACCCCTTAATTTCACACTTTAAGTAATTTATGTTTCTTGAAACTCCGAATACACAGAATTGTACATCAATACTTAAATTATGACCATATTCAACATGCCAAATTGAGAATCGTAAAATGGATTCATAATTATAGGCATACTATTTATGGCACTTGACCTACGATGCAATAACTGCCGAATGTTTATCACAGGAGGCCATTTACCTTGAATAAAACTTGTTTTAACTGGTGAGCTTTTGTTTGTATAGATATATGTTTTACTGTATGTATACAGATATATAACAATGAAGTCGATCTATAAAATATTACTGCAATTTGATCTACTCATTTTTTCGATTAGAAACAAATAGTTGTACTTTATGTTTTTATTTAACGACTGTTTAGAACAAAATATATAAATCAAAATAAGTAAATAAAACATTTTGAAAAAAAAAATGGAGTTGCCTGATTTGCGAATTAGGTATCGATATGTATTTGTAAATAATATTAAACGCGGCTATATTAATACAATCACCAAATAACAATCCATATTGTGACAGTTATGACGAATATAAAATTTAAAGAATGTTTGCAAAGACTGTCTATTTAGATTAACGATTTCATATACCTACTTACTTGTTTTTTCAAAATATCACATAGTTATAAAGATGATAATGCTTAGTTTTAATGGGAAATAAGGTAATATCAGCCTGAAGATAATGGCTTCATTATAACATTCCCACAGCTAACAAGAATCAAATTGCAAACAATGCATTTTTGTTGCAAAACTGTGAATATGTTCAATAGATATTATAATCAGATACGAAAGTGTTGCCTCATTAAATAATAATGAGATGTAATATTTCATGTCTATATGTTAAAGCGAGTAATGAGAATATATCTATACATTACAAGTAAAATATTTGTATAAAAATGAAATAGGTATATTAATATACTTCGTATACCTTATATTTTTTTTATTTATTTATTTACTCTTTATTGACCATGTTAAAAACAATATGGTGCAAAAGGCGGACATAATGCTAAATAGCATTTTCTCCCAGTCAACCCTAGGGATGTGCAGAAAAATCAAAGGCGGGTACAACTATACTAAAATGATAATGATAGTAAATAGGAAATAAAATAAAATGAGAAAAAAGGGAGAGAGGAGAACATAAAAAAGAAAGAATGAGAGAAAGAGAGAGAGAAAAAGAAAAAAGATATAAATAAATAAGAAGTATATGAATATTTATGTTATTAGTATCCTTATTAAGCAAAAATAGCACCATACAAATGTTTTTAGACAAAGTAGAGTGTATAAAAATAGAACTACTCGTGTAGGTATTCTATAATGGTTTTACAAAATATATTTTATATTACTTCGAGTCCTTATATTTGCTTTAAGTCGTTATATTTAATTTTAGTACATCTTAGGAAAATGATAAAGCAACAAAAGTAATATCATCTTATTGGCATTTCAAAAAATATTTAACAAAAAACAAGTTTAGAATAAAAAGTGATGGAATTAAAGTAATAAATTTCACATAAATATGTGATTTATTTTTAAGTTCTACATTGAACTCTAAATCTTTTCCATTTTACGAAACATTGCATATATTAATTCAAAATGCTGAAATAAAAATTTCACAATAAATAATGTGCTAACATTCCAAAAAAACACTTCTCAAAAATATAGAAAGCTTAGCACATATTACATAACCCATCCCAACGTTTATGCGTGCGCAAATTTCATTCCTATTCAAACGCCATTCGATATAACTTCGCTTGGTGAGTATAAATGGAAATGGCGTACGCGTAAGGTCGCGTGCAAGGTGATTTCCTGTATTGAAAGCTGGGAGAGTTATCGATTAACTCAATGCGATGTCGTGTGCGGGCTGCCTAATCATGAAGTTTTGCTCACTTCTAAGGAATTTCTCTTTTTGTATGAGTACTGATGGAAAACCTGTTTTGTATGAGTGCTGATGAGATCCCGATAAATTGATTATCATTTACCTCGATTGAAGATATCGTGAGAAAAGTTACATAATGTGCTCAGAGGTGAATTATATTACCTACATGCCAAACTCGACCAATATAGTGAAGTACTTACTTAATGATAACATTGATTACGTACGTTAAGTAGAAAATTATCGTAACTAGAAAATTATGATAAAACAAAACCTGATTAAAATATTGCATATTTTACTTGCAAAATTACAAATTAACAATGTTTAGCGATGGCGAAAAACATTTGCAAGAAAACTGACACAAATGAAAAAAAAAACAAATAAAATTCGCAGAGGTGTGTGAAGTCTATCAATAGGTAATAACTTTAAATCAATTGTTTAAGCAGTGATAGCCTAATGGTTAGAAACTGGACTCAATCAAACCTTTCAAGAAAACCAGGCACGCACATCTAATTTAAAAAAATATGTGCTAATTATAAATTAATTATGACTGGCTTAAACGGTAAAGGAAAACATTGCGAGGATACCTTCACGCCTGAGATTTGTAAAAATTTTCAAGGGTTAGTGAAGTCTACCTAATCGCATTAATAATAGATATAGAAGGTGGTAAAACTCTCAGTGGTTTGACTCCGACGGTACCACCGCCACATCTATTTCTGCCTCGTAACAGCAGAGATAAACGCTGTTGTGTTGTGGTTTGAAGGGTGTGGTAAGAGAAACATACTTTTTCGAGGCATACCGACTTAGTCTTCAGGGGTAGCGGTGCATCTGTGGTCTACCTTGGGTAAGATTCTAATCTTGTCTGGGATCGATTACAGATGTCAATGAACGGCAGTAGCCATTTTCCATCAGGTCGACTGCATGCTCGTCTGTTACTCTATATTATATGTACAAAAAAAATTGGTCCATGTAGTGGACTTCGGTCTAAACCCCTCTCATTCTAAGAAGAGACCCGTGCCCAGCAGTGGGACAGTAATAGGTTGACGACTATAAAAAGTTTACCTAAGTATTTATTTCGTAACTATGCATTATAATTTTTGCAACATTGTCCGTGTTTACATAAACCTTGTTATCTTGTTTTGTAAGGGTCATGATCCCATAACTTGTTTATTAATTTATGCATTATTACATGCTTATAACTTGGCATTTTATATGGAATAGTTTTCTTACAAAATTAACACTCATATTTAGGATTACCAGAATCATTTTAATGGGACATCAATTTCAAAGTTTCATTAATTTGGCGAGACAAATTTAGACTCGAAAGTGAAATATCTCTTCTGATTCAATTACTGTCAGTCTAATGGGCACGTGTCTTCTCAGGGTATGAAAGGTTTAGACCATAGTCCACCGGGCTGGCTAAATGCAAATGAGTAGACTATACACATCCTTGAAAACATTTTTTCTAGAACTCCTACGCGTGCAGATTTTTTCACGATGTTTTCCTTTGCCTTTGAAGGAACTAGATAATTTCTAATACTTTGAAGGAAAGTAGAAGTACGTGCCTGGAATTCGAACCTCAGACCCCCGATCGAGACGCCTAGTTTCAACTTAAGCTTAAAAAACTTACGAGCATTCAAGTTTACGTCTTATCTTTTAAATAGCCACATTTCATGTAAAACGTGAGATCGCTGGCCCATTATGAACCAATCTCTTCTCGCGTGTCTAGTCGAAATTGTATTACCGCAATCAAATCAGGTGTGAAGTGTTTTTTACAAAATTTGCATACATTTTTGCACATTTGCATAGTTTTGAGCTATAAGGAAATTAGTATAAAATGTAATTTATCTTAACCTTGGTTTTAAAATGTGAGATTTTGTCATCTGGTTGTTTAAGAACATTCCTTTAATTTAGTAACGTTTCCGTGACTCTCCCAGCAAATTCAAATTCAAAATTAAAATATTTTTTTCAAAATAGGCAATTAATTGCATTATAATGAGTTGAAGCTGTATATTATTATTAAAGAACTGAATAGTTTACTTATACTTTAGAAGAATAAAAAAAGTTATTTCTGTAAATTATTTTCTTTAAATAAGTACAGGCATTTGCTTAGTAAGAAATCTTGGTTTAAGTTATGAGATAAATATTTTCATGATTATTATTGTAATACATCACATTGTACGTATGTTGACCGCATAAACTTTTAAAAAAGGTTTTTCAATTCAATCAATGACCAATCCCCGACGACCCGCGTGGCGGAGCGGCCACCATACCGGTTTGACGCGCTAAGGGTCCCGGGTTCGATCCCCGGCCAGACAGATATCTAAATGATGAATTTAGATTTCTGTTTCTGGGTCTGGGTGTTTGTGTATTTGTCTATGTGTGTGTCTATGGCACCCACGACACAGGGAACCCTAGTGTGGGGCTGTGAGTGTAGAAAGCGTTTATTTATTTATTATTTATAATCCTCATAAATAATTCTAATTATATTTTAAGTCTGCGAGTCACATAAACCACAACGTAATACCACACCTGTTATAGCCACAAAAATAGATTAAACGACTCTAAAAATAGTAAAACCTTGTCGTAACAATTACTTCATTAAAAATTGTATCATGGCAAACATGGACACAACAAGAGATGATATTACCACCAAATTTATGTTCCGTTAAGTTTTAAAGTAGGTCAAACGTAATTCTGAAGTAACGCAATGTTTAACTTGTTTGCATTGAAGTCATTTTAAGTATGAAATAATGAGGATTAGCCACAGGTCTGTTTTCATGGACAAGATAATCGTTATGTGATTAGGGCTTAATAGCCAGTTAAGTAGGAGTCACAACATATCTTCGTAAGATAATAAATATAGTTTCAAAAACTAAAAACACGGTTTTATGATAAAATCAAAAATGTAGAAAATAATTTTTAATCTAGGAATCAATTAAGGAACAATAGTATAATTGTGAAAAAAGCGTGGGGTGCTCCATTTATCAGTTTTCAAAAGGGCCATGCGATGAACTTTCTCTAAGGCGCTCGAACAATCTCGCCTCGAAAATCTTTAATCCTGAAGATGTTGATAAGGACAATGGTACAATTATTAAAATCGTGTATTGTCATCGGTTTTTGATAATTCTTCAAAATTTTGGATTAAACTGAACTTTCAAAGTGGATAGAAATCGGGTTCAAAGATTCCGTTACATAGTTACATACGAGTACATACCTACATACATAGATACAACCCAAGCTAATAAAAGCGTGTTAATAAAATAGAAATTGGATAGTAAACTTACTTATTACTTACGCTACGTTAATTTTTAATTTATATTTAATGTGATCATTGATCATGTTTTGAAGAACATTATAATTTTCATAAATCGTAAAATAAATTATTACATTTTTATATTACAAATTTTTGTTTTAGAAAATTAAACGAAATGTAAATTGTGTTGAAAATGTTGAAAAATATAATTACTTATGTGAATATTTTTTATAAATAAACTTTAGCTAAAATCCGTTATTATCTACTAAATTTGTTTGATTGAAATTGTACTTACTAAAATGTTAATTATATTATTAGTATTATAACATAAATATAGAATTAGTTCAATAAGTTTTCATATTTCAGGGGAATATGTATTATTAAAATACATATTTCATTATTATTATTATGATAACCAAATATTATAATTATTATAAAATTTTAGTACTTGTAATAATCATAAGCATTACATAATTTAGGCCGAATATCATATAATTACATCACATGATTATAAGGAAAAAAAATCAATTCATAATATCATAATTTCTCATACAAAATTCACTGAATCAACCCATAATAACAATTGAATGAGACACATTGTTGTTGTCCTGACTCATTTACAACAAAGAACCGACTCGTTAACAACAGTGTAAAACATTGCAAGGTTGATCACTTAACATCAACTGGTCAGTGACCATTGCATTTTACGATGCATTGAATTTGACCCTTCCATAATTAGAAGCACCGTTTGTTTAAATTATTATGAGGACATGTAGGGACAAATGACGGTGCCGTAATTGCAGTACAATTAATAACCTACGCCCGTTACTAATATTCAATCTATCTAACGTCATTCCTACAACAGATTGACATTGGACAATTGTTTCATACTAGACATTGTCGAATTTCGATGTTGGTAAAAAAATGGATATATTGATTTTTAATAATTGCCGTAAGGTAAGGTGCGGTGGACAAACAGTGTCCACCGTACTGTCACCTTTTTCTTCAATTTCGTGTCTTAACTGCACATGTTGGGATTATTCCGCGTAAATTACACCATGACAGCCATTAAACGGCATTTAAGCCATTTAATGGGTTCCTTCAATTGCAAGGCAGTGAGATATCTATACTTATCTATGGCAAAAACATAAATAAATACAAAAACAGACATTTTTGTAACATGTAAAAACTCATACTAAGGGTACAGATGATATATAGGAATGCTCTACACGTATGAGTGTAGGGATTCCCCCATAAGCTATTAACAGCTTAACGACGTGTCAAGACGCCTCATAATCTTGATAAGCTATTTCACTCGAGGATAAATTAATCCGACGACGTGGTAACATGTATACGCTATTACCAGGGCCGGATTTAAGGGAGGGCAACCGGGGCGGCCGCCACGGGGCCTCCACAAAAGAGGGGCCTCCACAATAGAGACGTCGGATTTTTTTTAAATTCCGACTCGTAAACACTAGTAAATATATATATGTATATCTTTCCCTTTGATATATTTTTTTCGCTGTTTTACCTTTATCTACAGTACTTTGTACAAACATGAATACTAGTAGAATCTATCTGCGTTTCACAATAAAATATTTATTGAAAAACTCAACTGAAAAAAATGTTCATTTTATTCGGATAATAATTTGGGGCCAGTAAGCCTCCACTCCTTTGTTGCCCCAAGGCATCTAGACCTCTAAATCCGGCCCTGGCTATTACGTATTAGTGACCGAGCTTCACACGTCATGTGTATTACGTAAATTAATTGCCAATAAACGATAATCTATATTAATTAATTAGGGTTGTCACAATGTTTAAATTACTTACAACAAAAAAATATTTAATACGCCTATTACATAATGCTAACAATGTCCGAAGATGTCTGAAGGTAGTAGAACCCTTTGTGGTTCGACTCCGGCGGCACCACCGCCACACCTATTTCTACCTAATAACAGCAGTGTTAGGCGCTGCTGTGTTCCGGTTTGAAGGGTGTGGTAAGGGAGACAGACTTTTCCGAGGCGTTCCAGCTTAGTCCTCAGGGGTAGCGGCGCATCTATGGCTGACCTCAGGTAGGAATATCTAATCCAATGTTATCTTTTCAACAATAAACAATTGACGTCATACGCTTAGTCAAAATCGTGAGAAACGGATCCTTAAATGCAATTTTTTATTAAACGTTTTAGACCATGATGTCATGTTTTTGTGACTTCATTCTTGACCCAGTCGGAACTATTTCAGTATGTTAATAAAATTAATTGTTTTCGTGTCATTTAAAAATAACTACCAATTAAGTCCATTGTGACTCTGTCTATCTATCTAGACTATTCTGCAACTTCGGTTGTGTTCTTTAGAGATCCTGGAGTCCTCTACGCAGCACCGATGATTTTAGTGCGGTAAAAATCCCACATAACCCCGTGTCGCTCCCACGGCAGCGTGTAAAGTCCACGGCAAAATGCTAGTCCGCTCTGAAGTTTTTGCGAGCAGGCGTAGTCATACAATTTGCTATGGCGACGCGATTCATTTCTATATTCAGAGCGGACTAGCAGTTTTACGCGAAATATACCTATCGAAAGTTACTCCTTTAAACTTAACCTTAAAACATAAATAATAGACGCAGCGTTAAGCAAACGTTAGATGCGGTCGACATTTTTTTAAAGCAAACGTATTCTCCGTTCACTTCATGATAAGTCACTCAATGAAATCATTCTGTAACCAACTTCATATAAAATAATGGTTCTCCTTACAGCTGATCACAAACGCCACTGCCGATGGCTAATAATTTATTTATTTACTAGCTGACCCGACAAACGTCGTGTTGCCATATAAATAAAAAAATGTTAAGGGTGAACAACCCTTATCGCTTAGGGGGATGAAAAATAGATGTTGGCCGATTCTCATAGATACCGGATAAGCACAAAAAATTTCATCAAAATCGGTCAAGCCGTTTCGGAGGAGTATGGCAACGAAAACTGTGACACGAGAATTTTATATATTAGATTAAAATCAATTGCATGCAGCGCTTACAGCACAGCCAACACGCACAACAAGCTAAGATAAATATAAACAACAAGCATTACCATTCCTAAACTAAGATAGTCTCATCATAATATGTTATTCAGCAGGTATCCACAACTGTCTCCTGAAACGCAGAACTGCTTCAAACTAGAAATAGGTGCAGTAGTAGTACCAAACAGTACCTAGTTCTACCACTTTTTGAAAAAGTGACGCAATGTCGCATTATTGCAAACATTAATCTGTTTGTTTAAACAACCACCAACGAAATGATTATTCGTCACTCGGATTAATCTCATGTTAAGTTTTATCTCATAGCAACTAGAGCATGGGATTTAAAGATAAAACGTAAATGCGGACGGAATCTTGGGCATTTTCCGTTTAATGCACCATTTTGTGATTCACCTTCCAATTTCACTTTATCTGCGGAACTCCGAAGCATCTCTTGGACTTTATTATTATAACTGAGAAGTGCGGTACCCCGTGGTTATAGATATACAAAGTTAAGCAACATCAGGTGCGGATTGATATGGATGGGTGACCACTGGTGGCTAAATTGCGTGCGTGTTTTCGTACTTAGGGGAGCATGATACGCTTTTGGTCTATTTGTTATCACTGGATAAATCTTCAGACCTATTTGATAGCTTTCAGATCTTATTTCGAGTTGTCCTATCAAATAGTAAAGGTCTTTATTTATTTTCCACCTGTTCCCTTGCCAGGAGTTTTTTATATTTTGACAAATATGACTGTTTTGGTATTTGTTTACGTATTGGCCCATACGATTTCCTAGTTCTGACACAATTCGCTAGGGCGCTGATTGGAATTTGTATGGGCAAATACGTATCATATTTGTCGAAACGTAAAAACTCCTGGTAAAGTACTGGTCTAAAATATTTAGTTCTTTTTTATAGGATTTAGCAAAGAAGTGTTAAGATCTCTAAATGACTACTAGTTCAAACTGAATTCGATCACAAAAGTTTTCCCTAAGGACTCAGGTCCTACGGGACTTTATAATACTTTATTATATCCTTTATCATACCCAACTATGTAGAACATAACTTACTTGATGCCTACTATAAGAATTACCATCAAAAACACCTTAGAATTTTTGCACCACGATGGTGGACAATCGCGTTATTTTTTTACTGAATACTTATTTGATGCGTAACAGTTTTTTGTTAGTCTGTTACACTTATAGTTACATAACCTTGACTCCGAGGCTTTTTGGACCACATTCATCGGTCCGTAGTACAATAAAAAAAATAAGGCTTTAATACACTCGCGATGGTTATATCTAGTGTAGCGGTAAAGTAATCGCGAATGAAAGAAAATCTAAGGTCTTAACACACTTGCGATAAAATAATAATAACGAATGAATCAGTTGAAGCGATCGAGAAAGCGCAAAATCGCACCTGTTGCAATGCCCTTATCGTAGATAATGTGATGAAAAACATTACTAAACATTGTAACGTACTTTCTGCTCTGATTAACGGATTCAGTTGTCAATGAAAGGTTTTTATTAGCATTTGAAACAAAGTTAAATTGATTATAAGTAATATATTAGACTTGAAAATCATTAAAGTATGATATGATAAATGACATTTTACCTGAACTTGGTTACTTTTATTCCAAAAATTGAAAAATGTTAGCATCTAATACGATTAGACGGTAGACCGCGGAGGTACCACCCTTACACCAATTTTTAGCGCCAAGCATTCTTACGTGTCTTACACTACCAACCGAAGAGTTCTACCACTTATGCAGGTGGTAGAACCCTTTGTGATTCGACTCCGGTGGCACCACCGCCACACCTAGTTCTGCGTACTAACAGTAATGCTAGGTAGAAATATCATATCCTATCTGGGGTTGATTACAGATGTCCTTGGGCAGCAGTAGCCATACCATTAGGTGGATTGTTTGCTCGTCTACTACTCTTTTTTTATAATATAGGATGGTAAGTGGTAATTTCCGGCCATGGGCATTTGTAATCAACCTAGATAGGATTAGATATCCTACAGATGCGCCACTACCCCTAAGGACTAAGCTGAAACGCCTCAGAAAAGTATGTCTCCCTTACCACACCCTCCAAATCAAAACAGTAGCATTTGACGCTGCTGTTACGAGGCAGAAATAAGTACTAGATTAAAAAAAAAATCAAATTTAACTCAATTCAAAATTAAGTATATTCATTACTTTATAAACCATTCACATACACGCCCTTTAAACCCAAACAGTCGTGTAGATGAAATACCGTCTCTCCTATCACGGCGCCTTGACATTACACGTCTGTTACTACATTTTCGCAATAGTTCAACTAAAGGTGAACTATTGAGCAAGATCGATAGATATTCGTATATCCTGTTGACGAGACGTTCTGTTAAAGGACTTGTACTACTGCGGAAGTGGGATAAGACGCTTTGAGACGGAAATATGCCATTGAAACGTCACGATATCTGAAGGTGCATCAGGTCTGAACCATATCTGTAGGTAATTTCAATGACCAGCTGGAGTCACATTAAGATAACTAAATTGTTTCTCCTAACGCATCTGTTAACGAACCGAGAGTTAATATCAACGTGAAAATAATATTTAATAGAAAATAATTATTTAAATAGAGGTATATTGACTTTTATTTATTTTCATTTCTCGTCGAATCTTCTATATAATTTGTCTCAATATGCGTACCGATTTTCAGGTAGTGTGGTGTTTCAATAGTATGTTTATACCTTTACAGTAAATTTATACAAATAAATAAAATTGAAGTGTCTATCGGTTATAGGTACGAAAGACACAGCTTTCTACTCAAGCGTACAAAAATGTAATTGTACACAAGAACGACCTTTACAACTACTAACGAACTATTTTATCTTATTATTTTCTGTCTGTTTGTTGCAGCTGATTAAACTGTTAGATATTAAATGATCACCTGGCCCAGTAGGAGTTGTCCCTTCGTCAAAGTGTTTTAATAAAAAAATCCTTATAGTATAACATTTAAAATATCTAAAACTTTTGAGACACATCGTTTATCGTTTATCCGTCGTTAATGAAGCATGCAGCTAAAGGTGAATTGTTGGCCAAGAAATACTCTGATTTAAATTGAATAGTCCATTTTTGAATGGCATTGTAGGTAGGAAGGCTATTGTTACAACTTAATACATTCTTCACCCACCACATTTACTTTGTAAATAGGCTACCGGTTTTATATAGGACGGTACTAAAATCGATAAATGTTACATCGATAAAACATTTATTTGATGGATGTATATATTATGTCTTCAAGTGTATTCGCATTTTTTTCATAATTATTTTAAAGCACGAGACAATTTCAATTTATTGTTATGTACAATTTGGATTAGACTTTGTTTATGTATTGACATTATTTTTAATCCAATATGGCGGACACCCCAAAATGAAGGAGTAATGATTTCTTACCTCCCTTTTAATAAGGTTATGAAACGAAAACCTTTTCTGAGATGAGGGCGAAAAATAAAAAGACTAAAAAAGTTTTAATAAATTTAAAATACTTTAACAAAAAAATATAGTTGCTTGTCTATCTGTATATTATGTTTGTCTTTCTGTCTATTTATTTTTAATCTTGGAAACGGCTGATTCTATTTTATTGGTAAACAACATACTTTAAAATAGACCTAAAATAGAGTTTTTACGGTTAACTATTTTTAGCGACACTGCGAAGACTTGTGACGTAGAATCAGATTGACTCAAACCAGTCTAGTTCGATTTATTGTAATAACATATTTTTATAATACAAGAGTAGCAGTTGAGCATGCAGTCCACCTGATAGTAAGTGGCTACTGCCTCCCATGGACATCTGTAATCAACCCCAGATAAGATTAGATAATTCTACCTGAGATCGGCCACAGATGCGCCGCTACCCGTGAGGACTAAGCTAGAGCGCCTCGGAAAAGTATGCCACCCTTCAAAACAGAACACAGCAGCAATAAAAATAACATTGTTGGTACAATACAATAACAATATCAAAGATTCATATCACAGACCGACACGACTATATTCGCTTCTGCACTTTATGATCTGATTATAAATCAATTTATAACTAACATACTCGTAATGTTATGAATATATGAATATTATATCATAGCTACTTATAATACAATACTAAAATGTTAAGCAATGTTATATTTAGTCAAGCTTCGACCTGTATTTTGATGGTAATTATAAATTACTAATCCAAACACTGTAAAAAAACAACATAGAATGGCATCATAATTATTTTTACGACACTTGCAAAAACCAAACTGAACCAAAAATATTAATTCTGCATAAAATGATTAGACGCAACAAAATCCATTTCATTTTAAGAGAAGACGTGCCCAGCAGTGGAACAGTAATGGGTTGACGACGACACAATTATTATATTCATCTAATACGGTCGTATCAACTTATATGTTGTCATCAACACTCGGTCTCATCTTTTTCTCCAATGTCCTACCCTAACTCATTAACTTATTCGATCTCATTAACACTCAGTATCATCAATTTATCCAGTCCCATCATCTAATCCGGTCTTATCAACTTATTCGTTCTCATCAACACTCAGTCTCATCAAATAATCCGGTCTTATCAACTCATCGTGTTCTTTGCTCAGTCTTTCAAATTTATCTTCCAGACTAAGGATGTCTCCGGCAGCGTCGTTCAGCAAACGATGGGCCCTGGACAACCTGACTCGGGAACCCTCGGCAGACGAGCTGACTGTTCTCGACTTGTTTCCTGTGACCTGCGAGGGAGACGAGGCCGAGGCAGCCAAGCGCGCGAGGAGGTACTACACTGCGAGAGGCCCTGGAGGTCTTTCGGAGTTGTGGCACAAACGACATCCAGATGATGAGGATATACTCTCCAGCTGTCAAGATGCGTAAGTGTAACAGTGTGTAGATTATATGTAGAACTATAAAAAGAGATACAATAATGAGACTTTATGTGTCTCGTTATCGTATAGATTTCTGTCTGGCCTGAAATTGAACCTTTGCGTGTCCTGACACGCAAAGGACTGTAGAGTGTAGAAACATATCACCCCCTTACTGGGCTCATTAGAATAGGTACAGCTCTCGCTTTTCAATAAAATATTTATAAGTAGTGATGCAGCAAATTAAGGATGTTCTATGCATGTACGTTCCCTTCCTTTACTTTAACATTTAAAGCAAACTCGTGAGTTTAAGTCTGCAGATACCTTCAAAAACCAACAGCATAGCCTCGTGCAAGATCTGATAATCCTACTTTATCCAATTCCAGATACATAGTGCCACTCCGAGCTCGCAGCGTGGCTGGCAAGCGGATGACGATAGTTCGCTTACCAGCCCCGATGGCGCTGGACAGGCCTCTGTCAGCCAGAGCGTTGCTTGCGCGTTGGCTGATGATACTTGATATCAGGTAATGTCATCTTCAATACTGATGCATAACCCGTACTCTTCTTCTTCTCATAATTCTGCTTTAGTACTCAGTCTAAAGTTTATTTTTAAGAATTTTTTATAAGCGATAGGACGGCCTTTTGTTAATTACTCGGATTTAAGTATTAACTGTACTGCATGTAACTACTTTTGTTATTTCCTAGCTTTTTAGGGTACATAAGTTAGGTAGATACATTGCAAATTGTAGGTAGAAATGAAGGTTATATTTGATTATCCAGTGAAAGAACGAACTCTTATGATGGTGTGATCTGACGCAAAACTCCAAGGATTCATATAAATTTGAATATTGGGTTCATTATAAAATTTTAGAAAATGTTAAAATTCTAACAACTCTCATTAATTTATAAACAGCATACTTAGTTGACAGATCCTTATTATGAATGGACAGGTAAATAGGTTAATTGATCGATGACGATAAAATGGCAGCCTTCCTAATTAATACATAGAATTCCGACAATTTTTACCTGACTATGGAGGTTAATGTATTACCGCCACACGGCTTAACAGATTTTAGCATACTCGTATAAGGTGTCATTGGATTCGTATAAATCCTGGGACTGACATAGACTACATTATACATAACTTTCATTCTTCAGTTAGTAATTTTAAGTAGTGGATTGATGTTTTATAAGAATTACTAATGTATAGTCCGTGCCAAACTTCAAGTTCGCTCTGAAGTTAATGCTCGCAGGTGTCAGTTTGTAGCCAATGCGGTCTAACACAACTACAAAGCATATACTCCTTAGCAACGTAAGGGCACACTAACGCAGCATGTACCCGTGGGCGAGAGTGGGCAGCGGGCGGGTGCAGGGGGGTCCCGCGCTGTCTTCGTCCCGCTAATACCTACAATTTGGTATTGCGACTCGTTTCTATATTCAGAGCGGACTAGCAGTTTGGCGCGGACTCTACTATGCGGTCATGAATAATTAAAAACGAATATATTGCTTCGTTATTAGAGTATTTGCTCAGCAGCTTCGTATAATTGAAGACAATAGGATGTTTCAAATTTACAATACAGATCCGTGTTTTTACTTATTCTCTTTGTAGTTGAAACAGAAACGCGGATTCTAACTGTTTACACTTCAAGAGAAAACTCTTTGACTTGGTAATTAGGCAGAAGTGAAACATTCTTAAACTATTTATACGTTTGTCTTTGCAGAGTAAGCTCTATTAGTGCTCTAAGAAACATGAACATTTTAATAGTTATTCAAATAGCCCTTATTTTTTGTGTTATTGACTCCCCTGGTATGTATTTATAATAGTATAGGAGTAGCAGACGAGCATGCAGTCCACCTGATGGTAAATGACCCCATGGACATCTGTAATCAACTCCAGATGGGATTAGATATTCTTACCTGAGATCGGCCACAGATGCGCCGCTACCCCTGAGAACTATGCTAGAACACCACGAAAAAGTATGTCTCCCTTACCACACCCTTCAACCCAAAACACAGCGCTTAACGCTGTTTTTATAAGGCAGGTATAGGTGTGGCGGTGGTGTCGCCGGAGTCAAAACACACAAAACCTTCAAAAAAGTTACTACTATATTTTTTCAGATTACGCGAAGACCCAACTCCTGGTGAAGAAGTGGTATTTATCGATGTAAGCGACCTTCAGCCTTCCCATCTCAAGAACCACTTCAGAGGCACTTACTGGAAAGATTTTGTATGGTGTATGAGGGTAAGTGTTTCACACGATATATGAGTTTATATGTTTGTGTGCGTGTGCGTGTATGAGAGAGGTGTATTTCCATCCCATCATTAGAGGGGAGTAAATCAGGACACCGCACTCATAGAACTATGGTTACTTCCTTTTTGAGATCCCGGGTTCAGATCCTGGATCCCAGTTTTGGGTGAATTAAAATCGTACATTATCTATTGCCCATTATCCACATTTATACATTACCCACAGCACTTTTCAATTAAAAAGTTCCCCTCCTCAACAAAAATATTATACGATATTCAAAAATCTATACTGAAGGCCTTAGTCTATCAGTCATTTAGGTTTTCCTCCCTCATTAAAGCAAGTGGTAATTAGTGTCTTAAGTAAAGTAGTTTTAACGAAGAAATCTACTTTGAATAAAATATTTTAATTACATGTATTAATAAAAAATAAAAACGTTTTCTACACTCACAGCCTTACACTAGGATACCCTGTCTCGTGGGTGCCATGGACACACACATAGACAAATACACAAACACCCAAAGACAGAAATCTAAATTAATTATTTAGATACCTGTCTGGCCGGGGATCGAACTTGGAACTCTTTGCGCGTCATAGCAGTATGGGTACCAAAAACATTAATGCCCATTTGCCTATATATTATTTAATATAATAAAAAAACTATTTTTCCAGACAGCCTACCCACTACGCTTCTCAGAAGTGCACATAATCAACACCCAGCGCTTGAAGACAATGTCGCTGCTACTTCTCCACATCGGGCTGTACCCCTGGCGACGCAAGGTTGTACAGCTCCATTCCAATGCTGAGCATATCAACCATGCGATGGGCTTGGACCACTTCCCATTGGAAGGCCTACCGTACGAGTACGGTGGGAAGGCCGGCGCTATGAAGGATCTCAATGGTAAGAACCTTTATTTCTGTTTAAGTTGTTTGACGAGTGTGGTAAGATACTTTTCAAGGGCATTACTGCTTAATCTTTGTAACGACGCATCTATGGCCGACCGTAGGTTAAAATCAACTTTGTCCCAGTTCCGGGACTAGAATAGGGCTACGGTATCCCCTGGCTGTCGTAAGAGGCGACTAAAAGGGGGCTTCCGGGGTTGCGGGCGGCAGACTGGGAGGTTGAGCCGTCCGGCAAACAACTCCGGGAAAGACGGCGGTGTGTGTGGTCGCATACCGTCGTAAATACCAGACGGTGTGGCGAGTCCTGAAGCTCACCTGGGCGGAGCCCGAAGGGGCAACGCGTTCAGAGGACTCCGGTTGCGTTCCGTTGGAGATCCCGGAGTTCTCTTGGCAACGCCGAGGTCGGCCACCGGGGGGGTTTTAGTGCGGTAAGAATCCCACATAACCCTGTGTCGCTCCCACGGCACGGGGTACCTTTTGAAGGTTTCCCCCTCGATAACAAAAAAAAAAGGTAAGAATCAATTTACCATCAGGTGAACAGCATGCCCGTCTGCTGCTGTGATAAAAAATTGTGTGATTTTCTTTAGACAAGTTTTGCATAACATTAATAAGTATATCAATCTATTAAGGTAATACCTGCGGTAAGCAAAACCTGTCGAGGTATGCCTCGTTTGAATGCAAGCGCCTGATAACATTTTACTAGCAACAAAACAATTATGAATGGTGTCTAATGTATTTAGATAGGCTATTTGCTATTTAACATTGTATCACTAAGTGCCACCAATGTAACGCCCGTTTCTAATAAATAATTTCATTTTTACTCATTGAAAATTGATAATCTCTAGTATAAAGAAACGTCAAATGGCTTTGGTACGCAAAACATTAATAGATTCCGTATTGTTAATGGCGTAAGTAAATTATGGTAAGTGGTAAATTATGCTTATGTACTTATTTCCATTATTTCTCACTTAAATGTATAACACGTTTAACAAAATAAAATAATTCTAATTACTAATTTCACAACCACAGACGAATGGACAAAGAAGCTGCTTCTGAACTCAAAATGGCTTCAACTAGAAGAGAGGAAGTACTACGAAACAGAACTAAAACCAGAAGTGAGAACGCGTACACGTCACAAAAGTGCAGTCCGACTTCGAGGCAGTGGTTCCTATGACATGATGACACGGACCCACTCCTGCAGGTCTCTGCACCGTCATGATGATATAGAGGAAGGCGCGTATGGTGCGTACAGGACTCTCAAAGTGACGGATAAGAGTTTCTACGCGTGATTGCAGTTGGTGTATAATTAATTGCAGTAGGTACCTGTATATTTCATTTAAGCACGTGTATAATTAATTGCAATTTGTGTATATTGTGTATAATTCATTACAGTGTGAACATGTATTTATATTTCATATAATTTACGGCTATTTTACATTATGTATTATTTTATAATATTATACAAAATTGCAATGTGTACGAAACAATAAAATATAAGTATATACATATTTATTAAGATTGTCATTCATAATTTCTCTATTAATTTAATAATAAGCTATAAAATAACAGATAAATAATAAGAGATTCCTATGATTCAATGACAACAACCATATTAATTCAAATAAATTAAGATATTGTAAAGTAAACCTCAGACTGCGTGAAGCGCGGACTATGGACGGACTAAACGCAGCTATAATTTGTTTTTAATAAAAACTTATAATAAGCTAGCCGATCCAAACGATTAGAAGAGACAGCGTAGGTCCGCGTGCATACTTTAGATTAATATAAAGAACAGGAGCTGTGTCCGCGCCTCACGTCGCTTCCATTGTAAATAATTAAAATTTTGTACAAATTAACAATTGTTTTTTGTTTAAATAATACTCAATAATGTTTGTAAAATAGGCTAACTAGTATCTAGTTACACGATATAATTATAGTGGAAGTTATAAATAATAATTAACGTTATGAATCCGTTGTATGATCTGGTTTGTATAATAAACTTTGTTTTTTTTTTACCAGGAGATAATATAGTTTGATTTATAACCTTGTGTCACGGTCTGACACAAATAGGCTGATACTTTCTTATAACCCGTTTGATATCCCAAAACATTACTACAAAGAACACGACTAATCTAGACTTTGACCATTGTGCACTTTAACTAAAATGAGTGCCACAGGGCACAGACAGCAAGTCCAATCCATTTTTAACACAGTTTCAAAAAACACTAATTAATTTTACAATCGTGGTTACTTATACCTAATTGTTTGAAAGGAGGTGGAGCCAGTAGGGTTCGACGAGGCTGTCCCTGTAGTTCCGGGACTAGAATAGGGCTACGGTATCTCCTGCCTGTCGTAAGAGGCGACTAAAAGGGGGCTTCCGGGGTTGCGGACGGCAAGAGTGGGAGCTCGAACCGTCCAGCTAGCGACCCCGGGAAGGACGGCGGTATGTGTGGTCGCATACCGTCGTAAACACTACATGGTGTGTGAGGAGCGAAAACTGCTCCCCCAGGGTAGAGCCCGATCGGGGCATCGCGCTTGGAGGGCTCCGGTTGTGTTCCGTCGGAGATCCCGGAGTTCTCCAACAAGCGTTGAGGACGGTCACCGGGGGGGTTTTAGTGCGGTAAAAATCCCACATAACCCGGCGTCGCTCCCACGTCGTCGGGTACCTTTTGAAGGTTTCCCCCTCGAGAAAAAAAAAAAAAAAAAAGGTACCACCGGCACACCTATTTTTAGCGTGAAGTTCTCTAAGATTGAGAAAAAGTGGTGGAAACCGTTTTACTTACATATGAGGCAATCATTTCAGTTCTCTACAACGGCGACCCAACTTTCATCAATTCAGTACCCTTACCAGGAGTTTTTACGTTTCGACAAATATGACTGTTTTGGTATTTGTTTACGTATTCAATCAGCGCCCCTAGCGGATCGTGTCAGAACTAGAAAATCGTATGGGCCAATACGTAAACCAATACCAAAACAGTCATATTTGTCCAAACGTAAAAACTCCTGGTAAGGGTACAAGTATGAAACTATATGAACTTAGTGAAAAGTCCATGGGCAGTGGCGACTTACCATCAGATGGACTGTAAGCTAATTTACTACTCCAATTTGATCAAAATACGACGAAACCCGCATTAAATCTGACCAGTGGTCTTGGAGATAAATGCTAACATTGGGTTGCATAAAAATTCTCTCGCCCCAAGTGCATATACCGTCTCCGTTCCGTCATGGGTTTTTTTATAATATAGAAGTAGCATACGAGCATGCAGTCCACCTGACGGTAAGTGGTTACTGCCGCCCATCTGTAACCAACCCCAGATAGGATTAGATACCTCCTACCTGAGGTCTATCACAAATGCGGCGCTACCCCTAAGGACTAAGAACGCCTCGGAAAAGCATGTCTCCCTTATCACATCCTTCAAACCAGAACACAGCAGCGCTTGATACTACTGTCAATGGGCAGAAATATGTGTGGCGGTGGTACCGCCGGAGTCGTAACACAAACCTACCACCTTCAAATAGGGTCCAATATAAAGTACTTCCAAATTAGATTATATCCTTGAAACTCATTAATAAATCTAATTACATTACACAATCTAAGTACCCAACAAAATTATTTAGACACGTGACTATCTTACTAATAACTTGTAAGTAACGTCGCCCATAC
The DNA here is from genome assembly GCA_014595695.2 of Epargyreus clarus clarus. NCBI lineage: Eukaryota > Metazoa > Arthropoda > Insecta > Lepidoptera > Hesperiidae > Epargyreus > Epargyreus clarus. The sequence continues at coordinate 2,342,622 of JACTTY020000024.1, forward strand.
TAACGATAACAATAAAATTTCATTAGCATCACAGATTTCTTAATGATTTTTTATCATTAGCTAATCTAACTGTGACCTCGACCTAGTTTTGGTAGCATACATGCATGCAAGCAGTCGAAGGTAGAATCCTTAATCCTTTGACGACCCGCGTAGCGGAGCGGCCACCATACCGGTCCTTTTTTATAATATAAGAGTAGCAGACGAGCATGCAGTCCACCTAAAGGTAAGTGGCTACTGGCGCTCATGGACATCTGTAATCAACCCCAGATAGAATTAGATATTCCTACCTGAGGTCGGCCACAGATGCGCCGCTACCCTAGAGGACTAAGCTGGAATGCCTCGGAAAAGTCTGTCTCCCTTACCACACCCTTCAAAACGGAACTCAGCAGCGCCTAACACTGCTGTTATTAGGCAGAAATATGTGTGGCGGTGGTGCCGCCGGAGTCGAACCACAAAGGGTTCTACCACCTTTAGTACAAGATTTACAATAACAAACAAACCCGCTATAAAAGCTATAAGTAATAATGTTTGTCTCTGAAACCACAGTTTGTTTTATACTCGAAACTACGAGTGTAAATTGAAATAAAGCGAAATAGCGCTGCATTTTGGTTTAATGCATCACTTTTGTGCTGCATTTACACGCTTTCTTTATGTGCTTGTTTATTCATTTAATATTTATGTACACACAGTAAAGTAGAAGAAAATTTTATTATACAAAGTCACTGTACTGTATTATAATTGTACAAGTTTTCATTAAATACTAAAATTGATTTACTTACCTATTTCTGGTATGAATACAAAGTCTTTTTATAAAATTTAAGTAGCTAACTAACATGCGACGATTGTAAGTGGACATTATCTCCTATGGACATCTGTAACCGACTCTATATAGAGCTGGGATTATACCTAAACCGTATAATGTTACCAATCCCGAGGACTTAGATGGTCACTCATAAATATGTAACACACATTTCAACTGAGATGCTTTAAGCAACAAATAGGTATAGAGGTGGTATCTCTCCAGTTAAACCAATTTGGTTTTACTGTCTTTCGAATACGAAAGTGAACCTTTTATTTTTTAAATGCAAAATAAAATAAATAAAGTGGAAATTCACAAAAGTCATATTTTTTGGGTTTAAAAATATTAAGTTCTATCCACTAATAAGTACAAAAATGGTATTGTTTCTGCCTAACCACATTAGTTATTTCATTGTTCAAATATCAAAGTGTCTCTTTTAGTTTTCTAAAATACTACATAAAATAAATGAAGAAGAAATTCATAACAGTAACATTGTATGCCGCAAGAAACAACTTTCCTTTAGTACTTACTTAAATTCACTTACTATTAGTGCTTACTCAAGTTCGCTTACAAGTAGTTTGTTACGTGTAAACGAGGCACGGGTTAGTGAAAGGCTGCAGACTATTCGACGCCAGTGGTAAGTGCACGAAATAACAGAAAAACAAATGGAAATATTGTTTATTTCTTCATGGTTTAAACTCACATTAGTTTGCTATCATTTTGGTTGTCTGCCTGTATATTTTAACCTACTAAAATGTAGATAAGTTTAAAAAAATAAGTAGAGTTTAGTAGCTCTACTTATTTTTTATGATATTTATAACTACCACTCACACTACTAACTATTACCACTTACATTTGTTTCATATTATTTCTGGTATAACATTAATGAAATTATATACATACATTGAAGGTGGTAGAACTGGTGGTAGAACTCTGTGGTTCGAATACGGCGGCATCACCGTCTATATCTGCCTAATTTGTTTGTTTTTATTTTTTAATTTACTTTATTATTTTCAGTTTTTTTTTTTATATTTTGTGTAATTTTATTACTTAAGAAAATTTAGTCAATAAGTTCATAATTAAGTTTGTTTCCATATGTGTATTTTTGGATTTCATTGTTTATTGTGTGTTATAATTTGTTGTTGTTGCTAAGTTCTTGAAATAAATAATATATCTATCTATCTATCTATCTAATAAAAGCAATATTAGACGCGCGGCATTTTTACTTAATTCACAGTGAAACGCATCCGGCGTACACCTCAGATAGTATTCAAATTCTATTCCGAGTGAATGAGCATTAAAACCCGTAGCATCAAGTACTAAGCTATTAAGTACTTAAAATTCTCACATCCAGGTATTAAATATGTTCTTATTTTGGAATCAGAACATTTTCTACAATCAAAACCTCTAGACTATAATCACACATTCAACTAACATTTTGAAGGTGGTAGAACCCTTTGTGGTTCGACTCCGGCGGCACCACCGCCACACCTATTTCTACCTAATAACAGCAGTGTTAGGCGCTGCTGTGTTCCGGTTTGAAGGGTGTGGTAAGGGAGACATACTTTTCCGAGGCGTTCCAGCTTAGTCCTCAGGGGTAGCGGCGCATCTGTGGCCGACCTCAGGTAGGAATATCTAATCCTATCTGGGGTTGATTACAGATGTCCATGGGCGGCAGTAGCCACTTACCATCAGGTGGACTGCATGCTCGTCTGCTACTCCTATATTATAAAAAAAAATAACACTTCTAACACAAACACGTATACATAGGTCCATAAAATTATTGTATGATTCTTAAAAAGAAAGATAATAACCGTCGATCCGGCGAGTTACGACCGCACTTTCTAATCTCTTTTTCGTTCCGTTAAAGCCACAGACCTCATGAAATGTAGAAATAACTTACACGTGAAATCGGATAGTTAGTTTTGAAGGTGGCCGTCATAGCTTCAAATGTGCAATAACACTGGTATTTGGTATTCATATGGAATTGGAATAATTTAATTAAATTGACTATAAATCTCAACAGAATTATCAGTGATATATCTACGTAATTTATTTTTTACTCTGTGGTCAAAACTTTAGTTGGCAAATATTATATGCATGCTTGTATATAAACGAAAATACCCAAGCTTATACATTAATTTAATGTAGTAAACCTTAGTGACATTTCTACATCAATTTTATTATTTACTCTATGGTACTGATTTGCAAGTAATATTTACATGTATGTAAACGAACATACGCTAATTTTTACGTTCATTAATTTATGGAAATTTCTGCATGAAATTGACCTAGTAATATAATGAGCTAATTTTGAAAATTGCTGGCTCTGAATCTTTTTTGAAAAATTTATAAGATTGTATCATGACGTTTTTGGAAAGGCTCTCGAACGTTTGAAGTTGGTAGCTGTAGTTACCATGAGTTTTCAAAACATCCCACAATGTTCCGTTACGTTTACTCAATCCATTATTCTGTTCCGATTGCTTCAGTAGATTGAGTAAACGTAACAATAAGTGCTCAAGTGACGATAAACTTCTTGTCTCCCTCGCATGTTCGCAAAAAAGAGAGACAGAACATAAAGCTCCATTGTAAATTTAGACATTTAATGTTACGTTACTAACACTATAATTCTGATACATTCCCCTAGGGGCGCTGATTGGAAATTGTATGGGCAAATACGTAAACAAATACCAAAACAGTCATATTTGTCAAGACGTAAAAACTCATGGTAAGGGTACAGGAGTGGCAAGGCATCGGTGATCGGCTTCAGGTAAAACCCCTGTCCTGTATGGAGTTGGTTATAGACGTTCATGGGAGGCAGTGACCACTGTGAAGATTCCTACGTAACACGCACGGGAGGAGACGGACTGAAATTTGGATTTTGGTCAATTCTACCCCCAAGGGGATAAAATAGGGGATGAAAATATTACCTCGTAACGCGAGCGAAGCCGCGGGCAAAAGCTCGTGAACTATAAACTCGTTTGCTACGTTCGTATAACAAAAAGAAAGAAGATCGTTAACAACAAACCAGCAGTTATCTACACTACATCATTATTTTAACACTTATCTTTTACCACCATCTTATAAGTTAAAATTATTCTTTAAAAATTACTTGACTCTTTTAATTAGGAGAATAAATGCGACTGTCGTATTTATCAACCGCGAATTCATTTTGTAGCAAATTAATAACTTTCTTTTTCACCCCGAGCGCGCAGAAAATGTTGCAAAGGAAAAAATAATTACATTACGTCACTTGTCACCACAACCGCGATAAACGATAAGCGATATTTTGATTTCATGGGTCTAAATGTAATAATGTGAGTAAATTAACAAGATATTCGCTGTTTATCTTTATTTCTGATAATGTTGCTATATGAGACCTACTTAACCTTACTTAAATAAACCACTACCACTTAATATGCCTCTCGCCAAGTAAATCGCATAAAGTATAAAGTATTCAACTATAGTCAAATGTTTTTGAACGAATCGACGGTCCCAGCTTTCATATTTGCTCCTTTCATTTAAAAATAAATTTAACTGGAGAATTATTCAAGAAAACAAAGAAACCGGGCTGCTTAAAATATAATTTATGTCACTCCTATAATTTACACAAGTCCACCGACACGTCAGCTGATGAAATTCATCAAACCTTTTAGGCTGTACGACGTGCCACGGAATGAACCTTTTATAAATATGTAAAGCTCGAAAAATAGCTTACTTAATTAAATCAGAAAAATACTAAGAAAACATAAAAATACAGAAACCATTAATATTCTGACCATAACAAACTAGGTAGGTAACTCTCTGTTTCTCGCCAGCGATAGAACAACTCTCTCTTAAAAGTGCCATTGCGAAAATTGCGATGCTCCCTTTGTGAATGAAAATGAAAAGAAAATTAATTTCATCCTCCAATTAATTGTGAAAGCGGTCTGGAAAATGTAGTGAAATGAGTTGAGTTAGGTATATAAATATTTCACTCGCAAATTATTTTGAAGCTAAACTTTGGACTGTGCACTCGTTTTTCATCTTTTTAGATTTGTTTTTTATTTACAACGAGTTTTTTACGATTACAGAGAAAAATGTATTTCACTCGTTTGAATCGTTTGAATGAATGTATGTCTCATTCTTTTGTGGGTGGCAGTGGCTACTGCCGCCCATGGACATCTTTAATCAACCCCAGATAGGATTAGATATTCCTACCTGAGGTCGGCCACAGATGAGCCACTACCCCTGAGGACTAAGCTGGAACACCTCGGAAAAGTATGTCTCGCTTACCACACCCTCCAAAACGGAACACAGCAGCGCCTAACACTGCTGTTATTAGGCAGAAATAGGTGTGGCAGTGGTGCCGCCGCAGTCGAACCACAAAGCTCTGCGTACTTGTCTGCTACTCTTATATTATAAATAAAAATCCTGTACAAAGCGCCTAACTGAGACAATCGGAGCACGGCCGCTCTCCGGCTTGATCAACTATCTCGCCGGGAGATCTGCCTTTGCCAAAGAGCTACAAACAGGAAAAACGTTAACCGTTATTAAGCATTATTTAAAAAGTATCAGATAGGTACATAATTTTAAGCAAATAAAAACGTTACTAACATCGTACGATCACGCGATTGTGTCCGCGTTACAGCCGTGATTACTTAGCGCACGGCAATTGCTTGTTAATTACTTTATTGCATTTACTTTTGGGTATTGTATTTATCGTATTGATTTTTTTTTTTTTATAATATAGAAGTAGCAGACGAGCATGCAGTCCACCTGATGGTAAGTGGCTACTGCCGCCCATGGACATTTGTAATCAACCGCAGATAGGATTAGATATTCCTACCTGAGGTCGGCCACAGATGCGCCGCTACCCCTGAGGACTAAGGTGGAACGCCTCGAAAAAGTCTGTCTCCCTTACCACACCCTTCAAACCGGAACACAGCAGCGCCTAACACTGCTGTTATTAGGCAGAAATAGGTGTGGCGGTGGTGCCGCCGGAGTCGAACCATAAAGAGTTCTACCACCTTCAAAAAGTATTGAAGTATCGGTTAGAGGTCGGCGGCACCACCACTATACCTATTTCTGCCTAATAACGGCAGTGTTAAACGCTGCTGTGTTCTGGATTAATGGGTGTGGTAAGGGAGTCATACTGTTTCGAGGCAATCCACCGAGGCATTCCTCAGGGGTAGAGGCGCATCTGTGGTCAACTTCGAGTAGGGATCTAATCTTATCTGGAGTTCATTAAAGACGTCCATGGGCCGCAGTAACATCAGGTGAACTGCACGAGCATGCATTCCACCTTTTGGTAAGTGGTCTCTGCCACCCAATATAATCTGTAATCAACCCCCGATAAAATTAGATTCCTACCTGAGGTCAGATATAGGTTACCATATGTTAAAATCCATAGCTTAATTTATCAATAAAATATAACTTTATATATAATGTAGCAGCCAGCAGCAGTCAGCAGCCAGGTAAAAAACTTAGGCCTGCATATGGATTAGTGGCTGTCCTGGGCCGCAAATTGCCGAGGTAAGTAGGAAACTATTTGCCGCGGTTGGATCACTGCGGAGACTAAAAAAATTACTACCCGTTCCTACTAAAGTTATGCTTGCGCACTCCTTGCTTCTACCGATTCTTGACTATGCCGATGTGTGCTACACTGACATTACCGAAGAGCAACTTAATAAGCTTGAGCGCCTTCAAAATGTATGTATACGGTTCATATTTGGTCTTCGCGAATATGACCGCATTTCAGAATACCGCACTAAACTCAAGTGGCTCCCCATTCGTCTTCGTCGGAATGCTCATATTCTGTCACTTCTTTAGTTCTTTACTTACTGATCCAAATTCTCCTCCTTACCTTAAAAATCGTTTTAATTACCTCCACTTAACCCATGACCGCTTTTTACGTTCCACAAATAACCTTGTCCTCAGCACTCCTATGCACTCCTCCTCCTTCTACAAAAAATCCTTTACTGTTGTTGCTGTCCGCCTTTGGAATTCCCTTCCTAAATCTATCCGTCTATCTAGTTCCTTGCATATTTTTAAGAACCAAGTCAAGGCTCATTACTTGCAGCTTTGACTTGGTTTCCTTCTTCCTTTTATCCCTTCTTCCACATAACATATTTCCTTCGCACGTAACTTCGTTCGTTCTTACCTCTGTTACGCCATTTACTTAGGACATGTCTGTTATGTATTTATGTATATAATTTGTTTCTGTATGTGTACACCCTACCTTCTCACGATCTCATATCTCTTTACTCCATCCCAAAGGTTGTCTGGAAGAAATCGCTTCTAAGCGATAAGGCCGCCTTTTGTATACTATCTCAGTTATTGTCTTATATGTATCCTTAAATGTGGTGTACAAATAAAGAGTATTTGTTGTTGTTGTTGTTGTATATCTTAATGTTAAAGTAACAGTCAAAGAGGATTTACATTTGACAATAACTTCACACTAGAAATTGTAAAATTTAACTCTCTGATAGACAAAATAGATTAAAATATTAAAACTATATAAATAATAAACCACATTGAGCATGCCACACGAATGAAAAGGCAATCTTTTAAATAAATAACTATGTATTAAAATTTATGAATAAGCTTTAGAAATAGAAAATATACCTGAACGTCCATTGTGCATATTTAAATAATAAAATTTACGTATTTCATAGTTCAAAACTTTATGAACTAATCCATATTTTCATTGTAATTTATTGTGCAATATTTATCCTTACTAATTTCATCAGTAAGTATATCATTACAATAATTAACTGCATTATCATAATTAAAAGTCACAACAAAGACTAACATCTTTTCAAGGAAGCATAATTTGTCAATTTCATTTTCAATTCAAAATATAACTATTCACAGCATTACATACACTCAAAACATTGTAATTAGGGCCAGAATCATGTACCAATGCTAAGTCGGTAGTTGTGGAGCAATTAATTAGTATAAAATCGTAACAAATCAACAATAGGTAGGCACACGCAACCCGACATGCACTGGTAAGCAGTGACCATTATCTTACAGGTTTTATTAACAAATCCTTACTAATATTATACATGTGAATGTGAGCTTGTTTGTTTGTTTCATAGATTAGTAAAGATCACTCACTCCTAACAAGTAAATGTACCCAGTTTTGAGAATTGAAATAGTTGCGTAAAAAAGTTTTGCCACGTCTCCGTGCTAAAATGTCCCTAAAATATTTGAAATAATTATTATAAATTATTTATTTATTATGTAAATTACGCAGTATTAGTTATTTATTCGTAAATTTTCTCTAAAAATGTTTTTATTTATCAAGAATTCAAAAAAAGAACTTACTATAATAAGCCGTTTGTGGCTTCATTCAATTTAAAGGCGGCGAAGTATCTTTACTAATCTATGGTTTGTTTGTTATGATTTTACGCCTTAACTACATAATCGATTGTCACGAAATTTTGTAAACACGTTGTCAGGCGTTCAGAAATGGACATAAGGTCTTTTAACCCGTAAAAAAGTACTCTTCCCGAGGGATAGATAAGCAACTTTTAAGGTACCATCCACTAATCAATGTGATCGATCGATAGTAGTGTCGGTTATTCGACGTCGATCTTTAGTTGGTACAATAAAATCCATGGTAAATGGTTTAGTCTACGCCCTCTGATCGCGAATGAAGCTACGGGTTAAATGTAGTCTATATTTACACAAATAATAGAATTCAAGTGTGTACCTAAATGGTACGAGCATATTTTCAAAGTTACTACAATTTTCTAAACATAAATTATGTTCGTTTAAAAGATACTTAAATTTAAAAAGGAGAATTTGGCTTTTCCTCTGTTTGATTTTGAAGCAGCTGAACTAATTTTGTTTGAACATTAATACAAAAATATAATACATTGCAATAACACTACTTTATATTGCGACATAATTTAGGGTTATTTTTAAGAAATTAAAAAACCAAACGAAACCGTGCGGGAAACTTGTTTCTAAATACTAACCGTGTTTTGTAACTTTTTTAAAACACGTTTCAAAATATTTGAAAACTAAATCTTGAAATAACAAAAACATGATTATGTAACTAAAATATTAATGAATTACTTTAAAAATAGAATAAAATAATACCTTTAAAGTATATGTTATGTAACTTAAATATTAATGAATTACTTTATAAATAGAATTAAACAATACCTTTATAGACGTACATAATATTTTTTTTCACGTAATATTTTTTTCCGTAATAAAAATTTCTAAACATTGTATATATTTTGTTCCCCTGCTGGGTATACGGATCTTCTTTCGAACAGTGAAGTATTTAGGCCATAGTCCACCGCGGTAATCAAGGTTTAATCGGTTAACTTGAGAACGTTTTTTTAAGGACTCTCAAACGTATAGGTTTCTTGGCGATTGTTACATTGATGTTTAAACAAATGATGAATACAATTTAATTTGTAATTCGGTCATAACTATGAAAAATCAAAGGCTGATGATGAATATGATTGGGAGATTTCAACCACTAAGCAATAGTACTTCACGATATTGTGTAAAATAAATATAATAAATGGTTTTACGTCAACATTGTTTTATTTCGTGTTCATACAAAAGACATCAACGCGTCCATAGATAGATAAATAATAATGTGTTAATAACATATTTGCAATGTTATTAACACATTATATAAATATCTACACTACAATCTTATTATGAATAATAGGAAACAAAATTATGGTTTATTTTAACCACGCTTTTATTAGCTTGGCCTGTATGTATGTAACAGAATCTTTGAACTCGATTTTTACGCACTTTGAACGGTCCGATTAATTTCAAAATTTTGAACAATTATCGAGAACCGATGACAATACACGATTTAAATAATTTTATCCCATTCACCTCATCAGGATCTTCAGGAATTAATTAACGATTCTCCTTATGCGATTTTAGCGTGTTTTTAAGTTTTTAAACTATAATTATTATTAGTTATAATATTGGATAAGATTAAATTCTAACCTAAGATTGGCCTGTGATGTGTTGCTACCCCTTTGGACCAAGTTAAAACGCTTCAGATAAGTATCTCTTTCTTATCACAAAGCGGAACACAGCAGCACTTGATGTTGTATTTAGGTAGAAATAGGTACAGCGGTGGTACCAAATTTTGAAAGTTTACCTCACAAATATTTTACTCCTAATTGAAATACACATATTATTAATTAAGTTAGTACAACATTTATTTTTTAAATTAACAAAAACGTGTATATTTCTTAGTAAATTCACTTCATACCTTCACATCCAACAGTATCATTACATTTGAGTCTCGTCTGTTATAAACGGCTTTACCCTGAAATTACCGTGATTTCAGTTTCGACACGTACAATGAGAGGCAACGTAACCATAACGCTTAAGCTAGAAATTACTAATGACTCATGACTCATAGTCGAGCTTGGTGTGCGTTTCCATTGTACCGTAACACGTTACAACGGTTTTCACGACAAAAATGTCGGTAATTCTAATCTTTATCTAAACAATATCTTTCCTTCATGTCGTCACCTGTGTAAATATTGCAATAATTTATTATTTAATGCTCATAACTCTTAGCGACTAAGCTTGTTTTTGTAAAAATTCAAGTCTCGAGAAGTTTGCAATTTACCCTTTCAATCTACCCCCGAAGCCCGTGGCGATTACAATAATTAAATTAAGAATTAATTAAATTAGAGTTCACAAACTTGACATATACTTAAACTACTACTTGTATGCACTACATTACTACTTAATTTACTTTTTCTTGCTAGACTTCTCCCACTGTATCTTATTAAAAATGTCAATAAGAAACAATAATAACCTTTTGTACTTTTTCATTTCAAATCTTCAAAACTTGCGCAATATCTTTTTGCGATATATAAAAAATGCTCTTTTTTCATTCAGTAATTGAAAAACGAGTAATAATTTTTATAATTATATATTTTTTTTACATTTAATTAGTATTTCATTTGATTGTTTCAAATATTGTATATAACCTTATTATTATCCAATAACTAAAGGAAAAGCTTTTCTTATTTAATACATACAAATAATTTTATATTATAAAAATCGATACGTCATTGAAAAACAGATTTATGTTTAACAATGGAAACAGTGCAAGTGGTTAGTCGTGTCGAAAGAAGTAGTAATGCTCGTCATTATGCGCGGAGCTGCGGGCAACGTGCGAAATAAAATTTCTGTTTGGAAAATCGACCTTGTTTTCATCTAAATCTGTGTTAGCTATCTTTGAAGTTAAATACGTAAGTATTCGTTGTGTTATGTTGCCTCTGCCATCTTTTATTGTGATGTCTTTCTTTCCAACATCATAGGTATCCAGACATATGGCTAATTATTAAAAAAGCTATAAGTAAAGTATAACAAAGTTAAATAATAGTGACCTAGAATTGAAGGTGGTAGAACCGTTTGTGGTTCGACTCCGGTTGCATCACCGACACACCTATTACTACCTAATAACAGCAGTGTTAAGCGCTGCTGTGTTTTAGTCTGAAAGTTGTAGTAAAGGAGACATACTTTTCCGAGGCGTTCCAGCTTGGTCCTCAGGGGTAGTAGCGGGTCTGTGGCCTATCTTACGTAGGAATCTAATCCTATCTGGGGTTGATTATGGATGTCCATGGGCGGGAATAGCGAATTACAGTAAGGTGGACTGTTACTCATACATTATAAAAAAATAATCCGTTTCAATATCTGGTTCAATACCCAATTATATGAAGGTGATAGAACACTTCGTGGTACGATTGCAGCAGTATCTTACCTGGGGGAAACCTTCAAAAGGTACCCGACGACGTGGGAGCGCCGGGTAATGTGGGATTTTTACCGCACTAAAATCCCCCCGGTGGCCGTCCTCAACGCTTGGTGGAGAACTCCGGGATCTCCGAGGGAACACAACCGGAGTCCTCCAAGCGCGATGCCCTGATCGGGCTCTGCCCTAGGGGAGCACTTTTGGCTCCGCCCAAACCATCTGGTGTTTACGACGGTATGCGACCACACATACCGTCGTCCTCCCCGGGGTTGCTTGCTGGACGGTTCGAGCTCCCACTCTTGCCGCCCGCAACCCCGGAAGCCCCCTTTTAGTCGCCCCTTACGACAGGCAGGGAATACCGTAGCCCTATTCTATTCCCGAGACTACAGGGACAAGCAGTATCTTACCTACAGACTAGCCTTATAACTATAGTATGAGCTACTGTATGTTTCAATGAAAAAAAAAACAAAAAAAATGGTAAGGTAAACATACCAATAAGACATTCCAAATCATCCGTAAGAGTACTTTAACTGTCACGCGTGTTAACGCACGCACGCGTGTTCCAACCGCACGCGTGCATGCGGATGGATAGGATTATCGTTTCATACGTTCACAAATGAGTCTTGAATCTCGAAGAGACTTCATTGAGTCAATTTATGTTTGCGTATGGAACGCACATGCGGTCATAGATACATGCGACAGGAAAAGCATACGTGGATACAGTAATACATACATAGATAGTAAACAAGCTTTTTAACTAAATAAATAATGTATGTAAAAGAAAAACATTACTTAAAAAGATATCTGATTAAATAATTTATTTAGATTTATTCTTAATGTCAATTATATTATAAATTTATCTAGAACAACAATTTAAAAATGCAATTTAAATAAGTATCACTAAAGATGTAAAATGTAAAAGAGAGTATGTTGTAAAAGTTAAATAAAAAGTAGTAACAAATAATGACAGTTTCCATTTCAAATTATGGAGAACATTTTATTTAATATTTTAATTTATTTTAATTAATATTTTAATTCAAATTCCTTCGTATAGAATATATTTGGCTATGTAAATTTTTATAAGGACATGTAATTCGAATGTTATTTAAATTCAAAACTTGCACATGAATGCATTATTCAAAATTGTATATTATTGTTTTAAAACTGTACATCTGTTTTAAATTATTATCACTTTAATATTATTATTACTGTACTATTATTGTTATTTCTTTAATATGAAGTAATAGATATCATAAATAAATTAAGCTGTGTATTTAATAAATAAATAAAATACAAACTTCTAATACGTAAATCGTACACAAACAACTTTATTATAACTACCATCTTAATTAAATTTATAACTAAATATTGTAGAACTTACCAAACTACACTATCATAAAGCGCTCTACCATTCTAAGAGTATTTTGCGAGAAAAAATACAGATTTGTCTCCTAATTAAAAATGTAGAGCGCAATGATAATTAGTAAGAGCAAGAGCCGTAATCCGTAGCTGAGTTAATTATATTTTTAAATATTTTATAAGGATTTGCGAAATGGGTGCATTTTTACAAAACTTTCTACTAATTAAATCGCTCTAATTATGCAGTTAGATAATGTATACTGTAATAATTTAAGGAAATTGATAAAGGTAATATCTATCTTTTTACATATTGATATGCAAAGATAGTTTATGATTTAAAATACTTTCTTAAAAAAAATATGATTTTTTTTTGTTTTTCCTCTATACTTACTTTACATATATTATACGTCAATAGAACCATATAAACTCATGTTCATTCGTACTAATTTAGTCATAAATGAAATTGGGATGATATCATAAATTAGGTATTTATTAGTGTTTACCCTAAATCTAAAAAGTAATTACCTACTGACATAAATCTTGTGTTAGTGCATAAATCAAAAACGATATTTTATAAAGATGCACTATACAATTTACCTACCTATTAAAACTCACGCTAGATATGTTTCACTCAAGCCAAGAACTAAATGGGAACGCTTTTTACAAGCCTATCAGTCGTTCCATTTGCAATAACAATAAAATTGTAATAGCAATTGACAGCTATTGCAGTCTGACTAGCAAGAATTATCATGCAATAAACATACTGACACAAACAAAATGTATTATGCTTAGTACTTACAATATAGAGCTATGTATCCCTAACTTACCCATATGAAAAAAAAATATATTACTATTCGGCTGGAGTTGATATTTTTTAGGCCTCAGTACTCTTACCATGAGTTTTTACGTTTCGACAAATATGACTGTTTTTGTATTTGTTTACGTATTGGCCCCATAGATTAGTAAAGATACTTCGCCGCCTTGAAATTGAATGAAGCCACAAATGGCTTATTATCGTAAGTTATTTTTTTGAATTCTTGACAAATCTAAACATTTTTAGAGAAAAATTATGAATGAATAACTAATACTGCGTAATTTACATGAATTTACATAATAAATTATTAATTATTTCAAATATTTTAGGGATAGTTTAGCACGGAGACGTGGCAAAACTTTTTTACGCAAGTATTTCAATTCTCAAAACTGGGTACATTCTCTAGTTAGGAGTGAGTAATCTTTACTAATCTATGATTGGCCCATACAATTTCCAAGTTCTGATATAATCCGCTAGGGGCGCTGATTGGAAATAGTATGGGCAAATACGTAAACAAATACAAAACAGTCAAAACGTAAAAACTCATGGTAAGGGTACAGGGCCTATTAACACCTTAGCTTTGGGACATATTAAAATTACAGCTAGCAATTTTACTTCGTATCAATTAACCCGTCTTGTGCTCGTCGAAACTATAAAAAAAGAATCATATACATATTTTTTAAAGTTACATTTTTTCGGAAACACTAGAAATGTACCCCTTTCTCCCCCCAAAGTGCAGGCGGGTGCATGACGCGTGACGAAATAATAAAAAGACCGTGCGCGCCAAACACATCGCATTCAGTCGCGTCTGCCGCGCATAAAAAGTAACAGATAAAAAAACTTTATTTTGAACACAGATTATAAAAGCCACGAAAACGTTGCGTTCAAGTGAAGTGTCCATCGTAGAGAGTTTGGCGTGCGAGTTGATTTTTCAATTCAGAGGTGAATATTTTTTTATTTTACGCTTTCGAAACGGGATTGTGCAGTGATTGACGGTGTGCAAAATTTGTTTTGTCGTGTCGAATTTTGTGGTAACTTTTGTTTTGACTTTAAAATAATTCGTTTTAATAATTGCGTTCTGAATTTCAAAGATTAGAAATAATTGATAACTTGTATATAAAATAATTAATTATATATAAACAAGTATTATATAAAATTTTACTATATTAAAAACTAGAAATATAACTATTATTAATATAGTGATGTTCCATTTATAATATTTAACTATTATTTCCTAAGTAATAAAAAATATATGCACTTTTGACAACCAAAATTTTAAAAGCAAAACTATTTTATTAAAAAGAAAAAATTCTTACCGCACACTTTCATGTAGCGTCAAATTAGAAAAACGTTAGAATGTGGTTATAAAAAGTTAACCGCAATATAACGTGTTAGTAACTGTTCCAGTCAATTTTGTGTCCAAAAAAGTGTTCATACAATTACGTACTTATAACGTAAAACAAAAAATAGAGTAAGAAAGAATGCATATTATTATTTCTTATTTTTTTTAGGCTTTATGAGAATTATTTTCAAAGATTTGACATCTTATTTCACATCCCACAAAGGCTGAAATCTTACTTACATATTAATTATGAAGACTTAATGAGTTTTTTTTTTATTTAATTTTAAGAAAAAAAAATAGTTTGATGTTACGAACATGCATGTGTTCTCGATAGACTCATATGATCTATTGTAACTATTATTATTACGAGAAAGCACTATCTGCCTCTTAATTATCTTAATTACCTATTCTGCCTCCAACGATCTTCCTTCATCATCATCATCAACAACCCATTATTGTCCCACTGCTGGGCACGGGTCTCCTCTCAGACTGAGAAGGATTAGGCCATAGTCCGCCGCGCTGGCCAAGTGCGTATTGGTAAACTTCACATATCTTTGAGATTATTTTTTAGAAATCTCTCAGGTATGCAGGTTTCCTCACGATGTTTTCCTTCACCGTTTTAGCAAGTGATAATTAATTACTAATACACACATAATTTCAAAAAATCAGAGGTGCGTGCCTGTGATTTGAACCTCGGACCCCTCGAATGTCTCTTAGCACCCTTCAAACCATAACAAATCAGCGGATGGGCAGACAGGTATGTCTTATTAGAAATAAATAAAAAAGTTCTCATTCTACTTGGTTACTTAACTGTGTACATTATTAAACGGCTATTAGATTGTGTTCGAAATTACGACATTCTCTTTTCAAATCAATTCAAAATTAATATCGGATTCACGCTTTTAATTTTTTGTCCAATTTCTTGACAAAATGAAAGATATAAGAAAGATATAAAGTGGTGTAACGACAGATATCCGAGAATGACTCACTAGTTTCACTGGTCATTGACCTTGGAGAAATTGCATCTTAGTGTGGCCAGACGAGATATGCAAGTTGCAATTTATGCGGTGCTTTCGAAGTATCGTATATTACTTACCAAGACGGAATAGTAAGACTTTTACCTGTTAGATTTGCATTTTTTTATTATTATTTAGTAAATTATGAGCGTATAAAAAATATTGTCGGGTATAACGATGAAGGAAAGTGTCGTGTCTAAATACTGTAGAATCAAATAAGTATAATGTTCTGAAAATTGTGTAATGACCCATCCGCATGAAAATATATTTGACATAAGTCTAAATGGAATGAAATTTTGATGAAAAACTCTTGTTTACTTCACAATACTACATAAAGATCCTACATGAAAGGTAAAACAGAATCAAATAATCTTAACAGCACTATAAATATTTTGTAAACTTTTCTTCAAATAACTTATTAAACTATACGCCTTAGACTTCTTACCTACTTTAATACTTTTATAAAAACTTTTAAATCAATAAAGCTCTAAATTTCCATCAAAATTTGCAAAGTGAATTAAAATACTGATAAACACACATGGCCAAAACGAACAACAGGATATGGGTAGCCACCGAATACCAAAATATAAACAGTTAGTCGTGAATCATCACTCCATTTTTGAGTATCTACAAAAATGGATTCGGTAATCGTGACAGAATTTTATAATTGTCAGTGCCAATGACAGTAACGTGAGTGTGATCGGAAATAAGATAGAGCTCCAATTTTGTGGTAGAACGCTTAAACGACTTCAAAGGTACTACCGCCACACACCTATTTCTGCCTTCCAACTAAATAGACAGCGCTGCTGTGTTGTAGTTTGAATGGTGTACTAAGAGACATACACGTAAAAATCTCGTGCTTAGATACAATTTTACATTTTTACAATATATACACCACCACCTGTACCCTTACCATGAGTTTTTACGTTTTGACAAATATGACTGTTTTGGTATTTGTTTACGTATTTGCCAATCAGCGCCCCTAGCGGATTATATCAGAACTTGGAAATTGCTACTTTACTTACGAGTACTTGCTACTTTCTTAACCCACGCATTGAACCGGTAACTGTACCAGTCTGACAAGCTGAGGGTTCCGGGTTCAACCCCGTTGGACTGAAGAATTCATATTTCTGTTCTTAGTTTGAGAGTTTATGTTGTTTATAGCGACTTATATCCTAGAGTAGAGATTACAGAGAGGAGGATTACGGAGAGAAGCTATGATTGTAGGAAAAGTAATAAATAATAATAACTTATCAATTATTAACATAGATTAGTAAAGATCACTCACTCCTAACAAGAAAATGTACCCAATTTTGAGAATTGAAATAGTTGCGTAAAAAAGTCTTTCCACGTCTCCGCGCTAAAATGTCCCTAAAATATTTGAAATAATTATTTATTTATTACGTAAATTACGTAATTATTACGTAAATTAGTTATTTATTCTTAAATTTTATCTAAAAATGTTTTTATTTGTCAAGGATTCAAAAAAAAAACTTACTAAAATAAGCCATTTGTGGCTTCATTCAATTTCAAGGCGGCGAAGTATCTTTACTAATCTATGATTATTGAATATTGGTCGGGTTTGGCTACAATGGTGCCTTAAAATGATGGGTGGATGATTAGTTGTAGAACCCTTTATTCTTCGACTCCAGAGGCACAATAACATCTATTTCTGCTGAATAAAAATAGTGTTAAGCGTTGCTTTTGTAAGGGATACATACTTATCCGAGGTATTATAAGGTAGTTCTCCACCGTTGCAACGTATCTTTGGCCAATCTCTAGAAGTATTCTTATCTTATCTGAGGTAATTACAGATGTCCATGGACGCCAATAGCCTTAGAATCAGGTAAAATTCAATATTAAAAACTAAAAATTATTATAAAAACGAAAACCCGACTGCTTACTCCCACTTTTACGCCGTTTGGGCTGTAGGGTGTGCCCAAGAATGAATCATACATATATACGTGTATACATACATATATATGTAAGATAATAAGCTAAGACCTTCCCCCGTGAAAAAATGCTTAACGGTGATCTGCAGCGAGCAACGAAGGCAGACGAGATTTTTTAGTCGGTACAGGTTGTACCAAGCCAAACCCGACATACAGGGTCCAAGATATCCAGACTCTATGATACGTAATTGTATTTTTCCCCTCAGAAAAAAAACATACAAACATACATGCATACATACGTTCATACATACATACGCTCGAAACAATGGTCTTTTAGAAATTAATGTATCACCTAAAATAGGATTAATTGTTGAACTATTGCGTTAACTCTTACCGTATTACTCGGGTTTCTTGCGGTTGATTGCACATATTATACATCTGCAGTTATTTCGCGGAGACCCACTTTACCGTGGACCAGTTGCATTCTTTATTGGCGACCGCTAATGGCGCATTTACATAGTCGTCGAATGTTTTATTATTAGGAGCAACGTTTCCGATTTTCGCAAAACGTTGATTATTTTTTGACGTTTATTGCTTTCAATTTCGCAAGTTTCATTCAATTCTAATTGATATTGATTGAATCGCATGTCATCTCTAAAGTTTTTCAAGCATTGTTGGTCTGTTTATCGGAGTGTAATAAACATATTACATTATTATAGTACAAACAGCTTATTATTTAGAGAAAGAATATTCGGTACTAATAACAAAAAACAATTCTTAGAAACGGCTGGACCAATTCTGACGCGATTTTCACTGGCAGTTAACTACGTTATACGGATTACTCACTAATTTACATGAGCCTTATTTTAGAAAAATAATTAGGGTTCCCCGAAAAAAAATAAAACTCATGAAATTTCTGAATAATCACGCTTTTAAACATTGAAACCGCGGGGAAGAGCTCGGTTATTAAATAATATGCCGATGTTCGGGTTCGCTCGCTTCCTAACCAGCGGGAGTGTGGAGGCGTACCACAAATAACGTAGAACTAGTTGCCGTGTTCCTGTATCATTAAGAGAGAGTATAAGTAGCGGTACAGACGCAGTTATTGCGGGGAAAGCAGCCTTAAGATCAGATGATTATAAATATCTGGAGCACTAGCCTGCAGTTTTGGTTAGGAAAGTTGCGAATTTAACGTTGTTATCTGAATTACTAGGTCTTAGTAGTGCTAGATTGTATGAGATTAATTTGAAAATTGTTTTAATATTCAAAGTTATATTTGTAACGCAAAATACATACCTATGTATGTATTTTTATATTGAAGTGTCCCTCTGATGATCTATGTCTCTATTCTAACTTCTAACTTTCTAAATACATATGTATTAATACTTATTATATACCCTTGTATACCTTTACATAAGGGTAACAAGACCGAACTTAAAGGTTTGTGGATTGGAACCTTAATTATTATTTATTTACACCAACACATTTTTTATCTTTGTAATAGTTAATCTTGGAAATAAATGAATCCACAAAAGGTTTAACTATTACAAAAAAAAATCAGAAAAAAAAACATTTTTTTTACCTTCATAATGCATAGGAATACTACTGCTACTAATCTATGCCTACCTACTACGTAAAATTAGAAAAGTAAACTTGCATGCAGACCTTTTTATCTTTATGTTCAAAATGTAGACTTACCTAAACTGGATCTTCAAACTTTTTTTGTGAAACATCTAATTGGGCGGGACAGACCGGCTGTTGGCGTGGCGTCATGTTCTTCATGCACATTTTCTGTAAAATAGTTTCAATATTACACTTTTTGTCAGTCTCGTGATGACTAACCTATTTTATATTAATTTTAACTCAAAAACGTCTTCCAAATCTTTAACTTGTGTAGTTAAGCAATTTTTGTACTAACCTAGCATAATAACTGGAATTACCCTCACGTGTTTTGAAACAAGTCTTTATATTCCGACTAAATAGAAATACCCACTTTTTGCTAATGATACCGTCATGGTCATCACGTAAAATGATCATTATTTCTTACTTAATGATACGTAAGACATGCCTATTTAGTTATATTGTCAACAGCTGAATAAGTTATAATGATTCTTAGGTCATTCACTGTCTGAATTTTACAAGGACAAAAATGATACAAAATTACATTAAAATAAAACAATTTTAAAAGCAAAATGTAGGACAACTTTTTTATAAGCAGACGAGCATGTAGTCAAATTATTGATGGTAACTACTGCCGTCCATGGAAATCTATAATTAAGCTCAGATAAGATTAGATACGTTTTAATATAATATAGGAGTAGCAGACGAGCATGCAGTCCACCTGATGGTAAGAGGTTACTGCTGCCCATGAACATCTGTAATCAACCCCAGATAAGATAAGTTCATACTTTAGGTCGGCCTCAAATGGCCTCAAAACGGCCGCTATGAACAAAACATTGATGACTAAGCTGGAATGCCTCGGAAAAGTATGTCTCACTTACCACACCCTTCAAACCAGAACACAACAGCCTTAACGCTGCTGTTATTAAAATAGGTGTGACGGTGGTGCCGCTGGATTTGAATCAGACACGGGCATACCATCTTTGAAACTACAGACGCATTCATTACAATGATATTGTGCTTGTTCGAGTTTACCTTGGAAAGGTTCCTAGGTTCGATTCTTAGGATAAAAATTTATTCAACATTAGACACTAATTAAATTTACTTGTATCTGTATTTATTTGTCAATGGCACACACAAGCTATTCTAATGTTTATTTAACTAAGTCTATATTTATTTACCTCCATGATGTCTTACTATTCTAGTACTCTAGTAATGTTTATTTTGATCTAAATCATCGCGTTGGTAATACACCAAAATCATGTCTTTAAAGATTAACGCTCGTAACCAATAATTAATCTATCCAAATTTTGTCTTCCAATGATCAAAATTTGAAAATGCCTAGCACGAAGTGCCAAAAATTTGAAAGTCTTTTATGAAAATATATGGATTATTAATATCAGGCGTGAGCATAGATATATTATCCTACTAGTATAATATATCTATGGGCGTAAAATACCGAAATATTCTTGTAATGTAGTGACATCTATTAGCCTTACTTTGAACTAATTGTTGGGATCTTTCGCTCGTCTCAGAATGGTCTGTTACACAATCTCTATTTTAGTTGGCCTTAAGCTCAACAGATGGCGGTTATTACGAAAGTTTCACAATAACAATGCTTTCAGTACAATACAATACAATTTCAGTACAATAAAATATAAATTAGGACTTATAACTAAAGTGTTATTTTGTGTTGTACGATTAGAAAATTTCACTTAGGTGCGCCTAGTACGTAAAAAGTACAACCTTTTACAAGGAATTTATTGAAGAAAAACGTAAATTACTCAATTTTCATTCATAGTCAATGCTTACAGGAAACAGTGGCCCTAGTCATCATACCAGGATGTTTACTACCACAATAATTGGCCAAGTGCGAGCGACTTATTCACGGAGGGTTCCATACCACCAATTATTTTTTATATTTGTTACATAGCAGCCAATGGAGTACATGCGTTGTGAAAATTTGAACAGTCTACCTGTTACGTCCAAAAGATAAAGCGAAAAAGGCCAAAAATAGTGGTTTGTTTTATACAGTGCCCTATTTGTTCTTCCATGTTTTTTTTATTTTAGTATTATTATTATAGCAGCCACCATTATACATGCTCTATAAAAATCAATTATCTATCTGTTATAGTTTAATAGATAGAGCCTTTGACAGACGGACAGACAGCGGTGGCTTAGTAAGATTCCGGTTTTACCCTTTGGGTACGGAACCCTAATACTTCATACTTACATTAAGAAATCATAGAACTGTTGCTCAACGTCACAGCATCGTGATTTCAAAACCTCAATTAGGGGCCTTGGTAATGTGTGCCTACATCTTTGTACAGTGCGTATACGCATGTCGAGACTTTGATTTTTTCTACACTACGTATGAGGCCAGAATAACATATGCCGGTACCTAAGTGGTATTTATGGATTCTTTCGCCGCTTCGTCTCCATAACGAAACACCTTTTGAAGTGGTGGTAGTTGTATTGACATTCAAAAAGTGCTCTGTAAAGAACCTATTTTGAATAAAAAAAAGTTTGACTTTGACTTTGACTTTATTTATTTGTATAGTAAAGGAGTATTTAGTGCGACTGATGGTAAGTAGCCACTGCCATCTACTGACATTGGACAATTCGAGATAAGATTAGAGTCTTAGCTCGGGTTGGCAACAGATACGATACTACCTATGAGGACTAAGTTGGAACGTCTTGAATAAATATCACAAAACATCAAAACAGAACACAGAAGCGTTTAATATACGTGTGGCGGTGTCGCCTAATGATGTGCCGAGTCGGCCATTTTTGGTATTCGAGTACTTTAGTACTCATATAAAAAAGAATCGAGGCAGTACTGAGTCCAAAGTATTGTACGAGTAGTAGTTGTAGTGTACGAGTATCGTCAGTATTCGAGTATTACTGGTACTCGAGTATCACTATTGGTACTCGAGTATGCGAGTTTATGTAAGTACTCGAGTACTGACTCGAGTCGACCTGACTCGGCACATCTCTAGTGTCGCCACATACCGCATAGGGTTCTACTAAGTCTAAAGCGTCATTGTCCATTTCGCGGATGATGATGGATTTGCAATAAACCTACCATTTAGAAATAGTTACATGCCCGTGAAAGATAACTTCAACAGTATATATAAGAAATTTTAGGGTTCTTTAAGGCCCCGCGCATGTACAACATTCTAAGAAATTTAACTTACTGATTACCGAAGACCGAACATAAATTTTGGGCCTGTCTAATCTACTTACGTGTTTACCACTGGCTGCATAATCAACGTTTTTAAGTTCCATTCCGTGCGTTATTAAGTCTATAATGGGTACAAAAAAATTAAATTCGGCGTAAGTAACCCAAACGTTACATGCCCGAGATCACCGGCGGAACGGTTTTCGTGCGGAGTTTAGTTTTCAGCTAACTTTAACCGTGACGGACTTTCGCCGAACCTTCAGATCTGCTCTGATTGCTTGCGTATTGCGATATGGTTTCGAAAGAACTAAAACACTTCTATTGTGTAATTGGTGGCGTCTGTTCGTTGTCTAACATGCTATTGTGATTTGTAACTTAATGTTTTAGTCAGTCTTCTATACTTTATTATTATCAGTATTAATACTGTAGTTTACTTATAACTGTAGCTTAGTTAGGCAATGATAGCCTAGCGGTCGGAAAGTCGACCTTTCAATCGAGTGGTCCTAGGTTGAAACTCAGACACGCACTTTTGTTTTTTTTTAATTAGCTGAATCTGTATCAGAAATTAATTATTAGTTGTTTTGACTGCGAAGGAAAACATCGTGATGAGACCTGAGAATTCTTTAATAAATACTCAAAAATGTATGAAGTCTACCGATTCGCATTTGACCAGCGCGGAAGACTAGGGCATAAACCGCTCTCGCTCTGAGAGGAGAACTTGCAGCAGAATCACAATAATGGGTTGGCTACCAAGACGACGACTGTAAATTATACTTTATTAATAGCTTTAGTTAATTTTTGTCACCAACAGTCAATCTAGTCCACACTTGATCAATTAATTGGACGTAGTAAGGATTTATGATAAGAACGATGATCAAAAAATCCTGTTTCCCTCATTTCAGGCCCAAAAGAATCCAACATGACTCTGGAGCAGCCTGCAGGCGAGATGTGGCAGAAGATCCGCGAGGAGCTGAACGAAAACGCTGACACTAAGGATCAGGACCTCGCCCACATTAAGGAATGGCTGAAGAAGGAACCCCATCTACCTGATGAGTTTGGTAAGTTTGGAAGCAAAAATATTTTATTTAAAGTAGATTCGTTTTAACCGCCTACAACTTCGCAAGGTGTCAGAGATTCTTTAGTTAGTTAGTGGTTAT
This sequence comes from Epargyreus clarus clarus, assembly GCA_014595695.2. Lineage (NCBI taxonomy): Eukaryota > Metazoa > Arthropoda > Insecta > Lepidoptera > Hesperiidae > Epargyreus > Epargyreus clarus. The sequence continues at coordinate 2,366,543 of JACTTY020000024.1, forward strand.
TCTTTCTTCTAAATGGTAGAGACAGGAATACTTCAGTATAAACATAGGCTATTAACTCTGAGTATCCAAAAAATCAAGAACCTGTAAATTTTGTTACTTAGGCTTTTTAGAAGTTATCGATCACACGTTTTAACAATGTAGGAAAAGCTCGTCAGCTTTTCCGAAAGTGAGCAACCTACTAACCCTTACTTTATCAGTGTGAGTTTTCTTATATTTTGTTACAACTATATAGGTATAGCTGATATAAGCAGAGCTATAGTAATCACTTAATATTAGTCAGATAAAACATTTTGCGTCACCAATTCCGCAGATGACCAACGTATCATGACCTTCCTCCGCGGCTGCAAGTTCTCTCTGGAAAAGGCCAAGCGTAAACTGGACATGTACTTCACAATGCGGTCAGCGGTTCCGGAGTTCTTCGACAACCGTGACGTCACCCGCCCTGAGTTGCAGGAAATTTTAAATTTGATGTAAGTGCATCCATTAATTTTAAAGTTTACTAATTGAGAAAAATATCATACCCATAATTATAAAATAATTAATCCTCTAAGATTATTTTATATAACTAATAATAAAAGATTCAATAACATCTCCATTCTATATTTTCTCTGACAATCCATTGTATGAGATTTTATTTTCGAAATCAGCGAAATAGCGAAAAAATTCCAAGTCTATGCTCTAAAGAATATAATATCCTTCTTTCTTTATTTATAATGCCCTGCTTGATTGCAACCAGCAATTAAATAGATTCTTATAAACATAAAATAATTAAAAAAGTATTGTAATGAAGATATACATTTATTTGAATAATAATTTAAACTCTATACTTGTACTCTAAGACTCTGAACTCGAGACTTGCTGTTAGAAAGCATTCATAATTAAGTAATCAAAGATAGATACCATGAAAAAGAAAAAAATATCTTCCTTAGTTCTTCTACGAGTTACTAATTACCCATCTATTTCACTTGAATAATTATTTTATCTAAACTGTTATTATCTTGTTTTACAGTCAAATGCCACCATTACCGGGTCTGACACCCGAGGGTCGTCGAGTCATTCTTATGAGAGGTAATTATAGGAATTGTTTATTCATACAAAAACATAGCAAACATGTTTACGTAAAATGGTATTTTCCCGAATTGTACCATAAATGGGTGATGAATAGGTATAGTTGTAAAGTATCAGAACTAATTAAAAGTGTTTTCAAGGGTAGGACACTTTCTAGATAATGTTATGCTAAATTGATGGAACACAAAATATCTTGCTCGTCCTTCTTAATTTAAGAGCAATTGGTAAATCAGTAAAGATATTTTTTTCTTCAGAATATATTGAAATTAGGACGAGTACTAGTGGTGTTATAGTCTTGATTTCAACGCAAACAAGTACTAATGACGATAATAAAGTATTTATATCATCAGGATGAGGTTCCATCCACATCAACTTGACCCGTGGCGGTCCTCCACGGTTCGGTTTGCACGGTCAATTCCGCGTACGTGCAAGATGTGGAATGAACTTCCTCCTGAGGTATTCCCTCAGGACTATGACATGGGGCTCTTCAATAGGGGTGTAAAAAAAACTTTCCTTCAAAGCCGGCGATGCATTGGCTACTCCTCTGGTGTTGCAAATGTCCATAGGCGACGGGGACTGCTTTCCATCAGGTAGCCCGTCTGCCTTATCGTTAGGTTAAATACAAAAAAAAAATCATCGTAAAATCATTCAAAACCCATAGGTCTATTTGCATATTAAATTTCTAGGTCTGGACAAAGAAGCCCAAACACCCAACGTAGCGGATGCCTTCAAGCTGGCTCTGATGCTTGGTGACGTGAGGCTCGCTGAGGAGAAGGAGGGTGTCGCTGGAGACGTATATATCCTGGACGCGTCAGTAGCCACCCCCACCCACTTCGCCAAGTTCACACCGACGTTAGTCAAGAAGTTCCTAGTTTGTGTTCAGGTTGGTTAAAAATTGTATCTTTAAAATTAAATTTCGAGCTAAGTATGTTTTGTAACCTTAGCTTATACCCTTATATTGTTTGTTATTGAAAGAAAAAACAAGGTTTAAAATTGTTATCGGCTTCTTCTCTGTATCTTAAAATTCGCTGATTTTAACCAGTCTTCTTGAAAGTCTTCAAATACTTCACAGTAAGTGACTCACAGAGCTTCTGACCCCAAAAATATGATTTAAGGCTTTACTGTAACCACATTCAAGGCCGCGGTTTACAATCTCCTAAATGTGTCGTAGATACAAAAATAATATGGATCACGTGACATGGAGATATTCTTTTTTTATCTACTGGTTATTTAAAAACAAACTGAATGTGTAGGGATATAAATATATATGAATGTGGATATAAAAAATATTAATAATTGGCATCTCATTTCTTATTCCAGGAAGCATATCCCGTTAAGCTGAAGGAAGTGCATGTCATCAACGTTTCACCACTAGTCGATAAGATCATCAACTTCGTGAAGCCCTTCATCAAGGAAAAGATCAGAGATAGGGTAACTATTATTTTCTATATTTTGCCATTTAACTTCTAAATTGTTTTGTTCTAAATATTCATGTATCTTTCTTTTCAATTAAAATTGTTGCCTTCTTAGCAATTTGTGATTTAGATATGTACTTGTTCATCGCAGATTATAATTCTGTTGTGCTTTTGGTTACAACTGTTTTCTATGCTAATATTATAAAGAGGAAAACTTTGTTTGTTTGCTTGATTGTAATGAATAGGTTCAAAAACTACTGGACCAATTTTAAAAATTCTTTCACCATTCGAAAGCTACATTATCCACAAGTAACATAGGCTATATTTTATATGAAATATATTTGATAAATAGATTTTGAGGCGGTACAAAGTTTGCCGGGTCAGCTAGTATGAATATAAAATTAATATTTGGTTGTAATAGCTGCGTGATCATTGATATTGATAATGAGATTGATGATATTGATGATCTACTTATCATTGTCTTGAATGTTACGCAGAAGGAAATCAATAATACATTTTTCTAATTTATGAATTCTGGAACTCTTAAAAGGTTACTATTTTTTTTTTCTTTTACAGATCTTCCTCCACACTGACCCCAATGAAGTGTACAAATACGTACCCAAAGAAATGTTGCCCAGTGAGTACGGTGGCAATGCTGGTTCTATGAATGATCTCCATAGTAAGTTCTTCATTTCAGTACTAAAATTTGCATAATAAAATATTATATAACAAATACAATAACATAGTATTCAATACGTATTACAATACCAAGCCAAAGTGCTGTTTTGCATTAAAATTGATAGCCAAGATATTTTAGTGAAATCCTCGTGAAATCATCTTTGTTTTACGTCATAAATACAATGGATTTTTTTTAACCTATGAGGACAATAACCATGGAAAAATGTTATCTTAAAACTGATAAGCGTTTAAACAGAAAAATATAAAATTAAATGAAAATTACAATACTTATATTCCTAAATTTAAATTTAATAAACATTTTTTTTGCGGAATGCTCAAGCTTACTTATTGTATTCAAATTATGTTTACAGACTCATGGGTTAAGAAACTAGAAGAGTACAAGGACTGGTTCGCGGAACAGGAGAACTACAAAGCAAACGAGGCTCTCAGGCCCGGAAAACCTACAAACTACGATGAGCTCTTCGGCATCGACGGCTCTTTCCGTCAACTTGTCATTGACTAAGTCTCAATCTAGATTAAATTTAGAAGCCACTCTATCAAGTTCCAAAGGCATACGATTATTACTAAATTTATTAATACCTGCGTTCGAATGTAATAGATATGGATGTATTTTGCAAAGAAAATGTGACTCTAAGTAGACATATTTTAGTAGTGTCTGATAAAATATAATCTTGAGTTATTTCATATCTAGCTTGATTCAAAATATTTATGATAAAAAATGTTTCAAGCGAATTTTCATGAATGTAAAAGGCAGATTGCTTTTAACACCAACTCAACATATTTAATTGAAATTGTTAAGTAACAATGATTGATATTGATAAGTTTCACAAAATACTATGCGGGCCAGTACGATTTCAAAAACGACATTCATGCAATTTCAAGTACATACTTAGATTGTAGTTTATCATGCATTGCAATTATAATATTATTGACTACGTGAATATATTTAGGGTTAAATTATTCTACATCTATATCTATTACATCCTTTTGGTTATAATTTTATATTTCTTTGACATCATTACCAACTTGATCGGGTACTTCACGCGTCTTTCCTGTCGCTTCGGTTACCGTCACTGTATTATTTTTAATTATTTAGCTAATTATACCAAATGTTTTTGATCAGCCAAAGTCTGAGATGATTGTTGATGGTTGAAGACATATTTGTTTATTGTTAGAGGATTTTTAATAAATAATTATCTTTTTCTAATCTGTTTGTTTTTCTTAGAGTAAGCAAAAAAAAAAATAAAGCAACTAATATTTTATTTATAAGTAGTAGAAAACAGACACAGTTAAGTGATTTTCAAAGAGTCAATCTTGGTCTACTCATACTACTTAATCTCAAAAAATATTAATATGTGTCTGTGGTCACAGAACAAAATAATAAAATGTAAAAAAGAATTCACATTAAAATAAGATATGAGCAGGAAAGAGAAAATTAAAAAAGTAGAAAACGGAATGAAATAATCTTCAAAGGTAGCAACAGATCCGTAATCAACTTGAGGTCAGATTTGTGAAAAAAAAGCCATTAAGAGACTAGAATTCTCGTGCCACTAACTACGTCATTACCTCTACCAGTTTACACGTGAGGCAACCATCCTAGTTCTCAGGAATGGAATCGCATCTATGATCAACTTCACATACAACATATGTGGAATTATTCAGAAATAACCATAGGCGACAGTGACCGTAAACTCGGACCGTAAACATTGGACTGTAAACTCGGCGAGTTGTGACAGTGACAATGATAATGAAAAAAACAAAAATCCGTTTTCTACGTCTTTTCTAAGTCTTTTAAAGAAAACTGCATTCGTGATTCCGATCAAAAATATCAGCCTTTAGTAATTAGTCAATATGAATCACATCAATCACTATTGCGCCAATATCAATCAGAGCGAAGCAAAACATTCGCAAGAGGACGCTGATTCAATTTGCAATCACTTTTGGAGTTCCCATTATAAATATTCGTGTATCGTAAACCCTCTGAATATTTAGCTCTAGTTTTGTTTATGGAACGAATTATGAATTTCTGATTAGTTCTAATATGTGTCTGGATCTAATCAATTAGATTTGAATTAAGATTGCTGATAATGAATTAATTACGAAATTACGAAAATTTCCTTTTTAACCATTAAATTGTTGTTATTAAGTAGTGCAATGCAAATAATTGCGACTAAGATGTTGTTATCCTGAACCGAATGACCCAAATGATATCATTCGGGTGATTTTTAAAACATCTTCGTCTCCCCACTGTCCCACTGCTAGATTGTAGCCTAGTGTAGTGTAGTCTAGAGTTTAGACCAGAGTCTACCACGATGTAAAAGTATGTTGACAGACTTAAAAACTTTTCCAAAAACTCTCACGCGTGTTGGTATACTCACAATGATGCACATAAATTTGATAAATTCCGGGATTCGGGCCTCGGACATCCCGAGTTTCAATTCACTGAGCAATAACTGCTTGATGGTGGTGGAACCCTTTGTGGTTCGACTCCGGCGGTACCACCGCCACACCTATTTCTACAGGTGTAGAATTAGGTACCTACTAACAACAGCAGTGTTAGGCGCTGCTATGTTCCGGTTTGAAGGGTGTGGTAAGGAAGACAGACTTTTTCCGAGGCGTTCCAGCTTAGTCCTCAGGGGTAGCGGCGCGCCTGTGTCCGACCTCAGGTAAGAATATCTAATCCTATCTGGGGTTGATTACAGATGTCCATGGGCGGCAGATGGATTACCATCAGATGGACTGTATGTTCGTCTGCTACTCCTATATTATATAAAAAAAACTGCGTATTCTTTTAATACATACGGAACCAAATTAAATAATAATACAAATTTATAAAAACAAAAGCATATCCGTGTTACGGATGGCTGGGTTTCTTTGCGTGTGGGATTGGGACATTGGGAATTATTTATATTGGGAAACTGCAATTTTGAGTCTTGGTTCATTACCCTTGCAGGCCGTTGTTCATGATAGTTTAATGGATTTCAAATTACTGGGCATGTTAGCAACAGTGGTCCGGTTGTAATTATGTTTATTGTGGAATTGGAGTACCTAAAGTATTTTAACACACACACACGCACGCACGCACACGCATGCACACACACACACACCCTCACACACACACATAACCCATATACATTCATTCCCTCATGTTTAGTTAAGGCTTGAAATTATGTAATTTTTTAACAAAATTTAATGTCCTGTTTGTTGAATAACACACTGTATAAAGTTCCGGTGGATTAACGGGGTATTTTTAATATATATATTTTTTATTATTATTTCAAAGAAATATGTGGTATTAGTTATTTATCAATGGGTTTAACAGTGAAGCAAAATATTGTAAAAAAACCTACAAGTCTGAGAGTACACTACAATTTCTTCAAAAGGATGCAAAGTCTACCAATACGCATTAGATTTTGGCACTTCACATCGTACCTAAAGATAACGTGGCGAAAAGGGTGTCTGAAAATATACGGTACAATCCACGGCCAGACCATCATTTTGAAAGGACAAAGGAGAAAAAAAAAAGACCCGTGGGCAGCATGGGAAACGTAATGTTTTGACCCTAAGATAACATATCTATGTTATAATACATTTCCAATCAGCGCCCCTAGCGGACTGTTTCATAATTGATTGGAAATGTATGGGAAATACGTAAATAAATACGTAGTCATTTTTGTAAAAACGTAAAAACTCATACCAAGGGTACGGGTCATAGATGACACTTCCTTTCCATATCATGTCAAGTCAACTGTACCGTTGAATATATTTTAAACAACCCAAAGTCATTCGACCTTTACTTTGCAATTATTATATCAGAATGGGGCAAGATCCATAACCCAACAAAGGTTTACGATCGTCATAGAAAGGTACTGATGTTCCATGTCGCAACCGGAGTTCACGGTGGAGACACGAACTTGCTCAAGTCTCGGCTCGATTAGTCAGTGTGATCGCAGCGAACACAGTGGCCGTTTGTTGGAGATTGGGAAACTGATGTGAGTTATTTCTAAGCTAATTTCGTAAAAGTTGTGCAGTGTCCTTGTGATTTTTTTGATGTAGTAATGTGTTACTGACATGTTGTTTTAATTAGAGATATTAAATGCGTATAAATGTTGCCCAGGGATTAAAAAAAATCAAATAGAACAGGAGATTTCACTGTAGTCGATCACAGATATTATGTTTTGTTGTGATCTTTACGATGTTAGAGAGTCAAAAAAACATTCTTAGTACTTAGTACAAAAAATAGGTCACCATTTGTCGTAGGACTGTTTTAAAAATCATTTTTTTAATTAATTGTCCTTAGCTAAAGTATTTTTAAGTAATAACAACAATATTATTTATCTATACATGAGAGAATTAAAAACATATAAGTTTAAATATTAATATATAAATTAAAAGTGGCTTAATTTTCTAGTTATATTTAAAAAACATATAAAACATATATTAAATATATATATATGTATATATTAAAAAACATATATATTCTTTGCAAAATATTTATAATTCCAAAGTTATTTTTACTCATTGTTACCAATCACACATTAGGTAATATTATAGTATTCGTTTTTTTTAATTCTATGTAAATCTCCGATTTTTTTAAAACATTGACATTAGGTATATAATTAACTGTTTACTTCTAATTATCTTTATAAAACCATACAATTTTTGGTTAACTTTTGAGATTAGAAATACGGAAAGACATTTCAGTGGATTAATTTTATACTATTTACCTTTTAATTATGTTACCGTGAAAATTAATTCGTCTCGTAAATTTAACCATAGAATTAATGATATAACTAGTGACTTAGAATTTATTTTTTATCATCTTATATAACAATTAGAGGTTTTAATTATGATTTTCAATTCAAACTTCGCGAGTAGACTTTGTGGCACAATAGTTTGACATGTAAGCATTTACGGTTCAATCCCTGGTCGGGCTAACAATGTAATGATTTAATTTTTTTATTGGGATCATGATCTTGTTTATGTGTGGGCCATAATGCCCTTGCGTAAAATTGCGTAATTTTATTTTATTTTTATGTTTGGTTTATCAAACTCATACTCATTATCATTCATCCATACTATTTTTTGTTAATATACAAGTAATGTCACTTTTTTATACTTCTAACCATAAGTATATAATCCTGAAATAGTTGGGAAATACTTATAATTTATTTATATATTTATAGTTAAAATTTAAAAGGGAAGTTTATATTTCGGTATTCTTTAAGTACTTTTCTATAATTGTTTTAAAGTGGGTATATAAAATTAACTTTATTGACAAAATACAATACATTTTTAAATACAATTAATTTTTTTTTGATTTATAGTTAAAAACTTTAAATATGTAATGTATGTTATTAAAAACGTTGATTGTTCTAAAAACTTTTACGCAAATCTATTACAAAAAAATCGTTTGACCACGTCACGCCTACAATTATTTGCTGCAATCAAATTTGATTTGTTGCATGACACAGATATCTTACCGGTCTGATATTTAGAAATTTCCGGGTTCGATCCTAGACAAGCAAAATTTATAATACCTATTTAGATAAGTCGTGTATTATAAGTCCACTAAGAAAGACCCATTAAATCATTTTAGATAGATCTATAAAAAATAAAAGCTCTAAACTTAGAATGTGGTTCGACACCGGCAGCATCGCCACTAGGGAATGCAATCCCGATCTCGCGGGATCCCGATCTCGCCAACAAGCAGTTTTCATCTTTACAGTGATGTGATTTTTTTTTAACTAGACGAGATCCCGAAAATCTCGGGTTTGTGATTCCTAATCCCGCGAGATCTCGACTTTACGATCTAGAGTCGGGATTGCATTCACTGATCGCCACACCTATTGCCTAATAACAGCAGTGTTAAGCTTTGCTAAGTTTTGCTTTGAAGTGTGTGGTATGGAGGGCATTCTAGGAAGGCGTTCCAACTCAGTCCTCAGAAGTAGCAACATATCTGATAGATATAAAATGTAAGCACTGTTTTATATATAAACTAGCTGACCCGGCAAACTTTGTACCGCCTCAAAATCTATTTATATATATTTCATATAAAACATAGCCTATGTTACTCGTAGACAATGTAGCTTTCGAATGGTAAAAGAATTTTTTAAATCGGTCCAGTAGTTTTTGAGCCTATTCATTACAATCAAACAAACAAACAAAGTTTTCCTCTTTATAATATTAGTATAGATAACGAAAAGTAACCTATTTTTCGTAACGGGAAGAATCTTATTATTCGTATTACTTAATAAACAAACGTCATAATCATTTCATCTTGAAAACTACTAAAAATGTTCGCAATTCTTTCACTTTTAGAAAGCTTTATTAGATGCAATGAACCGCATAATAAATATATTGTTTCCCAAAGACCATTGCGATGTAATATTAATTAGTCACGACTTCACATTTCTGTCTGCAGAGTAAGACTTGCTTTTGGGTCATCTAAATACCAAACCCCTTTCTTTTTACACGATTGTCGTAAGATATTGTTTGGATTCCGTACAAAAAGATTAAAGACGGGACCCTATAGCCACAGCTGTCTGTCCGTCTGTCACAGGGCTCTATCTCTTTCACCTTGGACTTATGGCGCTTATCCAAAGTTCGGTTTACATTGTAGTTTTTGCCACAAACCTGCAAGAAGTGGTATGAACTTCCTCATGAGGTGTTCCCGGAGCGCTATGTCATGAGGCTTGAAAAAAGCTTAAAAAAAGTGCAAAAGTGATTAGATAATGAAAATCACGTGATGGTGGCGAGTTATTGTTGTTTAGTCTACCTGCCCCTATAGCCGACCGTCCCCGATCTCCCCTACCTACCTCCCCTACCTCCCAAACTAATTCAAAATTTTAAATTATTGTTACATTGGCTTAGTATTTTTGCTTATAACTAATTTAAATAGCTACACCCTTACAGGGTTTCATGCCACTGTATCAAAATTTGTAACACCTTTATATGTATGTGATAACTTCATGATGCAATAAAGATTATGATTATGACTACTACATTAGTGACTCCTCTGATATTGCAAAAGTCCAGTAAAGATGGCTACTTTCCGTCAGGTATATCTTCTACCTAAACCAAATAATAAAAAAAAAATGATAACAAAAATCCTTTAGCGATCACCTGTCCTGACCGCGCCCGACTTTGCTTAACTTTTGATTCCTAATTTTGTCCAACAGTGTGTAACTGCAAAGGCTGCCTTTTCGCTCTTCAAAAAATACAAAAACAAAAAAATACTCAAACCCATCAACTTCTATAAAATAAATAACAATGTGGAGCCAAGTTCAAATCTTGCCCTGAATGACCTTAGCATAGACGTTAATACTCATTCACGTAGATGAGTGGTGGGTAAATAGTTTTTCTGCACAGGCATTATAGGAAGTTAAATATGAAACGATTAAACTAAATCATTACAAGACCCGACAAGACAATTAACAAGGAAATGTTTTTAACAGCAATCATTACTCCATTACGCTTAATTGTTCAATCAATTGAAGGATTTAAAAAATTAAAACAAAATGTTTCGTAGGTGTCACTAGATTGTCCCTATAGTTCCGGGACTAGAATAGGGCTACGGTATCCCCTGCCTGTCGTAAGGGCGACTAAAAGGGGGCTTCCGGGGTTGCGGCGGCAAGAGTGGGAGCTCAAACCGTCCAGCAAACGACCCCGGGAAGGACGGCGGTATGTGTGGTCGCATACCGTCGTAAACACTACATGGTGTGAGTGGAGCGAAAAACTGCTCCCCCAGCGTAGAGCCCGTTGGGCATCGCGCTTGGAGGGTTCCGGTTGTGTTCCGTCGGAGATCCCGGAGTTCTCCAACAAGCGTTGAGGACGCCCACGGAGGTTTTAGTGCGGTAAAAATCCCACATAACCGGTGTCGCTCCTACGTCGTCGGGTATCTTTTAAAGGTGTCACTAGATAGGAAATTAAAGATATAGCCTATGTCCAGTGGCGGAGTAAGATCGTCGGAGGCCAGGAACGGAAAGTTGAATGGAGGCCCCAGTGTAATAAGTTGAGTTGATTTTACAAAATTACAAATGTGTCATAGACTTATTCTACGACAAATACTTATGATTCCGTGACCTTTTTAACTAGTTAGCAACTGAGTTTGGGGCCCTCCGACTATCGGGGGCCATCGACGGACCGCCCCTTCCGCCTCACCTCTTTTAGTCCGCTAGAGCCTATAACACTCAATGTAGATGAATCCAATTACATCTCATATGTTAAAATACGTCAAGATGTTTGAACTGAATGGCGCACCAAAGAATGAGACATACATAATTATATTTACATACGTATATACATATATGTGTATGCTCGACAAACATTACACTCCGCTGTCGGGTAAACAGAGAACCTCTAATTAAATATGGTCTTACAACTGGGCGAAGAAGGTATTTCCATCACGGATAAGAAGCCGTAGGGTTTTGGATAGCTGATCACTGAAAAAAAAAATCTTAAAGATATGCGAAGTCTACCAATACGCACTTGGCCAGCGCGGTGGACTATGGCCTAATCCTTCTCACTTTGAGAGGAGACCCGTGCCCAGCAGTGCGACAATAATGGGTTGAGGATGATGATGATGACCACTGATAATCACAGTATCATCATTAGTCGTCTAACAATCGTTATCTTGTCGTAGACGCTATGGACAATTTAAAAACATCCGACATGGGTCACTACCTCTTTCCACCTATTGTAGTGGAACAACATGGTGAAGTATGCCCCAATTATCTCCAATAGTGGGGAAAGACTTTACAATTAAAAAGTTTAGCTAGCTGTGCTATAACTCCTACATTTTTCTACCTATAACAATAAAACACATGGTGGAGATAGCCCTAATTATCACCAGTAATGCGGAAAGTCAAAGACCTTAACAGCAAACAGACCTAACAGCAGTAGAACAATTAAAAAGTCTATCTAGCTCTACTATCCAAAAATTAAATCAAAAATTATCAGCGTCGTCACACTCAAAAACATTAGAGATAACAAAACAAAATATTTATCGATTCCTAAAGTCAAAAAACGAAATCCTATCTATCTACCACAGATTATAACCATTCTCTATTTAATATCGGGCCAATGCCGCACAGAGCCAATGGATGTGGCAAGTGGCAACCGCCGTTAGAGAAATTGCGAAAACTTTTACGAAACTTCAAGCAACTCGATTGGGCATAAACGGTAAACTCGATTGCTAATATAGAATTTAAAGTTAGATTTGCGTCGCCTTCCAGGCCTAGCTTTTACACCCGGCTTTACTCGCAATCTGTTTTTATCTCTACCTGGGGAACGGTACTTTTGTCAGGATATATGGTAATCTTTGGTATAGTCCTCGCCAAACTGGTAGTCCGCTCTGAACTTGTTACGAGCAAGTGTAGTCACACATTTTGCTATGGCGACGCGATTCATTACTATATTCAGAGCGGACTAGCAGTTTTACGCGGACTATACCCTATGTCCTTCTCTGAATCACTGACAATGTGTGTACAAATTCCATAACAATCGGTTATGTAGTTAAGGCATGATAGTGTCGCAAAAAACTAACTCACATTCATATCTATAATAGTAGTTTTTTTTTTTAAGTAATATAAGAGTAACAGACGAGCATGCAGTCCACCTGATGGTAAGAGGCTACTGCCGCCCATGGACATCTGTAATCAACCCCAGATAGGATTAGATATTCCTACCTGAGGTCGGCCACAGATGGTTAAGGTGGTAGAACTCTTTGTGATTCGACTCCGGTGGTACCACCGCCACACCTATTTCTACCTAATAACAGCAGTGTTAAGCGCTGTTGTGTTCCGGTTTGAAGGGTGTGGTAAGGGAGACAGACTTTTCCGAGGCGTTCCAGCTTAGTCCTCAGGGGCAGCGGCAAGTAATAATAAGTAATGAGATTTAAAATATAAATAAAATATTATATTTTATTCCGACTAAAACTATATACTTTGATTTATGTATAGTTATTTGCGTAATAGGTACTTAATTAATCAACCCATTGTTGTCCCACAGCTGGGCAACAGTCTAGAAATGAAAGGGTTTAGGTCATAAACCTAGTGCCAAGTGAGAATTGATAGACATTACACACCTTGGAGAACAAATTTTAAGGACTCAAGTGTGCAGATTTAGTCAATATGTTTTTCTTCACCGTTTAAGCGAGTGATAAGAATTAATTTATAATAATATAATAACATAACTTTAAGAAATTAGAGGTGAAGAAAAAATATCGAATATAAAATCTCTTTTGGGAAGTCGGATAAAAAAAAAATAGTTAAAAAAAACTAAAAAATACGCTTTTATAAAAAATTCGACCAAAAAATTAAAAATAATAATAGTTTAAAAAAACTAAAAAAATACACTTTTTATAGAAAATCCAACTAAAAAATAGAAAATATATTTTTTTTAAATTTGAATTAAGAATAGTGTAAATAAGATAAAAATATTTTTTATTGTAAAAAAAGCGTGGGGTGCATGGTGTCAATAGTTATAAATATTTTATTGATAGATATTGAGTAGAAGGATTATCATTTTGATAATATCTTAAAAAGCACCTAGAAAATATATCAAAAAATATATTTTCTATTTTTTAATTGGATTTTCTATAAAAAGTGTATTTTTTTAGTTTTTATTTAACTATTATTTATTTATCATTTTTTAATGATTATTTTAGCGATTATTTTAACGATTATTACGTAGCGTATTATCAAGTTTATCAGCATCAACACCTTTGCTTAGCAGTGCAAAAATGAATATTGGGTCATTGTTTAACACAGCTGTATGAAGTGGTGTTTTACATTGGTGTTTATTTTTATTGTTAATGTGAAAATCCCAGAGGAGTTGTTGAATGACATCCGAATTGCCAATGCTAACTGCTTTCTTTCATAATTTATACCATATCCCAGGTCCTCTATCTTGGATAAAAGTAATCACGGAAAAAGGATGATAGAGCATCTTTTAAAAACAGGCGCTGATGGCAATACTCAAGAGAAAAACGGTCAACTGCTTTACATCTAGCCATTTCAAAAGGACGTCTTCCAAACATCGATTTCATATTACAGCATGATGATGTTAATATCAAAAATAATTCTAGAATTTCTTCTCTGTGTGTTGCTGCTGCCTGCAGAGATTTTAAAACTGTTAGTAGTTTAATTAATTTTACAGCTCGAGTTAATAATATAAGTTGTGACTATGACGATGAGCTGAAATCATATATGCCTTTACATTTGGCAGCAAGAAATGGGAACAATGAAATAGTGGAAATCTTGTTAAAGGAAGGTGCAGATGTTGAAGTGCTGAATGAATAAGGATGATGAGACACCGCTTCATGATGCTATTAACAACGGACGCGTCGAAGTTGAGGTCAGGTCAGGTCAGGTCAGGTCAGGTCCGGTCAGGTCCGGTCAGGTCAGGTCAGGTCAGGTCAGGTCCGGTCAGGTCAGGTCAGATCAGGTCAGGTCAGGTCAGGTCAGGTTAGGTTAGGTGATCGGCGCGCCTGGTAGATTCCTTTATTGGTCTTAACGCAGACCTTCCGGGTCTCAGGAAAACAAAAATCGCTGATCCTGATTATCCTAGTAAGGATAACGGGTCAGAATGTTTAAAATATTGAATTGTCATCGGTCCTTAATAAGTATGCCAAATTTCGAGTTAATCCGACGTTTTGAAGGGGGTTAAAATCATGTTCAAAGATTCCGTTACATACTAACATACCAACATACCAACATACATACGTCTGAAGCTAATAAAAGCGTATTAAAAAGCGTATTAATAAAAGAAATCTTTAGAGAGATTCGAAGCGCAAAATCTCACTCAATATTTATTAATCTATCCAAAATCATATAATAAAACTGAAACATAATGTAATCTCATAATGTAATGTGGGAACATACTGTTGTAACTTCTTTTGTGTATTGTATTATTATCTGAAATGTGTGAAAATGTACGAAACACCAATGTAACCAAAGTCAAATTTGTTTTAGAGTTTTTACAAAACATTTTAGTTTGAAATGTTGTAAAAATTGCGTGATACAGTTACAAACAACAATACGATATTGTTGTCGGCTACTAAAGCAAGCCACAATAGCTTGCGACATCCGCTTATCATAATTTTAAATGGACGTCCATTAGTACAAGCTTAATATGTAATATTGCAAGATTTCATCCCCTATTTAGCAATAAGTATTTTATGCGTCGTAATCGGTGGTTAGTTAGTGTTTCTTCAATCCTTCAAGCCTCGGTGCACCTTTTTTATAATAATAGGAGGAGTAGTTACTGCTGCCCATGGACAACTGTAATCAACCCCAGATAGGATAAGATTTCTACCTGAGGTTGGCCACAGATGCGCCGCCACCCCTGAGGACTAAGCTGGAACGCCTCGGAAAAGTATGTCTCCCTTACCCTTCAAACCAGAACACAGTAGCGCCTAACACAGTAACACTATTGTTATAATGTAGAAATAGGTTTCATGGTGGGGCCGCCAAAGTCAACCCACAAAGAGTTCGACCACGTTTTTAACTAAAGAGGCACCCACGAAACGTTAGTATAAATACAAAAAAATAGAAACAGTTTGAATACAAAAAAATCTATTTATTTTTCAGAACCACTTCATCATGGCGTCAGCAGCTACCCTCGTCCAGCCGTCAGGGGAGATGTGGAAGAAGATCAGGGTGGAGCTGAACGAGGATGTGAACACCAGGGACCGGGACCTCGAAGCAATCAAGGATTGGATGAGGAAGCAGCCGCATTTACCTGATGAATGGGGTAATTATAAATACTGATCTGTTGAAGTTATAGATTAAAGAAATGCACAATTTGAGTCATGATACTTTTTTTTATATAATATAGGAATAGCAGACGAGCATGCAGTCCACCTGATGGTAAGTGGCTACTGCCGCCCATGGACATCTGTGAACAACCCCAGATAGGATTAAATATTCCTACCTGAGGTCGGCCATAGATGCGCCGTTACCCCTGAGGACTAAGCTGGAACGCCTCGGAAAAGTCTGTCTCCCTTACCGCACCCTTCAAACCGGAACACAGCAGCGACTAACACTGCTGTTATTAGGTAGAAATAGGTGTGGCGGTGGTGCCGGAGTCCAACCACAAAGGGTACTACCTTAATTTCTACAAAATTTTGCTCAAGCGACAATTATCTTTGATGGTCGAAGACTGTCGATAGACAGGGGTACTAGATCACTGACGTCAAAACACGATCGGCGTTTCACGATCGCGTTTTCGTCATCAGACGTTTTAGGCACAACTTCTAGCATGAAGCACCAGTCAAATGTAGATCTGGTAGGCAAAACTAAAGATAGATTGTACTTATATAACTCAAAGGACTGACTGACATAGTGATGTATCAACGCGCAGCCCAAACCACAGCACGGATCGGACTGAAATTTTAGATGTTATCATCCGCATAGGCATCCGCTAAGAAAGGATTTTGATCATTTCTACCCCCAAGGGGATAAAATAGGGGATGAAAATATTACTTCGTAACGCTAGCGAAGCCGCGAGCAAAAGCTCGTTACGAATAAAGGGTGTTTGATGAAATTTTCTAATGTTAATCTTTGCTACGCCAACTTCACATGTTCACCATTTACACCATATCTGTTATGACAAAATTGCCAATATTGCCAAAGAAGCCTGACAAGAGCCTAATATTTGAATTATAGAAAGTGGCGACCTTGTACAAATTAAAATAGCTATTTCATTCGCTCCATACATACCCATCTAGGATTTGCCAACCGACATTCGCAATGTGCTAAGATCAAATAATGCCAAAGTAAATCTTGTGTGTAAATGAGACAATATAGCATGATTGAACAATTAGGTTTGTAATATTTGCATAGTAAAATACTGCGTAAAAAACAGAACTTGTATTTGCTTACAAACAAAAACGTAGGCTTTTACGTTTATATTTACAGTCATTACAAGTGTCAGGCACAGACCGTGGCAGATTAAGTCATATTTAGCCCCAATTAGCCCCCAACGGGCTCTACCCTGGGGAGCAGTCCTTCCCGGGGTCGCTTGCTGGACGGTTCGAGCTCCCACTCTTGCCGCCCGCAACTCTGGAAGCCCCCTTTTAGTCGCCTACTACGACAGGCAGGGGATACCATAGCCCTATTGTAGTCCCGAAACTACAGGGACAACGGCGAGAAGACTTGCTACAATAGATACAAATTGTATAGGAGGAAATAGGTATCTATTGTGTAGATGAAAATTCCGTCTCATATTATGTTATAATATATTTTATCTAATATAAGTAGCAAACGCGCGTTCGTTACCTGATGGTAAATTACTACTACCGCTGTAAATTACATCAGTAATCAATCCCAGATAAGATTAGATTATCAACCTATCTATGTACAAATACAAAAAATACTCTCCTTAGGATGACAGGTAAGACACCCCGTAGGTCAGTACCATTTGTCATTTTCGTTCACTTCCTACTTCTAACTAACTTACTTCATATTATAAACAGTCCAAGGTCACCAGTCGTAAAAAAAATTGCAGGTGGTCGATTCCACTTGCTACTTACCATCCTATGGCCATTAAGGATGAGTGACGGACCCATCTACAAACGCAATCGAAAGTTTGATGGGTTACCGGCTGTTTAACTCTTTTTTTCGCATACACACACCAAACGACGTTAAATAGTCGTTTTATAAAAGAGTAGAAATACTAGTTTATTCTTCATAAGCGTCATTCTTCTAGGGTTTTTAGACTCACCGGTCGCGCGCTATTGAACAATCAGTATTAGAACGCATTCCTGTCACGCGTGTTAACGCGTGTTACTCAAGCATGCATGCCGCTTATATCCTCCCGTTTTATAAGCACGATCGTGGCGAGACGAGGGGAAGAGACGACATCAATTTAATTCATATACATATGTGTGAAACACGCGTGCTACCGTAAACATGCGCGCCAAGAAAAGCGGCTACAACTTTGTAGATATGTTTTTCCTACGATCTTTGTATCTGATAGGGCTACTACAAATACGTTTTAAGAATAAATATGAAGTAATCTACAAGGAAAAACATCATCCTAATGCTATTATACTACGTGGTAAGACTACGGAAGCTAATATAAAGGAGTATGTGCTTAAGTAAGTAGCGTTACTCACTCCGTTTTATTACTTATACGAAGATCTTGGATACACACTACACAAACATGGGCATAGAAATAAAGGTATTATGAGTACATTTATATTTTTCGCGTGCTTAAACTAAATAATGAACTTTTATGTGTAAAAGACTTTAGCGTTAGTCAAAGGGATTTTATTACTAAATTTTCGCCGAATGTCCCGCCTGCTTGTCTGTGTGTTTAAAATCGCATCAAACCAAAACTAATCAACTGAATTCATAGGTCAATAATATATTCATTGTCTGTATATCTTGACTTAATATTTAATGTTAATTTCATTGAAATATTTTTTTTCTAAAGTTATGACAATTTAAAGTCAGAAGTATTTTTGGTCACATTGCATGCGAATTTAGATTACCCGTGTGATTGATAGATGGCGTTGTACAATTGACGTTATATTCTGAATCCACACGAATGATTGTTTCTTAAATAAATCATTTTTTCTTAACTTAAACATATAGTCAACATTGTTTACCATTTTCAGATGAAGGGCGTATCATGACCTTCCTGCGCGGCTGCAGCTTCTCCCTCGAGAAGTGTAAACGGAAACTGGACATGTACTTCACTATGAGGGCCGCTTGCCCAGAGTTCTTCACTAATAGGGACATCAACAGTCAGGAATTACGTGACCTCATGACAAAAGCGTAAGTTTTTTTTTATAATATAAGAGTAGCAGACGAGCATGCAGTCCACCTGATGGTAAGTGGCTACTACCGCCCATGGATATCTGTAATGAGCCCCAGATACGATTAGATATTCCTACCTGAGGTCGGCCACAGATGCGCCGCTATCCCTGAGGACTAAGCTGGAACGCCTCGGAAAAGTGTGTCTCCTTTACCACACCCTTCAAACCGGAACACAGCAGCACCTAACACTGCTGTTATTAGGTAGAAATAGGTGTGGTGGTGGTGCCGCCGGATTCGAACCACAAAGGGTTCTACCACCTTTAGAAATCACCTTTTGGTTATCTCTTAGCAAAGCATCTATCCTAATTAGAGGTCAAGGTTTATTGGTTATAATTTTGCGATTTATGAAGTTACTGAAAATTCATGAAACTCTTGAGCATAAGTTATACACTATAACCTACTACTCTTGGCCTAGATTGTAAAAATGTATTTAATTGTTAAGTCAACGTAAATAAATCTTTGCCCAATGCTTCTGACGATAAGTTGAGGTACTCCTTTTAATATACTTTGATACGTCTAAACTAGAACAAGACAAGGCTATATCAAGGTGCAAATACTCAATCAAGGTACCCAAAATTGCCAAATTTTGAACTTTGGTAGATACAATTTGGTTTAAACTGATCAATATAAGTTACGGACATTAATAAAAACATTAACTTCTGTCCAAATACTTGTACAAGTATTCGTCTAGAAAAACAGGACTTGACCTTAGACTACAATTATAATAAACAAAATAATATTGTTTTTCTCAGACAAGGACCGCCATTGCCTGGTTTAACGCCAAACGGTCGTCGGGTCACCATTTGCAGAGGTGAGTAAAGTTCGCTGACGTCACTGCAACGTCATTAATATAATTTTTACTTAAGTTCAAAGGAACATGTAAGTCATTATACAACTCATTTGCTACTCACAAAAACATTAGTCATGAAATAACAATAAGAGTTTTCATAAATTTCCGAAATGGAAAATAAAGCTAGCTGCATCTTTAAGTTGAATATAACGAATTTTCTAAAGAAAGAAAACATTTGGCCCTATGTAAAAACATAACGCAAATCTCAAAAATCCAATAACCGTTGTATTATATAAATTTTTTAACATACTTATAATTTAAAGAATCATAAAGCTTTAAATGAAGAGGAGTCTCCGTATAAAAAATAATTCTAAAAATGAACACATTTATTTAATGTCATCTGATAATCCAATTCCAGGTCTTGACAAGAATATAGAGACTCACCAGCTGAACGAAGCATTCAAATTGGCGATGATGATTGGTGACATTCGTCTTCTCGAAGAAGTGGAAGGAGTAGCTGGAGATATCTACATTCTGGATGCGTCTATCGTGGCGCCGAGTCACCTGGGGAAGCTCTCACCATCTGCTGTTAAGAAGTTCTTAATTTGTGTTCAGGTATGATTAATATTGTATAAAAATAAAATAAGTTTAAAGTAGAACTTATAAAAGTGCCATAAAAATGCCATGAAATTAAATTAAATACACAGAATTTTAAACGATTAATGAAAATGCAATGCTTATGTTTACGTTAAAAAAATGAATAAAAAAGTTCATAAAATTAATAAAAATACAGTTAAGTAAACTATATTGTGCTGTGTGTATTAAATAATAAAATATTAACAAGAAACAAAAACAAAACTATTAGCGCCTTAATTTTTAAATAGCAGTCACGAACAAAATCTTTACAACCGTATTTCACTCTTTCTGTCATTAAAGGTACTAAATAAATTGTTAATCAGTACACACTCTCTATCTAAAAAAAATTTCAAGGTATGTAAAGTTTACCGATACGAACTTGGCCAGCGCGGTGGACTATGACCTAATCCTTCTCATTCTGAGAAGAGACCCGTGCTGAGCATTTGGACAGTAATGGGTTGACGATGGCTCGCCTATTGAACTTACAGTAACACTTATTACTCTGGTGTTTAATTTATATTTTTATAATTTCAGGAAGCCTACCCCGTCAAGTTGAAGGAAGTGCACATAGTAAATACATCACCAATAATTGAAACTGTTGTCAATTTGGTCAAACCCTTCCTTAAAGAGAAGATTAAGAACAGAGTAAGTAATCTTTTATGTTATCTTTTATAGATCTTTAATGTGACAATAACACTAAAGATATTCAAAGCATACATACACTAATTTGGTTTTTGTTCTATTTTTTTTCTAATATTTCATCTTTCTAATAGCAATCTTTACCTGAAAATCCATATTTTGTTTGTTTCGTAATACCTACAAGGCATGCTATGAAAATTATGAATATTAAAGATATACAAAAAGACAATAATAGTTTGACCAATACTGAAACAATTCCCCATAATATACCTACTCCAAAAATTTTAAATGTTTATAAAAATCTATTGACTATTTTCAAGCTATCAATTACCTTTGTTTTGTGTTCATATTTTTAATAAATCTATTTTCTATTTCCAGATATTCATTCACACTGATATAAACACTCTCTACGAACACGTGCCAAAGGAGATGTTACCAGCGGAGTACGGTGGTAACAGCGGATCCATCAATGACATTAATGGTAAGTAAATGTTACCACAATTGTATTGGGACGGTACCCATTATATCTACTCGTATTTCAGCGCCCCTGCAATTTTCTTAATAGTTCTTAATGCTAGTGTAACTAAAGGTAAATGCAGCACACTTGCCTAGAAAAGGCCTATTCTCTCTTGTCTAAGTATTCATTAACCGACTTCAAAAAGGAGGTGGTTATCAATTCGGCCAGTATCTTTTTCGCTTATGATTTCGAAAGGAAGAGGTTTAATCCCGCAAACGTCCATTTTTTTTCTATAATACAAGCGATATACAAGATAGATTCTTACCTGAGGTCAGCTATAGATGCGTCGGTACTCCTGGGGGGCTAGCCAAGTTGACATTCTACAGTCGCTTGCGCTGTAGAAACGCTAAAATGTATGAAATTATCAATGATCACGTGATCAAAATAGCGAAGTAGAAAAGTCGTAGCCAAGTTACACGATAGAATAGAACGCTAGCGATTCTACAATGCCCATGTCATTGCTTTTTTCCATACAAATGACAACCTTTGACAACCTATTGACAACCTTTTGATTTTTTTGTCAAATTTCTTAGCGAAGCGTATTCTAAGATAAATGTCATAGTGAGCGATCGCGCCGACCCTGTAGAAAACGTAAACGCTAATAAAATGGCGAATTCTGTATCAGCTGTTTGTCACTTCACTACGCGCTATCACTGCATTGTAGACTTTAATTACTTTTGATCATTTGAAAATGTATACCTACTTTAAATTTGTTGAAATTTGAATATGGCTCTCTATAACTAGTGTATCCTAAAATATTATAGAAATGAATTGCACAGACGTTTTTCTATTTTAAATTAATATGAACATATAATACAATAGATAAGTAGATAGGATAGAACTTAGAGTTATTCCAGTGCTTAAATAAAAATATTGTCTCAGTTTAACTGTTTTATTGAATCATTATTAATCCTTCTCATAATAAATTTACTTGTAACTAAACAATTTATTTAAATCTTAAAAGAAAAATATAATATTAATATCCGTATCCTTTTTTTCATTATTATCTCCTGTTTCCCTGCAATCTCCCTGTCTAGGCATAAAGCTGGTAGTTATGAGGTTTATTTGTTGAGATGGCATGTATGGTATACACCCAGTGACATACCCATTTATAATTATTGCCTCCTCGGAAGCCGCTCCTACGATGGGAGAAGATCCTAAGTAGCTCTCCTTTTGATGAGCTTGAAAGTGCGGGTGGATTTCATAAGCTCACTAGCAAGCCCATTGGGGTGTCCTTATATGACTAGTATATGATTTTAGTTTATTTGTCACTTCCTCTTTCCCTGTTGTCTCTGCGGCATCAGCTATCATGCGAAGCATTTTCGATTGGAAGCGTTGTGTGATGTCCAAGTTTGAGTTGGATGCGGTTCTCCAAAGCTTAGATCCATATGACCATATCGGTTTTAGTATGACTTTGTAGTAGTCAAGTTTGTTGCTGAGAGACATTCGTGCCATGAGCCAGTAAATTTTACGAAGTTGGACGTCCAGATATTTTCTTTTTGTCACATAACAAATTACGTGCAATCGCTGTTACTGTCATTAGTAATATCGCTATAAACAATAATTTGTATGCTCTTTGTAAACAATCACCAATCACCATAGTTACCGTTCATAGACATTATTAAGTTTAGTTTTTGCAAATAGTTTTAATTAACAAAATACATGTACTATAAAATATGGTATATTTTTTATGTATATTATGATGTTATATTTTAATATTACTATTAAATAATTAGTCATTACCATGTAGGTATTTTGGCTGGTGTAGAAACCAGACGATATTGTATTTGACGGCACATTGATATTAAATGTGATCGCTAACCATAGACTTATCGTATATGTAGAATGAAACTTGCTAACGAATAGAATAGAAAACGAATAGAATGCAAAGTTTGTAACATGGCTAGCCCCCCAGTACAGACTATATTAGAACGCGTCGTAAAAGTATGTCTTCCTTACTACACCCTTCAAACCGAAAAATCAACGCTTAACCCCACTGTTATTAGGCAGAAATAGGTGTGGTGGTGGTGCCGCCGGAATCAAACTACTAAGGATTCCTTACTACTACTTTCTTTACCTTCCTTATACTACCTTCAAAATTGATGTAAATACCAATTATTATACTTGCAGAAGCCTGGGTAAAGAAAATGGAGGAGTACAAAGATTGGTTCAAAGCGCAGGAATCCATCAAGGCGAACGAAGCGCTGCGACCTGGCAAGCCAACCAACTACGATGAGCTCTTTGGCATCGATGGATCCTTCAGACAACTCTCTATTGACTAAATATATTTTAGATAATAAGATTAGGTATAACCGACGCTAGGATGAAAAAGCACTCGAGACCCATAGTAATATAGAGTATCGGCCTTAGATGCAGTGCATAGGTTTGGATTCATCATGATTTTGTATAAGTGTTTTGGGTGCTGTGGGTGTTTTTAAATTCATAGCACCCACAGTTGTAAGGATTTTTGTGCTATCACAACATGCACACACGCACACAATCCATGTTGTACGTGTATGTAATTGTATGGAAGTAGGTAAGTTTTCGTGAATAAGGTAGAAAATAATTGGAGAAAATAAGTAATTAGTAGTGTGATCGATATATCGACAGATAAATTGAAGTATTAGTAGACCAACTGATCGACTTCGAGTCAATAATAAATAAATAGATACTTAAACATAACGGAAGTAAAAGAAATCCGAAAACATTCTGCATTATTATTTTTCTTACATTTTTGAATTTGGTAGTATTGACCTATATTTTTGATTATTTTTATTAAATGTAAGAATATAAAAAAAATGAATACAAGAATATAAAAAAAAACATATAATATAATATGTCAATGTTTTTAAATATGATTAATTGTGGTGTTATAATATTGTGATATTTTACAATCGTAAAGTGTATTAAATATGAAAACAATTAAATAATTAAGTATGGTTTTGTTTTTTTTTTTTATTTCTAACCACTAACTTAATAGAATGAATCAGAATAAGGACCGTCTTCCTGTCACGCGTATGGACGCCCGCACGCTTGTCCCACACGCACGCGTCAATTTGCTGCAGTGTTTCGCTGTGTTCGTATGTCCCGCATGATACAAAAATATCTACGAAACCACAGGATGTGACATGCGTGCGGGCAGACACGCGCGACAGGAAAAAGGCCCTTACTGACTGCGTCTAGTCCTCATCTTTTGTAACTATTTTGTGAATACCAACATTTTCTTTTTAGATCAAAGTGTTAAAATCACTGCTACCTTTGGATATTATAATCAAAGTGAAATGGAATTGGACAACATAATCATAAATTTAAGGTATTTTATAATATATATATGTAAGCGACACTCACGATACACGGTCACGGCAAAACTTTGTGGTCAAGATCTTTAATCAGTTACAGGTGTGTTGCTGCCCTTAACTTAGCCTACTTGAATGGTTACTTACCCTATTGCACTCTTCTCACCATCACAGAAGCGCTTAGGCATAAACAATATTTACCAACTTAGCCATGGCGTATTAAAATAAAAAAAAAGAGCGTTATTTATTTGCAAAGATAGAATCCTAAAAAGATAAACAATAAAATAAAACAATCATTATGTAACAGTAAGCACAATCAATTAAAATTGCATTCAAGCAATACCTACTTCGTTCAATTGCTTGTTTACACTCATCCACGTGGTCATCTCAACCTTGCAAACCGCCTGACCGACTTAATCATCTATTGTATAATTACTTAATATACCTACATTATGTTCGTAGGAAGTTGTATTGCTTACGAGAAATTATAGTAACGTTAATTTATTTTTTATAGCATAAGAGTAGGGGAGGACTGCATAGTCCACCTGGTGGTAAGTGGCTACTGCCCATGGACATCTGTAATCAACCCCAGATAAGATTATATTCCTATTTGAGATCGGTCACAGATACCCCGCTACTCTTATTACTAAGCTGAAATGCCTCGGAAATGTGTCTACCTTACCACACCCTTCAAACCAGAACACAGCAGCGCATAACCCTGATGTTGTTATGCTGATATAGCTGTGGCGGTGGTGCCATCGGAGTCAGGGGAACTACATGGACGTTTACAATATCTATAATTATTACAAAAACAAAAACCAAACTGCTTAAAAATGTAGCAAGCATGTAGAATATTGCAAAAAAGCCTACTTGCCGAAATACGCGATCAAAAACGTATTCTACACTTACAACCACACTCTAGGATTCCCTGTGCCATGGACACACATAGACAAATACACAAACACCCAGACCCAGAAACAGAAATGTAAATTCCTCATTTAGATATCTGTCTGGCCGGGGATCGAACCCGGTACCCTCTGCGCGTCAGACCGGTATGGTGACCGCTTCGCCACGCGGGTCGACAAATCAAATCAATGCTTACGTGTAATGACATGTTTCATCATACGTGTCATATCTTTATGTACTTTGACCGTGTTCGAGGCTATGGTACGTCTTTCTTTCAAATTTAGGTCAATGCTATAAATACAAAGAGGGCCTGCACAAAAGATCGTCACTAAAAATTAAATTCGTCGTCGTATGAAAAGGTACTTATTGTCTACATTTACTCGTATCTTGAAGAAAATAATATTTTTTCAACGGTCTATAAAAACGCTCACCGCTACTTTTTATTTTATAAGAATTTGCGCTTTTTTTCAACATAACATACATATACAAAATTACACATATCTTTCATCACTATGGACACCAATTTCAATAATTATTAAGCACTCTCCCGCGGTAAATAGTTTCAAACCTAATACCACAACAATAAAATAAAAATTAGAAATACTTAATTAAAAGCCGCCAGTTGACTTGTATATAGTTCACTCATATTTGCTTTGTTTATACCTACAATACAAAAGTTATGCTGACCTTTCGTAATGGTAAAATGATATTCTGCAAATAAGGCGGAAACATAACCCGTTTTATTATTTAACAAGAGAAATGTACGACATTGAACTTTGTCGGGAAAGTCCTGACTGTGTGGGTGGACTTATGGTGAGAATGATATTTATAAATATGCACAAGTAAATAAAAATAAAACGAATACATTAATTAAACATAAGCGAGCTATGGAGAGAGCTATGCTCGGTATTTCCCTACGCGACAGAATTCGTAACGAGGAAATCCGTAGGCGAACTAAAGTTACCGACATAGCTCTCAAAATAAGCAAGCTGAAGTGGCAATGGGCTGGCCACATAGTTCGTAGGACCGATAACCGGTGGGGTCGGAAGGTCCTCGAATGGAGACCACGTCTCGGCAAAAGGAGTACAGGACGCCCCCCGACCAGGTGGACTGACGACCTGAAGCGGACGGCGGGTAACCGCTGGATGCAGACGGCCCAAGACCGGTCGGAGTGGCGCAGACTAGGGGAGGCCTATGTCCAGCAGTGGACCAGTAAAGGCTGATGGATGGATGGAATAAAACAAATAGCGAGAAAAACTACTTCTCTAACGTCAATTGCTAACAATCAATTTCCATCAATTTTGGACACCAAATTACAATTTTTATTATTTTTTGTAAATAGAAATTTCTGGAATGAGTGTGAAGGCCAATTTGACCAAGACCAATTTGCTGCTCATAAGGACTATAACCGGTCGCTAAAAAAAAATCCAACTAAATCTTTCATATTGGAACACAGCGGCGTTTGAGTTGGGTTATATCTTAGTCGTCGTCAACCCACATTACTGTCCCATCGGATTTGGGCCATTGTCAACCACGCTGGCCAAACGCGTGTTAGTAGCCTTCACATATATTGAATAACTTTTTAAAGTATCTCTCAAGCGTCAATTTATTCACAATGTTTTCTTTACTAAGTGCTAATAAATTTCTAATACACACATCACTTTTGGAGTTCTTGGAAGCTCAGACCAATCAATTGAAAGACCGAGTTTTAACTACTAAGCTATCACTGCTTATTAACCTCTTAATAGGATACGTTTAATGATCTTAAAAAAAATTAAACAATTAATTTTCCTTCCTGATTTATGAGATTACTCTATAAAATATCAAAGAAGTGTCACGGTATTTAATTGACCTTTAGATATTCTCAGAGAAATTGCGACATTGACTTCTGTCATATAATTGATGTCTGCTGTGTTAAAGGTAAATGTTGTAAAGGTCTTCCTGCTAAGTTATCTATCTACTGCCATCAATGATACGTATTACTAGCTTATCTGGAAAAACTAAAGGACCTTGTGGAAGAACTTTGACGGTGGAAGAACCCTTTGTGTTTTGTCTCCAGCGGCACCCCAGCCATACCTATTTCTGCCTCATAACAGCCACGTTAACCGCTGCTGTGTTCTTGTTTGAAGGGTGTGGTAAGAGACACATAATTTTCCTAGGTGTTAGCTTAGCCCTCAGGGGTAGCGGCGCGTCTGCGTCAGGTAGGAATCTAATCTTATCCTGGGTTGATTACAGAAGTACATGGGCGTCACTTACCATCAAGTGGACTGCATGCTCGTCTGCTAATTCTACATTAAATAATAAAGGTTTTCAAGGATGTATGAGTAGATAATAATGTACCTACCTACTTAACTTACAGATCCTATAGTTTTATTGTTTTAAAATTATAATTTATATTAATCAATACCTAATAAGTAGTCGTCAATCGCATAGGAACATTTGCAATTAACTGAAATAGGGCGAAAGCCTTTCCCCAGAGAACAGAGCGGTTAAGATCAAAAACCGTTAGAATGAGTCTGACAGGTTTATTAATCGACTCCAAGATGCTTATGGCCACAGATGCATCATCAACCCATTACTGTCCCAGTTCTGGGTACGGATCTCCTCTCAGAATGAGAAGGATTAGGCTGTAGGCCTCCCCGCTGAACAAATGCGTATTGGTCTTCACACACACCTCTTTAAACATTTTTATTAGATTTCTCAATTTCGCTGTTTGAGCAAGTGATAATTAATTTCTAATACGCACATAACTTTGAAAAATCAGAGGTAGGATTTGACCCTCACACCCTTCGATCAAGAAGCCGAGTTTCTTAACCACTAGGTTATCAAGGCTTGGCACTAGTTGCCGCTCGAAATAAGGTAAGACCAGAACTAGAAGTTGCATGATCCGAGAAAAACTTGATAAACATTGCTCTAAGGTGATATTGTTTTTTGTGAGCTACTGCTGCAAGTTTTAGGCGTAGAACTCATGGAGCGCGTTTCTTCCGCGCGTGGACGCGGCACCGCAACATGTGTAGAATTTTTGAAGGTGGTAGAGCCCTTTGTGGCTCGACTCCGGCGACACCACTGCCACACCTATTTCTACCTAATGACAGCAGTGTTAGGCGCTGCTGTGTTCCGGTTTGAAGGGTGTGGTAAGGGAGACAGACTTTTCTGAGGCGTTCCAGCTTAGTCCTCAGGTAGCGGCGCATCTGTGGCCGACCTCAGGTAGGAATATCTAAACCTATCTGGGGTTGATTACAGATGTCCATGGGCGGCAGTAGCCACTTACCATCAAGTGGACTGTATGCTCGTCTGCTACTACTATATTATAAAAAAATGAGTATTTAGGTAAATTACAGTTATCGTTTTTACGTCGCGATTGTTTGCTGTTTCTGCTACGACGGTTAACATCAAATAGCAATCTCTTTCCGTCTTACGGCTACGTACCCGCGGCGGCGACGGAATCGCGCATAACTGCGTTCTTGTCAATAATGAAATAAAACAAGTATCTCGTCCTGCTAGACGGAAGAAAAACACTATTCCTAGCTAATATACTCCACAGGCATAGCAATAGATTATTCTCGGATTTCTCAGTCAAACAACAAACAATCCTGACTTTCAACCTATCAACTCGTGTCAACTTTTTTTTAATTTTCAAGAATCCTTACAATGGTTAGACTCTATGACTGTTTAAGCCACAGTACAATATGGTATATGCAATATGATTTTCGTCGTTTAAGTAAAATGTGTTATCTGCAATTGTATTTTTTGCCAAAATACACTTCGGGTCACGATGACACGAATTTTGAATGACACGAAAATAACAAGACTTCTATAAATAAATGAGTAACATAAGCACTTTTGACTCCAATATTAAAATCAACAATTCGAAATTGAAAAATTTTGCAAAAATTAAATTTTAATGTAAAATTTACTTATCTTAGACAAAATGTCACGTAAATGTTCACTATTAATGAAATAGGAATAAGTCACAAAGACAATTTGACAGAAAAAATAATTATAGTTCAAAAAACTAAAAAACACGCTTTTATGATAAAATCAACTAAAAAGTAGAAAATAATTTTCAATCTAAGAATCAATTAAGGAACAGTAAATAGTATAATTGTGGAAAAAGTGTGGGGTGCTTTTCGAACCTGATAAATGGAGTACCCCACACTTTTTCCACAATTATACTATTTACTGTTCCTTAATTGATTCTTAGATTGAAAATTATTTTCTACTTTTTAGTTGATTTTATCATAAAAGCGTGTTTTTTAGTTTTTTGAACTATAATTATTTATTAATTTTTAGTATTTCTCGTTATAGTGACCACCATTATTCATCGTTTGTAAAAAAATCAAGTGTCTATCTATTACGATTTAAGAGATAAAGCCCAACGACAGACGAACAGACCGCAGAGGGTTTCGTTTTAACCTTTGAGTACGGAATCCTAAAAATCATTCTACAAGAGCGCATTATAGATATGTTTCAGAACATTTGAGTTATAGGGTAATAACATTATTATTTTCTAAACTAAAAATCACGATATAAAAGTTACGCCTATTGAAACTAAATAGCAATAACTATTTGCAATCTAAAGTTGCGATGAACTTTGCTGAAGGTGTTTGAAAAATCTCGCCTCGAAAATCGTTAATCCAGAGGATGTTGATAAGGACAATGGTACAACACTATTATTAAAATATTGAATTGTCACCGGTCCTTAATAAGTATGCCAAATTTCGAGTTAATCCGACGTTTTGAAGGGGGTTAAAATCATGTTCAAAGATTCCGTTACATACTAACATACTAACATACCAACATACATACGTCTGAAGCTAATAAAAGCGTGTTAAAAAGAGATTTATGTCTATTTTAATAGAGTCTAACATTGTAAAGTATAGAACACGGCCTAATCTCACGTTTCTGACTACGAGTAAAAAGATAACATATGAGTAGATGGGACATGACTATGATACATTTATCATTATCTATCGTTTAACGACCGTTATTAATATTAAATCAATCTATCCATTTTTAGGGTTCCGTATGTGAGGGTAAAAGCGGAACCCTATTACTAAGAATCTCTTGTCTGTCTGTCTATCCATGGGGCTCTATCTCTGGAACTATAATAAACAGACACTTGAAATTTCCCCAGTGTATATCGGTGGCCGCTATAACAACAAATAGGTACTAAAAATAAAAATAAATGGCGGTCGCCATACAAGATATCGCTATTTTTTGGCGTTTTTCGCTTTCACAAAAACTTTCATCCAGATTTACATTGATACCATCTCGGATTAAGTGGCGTTCGGCATATATTTCAGAACAAATATAGGTAACTAGCTGACCCGGCAAACTTTGTACCGCCTCAAAACCTATTTATCAAATATATTTAATATAAAACATAGCCTATGTTACTCGTGAATAATATAGCTTTCGAATGGTGAAAGAATTTTTAAAATCGGTCCAGTAGTTTTTAAGCCTATTCATTACAATCAAACAAACAAACAATTTTCCTCTTTATAATATTAGTATAGATATGTCGTGAGTGATCCTTTATTATTTCTGCGACAATCAATGTGCTTTAAAATAAACGACATAGGATGTAAAATAGACATTAATATTAACCATAAATGGAGTAATTTTCAGTTTATAATGCAATTATGCTGAGAGAATTATTATGAGCAATTATTGTGAGATCGCTGTTTTAGCGATAAGACCGCCTTTTGTATCGTCCAAAATTGTATGTTTTGTTTTGTGTTCTTTTTTGGGTACAATAAAGAATATTATTATTATTATGCTGTAAATTATATTTAAGTAAGTTATACTTTGTAATTATATGTGTAATGTTGTCCTTTAAAAAATATCTGAAATATTATTATTTTTATTGTCTATGATTTAATTGAGACATAAATTATTATTTTGTTTTTTCTCTAACCTGGGACCCTTTGGGTCTTTCATACTTGTATACCGCTTCATCACGCTTCAGTATATTAAAGTATTAAGCATCTACACAGCAAAAATGTACTTCTTAAAGAAAAATACGTAAAGTTAATTGAGCATTCTCGTTTAGACTGGCAAGTCCAGTCGTCACACTACTGCACTACACTGTTAGTACATTAAATATACATTTTTATAATATAGGAGTAGCAGACGAGCAAGCAGTCCACCTTATTGTAAATGATTACTGCCGCCCATGGACATCTGTAGTCAACCCCAGATAGGATAATATATTTCTACTTGAGGTCAGCCTCAGGTGCACCTCTATCCCTGAGGACTAAGCTGGAACGTTTCGCGAAAGTATGTCTACCTTACCACACCCTTCAATCCAGAACACAGCAGCGTTTAACAATATTGTTATGATGCAGAAATAGTTCTGGCGGCGGTGTCGCCGAAGTCGAACCACAGAGGGTTCTACCACCTTAAATATTAAATTTCTTAGATATAATACTCTTTATTATCAGTTACTCTTGCATTGAAACAATAAGCAATATAATACAGACTGTATTTTTTAAAATATTCCAAATAAAAATCTTACTTTTTAATGTGATTAACAATGCTGTATGTACTTATCTATGGTTGTATGTATTAACAATGTAAAAAAATACTCGTATAATATTTCTTTCTTTCTTATTGATTTTCCTTTATCTCCTCCTTCAATTTATTTCTGTCAAGAATGACTAGCAGAAAATGCTATTTAGTATCAAGTCCACCTATTTTACCCCTACTTTGTATTGTCAAAAAAGAATAAATAAAAAGTTATTTTTTGCCTTTTTTTACACTCAAAGTCAAGTTCAATAATTATGCCAGTAAGTAACTTAACTTCATCTCAGTAAATCTGCAATTAAACAGATGCGTTCAAACGCAGCATGAGGTCAGGCCTGCATTTCTTAACTCAGAGAGGCACAGGTCAGTTATAGCTGTGAACGAACGCGGGACGGACGTTCACAGAGTATAAATAATAAATAATAATAACAATACTTACGTACACTTGAAAAAGTTTTATAATATTCACGTATACTTGTAAAAGTTTTATAAATTTCGTTAGTACTTTTGTGTTGTATAAAACGTGGTAGCGGAAAAATTGTAAGTATTTATTGTTGGCCCAATTTGTATCTTTCTTGTACTTTTTTTTAATTAATATAGTGATAAAGTTGTGAAATACGATCGACAATATAAAATGGTAATAACATGTACATAATTAAACAAATAATTAATTACTTTTAACATTCTAAACCAAAAGGTATTTTTTATGCAACGTGAGGGTAATATAAAAATATTAATGCAATATAATTTCTAGAACTTAAGTAAGGTAAAACTATAAGTTTCCTTAGCATATTTTTTGTAAAAAATGGAATATTGTGACCTCAATTTAAATATGGTAATTTACAAGATAAAATTACTTGCACAAAGGACTTTAATAAGAATCAATGGTAGATACTACTAAAGATTTATTTATCATATTTTGAAGCTAAAGCAATTATTTAGTTTATTTAATTATTTGGTCTTACAGCAAAATTTTGTAAATTAAGGCACTTAAATGTAATTACCAAATACAATTAAAAATGTGATCGTAACTAATTTATCAACGAAACTAATGTAAAATATTAAATATATTAAATGTGTCTATTTAAAAATATATTACATTTATTATATAAATACATATATTATGTAATAAATAAA